>OZ037941.1:8271360-9631021 GCA_964035585.1 Polytrichum formosum
CAACATTTTGTTTGGTTTGAAATCTCAAGTACTGCCCAAGAGGTGAATAATGGATAAAGTACCTTATGAACAATGCGTTGCAGTGCAGGGTCATGCAGCTTAGATTTTGGACTGCAAAAGAGCAGCCAGACAGAATACAATAAAATGAAAGACATTTTTGGATGATAAATGTTTCCAGATATTCTGGCTTTCTTGATTCACTTATATTTCCTTCAAAACTAGTATATAGATTTCCAAGTAGCAGATGATAGATTTTATGTGCATGAGCACAAAATGATCCTCCAAAGACCAACCTGCCAAGCCACCAACAAAGGTGCTGCAAAAGAGAATCTGCAAAGGTGTTGCCCAAGGACACTGCATCACTCAACCAGCCTTCCACAAGCTGTTTCAGGCATTCATGGTTTCTTAATTCATATATGCTTTTTGAGGATTCGGAAATAGATTCCCAAGTAGCACAATCTTTCTTTATGACATTAAAGTTATCCTTCTTTTTATGCATACAAGGCCTTAAATGTTCAGGAAGTTTTTGGTGCATGTTTGGAGGTAGTGTGGAGGTTTAAACAAAAATAGTTCTAAATTGGATCAGAGGATCAACCTCATTTTGGCATGCCAAGAGGTGCTAAAATGCGTTTGGCACTCAATGAACCAAAATAGATTACTCTTTATTCAAAATCAAACACTACCTCCGAGCATGCACCACAAGTGGAAAGAAATTAATGATATTATATGCATAACAACCAATAGAAAATCATAGGGGACCAACTCCTGACAAAAAGTCCCATTGAGTTAAAGGTTTGTGCAGTAAATGAGTCTTAAATCAAAGACCAACCTGCAGAGCCACCGATACAGGTGCTGCAAAAGAGCATCTGCAAAGGTGTTGCCAGAGGACACAGCATCACTCAACCAGCCTTGCACAAGCTGTTTGAGGACTCGAAAAGCAGGTGCACAGCTGACGCTCTCGTCCAAACTCATCTGTCCTGGAACGGCTATGTCTTGGGGATTTTCAGAGTTGAGGCCAAGGAGGAGGCCACCATTAAGCTCATTGAGATGACTGCTTTTCAGCAATGCGTTCACCGCAAGATGGTGTACCTGGAGTTCAACAAGTAGACAGATCCTCATCAGGGAGTAAATCATTTTTCAAGAAGTAAAGAAGCAATGGGATGCACATTCATTGACACTTGATACAGTTTAGGTAAACACCAATGTTGGAACGATATATAGATGTAATCATGGTATTAATACAAAATATTAATAATAATATTGAAGAACCTACCCCACGGGTATTATCAGAAAATGAGAGAATCTTTCCATAGCCAAGTTATTAGTTGGGTCAATACCATCCTGTTACCATAATGATACTAGAGTAATCTACCTCGATATGAAGGCCCTTAAATGGTATATAGACCCAAATGGTATCAAAGAACCTAACCAACCAGTATCAAAATTGTAATACTAATTTAATATTGATCATCAGAAAATGACATTAAACTTTCCATACCCAAGTTATTATTCGGGTTAATACCATCCGGTTCCCAAAATGATACTAGAGTAAATTATTTAGATATGAAGGTTCTTGAATGGTATATAGACTCGAATGGTATCAGAAACACATACACATACCCTACCACTATCCAGAAGTACTTAACCTATTTACCTTCAACTCAATGCAGATACTTCGATATGCACCTGGGTAGATCCAAGCAAGATGCTCAACCTGCAATAGAAAATAGCAGACGTTCACAATTGAAACTTGATGGTATGATGTTGAATATTGAAACTTGATTATATAGAGTTGCATATTGAAACTTGATAGTAGATGTTGCATCTGAACCTACAATATTGAAAATATTGAAGATTTTGTATTAAAATTCAAGGACTTACATCGTCCATATACTCAGCTTCTGCTTCCAAAACTCCTCCCAAATCTGGCAACCCATTGTTAGAGACCCACAGTACCTGCAGAGAAACACAGAATAGAATGACCAATAAGTTGAAAAGATGTGAGAACATAAGTTGAAAAGATGGAGTAATGAGTAATGAGAACATCTATTGGAACTCAATGGACTCAACTCATGTGGAAAGGAAATTTGGAATAATGTTTGACTTTCAGGTCTAGGTAGGAATTCACTAATCTTTGAAATGGATATCTTTTGGTATTTGCAACCAAGGCCACAACATCTATGTGAAGGTAATCCACTTACAAGTTATCATGGTTGTTTAGCAAAAGATACTTTGTTCCTTCTTAATGAAATTCATTAAGTCACGAACATACAGGTCTCACAGTGTTGCTAAAATTGGGAGCTTTGTTTCACTCCAATCTCTAGTATATTTGAAAGATAATTAGCACGTCACTTTTCTTGATTTCTCTAGATTTATTGTCTAGATTTTATCAAGAAAGTAATTAATTCAGAAGTTCTGGCCAATATTTCAGAACTTTGTGCTAGAAAGGAATGAAAGACTGACAATTGCTAAAGTTCCTAGATTTTTTTACCTGCTGATTGTCTCGTAAAGCTCGAGCAAAGAATGTATCAGCTGTGAACAGGAGCCAATCAGAGTTCAAGTTTCCAAGAGGAACCTAGTGAACAAAACAATCACACACATTATAAGATCACAGCACATAACAAGGTTAAAATCCAGGAGTTTTTCCTGTTGCTCTCATTGTAAACGAAGACTTCCATTCAACCAAGATACGCATTTACAAAACAAAAAAATATATGCCTGTTGCCAAAATTAGGATGATTACAGGGTTCCATTATCTTGCTTAACCCTTGAGCGTCCGAGAGGCCTCTCTATGCACAAAAACGTGTATTTGAGCTACACACTTCCATATTTAGCTAATTGTGTCAAAAGTGACCCTTTCTAAAATTTACTTATTCTTCAAGTGCACTTTTTGAATCAGTTGAATACCTTGATATGATTGAAGATTTAGGTTCAAACACACAATATGGGTGCCTATGGATCCAAATCCATACATAGTATTTTAGTATTTTGATCCTCAATGTGACTTCATTGTATATTTTTATTTATCCATGACATAAGGTTATGCAGTACATAAGGTTTCAAACACCTAAATATTAGAAAGTATGATTTTAGGACTTGGTGAGGCTTGTGGAAAGTGTGTATATGTTGTACATTGAACCCCTACATCCTCTGAAGGTTAACAAACTGTAAATGAACAGGTTGAGTAAATAGTCATTAACGCCACAACTCATTTATTTTACATACATGAGCATATCTGCAGAGGGTAATCCTTTCGCGAAGCCATGGACCCGAAGCCCCACATCGTTCCATAGCCACCCGACAGGCTAATCGCTGCCATCCAAGTGCCTGAAAATTTACAAAGTTCACATTAAATATACATGCTGCAGATAAAAATAGAAGGACAAAGACAAATTGCAAGAGAATTCAGTTGACCCCACAAAGTTGTAAAGTTTTATTGACACTGAATTACCTGGTACGCACTATCACGAGCATTGCAAGGAACTTGGATACAAGGCAACTCAGAAAAAGCTGGGACCAATCCTGTTATGGGTTCCAATAGGGGGCACTCCAAAACTGCAAGGGTCGGACCTCGGTGTTGGTCTCTGCATGAATTAAAGATACCCAAACTGCATATTACGAACTCAGATTTACTACTTGACACCAATGTTGGACTGGTATATAGGTGAATGCAGGGTATCAATTCATAGTATTAGTATGGTATCAAAGAACCTACCTAACCGGTATCAAAATCATAATACCAGTCAATATTGATGAGTGAATCTTTATATACCAAGTAATTATTTAGGTTCATACCATCCTAATATCTAAATTCATACTAGGCTAATTTTAACTAGTTATGATGGTTCTTGCATGCTACATAGACCTGAATGGTATCAAAAACCAAAATATCTTTAAATACATGTACCCTACCGGTATCCAAAAAATGTAAAATCCTCAATATATATACCCACATGATAATCATGATACAGTTTTAATACATGTAAGATGAGTACTTTGCCGCACCTATACTCATTCAGTGTTCTTTGAAGTAATCGTCCCGCATCTGCTTTGGTTGAAACAAACTCCACCTGTTCACGAGCAAATATTAAATACCCAACACATAAGAATCTAGTCAAACATCAAACAAGGAAGATTTGATCACCAGTGATCTGACTGGGAAGATTTGAACAAGTTCAGTGAAGTTGCCACACTCAATTTCATCTTTACTAGTGTCAGAATGAAGTTTCCACGTAGGATTCAAGTGGGTCTTAGACAATGTAGGAATGACAGGTGGCAAACTGTGAAGGGAAATGAAAAAAAAAATTTGTTGCAATAGAGGGCCCTCTACGGTAGCTGCGAAAACAGCTTGATTGATGTGGACAGGCCCCACTGCCTTTCTATTCAAAGATGACACTCACTCCAAATTCTCTTCGATAATTAATTATTCGAGGTAGAGAGACTCGATTGAATCAAAAGACTTAAATTGCAGATGTACAACCTTGCAGATTAACTCAGATGTGGCACCATCGGATTGGCCTTGGGTACGGAGCACATCCTGAAACTGACGCTCCAATTGGGCAATAGTGACCTCTCGGTTGTTGAATGGGTTCACAACAACCACAAATATTTTGGACGCTTGTGGCATGTAAATAGCAAACACACCTCTATTCTCCATCCAACTGCAAATCAAGATTCCTTAGGCACAAGTTAGATGTCACAAAACCTCACCTACATGTTTGAAATGAGCAAAATAGATTCTTCAAAAAAAGGTTTGCTTATAGAGACTTCAACAAAATTATATTATAGCACCTCATCTCTCTGTTATAGCCCTTGAAGAAGGTACGACATGCACCAAAGGATGTAAACCTACATATATACTGTTAAATAGCCTTGACTTATCACAGCCCAGGATTTGTTGATCATACATGAGAAGAGATAACTAGAGAATAGTACTAACCTGTGGTTCATAATAAATTTCACACAGTGATCTTACTGGAAATTTAAAAAAATTCAAATGGACTTATTCCTTTAATGTGCAGTAAAAGTTACCATCAGGATACGCGATAAATTTTGAATGCAGAGGTTGAGAAAATGACATACCTGTGGTAAAGAAAAATATATGGCGTATTTTCCATCAAGTATGAGCATTCAGAGGTGGTTTTCATGTGAAGGTCATTTAAGGACCACCCATCCCGTTTCGTCTTGTTTCGGGCCCTCTTATCCACCATACATACACACCCAAGTTGGAGCATACAGTGATGAACTAGTGATATTTTTGTTTCATACACTCCCTGCCAACAGATGATGCAATTGTAATTTCAGAACAGGTAAAACAGTTCCACAATGCGACAAGAGAAGAGTAAAAATATCTGGTAGTTGATACATAGTTAGATAGACACCGGGGGTTGGGGGGTGTATTTATTGGTTCTAAACATTCTTCATGTTATTAGAAGTAAAAATGGGTTGGGCTAAAACATGTAAATAATATTAAGAGAACATTATTATGAAAGGGTATTCCCTTTAGCACCCCATTTAATACCTATTCAAATGCACCTGATGCCTTAACTTTATGAAGGGTGACCCCTAAACAAACTTTATAAGAGATTCTACAGTAGTCTCCACTTCTGTTATACAAATAAAAGCTAGGAAATCAGAAAATAACACAAACAAATCAATATGTCCCTCTTCTCCTTACAATTACCGATTGAGCCTCGGGACTTACTTTGACTTGAGGGTCAGCGAGGTGTGAAGCCAACTTTTTGCTTGCCAATTTGAACTGCTCCTCATCAACCACCACCTGTGTATTGGATGGGAATCAACAAGATGGACATGTACATTGTAAAGAGGATAGTCAGAGTTGTTGAGCCAACAATATTATATCAAATTTGTAGATTCTGGTACCATCAAGTCAACATTTGATAGAATCATCTCCAATTAAAATGATAGGATTACACTAAAATGGTACAAGTATTCCTTATTGATTAGTCATGTCACAAACCAGTATAATAATCTATATGTGGTTCAAGAGATGGAAAGAATTTTATATGCAAGTGAACTTCAACTTCCTACACACAACTTGAAATCCTCCTAGTACACTTTCTAACCAAGAGCATCATCGATAGAAAGGATTGATGAGAAATGTACCCATATGCCAGCAGCAATTTTTATCAAAAAGAGATTTACATATGTGTTTGAAACTGACCTCAATAAGATTGAAGACTGGATGCCCGTGTGGCAGAACACGAGTAACACATGCACCCGGATACTCCTCGCTATTGGGAGCTTGAGTATTCAGATAAAATGTTCGTGGAATTTGCAAAGGAATTTTAAACATGTCATTTTCAGCAAGTACCCACGCGATAACTTCCCCAGGCTTTTGGGAATGTGACAAGTGCAATATCTGCAAGAAGAATCCCCAACACTCAAATATAAATAAGTAGGTGAATGTCAACTTATATCTACAAGGGACTCTCAACTAGCATTGATGATCTAAAAGGAACGTCATAGGCACCTCGGAAATAGATTGGATTGAGGGTTGCCCCATTACAGCAAACGATCAGAAATCGGATTAAAATTATACACATAAATATAAACATAACATTAACAACTGTTGAAACAACCTCTACTCTTCTTGAGCTGTGAAATAAACAAGAAAGAAAACCAATCACTAGAGGAAACACTTTCAAGTAACAGAAAATGTACCTGCCAGTATGTGTTTGTGAATTGTGCTTTTTGAGTTTTGAAAAGTGATCCAACATTAGCCCTCATTTGAGGTCCTTGTTTATTACCAAGGGGATTGCTTAATACTCCACCACTGTCATCCCTACACACATGTTAAGGAAGGTGTCTAAAACCACAAGTCATCAACTGGAGCTCTTTGCATATTGCTGGATCAATTGTCATCAAGTCATTTGGTAGCAACAGATTCATGTAGTTGGTGGTAAAAGCGAATTTGAATTTAACACTCTATTTTAGCATCATAATCTATATTCTTACTATTTTTTCCTTGATAATATTTGACACAACATATCACAACCTGGCATGTGCATAAACACCCTCTGAAAGCACTTCACGGGGTTATCAATGCACAGAATTATTGCATCCTGACTGGGTCGCCCCAGTATTTGATTGCTTCCAAGCCTGTTTTCCAATGTTCTATGTCGATAAAATACTTCACATTGAAAATTTCATCATGTGTTTGAAGTTACCTTTTATGTCCCCAACAAAAGAATTATCCTTTAACTCAATGGGGCTCGGAGGTAGTGTTTGGATTTGAATAAAGAGCAACTTATTTCGGTTCATTGAGAACCAAACTCGTTTTAGCACCTCTTGGCATGCCAAAATGAGTTTGACCCTCAATTAACCAATATAAAATGTTCTTCATCCAAACCTCCACACTACCTCTGAGCATGCACCAAGAAGTTACCAAACACTCCCGACCAGAAATCATGTTGAGTTACAGATAACTCTAATGCCCCATATATTTGCAAGATTTACAAACACATGGGGTGTACTCTTTGTCCATACTCTCAGATCAACAATTCAAAAAACTTGGTGAAACTTGATCACCCCATCTGATCAATTGCCTAAATTTGTGCTATCCATTCATATATGTTTGTCCTCATTTGCTCCACGTCCCTTTGCTGATACTGTAAGGTGCTTCCTGGTTCATCTTTAATGATGCTGAACTATAACATCCACATCAGATTTGGATGGTCTCACACAATGTAAGACTGCCATGTGGAAACATTCCAAGAATAATAATTTTTAGAAACTGGAGCAGGAAGCACTCTACAGTTTCAGAGCATCTCAATATTGACAAGCAGGTGCCAGTATGATTACATACCTTAGAGATGTGTGTCGTTTGCGTTTTTCACGAGTCGCTTTCCACTTTTTCTTTTTAAGCTCCAACCAATCTCCATAGTGGGCATCCTTATCAGGTGTTTTATCCCTTATTACTGCGGCAATTTGGTTATCTTTGAGTGCACTTTCCTCCTCTCTATTGTTGTAAAGGTGGATCACAGGCTTTGGAACCTTAAGTTTACTACCTTGGCTCCTTTGCATGTCCTCAAGGTCATCATCAAGAGGCAAAAGTGCCTCTTTTGGCCCAAACATGTCTTTTAGACTTTTCTGCCGACGTTTATCATTTTTTTCTTGAACCTTCTTCCACAGCCACTCAGGGTGTACCACTCTTGGAACTGGGTTTACTACCTGAAAAACAATACATACCATTAACCACTACCAAAGTTGTGCATTTAACAGGAGGATATTGAACCCTTAAAGGACCAGGGGTGTATTTATATCCGGAATGTGATGATTTGTTCAAACCCCCAACAAGTATTGAAATAATAGTTTATTTGGTCAATGATGTTTAATCCATATTCAGCACAACATATTAAAATGAAGAAGTGAGAATAAAGTCATATGTGACAACAGTGATCAGATTTATGTGAGATGTATTTGAGTCTAGGTCAATTATTCAAGCTCAAAGTTCCCTATAATTCAATTTACATATATGCATGCTCCCATTTGATTTAAAAATGTGCTGGATTTGAATAGTGTCTCTACTTTTGACCTTTTTAGCTAAACATATAAAGAAGTAATCTGGAACCCCTCCATATGAGACCTTGAGGGCCTCTCGGACCTGTTATAGTTGACTAGAACTGGTGACAAATTAGGTCTTGTGTTGTTTGTAAAGAACGTCTCAGGAAGATAAGTTATCCCACGTGTTGATGAACAACAATTGCAACAACATGATTTTTGGATGACCAGGTAACAAAACTTTAAATCCTCAACAGCCAAAACTTGGCTAAAGTTCACCTTTACCTTTTGCATAGCAGCAGGTATAGTGATAATTTTTTGGATTGCCGAGCTGAGACGTTGACGGTAATAATTCCAGTCAACAATATTACGGATAGCAACATCAGTTGTAGATTTGCACCATTTCCGGATATACGCCTGCATGATCTCTGCCACATAAATCACAAAAGTAGGATCAAAACTTGACATTAAGACAAACATCACAGAATAAAAGGAAGAATTGTGTTCCAAATTGTTATGTGATGTAAATTTGAGGCCCAAGATGCATCAAAATATTCACCAGTGATCAAAAGATAACAGCATCAATCACATTCTTCAAAACAGCCCAAAGTAGCAAAAAAAACAGTATTGATAATTTCTGATAATGTCACGACAACCTTGCAATATATAAGAAGATTTGAAGCTAATCAAGGATCCTTACAATATTCAAGTATATTTGCGTTCCAAAAGGGAAAGTTGAGATCTACTGAAATCCACTCTGAAAAAACTTAAGCACTCACCTCGATCAGTCTCAAAGATGGCACAAGGTATTGCACGCTCACTCACAGGGGCCCCCTGCAAAACATTAGAAAATGTTTAAATTATATTTTTATATTCCTGAAAAGATATTATGACAGGCAACAAATCTGACAGGTAGTAAAACCAACCTGTGGGTCTCGAGCAACAATGTAACGACAGCTAAGGCCTTTGTCTTTCACCATCTCAGCTCCCAAGAAATCAGCCAGGCGTCGTGCAGTTGTTGAGGCACACGACTTTCGGTCTCCATAGTCCTCCAACGATTTGCTCATGGTCGATGATTCCGAAATGTAACCCAAAAGTTCGCTGTCTGTCACATCAACTCCTTGATTCTGTTCAAGAGGTTATTGAACATTGATTCAGTTAGTTTACTATTACAAGCCCCCCCCCTACTGTAGAGTGTATATGTTTCTACTACTGTAGAGTGTTGTCTAGTTTAACAAACAATAGTTATTTTTGGAGGTATGTTGCCACGTGTTGCGTCTACATTGGTCAAGAGCGTATTCAACCCAATTTGCTTTCAGCACTCAAAGTGTTGAACCAGACATTATTCTATGGTATTGAGTTTGAATCTAACATTTAACAGCATGCCATTACATGCTGACAGGAATCCGCACCAAAAAACATTTCAAAAAACTATACATCATTTCCTGTATGCTTCCAGGAGATAAATATATTCCACGTCAACATTCAAGTGCGTGTAAACACTTTAACGCACCTCAAGCAAGTCAAGCCATCGGTTTGCCACAGCCGCTACAGCTCCATAACACTCTTCTAATGTTTGACCTTGCAAGAAGTTATCAAATACTTCTGCCTGTTACATTGACAAAATCAACAATAACAACAATAAGAAGAATGTGACAATAACTTGATACGTGCAGATGTTTAAACCAATCGTCATGCAAACATATGAAAAATAAGAAGTAATATTTAATTGAATTGATTTAGCGTACAAGAAGCTGTAAGCATTAAGAAATTTTATTTCATCTATAAGTACTCTCAAAACGAACCAATAAATAAGAAATAGTGATAATGAAAACATTAGGACAATACAGAACCTTTACCCTATTAGTCTCATGGTAAGTGTATTATCTGGAGTCCCAATGCTATCCAACTCTGAAGATCAACTCAAAATACAATGAAAGGTCCACTTTGCTTGGATCAACGACAACATGCATTCAGGATGTTGTTTTACCTAGTGACATTTCACAAGAAGTTTTCTATATACAAGGGTCACACCTACTAGGGTAGCAAAGTTGATCAATGCAATGAATTACCTGGAAAACTTTGATAAGCTTGAGCTCTCCACGTCTTTTTATCTCAAACCCCTTGAGTTCAGCCAATGTACCGTCGTCATTGAAAACAGCATACCGTTTCTTCAACAGAACACCCTCCTCTTTGGAGGCTGGTAAAATCATTGCCTGAAATTTCCACAAAAGCAGTTGTAAGGTTTGATACAATTCATTCATCATTTCATGCATTGGATTAGAAATGCACAAACCCTTTCTGTTTAAGAAAAGAAAAGTTATGCAGCTCATACCTTGTAAGGTCCATCTACTTCAAACTCAATTGAACACTCTGAGCTTGTGGAATAATTCCGAGTCACGGGATCCACCAAAGTCTGCACATAATAAAATAATCAGACTAAGGATTTGAATTTCAAAGTTTCACTGGTATAGGATTTCTCAATACTATCAAGTAGTAGTCAATTACTCGATTACTAACTATTTATAGAACGTCCATGCGAACATCTACCTGGTATTGGTCATTCGTATTGTTGAGAGCCACATCCACATTTAGCATCACACAGGGGTACGAGATAGTAAGTTTCTTTCCTGCTCTGCAATTTTTGAAAAGTATAAATAAGACATAAAGAATGCAAATTAGAATATAATTGAATACAAATCCACTGACAAGGAACTGTGAATCAGAAATCAGCAGTCCCATGGTACAACAAATATAAGATATGTAATAACCAAGAGATGAAAAAAAAATTGACAAAAACAAAAACAAAAGTACAAGAGAAAAAAGGATGGTACACACTTATTGTTGAAAGTAAAGTTTTCAGGAAACGACCCGGGCAAAGCACACCAAATTCCATCTGTGTCAAGCTCCAATGGCTTTCCAATTTGCTCAACAAGAACCCGTGCATTTTGGATGATTTTGGCCCCCGTATAGGTCACAACTCCCGCCATCTCCATGGAATACCATCGTGCTCCCCTGTAGAAAATTAAAGACAGACAAAATTATATTATGCCCAAAGTAAAAATACATGTTTTGTGATGAACGATTTCCAAACAAGTTGTGATACAATATACTAGGGTTGATTTCCTGAAATTGAAAATGAAGTTGAAGGTGACAACTATTTTTTTCAGAACACAGAGACGGCTCAAAGAGTCATCAATAGTGTCAGAAGCAGGTAAGGCGAAAAAGGCTTTCTGGCATGCCACGTTTTGCACTCAATCACCCATTTTGAAAAAGAACAGAGAAAGAAACTTACTTGCGCATGACATAGCCGTAAAAAGAATTAAGAATGCACTTGTGGGCCAACTGTAGCGAGTCATAGAGAACAACCATATCCTGAAAGTAAAACAAAACATTGAGACTCCAAAACGTCAAATTTGGAGATCCTACTCACTTACCTGATCATTTTGACCACCAGTAAGGTACTATCAATACACTCCACAAACAAGGTACATACAAGTCCAATGTGTGCACATGATCCTTTGAAAACATCACATTGCCGGTCTTACTGAAGCTTCTTGAATCTTGATTGGATTCCCACTAGCTCTGGCGTCACCAAGCTTTCCCTTCCAGACCTTGTTCAAACCCTTATACTCATATCGCCGGTCCCGGAAACTGTTAGACACAATTTGACAATGCTTCATATCCCTTCAAATATTCCATGCATTTTGAATCAATGGACATGTGAAAAAAACCTCCTAATTGGAAGATTTATGAATGCTATATACACTACCCTGTACAAGACCCTTCTTCTGAGGAATACTTCATGAATGCAGATCAAAATGGCATGATAGTTTAGTATATTCTTGACTACATGTTTCAACAGATATCAACTGAGGGAAATAATTATCAACTCTATTATCCTAGTCTCCCATGCAACCTATTACTACAACTTCATTTCAATTACTGAGGTCCACAACAGACGGTCAAGCTAACCTTTTAACAGTGTCGACGTAGAAAGGATTTTCCCTCATGCACACACTTGCAGAACGTACATCTGTAATAGGTTTGTCCAGTACTCGTTTGTACACCTGTACCCACATCGATCATTCAGAGAACTTTTAGAAACTGCACATCAATCCAAAAAATTTGAGAACAATGTTTTGTCCATGAATGGCTTAATCATCTTGCATGATAGAGAATCTAGTAAACTATTTTGATACCTTTTGGCAATACTTTTTAAGCCGGTCTTTCAGCTTGCTTTGCTGTTCATCAATTGACAGGTCACCAAAGTAACCTATAGTTGAGAATTGTTCCGACTCAATTTGGTTCTTCAGATGCATGAACTCACTGCCAATGATCCCACAATCATTGAACAAAATTTAAATCCTTGCAATATGAAGCCAGCAGTGGACAAACCACGTGATTCTTACTTCAAAAATGAGGTAATTATTTTCAAGCAAGTAGTGAACAAATCGAGTTAATACTTCTCAGCTAGTAGTGGACAAATCAGGTGTTTTTATGCAAGTAGAGGGCTTCATTTAGTAGGCTTCTTCAGCCCTTTCACTTATAATAATCACTTTCAAAAATAATCTCATCAACAAGACAAAACTCTGCCATGACACCAAAAATTGAGAAGAAAATTGTTTCTTTGATAATCACAAGTTTGGTCTGCTAAACTGGTTTACCATATAACTAAGGTGGAGACAGAACAAATACATCAAAAGCATCATTAAGGGTATACCTACCTGCGACTTGCCATGTAAGTTTCTCCCCTCCAAACCCATTCCATATCCCGAAGACATGTTTTTCCCGGACTATTGAAGTCACAGGCTGCACAAACCTCATCTGTTACAATAGATGGCGGCTGCCACACACACAATCCAAGTAGTCGTGCACAGACAGTTGGTGAAAATAACAAAAGACAAGTTTTATGAACACAAATTTAAGTCAACGTTTACAATCAATCAAGCATTCAAGCAGAATTTCCACCTATTTTGCCGTTAAAGAAAATACCTGAAGACGGTTTGTGAGAATGATGTTTGGATACATGGCAGCTACATCCAGGTGATAGATCAGTGGCGTTTCGTCTCGGTTAGGAGAGTCCCGCAGAATCTCAAGCTTATAATCAGAAAAACCACATAAATTTTACATTAGATAATTCCGTTATATGGATAACCACCACCTCTGGATCTTTCTGCACTCTCAATGATGTTGAAACAGAGTCCCATTTCAGAACTCACTATAGCTTGAGACATCCTTAGTGACCTTTCAGGTTCACCAGTCTACTGCAGTATTTCAGATCATAGGCATTTAAAGACCAATGAAATATGCATAAATCATTGTCATATATGAATCATCTAAATAAACATATACATATATCATTGGTGTTCAATGATCAATCATATATATTAATAAATCGTACACATTCAAAGGGTCATAGGTGCTAGGATTGTCTCAAGAAGAATTTTGCTATCATGCAATAATTCATGAAACCTAAGTTACAAGTATTGCATGGTTTCAGGTATTACAAAGAGTTGTGCAGAATGGATTATGGATAGTACCTTGTGCTGTATGTCATTTTTAACATCGTCATAGTTAAGCACTGAATCCAGCTCCATTCTGCCTTCTCTGATTGAGTACGTGAGGTCACGGTCAAGGTTATCAATCAATTTCTGCAGTCACAGGGTATTTCAGGATTCAAATATGAATCTGCCAGAAGCGATGAAAGAAAGTCGCAAACATTAAAAAATAATAAGTAAATAAATAAAACTTTTATATTAGCTCAATTCAAGGTACTTAAATGCAAAACTAGATGGAAGATATTGAATCAAAATGATAGTTAAATCCTGAAAACAACTGAAGTAACTTCACAGAAATACCTGATATGCTTTGGAAGTGAGGTGGAATCGAGTGGGCAAATCAGACCGGAAAACTCCACTCTCTAGACATTCAACATGTCCCCCAATGTAGGTCTCACTTTCGAGCATTCGCCCTTTGTACACCTTCTCTTGCTCCGATTTGTACTTGTTTGGGCAGACTATGTTTCCTTTGAAGGCCTGATTTGAAAAAATAGATGAGGAAATATCATGATCATAAGGAAACTGTCTAGATCCGATATTATGTTCAACAACAATATTTTGAGTGAATAACACTCACTTGGACCATGAGGAGCACTTCGCAGAGAGTCCCTGAACCTTTCCGCAAGACTTCATCTGGAGGCATGGGAATGATAGTAGCCAAAGAAAAGATGAAGGGGTGTACGTAAGTCATGTATAAATAATAAGTTGAAACAGCATCAGATACGGAGTAGGAGGCCATTGTCTGAAAGAAAAAGAAAAAAAAAACACCAACACAAACACAGAAAACATCTGTTAAACCTTGCCAAAATAAAGATGATGCTTTAAGCCTTGAAGTAATCTAGTAAGAAGAACACTTAAGAAAACAACACAAACGCAGAAAATCTCTAAAAAAATCTTTCCCAGGTGGTTACCTTCCATGGGCATCATGCATCAAATTTCTGAATCAAATTAATAGGTGGAGGGAGGCCATTAATGTGGGTTTTCAAGTCTGTGAACACCTTTTATTAAATTGAAGCTAAAAGATACATGAAATCAAAGAGTAGAGAAGATTTCAGATAGAATAGCACCTGTGGCTGGTCTAAAGCGAATTGAAGCATGTCTTCAGGATTCACCTCCAAAGGATCAAACCCCAACTTGGCTTTAGTTACAGCCTGCCAATTAAAGGATGAAGGTAGTTTAAGAACATGGAACCAACATTATATCATGATAATGTGAATTTTGAGGAAAATCGTTTGAAAAGGAGTTGAACCAAAAGTCTAATAATAAAGCATTTTGAGGGTTGGTGGAACCTTCAGGCCTTGGCTTCCTTGTGGCAAATAGCTGTCCCGCTTCACCCACGCAAAGCAATCCAAGTGACATGAGAACTTACTCAAACACTCACCCACTTGCTCATTATGTTGAAATCCAATCTCCTGTTACAAAAGGATAAATTAAATATAAATTGCTTTTCCAGTCATACTTTTAAATGTAATTGATATTAAGCCTATACATTGGTCAAAAGTCTTGTTGTGCAGAATAAGTCAGGGTTTGTGACCAAAAGCTCATCAACTGAATTATCAAATGTGAAGAACATCAGAGACATCTCTAGAGGCCATTGCAACTGTGTACAATGACATCCTTAGAACCACTTTTCGCAGGTGTGCTACATTTCTTTTCAAAACAAATGATTATTCCCCACTAGAAAACAGTTCTTTGAGAGAGATCAAGAAGAAGAGTCACAACAACATTTGAATCACTGCACTTGATTTCAAAATATGCTTGCCAAATTTCACCTCACCCATGGCAGTCTCTATACACATGGACTCTTTGATCTCTTGTACAAATTTGAAAGATGTTGATGAACAGGTCCAGAATCTCGCTAATTATGTTCCTTTTAGATACATGGACTGGGCAGGTAACTTTGAGAAACCCAATTTCCCATGGAGTTCCAAAAGAGGTGGCAGAATTTACATCTCTCATTTTCATCCCATGGTGAAGAGCCCGCTGCTGAATGAAAGGCCAGTCAAAGAAGTCCCCATTATATGTGACAAAGATGTTCGGCTTCACTTCTTGCATATGTGAGAACCAAGTGACTAAAAGCTCTTTCTGCAAAGAAAAAAAAGTACAACAGTTTAGCATACTACTTCGAGGCAACCTAATCACTAAAGAGCAGATTATCACATTGAGAATGAAAGCACTAGTGTAGAACCAATTTAAAGCACTTGTGCAAATAGTTGAACCTTCAAACCTAGACTGTCATATCAGGGGTACTCATGTTTTGTCTTAGTGAAGTGCTACCAGAAATACCATGCAGTCTTCAATGCAGTTTGATAATTTTATTATATATAGAAAGATTACACCTTCGAGAAGTTCTAAATTTTGGTTGCCCACCCTCTTCATCTTCTCACCTCAGTCTTTGTGTTTGTAACTTTGAAGTGACTTTCAAACTCTGGCTTTGGTGCATACTCCAAGTCTTCAATGTCCGCACCAACACACTGCACAACTCAGTTTTTTTAAGTACATAGAACAAATCTATTATTTGCAAGAAAATCCCTGTCAGGTGACATATTTACATGTAGATTGGCTGCACAATAAATAAAGAAAACATCTCTAGAAAAATCCAGCAACTAATGAAACTGGATTATGAGCCCTGACCTCTCGGTTGACGATAAGATAACCTTGGCCATCCACCATGTAAGAGATCATCATCACCGTATCGTACGAGGCATCAGGAAATTTGAGAGGTAATTTTGTTGTCTCAATATCAAATGCACAGACCCGAACCTCAGCTCGTTGCAAAAGATCAGTTCTTCGTTCCAGTTTTGCTTGATATCCTTCAACAACCACTTTGTACCAGAGGCCACACCTGATATCTGTAGAAGATGTGAAAATGCACACCTACCATGACTCTTTCCACTCAGAGTAAAAAAACAGAGCGAAAACAGAGCTTGTCTGTAGAGATGAAGGAGCAAGAGCTCACCATTGTCAATTGCAAAACGAATGTGATAGGGCACATCATATTCACGAAGATCCACGATATTCTCAAAGTAGTCTTGTACCTTTCCTGCAAATTTTGTGCTGCCATTCCAACAGCAACTCTGTCAGCAAAACTATGATCTCTCTCAGGAAACACTACAACTTTGGATAAGAAACCCAGTTACATCAATCTCAAATACTTGAATATCCTTGTAAGAATAAGCGGAGATAGACATCCAAACAAAAGTAGTCGTAAGGACTAAGAACTTTGACTCTAGCCAAGGCAAGGTGCTGGATATATCTTATGTCAATTACAGAACCATTGCAAAGTCGAAGTCAGCTTTGGCCATAAAAACCTGCCAACAATTAACATAAAACCTTTGCACCTCTATCTTAAGGTTAGACATTTAGATATTTAAACCTCAATTGATACTTACCCTGTGTTGCTGGGGAGGGACTGGTGTGCGTCACCAGATTCCAGTTTCCCTCGGTTTTTCTCAGCTAGAGGCAATAATTCACTCTTCACACCCATCAGTTCTTGGACAGTGTTGAAACTCACTTTTAAGTACCTTCGTTGTAATCCTGCAAGATGGTTTTTCTGCAGCCAATAGCAACCCAGTCCACTTTATAAGATCCACTAACCTTTTCATATTCTTAAGAGAATATTCATATACAAACCTTGTCCTAAACTCCAGCACTGCAAAAACATAACAGATACAAGAATTAAATAATATTTAGTGCAATTATAAAAAATACTCACTAAGCCAAGATCTTCCTTGCTGACAACTTCAATGTTTGCAATCTGCCCTTCATAGCGACGTCTTAGGTAAGCATCCACCTCCAGCTCTGTGTTTTCCTGTCAATGTGATACAAAATCAGCAAAGATTTATATCACCACAATGCATAGTCAATATTCTGTCCTTCAAATTCACAGTGGGTGTCTACTCTGAGGGTTTAAAAGCTTACCTTGGTTCCAATGTAGAAGTAAGGTGCAAACTTCACTTGGACTTTGAATGTTGACCCGTCCTGGGTGTCAGAAACAACGGCAAATTGAGCTTTTAACGACAACAAAACCACACTCAGAAACATCATTTCAGGAAAAGTAGGACATTGATCTTTGCCTTGCACTTTCAAGAACTTCCCAACTCTGAACTATGCAGTTAAACTAGAATACAGAATTTAGTGTCAAATTCAAGATTTATTTTTATAGCAAAGGAACAGAGCATGACCTGGCACATGAAGTAGAGGTCAACGCAGCTGAAAGTGACAAGTTCATCGCTTGGGTCGCCCATAGATGACTGCAGCAAAAGAACAGAAGTGTCAAGTACATGTAAGAAAATCACAAGCACATCAAGTAAACCCATATGAAATTGCTGAAACAATCAAGTCGAAAGTGATTGACAATATATTCTAGCAGGATGCTGAGAGCCTCACTTTCTTACCATTCAAAGTTTATGACTAAGAATCTACTTCAACATGTCAAAAGCAGGGGTTAAGGCTCACTTCCAAGGTTTTAAACCATCAAGGCTCTGCAAAGAAAGCAGTAAAACACTATTTACAAAATGCCAGTTCATGGGAGGATCTCATCAACTTTTGAATAAAGAAAGAAAGAAAGAACCCCACACAAATCCAGTATCCACGCCCTGACCCCAATCCAACAGTAAATAGGTGATTTGGGAGCTGGTCTTGCAGGTCAGACCCAGAATCATTGAGACTCAATTTATGTGGTAGAAAAATCACAACAGGATGCTCACATCCAGGAGACCTTCAAATTTACCTCCAGTACAAAAAACGACCTAATTTTTGAAAATGGGCAATTCAACATTACAAGGGCAGAGATTACTGCAGAGAGCTCAGCTATTCAAGACAAGCAGCAGCTCAGACTGTAGACTCAATGTCCAATATTTCACCTCCTACCTTAACCCACTGAGAATATACACTCAGATAGTAAACACTGATATATGGAAAGAGCAAAATAGCTGAGTTCTCCACATGCAGAGAATCCAATCCAGCAGTAAATAGGTGATTTTAGAGCTGGTCTGTCAGACCCAAAATCAATGAGACCCAATTTATGTGGTAGAAAAATCATAACATGATGCTCACATCCAGGATATTTTGAAACTCAACCTCGCAGTGCAACAGAATGACCTAATTTGTGAAAATGGGCAATTCAACATCAAAAGGGTAAAGCTTACTGCAGAGAGCAGCTCAGATTGTATTGTAGACTCAATGTCCAAAGTTTTCACCTGCTACCTTAACCTACTGAACATGTCCACCCAGATAATAAGCATTCATATGTGGAAGATAGTAGAACGACCAAAAGGAGCTGATTTAGAACTCAACATACCGACACCATATTGAGGAGCCATCCAAGGCGAGGCTCGCCTTCAGTGAAGTTCTGGTACCCAAATCTGGATTCCAATGCATCGTCGCTGGGGCGCCATGTTTTGGCCTTGCTAGACCCCTTCTTGTGCATACTGTCATTTCCATCTCCTCCAGACCTCCCTCTGCCTCTGCCTCGGCCTCCCCATCTCCCTCTCCCTCTGCCTCCTCCACCTTCAAACCTCCCACTTCCATTTGTGGTCCTCATCGTGCTCTCCTTACTTCAATTCTTGCACCATTCTTCACAACAATCTGTTGGAGTGGGAAATCAAGCTCCCAAGCATCAATCATCATTCCAGCAATTGTAAGTTAAGTATTTGCTCATACAAATGCTGTGCCATTCTTGCTCTCTAAGTTACTACTTCGAATCTTAACCCTACTTGCTGTATTCACTTCAATTCTTCCACATTCTGCACAACAATCTGTTGGAGTGCATCATCAAGCTCCCAAGCATCACCATTCCTGTAATCACATGTAACTTTAGCATTTGCTTATACAAAACGATGCTGATGTGCCATTCTTGCTGTCTAAACTTACAGCTCCTTTAAAGCTTGTGCCTATGGCTGTCCTCACTGCAATTCTTGCACCATGCTGCAGAAACTCCTTGAAGCTCCCAAACTTGACATGATCATTCCTGGACATGTATGTATTTGCTTATACCAAAATGATGCTGTGTCGTTCTTGCTGTCTAACTCCACTACTTGGAATCTTAACCCTATTGCCTAATCCTTGTCCCTGGGCGGAATGCAACCCCCACATTGATTCCTAAGTTGGCACTTGAAGTTGGAGAGTTGGTGCACCAACAACTTGAGAACCATTTTTGCTAATAAAGTTTGTGGGTTTTTTGGGTCAAGAGTTTCCCTCCATTTTTGTGGGCTCAACATAACTTATGATGAATCTGGAGCTTGTAGGGATCTTTTAACATGACCAGAAGTCCGTGGCCAATAGAATCGCTTCCCGCCACCTAGTCCCCGAAATCGAGATTCACAAAGTTCTCTGCCATGTCACGCACTTTTACGAACCTTATGCCCTTAAGGTAGAAACGCCTAAGGTTATGTGTGGTTCATTTTTCATGTTCTCCAACTTCTACCAACTAGATTTCCACAACAAAATTTGTGTCACATTAGCAAATCTACGATAATACATATGTAAAAACCAAATTGAAAATCGGACCTCCCCTGATTTAGTTATGTTTATCAAAAATGCATGTTTGTTGTTTTTTTTAATTGTACATATAGTAGGTCCTCCCAATTATGTAGAGTAGTTATTAATATTTGAATACATAGTCCAATCTCTTTTGAACATGTGTCTTTATGATGCTTGCTCTTTGATTGTCAGTGAACCATACTACCAATCAAATCTAGGGGTCCGATTAAGAAACTGAGCCGCTTAAGACCCATCTACCTTATAATGGATAATTTAAGCACTTGAGACCCGCCTTAACATTGTCATTACCCCAAGGGGTGACCTCTTCATACCATGTATGAACTAACGTGAGTGTAAGAAGGGGTATTGTTTGAGGTATTAGTGTACATAGTTTACATAAGGGAGAGGAATTATTTTTCTCTAGTGGGTACATTTAAAAAGGCTATTAAGAGTTTTGAAGTAAAGCTAGTTGTACAAAAGGGGGCCCTAAGGTTTAGAGGACATTTAACAATAGATGTGTTAGTTTCATGCAATTCACATTTTCATTCATTCTTGTCATATGGTAATAGTCCTCAATGGCTACCATGTTCATTCTTGTTAGGGTTTGCATTAGGGTTCTAGGTATTTACAAATTGGAGGCCCTTGGAGCACTCATGAGCTCAATTGAGTTTGTAACTTATTGGCATCATTTGATTTAGATATGATTGATGTAAAGCCAATGTTTTTTTTGCAATTTAAAGTGGTTGCATAGGTCATGTTCCAAAGTAAATAGTGTGAGTATTGTCATTTTGACTTTTTAAACCAATGAGTTGTGTTTGTATATCAAGAATAATATCATTAGTATTCATGATGAAGCACGTAGTTTTCTATTGTGAAGCAAAAATAAACAAGTGTTGGATTCATGTCATTAATGGAATTAGACACTTTTATCTACCCTCACATGATCAAAAGCATTGAGAAAGGATGAGTGTTTATATGTAATTATTTAGCTACCATGCAAGAGAATATAGGCAAATCAATGCAACAATGGTGAATCATGATTGATTTTTATGCAAATTTTATTTTGAAATCTCATGATTATAAAAATCAAATAGGGAGGGGAAATTTTCACTAAGTACCTTGCTTTTATGAAGTCAAAACATTTGTCACCCTAGCATACTAGTCCCCCCCCCCTTCATTTACCACCCCAAACCCTGAATCTCAAAAGTGTGAACTATGAGGGCAACTTCTCATGAACAAAAATTTGTGTCCAAATAACTCTATCAAACATCCTTTGTGGCATGGACAAGTGATCCTATCCAATAGAATCACTTCAATTGAATGTCAAGCAATATTACACAACATTGTTATTCCGTTACCATGTCAAATTCTATGTACCAGGTGTGTACCATGTAGATTTCTAAAGCTAAACCCAAAGGTCAAAATGAGTATCAAGTTTAAATTTTGGTCATTTGTATTTCCTCTCATCTAATAAAAGGTTGTAGTATACAACATCACACAAATTAGCTCAATATCAATCATCCCTTTCATTACCAAAGTCACATATCACTTATTCAAATGTTTGCCACCAAAATCAACACAATTTTTTTTTCAACATGTCTCATGAGAATTTTCAAACATGCCATTTGTTACAACAATTCCAATGACAAGAGATTGTTGTGTATTTCATGCCCAATGTTGTTGTTCGAACTAATGTTTCTTAGATGCATACATGAGTTGAGGACGTAGAGAAGATAGTTAACGTTGTGAAAGTCACAAATCTTGAGCATTTGTGAAATGTCAAAAATGGGCAAGTTAGTCTTAAGAGGTTGAGCTTGCATAAATTTATGTTTATCATTGCCTTGGAGACAATTTTGCTTGTCCTTTAATGTATTGTGATGATGTAGATGACAATAAGGAATGAAAGTGAAAGTGAGAATCCCCACTACATGGTTAAGTACGACATTGGTCTTTTATGGCAAATAGATGTATCAACATCGTAACATAACAAACATTGTGAGGAAATGTCAATCATTCCATACACATGTTCTTCTTCTTATTATTATTTCCATTGTCTCTTTATTTGGGTATATGTTGGTAGATATTTTAAAGGAAAAAATCATAAAAAGCTTACAAATAGCACTTAGCCATGATACTTTAAATACATGGGGAATACATTCTAAAAGGTTGATAAATTGTGGTGCCCTACAATACCAATGAGATATTATTGAAATGACATTGTTTAATTATTTGGGTTCTTGTGGGCACATCCAACTTTACAAACATTTATGGCCAGCGTGAAAGTCCCATTGGCAAATGCAAATCATGTAGATAGTGACCCGCAAATCAAAGTTAAGAAGTAAATGTTACAAGGCATCAAAGTGGACATTATTTTTCTCCTTTAAACGACCACAAGTTAGATTTTGAGCCGTAAATAATGTCTAATGTCAACACAATATACATATAGTTTTGATGTCCTTTGGTAATTACAAGCCTTGCCGTTTAACAATTGAATATAGGTGTTCAATTCAAAAGAGTGATCATATAAGGCTCAACCACCTTGTTAGAAGTCCTATTTCACAACATTCATTGACATCTTGAAGTGGAAAGTCTTTGGAATAAGTAGGCGAGGTAGTGATAGGAACATCAATAAAATTACAATTTACTTTGAAGGATGTGTAAGATACAACATGAGCAACAAAACACTAGGTGGCAACAAATTGTGTGGGTTGCTTCAATAAGGGCAATCATTAGACTAAGGGTTGCCATCACAATGCCATATGTTAGCAAATTTTATGAGTATGAATTTAAGCAAGGTAAAGCTTGCTTTGGACTACTTGATGCAAGTATTCAAGGCCATGTAAGGGATTACAAGTTTTATGTAATCAATCAATGTCGAAGCAAACCTCCCTTCATTGTGTACAATGCATGCATAATTTCTTGCACAACACTATTTTTTAGCTAATCATTTAACTTGAAGTTAATTTAGAACATCAAAAAATGGATAAGAAGGGCAAGAGACATTGAAGTAAAGTAATGAGAATATTAAGAAGTCTTTTGTTGGTCTTGCTCCCCTTGGTAAGCTAGTGATAAGAAATATGAAAAATTGTAGTGTCTCTATTGGGTCTCTATTGGCACCCAAATTCTTCCCTAAGTCCATTTTAACTATTTGCAAAAGCCAAGCAATTAAGAGTGGTGTTTCTAACATATTGAGTCCCATTTCCGTGTCTAGATTGTTTTCCATATCCTCTACAAACAAACACAAATTTGTGCAAATAATAGTAGGATTTAAAGTTTGGTGCACTACTTTGATGCCTTAAAGATGGCATTTAATTGAGATGTGGCACCATGTACACGGTATCTACTACATCCATTGATGCTTAAGGTGGCATCCATAATTGATTGTAGGTTGTCCTAACTTGGACACTTTTATCCAAGAAGCAATAAGAATGTTGGGAACCCTTTGAACCTAATTTTAGAAATTTGGCCTTAGAGCACAACAACATGCATCCCCTTGCAATCAAGGCATGTTCTTTATATGGCATCCACGATCAACTCAACTCAAAAATTGTTGTGACTAGGGTTTTATGAGTAAGTGAATGCAATTTTTGCCAAACTAGAACAAAGGGGTCCCTCAAATGACACCTTCAATAAGTGGGACATGTGTGGGAGCATTGGCCTGTACAGTTGTTTAGAACCTATTCAAAGTTCCATTAAAATTTTAACTTAAGGTCCCTCTATCTTTCTCCTCAATGTTTTACACCTAGTATAGACGTACCTAATTCAATTACTTATCTAAATCAAACACCTACATTTGAGTGGTACGTGGTTAGATGTGGCACCAAGAATGGATACCAAAAAGATGTGTTTGAAAGAGTTGGACTAGGTGCTCAAAATTTGATAACCATTCTAGGCTCACAAATCAACATAATCCGGGGACCTGCATTTGATGAGGATGGTAATTTTCAGTTTGATAGTGAATAAGGTATTCATATGAGCCCTGAAAATTACAAGGACAGCAGCTACAGCCTCGATTTGGATTTGCTAACCATCTTGTACTAATTGCGTGTTTCACATCCTAGGAGAAGCAGGCTAGTCAGAAAAAAGTAACCATTTAAGACCCATCTAACTTAGAGTGATGCTTTCACCCTTTTCTGAGATGAAATGAGATGAAGATGAGGTGATAGTTCTAGAGAGTAAACAGTTCATACAGAAAGCCATACTACAAGGATCCATCACACACTAGTATTTCAATCCTTCAACAAAGACACTGAGCTACGTCACGGATAATAGGGAAAGCCCATACAACAAAGTCTCAGCACCAATATTTCAGCTCATGAATGAGACCGAAAAAAATGCTCATGGCATGCTTCAAAGACGTGATCAGTTTTTTCGCATTTGAGCATTGAAATAAAATCAGAGTAACTTAGGGGGATGCTCGGAAGAATGTACAAATGACAACCTGAGCATCATCAGATTGGAAAAGGGTTTGTCCTATTATTGATCAGAAACTAAAGGGGCCAAGTTCGAGGCGATCAACACCTTCGCGCCCTTATCAAATGAATCATCACCAATGTAAAGGTCAAATAAAGACCTGCATAACAGAGCACTTTGTACGCGGCCAACCTCTGTCCCATCAACTACATGGTCACATGCACCAAGGAACAATAAGTCAAAATGTCAAGCAAAAAAATTCACTCTATTCACTCCATTGTCAAGCTATAGAAACTATATTGTGATGCTACTGATATAAGGTGAAAATCGATCTGCAGCAGGGGAAATAATCAAACCTTTAGTGTTACGACACTCTTGTGTGATTTTATTTTCATGACGTTGGTCAAGCTTTCCTAGCCCCACATTTTAAATCCTAACCACTCACCCATTCTAGTGGCTAATGTGTAGGTGGGTCACTGTGGCAACTGGGCAAGAAAAAAAATGAAAGAATGACGACCCCAAAGTTGCCACCGGTGTGAACTGTGGTGTTGCTTCATTTTTGAGCTGGATTAAATCTATATGTAATCCCAAATGGGCAAATACGAGAATTAGAGGCCCTCCAAAGAATATTGCCTCTTTTTAAAGTGAACACCTTGAATGGGCTTGGACAAGCCGGCTGGCACCTATCTGCCCCAAGGCAAGCCCCGAGGTTCCCACATGGTTGGTTGAATACATCCGATTCACCCGGATACCCCCACTATACTTGGGTGGACCAGAAATCAACTGCTAGGAAGGTCCCCCATTCGAGGACAATTCCAGCCTAAGGAGGGTTAACCTCGGAGTTCCCATGGGATCTGGGTAAAGCCGGCCTTGGGTTTAAGGCACCCTTGGCAACTGGGCATTAGCTAGGTGAAATTGTACCCTAGAAGACTTTGTGTGATTTTGAAATCCAAATGAGGATCAATTAGGGTAAGTGAACTTCATCGGAATATTGTATGATAATGTGCAATTGGTACCACATTGTTTAGGAGGATAACATCGAGCAATCCAAGTCTTGTGTCCCTTTAAGAAAGGTGAACAAAATATTCTGCTTCGAATGGGAAGACCCAACCTGAAACTTTGATTTTATTGGTAATTGTGACTTACTTTTTGTTTGCAACACAGAACCCTGAAGCCGATTAAGATCAATGGTAGTTCCTCTTGGCAGCATAATATCATCAGTAAACACACATGTGAACCTGTGCAAGGAGAGTATAAGAATCAGAGTTATTTTAGAAACTTGGTAAAGTGGAAATAACTAATCGAGCAAAGTTTCCCACAAGCGAACAATTCAAGAACAAGATGTGCAAACCAGTGTTGGTCTGGTATATAGGTGAATGCATGGTATCAATAATCAACATCAATAATGGTATCAAAGAACCTATCCATGGGTATCAAAATTGTAACACTAGTCAAATATTGATATCTGGTGGGTATGTCAAGGTGAGAGAATCTTTGTATACTTGAGTTATAATTATATACCATTCTAAACCATATTGATACCGGGGCGACTTTACTTAGGTATGAAGGCTCTTGCATGGTATATAGACTGAATGGTATCAAAAACAAATTACCATCAAATACCCATACCCTACTGGTTTGAAAAACTGTCAAATCCTCATTATAGATACCCTAATGGTATCAAATAAAGTCGATACCAGACCAGCACGCATGCAAACCCACTCAATGTTATCCACCTGTTCAGAAAGTGTCCCTTCAGGTAGTGGAGATTTTGAATTACTGGAGCTCCATGTGTATTCAAAAAATGTAAGAATTACCTCCAACTCAACTTACAAGACAAAGGGAGACAAAGGGACACTCTGTTTTCTCAGCAGAAAAGCACAACAATTACCAACTGCACTGTGTCAGGAACTAGAAATCCTAGAGAAATTACAACTGCGCCGATATTCTTCTATCGATTCTGGGGTTTCTGGGAAAAGTTGAAAAATGATAACCTAGTGAGTGTTGTGGCAATTGACAATCCTTAGCTTGGATTTGGGATAGAAGATAATACCTCTTTAGTAAATCACCTTCTGAGCCATCACCAAACTTCTTGATTCGGCTCCCTACTGATTCTTCAAAGGCACTGCGCACGGTGCCAATCTTCAAGCGTCCGTATGAAATGACGAGGCGGACTGAGAGGCCCACATCTTTCTCCATCAAATCCTTGAAAAACTCCTCATCCTTCTTCACCTCTTCAGGGTCCAAATTCCCATACTTGTCACCAAGCTCGCCTTTCAAACTTGCGGGGTCGACATACACTCCTGCGTACCCAAGAGACTCCAGTAAGATCTCCTACAGAAACTCTTCTTAAACAAGAAACTTATATTGTCATAACTAAGTCTTTATCAAAGAGGGCTTATGAGGGCAATAGAGTTATGATGTTTCGGTGCAGAACTTTTGGTCAGGAGTTGGTGTTTGGCATACAACACTTTCCACGTTCGCTAGATTTTCAGTGCATGCTTGGAGGCAGTCAAGTGGACAATTGAACGAAGAAGAACATTCTAAATTGGATCATTGAGGGTGGACTCATTTTGGCATGCCATGATGTGCTAAAATGAGTTTGCCCCTCGATGAACCGAAATAGGTTGCTCTTCATTCAAATTCAAACACTGCCTGTCGCCAAGCACGCACCGCAAGTGGAAATAAATATTCATATTGTATAAAAACCAACCGATGGAAAGTCATAGAATCCACCGCCCGTCAAAAAGTCTGATTGAATCAAAGGATGACTCTAGGTAACCAAGAAAACTAAGCAAGACAAAAGATTCAGTAATTGACCATATGCATAGACAGTGATCTTCTTTAATCCCAAAATGGACTTCTGACGCAGTCCAGTGCCAGTGAGCAGCCGTTCCTCATCCAAAGTACTTGGAAATGTCATCCCTGTCTTCGGCTCCACAACCTGGAGACATACATGTGGAATCCATACATGAGACTATCAGCAAACATCAACAAAACATCAACGAAATTCAGTGCCCTAGAACCAAGCAATTTTGCAATGACTGCCTCGATTCTCCATTTTCCCAGATACATAACCCTGCTTTTTATAAACCTCCGCAACACCCAGTATCGGGACAGGCACATTGTACAAAGACATCATAATTGTAGATTTTAGAATATTGATCTGATTGACCCGAACCACAATGTTCTTCTTTGATGTCTGTGACCAGAAACTCTGAGAGCAGATATGGTGAGAAATGCAAGCACTCCAATCTGCAACATCCTACACTGTGGCTACCACTACATTGCTCCACATCACTATGCATGCGGAATGTTAGATAGAAATACTATTGGAGAATGCTGTATGTTAATGTTAATGTCAATGTCCAATCAAAGGGGAGGTCTTACATCCTGAACTTGAGCATTGGCTGCGAGTGACATTGATGCGAATGGCGAAAAATTGTAATTTCGCTGCACCGATTCCCACATCCAATCCCCCATTGCTTTCCTGCGAGGAGCCAGCTCAGGCCTCGACATGAGGGCTAACCCAAGGGTGACAGCTCCTACTCCCAAACCCACAGCCGATTTCCATCGCGGCGATTGTTGCGAAGGTTTAAAAGGCTTCCCGAAGAACGTTGAGAATCCCCTCGAGGAGCCTGGGGTTGGAACAGCATTCATGATGGCTAAGGCGTTCTATGTTCACTGAATTGCTAAACCCCAAAACTCTAAAAACCCAAAATTGCAAAACTCAATAAATTTTTTGGAAGTTCCTGCAAAATCTGGCAACTGAACAATCGGTGATGAACTCACTGCAACCATGGAGGTCACGAGAAACGCATACTTTTATTGAATCGACAGAATCATTCATGACCGGATGGGCAACTCCGCCCTCTGCCATGTGGCATCCGGGCATAGGTTTTCGTGTTTTTTTTTTTCTCAATTTCCGTCATTGGTGGGACTCATAAATTAAGAAAAATCTTGGAAACACAAATATTTTAACCTATTAGATTAATGCTGCGGACTGGTGGAGTTCCTTCTATCTATGTAGCCCCTGTATTAGCCACTTCATGAGTCCACTAAGCTAACTTAGTGTAACCTTACTTTTATGCCACTAGAATAGTGGAGAGGAAGTGACTTTCCCTTCAACCCCAGTGGTTGGGGGAACGCAGGCTTCATCAGACGACACTACTTGAATCCTTTTGTCCGTTCCTAGTACAAATGGATGATGATGAGAGGCCAGTGTGTTTCTGGCTCTCAAATTTAGTGGTCTTGCGGTTTGGAGTTTGATTTAATGTAATTTTACTTTATCGGAGCATTTGTTTGGGATGTTGCTTTAAGTAGATGTGGGTTGTAATTCCAGGGGAGTATGTAGAGATTTATGAGGTGATTTGTGTGTTGGGGTTGGTTTTCTACTCTGGGATCGGATGTATTGGAAGATTTGGGATGGAGTGCAGACGGTGGGATGGTGCTTTGGTCCTTGTGGAAGAGAAAGGGAATCTAAACTTTGATTCTGAGATATGTAGGGATGTGTAGGATTTTTACATGTAGGATGATATTTGCCCAGATGTTTGCACAGTGGCTGGATTATGCGAAGCTATGACGCTCTCCAAATTCCGGTAGCGATTTCTACTCGACAGAGAGGAAGAAGATTAGGCTGGGTTAGGCTAGGCTATATACTTCGGTTCGCCCATCCGGACTAGAATTTGTTAGTTTTGTTGAGGAGATTTGGCAATGGGGGCTCTCACCTTGTGCCTTGGCTCTAGTTACCGGGTGCTTCATCTAGTGAAGCAATCCTGTTCGAAGTTGCCAGTTGCTCGAAGTTTTTCATCACAAAACCCTCTTCCATCACAGGGTTTTCTATTCTCGCATTCTTATTCCTCGACCCTAATTCCGAAGTACTCACAAAAGAAGGGGAGGATTGCTCATCAATGCTCCTCATCCGCAGTATGGCCGTATGAGAGCTGGGATGAGACAACAGATGACAGTGGTGAAGAGACCAAAGATTATTCAAGCTGGCCGCGCAATGCAATTTCAGAGCTGGATGGCGGATTCGAGGTTCTGGCGATGGGGTTTGGTGTTGCAGTTTCGGTTGCCCTCGCAGCTTCCCGAAGCATCCCGCCCTCAGGGCTTCCAGTTGCTGCTCTCTCTCTTGCATTTTTGGTGACAACAATCACTACACTCCGCTTTCAGATTGGGCGTTTGTGGAGAAAGATCAAGGAAATTGTAGGTGTGGCTACGAATCACCGATTTAGAAGCCTGGCCTACCAATTTGGGGCGAACAAGGTGGCCTCGAATCATGTCGAACGCATTAGTGATGTTGCCCACAAGGTTTTTGAGATAATCCCTTCTTTTGAATTATGCAAGGTTGAGTCTCTTTCTTAGGTTTTTGCACTTTCTTTCATGCAACTATGATTGTATTACGCCTTCAGAAAGTTTTAAAAGTGTGCTAGATTTTTTTTTGCTTCTGAGCATTTCATGTCTAAACTTTCACGTCTCAGACAACGTTTCTCTTGTGATTTTCTGAGAGTTGTTTTCCAGAAGGAATGAGATTCTCAGACACTGTCGTATTATTCGTTTGATTGAATCAACAATCCGAAACCACATTGGATTGAATAAACACGTCGACGTTGCAAGTCATGGTGCCCACAAAGTGTCTGAGATCTACCACTTCTTTTGAATTTTTCAAGGTTGAATGTCTATTTTAGGTTTAATCACTTCCTTTCATTCATCTATGATTTTATTCCACTTCCAGAAAATTGTAAAAGCGTCTGAGTAAATCTTGTTACTTCTTTCTGAGGATTTCATGTCTAGCTTTCATGTCTCAGACAACATCCTCAGACAAATTTCTCTCCTGACTTTCTGAGAGTTGTTTTCCAGAAGGAATGAGATTCTTAGACTTCGCCGTGTTATTTGTTGGATTGAATCAACAATCTGAAACCACATTGGATTGAATTAACACATTGATGTTGCAAGTCATGGTGCCCACAAGGGTTCTGAGATAAACCACGTCTTTTGAATTTTGCAAGGTTGAATTTCATTGACATTTGTCTTGTGGACCCTTGTGGTTGTGGTTGATGGTGTGGTCCGTCATTTATATCGCAATCTATTATTGGTTAGGTCTTGGGCTTGAGAGGAAATAAAGTGATTATTATCCTTGTTGGCTTTGGATTGTAATGTTAAAGTGGTTGCCTCCTCAACTTTCTCCCTGAACCTTGGCTTTGAAGCTCTCTAGTGATGCCACATGAGCATGAAGAACCATTCCAAGGGTGGTTAACCATGTGGAGTAATGGGTTGATGGTGGTAAGGGGTGGTCATGGAGGTGGTTAGCGTTTATTATGCATTTTCCATGGAAATAGAACTCAGGAAGGTAAACCACTACCATGACCACAACCACCTGTAGTTGTGAAAACACATTCAATTGAATTATCTAGGGTCCTATGACCTGTATACAAGGTTTGTACAACATATTTGCTAAAGATTTTCTTTGATGGCCAACTGATTGATTGCTTGCTTGCCTGTTTTGTTGAAGGGAAAGATGACCAGCAAGGACAAGGAGTCTTCACAGTTGCTTTCAATAAGGAACTCTGTGCAGACCATGCACAATGGAGCAGCCATTGGTATCTCTCATCCCGGTAATTATCACCCTGAGATTGCACCTTCCCCCACCAGCCTTAGTAGTACTGGGGAGGGGAACCAAGTAAAGAAAGATGTGAATGATGCAATTAAATCACCTTCTGCAGGCCCAGATGTTGAGGTAGTCATTTCAGACATGGCTAAGTGCGTCGCACAGTTGGCTGTCGTTGTGGCACGACTCGAAGAAAAGATAATAAATCTGGAGATCAAGAATGCACAAAACTCTGCAGCCTCCTCACCACTTCAGCAAGCCACCTCAGCAGATGGTAATGGTTCAGCAACTTTTGCAGTCACCTCGGAGACTGTGGAGAGTAGAAATTCACAAAAGCCTGCAGATTTGTTTAATCATAAAAGCTCCATAGTAGAAGCCTCACCACTTCAGCAAGCTGACTCATTAACCAGTGGCAATAGTACATCGACTCTTGCAGTCACCATAGGAAATGTGGAGAAAAGAGATGCACAAAAACCTGCAGATTTGGTTATTCGAGACGGCAATAATTCATCAACTGTTGCAATCACTGTGGAGAATTCACCTTTGGACACATCACGTCTTGAACATGTGAACATGGTCGCAGCCACCCCATGGACAGGAGTCTTTCCCGAATCAGGGGAGGAAAATTGGGTGTTAGAGCCCTTGAGAAAACCGAGTTTAGAGGTTGAGTCTATGGCACACCAGGGCAAATTGATCAGCATTCCAAAAGTTGAATACAAGGAGAAATCCTTGGTCAGTGCAAGAAGCTTAGAATTACAAGCCACAACATCTGATGCAGGTTGGAATGAGTATCCTGTGTCTTCTAGCAGTACAGGGAATGGCAGGAAAGGCAACTACAATGATGAAACGGGGTATCCAGTTGGTGCTGCTAGGAGGTTTGTATCTGAATTTAATAATCTTCCACTGTTTGAGGAGAAGGTTTATTCTTTACTTTGTTTCTCTGCCAAGAATGTTTTTGTGTTTTTGTAGCTATGAGTATCCTTTTAATACAAGTTGGCATCATCAGAGGACAACAACGCTCACAGGCTGCGGATGATGAGGAGACATCATACGATGGATCAAGAAGAAGGGCAGGCCCTGCAGATAACTGGGATGGACCCTCTTCAAGTAGAGGAGATCCTGGAGAAAAATGGCGACGAGTAGGCACCGACATCACAGATGTCGACTTTGGTGGCAATGGCAGTTCCGGTGAAGACAGTGAAGGTAATTTTATCTTTGAAAACAGTAGCCAAAAAATATAGCCTTAACTCTTTCACAACGAATTATCCCACCAACTGAATCACTTCACCATCTACACTACATATATGATTTAGTGTGGCATTAAAATTGGTGTGCCATGTTATTTAGAGTGGTCTTCGTGACTTGTCATGTAGCACCAAGTGTCATGGGACAACCTCTCTAGTTGCCACCCAATTTTGACTAGTGTGGGCCACACTTAATCAGATTTCAACGGTATGTGCTGATCATGAACCCTAAATAATCTTGCTCCAGAATGCATTTTTCTTGTAAATACATCTCCTAGGAATGTTGTGCCCTACCTCAATATAGTAGACTCGATTGGTTGTAATGGGCTGATACGATTCAGATCAAGGTGTGGCTAAATAAGTAAATGTACACTTGAATAGTATGGGTTTGGGGTCAATGTCCATTGCTTGGTTGAAATATGTCCTGAGGTGTTGCATTGTTCTTCCACGCATATGAATAAGTAGATCAGAAATCTTGCTTGGGTCTTGCCATTCATTTGCTTTTATTTTGTATGCAGGTGGCAGGAGACGATGGGGGAAGGGATCAACTCAAAGCTCAGATACAAACAATGATGCAGGAGGAGACAGTGGAACTGATGTGCCTGTACCACAAGAAGCAGGACCTTCAGCTCGAAATAGTCCTTCTTACCCACTTGAACAAACTGAAGCATATCGAAACCTTGCTGTGTTGAAGAAACAAAGTCCAGACGATGATCGCTTTCAACGGATACTGGATGAAGTTGAGGCTTTGTTAAATGAAGGAAGAGAGGGTCTCGAAGGTCGTATTGAAGTTGGTGTCGCTGAACAGATGCTCTATGAAGCTTCTGATCTGTGTGCAAAGGCTGTTGCCTTAAGGTATTTGTTTTTGTCCTTGAGTTCAAACAATTACATGATGATGTTGAGATTTTGTGAATATTATATCAGGGTAAACCTACTGACCACAATAAGTTTCAATGTATTTGGATTACCTAAGATTTCTTCAAATTCTGCCAGTTGTCACATAATAGTAATGGGTGGCCAACTTGAGGGTACAAATAAATAGGATCAAGAAATCTTGAAGCTTACTCTAGTGGCTCCTTGATCTCCCATTAGTAAATGTCTTGGTTAAGTATCACTTACTAACCTGAAAAATAGATTCCTGGATGTCATTCTGAACGGTAGAGCATGCATGTGTGTTTGAATATATGCAAATATGTGCACAACTTGCAAGCCTAGAAGCGCCTATGGCAAGGAGATAGTTTTTTTGGGGTTTTTTATTTGTTTTTTGTTTTTTATGGTTTTAATCAAACGAGTTTGCTTGTATAAGTGTGTCAATTGTTTACCTTGCTCAATCAGTCAGCTGATTAAAGCTTTACTGGTTTCTGTGACACTGATGGGATTCAGGCCATCTAGTCTTGTGGGGCTTGGCTTGTGGGGAAATACGCTTCTATTACATGGCGAGCTTAAATTGAGGCTCACTCAGAACCTTCGAAGCATGCTACCTGAGCCTTCCTCAAGTGCTGTAAATAGGCGAGACGACTGGGAGGCAGAGGAGGAACGCCAGGTCAGTGTCTAAACATACTGCACACTACACTAAGTATCTGATTTAGTGTGGGCCACATTATTCATCATTGACCCACGACAATGAACATTAGACTAATGATTGTGGGCCACATTATTGTTCTTCTAGTAACAACTTTCTCATCAATGTTAATTACCGTGGGCCACATTATTTACCATGAACATAGGTTAATACAGGTTGGTTAATCATGACAAGTGGCATAGACAAATGGCAAGTGACTAAATGCTTCAGTGATTTATAATAAGACAACACATCAATAGCAGAGTGTTCAAATAAATATGTGGCACATTAATTCTAATGCCACATTAAATCAGATCTATATTGTAGTGGATGCTCAATGTATTCAGCATGCCCCTTCAACATCGCTTGTAGATCACCTTGCAGAGTAGCTATACTTTGTGAGAGTATGAAGTCTGAGTGTAACCAGAATAGTAATAATCTGCAAGATGTTGAAGTGTTGACAAATGAGAATGACAGGCCCTGGAAGCAACTATACAAGAAGTCTCTGAGGAATGTGAACAACTTCTCGTTGAAGCTGGCCGAAAGTACCGTTCTGCGCTTTCTGTAGACCGGACTGACATGCGAGCTCTTTACAACTGGGGATTGGCTCTCTGTTACCGAGGCCAGCTCATTGCTGAAGAAGGCGGGGAGGTAATTTAAAAGCCCTGATACTTGAAGTGTGTTTCTTAGTATATGCAGTTGCCAACATTACAGCAATGGACACAGTATATATTGTGAGTGTGTCATGGTATAACTAATTTCTCTGACAGTGAGGCTTTTTGAGTAGCTTATCTTGTAGCCAACCTTTCTGCTGGAAGAGATCCCCAAGCTACAAATAATCACACCTAATCCGGAGTTTGATAATTTCTATTCAAGTATTCTCACATGGAGCTTGCCAAGTAATCTGTTCCTTAAATTGAAAATGTCTTCTAGTTGAGCACCAATCTGATAAGGTCTAGGACCTAGGTTGTTGCACTATATTCATTATGTGAAGGGAACTGAAGAGACTAGTTCTATTCTGTGGTGCAGACGTCATCTCAGGATGCTGACAAAGTCTATCTGGCTGCCATTGACAAGTTTGAGGCAATGATGGGCCTGAGCGACAAGTATGCATGTGGTGGTATGTATATAGAAATTCTGTTTTGGACAGTCTTTACACTTTGCAATTGTCAATCTTCGCTCCTTGCATTACACAAATTCATACTGTAGAGTGATTCTTGCTTTGGCCTTAAATAAATAAGTGTTTTTGGCAGTTCTACATTGGTTTATATGTTCTCAAATCCTATGTTGTTGTTTGAGATGCAGCTTTGTTGAACTGGGGTTTAGCCATGCGGGATCGATCACGCCTCAGACCCATGGGCAGCAAAGAGCGCATCAAACTTATGGTCCAGGCCCGAGAAATATTTCAGGAGGCCCTTCGTCTTGACCCCAACTATGGTCAGGCAAGGGGCGCTGTGGCAGCCTGCAATGTAGAGTTAAGGGAGCTTCAGGAATATGAAGAACCTAGGGAGACAAGAGGACTTCCAAATTGGTGGGGCTGATAAGTTCCTTGCATGTAACTTGGCTTTGAACACTGTAACTTCTGTATTTTATTATAAAAAATAGGGTTATGAAGTGATTCTCATTATTTTTCCTATTGCATTTCATTATACTTGTCTACATGTTGCCATTAAACAGTATGGATGGTAAGGTAGATGGGTCTTAAGTGGCTCATTTTCTTTATCGGACCCCTAGATTTGATTGGTATGTGGTTCGGTGAGGATCAAAGAGCAAACACCACAAAGACACATGTCTAAAAGAGATTGGACTACGTCTTCCAATATTAATAACTGCTCTACACTCAATAGTGAACACAATTGGCAGGCTCTATGTATCCAGCTAAGAAATCAACAAACATCCACTTCCCATAATCATAACTAAATTAGGGGAGGTCTGATTTTCAATCCGGTTTTGGCAGATGTTTCAGCGTAGATTTACTAATGCAACATGAGTTTTGTTGTGTAAATCTAATTGGTAGAAGTTGGAGAACATGAAAAACAAACCAAATGATACCCACATACCTTACACTTGACCTAGATTGTCAGCTGATTTGTCGAACATAGCTTTAAACAATACTAAACCCTAAACATACTTGCAGGTCAAGTCCCTCATTCCCGTGGTTTCTCTCATTAATGAATCTGGTTGCTGCCACCCATCCCATGGTGCATTGAGGTTTTCTAATAACAGAGTATCTAGTATGTAACCCACATGTTATCAGATACTCTGTATCAGAAATCAAATTGTGTAAGAAGCTCATTCTGCTAGTTCGGCAGCCACTTCTCATGCTGCAATTTATTTCCAAAGAAGAATTACTTGCAGTCTTCATATTGTCATTCAGGACCACTGTTGCATAGACCAACCAACACATGCAAGGGAGGACAACCAAGTCTGGTCATTGGAACAACACAATAGACAAACCTGTTTCTTAGTGGCAGAGGTCAGTTCTTGCTCATTGCATAAGCTTTGCATAAGCATGCTTCCAATTCCAACACATAGAACCAATTCCAACTCTGCATGACTCAATCTTAGTACCTGAGAAGAGACAGCCATGCTCTGCAATTTCACTTACTTTCTCAACACATAAGAGGACTATCATAAGCGTCATACCAAATCTCAATAACTATGCACATCTATAAATTTCCAGCAGAATTATGCAAGAACGATTTTTGTTTGTGCCCATAGCCCTCTTGGACACGTACCTGCTCTTCGCACAACTCGTTCTTCCACTGCAAAGATTGCTTCAACTGCCCAACTTGACCCTAGATAACATTTCTTGCTGAAATTGCATCTCCTTGTCCTCTTTGAACATGGGAATGAGGAATTGTCAATTGGCGTGTCCCTACAAAAAGTCTACAGAGGATCACTGTGCAGTATGTATCTAGAGAATCTAGGTCGGAATTATTCTAGTCATGAAGCATGTCAAATTGGGAGAATCCCTAAGTTTCTAGGGCTCGCAGAAACAAGTGTTTGTAGAATAACAAGCTCCAATCCATGAATATTCCTTCAAAAGGGCATCATATCCCTAAGATATGGCAGTAAACAATTAACACACTCATTTAATAAATATAACAATCTCCCTGCTATTGGCGTAACAATGGCTTGCAAGTTGTGCACACATTTGCAAATAAAAAGGTCCATGCATAAAAACAACTAAGAATCTTTACTTGTAGGGTAATAACATATGCTTGAAGAACATGTTTTTAATAGGAGATAAAGAAGCTACTAAAGTAAACTTCAATATTCTGGATCCGGTTCATTTCTATTGCAAGCTTCAATTTGCCTCTCATCATTTATGATGGACTTGCCAACGACAGTCTTTCAACATCTTTTAGCCTAAACTCGTAATTGAGCATTATGAACAAAGATGTAAGATGCTGGATGGTATCTTGGTTAGGGAGAAATCTAAAATGCTAAGAAACTCTAATACATAAGTATGGATACACAAGCAGGAAACCCTATGTGGCTACAAGACAAACCCCACAACAAGGACGACTCCACTCTGCACAAGGTGAAGGATGATGAGTCCCACGGATAGTTGTAGAAATTGGACTTTTTGCTCCCAAAAATTGTGGCTGTTTTGTGCAATCATAATTTATAGGATCACAATTTATTGCCTACAAATTGATTGCCCTAATACCTAAACCCTAAACCCATTGATGAAATCCACAGTGGAGTGGTTGAACACCAAGATATGACTTGGTCATACACAACAAAATCTTATGATACTTCATTCGTGTGCATAATCACAACATAGTGTGAGATAGCCCACTTTGCCGTCCATTGTCTTGTCCAATTTGATAGGACGGGACGACCGTCATATACATCCATGAACACAGACGGTGAAATTTATACACAAGGAAAATAAATAATTGGTCCACTTGACCGGTTGTTTTGTCTAGTCAACTGATCAGTTGAAAATTCCGGTTGACTTAACTTCATGTCGTTTTGACCGGTCAGCCTAAAAACACATGTCAATTGAAATAGTCGACTAGTTATAACTACAATATTTTGTCTAATTAGCATGGGTTACCATCGGGGGACGCTAAACTTCCCCCCACGAACTTTTCGGGGTGTCAGATCCGGGCTGGGGCAGCCGCCCGTCCAGAAAATCCAGATTTTCTGGACCCGACCGAAAACTGTTGCCCGTCCGCCCGACTTCGAAAAAACCATTGCCCTTGCATTCTTGAAGGCCACTTATCCACTAATCCCATATTGAGTGCACCTTCAAGGTCCAAAATCCAATATATATGTTCACTTCCATTGAGTAAATAAGCAATTGATTGGGATTTCATTATCAAAGTGAAACTGTCAATAAAGCATGTAATTAACTTGGAAGTCAAAAACATTACAAAACCCTCACTAGCACTGAGGTTATAATTTTTGTGACTTGCCATTGAAAGGGTCTTTGTCATTCTTAAATGGAACTAAAATTAGTGATTTATTTTTATATGTTAAATATTATTTTATTTTATTATTTTATAATAATTTAGTTAATACCTTCTACTTTCACAAAGTTTTCATATGCATTTAGACTAACTAAGTGTGATTGAATGTAATTAGGCCAAATTTTTCCCGATTAATTCTAATTAAGCCTAATTAAATCAGAAAACATTCTTACCAAATAAATTAAGCCAAATTAATTATAAAATGTACCTACTGGGATTAATCATGATTTACTAGAATTAACTCCAGTATGTACTTTTCATTGAAAGGGTCTTTGTCATTCTTAAAATGAAACTAAATTTTATTATTTAATTTTTAGTATGTTAAATATTATAGTTTAGTTAATATCTTCTCCTTTCACAAAGTATTCATATGCATTTCAACTAGTTAAGTGTGATTGAATGTAATTAAGTCTAATTAATTTTGATTAATACTAATTAAGCCCAATTAAATCAGAAAGTATGCTTATTAAATTAATCAAGCCTAATTAATTATAAAATGTACTTACTGGAATTAATTTATTGGATTACATGGATTACATGGATTCATGTAATCCATGTAATCCATGTAATTCAAATAAAAAAGAATTAAATCAAAAAGAATGCTTACCAAATTAATTAAGCCTAATTAATTATGAAAAGTACCTATTGGAGTTAATTCCAGTAAATCATGATTAATCTCAGTAGGTACATTTTATAATTAATTTGGCTTAATTGATTTGGTAAGCATGTTTTCTGATTTAATTAGGCTTAATTACATTCAATCACACTTAGTTAGTCTAAATGCATATGAAAACTTTGTGAAAGTAGAAGGTATTAACTAAAATATTATAAAATAATAAAATATTATAATATTTAACATATAAAAATATATCACTAATTTTAGTTCCATTTAAGAATGACAAAGACCCTTTCAATGGCAAGTCGCAAAAATTATAACCTCAGTGCTAGTGAGGGTTTTGTAATGTTTTTGACTTCCAAGTTAATTACATGCTTTATTGACAGTTTCACTTTGATAATGAAATCCTAGTCAATTGCTTATTTACTCAATGGAAGTGAACATATATATTGGATTTTGGACTTTGAAGGTGAAGTGCACTCAATATGGGATTAGTGGATAAGTGGCCTTCAAGAATGCAAGGGCAATGGTTTTTTCGAAGTCAGGCGGGCGGGCAGCAGTTTTCGGTCGGGTCCAGAAAATCTAGATTTTCTGGACGGGCGGCTGCCCCAGCCCGGATCTGACACCCCGAAAAGTTCGTGGGGGGAAGTTTAGCATCCCCCGTTACCATCTGGAGTACACATCATTATAACATTATACTAAGAGTATAATTGTTCACCCAAATAACATAAGTAGTTAGTATGCACACCAAATAATATGATATAACTTAGTTGGTAAAAATACGATAATGTCAGTACAAAGTTATAGCATTAGGTAACTCCAAATGGTAACCCATACTAATTAAACAAAACAGTGTAGTTTGCCGAACTAGTTATCCTACCCAAATTATCTCATTTTGAATTGTTGTTTGAGTTGTGCCATTCACTTTGCAAGTATTGATGTCATCACAAGTGCTAAATGTGCACATGGTTGAGATGCACACGGCATTCTCTAATATGTTTGAGATTAATTCTATGCTCTTATGTATGTATACATCTCAAATTACCTAATATAGTGTTATGAGTGGCTAGATGTAGGAATGCCACCTTCAAGTTCCAGTTGCATGTAGTGATGTGAATTGCAAAAGACTGCCACAAGCACTTGTTCGCCCTATCATGAATTTGAAAAGGTTTTTACTTCTCTAGATCATTGGGAGTCATACATAAGACAATCAACTTCCTCCCCATAGAGCCAAGGTTAAGACATATTTGGATCGAGATAGCAATAAGAAACACAATGTGGATGGTTGTGAACAACTTATCGTTGGACTCAATATTGATAGCCTAGAGGGTAGCGCAAGGCCCAATATGATCAACCCATTCGTAGTGGTGAAGGACACAATGGCCAAAATAATCCACCATGATGCAAGGACTACTAAACAGATAGGTTCCCAATGGCATTAACCTTTCCAATACATGCAAATGAAATCGACTATGTTAATGATGAGTTTCAGACTTTAGATGAAGTTGGTGACTTCATAACCATGATGCACATCTAATCAGCACATGACTTTTGCTATTCCAAAATGCGCATACTAGGCTCAGATTTATGAGGAAAGAAAATTATCATTTTATAACAAAGCAAAAGATGCAAAATGTGGTTGAGTGACAACATATGGGGCATTTGACCACCTAGATAAAAAGTTGTATTGAAAAAAATTCAACAACAAAGTTATCACCACTAGTTTTCCATACATGATCATCCCATATATGGGGAAAAAAACAATTGAATCGTGAGACCTGGGAATACAAACCTACCATGCTACAAATTAGAATCTAGGAAGCCTTTATCATGATGGGCAATGTTGTGGACGATGTGATTTACCAAAAGACGTGCGAGTATCAAGAGCTAAGTTGATGTCTTACATGCTCAATATCTAGAGCCCATGGTGAAATTGATGATATTAGTGGTTGGGGTGATGTTGCTACTCCCGCTTAAATTTTGTGAAAACTTGTCACAAATCTATAAGAGCACAACCCAGTCACCAGCCAAGATGTCAAAGTCGTGACAAGTACTATGAACCATAAGGTATGGATTATTAGAGTTGCAATCTACAATGGCAAGGAACCAAACTAGAGGTGTCTCAGACATATTTATTTTACCCTTTTCCCAAATGGGAAGAGGTTAAGTGGCTACATGACAGAGACCTAAAAATCAAAGAGTTGATGACAAAAGAAGACATGAGAAGCATTGAGAGAAAGAAATGTGTTTGGTATTGATCTTGCAAAAGAAGATAATACTTGGAAGACAATTGTTGTTGGATATGTAGTTGCTGGAGTGAACTAATGTATGAATATGTGGTTGTTGGAATGAAGGCCGCAACCGTTTGTCATTTCAGGTTTTGTAGGTTGTGTTGCTGGTTGTATTACTTCTAGTTGTGTTGTTGTTGGTTGTTGAGGGTTTTGCAGCGTCTGAAGTTTAGAGGCATGAGGCAAAGATAAAGATAATAGTTAGAGATAGAGTTAATAGTTAGAGTTAGTAGTTAGAGATAGAGTTAATGACTTAAGCTAAAGCTAAAACTCTAGCTTTAGTCTTAATTGGAGTATTGACTTGGAGGATGGTAAAAGGTCACCCATCCAAGTACTATTCCTCGGAAGGGTGGCTTAACCCGGCCAACCCAACCAAGGGTGGCCGGTGTGAAAATCGGTAGAAGTTAGGTACATTGAGCCAACCCCTCCCTCCCCCCCCCCTCTCCTGTAATGGACTAATTGGGAAATGTATTGTTGAGGATGGGAAAAAAATCGCAGGGATGAATGTCCAAGACTAAGGAGCGTGGATGAAGGGGAAGTCGATGGATGAGAAGTTGGATGACTATCATCTATGTAAAAGAAAGTAAAAGTGATCTACGAATATAGAAGGAGACTTCAGTCTGTGGATAGAAAGACTTGAGACTTCTAAAAGTATCTCATGGATACTATGTATATATTGGGCTCGGGGGAAGGAGAACACATGTTATGTTTTGTGTGTGTCTCCAGGTTGGGAGGTGAGCCTTTAGTCAATAAATAATTGTTTATTGTTTGCGATCAGTTTAACGAGGTACGTTACATCTCCCCCCGGCCCCCCATTGCGGTAGCAAATACTATGTATGATGAATGAATTTTAGATGAAGTTAGGATGATTTAGGTTGGATAAAGAGCGGTTTTATGAGAGATGAAATGATAGATTTAGGATGAACTTAGGGTGGTTGCATAGATAAAGAATGGTTGGATGAATGTAATAGATTTGGATGATTGTAAAAAAATAGATGGTCATTGTTTGAAAGCTGTAGAGTAGTTCACCCATCCGGCTAATCTTGTGGATTATTACTTCGATTGGAGTAGCAATTGTTACCACAAAGGGCACAAAGATATATATGATGTCTCACGTCAAAGTGTGTTCTTCAACTACATATCATAATTTGCCAACCAAATTTGGAGAACTTCCCATAGAATTATACATTCTCAAGCTCACTATGGGCTTTCAACAACGGATTACCCATCTATCCTCCTCTTGATTAGTTAGTAAAATAGTCTCACTTTCTCAACACACGGCCAAACATGGATTTAACACCTGACACAAATCGATAATCATGTGGAAGACATCATGGAATTTATCTCATTGGAAAACCCATAATAATCCAACCACATTAAAAATAGCATATGATGATATCAATGAGGTTTTCATCTCTTAGGGAAGATACTAGATTACCTCCACCTCAAGGATTTTCTCAAATATGAATGTAAATTGTAATTGAAGCAACCATTGATTCCACCACAACATAAGATCATTATTGCCTAGCACACCTCAAACCATAGACTTGCCATTGAAATTGGACAATGGACGACTATCCCTATCTCTAGAAATATGACTATGCTACTTTTGCTCCTATTATGCAGTTGAAAATGAGGCACATTTTGTGTTGGAATGTCCCCTATATAATCCCATAGAGATAGATTTCCATCACTATTTAAGAATGTAGTTCTAAAGAGCTTCAAGTCTTTCTTTCAATTGGACCACCATATTGACATTGGCCTCTACCTAGGAAAGGCTACTGCACTCCACCACTTTAGAGAATTAGCTAGTTTGAAACCATCCCAATATACTTTCAGTCCCATTAGCCTTTCAGCTTCCTAGACTTTAAAATCAATTTCATTTCATTTCAATAAACAAGCGGCTAGTCGCGTGGTCTCTGCCTTAGTATTTGAGCAAAAAAAAAAATTAACATGACGATATTGTGGAACATAATTTGGAAGTTTAAATGCAAAATATATCGGTTTATGGTCTGTCCAATATGCTTCAAGAACTCCAGAGATGCATTGTTGAGTTGGAGCATTTGTCCATACGTGATCAATTTGGGAATCATATATGGTTGTACTTTCTTGAAATTGAAGATACATGTTATAAAATTTCATGAAATGTTGGAGTTCTTTGACATCAGATGAATTTTGGTTGAGCATGTTTATGTTAAAATCACCTAATATTGTTGTAGCACAAGAGGTTGGTATTGTACTCAAAAAATGTCGAAGGTGGTTCAAGAAAGTTGTGACAGGGAGTGTTGAAGGTCTATACAAAGCTATTATATGAATGGATTTCCTCGTGTTTGTGTTGAACGATGCTACAATGAATTCTGCTCCTAAAATAAAATGTGTTTCATGGAAAAATAATTTAGTATGATTATCGTAAACTATCATTGTGTCATTACGATCGTATATATACACTTAAAAATGAATGTTTCGACGTATCAATAAAAGAAGTAATATCTGAAGTTTTGGGGTCAAAATGTGTTTCATTGAGACACAAAATGTGAGAAGCTTGTAGATTATAATCAGAATAAATATCATCTTTGTGAAGAGATAATGATCTAGTGTTAAGTGAACAAATAACAACGTGAGAATCCCTAAATTCTGCTAATATAGGCACATTAGGGACCCAACAAGCTGTCGTTCGTAGGCGATTCATCTCTATTGAAACATTTGGATCAACTTGGAAATTCTTCATTTGTAAAGGTTGAAGTAAATATAAATTTTCCTTGTTTTTGATGCGGGATAGTGCAGTATAAGTTAAACCATGTCTATAAACACCAGTAGGATCAAACGCCAAATAATCTAACGACAGTCCTTGTGCGCGATGTATAGTACGAGCAGCAGCTAATTGAATAGGAAATTGAGTCCATGTTATGATGTGATTAGAATTTGAACCAATTTGAATTTCTTTAGAAATCGGTTCAATTGGTGTCCATGTAGGGTGTATTTCTTGTGTATACATGTGATTGTTTTAAATTCTTGTTAAATGCCCAATTTTGGAGTTGTTAAATAGAATCCAAATGATAGTTTGAGAATTTGGTAAAAGACTCGATCCCTTAAATAATCCATCGGCCCCATTTATCAAACCGTCATGAGTTGCATAATTACTAGCACAAAGTTCAACCAACATGTCTTTTTTGACACGGATTTCAGCATGCAAGCCTGCTGTTTCAGTTGGATCATCTCGAAGTTGAAATGATTTTGGACATAAATCATGATGTTTATCTTTTTTGTACAAAACATAAACATTACCTTCAGTACGTTGAAAAACAGATTCATTGTGTTGCAGTCTTGGTTCATTTTTATAAAACAAGTATGGAAATAACTAGAGTTTTAACTAGAGTTTTTACTAGTTCTAGTTACTAGTTCTAGCTGGTCAGAGTTTTTACTAGTTCTAGTCAGAGTTTTTACTAGTTCTAGTCAGAGTTTTTACTAGTTCTAGTCAGAGTTCTTACTAGTTCTAGTTCTAGATACTAGTTCTAGTCAGAGTTTTTACTAGTTCTAGTTCTAGTTACTAGTTCTAGTTCTAGTTACTAGTTCTAGTAAGAGTTTTAACTAGAGTTTTAACTAGAGTTTTACCTAGAGTTTTTACTAGTTCTAGTTACTAGTTCTAGTCAAAGTTTTTACTAGTACTACAGTTCTAGTCAGTTTACTTTTACTTTTTTACTTTTACGCCATAGTTTCATTGTTCAGCAGCGTAACTCCTGAAAACGCAGCGTTTTCGTGGTCTCTCCCCTTTAGGGGCAGAGACAACAAGTGCCAAAATTAGGCTTAGGACCTAGTTCTTACTTTTGGGTTAGGATCTATAGTAGAACCACCTATTCCTGATCAAGACCCCATCATGAATCTATAGGGTGCCATAATTTCGATCAAGTTGGGATTGATTTCGGTAATTTCTTTTCATGCATGGTTTAAATAAGGTTCCACATTTCACGGTTTCTAAGGATTAGTTTCCATGTAGGCCACTTGCCCACAAGATTCCAGTGGAAATGTAGATGCCACCAGGTGAAATTCACATTTCCACTAGAATCTGGTAGTTGAAGCGGCCTACGTCGAAACTAGCCCTGACTCTCCAACTTCGATATGGTATCACCAAGGAATCGATAGTGCCATGACACATGTCCCGGTTTTAAGTGCTAAAGTGAGGAGCAATTCATCTCAAAATAAGTTGTTGTGGCAAACTCTAGACATTTGTAGTGTGTTTGGACCAATTTTTGGCTTCAAAAGTTCACATTAATTTCAATTTAAGGAATAAAATTACCAATTTTATTTTTTTCCAGTCCTCCTGATTTTCATCTTCCTACAAGGAAAGAATTTGCATCACCTTATACTTCTTCAGATTTGGCACAGAATCTCTTAAAGTACTTGGTTATGAGCGCCTCCATTCTAGTGCTATTCTTTGGTTGATTGATGAAGCCAGGAATCTGTTACACACATCTTCAGAAATATCCATGCTAATAAAATCTTTATCAAGCACACAGGCATGGGTCTTTTGGATGAGCCACAAAATTGCACAATTGGATACTCCCGACTTCTAGTGCATAGCATGCAGGGTATGTGGCACTGTAGTGGGGACTTCCATCTCAAATACTTTCAGCTAGGGAATTGCCAATTCGTCTGATTATCACCCGAGGGAAATATGAGTATTTTCTTTCCCTTCAGGTGGTCAGATAGACCCTCCCCCATTGGTGTTGACTATTGATAATAGATTGGTTAAAAAAACTGCACATATAGTCCAACCTCATTTGAAGGAATTGTCCTTTTCGCATCCGTTTGTGACTACATGCCTTCCCATATACCACTCAAAAATAGGTGTCTGATTGAGAAGAGTGACCACATAAGGCCCACATATCTTAATACGCCAGAGAGTGAGACAGGTCACCTAATAGGCCAATAAATTGCCCCTGCATCATTCATCTCCTGCAACAACTTCTAATCTGGATTGTGGAGCTCTAGACATGCCACTGATAATGCAAAATGAGGAACTGCTTGAATGTCCAGATATTCAACCCCTTGCTTGTTCAATGAAAGAGCTCAGCCTTTGATCTTACTCAAGTTTGTGGAACAATGAACATCAAGAGCCACATAAACATGGCTCCTAAGGGGTTCTCAGGTTGTTGAAATCACCCGGTGGTATTGCTCCATTCATTGTAGAATATGGATCATGTCCACAGTGCACCTAACTCAATTTGTAAATTAGAAACTCAACAAATTCTCTGATATGTGCATGCTAATAGTGTGTACAGATTCTCACATATTCTTTGAGACACCCTGTAGTTGGCTGCAGACTTATGACAAGTTTACATTACTTTTTATGACCAAATATACAAAAATCATGCATTAGGTGATATCTGGAAAAGTATCAGTAAGTCCTGACCCAAGATAGTGGTACACTCTGCAGAGGAGCCCCAACAGACTCAAAATATTGTTGATAAAGAGGCTAAGACAATCAAGGCTGGTCTGAAAAGGTGTCCTTTGTGTGATCCTAATGCAATGATCTAATCTTTCTGAACTGCACAAATGTATTGTCACCTTAATTTTATGCTACCTGAAGGTTAGTATGTACACCTATTCAAATGGCCTGCACCTACAAGCCCGCTTCAATGACATCTGAGTTCTTGGTGGATTTGGAACATATGTGATGTACACCAGCCTGCACCACTGGTAGAATCTAAATGAGGACATCCAAAGAATAGATGAACCTCGCCCTCCTACTCAATCTCTAACATGAGCCTGACCCTGACCTCAGCTTGGCATGTAACCTCAGATAAACACTAGCATCTTTGTTGATGTAAAACAGTAGCATCCAAGTTCCGCACACTATCCCCTCTCACAATGTACAACATATGTCAGGGTGTGGCTCAATTTGAACAGATTGGGCACCGGACCGCGTTAGTTTAGAACACAATGAAGGTGTACCTGCCCACGAGAAGAAGCAGATAATTTGTGCAATTCCGCACATGCTGGCACTTGATTGTTGCAATGGATAATACCATCAATACTCAATGAAATGTCTTTCATGCTCATGTGGTATTTCCAGCTTGACCATCAGCAGCCTTGGCAGGTCGCCTATTCAAATACCGTATCACTGCATCTTCAACCCTGCACTCCCATCGTATTCGTTAGATACCACTTAGGCTATGATCATCTCATACTAATTGTGTCAATCTGCAGCTAAAACCCTTTTTTTCATACAAGAATCACATGTGCATTACTGCACACTTCTTCAAGGCACTTAAAGTTCTTCAGTTCAGTATGATCGTCTGGTTTGTTTCCTTGCTCAGTAAGCACTCCCATTGACTATAGATTCCTGACAAGGTTAGGAGGACAGTAGTCTCCAAATGCTATGAACCTCTCTGTGACACTCCATTTGCAACAAAAGTCTTTTTCACACAAGGATCAAATGTGCATTACTGCACACTTCTTCACAGCACTTGGTTCTAATTGTGGAGCCTCCAGTTCAGTAATGCACATCTGGTTCATTTTGAAAGGATTCCCGTTGACTATAGATTCCTGGCCAGGTTAGAAGGACAGCATATTTCCAAATACCATGAATCTCCCTATTGACACCCCATCAAGGATCACATGTGCATTACTACACATTTCTTCAAAGCACTTAAAGTTCTAATTGTGGAGCCTCCAGTTCAGTATGTGCTTCTGGTTAGTTTCCCCTTGCTCAGGAAGGACTTTTCTTGACAATAGGTTCCTGACAAAGTTAGGGAGACAATGGATGTCTACATGCTATGGAACTCCCTATAACTCTTAAGTTCTCGAATATGAGTAAGCATGGACAGTCCCAAACCCTAAACGTGTCCACAAGAAAAACCCCCACAGCAACGACGAGTGCACTGCCCAGAAGGTGAGGGATGATGCGTACCATGGCTGGTTGTAGAAATCGGATCTTCGTTCCTTCTCTGAATTTCGGCTATTTTGGCCAATGACCATTTTTAGGTCTCGGCTCTGAGAGGCAATTAACCCATTGATGAAATCCACAGGGGAGTGGCTGAACCCCAAGAAATAAGCCCGTCGACGCCTATGCTCATTGATTTTGCGAATAGTGTTTGCAATCATATCATCATACAAGTCAATGTCACGATGCTTCTCAATGTTGGTCAAAAAATTACTCATCTCCTTCAACAGAGGTGCAGGTATATTCACACTCACATCATAGCATGAGTTCCCCGCGGGCAGTGGCCCCGACAGCCTAATTCTATGCTCCAGATGAATAGGTTGCGGTGCAGTCAAATGCAGATGGAGCCTCGCAGAAATTGAAGCAAACTTAATCCTCTCTTCACCTAAAACCTTCTGTAACGGACCATCGCAGTTTATCATACTAGGGTCGGCAGGGTTCTGCAATTTCTTGGTCTTAATATACTGCCATAGAGCAGCAATGATATGTGGCCGTGTATCCACTTCAATCCCCAGAAGCTCAGCCAATGGACCTGATAACTTAAACCTCTCGGGCGAATAATCCATCTCCAGACGGATGTTCACAACAAACTCACGATCCCCCCGCCTCTTAATCTCAAATCCCTCCACATGATTCGAAACCCTAGCACTGTCCCAAACAATTGTATGATTCTCCGGATACAAACTCGGGTCAAGCTGCACAGTAATCCTCTTAAAAAACGAACTAAACTTTGGCAACGAAGGGTTCGCCTTCATACTACTACTCCCATCCGCCTCCTTCTCATCAGGCTCCAACACACGTCCCATAATCCGCAACGTCCACGACGGCGGGTCAGCATAGTGCTGTTGAAACGGGCTAGGGTTAGGGTTTTGCGTCTGATTAGCGTAAGTGTTGAAAATGTACATTCTCAAAACCCGTTGCACCGGCGGAGGCGATCGCACCACCTCCTGAATGTCCAGCTTCTTCCTTGCGAGCGCTGCGTCCACCCGAGCTTCAAACTCCAGGAGCTGCGTGTAAATGGCGGACTCTGGTAACAGAGCTGCCACCTTATCGGGGATCTGCTTCTCCGCTACTTTCTGCTTCTTCCTCCGAGCCGCCGGGGTTACGTCCGCTGCCTTGAATGCGGATGCGTTGTTGTTCGCGGCCCCCATTGGCCTCCCTCTCCCTCTCTTTGAGCTTGGCCCTCCTCCTCCGCCACCTCCTCCTCCTCCCCCGCCCATGGGTGGTGTCCCCACTGGACCTCCCCCTAACGAACCTGATGGCGCTCCCATCTGGCGAACTTGCTGCCCTAGCGACACTGCCCCCCCTCCTCCCCCGCTCGACGGCCCCGCCCCTCCCTGCATCCCCCACTCGTCACTCCCCCTTCCCTTCCCTTTGCCCTCCCTCGATGGGTATCTTTGTGTCTATGCGTGCGTGAGCCTCTTCTGTGTCTTTCTGTTTGTTTCTGCGTAATGCGATTTGTGTCTACCTTTCCTCCGCTCTCTTTGCTTTTGCTTCCCGCAGTAGGGAGGCTGAGAGCGAAGCGAAGGAAGCGACACCGCAGGGCGTGGGAGCTGCTGCGATGTGCACACAGCGCTGCTTCAGTCCTGCGAATCCTTCGTCCTCGCTGCCTTCCTCCGGTGTGTGTGTGTATACCGACGTGAACTTATTACGTAAGCCCGGCAGATTTTCCACTTCTTTCTTGCCAAACACCTTACAGACGGTAACATCGCGACGTCAAATCCGGCGGGGCCTTACATACTGGAAGTCTTCGCCTCCGAGCCCTTACGTAGTAGAGTGTTCCGTAAAGTCTCTCAAAGAGGGACGAAACCGTGGGTTTATTCTTCGTTGAGAAAACTTTCTATTAAGAGCTCCTTAGCTCGCCATGCATTGCATTGGAACCTATATTGAAAGTTTGGTGAAATTAGAGGTTGGCGGTTCGATTCCTGGCTGTGAAATCTCCTCTCTACTTGACAAAAACTTGCCATGTGGTCAACTGCCTCCTGTGCTTTGGCGTTGGCCTATTGGCCTTCTGTCTCAAAAAAAAATTTGGTGAAATTTTTGAGACTTCCTTCTTTCATCTCTCAAACTTTTAGTCAATATTAGGATCTAAAATAGGGTATGTGCATGGGACATGTTGTCTTAAATCTCAGATTGGTCTATCCGAGGCTAGCTTGGTCCACCCATCCTAGTGGAACAAGCTAGAAAAGTTGGTTTTTAATAGCCCAACAACACTCTTTGTGTGTGATAATTTAAGCTTTAAGGAAACTTGGGCGAATTTGTGTTAGTTCTCATAAACCCAAGGTTTGGGACTAAATCCATGGTTTCATCTCCTTTACTCTACAAATAGCTCTAATATGTAATGCACTCCCCATAATGCATTATTGAATGAAGGATGCTAACTTAAATCCTCGGAGCGGCAGAGTGTGCTAGCCTTTGTGAGATGAAGGCTAATTTGATGGTCCAGTTGAAAGAAAGACTTGAATCTCCGTAGTACTAAATTCTCAATAATGATGGAAACTTATTTCTGATGGGGTTATATAGGGGACACTCTAACATAAAGTGTGCCTCGTTTTCAACTAAATAAGGAAGAAGAAAAGTTGTCAGGACTTTACGTTATTACTCAGGGTCTGGGTCAAGCAACTCATAGTCCAAAACACCCCTTTATGGACTTTCCTTTTATATTCAAGATTGGACCCACAATCCAAAATTGTTAGTGTATACAACTACATCCTTTGTATTTTGATCATCAATTGTTACATACAATTATTCTTTTATTTTATCATTGTAATGGTATAAATTACTAAGTGTAGTTTTAACCTCTAGGATTTAATTGGTCCAAAGACCACAACTATGAGATATCCACATCACATTCTAAAAGCCTTGGTCATGCATCATAATGTAAAGTGGACTTAGACTGGCACGTAGTGTTTTTGATGAAAACAATGAAAGACCAAATATAAATATCACTCATTTTAGACATGACTACATATAGAGTATGTTCTAACATGGCCGATGTTATTTTCCGCTAAGAGAAAATGTTTGGGTTCTCTCACTACCAAATATATCCATTCTAGACATGTAGGATTCCATGTCACTTTTTCATCCATCTTCTAACATGCTCACCTCTATTTTAGGTGACCACATGTAAAACAAAGTGGGTATGCCATTCGCTTCTCGATCAGTGAGAGGGTTTAGAAAGTAGTGGTCATGGTCACTAGTCACTACACTAAATAGTCCTATGATTGTGCATGGCAAATTGACTGGACCACACAAATTTTACAATCAAGGTGGACTTACCATGGGTCCAAGGGCCTTGAGGCTTCCCCTAAGTTTTCATGAAGGCTTCCGACCAACACATTGAACAATGATTATAAGATTACAGTAACACAAAATGAAATAATCAACCAAATTAATTTTCTACTAGAAACTTATTTTGGATTGAAAATGAATTTGGCACACAATATTTTTCATTGTGAGAATTACCGTGGGCTCTACAAAATTAATGTGGCCTATAGTAATAGGAATTATTTAGTGTAGTGTAAACCAGCCCTGAAAGAATGATGTGATATCAATCATTTTCCCGCCAAATCTACCTAGTTGCTCCCAACTCAAGAAACTATTCCTCTTAGTTTGAGTGACATTTCCAAACTACGTTGCATTAAGCCTAGTTTAATGGACCCGAAAATTGAGGGCCTTTGGATCGGTATTTGAATCTAAATCATGACCAAATACCACGACTCAATTCATGAGTCTCTTTGATCTTGCACCCTTAAGTAAACTCCTTGCATCCAATTCGATGGCCCAATCCCTTAGTCTCTAATACGGTCCTATATCCTAAAGTACGAGGGTCGTCTTACACAAGTGACCAAGGAATGTGAGAAAAATTGATATAGATTTCTCGTGGTCACGAAAAGAGTGCAAAGACCATGACCGAGAGAAATCTACATCATTTTTAGAAGTCTTGGTCACAAGACTTAGTGTACATCAGATTTAGACTATGACATGGTTTTTTCTTTTAAAAATTTCAAAGATAGCTACAAATAAAGTGAATCTTGAAATATTTTAAAATAAGAGACTGTTCCTAAATTAATAGGATTTATAAAACATGAAATTTTATTCTAGCATGATCAACTTATTTTCCATTAAGACACCCTATTTGGGTTCTCTTGTCACAAAATCTAGGTGACCACCAAACGTTATCCACTTCTAGATATTATGTAGGATTCCACATCACTTTCTCATTCATTTTCTAACATGGTCACTCGTGATTGCTTTTATTTTTGGTGACCTTGTGTACAACGAAGTCACATGACTGCCACTCAATTCTCAACCATTGAGAGATTTAGAAAACGGTGGTCATGGTCACTAGTCACTAGTGTAACCATGCCTTGGAGGAATGAATGAAGTGGCATTCTTGTTGTACCATTTTCCCACCAAATAGAGTCACTCCCAACTCAAAGAATTTTTTGCTTCTAATGTAAGTGGGCCCAAAATGGACATTGTTACCAATTACCTAGCCCACTTCTACTAGGATGTCAAACATTGAATGCAACTCAGGGCCACTTCACACATGAGACTGAGAGCCTGTGACCGGTACACTTCAAGCACTCTCATTGGTGGAAAAGGCGGAGCTGGTCCAAGTTTGCTTCACACTATGCTTGAGGGACCAACATAGTAAGTGAATACAAGATGGATGTAAAGTCTACATGTATTCCTACATGGCATCAAATGGATCATGTCTCATTATCACTTGCACTATTTTCAAGAACCATCTCTTGGAGGTAGGCCTAACACAAAACCGGGAGACCATGGCACCTCCGAACGCTCACAACCGTTGGTATATTCTATTTTATTGTGTGTGAGGACCCACATAAATAGAATTTCATTGAAATAGCATTTGGTTGAGGGCCCAGTCACATATGACTTCACACTACACTTGAGGGTCCGTGACCACACTACATGATTTTGGAGGACGTTAAGTTCCCCCCCCCACGAACTTTTCGGACTGTCAGAATCGGGCAGGGGCAGTCGCCCGTCCAGAAAATCCAGATTTTTTGGACCCGACCGAAAACTATTGCCCGCCCGCCCGACTTCGAAAAAACCATTGGCCCTTGCATTCTTGAAGGCCACTTATCCACAAATCCCATATTGAGTGCACTTCACCTTCAAGGTCCAAAATCCAATATATATGTCCACTTCCATTGAGTAAAAAAGCAATTGATTGGGATTTCATTATCAAAGTGAAACCGTCAATGAAACATGTAATTAACTTGGGAAGTCAAAAATAATTACAAAACCCTCACTAGCACTGAGGTTACAATTTTTGTGACTTACCATTGAAAGGGTCTTTGTCATACTAAAATGAAACTAAAATTAGTGATTTATTTTCAAAATGTATAATATTATAATATATTAGTTAATACCTTCTACTTTCACAAAGTTTTGTATGAAATCTGAATCGGGCAGGGAAAGCATGTATGAAAACTTTGTGAAAGTAGAAGGTATTAACTAAAATATTATAATATTATACATTTTGAAAATAAATCACTAATTTTAGTTCCATTTTAGTATGACAAAGACCCTTTCAATGGTAAGCCACAAAAATTGTAACCTCAGTGCTAGTGAGGGTTTTGTAATTATTTTTGACTTCCAAGTTAATTACATGTTTCATTGAGGGTTTCACTTTGATAATGAAATCCCAGTCAATTGCTTTTTTACTCAATGGAAGTGGACATATATATTGGATTTTGGACCTTGAAGGTGAAGTGCACTCAATATGGGATTTGTGGATAAGTGGCCTTCAAGAATGCAAGGGCCAATGGTTTTTTCGAAGTCGGGCGGGCGGACAACAATTTTCGGTCGGGTCCAGAAAATCTGGATTTTCTGGACGGGCGGCTGCCCTTGCCCGATTCTGACAGTCCGAAAAGTTCGTGGGGGGGAACTTAACGTCCTCCGTCATCAACCTGGTGATCTTTACATGTGATTTTCTTTTCTTTTTCATTAAATTGTCCTACTTTGTCCTATTGCCCATGTTATGTCGTCCTCTGAGCTCCACACCCGTCATCTCCCCCTAGTTTGCTCCCACCTTTCCACAATGGTTCCTCTTTCTTTTCACGTGTTTGTTTTGAAGAAGAATCTTTAACATGTGGCCCTTTTTCTTTGGAAAGCTAGTTGGACATATGTCCATCTTCCATAGAATCCCATCACCACGAGCTCCGTTGTATGCAGACTACTCATGGTGAGGAAATTACAATGTTTGACGATTTAGAGGCGGGTGGTCGGTGAGGGGGGGGGGTGCGATTGCTCCCCACTAATGGGTTTGCTCAAACTTGGAGTTTATTTTGTCTTGGAAGAGGTAGTAGCTATGTAGGCACTAAACGTGTACACATGACCCCCTTACCTTATAACATGACCATGTAGAGGCGAGTGTGGATCACTTTCATGTTGCACAATGAAGTTGATGTTGCCTTTTATTTTCATTTTGCTTTATTGTATGCCTAATTGGTGAATTACCATAACATTGTTTAGGAAGGGGCGATCAATTACTTTTTCTAATGTCACGTACACCTTGCAATTATTAAAGCACTATAGTAGACCACTATAGGGTCTCCCTTGCCAATCTTCCTTGGAGCACTTGGATGTAAGTGTTCCCAATCTCTTATGTTCAACCTTAAGTTTGAGAACCTTAGCATATGTGCGAATAAGTTGGCAATGATTTGGTGGGCCTTGGTAGCACCTATGCATCATCTATTTGATGTTATGAAACCTCGCCATAATTGAGTTGTACCAATCTAGGGGAATATTTGGACTACATTTGATTACGTCCATTATGATAGTCCACTATCTTGGAATGTGCATCTTGATTCCATGGCACGCCTTCATGGTCTCATGATATACAATTGCTATGAGGTTTACCAAGTTTCTTCATGCAAGTTTACTAGTAAGTCTTTTAATGTGAACATTTTAACCCTTTGTTTGTGTTATCACATTATTTTGGGGCCCTCAACTTTCAAGAATGTCCTCCACTTCACCGCAATAATTCCTTGCTGTCACATCAAGCTTTATCCTCGTGGAATTGGAAGTCATGCCCATGATTGAACATGTTCGAGATCCATCGAACATGCTAATGAAATATTAAATATTATTCCGTCATTAGGAAGGTCCGACCACTGGGCTCTCTTCCCTCTCACAACAATTATTTTATTTTATTCCAATGCATTGACAATGGCATTAGCATTATGGACACCGATTCGTTCAATGAGACTCAACTAAAAGTAATCAACCACAAATATACATCATGCATGTTATTATCACATCCTTATGGTAGGTGTGATGAAACAAAATCTGGGTACCTAAACCATAAGCAATATGACATATCTCACTTGACTATTGGTGGGTTATGTGGCTCTTTTTTCTTCTTTTTTTGCAATATTTTATTATCACAGGTGATAAGCATGTTCGACACAAATGTAAATTTAAAGTTTGAGCAAAGTACCATTAGTTAGAACCTTTACAAAATCCATGTGTCACCTCTACCAAAGTTAACATTTCATCATCAAAGTGCCGGACCTGCTTATCACCTACGATATAAGACAACTGACTTAAAGTTACAACTCAAATGCAACCTTATTATTGTTGTGACTATAAGGTACACCTTTTGACAAATAATCTCAATAATTGCAATTTTGTCTCTATCTCATAACACCCATATACGATTGGCATCCACATGCATACATACATACATACAATCATAGAGGTTGCTTTTGTAAGGTTGGAACACCCAAAAGTGACCTTGACCTTGCCCAAAAGGGGCCCCTACATTTGAACCAAAAAGCCACTCTAAAACCTAGATATTAATTACTAAGATGTACATGAACAAAACATCACAACCAAAAGGGACGATGATTTTACATCACTAGAAATCCACAACATATTTAAACAACATCCAAATAACACATGCTTAAATTGCGTTGGGATCGTCTTTCAAGACCCAGTAGAATTTTGGGATCTTTTCCCATTTGTCAACTGCGCGGAGATTGCAATGGTGGATTGCAGGCTCTCCTTCAGTAAACTTACAAAGCCTCTTTCTCTTCACTTCTCTTCTCGAAAAGACCCACAGGAGAAAGAGCTCTCTCTTTTGCACAGCGGCCTTTAATTGCAGATTTCCTTCACAGGATTGATTGCTTGGTGAGTTCCTACCGTTGTACTCTTGAATTGTTGCAAGGAATTTGCTCTGTAACTTTTAAGGTGTGAGTAAAATTGTGAGGATTTGCAGTTGATATGGGATGTGATTGGCATCCAGAAGAAGAAGAAGAAGAACTCCGGTGTCCGAAGGAGGCCGGAGTGAATAGAGTGTCTGTTCAAAACATACACACATACATAAATACATACATACATAACTTATATATATGTGACACATAGAATCATCTGAGAGTTTGCCTATCCCATGGGCACTTTGGGATCTTTCCCTATGGCGGGCCCTCATGCCCAATGTGTGGAGATTGCAAAGGTGGATTGATGGAAGCCTTTCCGCTTAAAGCGAAGCAACAAGCGAGGTAGAAGGAGAGAGACAATAATAGCTTTTAAATTGCAGCAAATTCATTCACAAGATTGCTTGAGGGCACTCTTGAATTGCCTGGAAATTTGCTCTGCCAACATATATATATTGTGCACATGTGTGACTGAACTCTGTGTTGAAATTCTGGGTAAGGCATGGTGTAATTGAGACTCCTGCCACAATAGCATGTCAACTGCAGACTCATTGGCAGAATCGGTTGTGGGATTCTCGAGTTCTTGGAAATTCTCTTCTCCGGGTGTTCACGGTGTGGTGTGGTAAGGTTTGAGTTAATCGTAAGCACTTGCGTTTGCAGTTGATGGGTTAGGTGGATGTGTGTGAAGGATTCTTTATTTGTAACTCACTCTGCCGTATAAGGATTTTGGGTGTTGAGAGAGGATCTGTGGTTAATATGTCGTTTGGAATCGTTGGTTCCGGTGACATTGCTCTGCCATGGCTGGAGATTTGGCCAATTTTTGGTTGGGTATCGTAGGGAAGCCTTTTTGGGATATGGGATGATGTGGATCTGGTCATTGGAATCTGACACCTAGAACTGCATTTTGGCGAATTGTGACTTCGATTCTCACTAGTTTGGTATGGGCTACTGGTTGCATGTTGATGTGATTTCTCTGTGAAGAATTTCAGTTGTTGCTGTTGAAAATTTTGAGATTTCGTCTCTTACTAGTTGATGATTTCCTATCATATGAAATCTTTAAGGAATACTTATTAGGGAGGGAATCACCCTCGCTGTCCGTATTTTATATGGACACAATCAATTAGCCTCAGTATCTTCTTTCAACGATATTTGGAATTTGAACCCCCACATGCTCACCATCTTCTTAATGGAGTCCGGGTTTGGTGAGAGTCTCTCAAAATTCTCGGAGATCTTCAAGGACTTTGCTCAGTTTCTCTTCTATCTGCAATGCAAGAAATGTTTTGCGAGCAAACTGTATGTCGTGAGTCTTGAATCTGCTCCAACTGCAATGGGGAAGTTTTTGTCTATCCTTTCAGAAAATGCAGAAGGCAGTTCCTCTTCCTCCTTCTGCTTTGTGCAGAATAAGTTTACTTCTCTATTGCAATCTAGGGTTTTAAAATCTGCCTGATGCCATCAACGTCTTCCAGACATATATCTGCCTTAATTTTTATTATGTTTTTGTAAATAATGATGCACTCATGGTACGTCTTGCACTGATCTGCGTTTTGAGCTTTGGTCTTGATACAAATTGATCAAGGACGTTTTTCTTAGCATTCACAACTTCACTAGTGAGATGATGTGCTACACAGCAAAATTTTGGCAATTCAGAGAGCAGAGCTATTGTGGTGTTTGCACCTTGGGACTATGAAGCGCATTCTGAGATTGTATCTGAGAAGGTTGGTCCAGACCTGACATTAGAAAAATTTGAGAATGAATATGCAAGATGGAATCACCTGACCAGTTATGTCTGGTAACCCATTTGGAGGTCCATGAGATGGTAATCATGATGATGGTGATATTAAAATTGTGTGCTCCATGATGCTGCTGCCATTGAGAATCACAGGTGAGGCTAGTTATTGTCTTGTGAAGCTTATTTCTATCTTGAAAGAAATAGCAAAACAAGATAGGGTTCTTCAGAGCATAGGCATCTTGGTTTGGACACTGTGGTCTTATTGGATCTTGCCAGTTCTTAGAGTTCTTTATTTTTATTTTTAATTTAATTTAATTTAAAATAATACTTAAAAATGAAAACGAAAGTAGTTTTCAAATAAATAAATTTCTATTCATTATGTAACACTTGAGAAATGTTTGTTTGTGGTCCGGACTTCCAGACTTTGACACGTATTCCAGGTAGCTGAGTAAAGCACCTACTACTGTTGAGAATAAGAAGCTTTTCTGGAGTTGGCATGGGCTCAGAATCGCCAAGGTCGATCCGATTCAACCTTACGGGGTTCAAGAAATTTCATGGGGTCACTGATAACCCGACCGAGATATTGCTTGGCAAGATTGAAGAACACATGAGAAAGCATGAAATGCCATCCGGTGCAATCCTTGGAAGTTGCAGCGTTCTCGAGACAGCAGGGGAGGGTGCACTGGACTCTCTCATTCTTCTCTTGAATTCAGAATCTGAACAAACCATTATAGGCAAAGCTGGAGGCTTGCCAGGTGTTCAGCTTCTGCAAGCTCCGACCGACCAGGTTGTCTGGGTAGGTATTTGTACTTATGGAGCTTTTGACAAAATTGTTCGATATCACCATCTTTCATGGGTATCACTGATTTTCATGGTCTTAAGGTAAGCAGGCCTTTAATGGACACTTTTGTCTCTGCACTCACTTCTCATAAGATATGAAACATGCAATTAGTACGAGATGATTGCCTATTCCAAATTGTGGCTTGTGGTCATTGTCCTCAAAACTTTCGGAGCTCATATGAATATCTTATTCATTGTGACAGTGAAGATGCTTGTGGACATTAAAGGTCATATAGATGCCTCCCCCACCAAATTATGTTGACTATTGAGCCTAGAACACTTTTAACATATTCTAAGCATGTTATCCAATCACTTCTAAATACATGATGCCTTTTTGGTGTCTGTTCCAACATCCAACACTGAACCACACAGCACTCAATTTATAGCTGTCCGATTAGAAATAGTGACCATGAAAGGCCTCTTACCTTATAGAAGAGAAACTGAACATGCACATTTTAGCAATTTTATCGTTATTCTAAATTAGCATATGATGCTCGCTTTTGGTGCCATATGGTGCATGATGCCAGGTCCACTTTGGTGTGAACAGTGGTGCCACTAACTTTGCTGTTGAACGGCGGGCTGTGAATGAAGCCACATTTCGATGTCCTGATGAACTGGGTTGGCAGCCTCAGGTCTGAATTCTGTCCTCACTGATTTCTGTCCGTCACTTTTAGTGAGAATGTCACTGGTGAGAATTGCTTTGTGAGAATTGCTTTGTGAGAATTGGTGAATTATCTTTACCTCGATGGCACTTTTTGTTGGGAGTTCATCTCCTATGATTTGACATTGGTTAGCTTTCATTTAATATCAATAATTTCTTTCCATTTGTGTTCCATTTGTGTTCCATTTGTGTTCCATTTGTGTCGGAACTTGAATGGAGAGCAACCTATTTATATTCATTGAGGGCCAAACTCATTTTCGCTCCTCTATGCATTTCAAAACGAGTTTGACCTTCAAAAGAATCAATATAGAATATTCTTTTCTCAAACCTCCATATTACCTTTGAGCATGCATTGAACATGGAAGGTGTTGTATGCAAAACAACCAACTCGTGACCAAAAGTCATGCTGAGTTAGAGGATAGCTCTATTGGTGAGAACCTCAGCTTGCAATTTTGTCCTGGAAATCATGGTATTCTGCCTCAACTTATATGACCTTTGGATTTTCTGTAATTGTGAGCAGTGCTGGTTACAAAGATTCCAGTGTAAGGGGATAACAGGATTGTTGGAAACATTTGCAATTATTTTCAGTAGATTGGAAAATGACTTCTATATGCTGATTTTGTGCTATAATTTTTTTATTTTGTACAGCGGGTGCCCATAGTCGTCGAAGACGGTTCTATATCTCACATACGAGAGGTAATCCCATCACATAATTCTTCATTTGGTTTGGGTAATCTGGTTCTCTGTTGATTGTCAACTGAATCATATATCAAGAAGTTAAAAAGGAAGGAGGTTTCTTTGTAGTGGGCTCGTTTCACTAGATCTAATTAGGAAAGGGTTTGAGTTGCTTAGATTGCTTTCATTACGCATTCTTTATCAGGAATTCTCATCAAGTTTGGTTTTATGGAACTTTTGCAGACAATTCTTCCAGTACATGAGATTGTGAGTGGCTTGTCTAAGGAGGGATATGATGTGGTGGAGTCCTATGATGCTGGGCGGTTTGTGTGCAACTATGTTTATTATCATTCTTTGCGCCACGCGCAAATGAATGGTGCAAAAAGCCTCTTTGTGCACGTTCCGTTGTTTTCGGTCATCGACCAGGAACGTCAGCTGCAGTTTATGGCATCTCTCCTGAAGGCCTTGACAGTTTATTGCTAAGGTTTGTGGAAATTTGGATAGTTCTACTTGAACCACAATATTATGGTTGGGCAGTACTTTGCAGGTTACACTCGTATATATCTCGTGAGGATTTTGAGTTTCAATGTTAGGGGTATCAATTAGATGCCTAGGACCAATTTCTGGTCTTGACCAACATGATCCACTAGATTCAACACTCTGTTGAACTTAATCAGTTCTGAAGAGTCTTTAGTTATTCTCAAAACTTGCAAGAGATTCAGGTCTTCATCGCGGAGATGCAGAAGTTTATGCCACATCAGATTTGAAAGACAAGGTATCAGCCCAGGGTTCAATGCCTCCATTTTTAGGCTTGGGATTTCTGTGTTGAGTACATTGTGAAGTAGTTTGTGTCCGATATATTTCAGCAGGTTTTCTATCAAAATACTTTCGTTGTTGGACATGTTGAAATGGCAAAGTTTTCTAGGGTAATTCCATGTCAAAGGCATAGCAAGTTGTCGCTATGCAATTTGTCAATTGTGTCATTTATTGTACCCCTGTGATATGGAAGCTTATGTGAATTGAGCTTTCGATTAGTGTATTTTGTAAAATTAACTCTAGGTTGATGTTCACGGGATTGGTTGGGGAACCGTATCTGTAATATTAATGCATGATCAAAGGCTCTCAAACATAATATAGTCCGGTAAAACTTCTACAGCACCATAACCCATTTTCATATTGTCTGAGGTTGTTGGGGCCCAGGTCCCACAACACATTCCTGTTTTTTCCTTGATTGCTTGGTTGCTTGGTTTTCCAGTTTCTGGGCTTTCAGTCACTGATCAAAGGATCAAGAGTTACATTTTGAAACAAACTATCTCTGGGTAAGTTACCTAAAAGCTTATGAAGCTTATGAGGGTAGAATGACATGTTTAGTACAAGCAATGACCGATAATCAAATTCCACATCAAGGCTTGTGTGCCCTTATGTTTGTAAGCCTCAGCTCCAGTGCTTAGGTTGACATTTGCTTGTTTCAATAGGTCAGTAAAATGGGCTTCAAATTGATGATAAAAGTTCTTTGTAATCCCTCTGTCCCAAAATGATTGTCCATGTTCCTAACTTTGGCAAGATTAAGGCCCGCTGACATCGACCGAGTAGTTGTAAGTATGACTCTTAAAATAGAAAACAACTATTCTGAAATGCCCCCCGAAGTTACAGTGACGAAAGATTTCTTGATGATGGAAGTTTGGTGTGGAAATATTTGACTTTGAGCCTCGAATTTCTAGTCGAGCAGATAATTGGACAATCATTTTGGGACAAAAAAATCCGGGAGGTAGGACAATCATTTTGGGACGGAGGGAGTAACAAGTTTGTGATGTGATTGTGCCCTCCACTTTGACTGAAATGGCTACAACTTTGTGACAATCACCAAGATTTATACCAAGTTAAATCATAATGCAAGAATGTTTAAGACCTACAAAGCCTATATCCACAGTGGGACTTTATCCAACTACACTAATCATATGATTTAGTGTGACCTTCCATTACTCATCATCAACCCACACTATATATCTTACAATCATTGTTGGGGTTAGACAAGCTGAGAAGGTGGCACACAAGTCATGACGGCCACACTAATTATCACGACTTGCCAATTTTTTAGTCAAACTCCATCAGATATACCAATGCGTCGATGAGATTTGACTCACAATCCATGCAATTTTGACCTTCAGAGTCCATACAGTTAAATGATCCATATTGAAGTTTGCACAAAGTGAAAGTTTATGGACTTTAATGGATGAATGGAAAAGCTTGTGCATTGTTTTTTGTGGTTGTCTTGAAGGTGAGGCCAAAAAGGACACCAATCGATCCTAGTAGTGTGGGTTACCATTTGGGGTTTACATGTTGCTATAAATATGTACACCGAGATGGGTCTCTCTAAAAAACTCCGACGAGTGTTGCACTCGTCGGGCGGCGGGCAGGGGCAGCACCGAAAAAACCCGACGTTGGTCAAACCCCCCCTGGCCTAACCCCTCCCGACCCTAGCTTGACCCTTGCATTCTTGAAGGCCGCTTGTCCATATAACTCATATTGAGTGCACTTCATTTTCAATGTCCAAAATCCAATATATATATTCACTTCCATTGAGTAAATAAGCGGTTGATTGGGATTTCCTTTTAGAAATGAATCCGTCAATAAAGCATGTAATTAATTTGGAAGTCAAAAACATTACAAAATCCTCATTAGCACTGAGGTTATAATTTTTGTGACTTACCATTGAAAGGGTCATTCTAAAATGGATCTAAAATTCATCTTTATTTTAGTATGTTTATTTTATAATATTTTAGTTAATAGCTTCTACTTTCACCAAGAATTCATACACATTCAAACTAATTAAGTGTGATCAAATGTAATTAAGTGTAAATAACCGTATTAGAAGGTAATTAAAGGTAATTAAGTGTAAATGATTCCATATATGAATGAAATCATGATTAATTTCAGTAAGTGCATATCATAATTAACTAGGATTAATTAATCTGGTAAGCATACTTGTTGATTTAATTGGGCTTAATTAGGATTAATTGGGGTTATTTACACTTAATTACATTTAATCACACTTAATTAGTTTGAGTGTGTATGAATACTTGGTGAAAGTAGAGGGTATTAACTAAAATATTATAAAATAAACATACTAAAATAAAACACTAATTTTAGTTCCATTTTAGAATGACAAAGACCCTTTCAATGGTAAGTCACAAAAATTATAACCTCAGTGCTAATGAGGATTTGGTAATGTTTTTGACTTCCAAGTTAATTACATGCTTTATTGACGGATTCACTTTGAAAAAGAAATCCCAATCAATTGCTTATTTACTCAATGGAAACGAACATACATATTGGATTTTGGACCTTGAAAATGAAGTGCACTCAATATGGGTTATATGGACAAGTGGCCTTCAAGAATGCAAGGGTCAAGCCAGGGTTGGGGAGTTAGGCCAGGGTTGGGTTTTTTCAATGCTGCCCCTACCCACCGCCCGACGAGTGCAATGCTTGTCGGGGATTTTTAGAGAGACCCTACCGAGACTATCATTTTTACATATTTGTCCTTGACAATTGAATTAATGCAAGCATATACTGTACTATATCCATTGGAGGGAATGTGCACTACACAAAATATGATCTTTAGTGTTAGATACACTAAATACGAGTGCATACACTAAATATCACTAACCCTATGAAAGTAAGTAACATTAACTGTGAACTCAAACGCTAAATTTCAACAATGGTAATATTTGGAAGTCCAATGCACAAATTTAGTGTTAGTAAGGATATGAAAAAAAAATTAACAATGATAAGAGAAGGGACATGGTAGTAGGAAAGGTGGTGGCGCATTTATGTCTAACACTAATTATATGATTAAAATTTAACAATGATAAAAGGAGAAGGGACATGGTAGTAGGGAAGGTGGTGGTGCATTTATGTCTAGCACTTATTATATGAAAACAAATTAACAATGAAAAAGGAGAAGGGACATGATAGTAAGGAAGGTGGCGGTGCATTTATGTCCAACACTAATTATATGAAGAAAAAAATTAACAATTATAAGAGAAGGGACATGGTAGTAGGGAAGGTGGTGGCGCATTTATGTCTAGCACTATTAATCATATTGAAATTTAGTGTTGAACATGATAGGGTGGTAACAACACTAAATCTAATCAAACACTAAAGATCATATTTTGTGTAGTTAGACTGGACCCACAATGATGTGGCTGGGGCGAAACAAACCGTACATTGGTTCCTTGGAGGCAAGGGTTTAGGCATCCAACAAGGAACGAGTGTACGGGTTGGTTTGCCCAAATCCAATGATGTAGGATAGAGTGATGAGTCAGTCATCTATTTTGTATTTGATGTTATTGTGAGCAACTTCTGCATGAAAGGACTGATTTCTCTGTGATAAATTACATTATATAATATCTTTAAATACACTCCATGTCTAATATATTATCTTGCAGTTGCTCCAATTCTGGTCAAAAGCTTGTAGTACGACACATGAAACTTTCTCCAACTTTACCACATTTGAATGAAAATTTCAAGTGTGTGAGGGCCTACAACATTTGTTTAAGTTAGCTCCCAAGTACTTTAGTAGCAAACTATTAGATATAGAGTGGGACCTAATATAGGGAATTTTTTATTTGTGCAAGAATTTGTTCTAAAAATATTTTACGTAATGTAGCATATTGTCTATTCACATACTCCCTCAGTCCCAAAATGGTTGTCCGGTTTATCTGCCCGACTAGAATTTGAGGCTCAAAGTCAAATATTTTCGCACCAAACTTTCATCATCAAGAAGTCTATCGACACCACAACTTTGGGGGGCGTTTTGGAGTAGTTGTTGTTTTCTACTTTAAGAGTCATACTTACAACTACTTGGTCAACGACCGGTGGGCCTTAATCTTGCCAAAGTTAGGAACATGGACAATCATTTTGAGACAAAGGGAATACTACATAATAAATACTATTCAGTACCTTGTAATGTGATGTATTACTTTTTTTCAAGACCTAAATATAGGGTATTGTGTTTAGGATGGTACAAACCTTCTAGAGGGTCTTCCCTAGGATGTACATGAAGTGGATAAAGATTTGTACTCGGATACTCATGTCATTCCAACATGCATTCAGTTCAAACTCTCCCATACAACCCACACTAATTACAAGTGGTTTAGGTGATTTAAACAACACAAAAGAAGATTTTTTGAATTAACATTAAATTAAGTTTAAATGGAAAAACCTTAAGTTCAAACTACCACTAGTATAGATCATGGCTCTTTTGAACACGAAAAAAAAACCATTTTAACACAAAAGTAGTCATTTTAACTAGTGTTTAAAACTTGGTCCATGGTTTCCAGCTAGTCCAAAAAAATGTTGTTCGGGTCGTGCTCTAAGGGCCATGCCCCCTTTGACACAAACCTCCTCCTATTGTTGGCATTGTCAAATTGCTCGGGTCCACCTCAGATTTCATGATAAATTAATTTTGATGGCTCCTGATACAGATCTATTCTTATATACAAACGTTAATATTGTTTTTAGTACTTATCAAATTCATCTTCTAACATGGTAATTTTTGGTTCACAGTAAATTCCAGCGGTAAATTTTAAGAAATGATTATCTTCAATTAAAACCATGTCTAACATATGGGTAGGCACTTCCTACTTATAGGAAAGCCAAGGGGTGCCAAGCCAAGAATTCGAACCTTGGACCTCATAACCCCACTCCACCACCTTAGCCACCAACTCATTGCACATCACATGTGCAAAGAGAGGGCTTTGAAGCACTCTATATGTGAAGCCAACTTTTATCTTGTATTGTAAGAATTTAGAAAGTAAAATACCTCTCATCCATCCAACATAAAAACTTGTTCCTTATAGATTTTTGGTGGATTCATCTCAAATGACTTGGACTAGACTAATTTGGGGTCTTTGAACCTAAATCCGGTGTCTAAATATCCATAAATAATAAATTGCAGCTTGTACACTATTTCAGGGCTTCTTTGTTGGATGAATGAAAAACATTTGTAGGTGGTAATTCCATCTTTTCCCCTCACATTGGTAATTACTTAGAAAAGTGGCTCACATCTAGATCTAGTCTAGATCTCCAAGATTTCTAAAATGATACAAGGATAGAACATTCATTCACGAATGTTCTATAATAAACATGAAATCTAGTGTGTAAGCTTTAATGAGTAGCAAAAAATATAACAATTTGGAGGAGGTGACATAGACAACTACAAGAAGATATCTAAATTAAACAAGTGAGAACATAAGTCCCTTTATGTTGTACATTTAAAAATATGCATGAAATCTAGATATTTTGGATAAATTTTAATGGAATCTATGACTAATAAGTAGCCAAAAATATAACAGAAACTTCACGGACCTTATGCATGGCCAACAAAATAGCAAGATGGCACCATGGCCCACAAGAATGTGATTATAATTTACAAGATTAATAACACAAATTTAGTGTTGACCCAAATGATAAAATGATTCAATGGCGGTCCAAAATGAGTATGGTCCGGACAACACAAATGACTATTGTGTTCATTACAAGTGTACAAAAGAGCCATGATCTGTACTAGTGTACCAAGGGATGCAAGGTAATGAGACAAAATAAAAATATTAGATAAATAGCCACCCTCCAAAAAAAACTTGGACACATGTATATCCATAAACTATGAGATAGCAAAATGCCCAGGAGTTAGCTATCATATTAGCTATCATGTTTGAAGTAATGTCTATGTGTGAGTGCCATACATGATTTATGTAGAAAAGGGGATGACATCCATGCCTTCAACATGAATGGCAATTATACAATAATATGCACCCCTAGGAGAAAAGAAAGTTCACAATTTCATACGGTGAGTGAGCCAAATATGTACATTGCAACATTCTTTTATTTGACTATGTGGTGATTTTTTGCTATGTGTTACCCCCTCGGTGCTAAATTATTGAAGGGCTCCCCAATTGTATTTTGCATTGGGAAGCCAAAAACTTATTGGCCGTTGATGTGGATAGTGGGATAGCCAATGTAAGAGGGCCATGGGTGGCCATCACATGGCGCTTTCACAGCTATGGATGGAGCCACATTCATCCTACGGTGAAGGGTTCAGGAGCCCATTCATTCTCCCTTGGCAACCTCCACTAGCCATTCAAAATCGACTAGTTGGCTCCACCTTCTAGCCAAGTTTCCCCGCTCCTTCCTCCCTAGTAATGTGGGGCCAACTCTCCAATATTGGGGATAGCCACCTCTGGGAGGCAGCCAACTCTCCTTCAGTTCGTTCCTCCTCCACATTTCGAAGTTTGACCTCGTTTCTGCTCCCGCTGTCGTGAGGTAATTCTTACACGATATAAAAAAATGGCATTTGTTTTCATAGAAAAGAAAGTAATAGAGAAAGTTAGGAGTGATCACCTAGTTTTCTAAAGATAGTAAATTACCTAAAGTTAGATAGTTGTCTAAAGTTAGTTGTTTAAAATGCAAGTAGATAAAGATAAGGGGGGGGGTGATATGGATCACCTAAACTGTCTAAAATATGAGTAGATAAAGATAAGACGTCATGGGCTACGTTTAATGAGAGATTGAGGGATGAATATTTTGATGAAGATATCGAGAGAATGAGTAAGAAATCTTTTCTTAATTGGGTGGAACAACAACCGGGAAATTATATGGGTCCAATTGAGTTGTTGCGAGAATTTGAGATGAAATATAATCAGTTGCCATTGGCAGAGAGGCACCTTTTTGATACAAAAAAGATAGTAATGTTTTTGCAGGCAACTGATAATGCACTACAAGACAAATTCTTCTTGTTTCTTGGAGATAGAACCACTAAAGGTGGTTTTACAAATGATTGGAGGAGGGTGGAAGAGACAATGATTCTTGTGGCCAAACAACAACGTGTAAAACCAGAAGATTAGGGGGGAGAATGGAAACAACATCAAGAATTGATGTGAAGGCTCCTGCAACAACTTTGCCACTCTCTAGTCCGTCAACCTCTTCAAAAGGTAAGACCTTAGATGAAGGAACCCTTGAGGAGTTGATGAGGGGCATGAGAGAGCTGAAGGTAGAAATGGGTGTTTTGAAAACACAAAGTCATACACTTCATGACCCATTGTAAGACCAAAGGGGTTTGTGATGATGTGTATTTGGTGTGATTATCCAAATTACAAATGAGGTAATTGTGGGTCATATGTTGATGCCATGAAGAGTGACATTATTACTTTAGTAAAGGGATGATCAGAGATGCTACAACAGATGAGCCTCTAGACATTAATTTTGGGAGAGGAGGCATGAAAAAATTGATGGATGACAAATTGGGAGGAACAATTCATCACGTAGTACGGAGGTTGAGTTTTATACTATTGGGGTTGAGCACAAGGTGAGAACCCCTACACATGTATCTAGAGAAGTGATGGTGAGGGGAGCACAAACCATAAGGAGATTGACTGGGTGGGATAATCCAGTTGATGCAACCACCATTATGGTATATTTGATGAGTGAGCATAGAGAGAAAGAACCCTGTCACACGTTGGTGGAAGTCCAAAGGGGTAGGAGTGGAGAAGAAGAAGAGGGGAACGAGCCAACTAACAAAAGAAAGACTCCAAGTGGTAGAAAAATCGCTCCAGAGGAAGGACCCGCAAACAATACAAAGCAGAGGCAGGAAACAAAATCTGGATCTATTTTACATCTATGAGCTAATGCTCTACTATGAAAGGAGAAGTGGAAGGAGATGATAAGTGATAACAAGGGGGAGGAGAAGGAAGACAACACCAAGGGAAAGGGTAAGGCACCGGCCTATAAACTCCAATCTGATATTGAATCCTCAGTTGATTTAAAGGGTATTTTGGAGGAAATGATTTTGGATACTAAGATTGAGTTTACCCTGAGGAAAGCTTTTGGTATTGCCAAAACAAGTTTTATGAGCTTATCATCAATGTGATAAAGAAGAAAAGGCAAATGACAACTGAAACAATGATGGTAAGGGCATTAGATAGTCTGGTGACCATAGAGGAAGATGATGAGATTGGACAAATGTTCGCCTTAAGATATAATAGTATGAGCAGTGGTGACCGAATCAAAGAACATAGAATCATTTATTTGGTTAACATTAAGGTGAAATGAGACACTGTTAAGAACCAAGCAAAAATAATTGCAATGGAGGTCCAAGTATCACAATGTGAAACTGACACAAAACGGAAGAATGATGGTGATGTGTTGACAATTTATATTCATCCATTTTGGGCAATAGCTACTCCAGAAACATGTGTGGAAATAAGAGGTCTTGGAGAGCCAATCTTAGCATTGATAGGTCATGGCTTTGAGATCAACATCTTGTCCAGAAAGGTTATTGAGAAAGGCAAATGACCAATTGATACCAACCATAGATGGGGTGTTGAGAGTTGCCAACGATGGAAGAGATTTCCTTTATGGAGCATGTCCAGTAGTGGGTATCAAAATTGGGGACGTGGAGGTGGAGCAAAATTTCTTTGTACAAAATCAATAAAGTTATCAAGCCATCTTGGGACAACCATATATTACTGCAACAAGGGAGGAGACCAAGGCATTAAATGACGATTCACACTATGCCAGAATTTGTAGTCTTGATGACAAGAGGTCAATCCAGTTCCTCACATTAAGACCAGATCATGAGAGGCATAGGGATCAACTTAGGAAAGTTCCTATGGTCCACAAGCATAATAATTTTCAAGATTTTTAGATTACACACGTGGAGCACGGGGTGCCACGGATTCAAAGAAATTATCTAGTATTGCAAGCCCCAATATATAAAGAAGTGGTTATAGGATTTGGAATTGAATAGAGGATGAATTTTTGGATTTCAAAAGGCTTAGGATTGGATTCTATGTACAAAGGATCCATTAGGAGAATCGAAAAAAAACTAAAAAAATATGATGTGATTTTGAGTGATGAGTGCATTTCTAGAATTATTAAAGAAGAAAAAATTTTAGATGATGTTTTACGATTTTGAAGACTTTATAAGAGGAGGACACTACGTCTACCATAAAAATGGTGGAGATTCATTCAATCGGGTTATATGAAAAAAAAATACTAAAATTTGCTACTAAAACAAGGTTGGTTGGGAGTTATAGCTTAGAAGCTGAGGCAATGAGTTTCTGAATGAATATGAAAGAAAAAAGTTCTTGGAAATGATCTTCAAGCATGGTAAGGGTTTTGCTTCTTCACTAGATGAGATTGGATATGTTAATCCAAAGATTGTTGCGCAAATGATTATTTTTACTGTTTCATATGTGCCTTGGGATTTAAAGCCAATTCTTGTGTCAAGAGCCTTGCTACCTTAGTTGGTAAATTTATTGAAAAAAAAATACATATGAAAATATACTCAAACTGTCTAGGGTTCCATATTCCAATTGTTGGTTCACAATGCCAAAGAAATCTGGAGCTTTGAGGTTTATTCAAGACATGCAGCTGGCCAACAAGGTGACAATCATAAATAAGGGATCGGGACCGATTGTGAATGAGGTTGCTGAGGCTTTTGGAGGACATGCTATCTATTCTATTGGAGATTTTTATTTTAGATATGATCAGTTTCAGCTTGCATTAGAGAGTAGGGATCTAACAACTATGAAGACTTCATTGGGACTTATGAGGATGTGCACGTTGCCTCAAGGTGCCACTAATTCCGTAGCTCATATGCAAAGTACCATGAACATAATCATGAGAAAATTTGTGCCCGAGAAGACCATTCCCTTTGTGGATGACATACCTATAAAAGGTTGCAAAGAGAAAATCAGAAACTCGACATTGGATGCGGATGGATGCAGAAAATTTGTAAAGGATCACATTAAAGGTATAAAGAAGATTTTGAAGAGGCTTGAAGAGGTGGATCTAACATTGTCCATTGACAAGTCCAAATTTGGAGTAGATGAAATTTTGGTGGTTGGACATTTGTATGGAAGGTATAAGAAATCCCAACCCTGAGAAGGTTGATGCTATTGGTAGGATGAAGGCATGTGGTAGGATCACTAAAATAAGAAGGTTTTTGGGAGCTTATGTTTTCTATCAAATTTGGATTTTACACTTTGCCCATATAGCTGAACCACTGTACAATCTCTTGAGAAAATGAACCAAGTTCAGATGGGGCCAAAAACCAGAGCTAGCCATGAAGGGTCTAAAGAAGATTTTGAAGTTGCTATTGATCTTGAGACAAGTTGATTATAATTGTGACAAACCAGTTGTTATTACTATTGACACAAGTCTAATTGCTATTTATTGGGCTATTGGTCAAGAAGGAGGAGGTTTGCCATCAGATTTGGAGTAATAATTCTCACAGATAGACAAAGAAGATATCTGCAAGTGAAGGAGGAGTTTTTGGGAGCACTCACAACTTTAAAAGCATATAAAAATTATCTAATTGGAGCCCATATGGTGTTGGAGACTGATTGCTTATTATTGTTAGAAATGATTGCCAATTGTTCTACTTCTGATATTGTTACGCTAAGATGGATTGCCTACATTAAATCGGTCAATCTTGTTTTATTGTACATTTATGGTAAAAAAAGTTTTTAGCAGATATGCTATCCAGAGCTAGATTCAATTGCGAAGAAATGATGGAAACTCAAGAGATTGGTGCATGATGAGGATGAGATTTGAATACCATAAAGAGGCAAGAACATTGGTAAAACATAACTTTTAAAGATATTAGATATCAATCTTACGACTAATTTGTAAGACCAAAGAGGAAGAACGGAGTGCCATTGAAAGTGATGGATAATGTAGAGACCAAGAACCAAGTTCTCAAGGAGTTTCATGATACACTTTGGGTAGGACACATAGGAGTTTGGGCCATCTACCATAAAATCAAAGAACAATATTGGTGGAAGGGTTTCAACAAAGATGTAGAGAAATTTGTGGCTTCTTGCACTGAATGTCAATTACCGTCCAAAATCAAATTCAAGGATGAATTACATCCTATCTATCTACTCGCTTTGTATTTTCAGTGGAAGATTGATTTGATAGATATGCCTTTTGAATTATGAGACACGAAGTATTTTGTTTTGGCAAGGGAGGAATTCTCAAACTATGTTGAAGGTAGAGCCTCGAGGACAAATCTTAGAAAAGGTGTGCGTATATTCATGTTGGAGGATATCTTTAGCAGATATGGTAGCATCGGAAATATGAGGGTTGATCAAGGAGAATTGGATGCAACCGAGGCTATAGAATTTTTTTCAAAGTTATGGTGTGAAGTTGAAGCTGATAATTACTTACAATCTTGAAGCAAATGACAAGAGTGAGAGAGGACATCCTCCCATTGTAAATATTTTTGTTAAGGCTTGCAGAGATAAGCCAAAGCATGGGCCAAAATTTCTGCTATTTTTTTTATGGGTAGACAGAACCACTCATAGTATTATTACTGGATATATGCTTATTCAGCTGATATTGGGCCAAAAGTTAATTATATTTGTGGAGGATTCTGTTCCTATGTGGTTAGTGTTGAATTGGGAGGATGATATTACAAAAGAGAGGTTATTGGAGCTCTGATTTTAATAACTTGGAAGATTGCCTAAAGATTAAGAGATTGCATTAAAGAAACTGAAGGTTATCAGATTACATGACAAAGAGAGGTTTAACAAATTCACCGTTTGAAATCCAAACCAATTAAGGTTGGAGATTGAATATTGATATTCGATAGCAATTTGGAGCATCAACATAGTACTTTAAAAAAATTGTTTCAAGATGGTTTGGACCATATGTGGTAATTGCAATACATGACAATGTCACCTATTCTCTTTGTGAGTTGGATGACACGAGATTAAAGATATCCGTGGCTGGGAAGTGGATAAAAACATTTAGGAAGAGAGATAGCAAATTTATTCCAAATGATCTTATAGGTTTTGCGGATTTTGATTTTAATAAAGTAGAATATACGGAGGCATATGAGCAAGATGAAGATATTAAGATTGGCACATACCGGAGGATGTGCAGGTTTGGAGGGGATGAATGTCGTGAGACAAATTCTTATATGATATAAAAAAATGGTATTATTATTTTGGATTGTTTTCATAGAAAGGAAAATAATAGAGAAAGTATTAGTGATCACCTAGTTGTCTAAAGATAGTGAGTTGTCTAAAGTTAATTATTAAAGATCAATAGTTGTCTAACGTGTGAGTAGATAAAGATAAGGGGGGAGGCGATATGGATTATAGTTTAGTTTTCAGTTACAAACAAACCAAGGGAAACACTCAGGGAAGATTTAAAATGTGACTTGTATATTATCTAGGTGTCTCAGATAAGTTTTATTAAAAGAAACACATGGTTATTTCACTTTATTTTGGATTAGGACTGACAGTTGGATTATGGATAAGGGAAAAAAAACTTTTAAAAATCTCTCCGTGTCCATACATGCAATTGTAACAGTTACTCACCTCACTCTAATTTCCCAGGCAATAGTTTGGTAGTGAGTTCATTTTAATTGGACCAAGTGCAGTGCTCAAGCATAGGCACAGTCATAGTCAATGATCTTGCATAAGTAACCCATTTTTGTCTCTTTACCGAAGCCTAGGGCACTTCGGTGTAGTCAATAGTCTTTCATGAATTAATTTCATTTAATGTAACTTGAAAATGCAGTGCAATTGGCCTTTCAGGATTATCAATCTTCTTTGACTAAATTCAATCTTAATTATGCAGTCTGACAATAGTCTCTTACCTGGTCTTGGCCAAGGTAACTCTTATTTCCATGAATTGCAACGATCGGCCAAATCACACTGAGGTTAATTGAACAACCTTTAGTTCATTAATTCATCTTGTTAAAGGTGAAGTTCATTTTATAAGTTCATCAAATTGATCTTAACACATTAAGATGTTTCCTCTCGTTATTATATGATCAAGACAATGGTCAAGCACATTTAAGTAATATACTCTTAAGTTGTCCATCTAGCATGTCTCGCTGGAAAACTCCCTTACTATATCAGAGGCTAAATACTTACCTCCAGAAATTCACTAAGCCTGTTGGTCTTCTCGACCTTTCACTCCGTCAACTTCACATAAACCGGTTGCAACCCATGGTCTGGTTTCTTGTCTCTTCGCCTTCTGCTCAAGGTTAAAAGGACAGAAAATATATGCTTCAAGTCATAAAGTCTATAGTCTTGACAAATTTATGATTTAATTGTATCCTGATATCACGTACCAAGACTCTCCTTCACTCACACATATTACAACGACATCATTTGCTTCTTTCAATTTGATTTTAAAAGTTTGATAACATTTACGACATCTTATTTGCTGGTGCAATTAGCTTTCAAGGAAATTCAAAAAATGCGCAAAGTACATTCATAGGCAGACTATAGCCTCTTAAATTTGTCGTGCAATCAAACATGTTTGTAATATATAATTAATTCCAGGATATCATTCAATTCAACCACAATATTGAGCGTAATCCACAGGCAGAGGAATCACTCCTCTCAACTCTCTTAAAGTGCTCGGAGATATTAAAATATTCCTGATATTGGGAATCAATTCAAACTTAATCTCTCCACCCCAGGTTGTAAGAATTAGAAGTCACATTCAAAAATATTTGCACTGAAATTACTAACTTAATAAGTCTGGCTACGCTCACAAATGAATAAATCACACAGTCTCAAGTTACGTAAATTGCAGTATCTATTATGCACTGATATGAGCCAGACCATAGCCTCAATTAAGCATCCTCAATTTCAAACAACCATTTCTGCGACTTGATTAAATTAATTTGCTTCACTCAAATTCAATCAGGGCTCGTAAACTCTTGATTTAGATGCCAATACCATCACCTTGGATTTATTCAATCCTTCACAGCCTCATACTATCGACTTACTCTTTACTTTAATCATTTACTGCAATAAAATATTGAAATTGTATGAGGTAGAGATTGGCTTCGGATTGATACATGCATTAAGTATGTCAGGCAATCGACAATGAATAATTGTTTACAGATTACACAAATAAATAAAATTCATGAATCTTTTTTGATTGACTTACGAATTCACTCGCATTCAAACTGTTTCTGTAAAATTAGACAGAACCTCACAACTCTAGTACATTCCCCCTGGAGATGAATTAATAATATCAAACAGCAGACAATTGACTCAGCATATGTGAATCACACGCATATGCATCAATGTAACTTTGATATTCAAAAGTAGTTCCACTCAAAGATTCACAATTCCAGCAGAGGTTCAATAATACAAGAAAAATCTATTCCGGCCTCTCTCCTACAAACAAGACTGGCCTCTTTATATCTTCTTCACCTCACTAGGTAGTTATCATAGTTTTTTGCCCATTGAAATCAAGCCATAGTCTTCACAATACTTACTTCCTCCTATCTCAAGACAATAGCCTATTCATACTAGGAAGTTTCATCCTTGCTAGTTCAATTAAGAAACAATTCTCACTCAAACTCCATTTAGGCTACGAAAAACAAAAATTCATACGACATGGATCATCTAAGTTATCTAAAGTGTGAGTAGATAAAGATAAGAGGGGGGGATGATATGGATCATCTAAGTTGTCTAAAGTGTGAGTAGATATATAAAGGAGGGGAAGTCGTCCTCTCCCAACGTTTTTTCTTTCATTTTCTCTCTCCCATGTTTCCTTCTAGAGTTTTGGGTTTAAATTTTTGATTTTCCCCCATCCTTGGGCTTGCTAATTGCAGCTAGAAACTATGTGTTTTCCCATAGCAAACTTCTGCACTCGACACCGCTTCCGCTCCCATTCCTCTAGCATCGTCCTCCCACTCCTATAGCCCCATCCCATGGCACCCATCTTCACTCCGTAGCTCCTCGTTGTTCACAGTAGTCGTCCTTGCACACGACCTACTCTTCATGCTCATCGTCATGTTCGTCCTCCTCCTAGTGATTAGCATGTTGATGTTACTACAAATTGTTGTCCTCCTCTTGCTCATCGCCCTCCTCCTCCTCATGGTGAACGTCCTCAATTTAAAAACTGAGTACAACTCTGACTCACTTCCATTTGAAAAATCATACCATAAGCATGAGTGGGCAAGATCCAAGTGCATTCAAATGAAAGTTGTAGTACATGATGTACTACATAGTGCCAAAAAGTTTGAAGTGGATTTTAATTAGGGTGTGAAAGATATAAAATGTCAAAATTGGCTCTTCAAATACTCAATATTGTTTGAAATTGTCTAGAAAGCCTTCAAAACATACAAGACTTTGAACGAAGCCAAACTTCTGGCATGCTGCCTCTATGGTAGTGTCAAACATCATGTTAAACATGCATGTGTCCTTTATCAATGGAAATTGGCATTTGTATGCTTCCAATAAAATTCAAATTGTCAAAAAATAGATAAATTACATTAGAATGGCATTTGACAATCCTTCATGGAATTGATGGCATGGGGTTGTAGTGGACATCATAAAAGACCTCCAAGTACTAATATGGGCCATTGTTGTGTCTATTTCAACTTGTATTTGAATTTTTTTTCAATATTAAAAAAATCCTTTATAATCTAAGCTTCTTTTAATGGAATATTACGATATTTTCTTTTCAAAATTTATTTATTTTTCAATATCGATTGATGTAAGCTTTCTATCCACCACATTTGTTCACTTGTCTGCGTTTATGTACATGGATTTTGATAAAATAACTAAAGTCGTATTTTACTCCTTTTGCAAAGTTTATACTAAAATGCTTTTTAAATTGAATTTTTGATACAATTGAGGTTTATAACAACTATAAGATTAGAACATAGCATAAACTCAATTTAAAAAGCATTTTAGTATAAACTTTGCAAAAGGAGTAAAATACGACTTTAGTTATTTTATCAAAATCCCTGTACATAAACGCAAACAAGTGAAACAAATGTGGCAGATAGAAAGCTTACATCAATCGATATTGGAACATAAATAAAATTTGAAAAGAAAATATCGTAATATTCCATTAAAAGAAGCTTAGATTATAAAGGATTTTTTTAATATTGAAAAAAAATTCAAATACAAGTTGAAATAGACACAACAATGGCCCATATTAGTACTTGGAGGTCTTTTATGATGTCCACTACAACCCCATGCCATCAATTCCATGAAGGATTGTCAAATGCCATTCTAATGTAATTTATCTATTTTTTGACAATTTGAATTTTATTGGAAGCATACAAATGCCGATTTCCATTGATAAAGGACACATGCATGTTTAACATGATGTTTGACACTACCATAGAGGCAACATGCCAGAAGTTTGGCTTCGTTCAAAGTCTTGTATGTTTTGAAGGCTTTCTAGACAATTTCAAACAATATTGAGTATTTGAAGAGCCAATTTTGACATTTTATATCTTTCACACCCTAATTAAAATCCACTTCAAACTTTTTGGCACTATGTAGTACATCATGTACTACAACTTTCATTTGAATGCACTTGGATCTTGCCCACTCATGCTTATGGTATGATTTTTCAAATGGAAGTGAGTCAGAGTTGTACTCAGTTTTGTTTGTGACTCTAACTTGGTTCACCAAACTACTTTGTAGCTAATAGCATTAACTGTAAGTCACCAAAAATGGAGACCACCTTAAGTTTTTTGATGGAATCTCCCATGTTTGCCACTTCCAACACTTCTGTTAGTCACCTAAAAATAAAACTAGGGAGGGAGGTAATTTTGCTTTATTTTAGGGCAAAAGAATTTGAGATTATTTTGAGTTCTTTATTAAGTTTGTTTTTATTTGAGGAGTACACAAGTGGTGAATGGAGCAAAGAGATGCATGTGCACATAGGTGGCAAAAAGAGAGAGAAGATTCTTAGTTTATGTAAAGATAAAAACATGTCAGCACCTAAAACTCAAAGAAACCCTCCAAGAAGAGTGATAAGAAAATCAAAATTCACATAGGTCAATTGTGCCTCCTCTTGTTTGGTAGGGTCGACCAAGGAGAATAGAAATTTAAGAGGCCAATTTAGTAAACGGTGCACGACATCCACACGCAAAGTGCATCCACTATATACTTTGGAACTTGGGTCAACACCTTACATTGAAAATGTTTGTATTTGGATTTCCAATTTAGACTTTCATATATAGGTCGCTTCTGTCTAGAACACGGTGCAAATACATGTTAGTGAGATATTAAAGTATGTGAGCCTTATGTGGTCAGCCTTCTTAACCCGATGTTTATATTTGAGTGGTATATGGCAAGGGCTTGTAGTTGAGCAATGTGAACACCAAAAGCATCATGTGTTCATGAGATTGATATTCATCAAGTAGATTAACCATTATAGTTTCGATAGCACTATAGCATTATAGGTTTGGGTGATACTCGCCTTCAAAGTATTTTGTCTTCAGGTGGCTACGACCAGCTCACCATTAATTGAAAAAAAGAAAGAGGATAGGAGACTGTGATTTAGTACCAGTTCCGGGGCTTGTAACTTTGCGAGTCCTAGGGGTGTTTATTATTATTTATTATTTTATTTTATTTTATTTTTTTAGACAGAGGGCCAATAGACCAATGTCAAAGCACAAGAGGCAGTTAACCACTTGACAAGAATTTGTCAAGTAGAGAGGAGATTTCACAGCCGGGAATCGAACTGCCAACCTCTTCCTTAAGATTTGGGTATCTCTCCACCATCATCCAGTAGTTTAGGGTCGTCTCAGACATGTCCTAAGGGTGCTTTGAGGATGGGCATTGTTGGAGGATTGGCCTCCTTGGTGTTGTCCTTTGTTCTCAACTTGTTGTGGTGTGGTGGCTCATTGTTGTGATTTATCGAGTCATTTTTGGTTCGTGGTTTCGTACATCATGGCTTTGCCAGTGTTGGTGACTTTTTTAATGTATCCATGTGGAGATCATTCAGCTCAGCTTCTTTGCACATTCATGGTTTTGTGCAAACATCCAGGGTCATTCACATGCTTGGTGAAACCTTTTGACACAAATAAGGTAGAAATACCATAACCCGTTAACCACCCACTAGCGGTGCACTAGACCGCCTCATAATGGTAAAGTGCCATGTCTTAAATGGAGCGGCAACTTCAATGCAGTGTAGCCAATGGGAGGCAAGATCTAACGTACTCATGATTAACGGGTTTAGGTGATGTTCTGTATCGAAATGCGGAGAACCTAGTGAACCAGAAGTGGGTTGGACAAACTTTCCACTTTGAAAAATTGTGGAACTTTTTGTACAAGGCAGAAAAATACGAAACAACTTGCATTCTTCATGAATCCTTCTCGTCTATCTTGGAAAATCATCTCATGATTGTCAGACCAGATCTTCAATGCGAATCACCTTATTTTAACGGGTTATGGTATTTCTACCTTAGTAAAGAGACAACTTGGTCCCAAGATTGGAACATATGTTCCGCAAATCCAAAATGTCCAATTTATGCCATGGAGAATATAATTGCAAGAGCTTCGTTGTTTTTCAACCCAATACTAACCTATGACAAACATACAAAAACTAATATTATATTACATAGATTGGATCCCAAGACCTTTAATTCACAAGTACATTAGAAAGTACCAAATTATGTCCTTCATATGCATTAGAGTTATGCAGTGGAAGCATGGTGGCCCCATAACCCATTGGTTTGGGGATCAAAACCTTGTTTTGATAGAACAAAGACAATAAGTTCCAATTATAGATTCATGTCATGATGCTTCTTCTGCTTTCATTTGATTTTTTCTCTTACTTACTCATAGATAGGCGCGTGTTTGTGCATTTGTTTGTGTATCTATAGTACTCCCTCCGTCTCAACATGATTGTCCGTGTTCCTAACTTTGGTGAGATTAAGGCATGTTGACCATTGACTGAGTAGTTGTAAGTATGACTCTTAAAATAGAAAACAACAATTACTCTGAAACGCCCCCCAAAGTTGTAGTGTCGAAATACTTCTTGATGATGAAGTTTGGCGATAATATAGTGGACTTTGAGCCTCAACCGGGCAGGTAAACTGGACAATCATTTTGAGACAAAAAAATCCAGGAGGTAGGACAATCATTTCGGGACGGAGGGAGTAACAACATTGATTATGGCAAATAGTGTGGACAGATGTATAGTGCAGGCCATGTTATGAATATAAATAGTGCGAAACTTAGTCACGCTTGGCATGCCCCCCATGATATCTCACCCTCCACGGAAAAAACTAAACTGGTTAAAAATAGAAGTTGGGGTGCCTTTGCTAGAAATCGAGTTTTACTGTTTATTGCATTCTTGAAGCCCTTTTGGATGCGTGACTATGTTTAGCCACTTTACATTTTCCTTTGCTAGAAATCGAGTTTTGTTGTTTTACTGCATTCTTGTCGCCCTTTTGGACGCGTGACTATTTTTAGCCAGTTTAGTTTTTCCGTGGAGGGTGAGATATACTGACCTCATTCTCCTAGGTAACTTGGACGTCTTTCAAATACACACTAATTCAAATCCAACAAAAATATTTTAACCTACAACGTGAACCTCTTGATATAAAATATTGTGGGTTGGTTAATAGTGTGCATCAAAATATTATCCCAAACTATGTTTTTTTATTGAGGAGATAAGCTCGAGAATGGGCCAGGGCGAACCGACCCATACATTGGTACCTTACTGGATGTCCAGTGATGTCACATTCGAATGAATCGGCCCTCAACCCCATAGGGGATCTTTTTGTATTGGAGCCACTTCATCCACGATATGTAGGATGGTTGATTTTAAGTGAGTGCCACAAATCCCCAGCCGTTCACCCTCCCCGGTAAGGTACCAATATACGGGTTGGTTCGCCCCAGCCCTCGAGAATGTGGCTCAAGAATGTGGCTCACTCTCGAGGTTGAGACTGGGGTGGGGAATTGTGTTGTGAAGATGCATGGTTGGGGTAATATTTATGTACCTTTCTAGTGACGCAAGCTGCTACAGTGCAGGCTGTAGTATGGGTACGGTCAGATAAATTATATATTCAACACTCTACGAAGTAGTACTGCCGTGGGGACCAATTTCTAATTTATGAAAATTGGTAATGTTGATCCGGAGTGAGCCTGAGCTGGGCATAGCTTACATAAATTGCAAGTCCTGCATGTAAACCCAATAATGCAGCTGATATTCTTCGAACAGGTGCTCATGTGCTGACATCACAAACGCATCCCGAGGTACTAATAATTACGACACCCCCAGACTTTTCCTGTCAAACAATCCACAGCTGCCTATACTATACATGCAGGTCGCCGAGGGAGTCAGTTAGGTCAGGAGTCAGGGCTCATCAGCCATCAATGAGTGCAAGATTTGCAGAGGAGGCTTAAATTCAGGCCACAGCATGCAGCCTCACTTGTGTGAACCAAAAATTAGGTAGTATAAATTCTGCTGAACATTATACACTCTAAACTCCGTAGTATCATATCTGTGGCAACCAAAGTGCACATGATATTACGGAGTTTATAGTGTTAACATGGATGCGTGATACTATAGAATTAGTGTAGCATGTGACACTAGGGAATAACACAAAGTGCAACATTTTAATGGTGTGGTGTGGTCCACCCCAAATGGCCTTCTTGGACGATAAGGCATATGCATGCACCAACATTCAACAAGTGGCATCAAAAGAAGAATAAGAATAAGAAGGTGACACTCCACATATTGATACATGGCGCAATGCAAGGGTGTGGGTTGACTTCTTTGGTGGTTTGCATTAATGACAAAAATTCGTGATATAAGGGAGAGAAATGTGACAATAAGGAGTGAGATTTGAACTACGAACATTCGTTCCCTAGGATTTCGGGATATGAGAGAGTCAGTGACATTATGGAGGTTGATATTATAGAGTTTAGGGTGTAACATCCATTATTTGCATCTGCACTCTTCATCAACAATTGACATAACATTCTTCACCTCCTAGGTCCTACTTGGTGGGACCAGCACCTGGAGGCGAAGATGCCCACACACTACCCTCAATATTCAAATCTACATGCAAAATAAACTTTATCCTGTTAGACATTGTCACTCAATAGTACCGACGCAATATGTAGTGACTATATTAAATGAGCAGTAGCAAGTTCCCTTTTGGGTACCCATGCCCTCCCATAACATTACTCAACTAATGAGTGATATTCATGGGCCCAACATTATATTCAAGAGTAAAGGCTCCGGATGTTGGAATCCCACTGCTTCGGACTAAACTTGAAGTTAGGGTAACAAAAAAAGCTCGTCAATTAAGTAATGTTATGCCTCACTAGGTACAAGTAGGTATAGTTAGGGTAACCTATGTGCAACCGAGCCTACCTCAATCTCCCACATTCTTCAATAGCATGGGCTTGGTCACCATTTTAGTTTAGAAATTTTGGGCCAAGGGGGTTGCCCTGTTCAGCAAGGCAACGACACCCCCTCCACTTTGTGAAGAATGTTGTGGATGAGTACATAATCATAGAGTAGGCATAAGGTTTGTGACCCTATTGTGGCGCTTCCAACTCCACAAACATTGCTGGCCATTGGATAGATTTGGGATTTGTCTCGTGTGGTTATTAATTGGGGATTTTAAAGAATGCCTTTTCAAGTGTCAGAATCATATATGATTTGCAAAAATTATAAGAGGTCAAAAAATGGATAGTTGACCCTCTCAAAACTCTATTGTGTTGACTATTGAACCTAGGATGATATCTAAAGTTTGAGCTCATGTCTCATGTCTTAAAATCACACATATTTTTCTTGTGGCTACTCTTACCTATAAGCATGCCATATAACAACCAACTAGATAGATGGATAGATAGATAGATATGAACACCGGCTCTTGGCGGGGCAAGCATGAATGGAGAGCATCATTCACCTGCAGACAAGCTGCCTCTTTCAAGGGTAGCTATCCGAGCCAAATACAAGTGTCCACTTAATAAGAATTGTGATGACATAAAGTTCCACATACCTTCGGCGTGCCGCGTAAATTCATGTACAGGCAGCGAGTAGGCTCCATGCGATACAGAGAACGGTTTCTATATTGAACATAATTATTCAAAAGATGGGAATATTGGATTGGATTGTTCGGAGACACCATCACAGAGCACACGAGCCAACCCTCCTCATCCATGCAGCAGACACCAACCACCTGGCTTTGCTGAAATAGCATCCAATGACTCCGCAATGCAGCGGCTAGAAGCCTACCTCTTCGCCCATGCAGTAGCTAGAAGCCCCCACCACTTTACCACTGTAACAGGGGTCTAGTAACAACATGACCTCCATAGGTTTGTAGTTTATACATCTCGGCGGACATTAAGTTCCCCCCTACGAACTTTGGGGGGACTGACAGGGCAGGCGCAAAACATTTTTTGCCCTGCCCACGCACACTCGGTGACCGGTGCAACAAGTCACCGGTTGCCACCAACGAAGACGACGAGGCATGGATGAGATTGCAGAACCTCGAGGTGTAGGAACAAACGCGAATAGAGTGAGGATTGCAGAACTTCGAGGTCTAGGGTTGCGTGTGAATTAGTGAGGGTTGAGTGTACTTCACCTTGAAGATTTGTGGGTTTAGACGTGCTTCACTTATGTCCTGCGAGGTGTGTTCTAGGTTTGCTCTTGCTCTCTTCAATCCCACATCTCTCCAAACTCTATCATGTGCACATGTCATGTTGGTGATTTGAAGTTTGATTAGAGCTTTGATGTCTAGATCTGCAATGATTAGATACTTGCTGTGTTGATTAGGCTTGTTGATGGAGATCTTTGGTGATTAGATCTTTCATGTGGGACAGTTAGGGTCTGATTTGTGACACTTAGGGTTTACAGTCGCTTCTATCCTTCGTCGGCCTTGCTTTAGCAATTGATGTGTAACTTGCAATCGATTCTCCCCAATGGTTTAGGGTTTACATTCAAGAAAGGTGTTGGTTGAGGGTTAGCTTGCGGTCGATTCTCCCCAATGGTTTAGGGTTTACATTCAAGAAAGGTGCTGGTTTTAGGGTTAGCTTGCGGTCGATTCTCCCCAATGGTTCAGGGTTTCCATTCAAGAAAGGTGCTGGTTGAGGTTAGCTTGCGGTCGATTCTCCCCAATGGTTCAGGGTTTACATTCAAGAAAGGTGTTGGTTTTAGGGTTAGCTTGCGGTCGATTCTCCCTAATGGTTTAGGGCTTACATTCAAGAAAGGTGTTGGTTTTAGGGTTAGCTTGCGGTCGATTCTCCCCAATGGTTTAGGGTTTACATTCAAGAAAGGTGTTGGTTTTAGGGTTAGCTTGCGGTCGATTCTCCCCAATGGTTCAGGGTTTCCATTCAAGAAAGGTGTTGGTTGAGGGTTTGCTTGCGGTTGATTCTCCCCAATGGTTTAGGGTTTACATTCAACAAAGGTGTTGGTTTTAGGGTTAGCTTGCGGTTGATTCTCCCCAATGGTTCAGGGTTTCCATTGAAGAAAGGTGTTGGTTTTAGGGTTAGCTTGCGGTCGATTCTCCCCAATGGTGCAGGGTTTCCATTCAAGAAAGGTGCTGGTTGAGGGTTAGCTTGCGGTCGATTCTCCCCAATGGTTTAGGGTTTACATTCAAGAAAGGTGTTGGTTTTAGGGTTAGCTTGCGGTTGATTCTCCCCAATGGTTCAGGGTTTACATTCAAGTGGTTTTAGGGTTAGCTTGCGGTCGATTCTCCCCAATGGTTCAGGGTTTCCATTGAAGAAAGGTGTTGGTTTTAGGGTTTGCTTGCGGTCGATTCTCCCCAATGGGTTAGGGTTTACATTCAAGAAAAATGCCGGTTGAGGGTTAGCTTGCGGTTGGTTCTGCTTAGTGGACAGGTTGTTACATTCAACCAAGGTGGGTTAATCTAGACGAGGAATCCTTGAAAACTGTTGCATCAAGTGGACAGGTTGTTACATTCAACCAAGGTGGGTTAATCTAGACGAGGAATCCTTGAAGACTGTTGCATCAAGTGAATCGTTGTTATTACTTCTCTAGAACTAATCCCTTACTCGATGTGCATACTTTTTCAGTAACTCTGAATCCTCATGCTCGTTTAGTATCACTATTGTGAATTTGCCATTGTTGGGTATGAGCAAGTCTTAGGGTTTAGGCAAATTTCCATGCTTGTTTATGATGCTAATGCTGAATTCTCAAACATCTTCTGGGTTTTGGGATTTTCCCTCTGCATTGCAAGTTCTTCAACTGAAATGGGTTGATTGTTGAATATGAGTGAGACTTACTAAACTTTCGAATTTGGTGCCGGTTGAGGGTTAGCTTGCGGTCGGTTCTGCCGAGTGGAGAGGTTGCTACATTCAATCTAGGTGGGTCAATCCAGACGAGGACTCCTTCAAGACTGTTGCATTAAGATAATCGATGTTATTACTTCTCTAGAACTAATCACATACTCAATTTCCATACTTTTTCAGTGACGCTGAATCCTCATGCTCGGTTAGTAGCAATTTGCAAATTTGAAAATGTTGTGTACGAGGTTTAGGTCTTAAGTAAACTTGCAAATTTGCTTGCTTGTTTATGATGCCACGTCTGAATTGTCAAACATCTTCTTGTGGGCCTGTAATTTCTCCTCATCATTGCAAGTTCTTCAACTGAAATGGGTTGATTGTTGAGTATGAGTGACAGTTACTAAACTCTCGAATTTGGATGCTTGGTTTTAGGGTTTGGTAGCCTCAAAGACGATGAGTCCTAGAAGAACAGGTCTCGGAACAGTGCACACCTTCACCGGGAGCTTGTTTGTTCCTCTTTCATTAACAACCTTCAATGCCTTCTTTTGTGTGTATTTATCCTATGTGCTTAGAGTATCAGATCAAACTGCTTATCATGTGTCACGAATTTCGGAATTCATGCAGAGGACCAGTGGAATTGAGAATGCAGACGTTGTTCCATGCGTACTGAGAATGGTTTTGGGCATAATTGTACAGCTTGTAGATTAATTATACCTCTGCAGAACACAGGTATTGCTGCAGAACATATGCCTTGCTCTCAAAATCGATTTATGGGTCGCTTGATTGTTGCTCTTATAGTTTATGCATTCCATTGCTCAGAACCTGCGACAATGTTTGTGAAAATGTTGTATTGTGAATTGGAGGTGGAGTAATTTCCTATGTTCTTGTGTACTGGAGCTTTTACATGAGTTGTTCCTCTACTTAGGACCAACTCAGTACTATGCTACTTATTGTAAATGTACCACATGTGATATATCACAGGACAAAGTTCTCGAAGTGTATTTCCAATGTTTTTGACTCAGGCTGTGTTTGGGAAGTCCTTTGGATCGTTGTTGTGTTTTGGAGCTGATCATTGTACATAATGCACTTGCACTGCCTTGGCACAGGTGGTTCTGCAGCTTGCATCTAAGAGGTTGCAGATGCTCTCGCAATATCATCCACATTGAAATCGTCATTTGTATCTTACTCATGTGAGTGTATCGTCTTCCTTGACTTGTCCCTATGTAGAGCATGTGACATGTGGCATGTAGAGATATTGTGTTTCATGTATTCAGGTCCCTGAGTTGAACTCTATTACTATGGATGCTATCCCTGTCAATACACTTGTCCGCCTTCATGGCATGGTAAGAATTACTTTGGCCATCAGTTTGTTCAGCAATGCTTAGGTTACGAGTCCTTGCACGAAGAACATTGCATATAGGCTCTCATGTTTAGAATTCATTATGTGTGGAACTGAGATGCATGAAGGATAGATGCATGAAGTGAGGCAAATCAGACATAGACCAACTTTGATTTCAAGATAGGCTAAAAAAGTTAAATACTAGGCAACATGAAGAACATAAAAGCTTGGAGTTTTTGTTGTGTTCTTTGATATAACAATATTGGCGTTCTGTAGGGATTAACATTGCACTACAGTAGGAGCGAGGCAATACGGACAAGGACTGTCATAAGGAATGCACTGATTAAAGTAGTTCAGTCGGGGATATGAAAGAAGACGGAATGGAACGTGTAGGCTGTGATGAGGGAGTCAGGACATCGCACAAGCAATGGTCAGACGTAATTGAGACGAAGTCACAGAGAGAGGAGGAAGGTTCACCGTAGAGAGTGACTTGATTGTAAAATATATGTACTACGGAATACACATACCAATGTTGAGTGTACTTTAAGATTATGAAAGTTTGGGTGATTTTGGGTAATCACTCATGTAATGCATTTGACGCATATTTTATAAAGTACAACTTTGACGCAAAATTGAATGTTCTACACATTCAGTTTACTAGAGTGTTGGGCTGTACTTTAAGAGTATAGGTCATGCACAGTCATTTTGCAATAGTGTAGGGTTGTCCTTCAAAGGTGTAAGGTTTATGTTGATTTATTCGTTCTTCAGTACGCGTTTGTGTGTAGGTTGTCCGTCAAAGCTATAAGTCTTATGTTATTCCATATACCTCAATATTTAGGTTTGTTCTTCAAATGTCCAAGTCTTTTGAAACCAATGCATATCAATGTTTGGATTGTTGTTCAAGAGTGTATGTCAATTGTTCTTCAATATGTGTTAGGCGTCAATGTTTAGGTTGTACGTGAAATGTGTAAGTCTTATGTTTTTCAATATGTTATAGTGTTCATGATGTCCTTCAAAGGTGTAAGTATGTTGAATTTCAATATGCGTCAGTGTTTGGGACGTCCGGCGGAAGTGTATGTCCTCTGTTCTTCAATATACGGTAACGGTTGGAATGTCATTAATGAGGATCAGTGCATGGCCAATGAATAAGAGTAAATGGAGTTGGGAAAATCACCATTGAGGGCAATCAGATGTGAACATGATATTGCTGAGCATGACATGACGTGGAAGGTTTGCTCTTTCATACAAAGTTTGAGGTGCCTTAGAGATCCTATACAGCTATTGGGGGACATATGAACATAAATACACGCACGAAGATGTAAGAAGTGCAGGACATCGAGAAATAAGGTAAGTAAGCTAAACAATGATAGGTTGTCAATAATTTATTGAAGGACATAGCATGTAGTTTGCAGCATCCATATTAGGATTTCTTGGATATTTTTTTCTTGGCCAATGGGGATTCCAAAAAACTACGGTGTCACTTCAAAGAATTATCTCCAGTCCTTTCGGGAAAAGAGAAACTTGTGGGACCCACTTGCATTGTAGCGATGTTGCGTGATATTAGTTGCTCTTGCTTCCCTCTAATGAACTTCAAATCTGCAAGCAAGTAATCTTGTAGGACATGATATTTTGCTGCCTTTTTGGCAAGAGACTTATATATGTGATTTGATGTTGTGGCAGTTGCAGCTCGAGAAGAGCTATGTTGGGAAGAAATTACAGGATTTTTGGCCTCCATACATCCTTGATGTACCTCATGAATGCAGTCGCCCTAGGATGCGAGTTGGCAATTATGTCGAGCTGCATGAGAGCCCAGTCGAGAGGGTCATCATCAACGCCGCATCCGTTACCGTACATAACATCCCCAAGCAATTGAAGAACAATAGTGCGTTCTGCAACAACATTGATTTTCTTGACCGCATTCTCAGCCCAAGCTTTGTGGACATGCCAAAAGTACAGTTCTGGCCTTGGGCCATACTATGCTGCACAAATGGAACGATAATCAAGAGGTAAGACAATGAAGACAAAACACATAAAAACAATAACGCACAATTGAATAACATATGTAGCAATTTATCAAATTTTAAGTGTGACCCTATCACTAACCTTATGGTGTTAATCTCAGCTTGGGCATTGTCAACAATAATGGCAGAGGGGCTCCAATTGTCCGCAATCGTTTGAACTCTATGGTGCAAAGCTTGTAGAACAGGGTGGAGATCTTGTTCACATGTTCGTGAAATGATGAAGAAAATGACAGGTATTCCATTCCTCCAGTCGTCGAAAACCATAACTGTATATAGTGGATACTGTAAAGACAACATAGTTCATGTATTAGAGAATGTGTGTTTGCAAGTATTATATGGATGTGACTAACATGAATGTGGTTATGCATACAGGATCATACATGAAGAACAGTGAAGGACAAACAATCATGGCTCACCCGTGTTTGTGAAGTCCCAAATGTGGCATCAAGTGATAGAGCGTTGTTTTGTCCAAACTTGGCCATCATCTGTAGTTGCCATTCAGTTTGGATGCCCAAGGTGAAAGGTGAGTCTTCTTGTACATATGAATTGAGGTCCATTAAGGAGTGTTCTTGGTAGTAGAACACACTCTCTGGATTCTCCATTGTCCACATGCGCACACTGATGGGATCAGAGGGGTGTTTCTCCCAAAGATCTTCAGCTCTCTTACGGTAAATGTTTCTTACATCGTTGGGTAGCAAGAATGTGTCTCAGGTGACAACACCATTGGACATCGCCAATTCTCGTATTTATGTGGTGTGTTGTTGCATAATTTGTGATGGCGATAGACCAAATGCATATAGTTGAGCAATTTTTAGTTTCATTTCCTCGGATATTCCGGACCCGAGTGCACAGCAAAAGCCAATAACCCTGGAGCCATGACAATGTTGTCCTTGTGCATTCAAGTGTTCGGTGTTTTCATATATCAACAAACACAAAGAGTGGTCCAGATATGGCTTCTTTGCCACAAAGCAACGCTGGCACCCTCTCTTCACAGAGTTCCCGACTTGAGTTTTTCCAATACGTGTGACCTTTGGACGAACAGATTTGTTGGTCGGGAATGCATCATAGTCAGGTACAACCTTTCTACCTTTTTTTCTTCTGTTCTACTTTGTTCTTCCTTTTCTTTTGGGTTGATCTCAATAGCGCTTGCATATCATGGGGCACTATCGCAGACTTATCCTCCGGTCCAAAGTTGCACCTGAATCTGATATGCAAAAAAAATTTGTTATTATTGAATTTTTTTTTGGCCGCATTGGTGTCAAATGATGGGTTCATATATATATTCTATCATACACATTAAGTACAATGAAAAACATGAAATGAATGGGAGGGTGATGTAGCAGTTCATGCATTTTGTGCAGGACACCTGAAAAACAATTCCTAGAGAACCCTAAACATACGAAGGACCTAAAAGTTCTGCAAGATTTGTAGTAAGTTTTTGCTGTATAGTCGCAATACTGATTTTGGAATGTAACATACAATGAGTTACTTAGTTAGTCATAAGAGATGTAGACGAAGAACATGGATAACAGTTCTTACCTCAATAAGAGCGCAGGGCTATATGCACGAGGTGACCTCAAAGAGTTAGGCAAGTAAACCCTTATGGTTTCTTTGGTGTATTTGCAAGGGAACTGAGGATGGCATTGTTCCCCCTTAATGAAATCCTCCAATCTATCCCAAAAAATGATAGCAAGCTGAGAGGATTTGTATTTTCCCTTACCACTTGTCACGTGGTCAGTCCATACAAGGTCCTCCATACAAAATGAGCCCGAAGGGGGCATCTACACTCTCTCTCTCAATGCCATGATTAGACCAGCTTGTTTTTCTTGAAACACTATAGGGTTAGTTTGTCCAACTTCATCATCTAAAATACATGCGGATTGGAGCCCTCCATTGGGCATGGGAAGTGGATGGTTGACACTCACTAAGTGATCACCAAATGAGCCCATAGACACGGAAAGAAGGTTGGGATAAAACCTAAACTCTAAACAAACGTGAGAGCATATGATCCTCTACTAAACAAATGGTCCTCTACTGCTCACAGCAGCAACCCATCAATGAAACGCATCTAACGAGTACACATCTCAAGTGGATCAAAGAGCAAAAGATAACTATGATGAAACAACATGGAGGAAACAAAAAACATAGCAAACACAATACCGCTATGTACAGCACGCAAAACAATGGAGAAAGGATGCCAAAGCTCGTTGGAGTCGACTAAATCTTGGATCCAAATCCGATATTTTAGGGGAAATAGATCTGAGTGACATGTTCTGCAGGGCGTGCAGAACAAGATCTGAAGAACAACATTTGTATAACATCTCACCCTCAACTATAACTCAGTAATATGGTACCCTAAACCAAGTGAGAGGTATTGCATGGCGCAGGCACGAAGAACATCATCCAGTGGATGAATTCAAACGAAACAGTGATGTGGATGGAGGCGTTTACCGTTCGTCGGGGAGGATGACGTCATCATCGGGTAGTCCTTGTTTTTCCGTCGTGGGCAGCGTCTGGCGCTGTCAGATCTGACCCCCCCAAAGTTCGTAGGGGGGAACTTAATGTCCGCCATACATCTCAAGTGGATCCATCCAAGGACTTTGGATGCTAATTTTGAAGTCAGCGGGAAAGTGTGCTTCTAGGTCTGGGACCAGGGAGGGTTGCTCCAAGAAAAAACTTCTCGTCTCATCCGGGTTTTATCGAAGTAGGACCACTTATTTGTTCATTCACCAAGTTAAGCACAAAATCATAAATGAATTCCACAAAGGATTGCCAGCCAATTAACATCAAAAAAACATAATGATAAACAAAACCACTTTGAAGTTTACTTATTTGCTTGGCTAATTTATGAAATGTGTACAAAATCCCATAAGGCCCCAAGATTTCAATTGCACCCTTGTCTAAAACCTTAAATGAGACTTCATATCCAAAACGCAAAAAGAATTTAACTATAAAGTTCATTTGGAACAAGTGAATGAATAGAGGAATTGTAAAGAAAAAGAAAAAGAATCCTACATGCTACATTCTAACCTCCCTAATATCATGCACGTGGCAACCAAAGTGCACGTGATATTAAGGAGGTTTGTCGTGTTAACATGGATGCATGATAACAAAGAACTAGTATAACATGTGACATTATGAGATAATGCGAAGCCAAACATTGCAATATTGACAACGTGATGCGTGTGGTTTGAATACTTTGGTGGATTATTGTAATGTCAAAACCCATGATATGTGAGAGGGAAACGTGACAACAAGGAGGGAGATTCAAACTGAGCACATCCGTTCCCTAAGGGTTTTGGGATACAAGAGAGGGCATGACATTACGGAGGTTAGGGCGCATAAAATGTAATTTTCTGCGAGTTTGCCTCGGGTAATAGTGGCACATTGGGCCTAGCTCAACCCTGGCCCAATGCCTCGATCATACAACAATACTGACGTTGCCTTCCCCAGATAAGACCCCCTAGTACACCTCTCTTTATAAGCTCTTCAATACTGGAGTGACATAGCAAGGTACAGCAATCTCTCACCTTGCTCACACTCCGGATGCTGAAAGCCAGCAGACAGTATTTGGATTGCTTGACAAAGACTGATGAGCCCTATGGGGTCCTCGTCGACTAGAAGCACAGGTGTTCTGTGGACGTGTGTGGCGTTGTTGGGTGTGGTGGCTGTGAGTGGGAGTGCCAATTTCACTACCTACGACAAGGAGCTCATCCAGGTGGCGCTGAACCTGGAGTATTTGGAGGCCGACTACTTTCTGTGGGGAGCCTATGGCTATGGCTTGGACGTGATTGCGCCCTACCTCACGGGCGGAGGGCCCAACCCCATCGGCGCCCAGAAGGCCAACTTGAACCCCTACTTCACCGATGTTTACCAGCAGATGGGACTCCAGGAAGTCGGACACCTCAGGTGCGTACTACGCAATACTCACAAGTCATTGCAAATTAGCCAGGCTCAAGGATGGATGGATGGATGAATTGACATACAGATGGGTAGATACGGTGGGTCTTGAAGGAGAAAGCATGAATGGAGAGATGTATCTTGATCATTCACATTTCATCGTGAACTAGCTAGCTTGAGGGATCCGAAGCAAGCATGAGTGGAGAGGTTTGTCTAGATCATTCAGAATCATCGTAAATTAGTTTGGAGTATCCAAAGGAAGGAAGGATGGATAGATAGATAGATAGATAGATCGGATCCTGAAGGAGCAGGCATGAATGGAGAGATTTGTCCTGGTCCTTCAGAATCATTGTACATTTGCTTGCAATATCCAAATGGAGGATGACTAGATAGATAGATAGATAGATAGATAGATAGATAGATAGATAGATAGATAGATAGACGTCGGACCCTGAAGGAGTAAGCATGAATGGAGAGATTTGTCCTGAACGGAGAGATTTGAAATCATTGTAAATTGGCTTGCAGTATCCAAAGGAGGGATGGATAGATCAATCGATTCATCCATCCTGAGGGAGCATGCATTGGAATATGAAAATTCAGATTCACCTTGAATTAGCACGTAATGTCCAAAGAAGAGAATGATAGATAGATAGGTAGACCGACCAGCTTTTTAAGAACCAAGCATGAATTCAGATATTAAAATTCATTCGCAGATAACGTTGCAGTATCCAAAGGAAGGAATCATAGATAGATATGCAGATCGATCGTGAAGAATTACACATGACTTGAATGATTGAGGTTCATCCGCAAATGAGCCTACATCATCCAAAGGAAGGAATGTTGATAGTATGGGCTTCTAAAGTAGCTAGCGTGAATGAAGAACTTCTTTACCTACGGGCTACTACCCTCTATTAGGGGTGGGCTCAGTATCGAAGGTGGCATTGGACATTATTCGATTGGGGTTGGGTCGATTAAATCGATTCTTCTGTATGTGGGAGAATGTGCAGGGCCATCAAGACTGCCTTGGGGCCCAAATATGCATTTTCACGGCCCCTCCTTGATTTGAGCAAGGCGAACTGGGCAAAGACCATCGACAAGGCTTTCAACAAGACGTTGAACCCTCCCTTTGATCCGTATGCCAACAGCCTCAACTACCTCATCTCCACGTACGCCATCCCGTATGTAGGATTGACGGGATATGTTGGAGCTAACCCACTCTTGACGGGCGAAGGCGCCAAATCAGTAAGTTTAATCTCCCCCATCATTACTACTCTAATTTCATAAGTGAAGCCGCTACTGTAGTGGGCCAATGTGAGATGGGGTCAGAGTCGGAGCAGGTGTTGCACGAAATCGGTAGAGATGCGAGCGCTTCCGAGTCCAACCGGTACTTGCATGTTGATATCTTTCGGTTTCTATCCATTAATTTTAAGGTATATTTTATGGCTTCCTCGAAAATGATTGGCAATTTGTCTAAAGTCTTGAACTTGAACCGGATATTTCTCAAACTTCACTAGTCCATCTGTAAGTAGCGGTTGGATCTCCCTGTTCGTAGGATGGTGTTGTTAGAAGCGGAGAAATAAAGGATCCCTCATCGGTCGTCGATACGTTTAACCATGTGGATCAGAAAGAGGACCCTTCACTTGTGGGTGTATGTGAATCAACGCGTGAACAATTGTCCACAACGAGTAGGGCAAACGTCTCCCAAAGGGGTTAGTCTCCAGAAACGTAGATGTTTGAGAATGGAAGGTGGCCATCGAGGAGTTACAGATCCGTCACTACAATATATACGGAGATGCTTGCCAAATGGAGAGAAACTATGTGCACTTTCTTCAACTAGAGGACTTCTCGTGCGTACTAGCGCAATCATCACAGGGTTGCGCTTCAGCCATGCGCGCAGCCAAAGAATACTTCGCTTGTGTGCGTCATGACGTGAGTCCCTTGATTTCGGTTTCTCCGTTTGCTAAATCTTTTTGGCATGGAGGAGGGGCTTGGTATCAATGGTAATGAAGCTAATCACAATGATGTAATCCTGAAAATTTGATACTTCGGATTACATAACGGATGTCAGTATCTATGCGTAGACTGCAGTAGGCGTCCAACTTACCCAGCTACGCGTAGGTGTTGGGTGCTTGAAGTTTTCATAACAGGATGTAGTGGTCATGTCATGGCTCGGTCATGAATTACCCTCATATCCAATCAAGGATAAACATGTCAGCAAAATCACTTGGCCTCACCAGTCTCCACTTATTGTGCGGTCGGTCTATTGAGAATCAACTACACCGACATGTGCAATTGAGTTTCCCCACACTAATTTGATTATTTACTACCACAGTAATTATGTTTTTTTATTGTGCTTGTTATACGGATATATTTTTTGTGATCTGATTTTGACCCACTGTAATTTGCATGGGTAAAGAGGCACAAAGACAGCCTAATTGTCTGTGTCAGTGTAGAATTGCTAACTTGTTGAACTGGCTTGTCACCATGATTTTGTTGCAGCTTGTGGCGGGGTTGCTGGGCGTTGAGGCTGGGCAGGACGCCATCATCCGCACGGAGATGTATCGCATCAAGAACGAGAGAGTGCCCCCTTATAAATACACCGTTGCCGATTTCAGCATCGCCATCTCGAATTTGAGGAACAACCTAAGTCATGTGTTCGTGGACGAGGGCCTCGTTGTGCCCATTTATCTCGGTGCGGAGAACAAGACGACCGGGAACATTTTGTCGGCCGATGCCAATTCGTTGGCTTATGCGCGCACCGGGGCTGAAGTTCTCGAAACCGTGTATGGTACGGGGAATCCTGCCGAGCCCGGAGGCTTCTACCCTCATGGTGGAAAGGGGGTCATCGCCGACAAGTACCTGGATATGGACAAGTACTAATAAATTGATCAATTGGGCTAGAATCCTTTGTTTCTTATAGTCCGCCCATACTAAGGGGACCGTGGGGATTTTAGCACAGGATCGACGAAGAGTAGTGTGGAGTTGTGTTGATATGGGACAACAGGCTAAAGGCCTGATTGATCATTCGGCAACTCTTTTTAATTCATGGTTTGCAAAGCCGCATTTCAACAATCCAATGTTGTCATCACTTTTGTTCGGTTGGGATGTATTTGACTTTTGTATGGAGTGAAATTAAATCCACTATGAATGTTCATGAGTTCATCAATTATGAAGTGGAACTTTAGATAAACAGTCCCTACATACCTATTGAGGAGGGAATTATAAGTATGCTTGATGAAATAGACAATGCAGTTGATAACGAACCCATTGAAGAAGCTGGCAATGTGCAAATTGGTGATGTGTTGGTAGATAGAGTAGGATTCAAGGATGTTGAAAGTGCATGACCTTGAAATAATTTTCAAAGAAATACCTATTAATGTCACACCTCTCATCCAGAGCAATCGAACACTTCAAACGCAAATAAGATCATGACGTTCTCATCAAACTACTCTAGATTCGTTCTTCCATTACACTTAGATGTGTGATGACATTCATATCTTGTGTATTTTCATATCCTTTATTTATATCAGTTTTTACTGTTTTCAATTCCAAAGCATGATCAGTACATATTTGAGAAGATGTGGAAGTGGATGGACAATTCATGGCACATGACATTGTAGGCTACTTACATGAAGTGCAGTACATGCCACATTTTCACATTGACCATCAAGCAATCATAAGCATGAACTCATTACAAATTGTACAAGGGTACTTTGAAAATGGGAGTTCCATTTGTGAATCCAAACGAGCCATCACTTTGCCATGTGCATGTGAGCTTGCCTTCATTCTTTTCTATGCATGGCATTGATTATTGAAGACCTGGTTCCTGAAGAAAGTGAAAACCAGTAACAGAAAGAGAAGCTTGCTGGACTGTAGAGTGGGCATCGACAAGATTAAGATAAGCAGGTCTTTCAAACAAACACTTTTAGCCTCTGGACACACTTCTCATAGGATATGGAAACAAGCAATTAGTGGGAGTTGATTAGCAAATCCAAATCGTCCCCATTGCCACTTTCCTCAGAATATTTGGAGCATTTATCAATATCCTATTCATTATTGTAAGTGAAGGTTCTCTAAGTTATTGAATGATCATAGAGACTCCCCCAATTATGTTGACTATTGCATTTAGAATATTAACAATTTTGAGGATGTGTAAAATCAATATCCTATTCATTATCGTAAGTGAAGGTTCTCTAAGTTATTGAATGATCAGAGTCTCCCTCAATTATGTTGACTATTGCATCTAGAATATTAACAATTTTGAGGATGTGTAAACTCCAATCTCTTTTTAACACATGTTTTTTTGGTGCCCGCCCTTAGATTCACACTATGGCCAAAGGTCGTGAGGCAGTGGATTTCCACCAATCAGATTGTAAGAAACCAAGAATTCGGCCTCTCCACCTTTCACACTAGAGGCCAAAGTCCAAAGGCTATCGCAATTTAAAATGCCTACATGGCAATATTTTTTGACCAAGGCAGCGGACTCTCTTATTTCGGGTTGGACAAGAATGGAAACTCAAACTATGGTTGAGAGGCCGTCAATTTTTTCATTAAAAATTTGTTTAAAAAAAAATATGCCAAGATCTTGGCCGTTAGATTGGAGGGGTTGTTTTGGGCAAGGAATAAAGTGCTCTCTCTCTCTCTCTCTCAATGCCATGCCACAAATATTTTGATTTTAAACTCTTACATTAATATACCTAGTAATGGTCCTCTTTATAAATAGACGACTATAGGCTCAGGAGATTCTAAGTCTACATACATGGAAAGAAGTCATACTTACCATGAAATGGATGTAACAAGGATGTAGATGGATAGAGCAAAATAACCATAGTTGTAGACGTGATCCACGTCTATAATCCATGGTAAAAATAGGGTTTGTGAAAACTTACTATAGGTAAGAACTCCAATATAAACCCTTAACCCTAAAAAGAGCCTTTTTTTTACCATTCACGCAAGTAAGAGGTGTGGTCACAACTTTGTGTATACTCGTTGGGGTAGTAGATACGTGCTAAAAGTAAGAGAAACTAGGGCTCATCACCAAGAGGAGTATTCTACTTGGAGTAACCCAATCATGGCCAAGGAACAGGTTTGAAAACCCATATGTCGTTTTACAATGAGTGTTGTAATTTGAAATACTATGATGCATTTGAAATGGATTAAGTGTGTGCAACATGGATGACAATTGGGTCCTGCTGTTATTTACCTCGTGTACTTAACTAATCCTCAAATGTTTGTTGGTTCGTTGCATGGGCACATGTGAGGTAGACCCTTCACACCTTCAATACAATGATGTATTGTGATTATGACATTTATGTATATCTATTGGTTGAAGTTACTAGATACATTTCCCTTGTAAGTACTCCATACATGTGGTGGATTAGCTATATGTGCTTTGAGGTGAAGCAAGAAGATAGGTGATTAAACTTCCAAGGTATGGGGCAGTCAAAATCAAACATTTGTTGGATACCATTTGATAGCAGAAACTCTAAGTAAGGTACATATTCTTGCAAAGAAAATTAGATTATGACACAAAATGTCTATGTTGTATAGCACATCCAGTTAGGCATAATTGCAAACAACTCTATTATGCAAAATGTTATTGTGTTATCACATAGGAAGATGCAAAAGAAATAGAAAGAGTCTTGTGGAAATTTCCACCCACCCACCCTTGTATTGCAATGAAGAAGTTAAAGGATTTGGCCTCTGAAAAGAGGAAGTTCAAACTTCGTAAAAGTTTGAAAAGTCAGCTCTCTCTCTCTTTCTCGCGTCTCGGTAGGAGCCGCTCTTGTTTTTCTTTTTGTAGATCTTGGCTCTCTCATTTTTTCATAGGTAGGGAAGATGGACAATTTCTCTCAAAACCCTTACTATTGTGGCCAGCCGAATCTAATGGAGACGGAAAATTTTAGGGCTCCAAATTCATATAGAGCATTTCAACCCTATTCAACTCAAGTTACAAAGAAAATACTAGAAGAGAGGGACGTTCAAAGGGTAGAAGAGAGGGTTGTTCATAGAGAAGGGGGGTGTGAAAGTACTCCATACATGTGGTGGATTAGCTATATGTGCTTTGAGGTGAAGCAAGAAGATAGGTGATTAAACTTCCAAGGTATGGGGCAGTCAAAATCAAACATTTGTTGGATACCATTTGATAGCAGAAACTCTAAGTAAGGTACATATTCTTGCAAAGAAAATTAGATTATGACACAAAATGTCTATGTTGTATAGCACATCCAGTTAGGCATAATTGCAAACAACTCTATTATGCAAAATGTTATTGTGTTATCACATAGGAAGATGCAAAAGAAATAGAAAGAGTCTTGTGGAAATTTCCACCCACCCACCCTTGTATTGCAATGAAGAAGTTAAAGGATTTGGCCTCTGAAAAGAAGAAGTTCAAACTTCGTAAAAGTTTGAAAAGTCAGCTCTCTCTCTCTTTCTCGCGTCTCGGTAGGAGCCGCTCTTGTTTTTCTTTTTGTAGATCTTGGCTCTCTCATTTTTTCATAGGTAGGGAAGATGGACAATTTCTCTCAAAACCCTTACTATTGTGGCCAGCCGAATCTAATGGAGACGGAAAATTTTAGGGCTCCAAATTCATATAGAGCATTTCAACCCTATTCAACTCAAGTTACAAAGAAAATACTAGAAGAGAGGGACGTTCAAAGGGTAGAAGAGAGGGTTGTTCATAGAGAAGGGGGGTGTGAAAGTACTCCATACATGTGGTGGATTAGCTATATGTGCTTTGAGGTGAAGCAAGAAGATAGGTGATTAAACTTCCAAGGTATGGGGCAGTCAAAATCAAACATTTGTTGGATACCATTTGATAGCAGAAACTCTAAGTAAGGTACATATTCTTGCAAAGAAAATTAGATTATGACACAAAATGTCTATGTTGTATAGCACATCCAGTTAGGCATAATTGCAAACAACTCTATTATGCAAAATGTTATTGTGTTATCACATAGGAAGATGCAAAAGAAATAGAAAGAGTCTTGTGGAAATTTCCACCCACCCACCCTTGTATTGCAATGAAGAAGTTAAAGGATTTGGCCTCTGAAAAGAGGAAGTTCAAACTTCGTAAAAGTTTGAAAAGTCAGCTCTCTCTCTCTTTCTCGCGTCTCGGTAGGAGCCGCTCTTGTTTTTCTTTTTGTAGATCTTGGCTCTCTCATTTTTTCATAGGTAGGGAAGATGGACAATTTCTCTCAAAACCCTTACTATTGTGGCCAGCCGAATCTAATGGAGACGGAAAATTTTAGGGCTCCAAATTCATATAGAGCATTTCAACCCTATTCAACTCAAGTTACAAAGAAAATACTAGAAGAGAGGGACGTTCAAAGGGTAGAAGAGAGGGTTGTTCATAGAGAAGGGGGGTGTGAAAGTACTCCATACATGTGGTGGATTAGCTATATGTGCTTTGAGGTGAAGCAAGAAGATAGGTGATTAAACTTCCAAGGTATGGGGCAGTCAAAATCAAACATTTGTTGGATACCATTTGATAGCAGAAACTCTAAGTAAGGTACATATTCTTGCAAAGAAAATTAGATTATGACACAAAATGTCTATGTTGTATAGCACATCCAGTTAGGCATAATTGCAAACAACTCTATTATGCAAAATGTTATTGTGTTATCACATAGGAAGATGCAAAAGAAATAGAAAGAGTCTTGTGGAAATTTCCACCCACCCACCCTTGTATTGCAATGAAGAAGTTAAAGGATTTGGCCTCTGAAAAGAGGAAGTTCAAACTTCGTAAAAGTTTGAAAAGTCAGCTCTCTCTCTCTTTCTCGCGTCTCGGTAGGAGCCGCTCTTGTTTTTCTTTTTGTAGATCTTGGCTCTCTCATTTTTTCATAGGTAGGGAAGATGGACAATTTCTCTCAAAACCCTTACTATTGTGGCCAGCCGAATCTAATGGAGACGGAAAATTTTAGGGCTCCAAATTCATATAGAGCATTTCAACCCTATTCAACTCAAGTTACAAAGAAAATACTAGAAGAGAGGGACGTTCAAAGGGTAGAAGAGAGGGTTGTTCATAGAGAAGGGGGGTGTGAAAGTCTAGGGTCTTCCAAAAAAAGAGCCGCTCCTAAGCAAAAGGTTGCTCCAAAAAAAAGGCATCAAAGGTAGTAATGAAAGGTGAAGAAGAAGAAGAGGAGACAAATCGAATGTGGGAGGATTCAGAGGTGCTTCAACTCATTGCACTTAAGGGGGAGATGGAGCCTGAATTTCAAAGGAACGGAAAAAAAGAAGGTAAGATTTGTCTATCCAAATTGTGAATTTTTTTTTACAATTGTTTTTAAAAAAATGATTGAGAATTGGACCTAATTGGCAGTCTAAAGGCCTTTGCTTTTAGGCATCGCCGCGAGCCCGTGCCTGAGTCCCAGAACCCCCTTTCTCCCCAATAGGGTTGAAAATCTTTAGACACTGTTGGGAATTGAGCCCTAGTGTCCTCCATTACAATGGAGAAATTTTTCCATCAAATGACACACATTCCACCTACTTCCTAAAAGTGATCCATTCGACCTTTCATTTCTTTTTATACTGATCTGAATCTTTGTTTGAAGATCCATGCATGTGTTGTGATTGTTTTTACAATGTCATTTTTTACTCATCTATCATATTTTTTATTCTTTCAATTGTAGGAATTGATACGTGAGTGAGATTTTATGTTAAAATGGTAGTGATACTACCAAAATTTAGCCAAACAGATGTGGCATGCCATAAGAAATTTAAGACCATCTTTGATGGATACAAAAAAAGAATGGCCAATGGTATTACTTGGAATAATCGGCAAGAGGACAAATTTTATGATGCTCTAGATGAATGGTATCACCAAGTCAAACAAGTTATGAAGCATGTCTCAACTACAACCATAGATAACATCGGAATTCTAGACCAATTCATCCTTAGGTGTGGAGGGTACACCAACATCAATAATTATATCAACACTAATGTAAAAAATTAAGTATAATTTTCATGTTAGAACCATTCATATGTTTGAAAAAATGGTAGAAACTAGTATATATTTTTTTGAAAAATTTTGTGAGAACAAACTATTAGAAATAGTAGACTATCAATTTAATTGTTTTATCAATAAATTCTAGAGTTTTATATGACATTCTTAATCTGAGCTTTAGTCATCATCATCGTACGTACAATTTTCAAACTGAAAGCTTGAATTTTTTTCAAATGATTTTTGTAAAAGCCATTTGCTAGTAATACATAAACCCGGATTAAATCAGCCAACAAGTTTTTTCATATTCTTTTGTCACTGTTTTTTGTATTTTTTACATGCGTCGATCTCCTCGTTATTTATTTCTTCTTCTTCTTCCGGTTCTATAAATGGTGTTTTTTCGGCTTGTAAATTTACCTTTTGCAGCTCCTTCATTTTTATCAATGATGATTCCAGAGCGTCAAACATATCTACTTGTTACATTTTTCTAGTGGCACTTGGCTTCGGCTTGGAACTTTTTTTCAACCTCTGTAGCCCAATCCATAGAAAATTTATCATTCTTTACAACATATAGATTGTAGAAACATAAACATACAGTAACAATGTCAAGTATATTTCGGAGTGACATGTCAAATTTTTTTCAGTAATATATTCTATCTTCCTTTCAGATTTTCAAATGTTCTTTTCACAGCCATACAAGTATTTGATTGAAATAAAATTCCAATGAATTTTTCTTCTAGGTATTTTTTTGTTTTCACCCTTAAATGGTTAGTAAACCAACGTCTCATAGGATATACAACATCACCAATGAATTTACAAGGTGAAAATACATATTTCATAGTCTTCTTCCCAATTTCATATTTTTGAAATAATATCCAATCATAAATATATCAAATTCATCTAAAATTGTAGTCCCAAAATTTGCAATCCACATCTATAACCCCTTATATTAAACATGAATAATATCACTTTCGGCAATAATATGATACAAGATCATAAAATGATGTTAGAATATGAATGTGATTACCATCCTAGAATAAATGAAATGTCATGGAGTGCTTCAAAACCTTTTGTTATTTGTTTCATCTAAACAAAAGTTGGTTTCTTAAAATCCAATGATCTCAAATGAATCCTAATAGCTTGATAACATTCCCTCACAATGATAAAAGTTGTATTCAATCCTACCCCAAATAAATCACCAATCATTTGTAATGAATTATCATTTGTTAATCAAGAAAGAGTAATTACAATCTCACGCTCCACATTAATATTTTTTTGAAATGTGTATTTTTTTTCTTCAAAATTTTCCTAATAGAGTACATAAATATTAAAATGTAAATATATTCACTCTCATTTTTTTTCGAAAATCACCATCAAAAAATAATCCCACAAGCGTGTGTTCCAAAAAACCTCCATATCTTTGAGATTGCCAACATTTCCTCTAATAATTCACCCTTTGTCTTTGTACAATATAAGCTACCATCCTCATCATCATCTAGGCATTTTGTCACAAAATTATAAATTTTTAGAATGTGAAAATACCCATAATGACATAGTTTATGACCATGAAAATCGAAAGTAGAGCAAGAATACATTTAATTCTAGAATTCATAAATAAAGAAAGTGAGAGGAAATTTCATAAATTGGATGGATTGATGAGGAGAGAAATGAAGAGAAGCCGGACAAATGGAATAGTTTGGACTTTGGGCTTGGCCTTTGGAGGCTTTACACTATGGCCGTCCAAATCGAGAGGCCATTGAAGTTCATGGCCAAAGGTTTGGACTTTGGGCTGGCCTTTGGAGGCTTCACACTATGCCTGGCCAAAGGATCCAATTCCTATATCTTATTGGCTATTTTCAGCCCATTTCTTTGGACTCTCAACAAAGTTTGGCCATTCAATCCCATGGCCTCTTGACTTGGACGGCCATAGTGTGAAGCGGCCCTCATTGATAGTGCCAATACATCCAATTGCATACAGTAGGGGGGCAGGACGCTGCCATACAAATTTATCACAATTTTCCTGATCCATAAAGTGCTTCGCCATTATAAAAATGTGAATGACTGATGGGAACAGACGCCCCAGGTAAATATGTACTTCACAGTTTGCACCATTTCTATCTACCTTACATTCTTTCTGTTTTCTGTGATGCTGTCTCCTGGAATAAATGTAGGGATCAAATTTATCTTTTACGCCCAAGGAGATTGTAAGTACTCTAATGTATCTTGTACTCCTGGAATAATGTGCACTCCAGTGTATCTTGTATGCTTAAGGAGATTGTAAGTCAGCCAACAAGCATACAAAACTTTTGACTCCCCAGAGTGCCTCGGGAATAACTGCAACCACAACCAATGTCACTCTAGGAGAACCAAATCACGCCCCATCCCAAAATCCACCGGCAAAAACCTTCAAGTCACAATTCCATGATCATTGGGCATTTGACTCTTTTTTTAATACGCAGCTACCTGATAATACTTCTGGGGTAGCTAAGAATTATGAGACATTTACAACAGGCCAATCTCTACTATACAATCTACGAACCTACACAAGCACCCAAACTAATTTTTTAATTCTTGCAAGGCATCCCCAAACACCACGTCATGGTGCTCTATCAAACACTGGACTGCCTCCACAACTCCAAAATCCAGAGATGTAGGCTCATCATCAAGAGGTATTTGGGCAGACATGTCTGTACTTTTCTCGTCGTCTGCTTCCCCATTGAGTAAACCCTCATCTGCTCATCAAGAAAATTACAAAAATCTCTATTAGGCTCACTATGCCACACTGAAATAAAGTTCTAAAAACTATTTACAGACTTTCTGAAAGTAAGGTAGACATGTGTTATTCAAATACTTATCTCTCTGGAACCACCTCTTGTAGGATATGGACGCAATTAGTGTGAGATGATTAGCAAATACAAATCATGCCCATAGCCATTTGCCTCATAATTTTTGGAGCCCATATGAATATCTTATTTATCCTCAAAGTGAAAATTCTTGTGCTCATTAAATGGTCATACAGGTCCCTCCAATTATGTTGACTATTGAGCCTAGAACAGTTATCATACTTTGAGCACATAGTCCAATCTCTTTTTAAATACATGTCTTTTTGGTGATCATTTTGAATCCACACCTAGCCACATACCACTCAAATATAGGTGTCCATATTATTGCTATGTTGGATTTAGGCATGTCTAGCTTATCTCTTCTACAAACTTCAAAGAGGATCAAGAAGTGGGTGGCTTGTGTGTGTGCCTTCTAATTTTTCTGATACACATTGTGCTGTACTATAGAGTGCTGTCTGGTTCAACACTATTGAGTGACGAAAGCTAATTCCACGTCAGATTGAACATGGTCTTGACCAATGTGGATATGACACTTGGCCAAACCTTCCCAGAAATATATTCTGTGTCAAACCAGACAGCACTCTATGAATTGTTGAACACTTAAGCCAGCCACTTCTTGATCCTCCTAGAAAAAAATAGCACATGACTCTTCATGTGAAGATTACACATTGAGGAGATAAACATATAGAGTCCAAAATGTACCTTTCAGAGTACTCCATTCGTCTGCATCATCACCTTGAACATTTACGCGGACTGATACACTGGTGGGCTTAAGTGGCTGCAATCTCTTGTCCTCTAGAACATCACTTCCTTTGCGCCCAAACTTAGCACTGGAAAAACGACGCAGAGATCTGGTAGCAATGGTTGGTTTATCCTCAGCTTCTCCTTTGTGCAATTCCAAGGGTGATCCTTTGCTCCTCCGCCATAATAGCGATGAAGACAGCTCAATAGCCAAGCTGTGAGAGTCCATCTACAAATATACAAAATACTAAGTTGGAAAAATATTCACAATAGGTAGGGGCTCTGACTTTTCACACATTTCTGGATGTGTATTCCCAGCTTTTCATACAAGTTTCCCCCCTTGAGTACTTGAAGTTTACCAATCCTTGAACGAGAGAACTGAACGCAAAAAAGTTGGAAGTGTTCTGTACTTGACAGGTACAAGAAAAATGTAATGGAAATTTATGATGACTTGTCACCATTGACCTGTACGCTTAAAAAGATAACTAAATATATTCATTCTGAGAACAATATATAGTGCCTGGAGTATACCTTGTTGAGGGCTGATTTTTGACTGATTCGAAGGAGAAGGCCAGTCAGGCATTCAAGAGTAGAGTAATTCGCAGTAGGTAGAGTGGCTAGGTGCTGGCGCAAAAGACGGTCACTTCCACGAGCATCCACAATGTCATCGTACAAATCAAATGTTAACAGGGGCTCTGGGAGCATACTGAGGTACAGCTTCAATAAAGCTGCAACATCAACAGGGCTTACTCCATCTGGTAATGTTGCATTCCAATCTGTAGACAGAAGACATCCAACAAAAATGTCATTATTATTCCATTAGTGATAACCCCAAAAAGATGTGACTGTCAATACAAACACATAGGTTCCAAGTTCCTCCAGCATCAATTAACAGTATTGATGAGATTCGCAAGCTTTAACTATTCTAATGCAGGGACAAATTCCATAGCACCAACCCACACAATGGCCTAAAAGGGAAACTGCAATATATGATTAAAGCCTAGGTTTACACTAGGGTTCAAGACCAAAGAAACTCCAAAATCAAGTGAACCTATTGGTCGAGAGCAGAATATTGAACCCAAAGAGTTTACAATAGGGTCAAGGTTCAAGGTACGCAAAATTGAAGTGGCGCTAATGTGGCATCACTTTCCCACCAAATATTGACAGTCCCCACTCAAGAAAATACTCAAAGTTTGCGAGACCAATCTTCAAGCTTGGGTCCAATCTTGTGTCCAAAAGTAAGGTCCAATAAGGAGTATTTTGAACCCCAACTTTCTTGGACCCAGACTCTAATGTAAGCCCACCCTAAGTAGGTGGCACATCTGCTATACATGGAAATGCTGAAGCATTATCTATTGATGTACCTTTGGAATCCCATAAATTAATTTTGCAAAAACATTGAGAAACATGTACTGATAAGGGTGGCATTGAAAATATCATACAACATACTCATCATTTACATATATAACTCGTTTTCACATAGGATGTGAAGTCCATGTCTTCTCCCAATCCTTACCATTATGATACAGATGAATAAGGCGGTCGAGCACTAGCTGATCCGCTTCTTGCTTGAACATGTACTCTGCATGCAACCCTGGACATACATGTACACTATTTAATCAAGAGCCACAGTACACCAAAAATATAAATATGTAATGTCTGGTCAAATGATATCAAAAAATATAATATAATAAAGATACAACACTAATTTAGTGCAGGGGAGCGATGGATCTCAATGTTGATGTATCCTAGACATCAAGCATTGTAGCTAACATACATGCTTTGCAACATTTGCAGCACTTGACAATTAACATTCACTAAAAACGGGCATCCTGTTCCATAATGTTTGCAAGATGAAAATTGGAATAGTTGTTACTAACTGGCCTAAAAACAGATGCAAAATAGCTGCACATCAAAGCCAATTACATGGCTCAAGATGGATGGTGGGAAAAGTACCTGACTTAACAAGATATTCAACACACCTAATCACAATTTGTGGTACAGGTCTTGAACTGTTTTGCCTCTCCACAAGAGCGTAAAGCGGCACTCCAAAAACTGGAAATCACAGTCACAAGCTGAGTTTCTCTTCCAGTTGAAAAATATAGCACACCGGGCTGCTCTAAATTGAGACTAGCTCCAAGTTCTGACAAAAATATCAGAGTTCAAATATTTCTATGCCATTGACCTCCCCATCACAAAGTGAAGTTTGTCCATATCCCTCCACGGAACTACAGACCTGCAACAAAATAGAAACTTTCAACACCAATTTTACTGCAATGCTATTTGGTGATCCTTCAACTAAAATTCTTACCAGTATCCTCATGTGAACCCTGCATAGACACCAATACCAAAAGCTGATGAGTATCGTTGAACTACTATCTTATATTGTTCATAGAAGGACAACAAAAGATTTCACACTAACAGAAACTCAGTACAAAAAAACCACACAAATACAGTAAGGACTAATCAAAGCAATTTAGAAAGTCAAGTGTCAAAGCACAGACTTATGATACAATATCATAAAACCTATCAAGGGCAAAGCACTAACACACCTTTTGCCACCAATCCATGTTAGCAATAAATTCCTTGCTTCTTTCAGTCGCCTTCTTTGCTATCTGCAACCATCTACAAACATGTACTCAATGAACTCTCATCTAGCTTCCACAAGCCACAAAACCTCTCCTTCACCCAACAGGTAGATTGCCTCAATAAAGCTCCATAAGAAACTTACTACAAATCAATAACTATAACATGAAGAGCAGTTCAACTTCTTGAAAAGAATTGCTCAACACTTGGTCAATTTAGTTCACAAATAGCTGTCATCTTGTCTATGTCACATTCATGCAGCTAATAAGAGCAAGCCCACCAGTTACAGTATCTGTATCCATATACATAAACATTTATTATGTGTGAAAGTAAATATTATGTTCGAAAATATTTTGATATGGGCGCCCATCCATTGCCGTATCCGAATTTAAATATGGAAAGTGGATGCTGTCATCCACTATTTCCAACAAATTGAGCTCATTTCTTGCCACCGCAAACTCTCAACAAGCATAATCACACACATTCAATGACCTCATATCCTCTCAGATCTCCTACAGGTTGATTTACCTAAAATAGTTTAGGGTACTTGAGTTGATGAGCTCTTCACCATGTCTTTTTGCAAGACACGTGATATTTAAAAAGGTGTTTCCCAAATGCGGACATGGATATGGCAACTGGTGGGCTTGCTCTAACACAGATTCAAAATATCCATCAAGGCAGCATTGAGAAAGAAAAATTCAAACCCAAAGGTTCAAAATAAGAATATCGGACCTCTTCAACTTTAACTCTGCCAATCGCCACCTTTTCTTTGGTATCTGACAATCCTATGACAACTTTCTCTTTCGTATCTTGCAGACCAACAGCCACTTTCTCTTTCGTCTCCAGCAAATTCTTCTTGAGGACAGTGCTAGCTGAGCGCCATCGCTCCTGTACTGTTGGACCACCATCTTTACTCTGTTGCTGTTGAAGTAATGACCAGCGAGAACGCACAACTGTCCCAGCACGCTCAGCAGCTTCTGCAACACTTGAACTTGCGGTCTTGGCTACCTCACCTGCGACTGATGTGGCTTGTTTTATCTTCACACCTGCCACAGGATCAAAAAAAATCATCAACATTGCCTAAAACAAGTGATGTTTTTGCAATCCAATTTCATCTTATCTTGTTTCTGTTTTTGTTTTGTTTTCTCTCTTCATCTCCAACATTGGAAGAGAATACCAGGTTTACATTATATTTGTTTACTCAGATTCTCACCTCTCAGGGTTCATTGCATTTTGTTTTTTCTGAGCATGTTGTCGATGAATAAGAGGAACAGCCTTCATGTGACCCAGCTTAAGGTGTAAAGGTGATGATATTGTGATGTTATCATCCTTTCTTTATCGAATCAGCTCAAAATGCTGCAGTTAAGTCAAGTGAGACCTTCTCCACTATTTTCTTGAGCACCTTGTCAACAACCAGCCTCTCCAAGCTGATTTATATCAGAGGCACACCATATCAGATAGGGCAGATGGTAGAAGGATAACATGCTATTTGAAATTGAATACAGATATTTCACATTGTTCCAAAGGATGTGTTTTGCGAACAACACGTTTTCACAAGAGTTTCAATAAAGAGGAGACAAGGTGCAAGTCGTGATGGGCAATGTTCTTGAGCTGGATAATGAGTTGAGTTATCACGTATCCTGTGCCCCATGTACCAGACTTTGAACATCTATATAAAAAGAAGAGTGCTGAAGCGGACAAGGGTGTATATCTCTTCTTAGTGCCAATTGAACTCATGAACTGTAAATATGCAAGTATACCCAATCAAGTATGATTTGAAGTACACTTCCAACTTGAGCTGGAATTCCACATTCATTATCAGAAAACTTGACATTACACAAGCTTTTTGTTGTCCAGAGTATACTTCGTTAGACACTTTTGGAACTATAACCCATGTGGAAGAAAATGCCTCCTCTACGTTTTACCAATAACTGCTGACACATGCAAAGAATGATAACATACACTTGTACTACTGGTGAGAAAGCAATGGATCAAAACTTTCATATTAAAGAGCTGATCCATTTCTTATCACAAATGTGCTCAAAACTTGTGTGTAACCAGTGAACATTTTGCATTGTTTGAATGCAACGGGAAAATCCTTGGGAAAAAGAGGTTCCCATGTCCAATCTCAAATGTCACTTCTGAAACAATATAATTTGTAAGTAAGCTTTTATTAAAGACATTCATGCCATTCAACCAAGTCATCTGCATTGCAAAGTTCAATTGTTCCTAAAAGAGGATACTGACCCTGATGTACAAGGGATAAGGCCCTCACACTTCATTGAAACATCAGGTATACGTGGCCATTTGCTGTTAAGATATTAAACCTACAAGGAGCATAATAAGGAGGGCTTTGTCATTCAGTTTCAGCTGCCAATGTTGATCAATTCCTCAATTCAGGATTATCTTAACTCGCCCGGTCACTCCTGCTCCTACTACTATTGCAAGCTTTTTCAGAGTTTTATGTGCATTTTTATTTAAGATTTTTTCTTCGGAGAATACAAGGAGGAGGAGGATGTATTCACTCACTTGAAGAGGAAAAGAACCCGCCAGCTTTCTCACGCCACTGATTTGACGACATATCCAAGCACCGCCTCAACCTGCATCACCGCCACAAAAACCCTTCATCAACACTCAAAAGGGAGAGCCAAGGGTTTACCTCAGGAAATGTTGCATGTTGTCAAAAAAATTAATGTGCGCAGGATAATCAGTACCCTTGGAAGATGAAACAGACTGCACTGTCTGTCTGTTGCCACTAAACAAACTTCACCAATGCCTAAGTAGTGGGACACTTAAAGTTCACATGTCGATCAGCATCATCCCCCACGATCTCAAATTCCAGTCAAAATGATAATCCATCTTCGAGATTCAGCTAAAATGCTAAATCCAACAACGACTACAACAAATCCCAAGACCCACACCCTTGCCCTCGATGCCACGTGGAGACTACATTAGGGTTCCTCAAAAATCCCACAAAAATTCTTCCCGGCCAAAGATTCCAAACTTGACCTTCTAAAGAATTACCCCCAAGAAAAATCTCTCAACATTATCTGCGAAATTACACCAAACTCATCTACCAAAATGTCCAAGCCAGATCTGCACATGCATGCATCCCAAAACCTCTCTCTCTCTCTTTCTCTCTCTCTGTAAATGCCAACTTCCAAAACCCAATTCCCAGTGCCATTAAACACATCCAAAGATCCATCCACGCATAGAAATTCCAGGTACCTAACAAAGAAAAGCCACAAAAACTGTAGTAGTACCTGAGGCAAGGGTTAACTTAGGGAGAGGTAGCCTGCGATGATCGTTGGTTGGATAGTCGGGCGGGTAGTGCACACTAAGTTAAGTTAGTGGTGATGATGATGTATGTGAGGTTGTGTGCAAGAAGGAACCCTAAAGAAGAAGAAGAAGAAGAAGAAGTGCGGCGAAGAAGGAGGCTGGCTTAAACTTGAACTCGAACTGGAACTTGAACTTGAACTTGAACTTGCCATGCTCCTACTTCATTACCTTCCCACCGCCTCCAAGGTTGACGTCGGATGCTACCTAATCTTCGAGTATTAACAGTGGGAGTAAGTGATTGCTGTAGAAAGTGGAGTTGTTGCGATGACTCTCATGTGATGATGAAGTTGGGGTATGTTAAGCTTATGTGGGACATGATCACAAAAAGAAAGAGTAAGTTATGCAGGAGAGGAGAGGGAGGAGCCTCACGTGGAGGCGGAGAGCATATTCCTCAACCAGGGAAGGTGCATGTGCGGTAGCCTTGAAGCCAGGGAGGCTGCAAAACCAGGCTCTCATTCTTTTGGGCTGCTTTCTCTCTCTTGTGATCTCTCTCTCTCTCTCGCTCTGTCTCTATGAGAGTGTGTCTGTCTGTCTGTCGGTAGTGAAGTCGTGGTTGAATCATCCGATTCACCTGAGTTCCAATTAAACCCACTGCGCCGTTCGATGCAGTTTCCTGGGAGATCTTTGGGCATAACCGGTCAAAATCCTAGTGTTTCCAAGTCCAAGCGGTTACACGTTGTGATCTTCCGGTTTTTCTTTGCTAATGTGAGGTATATTCCATTGATTCCTCTAAAATGATCGGTAATTTTCTTGCAGGTTTGAACTTCAACCAGTTATGTATTTCTCAAACTCAACCGATCCCGACTGTAACTAGTGGGTGGGTTTCCCCATTCAATGGTTCGATGCTATCTGTCCTTCCATCTTTCCACATTTTCTGCAACTAATGTGTTGTTTATGTGGATATTTTTGTCACCTAAGGTCGATGGGTCTTTAAATGGTTACTTTCTCCAACTAGCCCACTTCTCCTAGGACATGAACACATGATTACACTCACAGTCCGGGGAGTTCTATACAAAAATTGGTATATTTCCAACCTTTTATAAAGAGGTTCGGATTTTTTCCTTTTTACTTGGAAGCTACCGAAAGCCAATTTTTCTTCTTGGTTAAATTTTGAGATTTAACTTTATCATTGGTAATTTTCCTAGTTCTTGGATTTTACTCCGGTATGTTTCCGAAGTTATGTATAGTAAGTCGGATTTTTTAAAAAAAATTAATTAAAAAAAATGGTGTTATACTTTTAAGGGAATGAATTTGTGTCAAGTATCCCAAGTATCCTTGGAAGGAGTTGAACCTTGCCAAGCCCCCACCAACTTGGGGCCAAGGATGTAGCCTTTGAAAAATGTATAGATCCAAAGAGGGTACATACATTATTTAGAGGTTGGTTAATACAACAATACATGCAACATCTTCATAATTGGAAAACATAATTGAAGTTACTAAACAGGAAGCTTCACTTGAAGAAGACATATACAGTGACTCACAGAAGTATTTGGCCACTGCTTGTGAATCCATTTCGCATGCAATTGTAGAGAGAGGTTAATGAAGCCGCCTCCCAAATTAATTAGGGTTAATCAACATCATTTAATGCAGTATTAGGTGGCTTCCTTTGGGTAATCCAAGTGGTACATTTTTGTTGGAGTGGTTCAAATAATCTCAAGGGTGGCCAACTACATATGTTGACAATAGTGACTTTTCCTTCCACTTGTGTTTCCATTGAGTGTATAGATCTTTGAGAGCTTCCAATAGTCTTAAGTTGAGATTTTTCACATTTCTAGCGGTCACAATGAAGAAAACAAGTTTTCATGAGTGTTCCCAAGTCATAGCATTGAGTGAGCAAGGATTTTCACAACGTTTCATAGCCGGCCATCTTCATGTTCCTCGTAGCACAGTTGGCCACATTCTAGTTCGGTTCAAAGAAAATGGGGAGGTATCTGATCGTCCGAGATCTGGGAGACCACGTTTTTTGGGCATTTGGGATGAGAGGCTTGTTGTGAGGACTTTCAATCAGCCGAAATCATGGACTGCGGTAGCTGTAGGTCGTAGTTTGAGAGCTCAAGGTCTTTGTTTGTCTGATGAGACTGTCCGTAGAAGTTTTCGAAGGCAAGGGCTTGGTGCTAGAGTGAAGAGGAAGAAACCATTGTTGACAAAGAGGCATAGGCAGAAGCGTTTACAGTGGGCGAAGGTTTCACAGGACTGTGATGTATAAAACTGGAGTCATGTCATTTGGTCAGATGAGTCCAAGTTCAATGTTTTTGGTTCAGATGGCCATCAATGGTGTTGGAGAAATCCTACAGAGCCTCTTCGTGATTGTCATGTGCAACATACGGTTAAACATGGTGGAGGTAGCATCATGGTATGGGGATGCATGAGTTGAGCAGGTGTAGGAAACCTTCACCGCATTGATGGCATTATGAATTCGCAAGTTTATCTTGACATTTTACATTCGCAATTGTTGGGTACTATTGAGAGACAAGGTCTTGATGAGGCAGAAGTGATTTTTCAGCATGATAACGACCCGAATCATACATCTGGTCTTCTACAACGATGGCTAGGTCAACAAAATTTCTTTGTGATGGAGTGGCCACCACAATCTCCCGACCTAAATCCTATCGAACACTTGTGGAATGAAGTAGATAGACGCTTACGATTGTTTGGTGATTCACCCAAAAGTAGAGATGACTTGTGGGAGAAGATCCAAGTTGTTTGGCAAAACATTGAAGTAGAATTTGTGCAGAAGCTAATCCGCACAATGCCAACAAGGGTGGTTGATCTTCTTGTAGCTAAGGGTGGATACACACGTTGGTAGACACGTAGTTGTTGTACATATGTAGCATTTGCTACTTACTAGCTTTTCATTTTGAGTTTTCTTTGTGTTATCATGATTTCCTACTTAATCAACATAAGTTCTTGGCCATGCTTTTTGCATACTTCTTTCAATTTCTTTTTACCATTTCGATTTTTTTTCACAAATTTTTGATAACATGTTCTTCACAACTTGTATGGTATATATGACAAATATTGCTTATTATTTCTCACTAGTCTAAGAGCTTTTGTCCAATTTTCACGATCACATGCAGCGGCCAAGTACTTTTGTGAGTCACTGTAATGCGAAAGGCTGGCACATAGGAACTAGTACTTAGTTCCATTTTTCCACAAATGAACTGTTTTTTCAATGATATTATCAAAGTTCTCATTTGGCCCTTCCAAAGCAATTCTAAGCATAGCTTCCAAATTTTTGTTTCCAAGTTTATTTCTCACTCGTGTCTTGATCAAATTTTGGACACTAAACATTATCTTACAAATGGTTGTTGATACACATTGCACTCTAGCCAAATTAGCAAGAACAAACAAATTAGGATACCGGGTTTGCAAAGAATAATTCCATGCGATCATGCCCTATAAGTCTCTACAAGTCTTATCCCCTCATTTTGGTAGTGACTTGCAATTTGAAGGCTAAAAATTCACGCTTACAAACTATCACATTTACAAGGAAAGAGAATTTCAAACCTTCTTCTGAGCAATCATGCCCAAAATGAGCTAGTAACTTCTTCAATTCAATTACACCCCAATTTTGAAGTCCTATCTATCTTGAAGGCATATTAGTAGGATTAAGAATTTTGAAACATGAAATGAAATCATTGTCTACAAACCTGGCATCCAAATATGTATGAATAGTCTCTGCAAATGCACGTTGGAATTAAAATGTTTCCTCAAGGTCTTCTTCTAATCTAGACCAGTCCATCTTAAAACCATGATACATTTTTTCATAAATTTTACTCGAAAATTTATAAGATGACCCCCAAAAGGGTCATACTCAGAAATGACATGATAGCCACTATCCTCATTAAACGTAAAAACATTTAAATCAATTGGCTCAACAATGAATAACATTATGATTTGGTCTATCTTTGTCCTAACAATAATACCAATAGTTGTAACATCCAAAAATTCATTTTGAAAAACCTTTGACAACAAAGCCAATGAATGCAAGATATCAGTAAGGAAATATAAAATATAAATGTACTTGAATTGTTTTAACTTGGTAGAAATTGATTTTGTTTGACCAAGATTTTTTATGTCTTTCACATCATGAAAAAATAGACTACATATGAGATAGTTGTGAATCCATAATATCTTGTGGGATTGACAATTCGAGAAATAGAAAGAAGAAAGAGTATTGGAAAGAAGCGCGAAACAATTACTTGATTGATTGAAGAAGGTTGCTTGGACACTCATAGAAAGTTATTTGGAGGTTACTTGGTTACATTGAAGACGGTTACTTGGCCACTTGAAGAAGATTATTTGAACACTTGAAGAAGGTAATTTGACCATTGAAGACGGCTACTTGGAACACTTGAAGAAAGTCATTTGGCTATTAAAGACGGTTACTTGGATACTTGGAAGAAAGCTACTTTGATACTTGAAGAAGGTTACGTGTTACTTGGATACTTGACACTTGAAGAAAGAGTTACTTGTTACTTGGTACTCGGTGACTTGAAGAACTTACGACCATTTGGATACTCGAAGAAAGTTACTTAAGAGAGGTTTCTTGAGTAATTGAAGAAGATTATTTGGACATGGGAAGACGGTTACTTGACCAATTGAAGAAACTCACCTAGTTACCCAAAGAATATACTTAGCATAGTAGAGTTACTTGAGACTCCAACGATACCAAGGATCCGGGATTACTTGGTGCCTAGCACAAGAAAATTAGGAGAAGGAACTTGATATGAATTAAATATAGAAGATTTCTATCACTACAATTGAAACCCCAAAAGAAGAGAAGAAGACAATTGCAACACATGAAGACATTCGACATGCGTGAAGAAGTAGTTACGACCTCAAGTACAAACAGTAACACTTGAGCTAAAAGAGACAACTACGACACATGAAGACCTCTACAACACGAACGAACCTAGTTAACTAAAAGATTAAGAACAAGATTAAATAGAAGAGAACCATTTGAAGAGATATCAAGCCAAGAGACCCTTCAACGGTATGAAAGGATTCATCACTAGAGATATAAGGTAGAGGAGCTTCTAAAAGACATCCGGTCATCAAGAAGATGAAGCCACAATTGGGTACTTAAAGGAGAATGTTAGCGGACCACTAGTAGAGTAGGTAGTTCTAATCAACTTAGTCCGGATGATTATCTTAGTCACTACGATACGGTCAATCCTAGGAACAAGTGGAGGTAGTTAAGCTCTACATTTTGGCGACCATGCTGGAGATCTTAACGTGACTAAGAGGGACAGAAAATATTATGGTGATTAGAAATGAAGAGAAAATTCAACCATGAGTGAACAAGCTAGACGTAATACGGAAGAAGCTTACGAAGAACTTCAACAAGAGATTGAAAGAGAAGAGAAGGAAATTACATTACATCCGTTTTGGCCGTGGGAACATCCGGCATATAGCAATGAGAACAACAACAATCATCGAACATGGGCGAGTGTGAGTAAGGTCCAAACTCTAGTGAAGAATATGAATAGAGTATATAGTGCACGAGCTTGGAAATAGTTTGAAGAAAAGAATATTAGTTTTACTTATAGGTTGGAATTTGAACGGAGACTAAAAGAGCTACCGGAAGGATTACAAGCAATTATAATTGCTAAGGTGTGGAACGAAGGAAAAAATATTTTGTGGGAGTATATTCCCAGAAGAACAAAACAAATTGGATACCACTATAACCAATAAGGATTTCTTTACGACCTATACTACGAAAATGTTATGATACCTATGTATGAAGGAAGTGATGAAAATTAGTCTAGAATGACTGTGGAAATAATATTACAAGTAACAAATATGGAATCAATAGATGGAAAATGTTTCATAGGACCGAGGAATACATCTCGGCAAGATCAGGAGATCCAATGGACGGTTGAAGAATTAAATTTCAAGGATTTATTTGTACAAGTAGATTATGAAGATGAGAGTGTGATCACTGAGGAGGCGGATCATTGGCTGTGGAAATATTCTAAATACAACAAGGAAACTCACACCGAGAGGACATGGCAAAGCACCTATAGATTCCTCGAGTTGATGGTGTCTATTGTAGTTAGTTTTTTGCTATAACTTAAAAACAACAACCCAAGGAACTAAGTCTCCAGGAAGACTAAGATAGTGTCTATAAGGGTTAATGTCACATTGGATTAAGGATTACAATAACAATCTAAATCTTTTACTCCTTTGTTCCTTCATTACTCTGCTTATTCTCCACTCTTATGGTTCATTTGTGCTTCTCCAGTCGTGAGTGATTCCGTCCTATCTTCAGGGTGGGCTCTATCACTCTAAAGTTTTGACTTATTTCAGTCGTGAAGCTCAAAAGCTTGGCAAATAATCCGTAACTCATACTCAGGACAATGCGTCCGGGACATCATCTTTTTAATATCCATCTTTGTCTTTAAGTGTGATGAATTATGCGTGCAATAATCTCAAATTAAATCCATTTAGTTTACTTACAACCATCAAGCAAGGCCTCGGAAACTGTAACCTCCATCTTCATCTTTCGACAGACCTGGCAATTCACCTCAAAGAACGTCCATCTTGTTAATACGTCAACAATATATATATATATATATATCAGGCTATATCCTTTAATTAATCAACTTTACTATCTAATGAACTTGCATGAAATTCATTATTATCTCACATGGTAAAGTCTTCCTCTTCACGTCAGTTTGACTATATAGTATGTTGCTCATATCAGTCCTCACTAGGCTTGACCATCACTGCATGCCTACTTCATTACACTTGTTGGCGATATGCGGCTGACTTACCCAGGCTATATCCTTTCTTAAGTGGTTACCACAGGGTAATGTCTATTACGGCTCAAGCCCTTGGGTTATGGCTATAGCCTATCAAACTCTCTCGACTATGTATTGGCCCGTCCCAGGCCTCTTAGTCTTTACCGCAAGGTAATGCCTTTCACGTACTAGGCTATCTCCTGACCTAAGTCTTGGCTATGGCCTCTCGGGTTATGGCCTTTCACCTACCTATAGGCTATTGCCCTTCACCTTCCATATGAAAGTCACTCATGTCTTGACCTTTCACTAGTCATGCCTCTATACCGACGGATTCATATTATTGCCTCTCTGGTGGCCATCATCTTCACTCCCTCTCACAGGGTAAGCGTCTTAACTCTCATGATTATAGCCTACTAATATCTCTTCCACTTTGTTTATCTCTAACTCTCATTCAAATGCTTCCTTTGTGGCCTCTCGCCGAAAGACTTTACGCTCTTATAAAAGGTGTCACCTCTCTCTTAACATGCTCACTTTCTGAGTTCATAGTCTATCGCCCCTCAAGCATTTGACTATGTCTCAATCTCAAAAGATCTTTGCCTCTACAAACATTGCCTTCTATGAGTCTCACACTCAAACTAAATCTTCCTTCTCTCGGCCTATCGCCAAAATGTTTCAATATTAAACTTGCCTTCTTTTTGACAGGCTGACCACCTTCGTCAAGTCCCTTCTTGGACTAATTGCCCTGCCAGTCTTTGGCTTCTCATAGATTATTGCCTCACACTTTCTTATCATGTCATCACTCTCAATACCAATTGGTATTGCCTACAATTCTCTCTTTATGTAATTTCTACGACAATGTCCATCTGGGCCAATCGCCACAATAAAGTTCACTGCTTGACTTGCCTTCTCGACACAGGCTTCGAACTAAAACTCAATTATATTACTTTTTCAACCATTACTCAAGACAACTCGCTCTGACACAGACAACTACTCTTAGCATCATACTTGTATTACACACACATCAAGACCATTGCTCATCAAATTGATATTTTGATTATGTTCTAATTCAAAATCACAAAAGACTGAATCCCTCAGTTCTCATCTTTCTATTGCTAACCTTCTCGAGTATCACACTTGGAGGATGTCTATTGCAGTCAACCTTAATCACTAAGTGTTGATGCCACTACCAGCCTATTGCTCTATTGCTGAGACTATGTCTGATTCTACATATGAAAATAGCCTATCTACATCTTTGCTCGCCTCCTCCTTATGGCGTCGAGAAGGAGGAGGAGTCGGTTAGGGTCAAACCGATTTCCAACGGCGATAGCCTCTAACTTCCACTTCAGATGACATCCACTGTCTATTTGCCGGATGAATGCTGTCAAAATCTGAAAATTGCCTAATTCGGCTAGGCCATGGTCAAAAATCAGTCTTACATCTATGAACAAAGTTTATGAAGAAAGAACATGGTGACAAATCAAGAAAATAGCTGTAGGATTTAGATATAGATCGGAATTAGAAAATAAAATTTTAGAGTTACCGGAAGAGTTACAAATTAAAATAGTTTCAAAGTTTTGGAATAGCGGATGAAACGGAATAGGAGTATTAGATCAAGGAGCTACTCAACACCGAAGTTTCCAATATGAACAAGAGAGCCTACTCTACAACTTGTACTTAAAAAAAGTCATGGTGCCATGATATAGAGGTATAAGAAAGATATAAGGAAGAATAACCTACTATTCATCGGCCATGGTAACCGCATGTTGAAGATTCGAGTTAGATTAGGAATTCCAAGTATATAGCGAACGAATTATGAGTAAGGTGTGTCGAGGTGACAGTGCGGGGCAGCCGGCCTAAGAACCATCTGTATTATCAAATCTAGTAGTGTTAATGTACAAGGAAAAATAAAACTTCAAGAAAAGAAGTAGCTCACTATTCACAAAGAGGGAAGAAGAAGCTGAGATAAGACATATTCAACAAATGCAACATGATGTGAACCCCGAGACCTATGAAGAAAAAGTTGAAAGATAAAGAAAAGAAAGAAACGAAAGATATCAGAGACGAACTATTTAAAGGACGACAAACCCAACGCATAAGAGAATAACGTCACCTCCAAATATAGTGGAAAGAGGCCATCATACTAGAAGTAGGAATGAGAAGAGAAAAAGATGGGTAGAAAGGGCCTTTCATTGTAAATAAAATGCATGATCAACAAGTGAGACTAATCAACTTACAGAAGAAAAAAAGTGAAAATCCTAGTGAAACTTAAAGACTTGAAGAAGTATAACAAGCACAATACTCACACGAAGAAAGAATACAAAGAGAAAACTAAACAAGCTAAGGATGAACGGAATTTACTAAGTAACAAAATACAAGAAGATACAAAAGTTCACCAAGTGACGATAGAATATTATTCAATTAGAGTTTTTAAAATTTTCATCGACAAATAACAAGATGAGAACAAAGTGGCTTTATCAATGGATTCAACTTTAGATGAGACAATGATCATATCTTAAGACAACTTATGTGAAGAAAATAATCAATTAAATATAGAAGAAGAAAGTTATATAGATGGAAATCATGAAGAAATGACTCTATCTATTGAGTAAAATATTTGAATTATTATTTTTACTAAGAAGAAATTTCCAAGGATAAATTAAGGCAGTTGAACCCCCAATGAAGCCTTAAAAAGATCGTGAAGACATTAGGTGCTGACTAGGAGGGGATTTAATACTATTATTTCAAAATCTATTAAATAACCAAGAGAATTATGGCTAATTAGTTTTTATAAATTGAGAGTAAATATAATATTATGAGAGAATTAGGAAGGACATTTGGATATTAATAAAATGAATTGGCTAATTTAGAGGCGGAATATTATGTAGAATGAGCGATTAAAAGGACTCGGACATGCCGAAAATTTGAAGTTGAGAATAGACTTGAATTAAAAGACTTAGAAGTTGGGTAATTCTATTTGAGAGAAAATACTCAAGCAAAGGAAAGAGGTTTCTAAGTGAATGAAGTGGAGTGGATGAAGTGCAATGAATGAAATTCAATGGAAGAATTACAGTGGATGAAAAATTATAGTGGATAAAAATTACAATGGATGAAAAGTTATAGTGGATGAAGAATTACAGTGGATAGATTTGACAATATATAGGTTGGTTTTCCAATGAAAATATATAATGAACGAGATTTTTGATGGGTTTTAAAAAGTTATTGTATTAATGTCCAATTTATTTTTCTAATTTGAGGGGTCCGACAAAACCGACCTCAAGAAGGCGGAGACCAACAGTATTACCGGATCTCCTAGACAAGAATAAATAGTAAACCACTTGCAACAATTACCACGCTTACCACACAAAAATGTTAGTACCTTAAACAAGAAAGATATGATAATATAGATGGGGTTAAAGAGAGAACCTTGAAAGTCAATTATAGAGAACTATTGGGAACGAGTTCAGTTGAAGTATTCCGAAGTTTTACAAGAATTGGAAAGGAATAAATCCTAACAAAATACACAACAAAGGTTATTTCACTTAGTTATCAAGCCACAAGAATAAGAAACGGACAAAGAAGAAGATCAGACTTATGAGCTTTGGAGGATATTAGAAGAAAATTAGCGTAACGTCAATTTTAAAATAAAAAACTTTAGTACAATAGCTAGTGTAACAACTTCAATTTTAAACTAAGAGAAGGAATATCATGAGGGACAAGGCCAAAATAATGAGGTCAGCCTCACAAATAACATATCAAAAATAATTAGAAGTGATCAAATATAAGTTTTCCATAGAAGAAAAAACCTTAGTGCAACAGCTAGGATTAGATAGATTTCTGTTAGTAGTCATATAGGGCGTGAACAATCCAGAGGTGATGGCGGAAGTCGTGGAAAGACTGGACATGGCCATTTTTGAAATTCAACTAAATGGGAGCAAAATCCAAATTTTCAATGTTGATTGGAGAGTACATATGTAGTCAATATTCTACCTTACTCTTTACCAAAGAACCATGGATGCCGCAGGTTCCTCGGACAAGATAAACATTCAGAATCTATTTCTGAATCTTCGAGGTATGAAAACCTCAAGATTAGCGATTGCAAGCTTTTGGAGTGGTGGAAACCATTGATGTTATTGAATTTTTTATAACTACTAAAGACAAAAGCCTCTATTATTTCCTCAAAATTTATACAAAAGTTGTTGAATGTGATTAACGGAAAGAAAATATATTGAAGAGAGGAGCTTTATGATAACATCCAAGTGGAACTCCTCACTTTACATCAGGTTTTGTTTAAAGAAGAGTCAAACATTACCCGTATAATGGTGGGACCTCATGTAGGCATTCTATTAGCAGTCCAAAGCTATGTGACGATAAAACAAGAAAATAAAGCCGGGATTTGGGACCCCTTTAAAACATTCAAAAATGAGGAACAATAACATAAACCCTAAACCCTAAACCCAAAAAATAATTACTTAGCAGCATGCAGATAGATGTGAACAAAGAAAATGAGCAAAACAAAAAGGAAGTTGCGAGTAACGACAAGAAAAAATTTATTGTTGAGTTTGTTGTGGTACCGGAGAAGAGTGGAGAAAACAGCAAAGGACCCAAAAGAATTACAATTTCTGCTACTACAAGTAAAACGGTAACAAACGGAATATCACAATATATACCTAAGATAGCAATATGCACCATACTGACCCAAGACCAAAGACAACAGATACAAGAGGCTCATGTCCAAGATTGCAACCCATTGAACAACAAGACACAAAGTGGGAAGGGACTAGTGCAGAACGTGGCCATTGAACCAAAGAAACAACAGTTGGAAACCCATCTTACCTCGGCTAAAGGATTTGAAATCATACAATGATTAGAAACACATTTATATTTTATAGCCATGAAATATAAGCAATTCATCAATCACATGACCACAATAGAACCAACAAGATTGTTACATACGGACAAAGAGCAACGGGAGGACAATATCGGGATTTACCACGGGAAACAAGGAGAAGAGACACATAATGGTCTACGAGGTAGGATAATGTAGTTAGAAAAGAAATTAAACGACCTTCAATAGAAGCATAGCCTAATTCAAGAAAAATAATTAAAGGTTTGTACAGAAGCTGCCAGAGAAAAATTATAGGACCAGTCCAAGCTGAAAGAAGAAAATCACAAGCTAACAACTCTCATAGCAGATCAACAACAAGAAAAATGGAAAGTATTTAAAGAGGTTACTAAATTACAAGAGGTAGCCACGATCAACAATATAGTTCACAAATAAAAAGTGAAAAACTTTCAGAAAACATACCAAGAATTTCAAAAGAAGAACAAGGTCAACCAAGATAAACTTGACACGGCGCACAATAGAGTTAAAGAATTGGAGAGTCAAGTCAAAGCATATCAACAGAAGGATGAAAGTTATATGGAGGCCTTAATATAAGTAGCGGCATTTGAGACCTAGGTTGATAAGGATAGATCCACAAGGGAGGGGGTCCGAGAGCTCCAAACAAAGGTAGCAGAAATGACCCAAGAAACAATTCAAGTGCTACATACGGAAGTAGAGAGGCAAATCCAAGAAAATAAAGTATTACATAATACTATAGAAGAAATGAACCAGATGCATCCATCTCGGAAACCAGAGTTCAAAAGAGACATAGAACATGTCATTTCTGTACTACACCACTTATTACCTGTCATTTCAATTCGACAAAATTTCCAAACAATCCGAGGATTGAATTTTGTTAGTAATGGAATACCACTTCTAGCAATATGAGCAAAACTAAATCAAGTAGAGGTAATCATATTTTGGAGAAGATCAAGACCAAGTGGATGAGATGCATTGGCATTTATGTGGGCTTTGGGAGAATTGAAAGCCCCATTAAGAGTGTTTGAGTTGGTATCAGTCAATCTAGCATTCTATGTATCCAGATATTGCATTCAAGTAATGATACAGGTTGCAGAACACCATCGCGGATTTTACACAAATACCAACAACAAATGAGAGTTACTTGTAACCTACCAATACACACAAAGGGGGATAGAATAGATACAATCAATGATAGACCAGAACAAAGACGAGAGTGAAAAATTAAAATATGAATTTGTACAAGAGGATCTATCAGTATTTGCAGAAGCTGTCAAGTGCCACCAGTGGTTAAAAAAATACCATAGTGATTCATTTCCACCAAAGTTCTTTGAAACAAATCTCCAACGCTATGTAAGCAATATTCTCAATAACTTTGAAGCTACTGTGGCAAAAAAAATTACTACATCCACAACATGATATGATGCCACCATTCTCGTCACTAGACCCAAGACAATGGAAGGTTATGAGGAGATCCTGAGGGCAAGATCTAGAGACATGTTAGCCTAGGTTTGACTAAGGGAAACAGAAGCAGCCGAAGACGGGCAACAGTTGAAGACGAAGACGAGCATAAGCATAAGATGAAGATGGGCAGTAGTTGAAGACAAAGTCGAGCAGAGCATAAATTGACGACAGCAGCCAGCAAAAGGGAGAGGCCACCTCTGAGGAGCCACTGAAAGCGAGCGAGCAAGGGCAATAGGGAGTCACAACGAGCGAATAGGAAGACACCGCGAGAGAACAAATATCACCACGAGAGAGAAGCGATGCAAGAGAGAAACGTGGACGAAGAAAACGGTTAATGGGAGAGCAATAGAAGGCGAGCAATGAGTGAAGAGTAGCAATGAGAGAGAATCGCCGGGGATACTGAAAATGAGCAACCAGGGTAGCAAGCGGCCATAGCAAATGAGCGAGCAACCAGAGCAAGTGAGCGAGCCACCAGAGCAAGTGAGCGAGCGACACATGAATCACTGAGAGCGAACATGATAACAACAGCGGACCAAGGTGATGGGCGAAAGGTGAGTGCGGAGCATAGAAGACAGTAGACTAGCAGGCGAGAAGGTGATGTACAAAGAAGTAAATCGAACGATTGAGACATAGAGGTTGGGTTGGGAGAAAAAAAAACTAGGCTGAGAAAGAGGGCTCGGTGCGGAGCCAACGGAGCAGAGGCCAGCGACGGCAAGTAAACATTAGTGAGATTATTTGATAGATTAGTAAGCTATTTAGGATTAGGGAGCCCCATGGTGATTAATATTCACCTAGGCCACATAGGTGAGGCAACCGGAGGTGGAAGTAAGCAAGGGCCAAGAAATGACTTCTTGGATAATCCTTGGAAATCCCTCCAAACCTAGATAGTGATAGGTAGATTTTAGAACATAATCTACCACATTTTGAATATAAAAGAGATGAGGATTATATGAGGATTCCGGAAGAGTTATCTTCATCTTCTTAGAAAACTAGCAAGATAAAGTAATATAGGAGGAGGGCACATGTTAGGCACAACGTCCGAAAAGTTTTTGAAGTTATTAAGGTTAATTGCCTACCTCTTTAAAAGGGCATAGGCTATTTCCCTCATGGCATAGGTTGCATCCTACAATATCAAATTTTTGTAAGTTGAAAACCTTTTGAGTTTTTAAGTTACCCGCCAATTGCCTTCAAAACTAATTTTTAGTAGGTTTAAATCCTTCATATCTTTTAATGTTGTAGGCTTTAAATTCAAAATTTGAGTACTAAGTGGTATCCTTGGCAGGAATTGAACCTGGCTAAGCCCTTCACCACGTTTGAAGGCCAAGGATTAACCAACTCTTTTTTAAAGAGTTGATTATAAGTTATGAAAGGTTGCTAAAATTCAAATGAGTTTAAGGGTGAAAGTCCTCACCATCTTCTGATTCAACCTCTACTCTTCCTGCAAGATATTTCTCAGGATTAGTAAACAAGAATCGAAACTTTCTTGAATCCTTCCACAAAGATATAGCTTCCTGCAAAATAAACTCAAAGTTTTTGGTTGGTCCTTCAATCGCCACCCGCATCACACTATCCAAGTGTGTTGTTGTCATTCAATTCCTATTCTTCTGCTTGATGTTATTCTGCACAGAGAAAGCTCTCTCACAAGTAGCAGTACTAACACATTGGCATCTTGCAATGTTGGCAAGCGTTAGTAGGTTTAGGAAATTTCAGTTTCAAAAAAGGACTCCAACTTATAGATGTCCACAAATCCTTGAAGGTACGATCACTCCATTCACAACTACCTTGCACTTTGAAAGCAAAGAATTATTGCTTACAAGCTGCAGCATTTACCAATGGAGGATATGTTGTGCCCCCAATACGCTTTTCTTCTCCATACTGCCACCCAAGAGCCCCGAGTATTAGCCTAAAGATATGTACTTAGGCCAACTAATTTCCCAATTTGAAGAAGGATGAATGGCTAAAATCCTCTCTTTTAAAAAATTTGTAGGCAAAATTTCCTACATGTTTTTTATCACATAGGTTGATATCCTATGTTTTTAAATTGTCCATAGGCTCTTTGTCCTACACTTTCAAAATTTTATAGGCTAAGTCACAAATTTTGTAGGCTACATTTGTATTAGCCTTAGGCTCTTGCCGGACGCTGGTTAGGCACCTCCTCTCACTATATATAGAGTTAGAATACCTTATCTTATTCACGTCGATAGGCTACACAAGAGTTAGATCCTTTGTATCTTTACCATTTTGGAATATATGAGCTTCAAGTTCAACCTTCTTCATAGTTATTCAAGGTAGAGGCAAAATAAAATTTTAGCTTAGACATAGTTAAATTGAGAGATTGTGAATGCAACTTGAGATGTTCTATAGCAACTCACATGAGGTGAGATAGATACATAAGTTAGAAAGAGGTAGCTTATGTAGCAAATTGATTTTAAAAACTTGACATAGAAATTGAGAGGCAATTATGTAAGGAGTGGCTTATGGAGTCAAACATATGATGATGGGATTGTAAGGTAATCAAATGCAATTGTGTGAATAATGGAATGCAATTGTATAAGTGTTACGAGACCATAGATACGCACATGAGGTGAGAATAGACACGAGAGTGGATAGGAGTTATGTCGAAGTGATTATTACAAAAATAAGTGAGACTTGAAAGGTTCTACGTGCGAGTATTAACAATTGAAATTGAGATACTATAGATGCGAGGAGATTGGTTGATATACAAGGCAACTATAAAAAAAGGGAAAGAGAAAGAGAGGTGACGAATGCAAAGTTGTATGCGGATAACTATTACATGAAAACTAACCACCACATAATTCTTCTCGTTCTTCCTATCACATAATTCTCTTAATACAAGTAAGTTGCTTGGTAATTGCTTTAGAAGAACCCCCATAATCAAATCATTTCAATTACAAGTATATTATTATTCTACAATATAAACAGCTATCACTAAGTATCAATGAACTCTATATACTTTACAATATCTAAGAAGTTAATTAATCACAACTTGAATGTCTTTGGAATATAATACGGGAAGTTATGAACAAGGAATGAAGTGTGATGAGTTCTTTATTCACTTTAATTTGATTACATGATGATATTACTTTAACCATTGATCGGTTATATTATGAATGTGCTAAAAATAGAATTAAACCTATTATATCATATATATATATATGTGCCAAAATAGACTGTGTCTAATTATAGCCGAACTGGCTTATAAAGTGATTATACTAAAAATAGATATTGTCTAATTATATCTGAGACTGAGATATATAATGACTCTGCTAAAAATAGATTGCATATGAGATAGTTGCGAATCCATAATATCTTGTGGGATTGACAATTCGAGAAATAGAAAGAAGAAGAGTAATGGAAAGAAGCGCGAAACGATTACTTGACTGATTGAAGAAGGTTATTTGGACACTCATAGAAAGTTACCTAGCTACCTAAAGAAGATTATTTTTGACTACTTGTAGAAGGTTACTTGGTTACATTGAAGACGGTTACTTGGCCACTTGAAGAAGATTATTTGAACACTTGAAGAAGGTGATTTGACCATTGAAGACGGCTACTTGGAACACTTGAAGAAAGTCATTTGGCTATTAAAGACGGTTACTTGGATACTTGACACTTGAAGAAAGAGTTACTTGTTACTCGGTACTTGGTGACTTGAAGAACTTACGACCATTTGGATACTCGAAGAAAGTTACTTAAGAGAGGTTTCTTGAGTAATTGAAGAAGATTATTTGGACACACGAAGATGGTTACTTGACCAATTGAAGAAACTTACCTAGTTACCCAAAGAATATACTTAGCATAGTAGAGTTACTTGAGACTCCAACGATACCAAGGATCCGGGATTACTTGGTGCCTAGCACAAGAAAATTAGGAGAAGGAACTTGATATGAATTAAATATAGAAGATTTCTATCACTACAATTGAAACCCCAAAAGAAGAGAAGAAGACAATTGCAACACATGAAGACATTCGACATGCGTGAAGAAGTAGTTACGACCTCAAGTACAAACAGTAACACTTGAGCTAAAAGTGACAACTACGACCCATGAAGACCTCTACAACATGAACGAAGCTAGTTAACTAAAAGATTAAGAACAAGATTAAATAGAAGAGAACCACTTGAAGAGATATCAAGCAAAGAGACCCTTCAACGGTATGAAAGGATTCATCACTAGAGATATAAGGTAGAGGAGCTTCTAAAAGACATCCGGTCATCAAGAAGATGAAGCCACAATTGGGTACTTAAAGGAGAATGTTAGCGGACCACTAGTAGAGTAGGTAGTTCTAATCATCTTAGTCCGGATGATTATCTTAGTCACTACGATACGGTCAACCCTAGGAACAAGTGGAAGTAGTTGAGCTCTACAATAGAGAGCAACCCGCTTATCACAAGCTCAAATGGTAACTCATGTGGCCAATAAACACCTATTGCCAAACATGAACCGATTACAAGCTCAAGCGCACCTTTCGGCACTAAAATCAGCCCACATCTCACATTGAAGCTCAAGTATAAAAACAAAGTCGCCTTAGAATCTCCAAATGACAAACAAGAGTCTTCCACAAGATTGAGGCACCAAAATCAACCCACATCACTCATGAGAGTTCCATAGCTCAAATTGAAACCAATGTGGCCTCAAAGGCTCAAATATCAACCCACTTCTCCCATTTGACAAGTGCAAGCTCAAACTAAAACGCAAGTGGCCGCCTTGGAATCTCCAAATAACAAACAAGAGCCTTCCACAAGATTGAGGCACTAAAATCAGCCATTTCTCACTTGAAACAGGTGCAAACCCAAAAGCAAGCTCATGTGGCCTTGGAATAGTCAAATCACAAAAAATAGACAACTACAAGCTGCTTAAAGCTATAAAATCAGTCCACATTACTCACGCGAGTTTAAAAGCTCAAAACAATTTAAGCCAATGTGGCCTTAAAAAACTCAAAATAACAAACACGAGGTGAGGACAAGCTTGACTCAACATTATGCTAGCCTGCATGATTGGACTTGAAACGAGAACGAGCTCAAAAGATAACTCATGTGTCAAAATACATTCAAAATCATTTAAGATAACTTCAACTTGGAGGGGGTTTTATAAATCGTGATGGTGTCAGCCATAAACCCCCACCCTTTTGCGTTTGTAGTCCGAGTGGAAGTCTAGGGCTCACATGTTGTTGTGGACTCTTAGCCTCGGAACTCCATGCTCATGCTCCAATGAATTTGAATACAAAACACACTCTTTTTATTATCCCCATGGGGCATTAGCATTGAAAAATGCTTACACACCTATGATGATCATTACACACATCCACACTGACATTCTCTCCCTCTTCTAGTCTCCTACATAATGTGTATGTTATCCAATTAACTATTCTAATTCCTAGCCCCTTAAGGCACTTCCGATCACATTATAAATCTATTAAGATCTAATGAGCTATACTGCCCAATACATCCATCCTCCTACCTTACCACATCACTGGGCCTCAGTTCTAGTGATCCCACACTGTAACCATAATGCCTTCACGGCCTAGCACTGAAGCACCTTCCTCTGGACAAATCTCAAGTCTGAAATCACTGCCTTCGTTGCTGCTGGCCTCGGCCCAGGCTGCATTCTCAGAAATCAAAATCTCAAACCTGAATCCCAGCCTTCGGCGTTGTTGGCCTTGGCCCAGGCTGCCTTCTCCAAAATCAAAATCTCAAACCTGAATCCCAGCCTTCGGCGCTGCTGGCCTCGGCCCAGGCTGCCTTCTCCAGCCTCGGCCCTTCACTGTTGCGAGAGAGAATAGTTGGGGGGTTCGGCCCTCCTTAGCCACAGAGTTAGCGATAATTCCCCCCACAAACCTAGGCCCCCTCCCCCTTAAATTGAACAATTTAACAAGTTCCTAGCTCTCAAGAATTGCACACAACCAAACTTATAACCTAATACTAACTCACTCTCTTTATTTTCTCTTTCTCCTTAATTTTTCTTTCCTCCATTAATTCCTAGACCTTGAACACTCCATTTAATTCAATTCTAAACTTTAAGACTTCACCCTTGGGTGTACTACCCACCAACTCAATCAAATGCAAATTCAGAGTCTTTGGCATTTTTAAAGCTAAATTGACTTGTGGGCCCATAATTTGGGTTCACACCTTTGATGGAAGTCGAAGCGACAACAGGTTGAGACCATTGTCTACGAGGGGTTATCCAGTGACGGAGAAGCCAAAACCCGGGGAAGTCACTGTCGAAATTTAGATAACTATGAGAGAACAAATATAGGGTGACATTTATTCATGGTTGATAAAAATTATATATATTTTTGATATACCATAGCCTTGAAGAAATGTGAGGTAGCACATTATATATAATATAGGGTCACTTGTAATACCCAAAATTATGTTTATAGTATTTCTAAAATAGTGTTATAGTAATTGGTAGGTAATTTTTAAAATTTTTAGGTTGAGTTTAGGGTAAGAAAAATTGAAGAACTAGATGAAAAATGATCACAAATCCATCTACAAAATGGATGAACTCGTTGGATGAGGGTTATTAAGTGTACTTTTGAGGAACATTTCATTGACGTTTGTATAATTCTTTGGTTGTTCCTCCCACGCAAGACAAGAATTCTATCATCGTGCATTGACCCCTATGCATTTAAAGAGCTCCAGGGGGCCATATTTGGTCGTATTTTTGTCAAACACTAATTTTCACCTAGTTCCTAACTTCAAATGAGAGTAGTCCCAATTAAGAAAGTATGGGGCTATCATCTACTTTCTAGTTCAATCTACCATTCCTCATAATTGTTAAAATTATGTATTTTACAGCACTTTAAAGCTCAAAACCCTGAAATTCCAATATACATTGCAAATTTATTATTTTTTAATTGAATTTCTTTCTATGTAAGCTCAAGAAGCATGCTGCCTACACCTTGTTGTTCACCACTATTATTTTCATTTTCCCTAAAGATTTTAGACTATTTTAAGCATTTTTGTAATTACTATGATTTTTACAAAAAAGCTTACAAGAAAAAATGTTGTAATATTCCACGAAGGAAAATTCAAATAAATATAAATAATGAAGGGTCTGAAATATTATGGAGATCTTAATTTATAATTACACATAGGGTGGTAAGAAATTGAAGAAAGTATAATTATTAAAAATATAGGGTCCACTAAAATGCAGTAAATGAGCTACATAGCCCCCCAAAAAATATGTGTTGTACGCTCATGTGTCCCCAAATAATACACTAAGTGACTTCCCCGAGAGCCAAAAGGACGTGTTGTTCACGTGATTGGTAAGTGTACTTACTAATTGTAATTTAAAAGGACTTAAGGCTAACTTGGATTTTTACTATCTTTCGTAATTGAAGGGCTTAAACCTAATTTGCAATAATGAAATGGATTGATAAATTAAACCTCTTGAGCTCTAAGAAGATGGAATTGGAATCTTAAATAAATAAAATGAGTTCATGAGTGATGTGAGAATATGTTAACACGCATAAGTGGTTTGGACTTATTGCCTTGAGGAAAGTGATTGAGATTGTATTGGCCGATACCAGGTAAAAGACAATTGTCGGACCGTCCAATTAAAATTGAATTTAATCAAAGAAAATTGTTTATCTTGAAGGGATTACCGTATTGACTTTTCAAGTTACACTAAGATGGAATTAATCAAGGAAAGATTATGGACTACGCCGAAGTGCCCTTGACTTCGGTAAAAAGACAAAAATTGGTTACTATTGCAAGACCATTGTCTATGGCTGTGCCTATGCTTGTGCACCGCACTTGGTCCAATTAAAATGAACTCACTGCCAGACTATTGCCTGGGAAATTAGAGTGAGGTGAGAGACTGTCACATTTGTATGTTCTGACATGGAGTGGTTTTTAGAGTTTTTATCCCTTACCCGTAAACCAATTGTCAGTCATAATCCAAAATAAAGTGAATTAACCATGTGTTTTCCTTCATAAAACTTATCTAAGACACCTAGATGTTGTACAAGTCACCTTTTGAGTCTTCCCTGAGTGTTTCCATGGGTTTGTTTGTTAACCAAATTTCTACTACAATGACATATTTCAAACTTATCGTTATATGTGAAATACAATAAGTGGTACCTTATAGAAGACTTGTTGACCTTTGACTAGTACCCTATATTTTATATATCAAAATATATAGAAAAAAAATTTAACATCAAAATTTTTATACAACTTTGTGTACTTTATGAATTCGAGAAATATTTTGTAGTATTTTCCACAATCTAGTGTCAAACATCACTGCAATCCCTTCTATGTATCATTTGGATTTCAAAAACTTTGATATTCCCGTAATTTTGCCTCATGCCAAAATTGATTGGTATTTTTTGGTTCAAAGTTGGAGTCATATCCCATCCAATCTCCACAATTATTCCATAATTTTAATTTTTCATAATACTATTTTTAGCTCTGGTACATATAACTGAGCCATTTTTTATTTCTGTATCACTAGAATCACTTGGGCCCTCTCACCAACGGCGCCACAAGTCTCGGGTGTCACTCCGGGGTCCCCCTTGTGCCCATGGTGTTTCGGACACTCCTCATGGAGAGGTCCGCGACATCTATAATGGCGATTATTTTCCTATTTTTATTTTTTGCTCTCTCATTTGTGGAATCATTTGCTTCACATAGAACAACCTTCCCATTAGAATCAACATATGCATTGCAATGTAAAACATTGTTAAAGTATTTTTTACCTTTATTTTTATTTTTTATGGCTCCTGGAAGTCCTTCATGTGCTGAAAACTTACAATCTTCATCTTGTATATTTGTACACTGACTCAAAATACTGAGTCAATGTTTCATTTAGCTTCATTAGATCCACAATACCATAAGAACAAATGAACAAATTGAAAAACTTTGTATACAAAAGTTGTAAAGCATAAAGTAATAAGCAACATCTAAGTGACAAAACACAAATTAAATTGATAGATTTCAAATATGAAATTCCGAAATTAGATATATACATTGACTCAGTTTTTTGAGCATTTTTTAGAAAACACTCAAAAATTCGTCCATCTTTTTTTTTATTCCAAAACAGTTGCAATTCGAGTAGGCATGCTAGCATACAACTTCCTACACTCATTTACACTAATAAAAGCATAAACCTCTTCACTACGAGTCCACAATTCATGTAGATTCCTTGGAGCAGTGGAATAATAATTCAATCTCCGTTTCACAGAAGCCCACACATGTACAATGGGGTTCAGGTCATGAGACTGAGCATGCCACTTCATAACATCATATGGTTGTTCCGAAAACCATTCTTGAACAATTTTAGCTGTGTGCACATGAGCATTGTCTTGTTGAAAAATGACTTCATCAAGATCAAAGTCAAAATCTACCAATGTAGTATATAATTCCTCCTGCAACAACTCAAGATAATTTGTAGCATTCATCCTCCCATCTATCTTGTGCACATTACCTACTCCTCTTGAAGTTAAACAACTCCAAAACATGATCGAACCTCCACCATGTTTCACAGTTTGTTTGACAGCTTGACTTGGAAGATTATTTTTATCACGAATCCAACACCGAGTCCTTCCATCAGAATTAAAACGATTGATTCTTGTCTCATCAATTAAAATAACCCTCTCCCAATCACTAACTGTCCAATATCTATGTGTTTGAGCAAAAACCAATCTATCTGTCACATTTTTGGGAGACAAAGTTGGCTTGAAAACCTTCTCTACTGCCCCTAAACTTGCTTCTTTCAAGGCATTTCTCACTGTTTCAACACAAACATCCACTCCTATCTCACTCTTGAGTACTCTTGTTGCTTGAACTGCATTCTCCAACCTACCTACAGTGAGTGAACGTATTGCAAATCTCTTCTCATAAGAGGTGAGAGCCTTTGGACGCCCTCCTTTTGACAAATCAATGTTCTCAAAGTATTTCTTTCTAATCCTATTCACCGTAGACTGCGACAATCCCATCGCATGTGCTACTTTTCTACTGCTCAAATTCTTCTGTAAAAGCACAACTACGTTCAACTCTTTTTCGTTTGAAATTGGCTTCATTGTGCCTCACAACCTCTCTAGACACACTAGAAACCTTGTACGCCCTCAATCGAACACCACCCACAAAAAAATTCACTCAAAACTGATCAAAATTGACAAAGTTTCACTCATCACAAGTTGCTTCAAAACTGCTCAAAAAACTGAGTCTATAAAGGCCGCCTCTCTTCCTGCTCTCTCTCTCAAATTCCACCATTTGTAGTGATATTAGGGCTATGTGGCATGAATCTACATAAAAATATCTTCAAATTGTGATAATTTCTAAAATTAGATCGCTTTTAGAATATCAACTGTTACTCTCCGAAGTTGATAGAGAGAAACATTGACTCAATATTTTGAGTCAATGTATTTGCTTCCAAACATGGTAGAAGATCATGGAGGTTTTTTCTCATTAGCTATAGTCATAGGTGTTTCGCAATTGTATCTCCACTTCGCCTTTTTTTACCTTTACATATATGAAAAGTACAAAAAATGTATTGTTCATCTCGATCTTTCTTTGTCATGATATTGTTCTGAAATGGCCTCTGCCCTTGAAAACTAAGTCTAATACAAGAATGCAATTCACTTCTTGCAGATAGGTACTGATGATTCTTCATGCTCTACAAGAAACCCAGGTGTAGTCTTTACTCCCATGTCCACATTTGTAGGAGCAAAAGCACCGCATACGTGGATCTAGAGGATTTATTTGCATTTCACACAAATACATATAAAATCAACAACAAATCTAGATAAAAATCCACAAAGTTATAGGTGCTCCACTATTAGATTTCATTTCATACCCTCCATTATTGGACATTTAATTTCATTTTATATTAAGGTTTCAATTTTTTTTTATGATGATCTCATTACTTGTGAAGATAAACATTGAGTTCCATAATTATGTTCTGCAAGAATGCTCAACAATAATACTACCAATGGCGACTATTCACCCGACCATGAACTGATGTTGATGATTACCCATCCACCTTCTCCATCGTAAGCCACACAACATGTATCCACTATGAAATGATCATTGCCGTGATGTTTCCTATTCTACTAACACCACATATCATGTTATCATGCCAATGGAAATTATTTGCACCTATAGTCATGGTGCACAGAAGAAGGTCGGCAATTGCTTTGTGCAGTTAACACTACGTTCATCATCTTCAAAGCAATCAATTAGAAGCTACCTAAGTCATTGGGAATCCCAACTACAACATGCTGGTAGATTGCATAGATGCAAAGGGTTTCCTATGACATTGCCAGAAATTGTAGATTGTGAATTAAATTTTTTGAGCAAGAACGTTTTTTTTTCTTCTTCAATGTATGGGAAGATTGTTTATTCTAGTTGTTACGAAAACCACATATTTGGAGTAAAATACTCTTGTGCACTTTCAATATTCATATTCAAGATATCGAGGACATGTTGTTTGCATGGAAAACTAAATCTATGTTGAAAAAAAATTTAATAGGTGATCTTACCCCAGGGTGGTGCAAAAATATTTTCATGTATCATGTGGTGACAAAATTGTAAGAATCAAGTTCCAATAAATTAAAGTGACAAACATGAATTCAAAAAGAGGGAAAAATATGGCATACACCTGGACAAGGCAAACTTTTCTATTTTTTTTTATAAATTTCGGTGCGCTTGTTCACGAACTTTATTACAAACTCATTGATTTTTACCAAAGAAGAAAAATCTAGCGGATTAAAAAAGTTGATGAAGTTGTGAACGTTCAACAGTCGTTTATGTACCTCGTTGAGGTAGAATGTTTTTTTATATTTTTGGTTTCTTGAGTGCCCTCTTTGGTAATTCAACCTTCAACTTTGTCAAGAACAATGTGTAGTTGATGTTGTTACTAGTGTCCATAGTATGCATCACCAATAAACAAGTGCGAAAAAATTATGAACATATGTGGAAAAAAAAATTATTATGAACCAAAAAAATAGGTGAAGAGTGATTGAACGATTAACAAAAATTAAATGCACGTGTATAACTTCACAAATATTTATTACGATGTTTAAACCTCAAACGCGTTCTATGATGCGGTTGTGATCTACAAAGATCTGCATTCAACTCTTTATTGTTGAGTGTTTCATTGCTCAGACTCATTATCCTTCATATGGAACTTTAGTTTAACTTAAAGTGAGACTATGGATTACAAATAATGACAAAAACTCTAAAAATATAAAATATCTAACTCGACATTATTATACATGTGTGAATAAAAATACTTTGGAAATACCTATGATGCAGCTATGAACTACAAAGATGTGCGTCTCTTTATTGTCAAGCATTTCGTTGTTTGCACTCACTATTCTCCATGTGGTAGTCAAGCTTAACTTAAAGTGAAAACCATGGATTACAAAATATGACCAAATCTTTAAAAAATTAAAATACCTAACTTGACACTAGCATACATGTGTGGATAGAAATGCTTTGAAAATACCTATGATGTGGCTGTGATATACGAAGATGCACGTTTGATTCTTTATTGTCAAGTGTTTGGTTGGTCGGACTCGTGATTAATTATTGTAGATAGTCTTTCGGTTCGGGTTCCAATTAAGAAAACCACCCAGGGAAGACCAAATGAGTGTCAGATGTAACTTTAGATGTCACTATTAGGTGAATTGATAGATCACAAGGTATCGGAAGTAAGTTTAGGACAATAAACACATACAAAACTCATTTTAAGGTGGTAATGAAATTTATTAAAGGATAAATTTAGGAACAAGGGTCGCTCAATGCTGTACATGCAATTGCTCAGTCTCTCCCTCACAATCAATCATCTACAATATTGGTTCATTTATTATAATGATTTAATGCAAAGAGTCACAGCTCAACAATAGTTTTATGAGTGGCAATAGTCTCACACATCCAAGGCCAAGACACCTTGATTTGGACCATAGTCTCTTCTGTTAAGTGCCCAGTGACCATAGGCCATACCACAGGTTAGTATATGTTTACCACATACTACCCTCATATCCCTCAAACTTTGAAATTAAGTCACTTAAATTAATATTATGACTTTTTATCCTTTAGGACTTAACAAAATCATATTGAAATTAATGCATTAAAATTAGTTGCAAAAGTCTAGTTACAAATAACGCGAACCGAGTATCCGACCCTAAGGGAAGCGAACCGGACCGTAACTAAGCGAGCGAGTATAATTCACAAGACCATAGTCTAAGTACCCAATAACAAGTCACAAGTTCCAAGTAACGAGTCTCACAGAGAGGGCCATAGTCTTAGTCACAAGTTCCAAGTCAGCGTCTTGCACTCGAACTCGGAGCTGGGCACTTCTCCTTATATCCTTGCCCTTGAGTTCTCTCCCAAACCATATGGGATAAAGGGACGTCTTTGCTTCCTCAATGCAGTCCAACTCTTGCAACTTGCCTTTCCAGCACTCTGCCTTCTCGTTGCCGATGGAAGCTCCCAGAGGAATCCTTCTTACCTTGCTTCACTGCACGATTGACTCTTCCTCACGCATACAACAGGTATAAACTTGATTTTGATGTGTGAGAACATCTCACACACAGATTCTCGGGATTGCTCATGACATGATCCCAGGGTAATTAACTCAGGAACAACTCTACAATCCTTCATAACAAGGTTTATACTAAGTAGGATTCAAGGCTGGCCTCGCTAATTCATTCCCTCCCGAAAAATATATTACACTAAAGAATTGATCGGATAATCCCTCACTTCCTGTTAACACCGAAATTCTTCGGATAAGTAAGCCTCGATCAGGCCTTTCATGTCGACTTGATTCTCTCACAAATAAGCCTAAGGTGGCAAAAATAATAGAATCTTTCTCTGAGAAGGCTGCTGAGAACAGCTAGTGCGGTTCATATTCTCTCCCGCACGAAGCAGAGGTGAGATCTGTATGGAATTACTAATATCGCCTTGGTGACATCAGTGAATGTAAAAGTCTCACCCTTTTCTTTCAGGTTTCAAACAAATCCAAAGAGAAATGGGAAGACTGTGATCATCAGAACACTATATGCCAACTACATCTATATGCAGCGAAATCTCCCAACGACTATTACAAACGCGATCGTCCTGTTGCATATCTACTTGACTTCTTTCATAACATGACTCTTTTAGCCAACAACCTTAGATTCACAAGGGAAGACATGAGAACATATGCACCACCCTACATATCATGAAAAACTTAGAGTTATGTATCAAAGGTGTCCTACCCATAGGGATTCTTATTTGATAAACAGTGATAACTACGAGAGAAGGCCGAAAGCTACTCCTTCCTCAGGAGAAGCATAACACACCCCTTTGTCCAATATTAAAATCACTCAGAGGTTAAATCTCATCACTCAACCATTGTTCCATAGATCACTCACACACACAACGGAAAGAAATTCCTATTTTGAAGGTAATGGAGTCCCTGATTGGCCCTTCTTGACTAGATTAACAGAGCACTCTTTTGAAACCTACGAATATGTTGCAACATCAACAACAGTAGCACGGTGGCAGAAAGCTCTTCTGAAATCATTTGATCTAAAATATTAGGACATTCTTGAAAATAGTCCATCTACCCTTTCACAGGGATCCATACCCAGAGCACACAAGACAACAACTTGATAGAACAATGACTCCATCTGGTAATTTATGGAAGATGGTCCTTATCACAGAAAGTTTACAAGACACAATCTCATAGAATTCAAGGGCTTCACACCCCATTCATACTATCACTTATATCATGAAACACTGCTTTATGTAAATCAAAATCTACTCTCTTCCTGAGAGGCGATTCTGAATCTGACCACAATACGACTGATTCTATCTTTAACCACCCTGGATCACTCCTGGAATTCACTTCACTCCCAACACCACAAAAAGTATCTCTCTTCTGTAAAAGTATCCCGATTCACTCAGGCATACAGACACTCCTTCAACTATATTGAATGAAACAACCACACAGAAACTTCACAAGAGATATAATTAAAACAACACTGACACTTGCGGGTTATGAATTATAATACTCTTTATGTATAAAGAGAGAATCTGATACATATTAAAGGGCTTCACACCCGAGAATTGGGCCACGCTATGGACGTTCAGAAAACTGCGAAAGCAAGAGAGTCTCTCTTCTCGAGAAGAACTGAACTCTCTTCTCCTTCCTCCTGGTCTATATCCCATGAACTTAACTTCCCCAACTGCCACATCTCTCCGTAGCTTGATCTCAAGAGTCTCTTCAAAATGTTCACACGACTATAGTCTTGCCCAACCGACTCTTCATTTCCTAAGATTTGATTTGGGATGAGCAAAGTAAGTTACCTCTTGCTCATTTCCATTAACTAATCACTAATCACCTATTTCAGTGTTCATTCTACATTTTAACTCACACTTTGTATTCGCATTTCATCAAAATTCAAAAATATCTGCTATTGGACCAAAAACCTGTACCACAATTATCCTCTTAAGAGTTTTGACAACTGCCATAGCCAAGAATTAACATTTAGATGAATGGTTATGGGTTAACCTATGGATCGGCTATGTGGTACCTTAAAATTTACCGCTTCAAAAATTATAGCAATTTTCATACTCATGAAGAAAAAAGAATACATTCTCCTTAGAATATGTTTCTCTTCACAAGAAAAATAATTGCCCGCTAATACTCCTCCTAAATTGATGCAAACTTTCTTAATTTATCAGTTATAGATGCTTCAATCTTAATGGATAAGATTTGCTGAAGCTCAATGAAAGCTCAATGGATTTTCCAATTTAATATGAAAATACTAGTGATTCAAAATAATTACTTTTAAAGTGTCATTTTAGGACAAAGCCACATTCCCTTGTTTGTTAAAGTTTGATAGTTGGCTTATACACTTGCGGCTACACACTAGAGTAGACATACCTATTTCCATTAACTTAAGCATTTTTGCATAAGTGTGGTACACGTGTGATATTGGGGTGATTTCTCATAGGTATGGAAATTGATATCACATCATTTAACAAAAAGATTATTATTTATTTCAAAGTTTAGAAATTACTGTAAATTTTCAAAGGCAAGATTCTATCCCAAGCCATATTCACAGTATTGGTCAACCCATTTTTGATAACTAAGAGATGAAAACTTGAGTTCAGTTAGTGCCATTTTCAAGGAACCCAAATCTGTTCCCTTTTAACTTACTTTTTCCATCACGTAGAATGTGACGGCCACATGTTTGGACTTCATGACTCTAGGGAACTCTATGTATTAAGATTGGGGAGGATGTCGGAAATGGGTGTGTCTACTCTACATGTTGGCCATTGCACCATTACACCATTTATGGTATTTAGTGTCACTTACTATTCAGAGTTACACATTGCTATAATATTTTGTTGTTAATGTAAATTTCTACCAAGTAAAGATGTTGATGTTATACAATGTCCAAACTACCAATTTGACCTTTTTTGGCAAAAAAAAAGATCCATAGTAATAGGTTATAGCACAACGTAACTCCAAGTAGTAAGTGACACTAAATACCATAAACGGAGTAGTTGTTGTTACATGACGGATACCCCAATCGCCGCATGGTTCATATTCCAAAAAGCCCAATGTTCATATAATATAAAATATTCTATAAATTTGAGGTGTTACATGCCTTTGTTTATGAACTTAAAGACCCATTTAGGTCTGAGACGACCCTAAACTACCTGATGATGGTGGAGAGATACCCATTTCTTAAGGAAGAGGTTAGCGGTTCGATTCCCAGCTGTGAAATCTCCTCTCTACTTGACATAAACTTGCCAGGTGGTTACTTGCCTCCTGTGCTTTGACGTTGGCCTGTCGGCCTTCTGTCTCCAAAAAAAAAGAAAAAAAAAGAAAAAAGAAGAAGACCCATTTAGGCTTTTTCACACAAGTTAAGTTCAGGTTCTGTATTCTGGAAGTTGCAAAGCTACAGGAGTTGAAAAAACAGAAAACTTTGTAAAACAAACTTGTTGATATTGATTCAAAGTCCCAACGAGGCAAGAATTAGGGTTTGGGGGAGAAGTGATTGCTATGAAGAATGGATTACGATTCATGTCTCTCAAGCTCTGAGCTGAATCCAAAACCCTGAACCCTAAGTGAGGCTGGCTATGGCGGACGAAGGAAGCGTTACTGCTGCTCCTCCCCTTCGCGCGTCGTCGGAGCTTGGCGATGCAGCAGCGAAGGGCGATGTGGATCGAGTGCAGGAGTTGCTGGCCGCGGGTGCCGATGTTGCTCAAGTGGATGAGGAGCAAGGCATGACACCGCTCATGCTAGCTGCTCGCCATGCCCACGCTGATGTCGTTCGTGCTCTCCTGCAGGCCGGGGCTCCTTGGAATGCCCTGAATCCCTCAGGCCTTTGTGCAGGTAAGGAAGAGGTCACTGTTTTCTGTTCTTCTTCGCTTTCTAATTCAGCCAACGATTTTGAGTGTCAATCTGTGGTTTTATTACTCAAGAGCACAGCTCGAGAGGAAATTTGGAAAACGCACTTGAAGAGAGAGCGAGAGAGGGATGACTTTGATGTTGCCACCAGCGTGAGTTATGAGTTATGGTGTTGCTTCATCTTCGAGTTCGTCTAAGTCTACATGTAATCCTGAACTGGATATCCAGTTGGCATCAAGTTGGTCTAAGTCTATATGTAATCTTGTAGTGCATCAAGTTGGTCTAAGTCTATATGTAATCTTGTAGTGCATTAAGTTTGTCTAAATCTAAATGGACATCATGAGAATTAGAGGGCCCCAAGACTACTGCTTCATTTCAAAGGGGAACATCTTGAACGGGCGCGCAGAACAGTTGTGAACAAGCTGGCCTGCACCTGTCTCCCCCAAGGGCAAGCCGGTAAGTTTTCATATGGTTGGTTGCAAACATTCGGTTCACCCAGATTACCCCACTATGATTGGGTGGACCATAGGTGGTAGGGTGCCAGGAAGGTTTAAGGCATTGGGTTCAAGCCACCCTTCGCAGAGGAGAATGATAGGATCGTCATTTGAAAAAACCAAACATGGAATGTGCTCATGTTTTTGGTAACTTTGTGCGTGCAGGTGACTTCGCAATGGAAGCTGGCCATCAGGAGGCTTTTGATGTACTCCTCGACGCAGGTGAATTTGCAGCATCCTTCCTTGTCTCTCTGTAGTAGTTGCTCGTTCATAGATATCTTATCACTTTGTCACCCTAGTATGTTCTCAACTTCACTCCTGTTTCTTTCCTTTAGAAACATGGCACATTTACCATGACCTGTAAAGAGTGGGTTACACTGGTTTCTGACCGATGCAAGGCATCTAAGTGTATGCAGTGCTTGATTTGCAATGTCCAGGGAAGGGCTTGCTATTTGTTGCCATTTACCTGGAATGTACGATGTATGCATCTAAAGTATGTGGGCTTATATAATGGACACTTCCAACTCAACGTAAAATGTTGGCCGTTGGATTGGATCGCAAATTATCTCATCTGGTTAGCAACTGCAAATCATGAAGATTGTTGATTCAAGTGTGAAAATCAGACTTGAATGCAAAAGTTATAAGAGGTCAAAGTGAAAATTCTTCTTTCTCTTTGAGCAATTACATAGGCCCTCTCAGTTGTGTAAACTATTGAATGTATATTTGCATCCTTCTTTTGAGCACATAGTCCAATCTCATTGAAATACGGGTCTTTTTGGTGTCCGTTCTTAACTACAAGCCTTGCCATATATACCAATCAAATATAGGTGATGCATAAGACTTAGTGTTCTATTAAGGCCTGCATGCCCCAGTAGAGACTCATGAACCTCCACTTATGAGCCTTAGATTCCTCTATACCATAGGTAAAGAGCTAGTGTGTAAAATCTGACTCACAGAGGTGGAACCTGGCTGAATTCAGTGAGATGAACGAATTTGGCCCTTTTGTGTGAGGGATTGTGGTAAAAAAGATTGTTGTGATGAAGTGGAAGCTGTAGTGCAAGGTTCTTGTTCACAGGTGTTTGGCATTTTAAATGCAGGTATGCAGGCGGAGCTCATTCTTGGCGTTGTAGCACGGCATGAAAGACAAGTGGATGAAGTTGAGGGGAAGCCATATTTGCAGCAGCGTGTGGAATACAGTGAAGGCAGGCTGATGGATGAGGAGAGTAAGGGTGTGATGATGTCATGGGAAAATCCATTGATGGAAGCTCATGCGAAAGCAATATGTACAGGTTGTGGAGATGTCTTGAATGTGGGTTTTGGTATGGGCTTGGTGGACACAGCCATTCAAGGTCATAATCCAACCTCGCACACGATTATTGAAGCTCATCCTGAAGTTTATAAACGAATGTTGGAAACAGGTTGGGGTGACAAAGAGAATGTGCGCATAATATATGGTCGGTGGCAAGATGTACTTCCTCAGCTGGGTACCTATGATGGTAAGTTATATATTTTTTCAAAGTCTGTTGGGCAAACCGGCTTCTTGCAAGGGATCTGCTTAAAGGTTGCCACATGAGAGTTATCCTTTAATTCAACTGGAGATTTGGTTGGGAGTTGGTTGTTTTGAATAAAGAACTTTCCACGTTTGGTAAGTTTTAGGTGCATGCTTGGAGGTGGTGTGGAGGTTTGAACAAAGAACATTCTATATTGATTCATTGAGGGCCAAACTCATTTTGGAATCTCCAAATTCCTCTTCTGATAGGAATTTAACATACATGAAGAACATTCTATATTGGTTCATTGGGGGCTGAACTCATCTTAGCACCTATTGGCATGCCAAAATGAGTTTGGCCTCTAATGAACTGATATAGAACGTTCTTCGTTCAAACCTTCACATGAACTCTAAGCATGTGCCAAAAACTTACCAAATATGAAAGTTTTTGTGTGCATAACAACCAACTCCTGACCAAATCTCTGGTTGAATTAAAGGATAACTCTATTGGAAGCCAAATTCCAGTAGATGTTAGCTTTCATGTGGAGGAGCCAGAAGCAGTATTTACATCAGATAGCTAACATGTGTCTGTGTCTTGCATACTCAAGAAGGCAAGAATTACTTCACATCATATGTGGCAATGTGCAGGTATATTTTTTGACACATATGGGGAGTTTTATGATGACTTGAAGGAGTTCCATGATCATCTACCCAACATTCTGAAAAAGGGTGGAATTTACTCATACTTCAACGGCTTGTGTGCCACTAATGCTTTCTTTCATGTTGTATATTGTCAGCTTGTTGCATTGGAGCTGGCTCGTTTAGGTCTAACTACACAGTTTATACCTTTGCCTGTCAAGGACTGCTTGGATGAAAATACTTGGCTTGGTGTATACCATAAATACTGGCAGCTAGATACTTACTTTCTACCTGTTTGTCAATATAGTGAAGAGGAACCTGTTGAAGAGTGACAGAATTTTCAAGTGTTGATTATCCAATCCTAATGGCTACTTCTTTATCTAGACTTTTCTCCATACTTGAAGTTGGCTACACCTGAAGTTAGAAAATTGGGAAAGGTCCAATTCACAAATCAATCATCCCCACTCCGCTATAAAATCGGGTGTGATTTTCTTATGACTAGATTCAAGTTCGATCACAGCATGATATGGTTCCTAAATTGTCACTCACATCAACCTCTGCCCTCAAAGAGGGTTGGTGCATGAGAGCAAATTATTGTATACAAGCAAACCTCTCATCCATCCAACATCAAATGTCGACCCCCTATAGTCTGCTGCTGATTCATCTCAAATGATTTGGACTAAACTAATTCCGGGTCTTTGAGGCCAATTTCAGTGTCAAATCGACTAAAATTAGTGACCTCTGGGATGCACACTATTTCAGGATCTGTGTGTTGGATGAATGAGGTGTATGCGTGTACGCAATAATCCCCTCTCCTGGTGGATGTACTTGTGGTTTTGTGGCACCAATCCACAATCACTCAAGTAGTTTGAGAATTCAAGTAACTATCTGGCTGTTGCTAAAGTCAAAACACTAACCCTGTCATCAATCCACATGATGTGCACTCATCAGCAGAGCACTAGAGGAGGAAGTAAGACAAACTCAGAGTATGGAAGGGTAATGCACCCAAAGTATGGAAGGGTAATGCAGCCAAGCTCCTAGACAGATAATAAAATGGAGGCGCTTGTTGTGGTGCAATTTTTTTCTGAATCAAAATTTCTTTACAACTAATCTTGAAAGCTGGTTCAGAACCTAATAAGGTTATCTTAAACAACAACAGAAAGGCAAGATAACTCTTTTTAATTTTCTCATCACTTGCGCTGTGCCTCAGCAATCATTTAAAAGAAATCCCTGCAGCATTCAAAGCATTGCTGCCGAATATGAATCAAACTGAGCTTATCAAGTATAGGATTCTCAAATATAGCCTAAAGGAGCTTCAACCATAGCATAGCCTTTTGCAGATTAAGGTAGAGGGTGATAATTCCATCCCCTTCCTAAAAGTGCCCCCTATACTTGCCTCTTAATATTGTAACTAGAGCACACCTTAAACTGTCTCAATCTCTCTGATGCAAAGTGGGGATGGATCTAGGTGAAAAGTGGGGAGGTTTTAGGAGAATGTAGGGATGGTTTTGGGCAAAAGTGGGATTAAATTTGGGCGAGCGTTAGATTGTACCTAGGGTGGGTTAAGTAGATGTTTTTATTGAGATCCCGGATGCAATAGTTGTAAGGACGCAATTTTTTTTAGTGTGGGTGAATTGTTGATTTTAGTGTAGGGGTGGTTCGAGCAAAGGTGAGGGTGATTTTGGGAGAAATTGGGGTTGATTTTGGGAGAAATACAGGGGGCAGTGTGAAACGAGTGTTAGGATAATTGAGTTGTTTGCATTGGAAAAAATGTGGGTCTAGGGATGGATTTAGGAAGCTAGGGTTAAGCGACTTGAATAATATGTAGTATAATCATATGATGTCTAATTTATTTATTATGTTTCTACCATGTTCAAGCCAATTTGCTAAGCCAATCATGCATATCACCAATCCAAATGGGCTCCAAAATAGGCTAAATCAACCAAAGGTTTGGTTGAAGGACCCTCTACCTTACTAGAGTGAAGGATGGCCTTGTTGTTGCCACCAACGTGAAATATGGTGTTGCTTCATTTTCGAGTTGGTTTAAGTCTATATGTAGTCCCAAAACAAGCATTTTGAGAATCAGAAGGCCTTAGAAGACTACTACCTCATTTCAAAGGTGATGGCCTTGAATGGGCATGGACAAGCCAAATTGCACCTATCTCCCCCAAGGGCAAGCCCCTAGGCTCCTACACGGGTGGTTGAAAATATCCGGTGCTAGGGTGTATCCCTAGGTGGTCCTACAAAGGAACTGAACTAGGATGGCATATTTGATGTTCCCTATGCAAGGAGGACATGGAATAAATACATACTCCAAAAGTGCAACACCATGCTTCTAATTTTTTGTGAAACATGCATCACAACCACGTGCTCTACAAGAATCATTGTGAATTTATAGACTTCTCGTGATGCTAACATAGACGTCCCTAATTTGGTTCCTTGTCTTAATCGGACACCAAAAAAACTTGTGTTTAAAGAGATTGGACTATGTGCTCAAAATATGGTAACCGTTTTAGGCTAATTAGTGAACATAATTGGGGAGGATCTATATGAGCATGAGAATCTTCACTTTGAATGAAAAGATATCCACATGAGCTCCAAAATCATGAGGAAACATAACATTACACATCAATAGGGATCATGCCCCTTTAAAAAAAGGCAGGATGCTTCATGTAGGCCATGAATCATGGCCGGAGATTCCATAGATCACTTGCATGGGCAATGGCATTTACATGCCATGTAGGTTGGGAATCCCACATGTCAGTCTAGCATGCTTTCAAAAAATAAAATAAAATGACCAATTAATATGATCTCTCAAGGTAGGACCGCATGCCAGTCCACCTCCACAAAGTGAACAATACTTGGGTTGGAAATTGTACTTTATGTGAAGGTGACCCAACATAAATGAGGCATGATGCTCCCATATTTATGGGCACTAGAGTGCAATGCCCTAGTGTTGAATAGTGTTGTGAAGCGGCTACGGCCTTGATTTGGATTTGCTAACCACCTCGTCCTAATCACGTGTTTCGTATTCTAGGAGAAGTGGGCTTAGTAAGAAAAAGTAACATTTAAGACATGTCTACCTTAACCATGCTTGTGGTAATCAAAGCTTGACGTAAGTGGTCCTATTGTGGGCACTTCCAACTCCACATACAATTTTGCATCATCAAATCAAATTCATAAATGTCTCATGCGGATAGCAGTTGCGAATCACGATGATCGTCGTTTCAAGTTGTTGAGTATGAGATGCAGATGTTATGAGAGCCAAATCGAAGATTATCCTTCCCTGTAAGTGATCACACAAAGCCCTCCTAGTTGTGTTGATTGTTGATCCTAGAATGGTTTAACATCATTTTTAGCACACAATCTAGTCTCATTCAGGGTTGTCTATCCCGACGTCATGACGGTGTCGTGCCGTCATGATGTGTCGTGACGGACCCCTCCGTCACGACACAATAGGGTCCACGTAGGGTCAACCTAGGGGGAAGCTAGTAGGGTGGGTAAAATACTTACCTTCTTGCCAAGGTGGCGTCCTATGTGGCAGAAAAGGCCGACGTGGATGTGGATATGCCTAGCGCCAGGTAAACCATTTTACCATTATGTTTATCATTATATTAAAATCAAAGTAGTAAAATCTGAGTAAGGAGGGTGTGGGGCGGACGGGGGACGAGGGTGGGGCGGACGAGGGTGGCTAGGGCGGACGGGGAATGTGGGGAAACAATTACTAGCCCTCGTCCGCCCACCCCGTCCGCCCCTTTGTTCCCAGCCTCTGCCCCCGTTTCCCCCCCCCCGTCCGCCCCCGTCCGCCCCTGTCTGCCCCGCCGTTCCCAACCATCGGGAACGTGTTCCTCCCGTCCGCCCCTCCGTTCCCAACCATCGGGAACGTGTTCCCCATGTCCGCCCCTCCGTTCCCAACCATCGGGAACGTGTTCCCCGTCGTCCGCCCTAATTTGACCTCTTCACCTTTGAAAGGCCCTAGCAGCCTCATTTTTCATATGTTTGTTGCGTTTGAGGACATTTTCGGCATTTACATTTCATGAGGATGTCCAAAATGTCCTCAAAATCAACATTTGGATCCAAAATGAGGCTGCTAGAGCCTCCCAAACCTCCCATCCGCCCCCCCGTCCGCCCCCGTCCGCCTCCAAGTTTGGGAGGCTCTAGCAGCCTCATTTTGGATCCAAATGTTGATTTTAAGGACATTTTGGACATCCTCATGAAATGTAGATGCCGAAAATGTCCTCAAACGCAATAAACGGATGAAAAATGAGGCTGCTAGGGCCCTTCAAAGGTGAAGGGATCAAATTGGGGCGGACGGGGGGGAACACGTTCCCGATGGTTGGGAATGGCGGGCGGATGGGGGGGGGAACACGTTCCCAATGGTTGGGAATGACGGGGCGGACGGTAGAGAACTGGGGCCGCACGACGGGGAACGGGGGCCGGACGCTGGGAACAAAGGGGCGGACGAGGGCTAGTAATTTTTTCCCCACTTTACCTCTACTTTGCTGACATGTCATCACACGTGGACATCTTACATCCTACGTGTCCGAAATGGGGTAATGTAATTACACATAGAATTCGGTAAAATTCAAGTCCGTCAGGATAAAGACAACATCCGGCATAATGTCGTGACAGATACGTGTCGTGACGGCACGACATTATGCCGAGATTAGCCTCCGTCACGACACAATAGACAACCCTGGTCTCATTGTACCAGGTGACTTTTTGGTGTCCATTCTTGACCATATAAGATAAACAGGTTTAACTCAGTTACTTATCTTAATTGAACACCTATATTTAAGTGATGGGTGGTTAAGTGTAGATCTAAGAACATGCACCATAAAGACATTTGGCAAAGTTTCCACTCTTGAATGGGATACCCTCAGTGTGTATGTTTGACAAATTTCATTTGACGTTCAACTTGAAATCCAAAGTGTCACGTGATGTTTTTTAAAACGAAAATGAATGTCAATTGACATCTATGTTTTCTTCTAAAATGTCACCTCAATGTCACATGCCTAGTAGTATGTGTCATTTCAATTTTTAAAGCATCAATTGACGTGTGGTTTTTTTTTCACAAGTCACACTACATGTCAAAGTCTAAATTATGCATGTCAATTGACGTGCATTTTATTTTTGTGCAAGTTTTTGCGTGTCAAATGTCAAAAACTTGCAAAAACTTTGTCAAAAATACACACTGGATACCCTTAGGTGCCATTGATAAGAGATTCCAAACCCACCAAAATATGTCTTATTTGAATTTCATATGCAAACTTGGTCATAGTGGTTCAAAGTATTATTGGTAGACGACCCAAATCCAACATGGGAGCATGTTGTTAAGATAGTGAACATCTTAAAATCAATATGTACCTATTATGCAATATTTCAGGGTGTTGGTTTTGGGTGAGTTGCTAGTTTTAGCACCATCTACCTTAGGAAAATGAGAGTTTGGAAGGGGTTTGAAAACTCCTTAAAGACTCACATGATCCCTAACCAATTGATTGTTTCTTGCTATTTCTAGATTGATTAAAGGCTACTTCAAGTAAAATAAAAGGTTTCCTTACACAAGGTTATGAACAAAGGATAATGAACACATCTGTGCAGTTGTGGTGTATGTAGGCCCTTATAACAAATGTTTGAGTAGTTTAATGGTGTTGGCTTGAAATGCTTTTCAAAATACAAATTGCATTGCTTTCACAAAAAAAATTGTTGTATCATATTCATCAAAAGGGGGGGGGGGATGGCAGAAAATGTAGGAACTATGTGCAATAAATTATAGGATTTATTATATTAAATGTGTATAAAATTTATAAAGTAATTACATATAGTATGGGGTGCTCTAGGTGTGTGAAATTTTAGTATATGTCATATGGCATCTGACATAACATCGTAAAATTATGAAAGTGGTACATATAAAAATGCCAAGGAAATAAGGGGTTAGATATGAACAATTATATGCCTTGCATTTCAGTCATGGAGGATGGATGAATACTTGTTGATTTTTAGTGAAGTAACAAGGGATGGATAAGATCACTTGTGAAATCATCACCCCAAATGGCTTCTAGATCAAGGTTTTATTGTTCTTTTGTTTTCAGAAGAGCTTTAACCCAATAAACATGGCTTATAGGAGTTTATCATACGCTTCAAGGACTTTGGGAATATGAGGAATATTATTTACATATAAGTAAATAGGGTACCCTATAGGGTGCTAATAATCACAACAATTTGTCATTATTTTGAAAATTAGTATGCCTAATAATCCACTCTAGTAGGTAAATAACCCCCACCCCATAAAATACTATGTCATCGCAGGTGTAGACTTATTCTAAATGGTAGCCACCCTCCCCCCCCTTTTCCGGCCAAGATATTTGTTCTTAGAATGGCGTTATGTGTACCACAAACTTGTTAATTTGTCCAAAATGGAAACCATTTGGATGTCTTCAATGTCAATGGACATATCCCGTGCATATGAATCAATTTCCCAGATGGACCCAACCCCATACACGCATGCAACCATATGCCCATGCCCATGCCCATAATCTCAAGTCCCCAGGATCCACCATCATGCCCGAATCAAGCCCTTAATTATTTTTAATTGTATTTTTAAAAAACCAAATAAAATTGTCTTTTTTTGTCCCATTGCACATGCCATGCCATCATCTTGATTCCATGCCTGCCACCTCCCCCTCAATTTCTCCCACGATATCCACCTTGTGCACTTGTAGTGCCCACCTTTCCACATTTTTTTTTCTTGGGTCACATGTTTGTTTTGAAGAGGAACCTCAGCTTTGACATGTGGCTCTTTTTGTTGGATTTTTTTTCTTCTTTTCTTAAAGCAAGAACATCGGGGAACATTGGGGCGACGGCCTTACCACCACCACCACGTTGTCTTCCGTTTGTCTGCATATCGGTTGGATACACATTGTTTTGCCTTGTTAGAATAGCAAATACAAAGTAGTTACGACATAAGGCCAAAGGCTAGTGCCAGACGAGCATTAAGATACAAGAAAACAAACCCACTTGAAGGGAAGGCACAACTCCAAGCTTGCCACAATCCCACGTAAGAAACGAACCGAGAGCCAAAGAAACACCAACCTAGCAAGGACAAATTAGGTACTATTAAAGACACAAGCAACCAAAAGAGCCCTACCCTTTGAGGATCTTCCGATTCCACCTTTCCGGAAACCTCTCTCTCCAACCATAGAAAATAAGCCTCTCTCACTCCAACGTTGGTCAAATTTAGCGACGACTTCTTATTCCAAAAACATGTATATCATCACGAGGCAGGCTACCCCCCCCCCCCCAACACCATCCAGAATCTTTAGTCATTCATTGAAAACAAGCCATCTTTGGGGAAGACATCAACATGATATTTGCTTAGTGGAAAGGTATTCCACATTCTTCGGGGTATGACGAGCAGTGTTCAAGATTGAAGCCCTCATATGAATTTTATTTTGAAGGGTTTTCAAATTTTAGCTCTTCAGTTGAAGGGCTGGTTCAAATCCAAGACGTCAATGTAAGAATATAGAAATGAAATACAAAACTCATATTAAACTTGTGCATGAATTTTATATAGTACATGTTTCCAGTACAATGTGAAGAATTAAGAATCAACCATCTAACTCCACTTCTTGTAGTGACAATGCCCTATGCTTGTTGGTTCTTGTGGTGGGCAGATTATATCGAGGACTTCAAGTGACGTCTTCATTTTCAATTTGGGGTTGCGTTTTGAAGGGTTGTTTTGAGAGAGGTATATTTTGAAGGGCCAAATTGCGTTTGAAGGGCATTGAAGACTTCAATCTTGAACACTGATGACGAGGGTATTACATTTTGAATGGTTTGGATTAGGAGATCATTTTTTTGGCAGACGCTAAAGTACCCCCTACGAACTTGTAGGGGGAGGTAGATATGGACTGGGGCAGCCCCCCATAATGTTTTTGAGATTTTCTGAACCCAACCAAAAATTGTTGCCTGCCCCGCCCAACTTCGAAAGAAACATTGCCCTTGATACTTGAAGGCCACTTGTTCACAAATCCCATGTTGAGTGCACTTCACCTTCAAGGTCTAAAATCCAATACATGTGTGCACTTCCAATTAGTAAATAAGCAATTGATTGGGATTTCATTCTAGAAGTGAAATCCATCAATAAAGCATGTAATTAACTTGGAGGTCAAAAACATTACAAAATCCTCATTAACATTGAGGTTCTAATTTTTGTGACTTACCATTTGAAAGCATCTTTGTCATTCTAAAATGAAATTTAAATTAGTGTGTTGATTTAGTATGTATATTTTATAATAGTTTAGGTAATGCCTTCTACTTGCACAAATTACTTCATAAGCATTCAAATTAATTAAACATGATTACATGTAATGGAGCCTAATTAACCGTGATTGAGCGCAAGGCCTAAGTTCTACATGTATTCAATACACATTTGAGCTAAATAAGCCAGATATAGTGCAAGTAAGCACATTAAACCTAATTAAGCATAATGAAGCCTACACACCCTTTACCATCCGAATATTTAATTAACCACGAGGGATCAATGGCATTTATTGATTGCCAACGAGATATGAGCCGACTCCTTGAGAATCAATGTACATATGAGACCTATGGTGGTAACCCGGGTTACCGAATTTATGAAGTGCATGAACACAATTAATTAATTAATTTTTCGGAGGGCGGGTGACTGAATTTTAAAAGTGCATGAATGCTTTTAAAATAATAATAATAAATTTTCTGGAGGGTGCTCAAAATAGGACCAACATTGGGTTTGCACTTTGCGAATAATGCAGTCTCAACAACATGGACATGGGACATGGTTCATCATTGCGTCTTTTGGGGTTTGTGTGTGTGTTTGCTCTTGTGTTTGCTAGCAATGTCGCAGTGGTCAAAGTTTGCCCTCTTCTAGTACGGCGGAGTCTCAAAAACCGAAGTCTCAAAAATTGTTGTCGTTATGAGGGCGAATAGAGCTTGATGAGCCTGACAATTTGAGCCCCTTTCTTCTGGTTTGGACCAATTTTGAGGCAGCTATCGCAATCCGCGGACATCCGGGTTATAGTGGTAACCCAGGTTACTGCCATAGGTCTCATATGAGCTTCATGGCGTACTACACTGTTTATGATGTTTAGTGTCACTTACTATTTGGACGTACACAATGCTATAACTTTTTGGTATAGAATATCATTCTTAACCAAGAAGGGTCAATTTAGTTGTTTAGACATTGGAGAACATAGACATCTTTACTTGATTATGAAGTTCATTACAAGTACAAAGTCATAGCACAATGTACGTCCAAAAAGTAAATGATACTAAATGTCATAAATGGTGTAGTCCAAGAAAGGTGGCCATTGTCATCAATCCAACACCACCTAAGGATATTACATTCAAGAGTAGCAACTTTACAATATAAGAAACCAAGGTTGCGTATGAGTACTTGGACTCACACACACATCATGGCTCCATAAACTATGATACGATTTGGTGCATAGTTGTTGTCCCGACCATTGATTTGATAGTTCGTTGGTAGTCCTGCCTTTTAGCTTGGTTTACTAGGATTGGTGGGCCAAGCTAATCTTGCGTAAGCTGAGCCAAGATTTAAGATGACAAGTCCCATGAATCAGACCCTATTTGACATTCTAAATTTTTTTGAATTTTTTTGGATTGAATTTTTTCCCGTAGAGAGCTTCACCTATGTTTCAAAATTATGCTTCGATTTCCGACCAAGATGCTTTAACTCTTAATGAGAAAGTCTCTTAAAGAGGCACCGAACTCCTAGTTTGGCCCCTATTTGAAGGACTTTGTGACTGAACTTTATTGTCACAAGAGTGAAGCATATAGCGGGGCAATTATCGCACAAGAACCCTTGATGAGATACAACACAACATCAGTGGTCCTTTTGACTTACTGATAAAAAGGTTTGAGAAGAGATTTGATGTCACAATAAGTCGATTAGCTTACAATAATTATTGTATGTCATATTCAACACTGATATCTGCAATTAGGTTGCCCACGTTAATATATCGACATTCAACACTAGTTTGAATATTTGTTAACATAGTACCAAAATACATGAAATATCTTTTAATGTGGTTGGTATACAGTCCAATAAACAAAGTTATAAGTTTTGTGATATGATTTTGACCCAAAATCATTTGCATGGGTGAAGTGGCAACATGTTCACAAAGGCAACCTAAGAGCATGTTCACATGTTATCAATACAGGGTTCCGAAACAGGATAATGTCATGTTTAGCCCAAGAGCTGGACCCACATGTTAGGCCCAACTGCTATTATATTGTTGGCAGGGCCCAGAAAGTTCTCCCAAACCTTAATAGCTTGGGTCTATTGCGGCCCAACTTTCAACTCCTCTATAAGATAATCAATTTTCAATACTTCACAGTCTCTTATCAAATAGAATCTTAGCTTTAACTATTTCTATGTACAACCTTGTGTATTGTAAGATATTTGTTTGATCATGGGACCCATAGTTTATGAAGCTCATATAGAATGAATGTGTGGACACATAATAGGACTACTCCCTTCTAAGATAATGCTACCCGATTTAGCACCCCTTTGTGTTGGCATTTGGTGTACAACATGTGAACATGCCTTAAGTGCACATATCACTGTACACATTTCTACATACCTAAGTCTAATTGTTGCATTGTTTATGGTATTTAGTGTCACTTACACTATTTGCAAAGGCCTAAACTAGATGCCTAGAGGTCTCAAAATGTCATGTCTGCTAATTGCCAATATAATAGTATTTGTCAATATAATTAATTTTTTAAAGTGAGAACATTTACATTATGAAATTTAATGTAGGACATTGGGATACTTAAGATGATAGGTTTGCGATTTAGTATGCAAGGGGAAGATATTATTGAGCATACTAATGGCAAGTGTCATTTAAGTACAATTAAGTCATCTTATAGACCATTGTGTAGCATAGGCATACATCTCATATAGAAGTGCACTTGAACTCCAAGTGTCTTGAGGCGACACTAATGGTGGCGTTGTTGATCATTAGTGTAACTGAGCAAACACCTCAAAATAGGGTAAGTGACACCATTACGCATGCGACACTGAATGCCATAAATGATGTAGTTCATGAACTGTATGGCATAATACATTGACTCTCAAAACATAGTCAATTAGTAAAACAACAAATTTAGGAGGCCATATCTAGAAGAGTTTTGATCTTTTTGCCAAACCATAAATTGGGTCGGATGTGCAATCAAGCTAGCTATCATCCTTCCAAATTTTTGCTTGAGTATTGTAGCAACAAGAGATAAATTACATTTTGAATGAACTTAGGTACTATTGACTTTGTTTTGAAACTGTTTTCATCACTCACCTTCACTTGCAAGAATAAGTTCACAACACCGCCTAGGGTTCTTCCTCTCACTTCTAGTTAATAGTGTGGTCTCTTAAAACATTTTCTCTTACAGTTGTGGAGGTTTTCTTTGCCCATGAAAGCATTACCAAAGGAGGTGAGGTTGAATGCTATAGCCATGTTTCAACATGGGCGTAGCACACATGAAGTGTCAAAACATGGAGGTGGTGCAATTTTTGTGTGGGGTTGTATGGCTTCCCGTGGCATGGGTTACATGTGCAAGATAGAGGGGAAGGTGACACAAGCTTTGCACCTGAGCATTCTTCAAGATGGTGTCGTGAAGACAATTGAACGGTCCCGTTTCAACCCTTCTCGTGCCATATTTTAGAATGATGATGATCCTAAACATACTGAAAAATTAGTCTAGCAGTGGTTGCCAATGCAATTTTTCTTATGTACATACTTGGCCTCCTCAATCACTTGACCTAAATCCAATTGAGCATGTGTGGGCACCCCGGGGAGTGCACTTAATGCTAAGACTAGGAATCACGTGAGTGCGTACTTTCGACCCCCCTATGTATGTACTAAAAAATCATTTAAAATTTGTTAAAATAATATGAAGTTGTTAAACACAATCTAAAGTTCTTGTTGTATAAATTTCAAAAAAATACTCACTTGTAAATATTTTTAAATTGATTTTTGAAGCGAAAAACAACACATTTCAGTTCAAACTTCTATAATTTTTTTTAATAAGATTTTAAAAACTTTTGGTCCTGAAATTTACACCAAATGATAGATATATACGTAATGATTTAGCACCTAAAAAATCTTAATTTAAAAACTATTTCAAGGTCAAGTACATAGGGGGGTATGCTATTAAAACGCACTCACGTGTATTCCTAGTCTTAGCATTAAGTGCACTCCCCGGGGTGGGCACTTGTGAAACGGAAATTAATGAGTATCCAACACTAGCCAAAGAAATGCTTCAATCGTGGGAGAAATGCTTCAGTCGTACAAGCTTCTTTCCATTCCATCACTCCTAAGCAATGTCAAAAGTTCATCATAGCATGCCCAATCATATCCAAGTTGGTTTAGCTTCTAAAGGAGGGTGGACAAATTATTAATCTATTGGTAGATGTAGGTTACAAATCTAAGTCAATGTATATGATTCTTTTAAAATCATCGTTTCTCCATGTGTAATTTTGCAAGTAGACATGAAAGTTTGGAATGATGTACTAGACTATGCCTATTAACTTACAAAAGTGAAAGTTTGTATGTTTCTTGTTTTTATTTGCTTGGCATTTTGTGTGAAAATTGATGTAGTGAGTCACTAACTCAGTTTTGAGAGCCAGTGTACATTTATATTTGTGAATAAGCATTTAGAGTAGAGGTGCTTGTAACCGATCACTTAAGAGATTATGCGCCAATTCTCTACAAGTGTAAGGTAGTGCACATTTTCCCATGTAAGAAGATAGAAATCAAGAGGACAATAATTTTGTTCGGTAATTTTATTCCTTAATTAAATTTATTGTGAATTTTTGAAGCCAAAAGTTGGTTCGAACATATTAACAATATCTAGAGCCTGCCATAACCGCTCATTTTAACTGCTCATTCCTCCTCAATTTAGCACTCAAATCAGGGACATTGTCATGGCACTATTGGTTCCAACCTCATCGAAATTTTGGCACCGTATAGGCTCCTAATGGGTCCTGGTTGGGAATAGGCACCTGTACTCCACAACAGTGAACGGGGAGTTTATGGGTTGACTCAGATTTTTACCCCTCTTTCCATATGTCATTCGGTGGTTGTCTATGCTCATCCGGTTGATGCCCAAGTTTAGTAACTCAATTCGGTGAAAAACCTAATGTTTTTTTGGCTTCCCGGTCATTTTCCCTAAGTTATTATAAGGAATCGGTTATAAAATTGACAAATAAAATAAGACTCGGTTCACATACTAAATTTAAGGAAATTTGCACACGAATTCAACTTTGATTACTACGTATCATAAAAGACCATTTCAAATCATATTTTGAAAGAAATCAAAAGTATTCAAGTATGAAAACATGAAACACCCTCAATAATACTTGAAAACAACAACCAAAAACATCAAATATGCACTCAAAAATATGAAATCAACACCCTTAAACATCAAATAAACACTGCAAAACATTAAAACAACACTTAACAAAGGGATGGGGATGATAGCTTTGGTGCAGTCCCGCCGCGGCACCGTATACGTAAACCCTAAACGACAGAAAGAGGCAGATGGAGGATTCAAGGTAAGGTGTGAGAGAACCGGTTATAACCGGAGATACCCTCGGGCGACCTAGCTAATAACCGGTGGGAGATGGTGTGGGGCAACTAATATCCGCCCACTCTTGAATGGGAAGGGATGAAAAACCGTCATCAACTTTACAAAAGCGGATGATTTCCTATACACTTATTTTTTCCTTCGGTTATACAACCTAAAATACTGAAATTAACCCAGTAATTTATCAATTTCACTCGGCTGATTTACATTAAACTTCGGATCTCCCCAGTCACTGCCCCACAACATCTCCTGTTTGAGCTACTGTGCCGCCGTGAGTCCATGACTAAGAATCTTGACTTTGTATAATATTTAACAGTACAAATTCAAGTATTTAACATAAAAATATAGGAGGTGTAGCTGTACAACTTGAAAGTTGTAGATTCATTCAGAAGATTATGTTGAGAAAGTCAACCGAACAATCGACTATAACAAATTTAAGAGACTTCTCTTCTGAAGGACCATTTGACACACCACCATCTACATAGACTGATACACGCAATAGGCTGACCCTTGCAAACAGGTCAACTCTTTACCAATGCAAAATTACATTGGGACAAAATCAAATCACAGAGATTTATAACCTTGTCATTCATTCATATAGCAATGTGGTGGTGATAAATTTTCAAAATAGTGTGAAATGTTGATACATTAGCATGGGTCAACTTAATTACACATATCGGTGCACAAAATGTCCACAAACATCACTTTTGTGTCAGCATGGTTGATTTTACATACATTTGACATGATATGTGATATTTCTGATGTGACATGTCAAATAGGTCATGTCGAAATAAACCCTAAACCCTACTAAAATTAGTGTGCCATGTTAATTAGAGTGGTGTTCATGACTTGTGATCTAGCACCATGTCATAAGATACCTTCACTGGTTGCCACCAAGTGACTACAAGACAGCTAATCTTAGTCGATGATGAGTAGTGTGGGCCACACTGAATAAATTATTTAGTGTAGTCAACAAAGGTCTTGAAGGAACCAAGTGTCGATTCTTCAATCCAAGGGTGATGGTGTGGTGGGGCAACAGAGGTTTGGACTCTTAGGGCATCTCCACTACCATAATTCCCCCCAACATTTCCTACTACAAAGTAGTGGTGGAAGAGCTTGTGGAGTACTAGATGGAGGGCCCTTAACCCTTTAGCGTCTTAGAAACCCATTATGGACTGTCCAAGGACAAAAACTTGTATTGAGCTACATACTTTCATGTTTATCCAATTGTGCCAAATGTGACTTTAAGTATTACCAACTCATTCTTCAAGTGCATTTTCAAATCATTTGATACCTTAATATTTTCAAGATTTGGGTTCAGATACAAAGCCTGAATAATCATGGATGCAAATACATACTAAACAATTTGATTCAATTTCAAATATAAGCATGTAACCATTTTCTCCTTGACATAAGATAATGTAGAAAATAAAATTCCAAACCCATCAATAAAGAAATAAAAGTGGATTTCTAACTTGCGGGTGAGGCTCATAGAAATTGTGTATATATTTCGTACAATAAGCTTCTGCATCTTTTAAGGGTCAAATCTATGGTGGCAGAGACACCACAACTACAATAGAAACTTTTGGGACCTCCTCTTTCCACCTCTCAAACTTTGAGGGAATTTTAGGATCTAAAATAGGGTATGCGCATGGGACATGTTGTCCTAAATCCCAGATCAGCCTATGAACAACTAGCTTCGTCCACCCATCCTAGTATGACAAGCTAGAAAGTCGGTTTTAATTAGCCCGACACCACTAATTACATAATAATAAGTGACACTGAATACAATATTTATTGTACTAGAAACTATGGTACAAAAGTACACTAAATAAAACTAGTTTCCCTCTGAAGTTCAAAACCTACATATGAAAACTGGTTTTAACCTATCAAAAAAGCACTTCAACTAAATATTGTATTTAGTGTCACCAATTTCATTTGTCTTGCTCAATACTACACTAAATATGATATTTTAGTGTCACCAATTCTAGTTGTCTTGCTCGATACTAATTGTAAACCATGGTGCAGCGTCACCAACACTACATGTTAACCCAACATTATTTGTCATTCCTTGTAAAATGGCCTTATTAACTAAAATGAGCCAATTGGGCCATTATGAGACAAACCGTACATTGGGAACGTGCATTGGGAACGTAGTTCACGAGCAAAATCCCGTGAAAATACGGTCATTTACAATGTTATCCACATCTAGAAGGTCATCAAGCGAGAATTACACATTGTCTCAAAGATCAGCGTTGATTCATATCTGCTAGAAGGGCACATATTGCTTCACAAACCAGCACTTAGGTTTAACCCTAACCACGGGCGAAAGCCCTTGACCAACCAACGCCGTGCAACCAAATTATTGGTTTAATCATAGAAGCCTCAACTAACAGTACTCAAATTACTGTGGACTCAAAGTAGAAGGATACATCTAACCACGGGTGAACGCCCGTCACCAACATTTAAAATGTTTTGGGGATTATAGATTACAGTGTTGCAAGTACTGTCACTTACCAAGTGATTTTTCATCCATATTTCAATCATCCATGACAATATTTCATCACAAGTTGCTTACAAGAGAAGGTAGGGTTTTGGTCAATAAATGAACTCATCCACCATCCACGACAATATTTGTCCACTTATTCATAAGAACTGTCATCCGAAAGGTTACTATAGTGACATAAAATACCAACCGACACTAAATAACATATTTAGTGTAGTTGTAAACCGCATGTGTAGTGTCACCAACACTAAACATAACCTAACATTATTTGTCATTCCTTGTCAAATATATCAAATATGTCAAAGTGGGAGGTGGCCATGTTTTTGTCGTGTTGGGAGCTCATGTGAGGCTGTTGACTCCAATCAACAGTTGCCACTTCAATGCAAACTTTGCATGAACATCAAAGATGTATATTTTGGTAATTTTTTTTTAATTTTCATGAAAAAATGGTCCTTGTGCTCACAATGACCATTCAGTTTAACATTTGGACACTCTCTAACTTTTAGGGAATTAGTTTCATATATGTGGTTAAGAAATATGGGGCAATTTACATACTCCAAATGCAAGGTGGCTAGCTTATTGTGGTTTGCACATTTTGGCATGAGAATTTGTGGAGATGCTCAACTATTGAGTTGTCCATGAAAATTCCACAACCAATTGTGAGTGAAATGCACTCAACACAACCTTTTCATAGGTTTGGGGTAGTTAAGGGTTGAAGGCACCCATCATAATTTCTATGGAGGCATCCCTCCCCTTTTGTAGTGCCCTTCCATTGGCGATTAGGTACCTCCTCTATGTTATTTTATATAACAAAGTTCTTCTTATTTATCTGCATGCTAGAGTCCAAGGCTAAAAAATCTCCAAAATCAAGCAATCATATTGGTCAAGAGCAGATTTTTGGACCCAAGGAGTTCACACCAAGGGTCTGGTCCAAGGTATGAAAAAATGAGGTGACGTCATTGTGGCATCACTATCTTGCCAAATCTTGGCAATCTCCACTGAAGGGAAAAATTTGAAATAAAATAAATTCCTCCTAGTTTGAGAAACCAATCTTCAATATTGAGTCCAAAAGTAAGGTTCAACAAGGGGTGTTTCAAACCCCAAGATCTTGGACCCCGATCCTAATGTCAAACACACCCCTAGTTTAGAGCATGACTTTGGTCCATAATTGACGTAGCTGAAGGTGTAGTTACACACAACCACCGTTTTGGTGGTTGATGGTTGTAGTTTACTTGTATTGGTTCAATTTGAAGGATAAGGAGGGAAAAGGTGTATTGATGAGAATCACAACCGCAACTCCACTAAATAGTCCTATTAGTGAGCCATACCAATTCTCTAGTCAAGGTGGAATTAATCTGGGTTTAAGACCCCGGGTTTTTCCTCTAAGTCTCTATGAAGACTTCTGACCCACATTTATTGGACGAAAGTAGTACAAAATGAAATAATCACCTCCACTAAGTTTCTAGAAAGACAATTAATGCGGCCCATACTAATTTTCTACTAGAAAGTTTCGTGGGTTGAATATTAATGTGGCCCACATCAATCCTCATTATGAGAATTAGTCACTTGCGGGGGGGGGGGGTGCACTCCATTGTCAAGTTGAACACCATGTGCGACCAAAAAAAATCTACTTTTGGTAAGTTGCATCACCAAAATGGGTCAAAGTTTTATCAATTTTTTTCATGAGTAGATATACATGGTATCTATTACATAGTAAAAAAATGGTAACCAAATTTGATGATCATTTTTTTAATAAAACATACCGTTTCTAACTAGAATGACACAAAATTGAACTAAAACAATTACTACAAAAATGAAGATGACTAAAAAATTCAAAAAATATATACAAAAGATGTTATCAATGGTTATGTATATGTAGAAAAAATATCATAATTTTAAAATTTATCTATGGCATATAATATAGGGGTAGCAAACTTGTCCGCATGTGGTGTTCAACTTGACAATGGAATGACCCCCCGTGGAATTAGTGTGGGCTCTAGAAAGATATTCTGGGCCACAACAATAGAACTATTTAGTGTACTCTTATAGCCCACTCACACACAACGAAAGTCCAACGTTTCGGGACGTCAAGGACCCTCCCCAAAGTTGGGGAGCTACCTTTTTGTGCACTTTAACATCATACGACTGAGAACGTTCAACGCCCAAAATCGGAGTTCTACATGGTCGTCAAAATTTTGAAACATCAACGACTTTCAAACACAATAAGGCAAAAGATCAAAATATCTTCCTCATCACATATACCGGCTTGCAATTGGTGACAACCCTATCAATTCCTCATCCTTTCTACCATAACACGTCACGTGAATGTTGGACATCTCAAAAACCTTTTGCACTCGAACACACACATGAGGTTGCAATTTGAAACGTAGCATGTTACAAAACGTCCGACGTGTGGCATGTGTGAGTGGCTTATTACTTACCCAACTACAACACGAGGTATACGTAGTTGGGAGTAGTCGCAATGGTTCTAGTTTACTTTCTTTGGTTTTATTTTGTTTGTAGTTATTAAGGTAGACATTGTGCCTAATTCGGTGCCTCGTCCAAAACAACATCTACATTTGAGTGGTGTATGGTCGGGTGTGGATCTGAGAACGAACGCTAAAAAGAAATGTGTCGAAATGAGATTGGACTAGGTGCTCAAAATTTAATACCCATTCTTGAGATAATAGTCGACATAGTTGGGGGACCTATCTGATCAATTAATAACTTAGAGAATCTTCACTTTGCCAATGAATAGGATATTCATACGAGCTCCAAAAATTATGAGGGAAGTGGGCACAAACACGATTTGGATTTGCTATACATTTTGTGCTAATTGCGTGTTTCATATCCTACCAAAAGTGGGTGCAAAGAGAAAAGCTTTGTTTTGAGACCCTTTTACCTTATGTGGCACCAAGAGAGAATTTGAGGCCAAAGCATGGGAGAAGATTTGTAGGAGGTATATTGTAGAGTCGCCCATAACCAATCATTTATGAGATTTTGTGCCACATGTAGAGAAGCATAAGGCGGTGCAAATTTTTCCGTGTAGGAAGTTAGAAATCAAAAGGATTCCAAAGAAATTGGTAATTTTATTCCTTCAATTAAACTTACTGTGAGTTTCTGAAGCCAAAATTTGGTCTGAACATGTTACCAATGTCTAGAATCTACCATAACTGCTCAATTTGAGACAAATTCCTCCTCATGTCAGCACTCAAAACCAAGGACATATGTCATGGCACTATTGAATCTGGCCTAATCAAAATTCAAGTCTCAAACTTATCGAAATCCAATCCAAGCTTGATCGAAATTCCAATGCCCTATAGATGCATGATGGGGTCCTGATCGAGAATAAAAGGTTTGACTCTACATTCTTAGGCTGAGTTTCCATGTAGGCCGCTCGCCCACTAGATTCTAGATAATAGTGGGTTAGAGTGTTTGCACGTAGCTAAGCATTATTTGCCATCCAATCACCCTCTGGTGGTCCGCTAGAATGTGGAGGGCCATTAACACGGCCTCTAGACTTCCATGCACCCACTAAAGAATCTTTAACCTACAAGTGTCGGTCACCGAAGGATTAAGACTAGTTGAAGACTCAAGAGAACCAATGATGGTCTAGAACTCCATCCTTGGTAACCGGGAGGAGGTTAGAATGTGGGCCCAAATTTGAGAAGATGGGAGTAGTTACACTAAATATGATATTTAGTGTCAAATGGTGTTTTATGTCACTATGGCAACTTTGTGTGGAGCATCTGAGACGGAAATTTTGCAAGGCTTGAAACATCCATTTTTTTCAATCAAAGTTGAAAATGGATGGTTTTAACCAATAATAGAGGGACCAACCTCAAAACCCAACTCCTCAAAGTTAGGCACATGTCAAGGTCAACATTCTTTGACCTTGGCTTACCAAACTCCATTTTGAAACTGGTGTTTTCAAACATGTGTGGCCTTCCCTTCAGGAACTATGGGACATGCTCCCAGATGAAACCTCCTCCTTCTTTGAACTGTAGCATGTTTCAAGATTTTACATACAACTCAGTAAGCAAAAGAAGAATTGGATACTAAGTCTAGGCTTGAAGTGGCCACTTCTAGCCTACATGAAGACGTTTATAATGTTGACAAACATGGGGAGGTGAGTGAACTTAAAAGGACTTTAGGTGAGATTGAGACTAGGAAGACTAGAGGCGCAACAATGAGGTCAAGGGTGAAATGGAAAATAGTTGGAGACAAATGTATTGTGGAATTAATAATTTTAAACAGTTCGGCAAAAGAATTCAACTACCATCATCTATGAGCTTAGAGATAGTCGGGAGAGGGAGTTCACTAAGAGAAATGATCTAGATAGAATTTGTCATGACTTTTATCAATGTCTATACAAACATAAAGACATTACATAGGAAGTCCTCAACAAAGTTTTTGAGGGCTTCCCAATCTTTGTTACCTAGGCAATGAATGACCGCAATCTATAATTTTTTGTCAAAAAGCTACAGCTTAGGCTTCAACCCATTTTGAGAGATATCATTAGTCTAGAGCAAAATGCTTTCCTTTCACTTAGGTTTATACTGAACAATATTGTGTTGATTGAAGAAGCACTCCATTGGGCTAAAACTTCAAGACAACCATTTTTTTCTTAAACTTGATTTTTCCAAAGCATATGACAAGGTATCTTGGAGATTCCTTTTATCTGCAATGCAAAGGATGGATATTAGTGAGCAATGCATTAAGTGGGTCAAAATGCTTTTTGGTAATGTTCATGTGGCGGTTAACTTGAATGGTAGCCCTAGGAAAGATTTTAATATTGAATGAGGGGTCCAACAAGGGTGCCCACTTATGCCTTACCTCTATTTAATTGTCGGAGAGGTCTTCACACATGTAATCAAGAAAGCAATAGTGGAGGGCAAACTGAAAGGAATTGTCCTTCTAGGTGGGAAGAAACAAAAATGTATCTCCTAGTATGTGGACAATCCCTCCTTTATGATTGGAGAGGATAAGAAGTCAATGGATGAGTTAGTTGATCTCCTTAAGGTTTTAATGCAATGTTAGGGATAGAAATTAATTGGGATAAATCATGTGTACATTGGTTCAATAAATACACACATAAGTTGGAATGGCTTGCATGATAGAACTGGGACTCATGTTTGGGCTCAACCTTACAACTCCCGACGTGGATCAATTCCTCTATGCCAAAATAGCTAAGAAGTTGGAGTACTAGAGTTTCATGAAACTTTCACTTGCAGGTAGGGTAGTCATATGTAACCACGCCCTTCTTTCTACCATATGCACTACAAGGAAACAATGTCCAAATTGACAGAAGCATGTCCGGAATCAACACGTCCTTACGACAAAATTTTGACAGAATATGTCCGAATTGACAGTGATGGTTCCTTGTAGTGATGGTGTGAGGCCAAACCCCCCACCCTTAAGCGTCCGTAGTCCGAGTAGTGGGTTTGGGCTCACATTCCTCCGCGGTATTGGATTTGGACTTGGATGAGTCCATAGTGCAAGGTTCACCCTTCAAGTGGTCTTGGATTTAACTTTGGTCTTTGCTTCCTTTGTCTTGCCATCGCGAGAGTGCTCCACATTCTCCATTAATTTGTGCACGTGGTTTATTTTTAAAGAGAGGATGCAAGTGTTAAAAAACACTATTCTCTATAGTCAATCTCAAATACATTTACTTGTGAAAGCCACACATAACACTAACTAGCATAATGTAACTAACTACTTGTCTATGAGCTAATTAAGTAGGCTATCTACTAAGCTCCTTCATGAACCCATCTCTTTACTTTCTAATTACATAAACCTAGCTCCTTCATAAACCCAACTCCTTCATGAACCCAACTCCTTAGCTTCTAACTAAATAAACCCAGCTCCTTTATAAACCCAGCTCCTTCATAAACCCAGCTCCTTCATAAACCCAGCTTCTTAGCTTCTAACTAAACAAACCCAGGTCCTTCATAAACCCAGCTCTTTACTTTCTAACTAAACAAACCCAGCTCCTTCATAAACCCAGCTCCTTCATGAACCCACAACTTTGTAGTTGTAATCCCCAACTACCTCACTAATTATTCAAGCCCTTAACTAATCTTCCTACCTAATTTTCCTAATTCTACTAACAACCCCTTTCTAATCACACAATTCTTCTCTAATCCTAAAATCCTAAAATCCTAGAGAGGAGAGGGGGAGAGAGAATTTCCTAACTTCACTAAGACTAACTAATCCACACAAGTATATTTTTGCACTCATCACAACCTCAAGTGCTCAACTCTTAAACATGGAACTTGCAACCACGTGTATTCAAAACATGAACTTTAAGTACCACAAATTGGAATCATGAATTAACTTTAAAATCCTTCACGTCAACACTAATTCTACCAAGAGGTCAAGCCCTCTTCAAGGCTAACAAGCCTTGGCTCTCAAACTAAAAACTAAGCACACACATGTGCTCCAATATGGCTTCCCACACCCACACTTATAACTCGTGGGGTGCCTTGGAGCACAAAGGAAAGAGAGGATGAGTGAGGGAAGAATGAGGGATTATATAGTAAGCTTGAGGGGGTGAGCACCCTCAAGGCTCACGATAAGCCCTTGAGATTTCCTCCTACTTAGTAGGCGCCAATCCTATCTTCTAAGCCTTCCTCCCTCAAATGATCAACAAGGATCCTAATTCGAACATTTAACTAGCCTTGGCTTTCTACCTACCACACTTTACCAAACTTGGGATGCTTCAACCCAAACTTAGCCTCCTTCGCTTTCCGCCGCCATAACTTTCTCCCCTTACTTTCCCAAATCGTTGCTCACCACTTAATTCAAACCACGATGCTTAACTCGTGATTTGATTGGTGCTTTGAGAATTTGCTTATCCTCCACCTTGCATTCTTCCTTGGACCTTCCCCATTAAGTGGCCATGATGAGGTGGTCCACTTGTGCGCTCCATGTGATCCTCCATTCATCCCAATTCGAATGCACTTGCCTCTTGAGTCACTTTGGTTGTCTCCATCCATTTGTACTAGCCTACTCACTAACTACTCAATCCAAGTTCTCCTTACCTATCCTCATTCACTCAAATCCTTCCGAAGGTAAAAACACAATAACAACTCACATCCTAGCCTCTTACAACATGGTACTTCTAAGACTAACATTTCACTCTTTTTATATTTTTGTGAAGTAACATGCTACTTCAAAGTGCATCAACTAACGTTTCAAGGGTCTAAGACTAAATGTGGGCACCCTTTTGGGCTCACATAATTGGCGACCATCGGGGGATGAATCCAAACATCTCTTGCTCCAAGGGTAAGTTGCCTAGTCAAGCTCGGTACTCCTTACATCTACTTCCCGATGTACGGGTAGGAAATAGCTCACCATTCAACGTTTCCAATTGAATTGAATTATTAGGAAAGACCTCATAGACAAGGTAAGGTCCTAACCATATTGCATCGAATTTCGCCGGAAATTCAAGCTTTCGTGCGTCTTGAATCATGACCATCATTCCCGGTGTTAGGGCCCTTCTCTTATGTCGTTTGTCGAAAGTAATCTTTCTCCTTCTTTGGATTGCCTCAATATGTTGAGCCGCCATTCTCCTCCCTTCGTCAAGTGCTTCCAAATCGGTTAGTCGATTTCGTAAGGATTGACTTTCGGTAAGTCTCGTACTCACGGCCACCCTAAGTGACTCGACTTCATATTCGATTGGTAGTGTCGCTTCAAGACCATAGACTAAGGAAAATGGTGTAGCACGCGTAGTTACCTTATAGGTTGTACGGTATGCCCAAAGTGCCGCCGTTAGTTTCGTATCCCAATCCCGCTTCGAGTCTATAACCGTCTTGCGTAGTATACTCACCAAAATTCCGTTAACCCTTTCCGTTTGTCCATTGGTTTGTGGGTGGTAGGGAGTAGTCTTCCGGTGATCAATTTTAAATTTCTCTGTCATCTCTCGAATCAAGTCATTCAAAAAGTGAGTACCCCTATCGCTTACTAGGATCTTCGGCACCCCGAACCGCGAAATTATGTTTTCGTACATAAATGTTGCCGCGTGTTCCGCCGTGTCGGTCTTCACCGCTTTGGCTTCCGCCCACTTGGTGAGGTACTCGGTTGCCACCACAATATATTTCATTCCTTTTGAAGATTGGGGATGGACCTCACCCACATAGTCGATGCCCCATTTTTCGAAAGGAATTAAGGGTAATGATACATGTAAAGGCATCTCCATTCTAAGGTCGTTTCGGGCATACCGTTGGCAAGCGTCGCATTTCCTTACATAGTCATGGGCGTCCTTAAATAGTGTAGGCCAAAAGTAGCCCGCTCTAAGTATTTTTTGCCCGGTGAGTTGACCCGAGAAGTGACCGCCGCAAGCGCTATCGTGGCAAGCGATTAAAATCGCTTCAACCTCCGTTTTTGACACGCATCGTCGTAAAATACCATCGGACCCCCTTCTAAACAACCTATGGCCCACTACAACAAATTGCCTACTATTTACCCTCACCTTCCTTCTCTCTTCTTTTGTCCACTCTTTGGGCAACTTGTGGGTTGTTAGAAATTCCACTATGCCCGCATACCACTCCGGTGTAGAAGTGACCACAAAGAGGCTATCATCTACTAACATATCATTTACCGGATTTTTTCCTATCTCCTCCGACAACCTAGACAAGTGGTCCGCTTGTAAATGCATACGACCCGGTTTATATTCCACCGTGTAGTCGAATTCTTCTAATAACAAAACCCACCTAGCTAACCTACCACTTAACTCCGCCTTGTTAACTAGATACTTGATAGCCATGTGGTCAACAAAAAATACAACCGGGTTGCACATGAGGTAATGCCTAAACTTTTTAACGGAAAACACCATGGCTAGGCACTCCCTCTCCGTTGTAGAGTAGTTTCTTTCGGCGGGGGTCAATTGCTTACTCGCATAAGCTATAGGTTGATCCTTCTCTTTTTCTCCCGTTGCTTGACAAAGCGCACTCCCTATTGCCACATTACTAGCATCACAATAGACGTGAAAAGGTTTACCCCAATTGGGTGGTATCAACACCGGATAGGTGCTCAACCTATCCCGCAATTCCTCAAAGGCTTTTTGACAAGCATCCGTCCACTCGAATTTGACATCCTTTTTGAGCAAATGGGTAATGGGCACCGCTATCTTTGAAAAATTAGGAATAAGTTCCCGGTACCATCCCACATGTCCTAACAACTTAGAGATCCCCTTGGAATTGGTTGGAGTTGCCAAGTCGCTTATGGCCGCAATCTTATCCGGATCGGGTTCTCTACCTTTCTCACTAACAACATAACCCAACAACACTCCCTTATTCACTCCCAAAAATGTCTTATCCGGGTTCAATGCTAACCTCATCTTCCTACACCTAACCAATGCCTCCCTAACACAATGTAGGTGATCGTCCACATTACTTTGTGTGCTAAAATCGTCCACAAAGACGGTCATGGATTTGAACAACAAGTCGGTGAAGATATACATTACTAATCGTTGGAAAGTAGCCGGGGCATTACATAACCCAAATGGCATCACTACCCACACAAAAGTACCCCAAGGTGTAGTAAAAGCCGTTTTATGGATATCTTGGAGGGCTATGGAAATTTGATTATAACCCGCATACCCATCCATAAAGGTATATCGCGAATGACCTCCAACCTCCTCAAGCAACAAGGTGATAAAAGGTAAGGGGAAGTGATCCTTTTGTGTGCACGAATTCAATTTCCTATAGTCGACACAAACCCTTAATTTCCCATTTTTTTTCTTTACTAAGACCATAGGAGAAACCCAATCCGTGATTTCCACCGGCTTGATAAACCCGGCCTTCAATAACCTTTCCAATTCCGCTTTCACCAACAATTGCAATTGAGGATTCATCCTCCTCTCCTTTTGTCTAATTGGCCTCGCCCCCGGAATTAAAGGAATCCGGTGCTCTACCATTTCCCTAGGAATTCCCTTAAGCTCATCGTAGGACCATGCAAAAGTATCACTAAACTCATCCACCAAATTGCTATACTCCCTAACCTCTTTCTCCCCCAATTTGGAACCCATCTTCATTTGTCGGGTTTTTCCATTCTTTAATTTTACATCCACGTACCGCCAATCCGCTTCCGACACATGTGCTTGTTCCTCTTTGTTCCGATACCAATCGGAAGGCACATTGGGGTAATCTTTCACATCTTGACCTACAACTATCCCCGTAGACGTGGTCTTGAAATGTAAAGGCTCCTCCAATTTCGATGACTCAATAATCACATCCTCCTCTTGAGTCCCATCTACATGAATTAAACTAACCTCACCCTCTTCCACGTCATCTACCCAAGGTGTTAACCCACCGCTAACCCACTCTTCCTCGGTGAGCACCTCACATGGCTCCAACAATGAGCCCTCTCCTAAACTAACACTAGGAAATTCACTCCCTAAGCCTACTTGGTGAAATGTAACCATTACATCAACCTCGGACTCGGGGTACTCCCTTAGCCATTGGGCATAATCCCCATTATCCCCATAATTGTAAAAATTAGGACCTAGACTTCCCGAGCCCGAATCTATAACAACCCTTTGACCTTCGGGATGGACGACTCCCACCAATGCCTTGCCAATCTCATTCTCGTTTAAGTCATCAATTTCCTTCTCCAATGGCAAATATATCTCCTTCTTCATCCATCCTTCTAATGAACCAATGGACACTATGACCCTATTACCCTCCGGACCATAAGTGATGGATGGTTTAGGTCCACCCCAATTGACCATAGCATTCGCCATCCGCAACCAAGGCCTACCTAGCAAAATGGGGAAGGTGTCCTTGTTGGAGTGCATTTTAATGACATGGAAGGTGACCAAGTACTCCTCGCCTCCCGTAGTCATTCTACAATCCTTGATCATCCCCAAAGGCGTAGTCGAACTTTGATTTGCCATATTTATGACCAAAGGTGAAGGCCCCGTGAGTCCAAGTCCCAATTTTTTCATAGTATCCTCCGGTAGTATATTTAGACTACTCCCTCCGTCGACTAGCACATTAGGAACCACCTTATCTACTATAACAACTTCTATTTCTATAGCTTTCACGTCTCTTCCACCTTGTGATTGGATCCTAGCGGCTATTTTAGCTTTCACCTTCCTCATCCTCTTGTGTACCGGCATTCCCTCCTTTAATGTTTTCCTTGCCGTGGGTGAAATTTCCAATAGTTGGCCGAAAGTAATATCCGCCTTGAGTGCACTAAGGTCCGCCCACAAGTCGTACCCGGTAGATCTTTCCACCTTAGAATTACCCACTACGTCGAATTCGTCTACGGGAACCCCCAGTCCTTCCCATTCACCCACATCGATATTATCCAAGTCATGTACCGCATTAGTCCTCTCCCTATCTTGTAAAATTATATTTTCCCTCTCCACATCCTTAGTAGCTCTTCTAGCTACCCTATCCAACTCGGAGAGATTAATCTCTTCATCCGAAGAGTAATTTCCTTGCTCTCCTATTCCTACCTCCAACGGGGCATCCCCTCTCCTAGCCCTAGTAGTTACCGCTAGTGCAGGTGCTTCTTCAACCACACCCTTACCCTTCACTAACTCATATGTAATAGCATTGGTGTGAGGAGGCCATTGACTTTGCTCCTCTCCAATTCTCGTTGGGAGAGGAAGCATGTCATCACATGTGGCCTCCAACACTCCATCCATGAACCTAACATCTTGGGAGTTAGATGGTCCCGGATCCGTTGGAGGCGCTTGTCTCCCGTTACTACCATTAGGTGGAACTCCTTGTCTATTTTGTATTGGAATGTAACCGGTTGTAGTTTGCAAGCCCGCCGGTGGATGAAAAGTTTGCCTAGCATTACTATGGTCATAGTATAAGTTAGGTGGCCTAAGTTCATTGGCCGGTACTCCTTGTGGCCTAGCACCTCGCATATTATCCCTTGCTTGTTGTTGTGGATTAGCCACCGGGTAAGGGACATTAATTATTTTGTCCGGTTGGCGACACGTATCCGAGGGATGACTTCCTCCACAATTGCTACAATTAAACTCTCGACCTTCGGACCAACATTGTCCTTGAGCGTGCCACCTTCCACAAAAGGGATGAAATTCCTTCTTCTCTAAATTTTGGCCACCTTGCCCTCTAGGTTGTGGTCCTCTATTGCTTCCATTTCCATAGTGAGGTGGCGCTTGACCTCGTTGATTTTGTTGAGGTGGGTTACCGTTTCCTCTTTGGTCACGGTTTTGTCCACTTCTACAAAATTGACGCGTGTGGCCCGGTTGGCCACATTGGACACACCATAATCCGGAAGAATGCCTACCCGACTCAACCGGGGGTGGAGGCCCCGGTTGTTGACTCCGGATCATTAATGACATTTGATCCGTGAGGCTTTGCATTTGTTTTATCATAGCCTCTTGGAATCCTAGTTGGCTAGCACCTAGTCTTCTCTCAACCTCCTCCAAGTGTGGATCCGTTCTAGGGGCCGGTAGTGCCAAAAGAGGTGCCGGTTCCCTAACCGCTAAAGGTCGGGGGCCGGTGTCCACAATGGCATATGGAATTTGGTTCTCATACTTAGCGGGTTCTACCGCTACCACCCTAGGGCGTATGGGGATGAATTGTGGGATCAATTCATCCTCCCTTCTCCATAGCCTTTCGTGATCTTTATCCAAGTTTTCAATATCTCTAGCCGCACGCTTGGCATCCGCCAAGGTCAAGGGATTCCTTTCTAGAACACCCCTAATAGTTCCGGACTTAAAAAACCCTTGAATGAAAAATTGCTTTAGCGTGTCGTCGTTGAGCATGGTACCCACAAATCTAGTGCACACTAAATCAAACCTCCTAATGTAAGCCGAAATTTCTTCCTCCCTTCCTTGCTTCAATGACGACAATGCCCTTAATGCGGTACTTTGACCCACTTCCGGCCTAAATTCGTTAAGAAACTCCCTTTGTAATTGTTCCCATCCCCTAAAATGTCCCTCGGCATGATCCCGATACCATTCATAGGCTTCCCCCTCTAGAGTGGTAGGAAACCACACTAACCAATAACCCGGGTCGGTTATGAGGAAGCTAGCCAACCGTTCGATATACCGTTCCATGTGCCGAGAGGGGTCCTCATCCTTGGTCCCATAAAATTTAGGGAGATGAGATGGTATATCCATCGCCGCTAAATTTTGTGGAACCACAATTGGTAGGCCTCTTGGCCTAACCAATGGGTCTATTGGAGGTATAGGAGGTATGGCCGGAATTGGGGGTATGGGTGGTGGATCCATCCCCCGTTCCTCGGCCATGGTGACCGGTGAACTATTCAACAATCCCCTATCAACTTCTACCGGGAATTCTTCTCTAAGTGTGTAATTTTCCGAAGAAGTTTCACCACTCAATTTGGAGGGAGTGATCTCCTCTTCAAGTTGAGCTCCAAGTTCTAAGGTGTCTAGAATTGACCTAGTCCTAGGTTCGACGTTCAAACAACTCTCTATTCTAACATTATCTTGTTCTAATCTATCACTGATTTTAGAGGACCGCCTCTTTCGAGTAGATTTCTCTAGTCCTACTATCAAACTTGGTTTTTGTGAGCGAGTCCTACCTTGCATTCCATAAGAATCGATCGACCCTCACTTGACCACACATAATCCTAGCAATTCCCCTCTTAATATTTTCACTTGTCTTGGTGTGGTTATAATTTTTTTAGGAGGTGAGGAAAAGAACCTGCAAGCCCACTTAGGTGAAAGAATCCCAATAGGGGATAGGCATGTTCATGTTAATTTTTTGGTTAAGTCGGAGCATCACCTCCGCACCTTCCCGCAAATTAACACTCACCACAATACCGATTGTGAGGGGGTGACCTTCCGAGTAGATTATGTTAAAAGTCGAGGCTTCACCCTTCAACTTCTCACACCATCCACAATTCGGGAATTACCCTCTACAACGGATAACAACAATCACGAGTACAAAAGGCATTCCTTAATTAGTTAATGAGTTCACTTTGAAGAAATAAACATACCTTGAGCAATCGCATCCCCCTGTGAATTAGCACTCCCCTCAATCGTGACTCAATGTAACAACACCATAAACTTTGTGAAATATTAATTTAATCTAGAGCATGAAATGACAACTCCCAAAACTTTGAGACTCACCCCGAGGTGAGTGTCAAAGTTCAATGTCCTAAGGTGAATTTACCCTCTAATGTTTTAATGAGCTACTCGGTTATAGGTTCCTTTTAAGTTCTTAGCAAATCCCCAAAAAAGTTGAGGACGTACCTTCGCCGCGCTCCTTCCTCAAAAATGAATTTGCGTAATTGACAATGCAATTCATTCCAAGGAATAGTTGAAATACAATGAATTCAAATGTAACCCAAAGAGAGAATACTTACCGAGTTTCGGGTGCTCCTTCCCTTCTCTCAAGTTTGTGTCTCCAATTTTTCCTAGTTGCCTCCAAGTCTCCTAGTCGCCTCCAAGTCTTGTAACTACCTTCCGCTTCGCTCCCGGCAGACGCACCAATTATGTGAGGCCAAACCCCCCACCCTTAAGCGTCCGTAGTCCGAGTAGTGGGTTTGGGCTCACATTCCTCCGCGGTATTGGATTTGGACTTGGATGAGTCCATAGTGCAAGGTTCACCCTTCAAGTGGTCTTGGATTTAACTTTGGTCTTTGCTTCCTTTGTCTTGCCATCGCGAGAGTGCTCCACATTCTCCATTAATTTGTGCACGTGGTTTATTTTTAAAGAGAGGATGCAAGTGTTAAAAAACACTATTCTCTATAGTCAATCTCAAATACATTTACTTGTGAAAGCCACACATAACACTAACTAGCATAATGTAACTAACTACTTGTCTATGAGCTAATTAAGTAGGCTATCTACTAAGCTCCTTCATGAACCCATCTCTTTACTTTCTAATTACATAAACCTAGCTCCTTCATAAACCCAACTCCTTCATGAACCCAACTCCTTAGCTTCTAACTAAATAAACCCAGCTCCTTTATAAACCCAGCTCCTTCATAAACCCAGCTCCTTCATAAACCCAGCTTCTTAGCTTCTAACTAAACAAACCCAGGTCCTTCATAAACCCAGCTCTTTACTTTCTAACTAAACAAACCCAGCTCCTTCATAAACCCAGCTCCTTCATGAACCCACAACTTTGTAGTTGTAATCCCCAACTACCTCACTAATTATTCAAGCCCTTAACTAATCTTCCTACCTAATTTTCCTAATTCTACTAACAACCCCTTTCTAATCACACAATTCTTCTCTAATCCTAAAATCCTAAAATCCTAGAGAGGAGAGGGGGAGAGAGAATTTCCTAACTTCACTAAGACTAACTAATCCACACAAGTATATTTTTGCACTCATCACAACCTCAAGTGCTCAACTCTTAAACATGGAACTTGCAACCACGTGTATTCAAAACATGAACTTTAAGTACCACAAATTGGAATCATGAATTAACTTTAAAATCCTTCACGTCAACACTAATTCTACCAAGAGGTCAAGCCCTCTTCAAGGCTAACAAGCCTTGGCTCTCAAACTAAAAACTAAGCACACACATGTGCTCCAATATGGCTTCCCACACCCACACTTATAACTCGTGGGGTGCCTTGGAGCACAAAGGAAAGAGAGGATGAGTGAGGGAAGAATGAGGGATTATATAGTAAGCTTGAGGGGGTGAGCACCCTCAAGGCTCACGATAAGCCCTTGAGATTTCCTCCTACTTAGTAGGCGCCAATCCTATCTTCTAAGCCTTCCTCCCTCAAATGATCAACAAGGATCCTAATTCGAACATTTAACTAGCCTTGGCTTTCTACCTACCACACTTTACCAAACTTGGGATGCTTCAACCCAAACTTAGCCTCCTTCGCTTTCCGCCGCCATAACTTTCTCCCCTTACTTTCCCAAATCGTTGCTCACCACTTAATTCAAACCACGATGCTTAACTCGTGATTTGATTGGTGCTTTGAGAATTTGCTTATCCTCCACCTTGCATTCTTCCTTGGACCTTCCCCATTAAGTGGCCATGATGAGGTGGTCCACTTGTGCGCTCCATGTGATCCTCCATTCATCCCAATTCGAATGCACTTGCCTCTTGAGTCACTTTGGTTGTCTCCATCCATTTGTACTAGCCTACTCACTAACTACTCAATCCAAGTTCTCCTTACCTATCCTCATTCACTCAAATCCTTCCGAAGGTAAAAACACAATAACAACTCACATCCTAGCCTCTTACAACATGGTACTTCTAAGACTAACATTTCACTCTTTTTATATTTTTGTGAAGTAACATGCTACTTCAAAGTGCATCAACTAACGTTTCAAGGGTCTAAGACTAAATGTGGGCACCCTTTTGGGCTCACAGATGGTTCCTTGTCATTGTCCAGGGAGGTCTACATAATTCTATGGAAAATTAAGGGGGGCATCCATAACTACTTTTGGTTAGGTAAAGAGCAACTTACACGAATAAGGGCTAGCCATAGTTAATGTTGCATGCAAAAGAAATATGGGGGGTTGGGTTTGGTAGATCTTGAGGCATCTAAATCTAGTCTTCTATATAAGTGGGTTTTTTAAGGCGATGGAGCCAGGTGAATCCAACCTTCAGCTCATGCTTTACGTACAAACTAGCACGCTTCAACCCACAAAGAGGGAGAAGTTGGGGGGTTGGGTTGGACTAGTTCACTAGCAAGCAACACATTGGATTTACATGATCCAAGGTTTGGGGACATATTAGCAAGGCATGGAAAAATCATGGTCAGGGGCATTTGCCAACTCCCTCCCTGCAACCTCCTTGAATTGCTTCACTCCAACATTTGGTGTCTAGGGGCCTCGAACTCATTGATAATGACTTCACCTATGCTAGGGCCCATGAATTGCACCACAACGGGATTCAATGCATAGACGACATCCGGGATAGTGAGTACCATACCTTCCTCTTGTGGGACGAGGCTCATGATACAGTGACTGCCAAAACTGAGTACGAAAAAGCCTAGTCTACCTTTAGCCATTCATATTTTATAATTTATTGCATTTAATGCCAAATCAATTGACGGCTCAAGTATACATGCATGTAAATGATGTGGCTACCAAATTACAAGTCCAGCAATGCAAGATAATTTGAGAAAGATCTAGATCAAAGTAAATTAGCTCCAAAACTCAGTTATGCTCACACTTGGATTACGCAATGAATGCTACAAATCTGACATGTACAAGTGGTTTTTTGGGTCCGATTTTTTGGGTGGGCATGTTCTTGGCCTTCACATTTATAATTGTGTCCCCATTCAGTGCACATCATGTATGCAAATTGAGCAAAATGGTTTTATTGAGGTCTCTCTCTGCTGCTGGTAGAAAACAAATAGAAGAAGCTACTTTAGAGAAGTTGAGGAGGGTGAAAGTACTAGAAATGTTGCTAGAGACTTACAGGTATCCCAAAGTTGGGTTGCACAATTTTGTAAGCAACATTTGAGTGAATTGAGTGATGTCAATCACAATTTTGGTGGCAGGCCACAGGTGTACAGTGCAACTGATCGTAGAGCTTAGGTGAGAGAAATCACTGTGGGTGGCTTAGAAACTGCACACAAAGTTGGAAATTACTTGATAGAAGAGCTTCATGTTGGTATGAGCGATAGTACTGTGAGGAGAGTGTTACGAAAAAAAGGTTTGAAATGTAAAGTGAAGCAAAAGAAACCAAAGCTCGCACTTCTTCAAATTAAGGGACAATTAGAATTTGCTAGACGTCATTGCCATTGGACTGATGATGATTGGGATCGTGTAGTATTCTCCGATGAAACAAAAATCAACCGATTTTGCTCTGATGATCACAGTTGGTATTGGTTTCGTGATGGACAGAGTAGAAGTGCTGGAGTGGTGCAACAAACTGTCAAGTTTGGAGATGGGGGAGTGATGATGTGGGGTTGCATGACTCCGAGTGGCCCTGGTATGATGTGTAGGATTGAGGGAAGAATGGATCAGTACATGTATAGAGAAATTTTAGAGCGAGAGTTGATTCATACGCTGCATGCATACAATTTGGATCATGCCAATTTGATTTTTCAACATGATAGTGACCCGAAACATACATCCAAGAGTGTGCGCCATTGGTTGAATTTGCAAGAATTTATTATTTTGAAGTGGCTGGCGCAATCTCCATACTTGAATCCGATCGAACACTTGTGGGCAACTCTCGGGGGGGACACTTAGGAAAATTAGTAAACATGGTGCGTTAAAATATAGGGTGTGTTTTATTCATGAGCAATAAAATTTAGAAAATTATTGGATATAACTATGGACTATTTAAATTGAAAATCCATATTATAAATAATATTGGGGTATACTAAGTATCGAAATTTATCAAGATTTTAGATATAATATAGCATAGGGATTTTGATAGAATGATAGTTTGTTTCTGAAGTTCTTCCTTCCACTTGTGTGCAACAGACTAAAGTGTTGATTTTGGAAAACAACAATGTTGTTTAGACTCTGTTTTCTCAGCAATAGATTGCAGCCAACTTCGTACACCCTAAACCTTGGACCCTAAAGTTCTAAATTTGTTGGTCTGCTTGTGACTGCAGTGCACAAACTTGTGTTTCTAAACACAAACATTGTTGTAGCTCATGCTAGTAATTCAAGTTCATAGTTCATTGATTCTCATGGTGGTGATGATTGTTTGCATTGTTATTGATTTGTGGTGATGCTTGTTCATGCTAGTTCTCATTGCATGTCAAATGAATTTTGTAATGAACATAGGCAATCCTTAAACACAAATTAGGGTGAGCTAATTTTTTATAATGAACATAGGGTTGAAAAAAAAATCTTATGTGAGTTATAACTATAGTAAGGCATCATAATAATACACCATATTAGGGAATTATATAATTAAACGGTGTGTTCAAATCTAACATCTAGACATAATACCCCTACATTAAATACCCCTTTAACGCACGTGTTCACACAAAGTATAGTGAAGTGTCCCCCCCGAGGGGCAACTTTAAAACGTTGACTAAACCAATATGAGAGACCTCCCAAAGGAATGTTAGAATTGTGGGAGCATGTTCAGGATTGTTGGGCTTCAATTACTCCCAATGAGTGTAAGAACTTGTATAGGAGCATGCCTAAGCGCATTGCAGCTGTTATAGTTGCTAAGGGTAGGTGGACAAAATTTTAACTTTGTTCCAGCTTGTGTGAGCAAAACTGAGTTTTGGATTGAACTTCACTTTACTTTTTGTTTGTACATGCATACTTGTGTGTAATAGGCCTCAATTCCCATGGAAGTATGACTGATTGCAATGGTAATCCTATGCAATTTATGGTTTCATTTTTGGTGCATCCAATTTCCTTACATTGTTTGTTGAATTTCAATATGTTGTGTTTGTACTCAGTTTTGGCATTCCCTGTAAATTCAATCTCATTGCAAAGGATTCCAATGATTGGATTCTTCTTACTCCTAAGATCATTAACCAGAGTTGGCACCAAAGAACGATCCAAAGCTACTCTTCCCGAGCACTTGGTTAGCCTTCTATAGAGATGGAGAAGCCGACCCGACAATTGTTACTAGTTGCTCGGTTGAGTTCACCCCTTCCGCCACGCCTCAACACCGCCTCTCCTTACCTATTATTGAGAAATGTTATAAAGTTGGCACCTACTCTAGATGCTTTAGCGAGTGGGAGAAACCTACCGGGCACATGTGTGAGCCAAATTTTTGGTCATTTAGTGAAACTATGGGCAAATAGTGAAATACTAGATGAAAGAGCATCCAAATGGATGAATATAGTGAAACCACAGGCTAGGAAGTTAGTTATAGCTATAGGCACGGCCGTAGGCGGCCTAAGTTGGTTACTGTAACTATCGTCCTCTTCCCCGCCGAGCTAAGAGGGCTGGCGAGGGGAAAGAAGGCGGGCATTTCTGAGATATTTTTTGAGCGCATTGTAAAACTAATAGTCTTGCCTCCCTCGACACAGATTGTGCGAGGCTAATTGTTAAACTATTTTCTGAGTACATGTAGTGATCACCGCAGTGATTGCGGGACACTGTTTGCTATTGAGGATATTTCTATTTGGATTTTGAGTTTATTGAATGGCCGGAATGAGTCGAACTATTTTCTGTTGTTGAAGCGTAATGTGGATTGTGAAACTATTGCCTATTGTTGAAGTTGCAATTGTATGTGTGAGAGTTTGTGAATATAGTTGAGCAAGTCAGAGTGTGACTGCGAACTAATTGAGCGAACGCGATATGATGAACTATTGTCCGTGGTGAGACTGCGATCAGTTGAGAGTGAACCTTTGAATATAATTGAGTAAATTGAAATTGTGAGTCAAGAGAGTGGAGAGTGTAAACGATTGAATCTGAAGCTGAGAGAAAAACTAAGTGAAACAAAAACTTTGAGTGGAAATGAGTGAGAGCAGAACGTGTAGAACAATACGAGATTAAGAGAGTATTGTTCGACTTCGTAATGAGAGAGGTCACGTGTAAGGAAGGAAGAGCAGAGTGAATTGATTAAATCTGAGATAAAGAAGACAACAATGTGAGATAAAACTATTGTCAGAGAAAGGACCATAGTGGGAAGTGAGTTGAGGTTATAAATCTGAGTCGAACTATGAGCAAAAGTCCAATCGAAACTAGAGCTTATGTTATATCATTGGCTGAAGAAGGTGAGATAAGAATGAAAGAAGCAAGAGAGTTATTATCTTAGGGTGAGGCCAGATAAACCATAGTCTTGTGTCTCCGAATGAATCGAGAATTGGAGCGGACAGAGCATATTGTGGAACAGGTTGTGAGAGCCGCAATATGATGGCAGTCTATAGTTAAGTGAAACTATTGTCTCCCTGTGAGAGGGATGAATCGGGACAATCAAGGGTTAGTCCGAGAAGGAAACTATTGGCTATAGTGTTACTTACTATAGGATGGGAGGAGGCCGGGAGGCCAAGCGTCAAATCTGAAGTCGAACAATTGACAATTGTTAAGACCTGTGAGAGGCAGTGAGGAAGAAGAAAGAGCATATTGTTCAGCCAATAGAGATTATAGTTGAATCATGATTTTAGGCTGATAGATTTACAATTGAGAAGAATGGAATTTATGAGAGAATCTCAATCAATTGATATGATGAGAGAAAGATTCTGATCAATTGATTAATGAAGGGATTAAGGAATATAAGTTAGGATAAACTTTGGATTATCAATGTGATTTAGGCATAAGTTATCCTAGACTTGATTGGAGTTTCATATGATTATGTAGTCTAGAGAATTTGATCTTTGAGTATAGAGTGCAAGCTAACCAGATCAACTATTGTCTTGTGTGTTACCCTGGTTGTTGTTGTTGTAGGTTGTGCAGGGCCACTAAGACTATAGCTTGACTTGCCGATTGTTGTTAGTTGCATAAGTTGTGAGTAATGATTAAATCTTGGAATTAATAAATGAACAAGTTGTCTTGCATTGAAATTAACATTGACCAATTAATGAAGGAGTTGTTGTGATTTGAAGATGCATTGGCCAATGGTTACCAAAGACAATTGTGATACTCAAAGACTATTGTTCTCGAAAGACTATTGTTATACAATCTCATGACGAGATGGTTACTACTGTGACATACACACGTACCCCACTGAATGAGAAATACAGTGAGAGGAAACCCTGTGAGAAAGGAGAGTAAAAGATGGATAAGAGATGTTTTAGAGTGAAGATAGCATACCTATTGTCTGATTAATGAACTATAATGTGACAGATGCCTGTAATAGACACTAGTTAAGCCTTCCTTGAGAGTCTGTACCCTGGGTTTTTGTTTGTTCAGTCATAGCAAAAAACTAACTACAACATGTATGGCTTCTTTCATGAGGTTAAGATCATTCACACTACTAGGGGTAAAGAGAAACATAAAATTATCTTCTTCTATGGTAAAATGGCCAATCTTGGTTGGGACCCAGATCGATGGCGATGGGTGGAAGGCTATTAGTACCTCAACTAAACCACCAAGTTTGGCAGGATGGAGATTACTACTAGAAATTATGGGAATAACAAGGCAGCTGACAATTAGCAAGGCTACCTTCCAAGGAACTACATGTTATATTGGTCTTAGGTTTGGGACCCAACCCACTCCAAGAAAGAAATTGCTTTCATGTGGTCCATCTAGTATAAGGCCGTCATTGTCAATGAATGGAGGGCCCACATTGCGCTGGCGTCGATATCCAAGCAATGTGTTTTTTTGTGTCCCCAACACTAGTTTTGGAATTGCATTCAAGCAAGCCATACTTGGCGGTGAGCCACTTTCATCATGCATGAGCTCTGGGGGGTCAGGGCAGGCAACTATGACAATATTAGTTGGAAGCAAGCTATTTTTGGGAAATTTTGATAAGAATATCAAGATTTACCACATTCTCCATGGCATTGCCCTTTGGACAATTTGGATTGAACAAAATGATAGGGTGTTAAACCATGAACAATGGCATGAGTCCAAAATGAAACACCTTATTTGGGATGACCTCATTACGTATGTCAAGGTGGCTTGGAAAAGGATATTTAAATTTGTTAAGATTAAGGCACACCCCCACATGGCTTTATCAAATAACCAATGTCTTTCGTAGAAACTGGGTACATCTCTCTTGGTCATAGTTGAGGCACTTGGCTATCCCAATGCACCTACAAGAACTTGCTTTGGAGATTTTCGAGCAGGTTTTACTCAAGTAGCTTTCACACATGTTCATCGTTTTATCTACTAAGCAATGACATGTTGGATAGTTTGTGTCCCATCCCCAAATGCCTTACGACTCATCTATCTTACCATTGGTTTTTGTTAATGGAGCTCCTCGTGCCCTCATAGCTAAGACTAAAAGCAACCAATCACAATGCTAGAGGCAACACTTTTAAAGGTCCTACATTCTTGCCTCATTGTTAGGTAATGATGGGAGGGTTGGTGCTTGAGGCTTAAACTTCCGCTTTGAAACCATGCCACGTCCTTTGCCAACTAGGCTCGGGATTATATAGCATTGATGGTGTGATGGCCATGTTTTTAGAACGAATTTTTAAGGTTGAGCTAAAGTTAGGTGGGAAGATGGCATTAGCATTACTTTGGCTGAAGCCCTCCTCAAATGTTTCGATGAAACATGGGGTGCTAGGAACGTTCTTTGTAGACGGGATCAATGTTCAAGATTGAAGCCCTCATATGAGTTTCATTTTGAAGGGCTCTCAACTTTTAGCCCTTCAGTTGAAGGGTTGGTTCAAATCCAAGACGTCAATCCAAGACATCAATCCAAGAATATAGAAATGATATACAAAACTCATATTAAATTTGTGCATGAATTATATGGTACATGTTTCTAGTACAATGTGAAGAATTAAGAATCAACCATCTAACTCCATTTCTTGTAGTGACAATGCCCTACACTTGTTGGTTCTTGTGGCAAGCATATTATATTGAGGACTTCAAGTGACGTCTTCATTTTCAATATGGGGTTGCATTTTGAAGGGTTGTTTTGAGAGAGGTATATTTTGAAGGGCCAAATCGCGTTTGAAGGGCATTGAAGACTTCAATCTTGAACACTGGACGGGATAGAATGAAAATCACTTGGAATTGGAAAAGACAATGTATGTAAGTAGTTTGTCATTTTGGACACTTGGTGGCTTGGGAGTTGTCCTTGGTGGTGATCTTGGTTCTTGGTTCTTCGTTACTTTTTATGTGGCGATGTGGCATGTCCGAGGGGTCTTGCCTCCCCTCAAAGTGGGCATGTCTTCTTTGGTTCTTTATGCACTTAGTGTTGGCTTTTTGGCCTTCTATCTCTGAAAAAAACAAAAACAAAAACAAAACAACAACAACAACAACAACAACAACTTTCCATAGTTGTAGAAAGTAGGCCTTACCTTTAAAAGCTTTGTACTAATCTAGACCATGGTTCTCTACTACATTGTTTATAGTATTTAGTGTCACTTATTATGCCCCCTCCCCACATGACTTTACCAAATAACCAAAGTCTTTCCTAAAAACCGGGTAAAGCTCCCTCGGTTATAGCGGAGGCATCCGGCTATCCCAATGCACCTACAAGAACTTGCTCCAGAAATTTTTGAGTAGGTTTTAGTTAAGTAGCTTTCACACATGTTCATTGTTTTATTTACCAAGCAATGAATGTTGATAGTTTTTGTCCCATCCCCAAATACCTTCCTACTCATTTATCTTACCATTGGTTTCTGTTAATGGAGCTCCTCGTGCCCTCATAGCTAAGACTAAAAGCAACCAATCACAAGGGCGGGAGGCAACACCTCAGGGAGGTCACTTCCCCTTATATTTTGTAACCACGTGCATTAACCGGGTATTTGTTTGGGGGCTATTTACCTAGTAATTATGGTTTTAAGAGACCCTTTTAGTAGGAAAAAAGCTACTTGGTCTTAATTTCCAGCACCCTATAGGTAATTCTAAGTCCAAATGTAACCTAATTCTTGGCACGATATAGTACTTGTAAAACTTAGGCATTTGCTCAGATGGACATTAAAGGTTTTAGGGTAAGTGTCTGGCGTGGACATATGCAATGTACATGAGCATATTTGAACCAAACTAGAAAGCAACATAAAAAAAACAAGCATAGCAATTGAGTAACCATTCAAATCACAAAAATCAAAATCAAAAATCACAATAGAACAAAAAAAACTAGTGCCTCAAAATGCATTACAACTATGGTGAGTTGTGAGCCCAATATGGTGCCCACATGAGGTGTTAACCTCAAAAGTTCAATCAACAGTTGCTTTTACCTTTTCTTCAATTAATCAAAATTCCAAAAGAAGTGAAGCTTTTGTGTTGGGCTTAAAATTAAGTTTGCAGTGTTGGGGTGTGTCACCTTGGAAGTGGGGTTGTTCGTGATGGTTGAGTTAGTGTGAAAGTGGGTTAGGGTGGATGATTAGTGGGATTTGGTGGGAGGTTTGTTTTTGGCTCAGGTTGGTGTTGTTTTAGGGGAGGGTTGACTTCACGGAGGGGTGGCAGCCCAGGGATTACTGGAAAACTAATTAGGCCGGTAGCAGGGTGCCGGTAGCAGGGAGCCGGTAGCAGGGAGCCGGTAGTTGGGAACCGGTATTTGGGAGCTGGTAGTTGGGAACCGGTATCTGGGAGCCGGTAGTTGGGAACCGGTATCTGGGAGCCGGTAGTTGGGAACTGGTATCTGGGAGCCGGTAGTTGGGAACTGGTATCTGGGAACCGGTAGTTGGGAACCGGTATCTGGGAGCCAGTAGCTGGGAGCTAACTCTGGTGGCAGAGGAAAAGAAAGGACGGAGGCGGAAAGGAGAGGAAAGGGGGCCCAGGGCGGTTCAACATTAGGCTGTGATCAGGAGTTGAGATCAAGTTTTTGGGCTTGAAGACATTAGTTGAGATCAGGTTTTAGGCTTTGAAGACATTAGTTGAGATCGAGGTTTAGGTTTTGAGCACATTAGTTGAGATCGAGGTGTAGGCTTTGAGCACATTAGTTGAGATCAGGTTTAGGTTTTGAGCACATTAGTTTGAAAACAGGTTTAGGCTTGAAGCCATTAGTTTAGATCAGGTTCAGGCTTGAAGCACATCAGTTGATATCAGGTGGGCCTTAATCAGGTTGAGGCCTTGGGGCAGACTGGGTTGAGATTAGGCTTCGGCCTAGGCAACTGTAAGGGAATTCAGAGCTACGGAGGATTTATGCTTAGTCCTGGGCAGCTGCAAAGGGGGTTAGGGCTGGGAATGTAAGCCAGAAGTGTGAAGTGGATTCGACTTCTTGAGAATCAAAGGGGGAGCCATTTGGGAAATAGGAGGTTTTAAGTTGAGTTGATAATGGCAGGGTCCCAATACCTTGCAATGTAGTAAGGTGGGTAGTGGGCATTTTGAAGGATATAGTAGGTAGGGCTTAATGTACTTTCAGAATGTGGAAAGTGCCCTCGGGTTTAGAAACCACATTAGTGATTCCGATGACACATGCAATGTGTAAGAGGTTAGAAGAGGAAAAGAATGGACTATGGTTGTGAGTAAATATCACCATGGGTGCATATGTATTTTTTCAATACTAATGCCTTATGAGGTTGAATAAAGAGAGTGTGCTTGCATTTAAGTCATCGGGTTATGAGTATGGAGGTTCTCACGCTAAGTTTCTACAAGGACATGTGAGCCATGGATTCCCATCCGGACCACAGACGCTAAGGGTGGGGATTTATGGCTGACATGAGTGTTCAAAACTTGCATAGCAAGAAAGTGAAAAATGGGAGCAAGCGGCACCACCACTCCTAGGCTTGAAACCGAAACCCTAAACCGATTTGAAAATGGACCAATACTTCCAGCCCACGGGCAAAAAATTTCCTCTTGCGCTCATGATATGCTTTTAGTGATGATTTCATCACTATATTGTACTGAAAATGTATTATTTTTCATGTGTCTACTAGAAGGACTAGGGATTATACTCATCCTAATATTAAAAAAAATCTCCCATGATTTTATTCATACTAATTTAGATCTACTACTGAAAAAAATGAGGGTTTTTCCAATACCCAATTTTACATATAATGACATTTCAAGCATTAATTGAAGGCTATGGTAGATCCAAGTCTTATGTAAAATTTTCCTTCAATGAATAAAATGAACCCTATAGTTTAACTCACATGATTTACTACTTTTCGCAAGGTGACCTCCCCGAGGGCAACACTTTTAAAGGTCCTACATTCTTGCTTCATCTCTAGGTACCGATGGGAGGGTCGGTGCTTGAGGATTAAAACCTCCATTTTTAAACCATGCCACATCATTTGCCAACTAGGCTCGGGACTAGATAATGTCGATGGTGTGAAGGCCGTGTTTTTAGAACCAACTTTTAGGCTTAGCTAAAGTCAGGTGGGGAGGGGGCATTATACTATTTGCAAATGGCAAAAACTAGATGCCTAGAGGTCTCAAAGTGTCATGCCCGCTAATTGCCAATATGATTTCCTTTGTCAACATAAGTAACTTCCCATAAGTGAAAAAATATCTACATTTTGACATTTAGAGTAGCACATTGGGATACTTTAGATGATAGTCTTACGTTTTAGTATGCAAGAGGAAGATATTTTTGAGCGTACTAATGGCAAGTGTCATGTGTTTACATTCTAGTATGCACAAGGAAGATATTCTTGAGTATACTAATGCCAAGTGTCATTTGTGTACACTTTAGTCAACTTGGAGACCATTGTGCAACATAGGTATGCACCTCATAACACTATCGAACATACTCATGCCAACATATCAGTAAGCACACTTAAACACCAAGTGTCATGAGGTGACACTAATGGTGAAGTTGTTAATCTTCAGTATAACCTTAGCATACTGCCTCAAAAAAGGATAAGTGACACTGTTACACATGTGACACTAAATACCGTAAACAATGTAGTAGTGTGGATTGGCACATTAACTTCTTCTTCTTCTTCGTCAGCTTGTGCGTTTCCACCCTGGATTCTTCGTCGCAAACAAACTGAGGATCTGGCTGCACGGTTTTCGACTTGGGAACGGGGAGAGGCTGCTTCCCCTCATTTGACTTTCCACAATGCTGCTCATTTGGTGTCCTTCATTTAACGTGGCTGGGGCGAACCAACCCATATATCCGTACCTTACCGGGGAAGGCGAACGGCTGGGGATTCGTGGCACTCACTTAAAATCAACCATCCTACATATTGTGGATGAAGTGGCTCCAATACAAAAAGACCCCCTATGAGGTTGAGGGCCGATTCATTCGAATGTGACATCACTAGACATCCGGTAAGGTACCAATGTATGGGTTGGTTCGCCCTAGCCATTTAACGTCATGCAAGAGAAGGGCAACATAAAGTTCCACAATTTGGTCAAAATCACTCGCAACGACGTAGCTAAGGTATGCGGCCCTATTGTCCATGAGACATACCATTTCTTCCCTACACTACCTCTTAAACTGGCTCCAACATGTTTCATCAAACAATGTGGGACATCTAGAACTCAAGAATTTGAGTACACATGGTGAAGCAGTTTGCAAATAATGCTCAATGTACAACACAAGGTACATGTCACATGTAAATTACATCGAACATGTACAAATTAAATCGCTCATTTTTTTTTGGTAAAAATTGTTGTGAGAAGATTTGCAAGCCACATCTTCGACACATTCAACAAGATGTGAAGACAAGTGAAACCCAAGAGAAGACAAGAGAATGGTCAAACTTGATTTTATTTTTTCAAAATTGCCTTTTTAAGGCATATATTAAAAAAATCAGCACATTCACTTTCTGGTGTATGGTCATTCTTCTTGGTCCACATTCGGTTTACACCTAGTGAGGGGCCCAAAGGCTTTGTAAATTGTTTTTTTTAAGAAATCGGACCATGGAAGTTGGACCATCAAGTCAGACCATGGAAAAAGGCCACCTTCCATGGTCCGACTTCATGGTCCATGGTGTAAACCGGCCCTAAGCGTTGGATCAGCTTGAGAATTGTTTCATTCGGTAATCAACTGCAAATCGCAAAAGAATTTTTATTTCAGCATAATCAAAGGCGAGGTGCAAGAGTAATTATAGGAGGTCGATGTAAATATTTTCTTCCTGTTGAACTAAAAACACATGTCCTTCAATCTTGTTAAATGATTGAACCTAACTTGGTGCATGTATTTTGAGCACATGGTCCTATCTCATTGTAACATATGTTTTTTAGGTTTCTATTCTTTACTCATTTTCTATTACAAAAGCCTTGTCATGCAAGATAAGCATGCTTAGGATGCCACACATCCCGGGGATTAAAATCAAAATTGATACTCTAGCGAACTAGGAGTTGGGAACAGGGGCCTCCCCATTAGATTGCCAGCTCTTGAAAAAGGATGGGGGAAAACATGGCCCTTGTTTTGGGAGCCAATGAGAACGCTACATTGGATCTTACATGTTTCAAAAAGAAATTGGTCAATTTGTTAATTAATCAACTTTGAGGTGTGTGGGACCTTGTGGCTCTTCAAACTGCCCCATGTCACTACATCAACAAAAATGGCGGCTCATTTGCACATGTAATACATGTGCCCGCGAGTCATATATCAATACATCCATGTTCACCTCTCTAGTCCGAGATGGCTTTTTATGAAGACCTCCGGTTTCGGGTGGGTGTGGCCTCCACTTGAGCCTAGCATCAAGTGACTCCCTTTTCATCAAGTTGACCCACATGGATTGTTGTCTAGTCTTCCTCTTTTGGAATCTTAGTGATCCATTAGAGTTATTCGTAAAGTAAAGAGGACGAAACCATGGGTTTAGACCCTAACCATGAGTTTATGAACACAAAGTCACCCAAGTTTTCTTAATACTTAAATCATCATCCACTTGGAGTGGTGTTGGGTTATTACAAACTGACTTTCTAGCTTGTCATACTAGGAGGGGTGGACCAAGCTAGCCTTGCATAGGCCAATCCGGGATTTAGGACAACTTGTCCCATGTGCATACTTTTTTTAGATCCTAAAATTCTCTCAAAATTTGAGAAATGGGAAGAGGAAGTCCCAAAACTTGCACCCAACTTTCGTAACAGGGTCCAAAACACAATCGACTAGCGAGCTCTTAATAGAAAGTTTGCTCTAAGAAGGATCAAACCCACGATTTCATCCCTCTTTGAGGGACTTTACGGATAACTCTATTGCATCTGTTATTGTAAGTTAGTTAAGAGTGCACGTGGCAAGGCATTGGCACATGCATGAACATGCAACATGCTCATAGGCCACAATGTTGTCAAAAGAGTCCAGGCCACACTTGTAACTTGTAAGTACTTTGACGTCATTCAAGGTACATGTGACTTTACATATTACAATCACCACGATCATGGTTGAGTTGAAGTTTGAGTCCACTTTCAACCACAACTAGGTGCTCCTCTTCTTTTTTAACTTTATTCATTTATTTATAGGTTAAAGACAACCGCTCCGCGATAGTTGAAGAGTGCATTTATCCTCAAGAATCGTCTCGTCCATTGGTGCTATTCATAGAGTGGGAGACAAGCATTTTTATGGATTCTAGTGGGAAGGTTTATCTAAGGGCGAGTTTTCATGAAGGCCGCTCGTCCATCAGATTCTAGTGTGAATGAGGACAAATCCCCCCAAATGCGGAGGGAATTTGATGGGGTAGGGTTTGTATGTGCCAGTTACATTGATATATGATATTTAGTGTCACCGATTCTAATTCTTTTGCTCAGTACTAATTGTAAACCGCGTTATAGTGTCACCAACACTAAATGTTTATCCAATATTATTTGTCATTCTTTGTAATTTCTTTGGGGGATTATAGATTTATAGTGTTGCAATTTCTGTCATTGACCAAGTGAATTTTCACCCAAATTTCCATCATCTATGACAATATTTGTCCACTTATTCATAAGAAGTGTAGACATTAGACATTAGTAATATGTTTAAACCAACTTTTGGCTTCAAAAAATTATAGTTATTTCAATTTAAGGAATAAAATTGTCAATTTTTTTTTTGCAGTGCTCGTGATTTGTATCTTCCTACACAAGAGAATTTTGCACTGCCTTATACTTCTCAAGAATTGGCGCAAAATCTCTCAAGTTTTCGGTTGCAAGCACCTCTACACTAGTTACAGATGAACCAATTGAGTTTGAGAAATTCAAGACTTCAGGAACATTACCAATCATTTGAGAGAATATGCTGGGGAATATACCTCAAATCAATAAAGAAAGACCAAAAGATGTCAACATGTAAATAACCAGTTGGGACTTGGAAACACAAGGAGCTCGATCAACTATGCCCAAAAACCTTCCGGGAACGCTGTCACAACCTGATGCAAATTGCTGCCTGCAACTGATGGTGATCCAAGGATGGCTATGAGAGCTCCAACATCACGCCTGACAAAAACGTTTTAAAATAGAAATTACTGTGTCTGTGGTGAAGAGTCAAGGCGAGGTCCAAATGCACGCGTGACAGCAAGCAACGTATAGAAAATATAGAAAAAGGATGAATCAAATGCCATATCCATGCTGATTTGGAGGATCCTATGCAGCTGCGGAGAGAAGGTCCGGGGCAAGTTTTTGCTGAGTCAGCTGCTTGCGTGCACACTTTTCTTAAGGAAAGTCGTACTACGGATTCTGGTCAATGAACAGGGGAGCCAACCGCTGGTTACAGATGAACTGGTTGAGTTTGAGAAATTACCAGTTCAAGTTCAAGACTTCAGGAAATTTACCAATCATTTTAGAGGAATTTATTTATTTTTGAGACAAAAGGCCGACAGGCTAGCCCCAAAGCGCAAGAGGCAGTTGCCCACTTGGCAAGTTTCTGTCAAGTAGAGAGGAGATTTCATAGCCGGGAATCGAACCGCCAACCTTTTCCTTGAGATTTGGGTATCTCTCCACCATCATCCAGTAGTTTAGGGTCGTCTTGGACCATTTTAGAGGAATTTACGGAATACACCTCAAATTTGACGAGGGGTCAGTTTACTTACACCTAAATGTGCAATTGCCGCACGCTAATTGATTGGCATTCCACTATTTTGGATATTTGTTACCGCAATGACAAAATGCATGAGATGTTTTTTTCATTCAAGTTGCCATACGGATTGATAGACATTTCGTTATACAGTTTTGTGATTCGATTTGGACCTAAGGTAATTTGCATGAGTGAAGAGGAACTTATCCTCAAAGACAACCTGATTGCACTTATGAGTATACATTATGGTCAAGGGTTGTGATCATCAAATTGTGAGGGCCCTTGAAACTCATCCGAAGGCCATACTAAGAGTTGGGCTTTCAACTCTACGGTAAAGACATATACACGATTGGTTCTCAACCGAATGTTATTTCATTACCATGCTATTCAATGTGGGCCTTCAACATAATAGGTTATAATAAATCAAGGGTTGTGAGAGTTTGAAGTGTCATGGTTTTCTAGTCTTGTATGAGACCCACTTCTTTGATGTTTATGTTGCATCAACTACGATCGCAAAAAGGATAGTTAGTTAAGTGTTGTTGTGCTTTACGTTCTTTGCTTCTACTTTGCTTGTAGGTACCGTGTGGCACCAAGAGAAAACTTGAAGGCCAAAAGATGGGAGACAAGACTTCAACTTACCATCCCAATCTTTTATTGACAATCATTGACAATACCTTTGACAAAAGGCCATGCAAGGTGTAGTCATAACATTGTTCAACTACTTAGGGGACTTCCATTACCATATATAGCCCCGGGAAGTTACCAAACATTTGGAGCCATTGCTTGGCATGCAAGGGGCACCATGCAAGCAACATGAAGCACATTCAATCCAAAAAAATTGCAAGCATAATATTGATATTCGGTTGTCATTTGGGGGAGTGACACGGGGAGGTCACTGGCGAAAAATCGTAGAACAACGTGCGATAAAAAATAGGGTCTAATATATTCATTGTAGGTAAATTTTGCAAAAAATGTACATGTAATATAGGGGGTTTAAAATAGTGAAACATGTTTACATGTAAAATACCATCACATATAATGGCCTCTTTTATCTAGTCAGTACATGTAAAATAGCGTGGAAACAATTACTAGGGGTAGCAGGTCTAGGGTAGGGTCTGTGCTAGTGGATGAAAAGAGGTAATTTTCTATTGAAAATGCTTGGATGGATGACTTTGCAGGTTGGCTTGCTTGAACGTTACTGAACCAACGGTTCCAACATGGAGTTAATGGTCTCTACCCACGTGCCGGGAAGGAAAAAAATGTAGTATAAGTAAAATAGGGTGTTTTAAAATGATTCCCCCAAAAATTATAATTATTGATAGGGTGTATTAAAATACAAGAATTTACCTTTATTTTGAAAAATACCATGCCTTATAATCTTTTCTACAAGGTAAATAGCCCCCCGATAAATAGGTCTTGAACGCACGTGTATGCATTAATTAAAGAGGGAGTGACCTCCCCGTGGGGAGTGACATAGCAACTGGCAATTACGAGTCTAGGACTGTTGATAAAATTCATTGTACATCTTCAAAATCTATTGCCGATTCTCAGGCCTATCCAATCGAACACATCTGCTGAATAATGTTATGGTTAAAAGACTTGGTCGTGATGGTTGTAGTTTATTTTCTTTGATTTTATTCTCTTTGTAGATACCAATATGTGACAACATGAGAAAACTTGATGAGACATCTTGCGTGGGAGACGAGACGTCAACATGTCCAATCTTTACCCTAATGTGTCTTTGGCAAAAAGGCCACGCAAGGTGTAGTTGAGACACGGGGAGGTCACTCCATTGTAAAGTTGAACAACCATGTGCGAACACTTTACATGTGAAAAATCCTACTTTTTACATAAAGCATCACCAAAATGGGTCAAAATTTTATCAATTTTTTTTCATGAGTAGATATACACGGTACCTATTACATAGTAAAAAATGGTAACTAAATTTGATGATTTTTTTTTTTAATAAAACATACCGTTTCTAAGTAGAATGACGCAGAATTGGACTAAAAAAATTACTACAAAAATGAAGATGACTAAAAATTTCAAAAATATATACAAAATATACTATCAATGGTTATGTATATGTAGAAAAAATATCATAAATTTTAAAATTATCTATGGCATGTAATACAGGGGTAGCAAACTTTGTTCACACGTGGTGTTCAACTTGACAATGGAGTGACCTCCCCGTGAGTTGAGAGTGTGTGTATCGGCTGTGGTTTACTTTCTTTGATTCTATCTGGTTGTAAGTTAGTTACTGGTATTGGTCACCGAGAGGAAACTTCAATGCCAAAGTTAGTGTGGGAGACCATACGTCAACCATCTAGTCTTTAATCTACAATATCGTTGACAAAAAAAAGCCCTACAAGGCCGTAGTTGAAAGTGGTCGTACCTTAACTTTTTTTGGGCTTTTTCGTTGGTTTGTAAGTTACTAAGTCGTATGTGGCACCGGGAGGAAGCTTCAGATGGCCAAAGCATGGGAGACCACCATTCTAGTATTTATTCTACAAAATCTATGGCAAAAAGGCCATGCATCACCTAGTTTTGTATAGTCTGGGGTCACGCCATTTGCATGAGGGAATTGCTATAACCCATAAATTGTTCGTCTCCACTTTACGGATTGCACCAACTTTACAGGAGGGATGATAGTTGAGGGTCAACTCCACTATTCAAATGCAACTACGCTTGGCATGTAAACATAAACAATCGTAGTTTGTGGTCAAAGGCGAACCTAGACCACAACCACTCAAGTACACTAAATAGTCATACTACCGTGGCCACAATAATCTTCTAGAGCCCACGTTAATTTTCACAATGAGAATTGGTGTGTGCCACATTAATTCTCAACCCACTCTAAATTTCTAGCCAAGAATTAGTGTGGGCCACATTAATTTTCTTCCCTACAAAATTAATGTGAGTGATTGTTTCACATTGTGCTATTTTTTTCCTATTATTGATATTCAATGTGTTGGTCGGAAACCTTCATTAAGACTTAGAAGAAGACCTGAGGTCTTGGACCCACATATTCCACATTGACCAGAAAATTAGTGTGGTCCATGTTGATTATTTCCACACTAATAGGACTATCTAGTGTAGCTGTGTGTAAATTAACTACCCTCAAGTCTCCTCCCCATTGTTGTGATTATATCATTCATAACAGATTCAATTCATGGAAACTGTCACCGCGGGGGGATTTCCCCCTCCCAACGGTAACTTGGGTGTCATTGAACATAGCCGTTCAGAAAGGGCACTGTCCGGTCTGTGCCGATGTGTAACTTGCACCAGAAGCCCACTCTTCTGCCACTGTCCGTCTACTTATAAGAGCAAGAAGATCATTGAATTGTCGGGGAAATCTGTTTCGGTTAGAGTCCTTTCTGGTGCAGATTAGGCTATCCTTTCTGCCACAAGGTTGTACAGACCAGTGCCCGGGAAGTTTTTGGGCATAGTGGGTCAAGATCCTAGTGATTCTGAATCCAACCGGTTACATGTTGACATCTTCCGGTTTTGCTTCATTCATCTGAGGTGTATTCTATAGATTCCTCTAAAATGATCGGTAATTCTCCTGAAGTCTCCAACTTCAACCGGTTCATCTGCAACTAACCGCCGGTTCTCCCCGGACAGTGGTACAGACTCCCTGAAATGGCAGGACCTTCCACATTGAAATGTCAGGCTTTGTAGTTGTGACAACTTGGAAAATGGGATTACTCAAAGAAAGATCGTTGCCAGGTACATACGAGGTACAAGGATTAAATTTATACAGATCCTCAAACCTTTAACCCTTAAAGGCCAAAAAGTGTTTCATCTAGGCAACCAACATATCAACAACATGCACGTTTATGTTGTAATCTTCTGAATTGGGACACGTGAATCGTTAGATGTTTTATGAACGATTCTAACTTAGTAGACATGCCCAGAATACAATCAAATTTACTCTTAGAAATATAAATTTTTATTTTGAAATGTTGAGTAGGGATGTTGTTTTTAGAACGCTTTTGGAGAGATTTGGACTTAAGCCTTCAGGAATCAATGGAATATTTTCTATTAAATTGACTTCTCGAAATGTTCCTCACTCACTCACTCACTAACTACACTATTGTGTCTAATTAGTGTGGGTGGGAAATGCACGTGGGTTGGAAATTAGTGTGGCCCACACTAAATTTCAAGTGTTTGGGTCACTTTGGATGAAAAATGTAATGTCATCCATCCGTGTGTGTTAGGGTTCTCCGCAAACAGCCTCCGTTAGGTCAATGCACTAGAAGAAATCGTGTCCATTTCAACCCTAGGCCATCACGACTCGCACCAAGAAAATGCATAAACAATTCAATTGGTAGGCAACCGGAAGGTACCTGTGGTGTACCCATGGAAGGTGCCCCCTGATTCCCAACCGAATTGATTTGTTTATGCATTTTCTTGGTTTAGTCTTGATGGCCTAGTCGCAAGGAGGGTTGAAATGGACAAGATTTCTTCTAGTGATGTGGGAAAAAGTCTTCAAACACAATTGGATGGAATTATGAAGTTTCATCCAATTGTGGAAACGACAAAACCCACACAAATTTTTCACCTTTGAAATTAGTGCGGGCCACTCTAAATTATAATTTGAAATTAGCGTGTTTTATTAGGAATTAGTGTGGCCCACACTAATTAGACACAATAGTGTAGTCACTTCTATTAATTTACCTCACGGCAAAACTCATGGTCCATGTACGGTGTAATAGTTTTCTTCATGTGGAACCTTGGAGTATGTGCTCCCAAAGATTTCAACACATGTATTAGGTACAACCGGAACATGTGTATTGCAAAAGACTTTGTTGAACCCTTTTCCTTGAGCTTTGAACTGGCTTACTGTCCTTGCCCCCTTGTTATAACATTGATTCATTAAACATATGAAGGGCAGGAACTTAAAAAGGCCTTCTCCTGCTAAGTTCCCAAGACGGGGAATATTTTTGGGCCTTCCAATGAGCACAAGGCTATAAGCGAGAAAACCCACACTTTGGTAAACTACTGTAGTGCACCAAACACCTATGGTAAGGTAGAAATACCATAACCCGTGAAAATAAGGTGATTTGCATTGAAGATACGGTCTTACAATCATGAGATAATTTTCCAAGATAGACGAGAAGGATTCATGAAGAATGCAAGTTGTTTCATATTTTTTTGCCTTGTACAAAAAATTCTACAATTTTTCAAAGTGGAAAGTTGTCAAACCCCCTACTTGTTCACTAGATTCTCCCTACACCGAACACGGTAATCCGCATTTCCATACAAAACATCACCTAAACCGGTTAACATTAAACTTGACTCCCACTGGCTACACTAAGGGTACACGCATTGATATTCGGGCCTCGCCATGATAGGTTTCAGAAATGGCACTTCACTATTATGACGGCGGTCTAGTGCACAGGTAGAGGGTGGTTAACCGGTTTGGGTATTTCTACCTTATAGGGGGATTAGTGGGAACCGATCCTCAAAGATGAAACTATGGGTTTAGTTCCAAACCCTGAGTTTATGAGAATTAACACAAAGTCACCCAAGTTCTCTTAGGCTGAGTTTCCATGTAGGCTGTGTCTTATCCATTACCATAGTGAAGATTCCTGTGTTCATTCAGTGGTCACACAAGTCTCCCCAATGATGTTGCATATTGAACTTAGAATGGTTATTACATTTTGAGCACATAGTCCAAACTCTTTTGAACACATGGTGCCTTTTTGGAATCCGTTCTTGGAGCCACACCAAATCACATGCCGCTCAAAAGTGCCATTCTTTGACAAATTTGGTGCCCTTGACGTGAGAAAATCTTTGCAGTCAAAGATATGATTGTATCACAAATTTGTCACAAGGCTTGGAGTGACACCATCCATGCCGATATGGCACATAGTCAAATCATGAAATATGTTGAATTTAGGAGGCTGAATTAGTTAGTATTTTGTGCGCCGGTGAGGTGCTATGTACAGGCAATGTCCCCCCCCCCCCCTTTCCTTTTCTTATCAACCTTGTCAGTTCTTCCTCACAAGAACCCGACTAAGGGGTGACTCCTCCCTCATTTTAGTTTTATGAATTCACTTCAATTCTTTCCATAAAAAACAAAAAAAAAACACAAAAAAACACATATCACTCAAATTAAGGTGTCTGATTAAGGGTGAGTTTCCATGCAGGCTGCTCACCCACCATATGCTAGTGTGAATAAGGACAAACTGCCCCAATGTAGAAGGTACTTGGTGGGGTAAGGTTCGTATGTACCAACTACACTAAATATGGTATTTAGTGTCACCAATTCTGATTTTCTTGCTCAATACTAATTGTAAAATTGTGGTATAGTGTCACCAACACTAAATGTTAACCCAATATTATTTGTCATTCCTTGTAAATTTTTTGGGGAATTATAGATTTACAATGTTGCAATTATTGTCACTTACCAAGTGATTTTTCATCCAAATTTCAGTCATCCATGCCAATGTTTCATCACAAGTTGTTGACAAGAGAAGGTAGGGTTTTGGCCAATGGATGAACTCATCCATCATCCATGACAATATTTGTTCACTTATTCATAAGAAGTGTCATCTGGAAACTTACCGTAGTGACATAAAATATCATATGACACTAAATATCATAATTAGTGTAGCGACTCCCATCTTCTCAAATCCGGGGCCACCTACTAACCCTACCAACCCATCAACATATGGTTGGATGATAGCTTGTGCTCAACTGCATAAGAACACCTCCGACCCACTATTTTCTAGAATCTAGTGGGCGCGCGGAGTACAGGGAAACTCACCCTAAGAGAAGTAACGGAAGAGGCTCGCCCACCTTATGTGTCCAAGTTGCCATTTTGAGCTGGACTCTTGCTGAGGATGTTTCTAGAACCACTTACCAAGGTGCCGATCAGTCCGCGGTCAATTGGAGAGCAAGAGGAGCACAAAGACACCAGGCAGTGGAAAAGCTCAGAAAAGGACAGAAAGTGACAAGAACAGAATTCAATTGCAAATTAAAGCAACTGGAAGACTCATCAAGGACTGGCCTGGAAGGAAAGGCCCCAACCTGGCAAAGCGTAATACTAATAAGCACTGTACTGGGCATGTGTTTTTTTGTTCCTTTTTTTTTTCCTTTTCTTCCTTTTCTTCCCGTTGAATCTAGGTAGGGAAACCTGGAAAGCAAAGACAAGATCAGAAATGCCAGCCGGTAGAAAGTAACATCTCTGCAGGCTTTGGGAAAGGTAGCAGATAACTAACAAGGAAAGAGAAGGAAGAGATTTCATGGAAGGAAGAGGAAAAGAGGGGAAAGAATCAATGGGGGCAAGTGAAGGATCTTTCTGAGTCTGTTTCCGATGCTGATCAATCCACTTAACTTAGCTGGCATGGTTGATGAGTCCTATCAGAGCTTCAAGTTCATGAATCCTCATCATTGATCAGTGTGCTTGAGTCACCGGAGTGCCATTTGTTTATTGAAGGTGAAACAGCCAGGGGAAAGGATGAACTTAAAGACCAGGTCAGAAAGTGCAACTTAAGGAAAAAGAGAGGAAAGGAAACGGCACTCATCACCGCAGCCGGTTAAAACCTCGACAGGGGAAAGAAGGATTGGAAGATATGATCGGTATCTTCGGAAGCAGATACAGCCCGAGAGAAAAGGAAGAAGGGTGAAGGAGACCAATGGCTGCTGTGAAGGATCTGAGTCTGTTTCCTGCAATGCCGATCAATCTATGTATTTAACGTATAAGGAGCTGGCAGATCATTCGATGTGCGTGCTTCCCTGGCGCAATGCCATTTGTTCATTGAAGACGGTAATCAAGGAAGGGAAAAGGGAAGGAGAAGGAGAAGGAGAAGGAACAGGATGACGACAGAACAGACTCCTCAGGGGATGTAAGTTAAAGCATATTAGTAATCCAATGGAAGGTTGGGAAACCCTTCGGCCCCATTGATCCGGAAGGGAAGAGTCATCAGCTAGTGTGTACGAAGCTGGGAAGGAACTTAAAGAAGGAAATTGGGCCCACTTCAAACACAAGCCGAGAGAGCCGTGACCACGAAATTGTGAGAGCTTAGAAGAAGTGTCCACAGGCCGTCCCAAGACACTTCCAAAGTCATGAAGTGTGGTCACGGGCCCTCAACCAAATGCTACTTCAATGAATTTATATTCATGTCGGGTCCTTGTGAGGTTTCCGAGTGCCATAGTCTCCCGGTTATGTGTTTGGCCTACCTCCAAGAGGTGGTTTCTGAAAATAGTCCAAGTGACCATGAAACATGATCCATTTGATGCCATGTAGGAATTCATGTAGACTTTACATTCATCTTGCATCCACTTAGGGTGAGTGTTCATGTAGGTTGCTTGCCCACCAAATTCTAGATAATAGTGGGTAGTCGTGTTCGCATGTAGTTAACCACAAGCCACTATCCAACCACATTTTGGCGGTCCACTAGAATGTGGAGGGCCGTGGACACGGGATGCTAGACTTCCATGCGCCCACTAGAGAATCTTTAACCCACAAGAGCCAGTCACCGAAGGATTAAGACTGATTGAAGACTCATGAGAACCAATGATGGTCTAGAACTCCATCCATGATAACCGGGTGGAGGAGGCTAGTAATGGACCCAAATTTGAGAAGATTGGAGTACCTAGTTGGCACATACAAGCCCTATCCCACCATATTCCCTCTACATTTGGGCGAATTTATCCTTATTCACACTAGAATCTAGTGGGTGAGCGGCCTACATGAAAACTCATCCTTACTCCGTTGGTCCCTCAAGCGCAGTGTGAAGCGAAGTCGGACCAGCTCCGCCGTTTCCACCAACGGGAGTGCTTGAAGTGCCATGGTCACGGGCCCTCCGTCGCATGTGTGAAGTGGCCCTTAGAAAGAAAGGAAAACAAGAGAAAGAAAGCGTACTCAAAAGAGCGTTGCCACCGGTGATGGTTTTTAGGGGAGATGACGTGGGGTGGGGAAGACAAAAAGACAAGAGGAGGCGGCTGCTGATGTGGCAGCTTTCGGGGGGCCGGAGGGCATGGAGCCAACGACAAGTCGTAGAAGTTCCATGCATGTGACAAGGCAAGGGAGATGCATGCAGCAGCAGGGAAAGGGGATTTATGAGGGGACTTCCAGGTTTTGCATTGTGCTGCTTCCTTTTGACTTGGTATATTGGGGATGGAATGAGATGGTCGGGGAGTTTATAGAGTACTTATTAGGGATTATGTGGAAAACCCCCGGGATCCATCCGATCACAGTGACCAATGACTGGGGCTGCGTGACAGATGAACTGGTTGAGTTTGAGGAATAACTGGTTGGAGTTCGAGACCTCAGGAAACTTGCTGATCGTTTTAGAGGAATCTATGGAGTGTGCCTCAAATTAGTAAAGAAAACCCAAAGGTTCACAACATGTAACAGGTTGGACTTGGAAATGCTAGGATTTTGACCGAGTATTGCCCACAAATCTCCCCGGACATTGACGCTGACAGTGTTTTAGCTACGCTAACGTAGACGTGTCTAATTTGGTCACTTATCTTAATTGGACACCTATATTTGAGTGGTGTGTGCTTAGTTATGCATCCAAAAGCGGACAAATATGTGGGACCTGTGCAGAGACATGATGTGTTTTAAAAGAGATTGGACTCCATGTTCAAATAGATTTATTTGTAAAGTAAAGCATATGAAACCATGGTTGTTCCCAAACCCTGAGTTCATGGAAAATTACCACAAAGTCACTCGACACTCGACACTTGACACTTTGACATTTCCACATTCTATTCATCTCCAAATTGCATAGCTCATGATAGTGTCTTTGGGTAAACATCCATGTTGGCTTCATGTTTATAGTTATTTTGATTGTGGATGAATGAGTTAGGCGGGGATGTAGGGAAAAAATTATCCATCGTTAAAAAATGGGTTGCTTGGGAAGTTAGGGGTTAAAGCAACTAACTAGTTACTTTTTTCTAGATATGAAACACATGATTAGTATGAGATGGTTAGCAAATCTAAATCGAGGCACTTGGACACTCACTAAATTAATCTCAAAACTTGTCCATGAATGGTACGGAAATTCATATTATAATAACCAAATATGCCCCTAATCAAATCGCCCATAATTGCCATGTGACCAAGGCTTGATCACTTCAATTTGCCACTCCCACCTCTGGCCTCACTTCATCGTTGGGAACCCTATCTCGTCATGCATGGCTCCATCCCTCACATCACTGTCCATCCATTACCTCACTTGCACTTTGTCCATATTTTACATAGTTGCGGCATTGTGCTAGAGGGCATGTCCATTGCTCCATCCATCCTCCATCCTTCAACCACATTGCTAGCATGCTCCGCGCTTGGGCCCTTTGCATTCTCAGATGGATTGTTCTTTGTCCACATTCTCCAATCTCCAAATACTACCGTAACACCATAGCAGGTTCGCCACCTGGCGAACGAATATTTAATTTTTTTGAAAAAATAAGGTTCGCCTCTCAAAAATTGAATTTCTCAATTTTCGTTTTTTAGCAAAAAATAAGTAAAAATGACCCTAAATAGCTTAGAAATAGCAAAATATTTCAAAAACTAATTTATTCTATTTTCGTTTTTTTCTTCAGAATTTTCTAATTTTTACGTTTTTTATTTTTAGAATTATTTTAGGACGATCCTGCTATGGTACTACGGTATAGATGGTACCATGCATGGTTGCTATATTCAAGCCTTGGCATCACTATAGTGGTGGACGTTTTGTATGTAGGGTTTGTTTGGTTTCACTATACATTCACTAATGAGGGTGGGTGTGGGTGTAGATATTAGGCGTTGCAAATTTGTTTGTGGCGGCGTCATATTTATGGAGGCGGTAATGGGTGTGAACCTTGAAATGAGGTATGTTCACAACTTGCAATTTCATGTTTTGTTCTTTGTGTTTTCTGTTTGCAACTGGGCTTATGGTTGGACTCGCAAGCTGGTTTTGGGTGGCTGGCTTTGGGCTCTTGCTCTTGCTTTTGTGGGTTTGGGCTCTTGGGTCTAGTTCTTACTTCCACTCTTTGCACTCCTTCATTATGCTTTTCAAGCTCCTTCCACCCTCTACATTGCCCCTACTCATACTCCTTCCGATCCATTGACCTTGCTTGGTGGCTTTTGCTTTTGCCGCCTTTGTGGGCGTTTTTAATGGCTTTGTGACCATGGCGACCGGGTCTAGATCAAGACCCAAACGACCCTCATTTAAGCTGAGGTGTTGATGATCACCCCTGGGGGAGAATTGTCAACTACCACAATCCAGGAGGTTGTGGCAAGCAAATCATCCAACAATTTTCGCTCCAATGTGGGAAAATCTTCTTCCACCCCAACGTCTATTCCTTCTCCATCAGAAACTAGTGATACCGCCACCAATGGATCCCAACCAATGTGGATGTGCCTTTGAGTGGGCAACAACAACTCTGATGGCCTCCCTAAGCACTTAGACACCAATTTGCTACCTACCGTGTAGGAACCTCCAACCAAGAAGCAAAAAAGTTCCAAAAAAAGAACATATTCCCTAAATCCTTTCGATTTTTTTGGGTTCATTGTTCATCCAATGTTACTTAGATGTTTGATGCTCTTGTTTTCCATGTCATACTCTTGGTGCTATTGTTTTGTTGGTTATGTTTTTGTCATCCTCTTGGTTTTGTTGGTTTTGCTCTTGTTTTGTTGCTCATGCTTTGGGTGCTCTTGTTGGTCTTGTCTTCAGCTTTGTTGTATGGTCTTAACTTTTGCTACTTTTGTTTGAACTTGTTGTTCATGTGTTAGTGCTCTTGGTCTTGGTCTTCTTGGTGTTCATGGTTTCATTATCAAGTGCTCAATAACTACCCTTCTTTGAAGGCGAAGAAAGGTGAGTGGTTTTGGGATCAAAATTCAATGCACAAGTGTTGCCCATTGTTAATTTCCAAACCTTAGTTGTAGCTAGGGATTCTTCAAAATGCAAGGAAGTCCAAATGACAATCATATTCCATTTGTTGGAGTTCAGAAGGCCTATAATAGAGTAACCACCCATGAAGGAGTTGTTGCATTTCCTTAGCGTCCTTAAGGTTAGAATCCTTCCATTCCTTCTATTTTGAGTTGGTCATATCATCCATTTTATTTTGCAACATTACTTTGGTTAGAGTTGATACTTGAGTATATGTGCATGTTCCATTAAAGCATTGGTCTGAGGGGTCACGTTGGGAAATGGTTGAAAGCTTGTTTAACGTTGTGCAAGCAAGGACAAATGAAGTAGTAATGTTGCCCCTTATTTCTTTATCACACAAGGCTAGACAATCAATATTGATCAATATACATGTTTACACAAATAAAGATTGGGAACGAGTGTCATTGCTCTTGAATGTGGAGCGTATGATTGATGATGGTGGTGGTGATATCATAATGAAGATGATTCTTGGTGCACTTACTAACGAAGATGGGCTCCATTCACATCATATTAGAAACCAATTCATGGCATTTGGTGCGAATGGTGCATTCACTTTGCAAGGGCTGAAGAATGGTGTTACTAACAAGTTGCAAGTTTCTCATGCACTACAGTGACATGCAAGGCATCCATTGTATGGCACATTGAAACAACATTGGAGTGCAATGCCTACCAAATCTTGAGATGTTGGCTAGGATAGTAACCCTACTAGCTTCCTTGCACATGTATTCTAGTAAAGTCTTCAAAACATCATTTGGAGCTCCAAAAACTTGTTGGTTCAATTGCTTGAGTCTAACGGTACCTAGGAAGATTCTTCAAAATACAAAAACGAGGCGGATTTCATTGTTGAGTCCATTGAAGCATATTTTGTCAGAGCACCACACCCTTTTGGTGAAGATGTATTTGGACTCAATTTGTTAAATTGGCAATCCCGACAACCAAGGTTTGATTTGGTTGACATCAAATGTTTGTTGACTTTGGTTGTAGCGCTACCTCGTCAAGGGGCTATGAAACCTTTGGTTGTTTTCGCAAAATCCCCCAATGTTTATGTATGCAATTTCACAAGGGCATTGACCCTTTGCATTTTTGATGTGAATGCCTTGTGTTGCACAAAGAATGCATTCATTTCAAATGCATTTTCATGTTTAAAAAAAATGTGGACTCTCACATGAGCACATTTGCCTAAGGTGGTATGCAAATGTGCATGATTGTGTAGAATGCTTGGTTTTTGAGGCCCATTTGCCCATTTTAGCTAGCTCCCACCTCAATGCAACTTGCATTGATCCTGTCACTCACATGAGGAGCTTTGTAGCAAGAGAGTTATTTGATATAACCATGTCAAAGGTGAAGGTTGAGGTTGCAGGTACGTGTTATTTGTTTGTTTTGTTTAGGTTAGACTTACATTTTTTTGATGTTACTTGATTTGCAATTTTTGTTTTTCATTAGCATGGGTCTAATGCCTTGGTTATTTGCTTGCAAATGTTGTAGCTATGATGTTGATGGAATTGAAAACCACGTTTCCCCCTAGTGAGGTAATGGGTGCACTATCCATTAGCTATTCTCAATTATGGCTTGAGCTAGGCCACGAGGACAAGCTCACAAGGTTCACAAACACTTTGAAGCAAACATATAATGGTCACCCCAAGGATATCTCTACTGCTCCACATGTTTATGATACAAATGTTGGGGTGTTGAGTGGAATGGCACTTGATCAACATTTCCATTGGTTTGATGTGGCAATGGTGGATGACCCTCCTGCAATGAGGGTTGTGGACTTGCATGTTCACCCCCTAACCATATTATGGTGTGCTTTGGTGCACTCCGGCCCTTTGAAGGGTATGTTTTTTGAGTTCTTTAAGCTTGCAAAAATTGCAATAATCCAAGTAAGGGACTTAAAAAATAAAATCCAACTTCATTAAAATTGTTTGACATGTTTTATTGCATGTTGGTTTCTTGGTGACTTTGTCTTATTGCATCCTATTTTGTAGGTTCTTGAGAGCATTCTCCAATATTTCTTTCTTGAGAATCAAACTCCGCAATCACTTAATTAAAGATTGCCTCTTGCTACAACTTTGTTAAGACTCAAAAATATTACATAATGACATCATTCATGTACAAGGAAGTTGTTTAAGATTGGAGAGCTTGCCAACCGAAGTAGGGTTGATATGCACATTTGATTGCATAGTTTACAGTTTTATTATCTGCTCACATACATAGTTGTATGTAGAATCCCATTGAAATAGCCAATTGACCTCGTAGTAAAAATTGGAAAAAGATTCGCTTCTTGCATCATCTGCTAATAGACCACCCACACTTATTGGTGCGGGCCACCAGTGAACGGTTTCTACCAGCACCGGTTCCATCCAGTGTCTATCACTGGCCAATTTGAAGCTAAAAGTGACCCTTGTTGGTAGGAGTTGTTTGCTGATCACTCACAACAGTAAGTGTGGGCATGTTGTGAATCAATGATATTGTCATGCTTGCCCAAGCGTCTTGAAAGTTGACAACAACTTTCTTGCCTAGCAAGTGTGGCATCTTCTACAACTCCTTCTCCATCATTTAATAAGTAATGATATGCACAATAAGAGTGATGAGGACATAGTGGTCATGAAGAGGGTGAGAATTATTGCATATGAGCGTACCTCTCATCCATCCAATATAAAGACTTGACCCCTTATAGGTTTGTGGCTGACTCATCTCAAATGACTTGGACTAAGGCAAATGGGTTTTTATTTTTTAAAATTCAAATTTTATTTTAAAAATAATTCAATTTTTTTTAAAATTTAATTTTTAAAATTTTTTTTTAAATTTTTTTTTACCCCTTTTACTAGCCCACTTCTCCTGAGATATGAAACATGCAGTTAGTACGAGATGGTTAGCAAATCCAAATTGAGACCGTTTCCATTTTCCTCATAATTTTTGAAGCTCATATGAATTATCTTATTCATTAGTAGAGTGAAGATTCTTGTGCTCATTAAATGGTCAAATAGGTCCCGTCCATTATATTGATTATTGAGCTTAGAACGATTACAATATTTTGAGCACGTAGTCCATTCTCTTCTAAACATATGTCTTTTTGGCATCCGTTCTTGGAGCAACACCCAATTACTACATATCACTCAAATATGTATACGTGTCCAATTAAGATCGCTTATTGAATTAGGCACATCTACCTTAGACTAATTAGTGCCTTTAAAACTAATTCTGGTGTCAAATCAACTAACAAAGTAACCTCTGGGCTGCATACTATTTCAAGGCTTTTATGTTGGATGAATCAGAGGCACACTCATATGCATGATAACACCCTCTCTTCATGGTCACAATTGGTCATAGTAACTTCAAAGCTGAGTTTTATGCCCATCTACTACACTAAATAGGATATTTAGTGTTTGATTATATTTAATGTTGTTACCACCCTACTCTGCTCAACACTAATTTTCAATTTTTTGACAATTAGTGTGAGAAGAAATGCTAGAAGAAATGCTGGAATTCTCCTTTTATCCTTTTGATTTTTTTTACCATATCCTTACTAACACTAAATTCAAACATGTAACTTCCACAAATTACCATAGTTGGTATTTAGTGTTTGAGTTTACATTTAATGTTACTTACTTTCATAGGGTGACTGATATTTAGTGTATGCGTTCGAATTTAGTGTATCGAACACTAAATATCCTATTTAGTGTGGTGAACTTGGAGTAAGTGCGTGAGTAATAAGTATGTATTTCACCCCTTGGCTCATCCATCCAATATAAACACTTGACCCCCATAGGTTTGGGCTGGGGCGAAACAACCCGTACACTGGTTCTTTGGAGGCAAGGGTTTAGGCATCGAACAAGGAACGAGTGTATGTGGTGTTGGTTCGCCCAAATCCATAGGTTTGTGGCTTACTCATCTCAAATGACTTGGACTAGACTAATTCAGGATTTTTGGAACTAATTCCAATGTCATATCAACTAACAAGAGTGACCTCCGAACAACATACTATTTCGGGGCTTTTATATTGGATGAACGAGAGGGACGCTCATATGCACGATAATTCCCTCTCTCCGTGGTCGTAACCAGTCATCATCAAAACTTCGAAGTTGGGATGGAGTTTGAGGCTCATCTAAGAGTGTGGGAGGGAGGGAGTGAGTGAGTAATAAGTATGTTTATGTACTTCACCCCTTTGCTCCCCATTTGTCGCTCAGGCTACTTCGGCTTGTGCTTCCTTCCTGCCCTTTTCTGGGGAGTGCGAGTCCGCATCTTTTGTGTATGTTTTGGTGCAGCTCTTCAGCAGCTCCGCTAGTTTATCTCCTGGGTTGGCTACTTTTCGTCTCCCCCACTCAATCTGGCGATCAGTCGGGAAGTGGGGGGCGAGGAGGGGGGGGGGGGATCACCAGTTGTCAGTTGTCGGAAACACCTTTCAAGACTGGGTAAGTTAAACTCTACTTAGAGTGGGGAATGACACCTGTTTTTGATCACAGTCTTGATGTGAGCTCGCTCCCTGCTGCAGCTCTGCAAGCAGGGGTAAGGTGGGCTGGTGGTAAGGTGAGGTAAGTGGCGAAGACTATTTTTTTTCAGTTAGCAGGTGCGGCGTCCAGAGAGTCATGTTAAAGTTAACTTTTTTGAGGTCTGGCAGAGGAGGCTCTGAAATGCAACGGATGGATTATATATATCTATCTTAAACCTCTTGTTTCCTGCTTCTGCCATGCTTTAACCAGGTGACCTTGAATGTCTGCTTCGGTGAGAGAAGAATTATTGCAAATCAGTGAAAGGAGAATTGGCAAGGGAATACATGATGTGATGCATTCTCATATATTGGATTGAGAGGTATTTTTTTGACAAATTTGCAAATTAGGAAGTGTCTTTTTATTTGTGTCAGGGCCTGGGGCGAGTATACCATATTCATCATCATATGTTGCTGGTATGTTTGCAGTGGGCTTGATATAACATAACATAATATAGTTTTCTTCCTTCTTCTCGTGTATACAACGAGGTTGATTGGTGTGTGCGTTTTGATAGCCTTTTGGAAGGCGGGGGGACATGTGTGTACGTATTTTTCTTTCAGATTTTCTCAGGTTTCGTGTGTGATGATCTTCCTTTATGAGTTTCGGGTTAACTCAGAAATTCAGTGACTGAGTTGGCAGAGGTCATTGCGGCACTTGGGTTCTGGTAAGTTTGGCCAAGAACCTTTCTAAGATGTAGGTTATATGAGAGACAGTGAGAGGCAGGAAATTCTGTAGTTTGTTCCTTCCCTGCCGACATGAATTATTGCTTTTCTTGCGTTGGTTTTGGGTCTCTGAGGATGAACTTCGCTCTCCATTGTTGAGCTCCATTTCTTCGCATGTCTAATCGGACCAAGAGAGTTACAGAAACTCTGCTCTCCTGAAACATCCCTCCGTCTTTACGTTACAGTTATCTTTTTTGTGACCAGTCATCGAGAGCAGAAACAGATGGGGCCTCATAATATTGACGTAGCCTGTGGCAATTCGGAGGTGAGAAATTAAAGTACTTGCCGTGATGAAACTGTGCTTTCAACTTTGCCTTGGCGGCCAACCAGAGCTGGGTACTGTAGTGTTCCCTTCTTTTTAAAGTACAAAATGAGCTGGCTGGCAGAATTACTGGAAGTGATATCCGCTCATCATGATCATGTGTTTCTCTTATCATTTGGAGTGCATAAGTTAAGACTGGTTTAACTTGGATTGAATCCTACAAAACCTGCTTCTTGAAGTTGAAATTTGAAATGACGAGGTTAAGGAATCCAAGAAATCTTCGGGTACAATCTGGACATGCTAAACATAGCCTGTACTGAGTTGGTACAATAAGGCTGGTGCCCGGGCAGGTTATGGAGAATCACGTGCGAACAAAGGTTGAGTGACTCGACATGGCAGAGGAGAGCAGAGCACAACGGCTTATCCTGATTCATATATCCTTAATGTGAATCCCGTTTACATATTTTCTGGCATCTTGAACATCGTAGACAAACTTTGTGCATGTAAGGATTTTCTTTTCTGACAACATTGAAGAACTGCTTTCCTCTTTTACCCCTCATCTTGCTTTCTGTGTGAGAAGCTCAACAGCACGGCTCTCGTCATGTCTGAACTGTGACAGTCGCTCCACACTTTGGAAGGGAATGGTTCAAAACAAATTTCTTGTGTTGATTCGAGCAAGCTCAATTGGCTTGCAGAAAATCAACACCAGGTCCGATGATGTTTACTTTTCTTCTTCTTTCTGAATGGACAATTGAGGTTGCCACGGCTGGATTTGTCTTCTGGTTTGTTTGCTTTGATTTATCTTTGGTTTTGGGAGTGACAAGTATGAAGACGAGAGAGGAATTATAGTTAGGAATAGTAGTTTGTAGTGGCAATAGCAACTAGGTGTCGACCTGTCAATGCCACTGTGGTTTATTTAGAAAGCAAAAGAGTCGCAAGGTACGCATCAGAAGACAGAAGGCACCGTAAAGCTCAGAAAAGGAAAGCAAAGACAAGTACAGGAAAATGCAAAGAAACTCGAAGGACTGGGAAAGAAAGGTTCATGACCAAGAATAGGATGCCAGATTTGCAAGGAAAGCAGAGAGATGCAAAGCAATTTTGACAAGGTCAGAAAAATGCAAGGAAAAAGGAATGCACCGCTTAGGGGTCTCTCTCTCTCTCTCTCTCGCTGACGCTCATATGAAGATTCAGGATGTGCCATTCTTCTAGAGAGAATCCTCGCTTTTTTTGAGGAGGAGATACTCAAAGATTTTCTAGGTTGGTGGGTTTAGTATTGGTAGAAGGAAGCAGGGGTCGGGTTCCCCACATGCTTTACATCGAGCTTAGCACTGATTCCTCCTGCCTGCTTGTGGTTGATCATTTAGAGATGGGTGTCTCTTTTTCTTTCTTTTTTTCCTTTTTTCTTCTGTTTTTGTAGACCAAGAAACAAAAGATTACTGGGTTGCAACGATTTTTATATGCACGCACTTGTTCTATTTTTGTTGAAATACTAAATGACATTTCAAACAACGTTTGGAAAACGAGTGTCGGAATGCTCGAAGTGAGCTCAAACTACAGGAGTGCTTATTTATTATATATACTACCTTTGTTCTTGCTTTCCTCGCATTTCAGAGCTCCGTTGGTTGTCTCAATAGGTAAAGCAGATAAATATAAGGACAGGTACGAGGAATCTATCGTGACGTAGCGTAGAGTATTGAGCTAACTTTGTTTTGAAACAATGGGTTTGTCTTGTGTAAGTTAAAGGAACTTATCTCTTACTACGGGTTTTTGGACCTCCTGGCATGTGTAATGAAATCGCGTGATGTCTAAAATATTTTCTTGATTGACTTGCTGATTCAGGAACGGAGGATCATAGAAACGGCGCACTCCAGTTAAGGAAAATTTGGGTTGACACGACAGAATCAGGTGCACAGGGGAGACACTCTACGGGGCAATTTAGCAAGAGTTGATAACAGGAGGAGCAGAGTTTGCAGAGTATTTTCTGAAGAATTTGGGAATGGAGACTATGTGGCATGTACAAGATTGGAAGCTTGGGCTGAATAGTGTCCTGGTAGGGATGGATTGGAGAACGACATTGGTGCTTGTGATCGCTCTGTATGTGGTTTACGAGCAGTTGTCCTACATATCCAAGCGGAAGCATTTGCCAGGGCCACTCTTTGTTCTACCTTTTATAGGAAATGTAATCGCCATGGTGGTTGATCCCACACGCTTCTGGGACCAGCAAGCTGTTGCTGCCAGAAAGGTGAGCAGAATGGCAATGATGATTTTAATGTCAGTGTTGTTAGAAAGATTGGTGTCTTTTTCTGTTTCCTCTATCTTCAAGATGCGGACCTTTCATTCTGATGAGAGTTTGCACATCTATGCCCATGAATTAGTGGATTTAGGCACAATATAATTCCTCACAGACTCTCTCCCTTGGTCTCTTCCCTCTTGGGATTGCGACGAATATCTTCGCAATCAGAATTGTTGTTGACAGAAAGGTACTGTTGATAATGGCATCGCTGTTCAAAAGATTGGTTTCTTTTGTGTTTCTTCTATCTTCAAGATGTGGACTATACAGTCTGATGAATTTGCACAGCTATGCTCGTGAAATAGTAGATTCAGGCACAATTGAATCCCTCACAGGCTCTCTCCTTTGGTCTCTTCCCTCTTGGAATTGCTATAAATTTCTTCGGCAGTCAGAAATCTGGTTAACTGAATAGAAATGGATCCTGTGGATGCAGGTGGGAGTGTCTTGCAATGTTCATAAATGGCTTTTTTGTTAGAAAAAAATTGTTTGTTTATATTTCTTTAGTGTTTCTTCTATCTTCAAAATGTGGACTTTTCATTTTAATGAGAATTCGCTTAGCTATGCCCATGAATTAGTAGATTCAGGCACAACTGAATCTCTCACAGGCTCTCCATCTTCCCTCGTGGGATTGCTACGATTTTATAGAACTCTGGATAACTGAACAGAAATTGGATCCCGTGAATGTAGGTGGGAGTGTCTTGCAATGCGCTTCTTGGGAAATTTGTGGTGTTTGTGCGAGACTCGGAGCTGTCTCAGAAGATATTCGCAAATGTCCATCCAGAGGTGTTTCACCTGGTAGGTCACCCACTGGGGAGGAGGCTGTTTGGAGAGAACAACCTCATATTCATGTTCGGTGAGGAACACAAAGATTTGAGGCGCCGTCTTGCACCATTGTTCACATTGAAGGCATTGGGAGTGTACATTTCCATACAAGAGAAGACAATGAGGGAGCACATCGCCAAGTGGGTTGAAATCTCCAAGCACACAAAGGATCCTATCCGGATGCGTCTGCTATGTCGGGACATGAATTTGGAAACCTCCCAGAACGTGTTTGTGGGACCATACCTGACATCGGAGATGCGGGAGGGGTTTAACAACGATTACAACAACTTCAATGTTGGATTGATGAGCTTGCCAATCTACTGCCCAGGATTTGCATTCTATAAAGCCACACATTCGGTGAGAAACCTCCAGGAAACTCTGGGCAGATGTGCTCATGCAAGTAAGCTCCGAATGGCTACAGGGGCAGAGCCAGCATGTCTGATGGATTTCTGGATGGTGGAAACTTTGAGAGAAATTGAGGAAGCTAAAGCTGCGGGATTACCTCCTCCAGCACATTCTTCCGACTTCGAAATTGGCTGTCATATCTTTGATTTCTTGTTTGCTGCCCAAGATGCATCCACATCTTCACTGGTTTGGGCGATTGTCTTGACAGAGTCTCGTCCTGAAATTTTGCAAAAACTTCAACAGGAGCAATCCCAGTGCTGCCCTAACCCTACAGCACCATTTACACCCGAGCTTTTGAGAGAGATGAAGTATACCGAAATGGTGGTGAAGGAGGTGTTGCGATATAGACCTCCGGCCACCCTTGTTCCACATATTGCTAATGTGGATTTCCCCTTGACAGATACATACACTATCCCCAAGGGGACAATTGTGTTTCCTTCTCTCCTGGAGTCTTCATTCCAGGGATTCACAGATGCTTATGCCTTCGACCCTGATCGATTCTCACCCGAGCGAATAGAGGATCAGCTGTACAAGAGGAATTGGTTGTTGTTCGGTGCAGGTCCTCATCAATGTTTAGGACAGCGTTATGCTATCAACCAACTGAAGCTTTTCGTGATCCTGTTCTCGAAGCTGATTGAGTTCAAAAGGGCCAGGACACCAGGATGTGATGACCTTTTGTACACTCCGACCATTAGTCCCAAAGATGAAGGCTTGGTGTATCTTTCTGCTCGAGACTCAGAATCTGCCTCATAAAACATAGCCCAAAATCCATGCCTCAGATTGCAACATAATCCTGGACTTGTTCGACTTTGCATCTGTATTCAACATGATTCATTCAGGATTCATTAGGTGTTACACTGGAAAAAGGTCATCACATATATCCTCCCAAGAATTCAACATGTCTGATCATGTTATGATGATCTTAGCAGGTAGCCTGTTGTGTAATTTCTCGTCACGGTGCAAAGTTCATGGTTTCAATTGAGACCATGATAGGTGAAAATTTGTTATGATGTCATTATGTCACCCTCTGTTATGTTTGGGTGTACAGATGACAAGTGATGATCTGTAACTTAGCTGGAAGAAGAACAACAGCAATGACGGAGGAGGAGGACATTTGTTGGATATAATGCTGTTCTTTCAAAGGTTCGTGATTTTTAGCTGCTGTCAATTGCAGGGACTCCCTCCACATTGGGGTGATTGTTGTGCTTCTTTGTGGGCACGATAGAAAATGCCTAACAAAGAGAGTGCATTGGTGCAAAAGTTGTCCCATGCATCCTGTTTTTCTATGATGCCTCAGTCCAAATGTTCATATTGTCCTGCTGGGGCTACAGTTGTACATGACAGATCATATGAAAAATTTCTCCTCAATTGTTGCAGAGGAGCTTTGTGCCAATCCTTGTTGACTGTCTGGATGTGTGGGTGTAAGAATCACACAAAAACAAGATGATAAGAACCAGTGTTGGTCTTGTATCGTCATGTTTTGATACCAGTCAGGAATCTGTATTGAGGATTTCCCAAATTTTGATACCAGTAGGGTATGAGTATTTGACAGTATGTTTGTTGTCAGTACCATTCAAACCTATATACCAAGCAATAATCTTCATACCTGGGTAAAATTGCCCTCATATCAGTATGGTTTGGAATGGTATTGACCAAATAATAACTTGGGATTTCAAAGATTCTCTCACCCTGACATACCCACAAAACACCAATATTTAATTGGTACTACAATTTTGATATTCACAGGTAAGTCTTTTGATACCAATTTATTGATGTTGCTTATTGATGCTATGCGTTCACCAATGTACTAGACCAACATTGGTAATAACCCTCTCTTGCTTAGCTCTCTTGGATGATTTTCAAATAAAAGTAGCTCCTATGTGATGAGGATGTTTAAATTGAATTATGGTTGACTGTCCCTCAAGGTACATGCTTGAAAAATTAAAGTGCATCTCAAGTCACAAGTTATGATAACAGTAAAGATTTGTTATGCAAGTTATGATAAAATAAAGACTGTCCCCTAGATGGATGATTCTGAAGGAATCCTGCAGACCTTGGACAACTGCCAAAATAACTACAGTTAATTAGATTTTTTCCAATGCATTTTAGAGAACAACTATAGTTAACTAGAAAAACTTAAGACTAGATTCAAGAACAACTATAGTTAATTAGAAAAATTCCAAGTATTACTATATATTCGAAGAAATTTGCCTCTTGATTGAAACGCCTTTATACGATCACTCACAGTGATGGGCTCCAAAACAACCTCCATGTACACAAATAACACACTAGTGACACTACAACACTACAACAGAATTTCGTGAACAAGCTGCGCTCAACTTTAGTTAACTAGATATAACTATAGTTAACTAGATTTTTTGGCAGACTGAATGTAGAACAACTATAGTTAACTACATTTTTTGGCACATCAAATCGTGAACAACTATAGTTACGAAAGGCAACTAGTTAACTAATAGTTGAATTAGTTGGTTAGTTGTCCAAGGTCTGGAATCATGTGAAGTATGCTTTGAATATATGTATAAATAACTTGCGATCTTGACTGTTGGAATGTCAATTGTGCATTGGCAGTAAAGTTGGCATGCTCAGCACATAATTTTTCCACAAGCCATAGATATGAGGATTGTTTCTTGGTTAGACTCTTACAATCTACCAGAAAGGAGGTCCTTGTTGTTGGAAGGATTTTGTTTTATTAAGAAGCAAAGTCGGTGCATTTGAGTTCAATAACCACTAATGTTGGCATTCTTTCAAGAGCAACTCCTAGTCACTGGAAAATGATACTCTCAATAAACAACTTTCTACCCACAAAGCTTAATTGTTTTCCAAAAACCTTATTGCCCACCAATTCTTAAGAGAGGCCATCCTCTAAACCCCTAAATCCACCCTCAAGAATTTGTTGACACTGAAGAATTTTGATATATTTAGGGACTTGATGTGTGATGAGCATGTCACATTGGCCCTTGAAGGGTTTTGAAAGTTGACTGTTTGAGAGAATCATTCACATTGACCATAGAAGTCGCTCTTAGATAGTCACTTTGTGCATTCAGATGAGAAATTCTTGATATATTAGAGTTATCCTTTTATTCAACTAGAGTTTCGGTTATGAGATGGATTTTTTGCATACAAAACTTTACATATTCGATAAGTTTTCGGTGACTTACCAAACATGAAAGTAGTCAGTTGCATGTTTGGTGTCCATGTGAAGGCTTGAATGAAGAACATTCTATATTGGTCAATTGGGGGCCATATTCATTTTAGCACCTCTTGGCATGCCAAATCGATTTTGGCCCTCAATGAACCAATATAGAAAATTCTTAGTTGGAACCTCCGCACCAACTCCAAGCATTCACTAAACATTTATTGAATATGGAAAGTTTTGCATGCAAAAAAAACCAATTTCCAACCAAAATTTCGTTTGAATTAAAAGAAACCTCTATTAAAAAATGATCTTATTACTCAGTATAGCACAGTGCTTGACCATTTGATTTGCATGCCTCTGAGTGGATGTTACATATTTGTAAGGATTGTATATGTATGCTTTATGACACAACTTGTTGCTCATTAACCCAATCAATGTGTTACTTTGAAGGGGTTCTGTTTTTCTTACATTGAAAATAAACAGTGTTTAAAGTTGTCCAAATAAAATTTCAATTTCCACCTCACGTGTTTAATTTTCATAATGTTAAAATCTGTACAGGGAAAATAACAAAAAAACACTTGAAATTCACAAACACGATGCCATATCTGTTGGACGAAAAATGAGTCGCTTTTTTTGGCACCCAAGTGGCCTAATCTGAGCAGGCTACTATGGTATCAAAAATCTGACCATCAATACTTATCTGATGATCAAATGAGATGTGAATCTGAATTCCTATGAGAAAATGGCTTACCTTCGGAAGTCTTGCCATCACAACCAAATTAGTACTTTTTTGGGTCAAATTTTGTCCTGGTTATGCGTTTGTGGACTCCTTCTATTGCCAGCCATGGATCATATTTTGTTATCCTAGCAAAAAGTCTATCAACTTGCTAAGTAGAAGTGGAAAAGCCTCTCTCCAAAGGAGTGGGAATACATACTGCATACAAGGGTAGGTATTTTGCAACCAGCTTTAGCTTCCGTGTTAAGTTTCTATCCAGAAGGCAGTGTACCACTGAATCAATCTCACACTCATCAAAAGATTCGTGGAATGATTTTGAAGCGCACTCTCTTACTGTAAGCTTCGTAGTACTTGTGATACTTGATTCTGCAGTTCCGGTCGTCACGGTTTGCTCGGTCCATCAAAAGCACTGTCAAGAAGGTTATGTAGAAGTATGGAATTGCCTGCAGCACATAGTACAAATTAGCTTGTCAAATAAGTGCACTTGGAAGCTGCATACCTATATTAATGTTAGACACAAAACATCAGGTGGTTTGGAACGTGGTCATCGTTTGGGAGTTTTTCAATGTGGGTCTTGTGAGAGAGTCTAGGTAAGGAGACGACTCACGAGGAGTCCTGCCACGGGTTGTAGTAGGCACTCAACCTATCAAGCCACGGTGGCGGTGTGGTAGGTACCGGGTGCTTACTATTACTGATGGCAAGGCGACACATGTCCATTAGTAGATGTAGTGGGTCAAATATTGTAGATTAGATTGAAATTTGGTCATCCCTTGGGAGTTGCTCAATTTGGTCATCCCTTGGGAGTTGCTCAATTTGGGTATTATGAATGGATGCGAGGAACCCTGCCACGGGCTACAATAGGCACCCAACTTATTGAGCCATAGTTGCGGTGTGGTAGGTATTGGGTGTTTACTATAGCCGATGGCAGGGCGACACGTGTCCATTAAGAGACGTAGTGGGTCAAATACTAATGAACTTGGTCAGCTCTTGGGAGTTGCTCAAATTGGGTCTTACGAATGTCTAGGTAATGGATGCGAGGAGCCTTGCCACGGGTTGTAGTAGGCACCTGATCTATTGAGCCACAGTTGCAGTGTGGTAGGTACCGGGTGCTTACTACAATGGGCGGTAGGACGGTTGTTCATTAGCAGACGTAGGGAATCAAAATTCAAAAGACAAGATTGGAACTTGATCATCCCTTGGGAGTTCCTCAATTGGGCTCCATGAACTAGGTAATGGATGCAAGGAGCCCTGCCATAGATTGTAGTAGGCACCTAGCTCATTGAACCATACTTGGCAGGTGGTAGGTAATGGGTGCTTACTATAGGTGATGATAGGATGATATGTGTCATTACTAGACAAAGTGGTCATGCCATGGCATGATCATCAATTATGGGTGATAATTTGTCTCCTTATGTCAGAGTATGAACATACACATCATGTTAGCAAAATCACTTGACCTAATCACTACATAGTCATAATCATCTTTAGCAAGAAAGACGTACATGTCTGAAGAGAGCCGGTATGGTCCAAAAGAAGGCAACACCAATTTCTGGTGCGTAGTGGAAATGCCTAGCAAGTCCCCACCTGACAAGAAACAAACAACATGCTCATTGGTAATCAATGGATTTTGCCGAAGAATGCAAATACTACAACAATATAAGTATATTTTCTTCAGACTTATTGCCAATTGGTTCAATTAGTTTTGTGACAAACTTGTGTTTTCACTAGATTGAATTGTAGTGTAGCTGGTTGAGGACATGTTACCAGCCAGCTGTGAGAAGCAGGCTTTGTTTGTGCTCTCCCCACTCTGTTTGATAATGAGCTAGAATCTGAGCACCCATGGGACATATTAGTGAAGTAGGTGATCTTCAAAATAGCTTGCCAATCCTATGTACGTGTCTATATATCTCCAAACATAACACATTAGTAGGAAAAGAAGGCCTTTTTGATTGGGTCCATTTGATATGTGTCACATTTGACCCATCAAAAAAATCACATTTTGTGTAAAATGTGTCATTGAGTAACCATTTTGATGCTAAATATGATGTTTTAACATGTCTTAGATGATCTTATGTCAAAGAAAGGTCTGTTCGACATGGTCCATTTGACAAGTGTTATTTGAGATCCATTAAAAAGGATCAAACTCTGTATCAAATGTGTGTCAATTCAATCATTTTGATACAAACAATATGATGTTGTTAACATGTCCTGAACAACATCATGTGTCGAATGGGATGTGTTGAAAAGGCCCCGATTTTCTCATAGTAGTTAGTCAAAATGAATTCGAGGAATCAACCAACCTTAGTGGGAACTTTCCCCCAGATTCGGCATTTTCCATGGGAATGGCGGAACACTTGACGTTGTCTATCACAGTCCCAGCAAATATATATCATAGACGTTCCAAACAAAAACATCGTCAGCGCCACCTGTAACCCAACAACCGGGGCTCAGCTAGATGAACCAGTGATCTAGCTAGATTTAGCTGTACTCAAGTGCAGATCACTCACTCGAATTGGCAGCTTGTATAGTATAAATTTCCATTGATCAGTCTACCTAAAAAGTTAATTAATTTCTCTTCATTTGTAACAATCAATATTTGTCCAGAGTGAGTTGAAGAGAAGGTACTCCTCGGCCCAGCTTGACTGGATGTGAAACCAAATACAAGTTCACCGCTGGATACACTGAAGGGATCCATGTAAGGCTGTTCCACACAAAAAACCATCCAACTGCAGCCCACATCCAACCCAATGCATGCCCGATCCACTCGTCAGTGGCCGTCTTGAACATCCGTGAACTTCAAACATTACAAGCCAGCAGATTGAAAATTAAAGCTGCAAGTCAGAAAGACTGCCGGTTGAGCTTTCTTTGTGCTGACCTTCTCATGGGGTTCTTGAAATATTAAGAAAAGGCTATCTATGCATTACAAACGAGGTGATGGATGCGATGGTGCCTGGTCTATCAAGCCACGGTGGCGGTGACATAGGTTTTCGGTGCCTACTACAATTGATGACAAGGCGACACATGTCCACTACCGGATGTGGTGGTCAGTCCATGATAGGGTCATCAATTATGGGTGATAATGTGTCCCTCCGTATCCAATCGTGAATAGACACATCGACAAAATCATGCACTTTGCTTGACCACTCCGAACTAGGTAATGGATGCAAAGAGCGGGTTATCAAATTTTGTAGTAGGTGTTTAGCCTACCGCACTGCAGTATTAGTGAGGTAGGTATTGGGTGCCTACTTCAATTGATGGTAGGCGACACTTCTACATTGCCAAATATCATGGTCATGGTCATGGCATGGTCATTAGTTTCCAGGGGGTGGATTCTTCACCAAAATCCTAAATGATGTGCATGGGTCACTATGAAAATTAAACCCCCTATATACGAGAAAGTCATAGCGAAAAATGAATCTTTACATACTAACGGTAGGCTAGAAAATGGACTCATGTATTTATACTAAGCTTTTCAACTCGATGTGATAAATGCCTCCACTACATATACAAAATTAAAATCATGAAATAACTAAGCCTTTATTACATATATAATCCACTTTCACTTTTCAATAAGAAGGTTATTAAACATTTTCGAACTCATCAATTGCATCAAACAAACAATGACAAGAGCACAATAACTAAGCCACAATCTAGAGAGCAAAACTCAAGGAGCCAACAAGCATTCCGAGAGCCTCTAGTTTGAAAAAACCTAGAACTCAATATAAATCCTAACAAGAATGAACAAGGTAGGCATTGGGGACTGTTATTACATGATAACAATGGATGAAAACATAAATTGGATGAAACTAGCACATCTATCGTCAATTTTTTTTCTGAACCTTACAACCCCCTTCTGTACATCTACCTTTACTTCAAGATTCTTAATACCCTCCTTAGATGTACACACTAGAGAAAAACAATATCTCTCCCTTATATATACTATGTATGCTAATACCTCAAATAATACCCCTTTCTACACTCACATTAGTTTGTACATGGTATGAAGTGTGCACCCCTGAGCATTAGTTATGGTTGATAATGTGCCTCATATCCAATCATGAAGAGACATGTCAGCCAAATTGTTCGGCTTTGACCGCTATTTTGTAGACTCTCACAAAGTGGGGAAACAACTCTGAGGAGGTCGATATGTTGGAAGCAAGTGTACCTCGATCATGAGCTATTTCCAGTGAGCTCCAAAAGGCTGCCTCTGTCCAAAAGAACTTGGTGATATATATCAGCATAAGCAAGCTGGACACCATCAAGGAGTCTGATATTTGCCCTTGAGTTTCAAACTGGCCACATAATATGACACATATTGTTCAGGATTTGAACAGTGACCTTAACCCATCCTCATAAGTTCAATTTTTGCAATCATGGCATTTGCTAATGTTACCATCTATCCTTGCATCAAGGTCGATATAATTTCGCTACTCTGGAAACCAAGGGGGATGATGGTAGGTCCACCTGCTTGATTGCAAAGCTTAGGACCAAAACGGCCCAGCCCATTATGGCGAAGCGACAATTCAAGAAAATCTTGATGTCAAAAACCTTCCACATTCTGGGGTACAACTCCATTCCCTACCACAGCAAAATAGACAATATCATCTTTATGTGATCAAATAATCTGCTTGACACGAAATCACAATTGTTGTACTCGTATAAAAGTCTTGTCTTCCCATAGGTCTTAATGCACTTGAAATCGACAATATATATGTCAAATTACTTGAATAACTTACCCAAAAATAGTCCACTAAGACGTTGCCACTTGTGCCCCAGTCTGAGGTTGAAGGTGATATATGACCCTGTGAAATTATCCCATGCCCAATGTTTGAGTGATTGAAGTACTACAAACTTATTCAGACATAGAAATGTGACCAACAGTGACAAATTACATTAAATATATCACAATGAAAACTTCTGTAGATTCGCAGCAGACCTCCTAGATTTAGCACACATAAAGAACTTTCTCTAAAACCAAGCCATGATCATTTTGTAAAGAGATGGAGGCTTACTTTGAAATAGAGCAAGACGGACAGAACATAACTTGAGCATATAAGAACTGATTGAATTTCTCCAATCAAATCGTACACCAGAGCTGGATTGAACCATTTCTCCCTGGTGCATTAAACCAAGGTTCCATGTCAAAGGTGGCATTGTGTAATGCATTCCAGTTGGTTTTGGTCATCGACTGTCTATGTGTCTTCATATTAAAAGTGACAAAACCATACGAAGAGGGCATCAGCACAGTTGTATTTCGTTGATGAAGTAGTCAAGGATGGTAATGGGGATTTACTTGTAGAGCAGGTAGTATACAACAATTGTAGTCAGAAAACATGGAACTCCATTTTTCTGTTTCCAAATGCAGGAATATCAAATGGTTAGCAAATGAGCAATCGTCACACATTGTCTCCTTCACTTCAACATTTCCACTCAGCTTTGACCTCATGGCATACACTTTCGAAAGAAGCAACCTTTTTTCTTCTAGTCTTGGGAGAAGGAATGACACCTTGTCCTTATAAGAACCCTACCAGTTTCTCCTATTTGAATACCATCCGGCTCCACAGGGAATCTTCTTTGGTCATGGGTACCCATGATTAATTCCCCCTTCTAAGTATTCAACCCAACCCATCTGGCAAGGAGTTGTGAAGAAGAGTCTAATTTCTTCGAAGAGCTGTAAGGCGTCTGCTTGACAGAAAGCTCACTGTTTCGCATCCATTCTTTTTTTCCTTTGAATAAAGATATAGATATGTGCAACAACAAAACTTCTTAAAGAAATGTTTGCCTATTGCAATACAGAGTGAAGCACTTCTGTCATTACTTTTCCAAGTAATCCTAGGCTGTATTCATCCGAGGTATTATTGCATGATATATATGCATCAGGAGATGGTGGTTGGTCAGGAAGCAGATTTCATTGTAATGGGTTGCATCAAATGAAAAATGATTTCGTTGCAAGTAATTGTAGTGAGGTTGGTATGATTTACAAAGAATGCATAATTCGAACGATGTATTTATATTTTATATACATAGGTTTTCAGAGAAATTAAACCGTGTAAAGGGGGCGATTGCCAGCGGGAGTTGAAGGTCCCAAGTATCGCTCCCCAGGAACAAGAACTTGCAAAGCAGCTTCAAATACAGCGAAGTAAAAAATCAGCCTCAATGCACGGATTGTGGGGAAGGGCCATACGTCCTTGAACCCAACGATTCCTCTAGTTAAAAAAAAATTCCATGATTTGTCGATTGACCCATCTGTTTGCACAATTGTGTAAAATCTGCACACATGAGAACTAAACATATTGATTATCATGCTGTTGTTATTGTCGTCCGCTCCTGTCCAACCTTGGCCTATATAAATATAGTCTGTGCATCGTTATATATATATACAACACTTTGTCTTGGCCGTGCAATTTGATACATATGTGATTTCTATCGATGCCTGCTCCATTATGTATGTGAATCTTCAAGAAAATTTCGAAGCTGAGTATCCCTTACCAGACCGATGCTGGATATCTCTCACCAATTAAATCCTGGTTCATTTGAATCTCAGAACCGTAGTGACAAAAGCATAACCATGGAATTGCCAAGGTTTTCAGGTTGCAATTGCATTGGCCGTTGTTGCAGATATTGGGTCAACTTTTAATGGTTGCATCTAAATTTGTGTAAAGGAACGTCTTTTGACAAGTTTCACATCTGCTGTAACTTGTTTTGATGCCATTTTGTGTAACACCGCTCTGATAAGAACGGGATCAGTGGTATATATGTATATATACATTTATGAAGTTGGCTTGTGAAGACCCTGGTTGTTGTGCGTCAGGGTTTCCAGTGACTGCCAAAATGCCCTATTCTGGATAATTGTCAAGTATGACTTCTAAGATAGTCTATGTAGAATTTAACTTCATGGAACGGCACCACCAGTGAGTTCAATAGTTCCATGGCATGCACTACCCATGCGGCTCCAGAGAGCCCCTTTGATATCTCATCATGTATCAAAATCCATCAAGGTTTCAAGCTTCAGTTTTCGGATATCTACTCTAATCTTGCAACCTACTGCTGCTGCGGCATCGAAGGAGGTCCACAATCTGAAAATTGAATCTCGGTTTCTGTCATTGCAAATTATCTAAGCAGATTTGAGATCAGTTCCTCTTTGAGAACCACATTTCATGTGGGAAAACTGCAATAGCATACAGTCCTAATCTAACAAGGTGGCACCCCTAGCTTAATTCTCCAATTCTGAGGCCTCAGATTCCCTCTGCGCTACATTATCCATTTTGAGAAGTTTTATCACAGCAAACACTTTGCGAAACAATGCAAATCGCATCCGAGATTTGAAAGTAGACATAACTTCCTCCCGAATGCAGAAACAGGATTCCCAATCGGTGGTACTGCGGCTGTTAAAATTTTAATTGGAGTCTGAGGAAAGGAGGGACAAAGTGATGATGGAAGCCAAAGAACGAGCGCTTTGGAACCTAACCTCTCTAATTACGCTACAATTGGGAGGCTGGGCTTATGGTGTGATGAATTAACCTCTGGGAGGCTCATAATAGCTATAAGAATGTGATGAATGATGAACCATTGCAATGCATGACAAATCATGGAGAAAACTACAATTTTATAGTAGGGGGAGGAGGTGAATTAGGGGACTTGCGAGTAAATGATGAAGAGTGGAGAGCCCAGCATGAGGGTGATCATGGCGGTCGTTTTAAGAAACTTGGCCTGGCCGCCATAGAGCTTCTGATGGAAATGTTCGAAGTGGCTGCCTTTTCTGCTCCTAGATCTCTTAGGCCCCCTCCGCTCCTCGTACGTCCTCTGCAAAGGCCTCCCCCTGGTGCCCCGCACCGTGTTGATTAACTCATCCATCCCGAACCACCCTAACCCCCCACCCGCTCAACCAGCAAATTCTTTCACCACTTAACGTCCGCCGCCCGCCGATCCTTCACTAGTTTCAACCACCACCAGAATAATCTTCTTTATAAATTGAACTTCACCCTAATTCACTGTCGATTGCAAACTCCCTCCCCAAGCCCAACAGCAGCAACTGATCATCATCGTCCTCCTCCGCCCTTACCCTCCTCATCCTCCTCCTTCAACTCTCATTATCATAATAAATTTGGCAGCCATGTATGGAGGACCCAGCCCCCTCCCCAACACGGCATTCATTCAGCCAAGCAGTGCCCGGCTAGCTCACCATCAATTCACCCCTGCTGCCACCAGACTTAGTAACAATAACCTTGCACACTCGTTCCTCCTCATCTGCTCAAACCAGCCCTGCAGGCGGGCGGCGGGAGACCTGGGATTGCGATAGGGATTGGGGTTGGGATCGGGATTGGGGTGTCCTCTTACGGTAATGTAATGAGCAGGCGGAATGACGAGCGGTTGCGATCCTGCAGAGGCGGAGTCATCTTTCAGATGTTGATGTAAAACTGAACTGTCCATGAATGGAGGGGTCATGGCGAATGGTGACTAACGTAGGGCATGGTCCTGAAGTGTGAGAGTTGTCGTGGTGGTGGTGATGGCGATGGCCAGGACATTGCAGATGATCGTGTGGAGCTGCGGGACGAGGAGCTCGACGAAGGAGCAGCACCAGGAGGCGAGCCATCACCCATGACTCTCTGGATCCGGTAGTTGCCAAGAGTTGTGTGGATGACTTCCCATGGATGGATGATTCCCACTCACACAGGCTTCCTTGAATGGATGAATGCATGTGTTTGAGAGAGGCTTAAACCCAAGGCCTTAACCAGTTCATTGTTTTGAGTACTCGCACATAACATTATTCAGCTGGTCTCAGCTGTTCCATTTTTATAATATTCAGTGACAATGTTTCACCCGAACCACACTAGTTTTTCAGGCTGAATTTATTTATTGACAAGCATCTGCAAGGTATAATTCTAGCACCTTACATGACATTCCCGGTCCCACCCAACCTAGTCGCTTAGCTGAATAGTGTTATGCAACATCATCATGGAAGAACATTCGTGGGAGCCAATGCAACGTGAACAACATTATCTTCCTCCTCCACATCCGCACCCAAATAAATATACTCATGTACGGCCTCCTCTGGAACCTCACAGTCAAGCGCGTCTATCATGTTGATGGAGGAGACGTACCCCAACTAGGACTCCACGGTGGTGGCAACAACGAATAGTGCATGAATCACGTCTTCAAGCTCCACACTCTCTAGCACACGCATGCATTGCGAAAGTGTGGCGGCATGGATGGCATCCATGCCGCTACTTTGCAAAGGAATTACCCATCCAGCTATTGGGGTTAAATTGGCTGGAGTGTAGTATTGTTCTTGGCAAAGTTCGACCAAGAAATCAAGACATATGATTTGAGCTTGTACTTCATCCATGCGAAGGGCCTTTCAATCACGTTTGTATGTGTCAATGCCATATGATTCTTCATGGCAACTACACCATACTTCACATACTCATCCACACCGGCAATCTTTTCCTTTGCATACACATTGTTGTCCACACACAGGACATGATCCTCTAGGATATCTTTCAAGCAATACCCAATCATGCCCGGGTGCAAGCATAGTAAAGTGGACCAAAAAAGTGCTCCGGTATATGAAAGCCATGATTTTCTTGGTCAAACGCCTATAAGTAGTAGCAAAATGTTGTTTAAAATAGATTATTTTTCATGATGACCTCTATTGTTAAGTTAGGTATTCAAATATAGAATATCAATATGAGATCTTCAAAACCTATCATCAAAAGTGACGCGTAAAAGCAACTGACTAAATATAGTTTTGAACGTAAATTTCATGACCTTAAATATTTTGAACTTGGAATTTCTTTTCATATTCCTTGAATTCATTATAAACTTGAGGTCATCGTAATTTTTTTTCAAAAATTCATCAATTTAATGTAATGTAATTGTATTTTAAACAAGTTTTTGACAATTATCTTTTTAATGACACCCACTTGCACCACCACTTGCACCGTCTTCTAAAATACATATACGTTGTTTGAAATTGTTTTTTGTGAACATAAATTGCTTGGCTTTGTAGATTCATATGTTTTCTAAATGTTTATGAATTTCTATTTCATAAAATTCAAAGTTAGTATATAGTTTTGGATCACTTTCACTTAAACCTGAGCAAGGATCAAGAGCTGTCTATTTTACCGTGTTTCCACCCGCCCAACCATGTGTGCACACCTTGCTGCTTCAGAGACTTACAATGCCCCAAGTGCCCATGAGGCACTCCCTCAACAATCCACCCTAGACCCACTTTGATGGACCTATTCACTATCAAACTTGTGGAATAGACCTTGATGACACATTGCAAATGCAAATGAAACATGGGCCTCCCTTGCTCCATTGCACAAAATCCCGCAACACATTTCTCTTCAATGTATCCATCCATAACAAGAATTGTAGTGGGAGGAATATGATGTTGCGCACACCAACAATGACGCTCACCTGCTGTCAGTCATAAACTCCCACCCTTGAGCGTCGTAATCCGGGTGAGAGCTCATGACTTACATGAACTCCACTGGCCTTGGTAATCAATTGTAACTTATATCCATTCCAATTGGTGAATCAGTGTACTTGACACATCTTCCTTTATTAACTCAAACTCAAGTGTTTACAAACACTCGAGTATCACACTCACACAAATCAAAGAAAAACCCGAGTTCAAGGTTGTAGGCTAAATAATATTAACCTAGAGATCTAATGATATAATGCCTCTCACTGAGGTTCATTACTTGATCACAACACACATAGTATGTTACCAAGCTCATCACTAAGCCTACTCCAACCTTGTCATTCAACATTCATAGGATTCATGAATCATTTTGCTAACATTCATATTATTTCTTTCTAAGAACTTTGTGCTTTCATCTACCTAGTGAGGGAGAGAGAGAAAGAAAGAAAAGTAATCCTAATCGCAAGAGTGAGAGAGAAAAAAAAATAAGCCTTCCCCTTCCCTTCGGGGGACTACCCCCTTCCATCACCAAGCCTTACCGGCCGTAGATCTAACCATATATCTAACGGTTGGAATTGCCGGCCGTCATACCCTAGCCGTCATCCCTAAAATCCCTAGATCCAACGGTCTTGGTCTTCCATCCACTTGATCAAACGATCTTGATCTTCCATCCACTGGATCAACCGGTCTTGATCTTCCATCCACTTGATCAACCGGTCTTGGTCTTCCATCCACTTGATCAAACGGTCTTTATCCGTCCGGCTTCATCCGCTTAGCATCATCCACCGTTCGTTGTCATCCTTGTGTCCTTTGCAAGTATCTTGACTTCTTCATACGAATTACTTAACTTAAATTTAATTTGACCCACTGACTTCTTTTCTAATTAACCCGCGAACCTTCATAAACCGTGAGCAGTTAGGTGAATATAAGTAAAATGCCTCTAAAATATGAAAAGTAATTGAGAAGGTTCTACTTACACATATGTAGTAACTTCTTCTCCGTATCCGCCTACAGACTATTCCTGCTTTTACCACTAGCTCATCTTGGGATAGCACCAGTCAATGGAACCAACCGGATTCGAACCCGGGTCGGTCCAGACCTTAATCCAGTCTCTTACACACAACTCACATCCACAGGCGGATGTACCAAAATCTAGTGACTATCTATATAGGTTAATAGAACCCCGTTTACTAAGCTTAAGCTTTTAAGCCTAGGAACCCCATTAACCAACCTCTAAATAACTCTAACAATTCCTACTAGCACTCAAGTACTAACACCCTAGCTTCAACTTAATTCAACTAATAACTAAGAACACAACTTGTTTTTATGTTTTTGAATATTTGAACACAAATGAAAGTCCAAGTTTTGTTAACTCCTTGCGATTAAGAACACATGTGGGCACCATATTGGACTCACACCTGCATGTATTTAAACTCTCATGTACGTTACTCTCCGCCCTCTCTTCCCCCTTTGCAAGAGTTGCATCCTTCATCATGCAAGATATTCTCTTAGTTGCACAATACAAGTTAAAATCTCTTGACATTTGCCCTCAAACTTCTTCTTTTCGTGTAAGTTAGATGTTTCTAACTAGAAAGGACACATTATATATGTCTCTTGATGATCAAACCAAGTTTGGCAAACTTTTGTCTACATGTGCACCTGGTTGCAAATGCTTATGGTTGTAGATGGAGTTGGTGCTTCCACAAGCCTGCAGTAGGGGCCGGTATTGTAGGTGCGGTTGTCTTTGGCCACCACCAGTGCCGTAGGCCAACAATTGCAAGAGCCGTGCCTAGTGCTACGGCAATGCCCAACTAGTAGGCTAGGCCAAGCCACGGCCAACAAACCCCCACGATAGGTTGGGCAAGAAGGGGGGGGGGGCTTACTAAGTTTCACCACCATTTAATATACACCTACTTGACTATCACATGGCATATATTTTAAAACAAGGTAGAATGATGCATTATTGTATTAAATTGTGATATTCTAAAATAATTCACCAAAATATTAGAACATTACATGAAGATCTGATTGAGGTGACCCACACTATACATCAACAACCCACAACTCCCTTTATTGCACACACATCTTAGGCAAGCCCTTCCCTGCTCTTCACATCCTTGCCTAGCCTCTCTCTCATCTCTGTCAACTTTTGTAGTTTTAGGGAGGTCTAATGTGAAGCCCATACTTAGGCAAGTGAACTCCCTTGAGAGAGATTAAGTCCGGTGATCATATGATTGTCATCAAATAACACACATGTGTATCTCTTGAGTGGTTTCAATTTTTGTTTTTTTTTGCAATGCTTTGGATGATATTTTTTATGGGCAAACTTTGCAACTTTGAAAGCTTTTGATCTAGAATTGATCACAAACAATTCAACATCTTATGCTAAAGGATTAGATGGCAAGTCTAGGGTTTCCTCATGCATACACTTTGAATGCCCACAATGAATGTTTGTCCATGTGTTCTCAATTTGACTCTTTAATTATGTGCACACCTATGAAGGTAAGTGAGTGCATTACAATTTTCGTCCTCAATATTTGTAGGATAATCTACAAAACAACATATTCTTAACTTTATACATGGCATAAACTATAGTTGTCAAATTGAATTTTATGCATATGAATATGTCTTGAAGATTTGTTTTGTTTGGTAAGTTTTTAATTTGATTTCTTTTATTCTTGCATTTAAATATATTCTTTGGGATCATAAGTAATCACCACCTTTGGCTCCCAGCCATTAGCTATTATAACCAAAATATAACAAAAACAATGTAGTGGTGTGTGACAGGTACATTGCTCCCAAAATGCACTAAATTGTCCAGTGGGATGACCATGTAATTCTTGCAATACATTAGCTTGAGCTGATTTTTGTTACCACTAGACAACATATGGGAAAGGGGGGGGGATAGGAGGGTTGCCTTAATTTCAAGAAGATGCCCATTTCCCCTATCCTGCTCAATTTTTCATAGTCAAGGCCCCAATGGGCAGCTCAAATGAATGGTGCAAATTTTACGGTTGACAAAAAGCAATGGCAGTCACACCCTATCACTCATGATTGTCGATGGTCTCGACCACCATTCCGCCTAAAAAGTTGTTCAATGTCGTCACTAATTTTTGCTCTCATACTCTTGTTATGCAATTCTTATCTATTGCAATGGAATAGTTGTGGGTCCATGAGTACAATGACAATGCAAGAGAATGAAACTTTCAAGGTTTTTGAGACGATTGCAGTGAAATATATACCACTACACTTAATATGATATTTAGTGTCATATGGTATTTAATGTCACTTTTCGGATGACACTTCTTATGAATAAGGCCCAACCCACACGAGAGGCAGAGGAAGTACCCCGGTTTAAGGAGAACCAACCACTTGCTCATTTGAACCAATGCTATTCATCCAACTCAGTGCCGTTCATGCAAGTTTCCTCCCGTGTGGGTTGGGCCTAAGTGAACAAATATTGCCATGGATGATGGATGAGTTCATCCATTGGCCAAAACCCTACCTTCTCTTGTCAGCAACTTGTGATGGAATATTTGTCATGGATGATTGAAATTTGGATGAAAAATCACTTGGTAAGTGACAGTACTTGCAACACTGTAAAGCTATAATCCCCCCAAAAGTTTACAAGGAATGACAAATAATGTTGGGTTAACATTTAGTGTTGGTGAAACTTTACCGCGGTTTACAATTAGTAACTAGCAAGACAATTAGAACTGGTGACACTAAATATTGTATTTAGTGTAGTTATTTGCGGATGTCCAATTCATGAGCAAGCACAGAGATCATCATTCGCATACAATAGGATTCTTGGAGAGATAATTTTAGATCTATGGTTGGATGGATTTTTCCCTCGGGGTAGCAACTCAAACAAATAATTACAGGGTCTCGTCCAAAAATTTCACAAAGGCATAGATTATGTACACATAATTGTACATATAATCTAGATTATGTTTCAAATAATCTAGAGTATGTTTCAAATTATCTGGATTCAAGAGTTTCAGAAGAGAAGCGGGAGAGAAGCCACCAAGAGAAGTCGGGAAGAGAGTTAGGGTTAGGGCTTACAAGCCAAAATGATCTATATTATCTTCAAAATTTTGTAGATTATATAAATTATAATTAGGTATGATGGAGACCAGATTATGGACGAGCCCCCATGTCCAAGAGAAAGTCCACATTATTTTCAAATTATTCATGTATTACAATACATAGGCATGTTCAAATCAAAAAAATTATTACATATTATGGATAGTCTCGATGTGCACTACATCACTCCATTCTAAGTTCTGTAAAATTGTTCTTTGGTATGAATGTACAAGGATAATATGGATGGATTACCTATTAAAAATTATTTTGCACTAGTTGCCACCCCAGGGTTTTTTCATCCTTGAATTCCTTGCACGTGGAAACATCTATAATTCTAGTCGCGTGGGGAGTTATTGAACCTTTTGAACCTTATTGAATAGGGTGATGAGGATCAGGGCTCAGGGAGAACCGGCGGTTAGTTACAGATGAACCGGTTGAGTTTGAGAAATAACCGGTTGAAGTTCAAGACTTCAGGAGAATTACTGATCATTTTAGAGGAATCTATAGAATATACCTCAAATGAATAAAAGCAAAACCAGAGGATGTCAACATGTAACCGGTTGGATTTAGAATCACTAGGATCTTGACCGACTGTGCCCAAAAATTTCCCGGGCACTGATGAGGATTGCTAGGATATGTCAAAAGACCAGAATATATGTTTGGTGGGCGTGCTGAGATTGTGAGACAGCAAGAGATTCTAAGTTTCGTCTTATAACATCATAGATGAGCTAGTCGAGAGTTGCAGAGATGATGAAGAATGAGCTTGATCATAAATTCCATCATTGTAGTGAGTTGCATTGTTCAAGTCATTGATTATATTTTGAGGTCAAACCCAATATGATGGTCTATTGTTTGATTTTGAATCACGAAGGTTGCCGCAAAGATCAAAGTTGAGGATAAAGTTTGTAGTTTGGAGGGAAGCATGTCTCCAGAAGATGAGAGAGAAAACAACGAATCTCACAAGCATGAATGTCACCAAGTTTGAGCAATTTTTTTCCAAAACAATCGCTACTTTGAGGAGCATACAAACGAAATTAGACTGATTGGTGAAGACACCATGTCGCATTAAAACCTCCAATCTAGAGGCCGAGAAGACATTCATACTCTTGCCCCAGGTGCCAGTCGAGCAAAGATTGTTCGTCATTCAGCCAAGCAAATCTCAGCTCCAACAACATGAAAACAAGTCCAGATTGCCAAGTTAGTCACGTCAACTCCTAGAATATTTTGTGAGAGCTCGAGGATGTTCAAGCTGAATTCGACGAAGGAGCTACAAGTACACCATCCATTACGGAGATACTAGCAAAAAATCAAGGTCCTCTCCTCTGTTTCATTGGAGGGTGCAAGCATGGTAAAGTGTACGAAAAAAGTGTCCTGGTATCTTAAAACCATAGTTTTTTTGGTCAAACGTCTAAAGTAGTAGCAAGATGTTGTTTGAATTGAATATTTTTTTCATGGTGACCTCTACTGTTGTGTGAGGTACTCAAATGTAAAATACCAAGATGAGATCTTCAGAACTTATCAACAAAAGTAATGCTCAAAAAGGTCCTCGTGAAAGAGTGAATCTCTTTCATATAAAAAAAGGTGACAAATCTACATTCAAACATTGATCCAATTCACGTTGGTTATTTAGAGTTCAACGTTTCATCCAAGCAACTATAAGAAAGTGAAGGCTATACACTTGAATCCTTCATGACTACTATAGGTCCCTAGCCACTTAGTGATTGAGGACTTTGCCCCATTGATTCTAAGAAAAACAATAATACAAAATTCCCTTGTTCATATGCACATCCCCTCCTTGGACTACTCTTAGAAAGTACACACACAATCCTTCACCCTCCGACCCATATTTAGAGTTTTTCGGAGTGAAAGGTTTCACCCAATCAATTGAAAGAAAGTGGAATCTATAAATTGGAGTGATTTGACTAAAATATGTAGCCATTTAAATGAGAGTGAGGACTGGTCCGAGATGACCCTAAACTACCGGATGATGGTGGAGGGATACCCAAATCTCAAAGAAGAGGTTGGCGGTTCGAATCCCGGCTGTGAAATCTCCTCTCTACTTGACGGAAAACTTGCCAGGTGGTCAACTGCCTCCTGTGCTTTGGCGTTGGCCTGTCGGCCTTCTGTCTCAAAAAAATAAAAATAAATGAGAGTGAGGACTTTTGCCCCATTCACGCAACAAGGGATCATCCAACAATCTCTAACATACCTTATAGCCAACTTTAACCATCGCTAACAAACGGTTGAAAATGGGAGGTTGATCAAAATCCATTATGGCCTCTACTAGACTCTAAATTAAGAAGCTAGCATGGAAAGAGCATTTGAGCTTAGAATTGAGGGATATAATTGCACCCCTATTGTCAAATTTTATGAGAATATTCTTAAGCGTTGCATATGAATGTCATTGAATAAGAATTTAGTTGTATCAAAGTGATGCATGGACTCAACAATGATTGACTACATGAATTCAGCATAATTCAATGCACAAACTTTGTAGAGACATCTTTGCTACTCATATTAATCTCCAACTCTTTTAATTTGGTCTCTCTCTCCACCTCAATGTCAGCCTATCATATTGCATTTTTTGTACTCAAGGTGGGTGCAAGCATAGTAAAGTGGACAGCTCCTGTTCCATGCCTAGGTTCAAGTGAAAGTGATTCAAAACTATACACTAACTTTGAATTTTGTGAAGAAAAAATTCATGGACATTCAAAAAAACATATTGATCTACAAAGCCAAGCAATTTATGATGACAAAAAAAAATTCCAAGAAAAGCTTACATATTTTAGAAGATGGTGCAAGTGGTGTGGAAGTAGGTGATATTGAACAAAGTAATTGTCTAAAAAAAAATTTAAATACGATAAAATTACATTGAATTGATGGTTTTCTACAAAGTTTTGTGATGATAGCCTCAAGTATACAATGAATTTAAGGAATATGAAAAAAAAAACACTCCAACTTCAAAAATATTTAAGGTCATGCAATTTACATTCAAAACCAAATTCAATCATGTGCTTTTGAACATCACTATTAATGATAAGTTTTAAAGATCTCAACTTGGTAATCTACATTTGAGTATTTAACACAACAACAGAGATCATCATGAAAAAATATCCAATTCAAACAACACTTTGCTACTACTTCTAGGCCTTTGTCCCAAAAAAACAACAACATGGTTTTAGTATAACAAAGCACTATTTTGATCCACTTTACCATGCTTGCACCCAGGTCTCTTTGTCATGATGGGAGGCTAGAGTCCATACACTTTGCAAGAGACCCCGAATCCACAAAGTTTGGAAAGGCAACAATAAAAAGTACACACTTTTGGGATTGATGTTGGCTTCTTGAAATAACTTTGCGGCTGCACAAAAATCTCAACCTCACAAATCCGAGTAGTACAGAGCACAAAAACAAAAAAAACAAGTTAACAAATAAGGCCCATCTACCTTCTTCTTTTTGGTACAAATTGAAAAATCAATTGCAAGAAAGACAAAATACAACCACCCCGGGAAAACCCGACACCCAAGGGGAAATTTAAGGAGGTCCATCTACCTTATGACCTCAACATTCAAGGAAAGTGGCCTAACTAAGTAAGCAATTTGCCATATTGTAGACTACGAAATGAAAGAAAACTATCACATGATAGAGCAAGACACCTAAGAATATATATATATATATGTGTGTGTGTGTGTGTGTGTGAGTGAGAGTGAGACAAGTTGGGACTTCTCAATGCTTTTTCACAGACATTTAGAACGCATTTCACATCACCTTCATGGTCTTGTCTTCGGAAATCCATGAGATATAAGAAGCATGACAAGGTACTTGGACAAAGGAGTTAGCAACCAAGAAAAGTGTCTAAAACCCATTAACAACCCTAAAGAAGTTCCAACTCCTTTCAAAATTTGCAAAACCATCACTCCTTTCTCCACCCCTTAATGTGCAAACTTAGAGGAGGTTGAAGAGAATTTGAACCTTCAAGCCAAAAAACACTACAAGTTAAGTAATATCCAAGATTGCAACACCAAGACCAAAGATTCCAAATCGTTTTCCTTTATGCAAGACCACTTTTCCTTGATTGAAACCCTAAATGTTCGATCATGCAAGGCACAATGGATGTGCAATTGTCTTCAATAGCTTCAAACAGGTAGTATCTACAACACACTAGACAAATGTAAAATTATTCCAGCTAGTATATGTAAATAATGAGCAGCAACATCACAAAGCCCGCAATTGACTTGGCAATTTACGAGTTGTGTGTTTTCTCAAAGCTTCATGATTGACTGAAAGGTCTTACAGTCTAATTCCAAATCAATGTAGCAAAGTCGATTTGGCCCAAAATAACAAGCATTGAAATGACTCGACTTCACTCAGGGTGGTGATTACCGCTGGATGATGAGAGAGTATTGTTGCATGTGAGCAATGAACGGGGAGAGCCGGCCACTTCATACAGATGAACTGGTTAGTTTGAAAAATAAGGGGTTGTTTACACCATGGACCGTGAAGTCATCCTAGGGCCATGTAAGAGCATTGATTGACTGTGGAACTCGTCCCGGGATCACTTCTATTTACACCAAGGAAAAAATGTCAAAGTGATCATGGAGGTCGAGTTTTCCAAAAGACATATTTTAAGGCCTACATAATCCACTGACATGGTCCAACGGGTTTTGCACTGAGAGAAGCAAAAGAGGTGGTATGGTAGAAAAAGGCAAGGGCCCATGGTAGAGAAATGTTGTTATGATAACTTTTTAATGCAATTTTTTTGGGGTCTTTATAGATACAAACTCTTCCCACTAGGTAAGGCTCACGAGGCACACTTTTCAACATGGTAGAGAAATGTTGTTATGATAACTTTTTAATGCAATTTTTTTGGGGTCTTTATAGATACAAACTCTTCCCACTAGGTAAGGCTCACGAGGCACACTTTTCAACATCTGTGCTGTAATGAATCTTGAGAAGCAAGTCTGCCCTCTATGTGCCTAGATCATGTCATAGCCCATGAGACATACCATTTCCTCCCTGCCCTACCCCTTGAACCGGCTCCCACCTGTTTCACCAAACAATGTGGGACAATATTTCCAGACAAGGTGTTCAGATAATTCAGAGTCAGAAGTGTGACATAAATAGTTCTGTCACTTGCCTTGATGATTCTCAGTAAATTTCAGATAGCAGAATCATCCTACGAATCATAAAAGCATAATCCAAGTAGGTACAGATTTTGTCGTTTCATCCTACATAAACAACATCTAATAGGTACTTGTTAATCGGATGACTGTCACACTAATTTCCGTCCCTGGCAACACATACTCATTTCCAAACAAAACCATCTTTACATACTAATCTCTAGCAGGTCGAGGCAAGTCCGCAGGCTAATTGCAGCAGATCAAAGCAGAGGAAGTGACATGTATGCAACTTTCTCTCTACACTATATGGTATGTGCCATGTGGGTCTATATTGGATACTGTCTCTAAAAATCTACACCATGTTCATCCATAACTATGCATTTTGGAACTTAATCATGTACAGAAATCTAGATTCAGGTCCATTTTGGAACTATTGTTTCTTATAGGACTACAGTCTAACCTCGATGATGTCACCCTTGTTTATAGGACACCTTGATATTGTCACCCAAAACTTCGAAACCAAATTTTCTAGTGTAAAACTCTCTCGTTATTATCCCTATCACCCTTGATAATGTCACTATTTTTTTTCCAAAATTTGTAGTGTAAGTGTGATAATAACAAGTAATATGGCAAGCCTCTAGAGAAGCTTTCTCCATTGGAGTACGTAAACATGGAAGGTGAAGATGATTTTGAGGTGGAGTATTCTATTGAGGAGCTTGTGCAATTAGTGCAAGATGGCCAGGAGGCACATGATCCCGTAGAAGTAGACCCATTGATTGATGATAGCGATGATGTTGAGTCTAAGATGGGTGCAAGCATAGTAAAGTGGACCAAAAAAGTGCTCCGGTATATGAAAGCCATGATTTTCTTGGTCAAACGCCTATAAGTAGTAGCAAAATGTTGTTTAAAATAGATTATTTTTCATGATGACCTCTATTGTTAAGTTAGGCACTCAAATATAGAATATCAATATGAGATCTTCAAAACCTATCATCAAAGTGACATGTAAAAGCAACTGACTAAATATAGTTTTGAACGTAAATTTCATGACCTTAAATATTTTGAACTTGGAATTTCTTTTCATATTCCTTGAATTCATTATAAACTTGAGGTCATCGTAATTTTTTTTTCAAAAATTCATCAATTTAATGTAATGTAATTGTATTTTAAACAAGTTTTTGACAATTATCTTTTCAATGACACCCACTTGCACCACCACTTGCACCGTCTTCTAAAATACATATACGTTGTTTGAAATTGTTTTTTGTGAACATAAATTGCTTGGCTTTGTAGATTCATATGTTTTCTAAATGTTTATGAATTTTTATTTCATAAAATTCAAAGTTAGTATATAGTTTTGGATCACTTTCACTTAAACCTGAGCAAGGATCAAGAGCTGTCCACTTTACCGTGCTTGCACCCAGGTAGTGAAGTTAAGTGATGCATAAAAATTTGTTAAAGATGTTTTGAATTTTATGGCTAGTCAAGGCTCTCAAATTTTCAACACTATGGAGTTGTTCAGAATGGAAAAAATCCATGGCAAGCTCATTAGAATTGGTGTTGCACATTTAACATCAATGTCAACAAAACAATGTGACATTAGGAGCTTCTTTGTCTCTAGTGAGAGGTCTTTACATGATCTCAATGACACATTATGATGTGCTATCTTTGTTATTCAAGCTTTTGAATTTGATTTTATATTTTAAAACATTGAATTCTCATCTTTGTTATTTTCTTTTGAACATTGTGATTTTTTATTTGTTTTTCTACCTATTTCTTTGATAATATCACATTATGCATAAATCTTCCAAATGTGACATTATCAAATATGTCACACCTTGTTTATATCACACTTTTTGGTGAAATGGATGGTGTGACATTATCGAGGTTAGATTGTACCTTATGAGACAATACATGGAAAGTTGCACTGCAACTGTAATAATTATCTGACGAGGCAAGCAAGTAACCTAATGAATCCAATCCACCATGCATGCCAATGTCACGGCTGGGGCGAACCAACCCATATATCCGTACCTTACCAGGGAGGGCGAACGGCTGGGGATTCGTGGCACCCACTTAAAATCAACCATCCTACATATTGTGGATGAAGTGGCTTCAATACAAAAAGACCCCCTATGAGGTTGAGGGCCGATTCATTCGAATGTGACATCACTAGACATCCAGTAAGGTACCAATGTATGGGTCGGTTCGCCCTAGCCCCAATGTCACCGACCCAGCTTGTAAAACTTGAAGCATGAAACGAATGACCTGGTATATCTACTTACACTTTAATCTGTGAGGTTTTCCTGTGCAAGGATATCTCAATGGCAATATTGGCAAGGTTACACTGTTGGTTAGGAATGGTCAAACTTGAATTTTTTTTCAAAATTGTTCTTTTTGGGCATATGTTAAAAAAAATCAGCACATTCACTTTTTGGCACATGGTCATTCTTCTTGGTCCACATTCGGTTTACACCTAGTGAGGGGCTCAAAGGCTTTGTAATTAATTTATTAAAGAATCGGACCATGGAAGTTGGACCATCAAGTCGGACCATGGGAAAAGGCCATCTTCCATGGTCTGACTTCATGGTCCATGGTGTAAATTGGCGCTAACTAGTTGAAACTCAAAACTTCAAGGAAATTATCAATCATTTTAGAGGAATCTATTTCATATACCTCTAACCAATAAAGAACGCCCAAAAGATCACAACATGAAGCCGGTTGGACTTGGAAACACTAGGGATCTTGACCATGCCCAAAAATCTGCCCGGACACTGCACGCAAGTGCACCCCTCTTCCATAAATTTGAAAACCTCGTCTTCTATGAGTTTGTGGTTAAACTTCATCCCAACTGTGTTCCACTATACCAATTCTTGAAACAAATTTGTTGTCAAAGTAATATCCAACCTGAATATTGTTTCAAGATGTTTTCATTGGATAAATGAGAGGTACGCTCATGATAATTATGCCCAAAAATCTCCCTGGACACTGTTGCCATGCCTAGTAGCTAGTACAAGGAAGCGTACTCATCTCAAACGACCTTGAGCACACTAACGTCAGTTCTTAGAAACCAATTCCAGTGTCAAATCAACTTCTAAAAAAGGCAGCCTCCATGTTGCATACTTTCACAACTTTGATGCTGGACAAACGAGAGGCACATTCATATACGATGATTCTCTCTATGTTCACAATTTGTTACACTGTTCATCCCAATGAATGCGTGCTACTATTCGAAGTTACGCGATACTATAACTATTTCATGTGTGAGCGTTACCATATTTACTTGGTAACACATTAACACTAAAGTGTCATAGCAATGCGTAACTCGGTGTAGTGAGTGCCACTAAATACCATAACCCGGTGCAACACACACAAACAACAGACAGGAAAAGATCATCTTAGTTTGGGGACAGGAAGCTTATTTTTAAGTTAGTTGATGATGTTGTAGAATTTAGGTGAGGGAGGTAGTGTTTTTTATTAGTAGTACCCATCATTCTAAATTGGAAGAATCTTGAAAGCAAGAAGCTCAAGTGGCCAGCCTAATATAAGGCGGTGTCCAGACTCCAAACACTCCTTTTGGTGCTTTGATTTGCTGGCGACCTGTGGTTGTGCCGGGTCTCCTGTGCTTCCCAGCCGCCGCTTCACAGGGTCACCCGGCCCTCCCTGCCCTCCCAGAGACCCTCCCTCCTCAATTCAAGCCATGGCTACACCCCACCTCACATTCCGTTCGATTCCCCACCGCTACACTAAACATATGTTATCTTTATTGTCTTTAGTGTCACATGGTAGTTTATGTTGTTACGGTAACTTTTTAAAAGCAAGATCACACATTCTAAGTTAGAGTAGACAAACCTGTTTCCGATAATGTAAGCACTTTCGCATAAGTGTAGTATATGTGTGATATTGGGGTGATTTTTCACAAGGGTTGGAAACTGATAACACGACATTTAGTAGAAGAATCACAATTTTTTTCAGGTTTTGAAATTACCGTAAATTTTCAAAGGCGAGATTCTCTCCCAAACCATATTCACGGCATACGTTGACTTATGTCCGATGATTGGGGACGAAAACTTGAGTACAATTAGTGCCCTTTTCAAGGAACCCACATCCGTGCCTTTTTCAAGGAACCCACATCTGTGCGCTTTTCAAGGAACCCACATCCGTGCCCTTTTAACTTACTTTTGCCATCACGCCGAATTTGAAGGCTACATGTGTGATTTCTTCGTGGATTTTTTTCCATCACGTTAGAAAATGAAGGCAACATTTCGGATTGAAAATTGGACCTCCTGATGTAGTTATGTTTATCGGAAGTGCGTGTTTGTTGATTTCTTAACTAGATACATAGGTCCTCCCAATTGTGTTCATTGGTGAGTGTAGAGTAGTTATGAATATTTGGAGACGTTCTCCAATCTCTTGTAAACATGTGTCTCTATGATGTTTGCTCTTTGATCCTCACCAACCCGCATACAATCAAATATAGGGATCCAATTAAGAAAATGAGCCACTTAAGACCTACACCATTCGCTAACACAAAGGGGTGCAAAATCAAGTAACCTTATTTTTATTTTTATTTTTTTTGGAACACAAGAGGCACGTGGCCACCTGGCTAGTTTTCCCGTCAAGTAGAGCGAAGATTTCACAGCCAGTAATCGAACCACCAATCACTCCATTTGGTTTTGGGTACCTCTCCACTATCATCCAGTAGTTTAGGGTCATCTCAAACATGGGTAACATTATTTTAGAGGGGAGTAATCTCATTATGTGTCCCACATGTTCACTTTATGTGAGCTTCATAATAATTGGTTTTGGGTACCAAGATCAAAACTAATATCTTACAATACACAAGGCTTTACATAGAAATAATTGAAGCTAAGATTTTATTTGGCCAAAGATTACGAGGTATTGATAGTTGACTCTCTTATAGAGGAGCTGAAAGTTGGACCACAATATACCCAAGCTATTATGCTCTAGGAGGGCTTTCCGCGCCCTGCCAACTGTACAATAGTGGTTGAGCTTGACACGTAGGTCCAGCGCATGGGTTAAACCTGACTTAAGAGTAAATTTAGCTTTAAACAACAATGTTTAAGCTCCACAATAATACTGATCGTTTTCACCTTCCCCTTCCTCGATTTGCCCTCCCCCTCGGTAGGTGGATTATGTTTCCTAACACCTTCCCAATACCTACCATCAGGGGGTGTTGTAAACATTCACCCCAACTTCGATGTGTGAAACTCCAAATTCGTGGAAATCTTGTACAAAGCAACTGCAAGTCTGCAAGTGGCTTGATGTAGAGGTAGACCTAGTTCTTGGAAATTGGAATCAATGAATGGGAAGAACCGGCCTCTACTTATAGATGAACCGGTTGAGTTTGAGAAATAAGTGGTTGCAGTTCAAAACTTCAGGAAACTTATTGATCATTTTAGAGGAATCTATGGAGAATACACCCCAACTAAGTGAAGCAAAAACTGAAAGATCACAACAAGTGACCGGCCGGCTGGACTTGGAAAAGAGCACGATTTTGACCGGATTTTGCCCAGAAATCTCCCCAGACACTCAGGGCCGCTTCACACACGAGGCCGTGAGTGAAGGCTGAGAGCCTGTGACCATTACACTTCAAGCACTCTCATTGGTGGAAAAGGCGGAGCTGGTCCAAGTTCGCTTCATGAGTGACCAATGGAGTATGTGAATGCAAGATGGATGTAAAGTCTACATGGATTCCTACATGGCATCACATGGATCGTGTTTCATGGTCACTTGGACTATTTTCAAAAAACACTTCTTGGAGGTAGGCTTAACACAAAAACGGGAGACCATGGCACTCCGAATGCTCACAACCGTTGATGTATTCTATTTTATCATGTGTGACGACCCGCATGAATAGAAATTCATTGAAATAGCATTTGGTTGAGGGCCCGATCACATATGACTTCACACTACACTTGAGGGTCCGTGACCACACTACATGATTTTGGAGGTGTCTTGGGACGGCCTTTGGACACTTTCTTTTGGGCTCTCACAATTACATGGTCACGGCTCTTGGCTCGTGTGTGAAGTGGCCCTCAGCTGAATGGAATGAATGGAATGACAGTAGAAATCTAATAAGAAGTTATGGAGGTGTGGAAACATGAGGACCCACCCTTGAGATTCTCATCTCATTCCATCCTGTTCAAGGTTGGTTTTTCCTACTTGCTGGGAAAGGGGACCCAAATATAGCAGATTCTCCATGTTTCACACCTCCAATGGCCTTCGGCTGCAAGCCCGCGCTTCAATCTCATCGAATCTCGCACCACCCATCACAGGCCGTCAGTAGTCCCAAAATTTGTCTCATTTTAATTTGTGTTCATCATGCACAAGCTTTGCGGGCTGAGGACTCGCAACTATGATAGCTATGTTCACTGGAAACAAGCTATGTTCGGGGAAAGGATTTGGAAGAAATTTTGCAAACAAATTAAAATTCGGCACCTCCTTCGAGGCATCACTGTTTGGACCATTTGGATTGAACGGAATGACAAAGTCTTCAACCATGGACAATGGCACGAGTCCAAGGTCAAACACCGCATTTGGGATGAACTCATCATGTAAGGTAGAAATACCATAACCCGTGAAAATAAGGTGATTTGCATTGAAGACATGGTCTTACAATCATGAGATAATTTTCCAAGATAGACGAGAAGGGTTTATGAAGAATGCAAGTTGTTTCATATTTTTATGCCCTGTACAAAAAATTCTACAATTTTTCAAAGTGGAAAGTTGTCAAACCCCCTACTCGTTCACTAGATTCTCCCTACACCGAACACGGTAATCTGCATTTCCATATAGCATATCGCCTAAACCGGTTAACTCATGAATACATTAAACTTGACTCCCATTGGCTACACTAAATGTACACGCATTGAAGTTGCCGCCTCGCCATGATCGGTTTCAGAAACAACACTTCACTATTATGACAGCGGTCTAGTGCACAGGTAGAGGGTGGTTAACCGGTTTGGGTATTTCTACCTTATGCTAAGATTAGTAGTTTCTCTGCTATGGCCTTGCTCCAAGGTTTTAACAAGACATGGGGTGCTAGGAACGTCCTTTGTAGGCGGAACAAATTTACATATTGAGTGGGATTGGAAACAACAACGTAGGGAGGGAATCCAACTCTTTGTGGAGGGTTGTCTTGGTGGTTTGGAGGCTGTCCTTGGTAGGTGGTGTGGGGGTGGTCCTTGGTTGGGTTGGGTGTTGTTATCTTTTACGTGGCGGTGTTTTGCGCCCGAGGGGTCCCGCCTCCCCTCAAAGTGGCGCGTTTTCTTTTTGGTTCTCAATGATTTTGGCGTTGGTTGTGTTGGCCTTCAATCTCAAAAAATAAAAATAAAAATAAAACAAAAACACCAGGCGGCGGGCATCACCGGGCCTCCTTTGAGTTCAAATTGGGCTTGCAATTTGAGTTCCGTTGAAGTTGAAGAGCGCGGTGGGTCTTAAATGGTTACCTTTTTTCGACTAGCCCACGTTTACTAGGATTCGAAGCATGCTATTGGTGCAAGTTGGTGATTAGCAAATCCAAATCGAGGCCATCGCCACTTTCCCCATTGTTTTCGGAGTTTGTATGAAGAGCTTATTCATTATGAAAGTGAAGATTTCTATGCTCATCAAATGGTTATATAGGTACCCTCAATTATGTTCGCTATTGAGCTTACAAGGGTTATTACATTGTGAGCATGCAGTGTAATCTCTTTTGTATCCATTCTTGAACCACATTAACCCATGTACCACTTAAATATAGGTTTCCTAATAAGGAGATTGTAACATAGTAAGGAGGTTGTATACCTTACTGACTACGAACCCTAGAGGATATGATGAATTTGTAGAGAGAACATGTACTAAGGTAGATGTGCCTAATTTGGTGACCGATTTTAATCACACATCTATATTTGAGTCATATGTGGTTGGCTGTGGCTCCAAGGACAAATGTCAAAAAGACATACATTTAGAAGGGATTGGACTACGTGCTTAAAATGTGATAACCATTCTAATTAATAGTCAACATATATGTGGGGACCTATTTGATCATTTAATGAGCATGAGAATCTTCATTTTGACGATGAATAAGATATTCATAAGAGCTCCAAATATTATGAGGAAAATGGCAACAACCTTGATTTGGCTTTGGATTTGGCTTTGCTAACCATCTTGTACCAATCACGTGTTTCACATCCTAGGAGAAGTGAGCTAGTGAAAAAAAAACATTTAAGACCATCTACCTCACAACATTAAAATAATTCTTCCAGTATAAAATGAAATGTCACCATTACATGCAACGATACACTAGTAAATATTGCATTTAGTGTCACATGGTATTTTATGGCAACTTTCCTAATGACACTTTTCATGAACTAGTTTACACATACTCTCGTGGATGATTGAAATTTGGATGAAATCCATGCCGATTATTGAAACAAAGTTTGGTATCTTTGCATCCTAACACTCCTCTCATAAACATTGTCATGGATGATCGGTTTTCGATTGAAAATCACTTTGTAAGTGACAATAATTGCAACATTGTAAATGTAGAATGCCCAAATTTTATTTACAAGGAATGACAACTGATGTTAGGTTTACATTTAGTGTTGGTGACACTACACAGGTGGTTTACAATTAGTATTGAGCAAGACAAATAGAATTGGTGACACTAAATACAATATAGCTAAATGTAGCATTGGTCACGAATGGTGAACTTAAAAAATCGAGCCTAGTAGTGATTTGCCCCTCCAGCCCCCAAACAATTCGTGTGATTCACACAAATCTCGGAAAGGTAAGTTATTAAACTTCCGAACTTCTAGAAACACGGGTCAATTGGCTAACCATTTGAAGCCTTCCTTAAAATGAAACCTAATCTTACAACTAAGTTAGAGTCATCGCCCTAAAAGGTATTCAACCCTTCAACACTTTCGGAGGCTGATGTCAGTGGTCGTCTCTCAAACATAAACTATTTCAATATTGTACAATGTGAACATACATTCTGATGTGTCTTTCTGGTAGATTTTAATGACAATTTGTTGTCTTGGAAGGTGACAAAGTGCTTTGAAAGAAGAAATTAGAAAAAGAAAGATGACATATCATTTAGTATAAAGAGATGATACGCAACTACTATAAAACTGTTGAAAATGTTCATTAGATTTTTGTCTAGATTTGAGCGGTATGTTACTAGATTTCTAACACCTAAACTTGGAAAATGCGGATCATGATGAGACGGAGCTATGTGCTCAAGATCTAGACACCATTCTAGGTTCAATTATTAACACAATTAAGAGGGCCTCTACAATCACTTTAAGAGAAAGAGAATCCTCAGGTTCAGAGCTCTTCAATTTCAAGATTGTCTACTCAAATTTTAGAATCTTAAAGATAGACGTGCCTAATCCAATTACTTATCTTGAGCAAACCTATATTTAAGTGGTGTGTGGTTTAGGTGAGAGGGGTAGGTGAGGCTCCAAGAATGGAAACCAAAATTAAATGTGTTAAAAAAATTTAAATTACAAGCTCAAAATATAATAACCGTTCTAGGTTCAATAGTTAACATAATTGGGAGACTCACATGACCATTCAATTAGCACAAAGACATTGACTTTGATAATGAATAAGCTATTCATATTATCACATGTTTCATATCTTAGGAGAAGCGGGCTAGTCAGGAAAGGGATAAAAATAAACAAAAATTTATAAAATTATAAAATTTATATATAAGAAGAAGAAGAAGAAGAAGAAGAAGAAGAAGAAACCATTTAAGACCCATCTATCATGACATAATAAAAGTCAGATGCAAACGTGCAAACTGTAAAATGCATATATATATATATATATATACTTTTTCATTTTTTTTTCATTTCCTATTCATGTACAGTAACTGTTGACACAGGATCACGTATCTCAAAAGTCTGTGACCTTCTGCACGCTGTACAATAAAGTTGCCATGTCCGTATGTGAGGTATGTGGGTGCTATTTGATTCATTTTTCATGTTCTCCAACTTCTACCAACTAGTTTCACACAACAAAACTTGTGTTGCATTCGCAAATCTACAATGAAACTTTTGCAAAAACCGGATTGAGAATCGGACCTCCCCTGATTTAGTTATGGTTGTTAGAAGTGCATGTTTGTTGATTTCTTAATTGGACACATAGGTCCTCCTAGTGGTGTTCACTATTGAGTGTAGAGTAGTTATGAACATTTTGAAGACATAGTCCAATCGCTTTTAAACATGATAGTCTTTTTGATTTTTGCTCTTTGATCCTCACCGAACCACATACCAATCAAATATAGGGGTCTGATTAAAAAAACGAGCCTCTTAAGACCCATCTACTACCTTATGTCGGTGCTATTAAAACGTAACATGCTAGGTTGTCCATTAAGTTGTTACGAGAAACATAGCTTAAGGTCAGATGGATCTTAAATGGATGCTTCTTCCAACTAGCCAACTTCAACTCCTAGGATATGGAACGCATGATTAGTACGAGATGGTTAGCAAATCCAAATTGAGGCCATAACCACTTTCCTCATGATTTTTGGAGCTCGTATGAATATCTTGTTCATCATCAAGGTGAAAATTCTTTGTGCTCAGGAAATTGTCATATAGGTCCCCCCAAATTACGTTGACTACGGTATTGAGCTTAAAACAATCTTACCATGTTTTGAGCACGCAATCCAATCTCACACGTCACCTTTTTGATATCCATTCTTGGATCCACACCAAACCACATACCACTCAAATATAGGTGGACTCCGACTAAGATAAGTAACTGAATTAGGCACATCTTAGGGCCACTTCACACACAAGCCAAGAGCCATGACCATGAAATTGTGAGAGCCCAAAAGAAAGTGTCCAAAGACTATCCCAAGACACCTCCAAAATCATGTAGTGTGGTCACGGACCCTCAAGCGTAGTGTGAAGTCATATGTGACCGGTCCCTCAACCAAATGCTAATTCAATAAATTTCTATTCATGTGGGTCCTCACGAATGATAAAATAAAGTAAATCAATGGTTGTGAGTGTTCGGAGTGCCATGGTCTCCCGGTTTTGTGTTAGGCCTACCTCCAAGAGGTGGTTTTTGAAAATGGTCAAGTGACCATAAAACATGATCCATTTGATGCCATGTAAGAATCCATGTAGAGTTTACATCCATCTTGCATTCACATACTCCGTCGGTCCCTCAAGCGTAGTGTGAAGCGAATTTGAACCGGCTCCGCCTTTTCCACCAATGAGAGTGCTTGAAGTGCAATGGTCACGGGCTCTCAGTCTCGTGTGTGAAGGGGCCCTTACCTGAGGTGCTAATCAAAACGTAAAATGCTGGGTTGCCCGTTATTACGAGAAAGGGCATATCTTACATCTTAATATTTGCCTGCCACAAATTTCATGATTCTTGGGCTTGATTTTCTCCCGGTGGCGCATGTTAGTACACTATGGGGGAAGCACTTATGTTACGTACCGTTGTGACCCGAAGGTGAGAGACTCAGATTCAGGAAACTTACAAGTAAGTTAGAGCCACCACGAGTCTCCATGATCGATTTCATCATCCATGGTGTGGAAATGAGTCCAGCGAATAAATTGAAAAAGGGGCTTGGCAGCTGGAATCGGCGGCTAGGGGAGAAATTCGTGTGAAGAGGGAGCCTGCATTCTGTGGCCAATAACTCAATAATCCTTAATTCTGGGGTGCTGATGGTCACTGACTGAAGGTGTGAGAAACATGAGGGAGAAGAGATGTGATAGATTCGAGAATAAAGGCAGGCCCTCCTTCCAGCCCTCATAAGAGTGCTGCAGTGGAGAGAGACGCACAGGTTGTAAGTTAGTGCTTCGGAGGCTCGGAGGAGAGTTGTGGTTGAGTCATAATTTTCATGTTCCTGTGGCCTGCGTTGAGTTTGGTTGGGCTGGGTCTGTGAATGAGTGGGATTTGCGAAGCGGCCATGGGAATTGCCTCCTTCGGATCACTGCAGCAGGAGCACAAGCAACCCCCTTGTCTGCCCCCTGATCCTTGTGTTAATTCATCATCTTCGGTGTTGTCCCTGTGATCAACCCATCCGTACCTGCCTGCTGCACAAGTACAACCATAGGAGGAGGGCTGTTAAGGTGACATGATGATGGACCTTTGACTCAATGTACAGGTTTGGAGAAGTTGATGTAAATATTGAATTACACTTCAATACTTGATGTGTGTGTGTGTGTGTGTGTGTGTTTTGATGGTCTTGCGGTTGGGACATAATTATTGAGGAATTCTCGCCCACTTTTAAGTTAGTTCACTTGGTGTCAGCCTCTGGATGCAAGGGCGAACCTCGTTTGTCATATTAGGCGCTGCCATTGGGAGCTGGCACTATATTGGTTGTGTTTTGCTTGAGTTGTGGAGTGGTGACATTAATTGTGTTCACAAATCTGAGGTTTGACAAGATCTAGAGGGGAAGGCACTTTGGTGAAAATTATGTACAGGAGGACGTTGGAGAATCAGTGTAGTCTAGCTTAGAGAACCAATATCTGTATGCGGCTATGTGATGTTAGAACTTCCTTGAATCTCTTAGAAATTGGTCGTCTTGCGTGAATCACTTGGAATCTTCACCGACAAAGGGTAGTAATTTTTGTTTTGTTGTTGCTTGAGGTCTGGAGAGGTCACACAAGTTGTCACCTCTGTTTTCTACAACCATCAACACGACCTAGAGCTGAAGGGAGTTAAGGAAATCATCGAGAGGAAGACGTTGGAGAATCATGAGTACTGCAAAGCTTAGAAACTTTTAGTCTCTGTGCGAGTCAATTTGGTTTTCAAACTTCCTTGGTGAATCTCTTCAAAATGATTCGGCCGTGCTGCTTGACTAATCACTTGGTATCATCACCCTCCAAGGGTGAATTCGTTTGTCATATTGGACGCTGCCATTGCGGGTGGCACTCTCTCTATCTATTAGTAACTCTATTTTGCTTGAGTTGTGGAGGGGAGGTCGCAATTGGTTCTCAACTCTGACAAGATCGAGAGCGCACGGAGTTTGGGAAAGCATCGAGAGGAGCTTCGAAAAACATTTTAGCTAGTTATCTGCGTCAATTTGGTGTTAAAACTTCCCTTGATGAATCTCTTCACAATGATTCGGTCGTCCGGACTGCTTGAATCATTTGGTGTCAGCCTAAGTAATGATGAATCTCGGTTGTCATTGACGCTGCCATTGGGGAGGAGGCACAACATTAGTAACTCTGATTTGCTTGATGTGCAAGCGAATGCACTTTTGGGAAACTACTGAGAGGAGAGGAGAGGAGAGGAGAGAAGATTCAGTACTGCCGACCTTAGAAACATCTACCTTTAAAATTTTCCTTGAATCTCTTCAAGTTGGCAAGAAACTAATTATCTGCCATCGCCTCATCATATCAGATTATCGTGGCTGAAGTCGATCATCTCAAATTAGACATTTTGAATTTACAATCCATTCAGTGTTGGAGGACCCCAAATTACAATTCGACTGCAGATCATCGAGCAATGGAGACAACCAAAGCAGAGAATGGGACATTGACACCAATGGGAGCGGATGAGGAATCCAAGTTCATGGCATCCCCCGTGAAGAGAGAGGCGGGACGCGGGTCATGGAGGGCTGGAGCTTTCCATTTGGCCACCACCATCGCCACTCCTGCAGCCTTCGCTCCCCTGCCCTCCGCCATAGCTGCCTTAGGCTGGCCCGCCGGTACGTAATGACAACAACAACTTCATCAACTTCAATACAAACTCCATGAAAACCCTCCCTCCCTCAGTCAGCATTCTGCTCAGACAGATGCCTACCCCTTGTTGTAGTTCATCATTCCAGACTTGATTTGTTCATCACTTCGAGTTCGGGTATAAGATTCTCTGCTTGCTACTTTCAAGGTCACCAAGTTTTATTTGCAGTTTTGTACTCCACCATCACCACATTCTTCCTTGGAACCAACAAGTTCTTATAGAGGCAGAAAGCTTACATTCTATCTGCCGCTTCTTCTACATTCAGTCCCATCACAAAGCATTGCAATGAGCCAGACATCTGTGTCTTTCAACTTTCTGGAACTGTCTAAAAGTTCAGACGCATGAATTGATCCTTGAGGCAAACCAGGGCCGTCCCTCATAGCCAGGAGAAAGTGTCCAATGGAATTAGAGCACGGTAGATGCTCCTTAATTACAAGTGAAGTTTTCTTATTATCTTAATTTTTAGTAGAGGATCAGCCATTATTATGAAGTTGGTGAAGTGGACAAACTACATGAGAAATTGGCAGGCTTGGGTCATTGAATGTGTGGAAATATGCAGATTTGAGAAGAATTGTCTGGGCTCCAGGAGATGGTAATGGTTTGACTAACTGGCTTACCTACAATTTATGTGTCGGTTCAGGTGTTTTTACCCTGGTTTTGGGCACTGCGGTCACCTACTACTGCTCTTTACTCTTGGCGAGCCTGTGGGACTGGGATGAGCCAAATCGACATGTTCGCTACCGAGATCTGGCGAGATCAATATATGGTGAGATCATCATTTTCGCTTCTGCATCAGTATTCGGGAAAGAAGTTCCACTCCGATGATAATTCCCTTCTCTTGAAACCACTCTGAATGATATCATTATCTGGAAAATCTCAATTGTATTTCTATTGAATATGAGGATATTAGAGTTAATATCCTTTAATTCAACTGGAGCATCGGTCGGGAGATGGTTCTTATACATACAACACGGAACTTTCCATATTCAGTAAGTTTTCAGCACATGCTTCGAGTCAGTGTGGAGGTTTAAACGAAGAACTTTGTATATCAGGTCGTTGAGGGCCAGACTCATTTTGGCTAAAAATGAGTTTGGCCCCATGAACCAATACAGAATGCTCTTCGTTCAAACCTCCACACAGACTCCAGCGATGCACCAAAAACTTCTCGAACTTGGGAAGTTTCCGTATTGTATGTAAAACGACTGACCAAAACTCCCGTTGAATTAAAGGATAACAACTCCAATATGAGGGTCCTATATATTGTGTTTTGACAACAACATAATAATAATAATACTGGGCCTCATGTGCGCAGGGAGGAAGGGGTATTATTCCGTCACGTTCTTTCAGCAGATTGCATCTATTGGCAACAACATTGCCATCCAGATTGTGGCTGGGATCAGCATGAAGTCCATTTTCCTGGCATACAGCAGCAACCAAAATGGCATCACATTACAAGAATTCATCATCATCTTCGGGGTGGTGGAGTTGCTCTTGTCACAAATGCCAGATATTCATTCCCTCCGCTGGCTCAATGCTCTCTGCACCTTTTGCACAGTCGGATTCACAGTCACCGTCATCGGCCTCTCCATTTATGCCTGTAAGTATGCCCACTACATTCTCTCTCAAATGCTAAAATCTTACCTCCTGCTCACCGCCAATATGGTGGGAGCTCCGAATTACATCCATCCGTGGACATCATAGTTCAAAGAATCCCATATTGTGACCCATTGTGCAATGGATTCTTTTGACATGATCACCTTCAATTTCACATAGGCATGCCTTAAACCAAGACCGATTCCGAGGTTAAGTCACCTAATTAAGGCCAAAATAGTACTCGGATGGGTGACCTTCGTTCGTATCGCTTCCTAGGTGGTAGGGTGCACCAGAAATCAAGTGATACGAAAAAGGTCACCCTAAATCCTCTGGTCCACCCAATCATAGTTGGGGTATATGGGCGCAAGCATAGTAAAGTGGACCAAAAAAGTGCTCCGGTATATGAAAGCCATGATTTTCTTGGTCAAACGCCTATAAGTAGTAGCAAAATGTTGTTTAAAATAGATTATTTTTCATGATGACCTCTATTGTTAAGTTAGGTACTCAAATATAGAATATCAATATGAGATCTTCAAAACCTATCATCAAAAGTGACGCGTAAAAGCAACTGACTAAATATAGTTTTGAACGTAAATTTCATGACCTTAAATATTTTGAACTTGGAATTTCTTTTCATATTCCTTGAATTCATTATAAACTTGAGGTCATCGTAATTTTTTTTTCAAAAATTCATCAATTTAATGTAATGTAATTGTATTTTAAACAAGTTTTTGACAATTATCTTTTCAAAGACACCCACTTGCACCACCACTTGCACCATCTTCTAAAATACATATACGTTGTTTGAAATTGTTTTTTGTGAACATAAATTGCTTGGCTTTGTAGATTCATATGTTTTCTAAATGTTTATGAATTTTTATTTCATAAAATTCAAAGTTAGTATATTGTTTTGGATCACTTTCACTTAAACCTGAGCAAGGATCAAGAGCTGTCCACTTTACCGTGCTTGCACCCATATATCCAAGTGAACTAGATATTTTCAACCAACCATGTGTGGGATCAGTGAACAGGGAGAAATTTGAGTCAACTTGGTCGCTATCCTCCCTTTTTTTATTATCAACCGGTTATTCATTGAGATGTTTTGGTTATTCCTTGTATCTCTACATAAAGTAGGAACATTCTCCAAATTATTGTTCGGTTCGTTTCCTAGAGTTTTGATTATAAACTGGTAATTTGGGAAACAAAATAGTTTGTCTGTAACTATGTTGATTATCCCAATTAGTGAGTGAAGGCTAATAGTGTATGTGGGAAATTAGTGAAGGTGATACTCAATTTCTTTACAATATGAAATTAGTGTCACCAAAAGATCTAGGAAGCGCTTTTCATCTCGGCATTATTCATTGAAAATATTGTTCATAGCAGCACTATTCACCGACAAGCATGTGGTTGCATATATATATATATATATATATATATGTATCGCTTTACAAGCACATTAGAGCACGCACTAATTTTCTTGAAATGTATGTTAAAGAGCATGTATTCATGAATTCAATGATACTCAATAAAAATTTCATCCCTCACTAATTTTGAGACTTGGCACAATAGTGCATGTTTCGGGAGTTAGCACCACACGCACTAATTGGGATAATCGATGTAGTAGCAGATTCTCACCGTTCATATGTGAGAACCTAGGGGCTTGCCCTTGGGGGAGATAGATGGGTGCGGATCGGCTTGTCCTCGCCCGTTTAAGGTCTTCACCATCAAAAAAAGGATGCAATAGTTTTCGGGGGCTTCAAATTCTCATAATGCCCGTTTCGGGATTTCATATAGACTTAGACCAACTTGAAAAAGGAAGCGTCAACACCATAATTCATGCCAGCGGCAACATCGGAGTCATCTTTCTTTCCTTGCCTTTCCTTTCTTTCTGTCTGTCCGTAACATTATATTTTGGTGATTCAGCAGTCTAAGTTCAACAGTACTTAGTTTAGCAGTGTACGACATCTGCATGTTCATTCCGCTTCTTTGAGTAGTCAAATAATCAGAAGAGTCAAAATAATGTTGAGTTCGAATGCTCCATCTCCTGATTTGTTGGTTGATGCAGTGAAGAATGGCACTGGAACCTCCAAGGACTACAGCTTGGTGGGAACTGCATCAGACAAGACATTTGGGGTGTTCACAGCCCTGGGAACAATTGCCTTCTCTTTTGGTGATGCCATGCTTCCAGAGATTCAGGTTGTACTGCCAATTCTTCTTGAACCTCTATGAACCTCTTGGGGATGATGTCACTCATGAAAGTTTCTCTGACAATGAATTACTTGGGGTTGATATTAGAGATATCCTTTAATTCAACCGGAGGTTTGGTCGGAAGTTGGTTGATTTGCATACAATACTTCTTTCTTTCTCTCAATGCATGCCTAGAGTCAGTGTGGAGGTTTGAACGACGAACTTTCTGTATCGGTTCATTGAGGACCAAACTTCAATTTTGGCTCGCCAAGAGGTGCTAAAATGAGTTTGGCACTTAATGAACACCGATATAGAATGCTCTTCGTTCAAACCTCCAAACATGCTCCAATCATGCGCAAAAAACTTACCAAAAATTAAGAACATTATATGCAAAACAACCAACTCCCGACCAAAAGGCCCGTTGAATTAATGAATAACTATAATATCCTGAAATTCAAGAACCTTAAGAATAATAATAATTATTATTATTAATCTGTCATTTACAGTAATAAGTCTTGCACTCTTAAGCTGAATGAACTCCTGCTAATAGATTCCTTTTGAATGGATGTGACCTTCAGGCAACACTACGGGAGCCGGCGAAGCGGAACATGTACAAAGGTGCATCACTTGCATACGGAGTGATTGCAGTTTCATACTGGGTGGTGGCTTTCCTTGGTTACGCGGTTTTCGGAAATGGGGTGAACGCATACCTTGTCAACTCCTTCACCGGGCCAACATGGGCCATAACCTTGGCCAATATCTTTGCAATCATACAAGTGCTTGGCTGCTTTCAGGTTAGCAACTCTCAGATTTTCCACGCTCAGATATTGTTATATTTGGATCAGGGTTTTGGTAGGTTTGCAAACTGTGAGTCAGAAAAGAAAATGATGTGATGAAGAAAATTGGCTCCTGCACATGGATATCTGATACCCCACTAATATCTAACAGTGGTATCAGGATTCAGAATGTCGAAAAAGAGGCTTTACGAGTGTTGGTCTGGTCTAGTATCGTCCTCGCTTGATACTATCCGGGTATCTGTACTCAGGATTTCACATTTTTGGATACAATTAGTGTATGGGTGTTGGATGGCTATTTTGTTTTTGAAACTATTTGAGTCTCTACACCATGCAAAAAACCTTCGTACCTAGGTACAATCGCCCTAGTAATCAATATGGTTTGGAATGGTATTGACCCAAATAATAATGAGTTAGGTACATACAAAGATTCTCCCACTTTGAGACACCCACCAAATATCAATATTTGACTAGCACTACAAATTTGATACCCATGGGAGGTTCTTTGATATCATTGTTGATGTTGGTCATTGATATCCATGCATTCACCTTTATACCAGACCAACACTAGATATTACATTCATGCTAGAGATTTAAATCCATGCGTTGCATGTCTTCTTGCTCCTTGCTAGAGTACTACAGTAGTTCCTGATGTATTTGTAAGTAGAGTATGACACCCAATAGGCTATGGTAACTTGGCCTATGACCGAGAGCTACACATTGGTGAATTTTCACAATGACCTCTTCTATGGTAATGAACGATTTAAAAAATTTCATGCAAGGTAAAATGAAATATTTGTCTATTTCAAAAATTTGGAAATTTTTAAAATTAATTTTGAATTAAATATGATTTTTAAAAGATGTTCCCTAGGGTATCTTATGATAGACCTAAAGAAGTTTGACGTCGATGCTAATACAACTTATGAGCATTCTATAATTATCCACAAGCAAGTAAGAGGTTGTAAGAAATCCAACATTACTAAGCCGTAGACTGACTTTGACCTTACTATGTCAAGAGACATCCTAAACGAATAACTAATCTCATCCAACACGTTGTGGCAAGGTCTCATGTGCCTTGAACCGAGACCTATGGGCCTCCTCCTCCTTCTTCCTTCTTCCTCCTTCCCCCTCTCTCTCCTCCCCTCTCTCTCTCCCTCCACGTCATTAAATGCATTAATGTGAGGTTAGTTGAGCTAGGGACATGTCATCCACCTAGGGAACATTATTTCTAATTTGTTCCCTAGAGCTCGGTTTAAGGCCACATATCGGTAATAGGCCAGGTTACCATAATGTTTGCCTAAACTGTTAACTTATTTGGTTGTTCACTCTGCTCCTAGGACTCTCTTGTTAAGGTGCCTACAAAATTATGATAGGCATTCTAATTAATCAGAATGAAAATGACTATGGTTGTCCATAGCTTCTTCTTGATGATGTTAACCCCTAAAGGCCAATGCGCTCGTTTTTGTCCGCACAGCAATCGCCATTGCCTGACAATACCAGGGATACATGTTTATGTTAAAGAATCTTCTGGTTTTTGTAAATAGACAGCTGAAAAGTTTTTTGAACAATTCTAACTTTACACAACTTCCATCCATACGAGGAACTTTATCATAAGAGGTGTCGATCCTCATCAATAAGCTTCTGAACTGGACTGAACCGTTCTAGGTGAATTTTTTTGGGGGGGAAGATTCTTAATTTGTTTTCATGCTTGTGATAATTCATAACAGATCTACTGTCGGCCGACGTATCTCTACTTCGAACTGAAACTGATGAACCCCAAGCAGGGCCCCTTCAGTCTACGAAACGGGCTATCAAGATTGGGTGTCACCACCGTGTACACAATCATAATCACTCTCATTGCTGCGGCCATGCCATTCTTCGGAGACTTTGTGGCCCTCTGCGGAGCAATTGGCTTCACACCCCTGGATTTCATCATCCCCATCATTGCGTATCTGAAAGTTCGGAATCCCAAAAACCGTTTTGTGTGGGTCGTCAATGTGACCATCATCGTCCTGTACACTATTGTAGCAATTCTGGGGTCTATCGGTGCCATCCAGTTCATCAACCGTGACACTGCAAGATACAAATTCTTTGGTAACCTGTAGGTTACATGAACGCAGAAAAGGGATGGGAGGAGATGCCATGGCTTCTCCAATTCCACCCAAATTTAATCACTTGTGGATGTGCATTGAATTTGTACCAGTAGATTATGTACTATTGAAGTTCATTATTGTCGAGTGATGTGCATTTCGCAGAAGGATATATGCTTTGGAATGGATTGACTTATTACATACTTGCACAATATGTTATTTCAGTTAACATTGATATTTAAGCAAAATTGGACTAAGTTCCAGTCCCGTCTCCAAAATTACAAGATGGTGAACTATCCGTAATTGCATGTGGATGTGCATTGATTGTGTACCAGTAGATTACCATTGAAGCTCGTTATTGTCAAGAGATGTGCAATAAAAGGTTATTGTCAAAGTGGTGTGCATTTTGCAGAAGGATGTGTATGCTTTGGAATGGATTGACTTATTATAAACTTACTTAAGCACAATGTGCTGTTTCAGTTAACATTGCTATTTAAATAAAACTGGACTAGTTGTTCCATCCAAAATTACAACATCGTACATTGTATTGTAAGATCTTCGGATAGAATGAGTAACAGTGATTATGATCGTGATAATTGCAATTTTCTTTTAGTGTGTTTTTTTTATCTATCATTAATTTTATACATACTAAAACAAAACAAAGGATTTTTCCATCAAATTTTAATATTGTAACATGATTCAATTTCCCATGGAGGATTCACATATCTCCCATAAAAATCAGGTTTACTAGACATGTCTTGATGGATCTGCCCATAGAATTGAGATAACCTATAAATGTCCATATTTTGAGAATATGCTCATATTTACTTAAATATAAATAAGCTACATTTTCGCATTTCCTTTCCCACCCGGATTTTAACTTAAATTTGCCTCTCGTAGTTTCTCTTCATCTAGATTTTCCCATCGTGCATGTAACAGGTTGGACTTGGAAACACTAGGGTTTTGACCAATCACTACAAGGAAAACACGAAAAAATGACTACGGCCATATGACTGGATATGACTATTGGTTTCAAGGCAGTCATGTTGAACCAAAGTGATGACTAGAAGTGACTTTAGTCATCATATGACTAGGCTTTTAGTCATATCGGACGGGACCTAGATGGGAACCGTGTAGAGAACGTATTGGGAACATGTTCTCTCAATATTTTATATTTTCATGGTAGTCATAACAACACCATTTTAATTAAAATGAGACTTTTCAAAGTCTCATTTTGCCAATCACCTTAATAGCGTACATTAAGGTGAATAATTGCGGAGGATGTGAACGTGGTGGGGGAACACTTGTAGGGAACTTTTGGTACTTTATCATGTACCCACTATGTACCCCATTGGAACTTGGCTTATGGGAACAAAGTTCCACTTGGATTTCGCCTTAAATTTCCTTTAAGGTGCCTCGAAATTTCACCTTAATTTTTTGTCTCAAAATGGCCAAATTGTCTCATTTTAATTAAAATGGTGTTTAACATACCACATGACTAAGATTAGTACTTAGCTGACTACGGTTTCCAGGTCCTAATAGTGAATGGTTTTTATATTGCATTTGGATTTCCTTCGTACTTATTCGTGTAGTGAGTCACAAGTCTTTGATCAATTCAGCAAATATTTTATGGCAATGGCATTTTTGCTAGTTGTATACTGAATTTTGACAATACAACCATTTTTTACTTATTTGCAATGCTTTTGAGTTCTATTACTTTTACACAACATCATAGTTTATTTCTTGGCTTTACAATATGCAAATACATGGTCTATATAGTCACAAAATGAACGATATACGCCTATAGCTATTATCTTTGTCATGCGACCTCCCTTCCTAATGTCAGACAACATTATCTTCCAAATCTGGATCTTCTTCCACAACGTCCAACGCTCGGTTCAACGTCTTCCGTAGTTAGAACCCTCAATACAGGGGTACTAGGTGCCGTGTCAATGAAAATGGATATGGGCCTTAGGCCATGATGTTCTTTGTCCCTGCCTTACTGCAGACTATGCATTTCATGTCTTTTGTCTACCTTTGACGATACTCTTAAGCTTTGTGGCTCTCTTTGTAAAATAATCTTCCATCCATCGTTCTCCTCGTCATTCACACACACACACACACACCCACGCACCCACGCACACACATGCATTTGATACTCCAAAAATTGTGAGGCAATTCAAGAGGAGAAGCACTACAACTAAACGCGTTGTTCAAGAATTCTTGTATAGTGGAATTTTTTTATTCTTCTAGGACCTTTGTCAGCTCTACCTCTTCGAACTCCTCCTCTTCCATGATAGTGGCATCTTCATCATCCTCAAGTCCATCATTAACGGAGGTAGGGTTGTTGTTGTACCTGTCCAAACACGATGTTGTCATTCGTACAACCTCAAATTCTTCATGTTCGCTTTCAATATTTGGAAATTCAAGTAACTATGTTCATATTTTGTAGTCATAGAGTCAAAATTAAGGACTACATTTAGTCATCCATATGTACTCAGAGTCTATAATCATAGAGTCCAAAACAATGATTACATTTTATCATCCGTATGGAAGTCAACTACTACAATTGGTTTTAGTGAGGATTTCTCACTTCCAAAGTCAAGAAGTGCTAAATTGTCATTAAAATATGCCAAATGAAGGAGTGTAACCATGCCTCACTCGAGACCACTATAGTCGAGGCCCAAAATTACGCGCCAATCTTTGTTGGTTGCTAAATGAACTAGGCTCTCCCTCCCTTTGAAACGGCAGAGTAGCTGAAATTAACGACTGTAAAGCAACAATTGCTACGGCATGCACATAAGGTCTCTACATTTCCTACATGTTTGAATGCAACATAGTAAGCTACACACCGTCCCACCTAGACACTGTTCAGAAGAGAAAAACATCAACGACGTCTAGCAAACATACCATGATTGATTTCTTGAATTTAGGATCTCACTTGTACTCTCGAAGATGTTTGCAGATGGTTTTCCTTGACAATATTTTTGCACCCATGCATTTTTTACATGGGCGTACATAAATTATGAAATGTTGTCTATATGCTTTCTTTTCCTTCATGTCCCACAATTGTAACTGTAGAAAATCCTCTCATGATCTCGGATCCATTTCCAAATGTTTCTATGCAATTGAAGGGGGTCCAATCTTTTTCTTGTGCACGACAGTCCTGCAGAGGACATACCATAACACCATAGCAGGTTCGCCACCTGGCGAACGAATATTTAATTTTTTTGAAAAAATAAGGTTCGCCTCTCAAAAACTGAATTTCTCAATTTTTGTTTTTTAGCAAAAAAATAAGTAAAAATGACCCTAAATAGCTTAGAAATAGCAAAATATTTCAAAAACTAATTTATTCTATTTTCGTTTTTCTGTCTTCAGAATTTTTTAATTTTTACGTTTTTTATTTTTAGAATTATTTTAGGACGAACCTGCTATGGTACTACGGTATACAAGTCCATGGATGACGGTTGGATTATTTAGAGTTTTACTATGAATGAGATTGATCACATCTATGCCTAGTCAACTTATGACTAGTTGTAGTACTCAATAAATTAGATAGATAACTACCGATGGTCATCAACGTAATAAGCAATAGAAAATGACATAGACTAAGACTAGTCATACATCTAGGACAATTATGACTAAATGCAGTCATTCTCTTTATAAACCGATGACTATATCTAGTTATCAAGAACAGAAAACCTAAAATCGTACATGCAACGTGGACGACATGCAAAAGAAACCCTAACCCTAATACACCCGCCACCTATAAAACACCTAAATCATAAACCCGGAACCGCCATTTAAGTCACTATTGTCATTCACTACGATGTCGATGTGTCTGCAACTTCCTGCCTTAATTGCTTCTAGTTGGAGGGTTTGTGTCTGACCTAATCTTGTGAAAATTGGGCGCAATGGCGAGCATTCTGCAGAAAACACTGATTCCGGCCGAAAGTCACCATGGCCAATGGGGAGGAGTTTAGTGATTATAACAACGCTGTTGAATCATCCGCTAGTGAGAGCTCGTATAATGAGGAGAACACCATGTGCGAAAATTATAGTGCAAGTGAGGAGAGAGGTGGGACGAGAGGAAGGGTGTAAGCGTTGGAGAGGAGGAGCCCAACCCGTACGAGATAGAGCAGCAATAGAATATAGAGCGGAACAAACAAGTTCTTCACCAACTAGGCATAATTTATCTCATTGCATAAATGAAGGATGCAGAATGAGAGAAGCAAATTGCAGAAGAGACAATTATGGAGAGAAAGTTGAAAGCCATGCAGGCAAAGAAATGTCGCAGTCCTATTTCCTCCGAGTATGCAAGTAGATTGTTGTGCCTGCTACCCTAAACCCTAAACTTGTTTTGAATTGATCTTCATTTTAAATTGGTCTAGCAGTAGTTATCATTTTTTGAAATAGTACTAGACGTAGTCATTTAATTTAATACCTCTTACTGTAGTTGAGGAGGTTATCCATTACAAATCCTAACTGTCACTACACAATCATCGTAGAAGAAGAAGAAGAAGTGTGAAGAGAAACTTGAGAAGAAGAAAGAGCACTTTTTATTCCAATCGGCGCAGATGATTACATCAAGTCAAGGACAGATATGTGAACTGTAGGGGAGTAGAGAAAAGCAAGGATGAAGATTGCAAAACAAAAGGAACCAAACACAAAACGATGTAACGGATAAAGAGGGTAAGAATATAAAAAATGTAAGAAATAACAACCAGAGCCACCAAGAACATAAAGGTAAGTCCACCAAATTGTGTGACCATTTAATGTTTCGTTAAATCGTATGTTTATTTTCATGGTTTTTCCGTGAGGTTTTGACGTACGTAATCACTGCAACTGCAGGTAGTCGTAGCGGATGAAGAAGCTCCACCGCTATTCTTATTTTCAATAGGGGATGATGTGGAAGTGATGGATTATGAAGATGGAGAGGAGAAAAATATGGTTGCATACACAAGAAACGACAAATGTGAAATGAGTTACATTGCATAAAGTTATAAAACATGAAGGTTTTATATTTCTGATGATGCAGAGGAGCCACAGTAATGAGTATATCCTCTTAAAAAATGTAGAATTAGATGACCCTCCCATCAAAAAGATTGGAGAAGTTGTAGGAAACTTTATAATGTAGCCCACCGAATTTCTACGCCATGGATGTGTAGAGTCGTAGGTGAATATAGGAAACACATTTTGGGTAGAAGATGGATAGTAGTGTATATCATCTGCAATCAGTAGCTTGAATATGCTTAGTGGATGACATGTGTACGTGAAATGTCTCATAGTAAACTATTTGAAGATATTGACTATGTTTTGTCATCTATTATAATAAAATATTTTAATATATTGACTATACGTATTCATCTCTTGTAGTCCACTGTTTGAATATGATGACTATGCTTAGTCATATTTGTTTGTAAATTGTTTAAATATGATGACTATATTTAGTTATATCATGGAGTAAAATGTTTGAAGATGATGACAATACTTAGTCATTTTGTTCAAACGAATAGTGTAATTGTTATGAATATAATCTACGATTTTTTTGAAATTGGTACTATTATAGTCATATCGAATGACTATATTTAGTCATCAAAATTGAAATGCTTACTACTAGACCGAAAATAATGACTAGCCCTTCAAAATGCAAAGTACCAAAGATGACTCATTTTAGTAAGAAATCATGTATCATATGACTATTTTTTTATCACAATACAACTAATAGTAGTCGTTAATAGATGAATATACTTGTCATACGATTACACGTAATGAAGACCATGTAGTCATGTAAATACAGAACATGACTAATTTTAGTCAAAGGACATGACTACACATGATTAAATATAGTGAAAAATGACGAAGGATCAAAGGGCGGCCTAAAACGAGGTCCCAAAATCCCATGGGGAACGAAAGTTGTCCGAAATGACCGTAGTCATTTTGTCTAGAGCGACTGGTCTGACATGACCAGGTTGAAGACTAAAAATGGTACTAGTCATCAGTGCACTTTCTTACCTATATTAGTCATAAACCCCAATCATTTTTTCGTGTTTTCCTTGTAGTGAATTATGCCCAGAAATCTCCATGAACACTAGGGCCTTTGTTATGAAAAATGATTTTTTTAAGTTGTCTTTCAAAAGATAGGCCAAGTTGACAAACCTTCTTCATTTTTTGCTAGGTTTTTTTCTGGATTTTTGCCTAATTTTTCATTTTGCCAATTCCAACCTAGACTACAGTACTTGGGGTTGGGGCAAAACAACCCGTACACTAATTCCTTGGAGGCAAGGGTTTAGGCATCCAACAAGGAATGAGTGTATGGGTTGGTTTGCCCAAATCCAGTACTTGGGCTAGGGTATAACAACCCGGATATTGGTACCTTGGAGGCAGGGCTACATCATCCAACAAGGAACGAGTGTATGGGTTGGTTCGCCCAAATCCAGTACTTGGGCTAGGGTATAACAACCCGGATATTGGTACCTTGGAGGCAGGGCTACATCATCCGACAAGGAACGAGTGTATGGGTTGGTTCGCCCTCCCCCAGTATTTGTTGGTAATGGGGACCCAAATTCAACCAATTCTTCAATGTTTCACATCTCCCATGTGGCAATGATTGTTCCACTTCAAATAATCACATCTAGACCACCTAGCATCCCTCATTTGGAATTCTAAATGTCATCTCATCCAGTGATTTCCATATATACAAATAACAGAGTTATCCTTGAAGTCTCTCAAAATCTCATGTTTCAGTAGGGAGTAAAGTTGCCCCAATTATGACAATTTCTAATTTTAAAGCCAATTTATAATGACTCTAGTCTAGCCATGCTACCATAGAGCATCAAGTTGCTCAACCTCATCATATTTTACAGTACATTTTCTTCTGGAGGATCCGTCACTGACTTCTGAGAATGCTGCAATTTGAATTTACTGTTGGTTCACGAACATGAGGAAGTTCAAGAAGATCATTATCTAGCTCCATCATCCAAACACGCAAATTATAGTATAACATGCAAATTAAGGCCCAGAGATGCAGAAAGGAGCTCAGAAGTTGGAAGCATGCAGGACCAAGGAGAATATTGATTTGTGGGAAGCTGGGAGAATCGTGTGGTAATTAATCTGTGGAGACTTCTAGCTGAACTTGGACTGAAGGTGTAAATTGGAGAGAGAAATTCAGATCCAGGAGCTGAGACAAATAATGGCTTCATTCCAGTGCTCAATTGGGCTCCATAGTTTAGTGGCATGGATGGCCAGATCATCGTTCTCTTGGGAGAAACATTTGAGAGAGGTTCTTGTCAGGTTGGATGCCTCTGATTCCTTTGTTCAATCGGTTGGATACCTCTGATTCCTTTGCCAAAGATTGTTCCTAGCATGATTGACTGCAATGTTATGAGGGGTGCATTCAGTGACATTTCGGAAAGCGCAAGCACTGACTTATCTTGAAGTGATGATAGCAAAGTTAGGTTCTGCAAATGTGAGCTCTTGGGATTTATTTGTAAGGTATGTGGCCCTGTTCTGAGGACCTCCGACTCCAGACAATTTTTGCCGTTGGATAGGATCAGGAATTGTCTCCTCCAGGTTGGCAATTGCAAATCACAAAGATTGTTCAAATTTCAAATCCAAGTTGCCATGCAAAAGTTATTAGAGGTCAAAGTGAAGATCCTCTTTTTAATTAAACGACCACATAGACCCTCCCATTATAGTTAACTACTGAACCTGGAAAGGGGTCTCTGAGCACATAGTCCCCTCTCATCATCACAAGTTTGTTTGTGTCTGTTCTTAACTACAAGCCTTGCCATGTACCACTCAAATATAGATGTCCAATTAAGAAGAGTGACGACATAAGGCCCACATACCTTACTCCCTTTTCATGCTGGCAAGGATCAAACTTGGCGGAACAAATTCCAGGCAAAGCCTTCTACAGTACATAGTATACAGCTTGACTTGATGCTTGAGCAACAAGGAATAATTCACAATCTGAGTAACCTGCAAAAGCAGTTCGCTCATAAAAATACAAAGAACCAACTACACCTCCACAAAGACACGCACAACACAGGAGATACAAGATGAACCTATCAAAAGTTCTCAAGAGTTGTGCAGTACAATAATTTTCACACCTGGATTAGCATTCAAAGGAACCAACCAACAGACCCTTGATGGCAGCAAAGAAGTGAACACATTACAAGTGCAAACTTCGAATATGAGCAATATCTAACAGGGTAGGCACTAAACTTTGGTCCCTGTCATCACACAAACCATTTATTACCATTTATTACACAAAATATATATATGCTGTAGGGTGCTACCTGGTTCGACACCAAATACTTGTGTTTGGATTAATTTGACACATGTCATATTCACACTAGTCAAGACCTATTGAATCCTACGTGGTGATCACATTGCAGTACTCAAAATGTTGAACCAGACATCACTCTATGGTAATATCAAGTCACCTCGGATGCAAGTCAGTTGGTAATAACTGTGAAGAAAGAGATACAGATGAAGACGGCCCAGCTGACCTTAACTCGCGGGAAGTTTGACTAGTGGTTTGTTCCGTGGTTGCCGACTTCCGGAGGTCATGTATGGATATCCAGGATTGGTTTGCTCCAAAAGTGGGTGCAGGCTTGGAGGAGGGGACAGCAGGGACAGGGGCATCGCCTGCCAACACTTGGATGACTTGTCGCATTGAAGGACGAGCGGATGGATCTGGGTGTGAGCAAAGCAAACCGATCAGCAACACCACTTCCATGTTGTAGATATCAAATTCGTCCTGCAATCTGGGATCCACCACACTTAGAAGGTCTCCCTCTTCCAACGCGTTCCAGACCTTGTCGACGAGAATGAGCTCGTGCGCTGGAGCGCTGCCGTCAAACGCCTTCCTGCCACATGCAACTTCTAATGTGACTGCCCCGAACGCATACACATCTGTTTTCTCCGTAAATTTCCCACCCGCAGCCTCGGGGGCGATGTAGCCGTACGTGCCCGCGACCAAAGTGGTGGCAGCGTCCTTGTGGTGATCAACTAGGCGTGCGAGGCCAAAGTCTCCCAGCTTCGCGTTGAACTCGTCATCCAGCATTATGTTGCTGGCCTTGACATCGCGGTGGATCACTTGCTGTCGCCAACCCTCATGGAGGTAATGCAACGCGGCGGCCGTACCGGAGACAATTTTCCATCTTTGGTCCCACGACAACACAAATTCGGGGCCTCTGGGACTGAAAAGCGCCTTGTCTAAGCTTCCATTCGGCATCAACTCGTAAACCAGCAAGAACTTGCCTCTGTCCCTGCAATAACCCATCAGCTGGACGACGTTCCGATGCCGAAGCTGGCTGATGATGGAAACCTCGGCTAAAAATTCTCGCTCACCTTGCTTCGATTCACTGCTCACCTTCTTCACTGCAACTGCCGCACCCGAGCGAGGCAGAACACCCCTGTAAACACTTCCAAATCCACCTTGCCCTAGTTTCGACTGATCGCTAAACTGTTTTGTCGCTACACTCAGGTGTTTGTACGTTATGTACTCTGGCATACCCGGCATTTCCAACATCTTCTTATTCTCTTCAAACTCCTTTGCACGAGCTTTTCTGTCGAAGAACAAATAGAAACCGAAAGCAGCCAAGCACAGTACCACCAAGACTCCGACACAAACCCCCACTATCAGCCCCACATTTAAGCCTGGCTTGGACGTCGCCGGCGGTACTCCAAAGCTTGAGAAGGTCCAATTGTAGATATGATACAAACACCACGCATCCCCATTCGCTCCCGAGAATCCAACCCACATGTATTTATCAACTTGATCGTACAGATCAATTGAGTAGTTTAGAAGAGGGCTTGCGGGTCTGGAAGAGGTGTTAGCCACTCTGACTTGAATGATCTTGTTCGTGCCATCGTACTCAATCCATGTAGTGAGCACATCCCGTTTCCAAAACGAGATGCCCAGCGTTGCCACACTCACATTTAATTTAGAGATTGGACTTTGAATATCTATGCCAACATGGTCGTCATACATGTTGACATCATCGATATAATCGGTCCTGTAATTGTCAAACTCCACAGCTACAACTTTAGGTTGACCCTGGTCGCTGAAGATGCCCAAACGCCCAGCCACTCCACCTTCCCAGCTGTTTGAGCCAACCACCACAAAAGCCATACCATCTCCTCTATTGATATAACCTGATCCATTCCAAAACTGAGGTTCTTCCTGGAACGTGAAGCTTGTGTTGAAGGATGCTAATTTTCCGGTGGCAGGATCCTTCATCCGAATAGGGTCTGGATAATATGCAACCCCTGCTGTTTGGCGAGGATTTGTACTGTTAATGAGCGACAACGTTCCATTTTCAAAAACATGAGCTTGACCTATACATAACATACTCGAAGGAAGATAGAACCCATCGAACGTGAAGTTACCATGAACAAGAATAACCAAGGAACAGCTAACTAAGAACAAAAGACAATCTCTGGAAGAACCCAACATTATCATCTCTGTTCATGAGATGATAACGGATTCAGAGAAGGACATGCTCTCAGAAACTCTATCGTGGTTGTTGGAAGTGATGACAATTGTCAGTTTTCAATGACATTCCATTCTCCCTTGATATGAGTACCTCGGAGGCTAAATGCCACCTGTCCATTTCCACCAGACTACCAGGAAGAGCCTTCGTGGACATCCCATAAAACGAAAAATAAGAGGAAAAGTTTTTGAATACGGCCAGAATGTCTGAACATCCTTAGAAAGGTTCAGTGTCCAGATATTGAAACCACTCCGACATAGATGCCAACACTTGACACTTGTATAATCCTTTGATCTTCTTCTCCACTTGCCACCATAATAATGCTCCCCCTCTGATATAGCATGCGTCTTCTAACACTTCATAGACACTCTCCTGTAGGCCAAGTACATCAAGATAAGTACAAATCCTTGGAGCATAAGCTTTCCAGTTCAATCATTCTTTTCCAGTAGGCAGCATTATTTTAATCATTACCGCAACATCTTCTACAGAATCACAGACAGTCTATTGATAAACAGCACCCCAACACTAGAGATATCCTTAAGAAAAATATCATTTTGTCATCCAACATGTTGTAGTGGTAACAGTGAGCATACTTGGAAGAGAACCAGGATAGAGCCTGAACTGTTCTGATACACATCTGCTTTGTTACCTCGTATATGCCTCCATTTACGGACACAATTCCTACCCTCTCAGGACCAATTCCAGACACATCAGCATGGCCAGAAACTGGTGGCAAGTAATCAACGGATTAGAGAAACATCTTAGTACACCCTAGACTCAAGCAGGTCATCTACAGGCAGAACCCTCGTTCCTTTTCCTTCTTCGTATTAAGTGCCCACTCACCTTTGTTGCAGCAAACATTCCCCATAAAGAGCCCCTTCTCTTCTGAAACCAAGAAAGAAAAAAAATCACATGTCCTCAAGACACAAAGCCCCATCCAGGATGGATAAAAATGCTTTAGAAACTGGTTATACACATAAGAAAATTTTGTAGTTTATCCATAACATATATATACTAATATCGTAGTCTTTTATAATTGACAAAAAAAATAGACCAGATGGCTTATATTACAAGAGGCTATTGATTAGGTCAAACCCAAGCTCAATCAAGTTTGAGGATGCTGTGCCCTAGAATCCCAGCACAAAACCTCTAAAATTTGAGTGTATTGATAGGCAGAACAATGACTAAATGTCCTGTTTCAAAGGAGTCACTTCAGCATTCAAATCGCAGAAGAGAGTCATACACAAACTTATACCCTGCCATTTGTTCTCTCTCTTCTCTCTCTCTCTAGTCTAATGACTATCGTAGAGAGAGAACAAATGGCAAGGCATGAGTTAAGGCTAATGACTCACTTGATCACTCTGCCCTGAAATCTCAAGGTGTCGAAAGCATTCCAGAGATGTACCAGAAGTAAGATTGGGTGACTCGCAAAGAAATCGATGGACGTGGAAGAAGAGCCAAGGGATTCATCAAATGAGACCCACAGCTTGTACTGGGCCCCGCAATTATTTGAACTTCAGTACATGTAAATGGACGAGGGTAGGGAATCTCGGTGGAATGGGTTAAATGGGATGGATAAGGGCATCTACTAGCATGTGAATGCAAACAGACTAGAGAGAGACAGAGAAACAAATGGCGCGATGTAAGGCAAATGACTCACTTGATCACTCTGCCCTGAAATCTCAATCTTGTCGGAAAGCATTCGAGAGGTTCCAGAAATACTCACAAACAAATTAATACACACCATGGAGGAGCCAAGCGATTCATCAGATGAAGCCCACAGCTTGTAATAATAGCTGCAGTTATTTGAACAACTTCAGTATGCAATGGATGAGGGTAGGGAATGTCGGAACGGGTTGAATGCGGTGGATTAGGGCTGTCCCAGCATGTGAATGCAAACAGACTAGAGAGAGAGAAGAGAGAGAACAAATGGCAAGGTATGAGTTAAGGCAAATGACTCACACTTGATGACCACTCACCAGTCTGCCCTGAACTCTCAAGTTGTCGGAAGCATTCCAGGGAGGTTCCAGAAATACTCGTAACCAAATTAATGGACATGGAGGAGCAGCGAAGTGATTCATCAGATGAAGCCCACAGCTTGTAACAATTTGAGTTTGTAAAGGAAGAGGTAGGGAACCTCGGTGGACTGGATTGAATGCGTTGGAGAGAGAGAGAGAGAGAGAGGGAGAACAAACACATGGCAAGGTGAGGTATGAGTTGTTAAGGCGAATGACTCACTTGCTGATCAGTCATGCGTCTCCATGAAATCTCAAGTTGTCGGAAGCATCATCCCCTGCCGCAACATTTGATGCAATCCCAGGTGATGAGATCGGGGCCTGACGATGTGCTTTGTTCCGCATTCAATGCTACTCCGAGGCTAGGTTACTCTAAAGTGGTGATGATGACGATGGTGAGATCCTATTGCTCCGGTGGTGGAGCATAAGAGCCACCCTTTCATCTTCGCCACCTGCATTGCTACGAAAGCGCGGGTCGTGTGGCCAGCCAGCTGCCCTGTAGGTCGGAACTGGAACGATTGCTTTTTGTCATCTCCCGCCCGCCCTGCGCCCACAGCAGAAGCAGTACTTTCCGTGCAATTGCAATGGCAATACAATGCCCGGCGATGCGATGCAGGGAGATGCTCACCGGCTCGTGCTAGCTCCATTTTCTAATTAGTTTTTGTTGACCCCAAGTAGCCACCGACAACCAATGCTCAACCTCGCTAAGGTATGCGGGTGTTATGCGCTTACGTTTCTTAATCGGACCCCTATAAGGTAGAAATACCATAACCCATGAAAATAAGGTGATTCGCATTGAAGATATGGTCTTCCAATCATGAGATAATTTTCCAAGATAGACGAGAAGGATTCATGAAGAATGCAAGTTGTTTCATAATTTTTTGCCATGTACAAAAAATTCTACAATTTTTCAAAGTGGAAAGTTGTCAAACCCCCTACTCGTTCACTAGATTCTCCCTACACTGAACACGGTAATCCACATTTCCATACAGAACATCACCTAAACCGGTTAACTCATGAGTACATTAAATATGACTAAATTTGGCAAAACTAAGTGAACACGCATTGAAGTTGCCAAACAAGCCATGATCGGTTTCAGAAATGGCACTTCACTATTCTGACGGCAGTCTATTGCACGGGTAGAGGGTGGTTAACCGGTTTGGGTATTTGTACCTTATTGGATTGGTATCATGTGGTTCGGTGCATATTAAAGAACAAACATCATGAGGACACGACATATTTAAAAGAGATTGGACTATGTCTTCAAATATAATATTGATATATTCTATACATTCAATAGTGAACACAATTGGGAGGACATGTGTATCTCGTTAAGAAACCAACAAACATGCACTTGTAATAATCATAACTAAAGTAGGGGAGGTCCGATTTCTTGATCCGGTTTTTTGCATGTGTTTCATCGTAGATTTGTTAATGCAACACGAGAGTTTTTGTGTAAATTTAATCGGTAGAAGTTGGAGAACATGAAAAAAGAACCAAATAACTCTCGCATACCTTACACTAAGTATTGTATTTAGTGTCACCAATTCCAATTGACTTCTTGCTCAATACTAATTGTAAACCCCAATGCAGTGTCACCAACACTAGATGTTATCTTAACATTATTTGTCATTCCTCGTAATTTTGAGGGGGATTATAGATTTACAGTGTTGCAATTACTATCACTTACTAAGTGAATTTTCATCCAAGTTTCAATCATCCATGACAAATATTTTATCATAGATTTGTTAGGGTGTGGAGTGTACCAAACTTTGTTTCAATAGTTGGCATGGATTTCATGCATTATGCACAACCCAGAGAAGAGCAGCCGACAAGAGAAGGTAAAGATTTGGCCAATGAATGAATTCATCCATCATTCATGACATTATTGGTTCACTTATTCACAAGAAGTGTCATCAGAAAAGTTACCACATTGACATAAAATACTATATGACAGTAAATACATTACTTAGTGTAGTCAACACACTCGTATGACCCTTGAGCTAAGGTACATAACATTATATGGCAATGGAGCTTACTTTGTGGGCCCAAGAATTTCTCAGGTGTTATTCTTGAACAGTCAATTGGATATTCCCGAGTGGCTCCATATTCTACATGAAATTGTTATTTGGAGACAGAAGGCCAAAAAGTCAATGCCAAATGCATTAAGAACCAAGGAAGACACGCTCACTGAAAATGAGAATGTTTTGATCTCGTCGTGAATCGACAAGTTGTTGATTATTCCAGCCTGGCCCATAACGACACCCACTCTTGTGGTTGCCTACATCGTTGTTTGACACTTTGTCGCATGCTGCAACACCTTCCCATAATTTTCGATGGATAATCTTAGGTTTGGACGGCATATATGGCTATGTAGCAGCATTTGGTTGGGAATGATGATGTATTAGGGTGAAGTTAGGTTGAGTTTCCATGTAGGCCACTCGCCCACTAGATTCCAGATAATAGTGGGGTCGAAGGTGTTCTCATGGCGGCTCGCTAGAATGTGGTGGGCCATGGTGGGCCGTGGACACGAGCCACTAGACTTTCATGCACCCACTAAAGAATCTTTAACCTACAAGTGCCAGTCACCGAAGGATTAAGATGGGTTGAAGACTCAAGAAAACCAATGTTGGTCTAGAACTCCATCATTGATAACTAAGAGGAGGAGGTTAGTAGGTGGACCCGGATTTGAGAAGATGGGAGTACAGTCAAGACTCTATAAGTGTTACCCCTATAAGCGTTATAATTTCATATATGTTAAGAAAATTTTACTCCCCTACAAAAACACAATTGGTAAGACTAGTGAGTGTTATGTGTTAAGTGTTATAACATGCTCTACTCCCTTCTTTGTTAATTGCACCTCTATAAGTGTTAATTTTGAGAAAATCAAGGTAATAATATATGAGAGCATACATTTTAAACATGTAATCACATTTATCCCATATTCTTTGCGAACAAGTCAAATATTCTCTCTTATTTAGAGATCCTTCCTCCTTGTGCACTTTCAAGCAATTTGGGAGAGGGGATGACAAACAGAGAAGGTTTGGGAGTTGGGGTGCTTGTTGGGTGCTAGTTTGCTAGTTGGGGCTTACAATACTTGATATAGCATCTTTCAAGCGCAACAATCAGGGTCAGGTGCATCAATCAGGGTCAACAATCAGGCAGGCGTAGGTATTGTATGGAGTTTCTTTTTTTGTCTTTCTATTCTTTTTTCTTTTTTCTTTTCAAAAAATTGCAAACAGATTGTTAGTCAACAAGTTTACGGATCAATCAAGGGTATGGAGCCTGAATTTTACTTGATTTTTCCTTTTTTTTCCTCCAAAAATTGCAATTTTTGTAATTGTAAGCAAATTCATTTGTTGTTCAACCATGCATCAACAATCAAGCTGAGGACAAGCTTTGATTTAAACAACCCCTGTGAACCTACCGACGAGGAGTTTTTGGATATGTATTCCTCATAACATTGATGTTGATGAGGTTATGGTTGATGTGGTAGAAGAAGTTGTAGGATTGAGTGTTGCTAAGCGTTCTCTAGAGACTTTGAAGGAATGCTTTGAACAAAGACCAAATGATGCCCTATCACACATTAGGAGCATTCAAGGACTCCAGAAGGAAGTTTCATCTCATCATTTGGAAGCTTCTCGTCAGACTACTATAGACTCTTTCTTTCGGTTAGTTTAGTTGGAAGAATCTCGTCAAGTTACTACTATATAGATTATTTCTTTCAATTAGTTTAGTTGAATTATGTATTATCATTTGTACTTTCATTTTTTATTTTTATAAAACGTTATGTTCTTCATTTTTGGAAATTTTAAGTATTATTTCTATAAATGTTATTAATCATCGGTATGAATTCTATAAGTGTTACTTGTTATAATTCTATATATGTTATTTTTTTGCTACTCCCGACCTGTAACATTTATAGAGTCTTGACTGTAGTTGTTTGGCACACACAAACTCTACCTTACCATATTCCCTCTATATTTGGACATATTTGTCCTTATTCACACTAGAATATGGTGGGTGAGCAACTTACATGGATTCACCCTTAGCCTCTTGAAACTCGGCAATGCAACTTCTAATTATGGTTTAATCTCATTTATTGATCATTGTGATGCCAATTAAACCAACATAATGTTATTTCATTTTATTCCACTCAAGATTTACAAGAGTGTCAATTCCCTCTCCCTTCCAGTTTGTTTATGGTAATAGAACTGAATAATGTTATGTAGGCGTGCCTACTTCAATTACCTATCTAAATTAAGCACCTATATGTGAGTGTGTATGTGGTTAGGTGTATGGATCCATGGATGGCCACCAAACAGACATGTGTTTAAAAACAATTGGACAATGTGCTTAAAAAAGGTCTAACCATTCTAAGCTTGTTAAACATAGTTGAGGGGATTTGTCGGACCATTTAATGAGCACATGAATCTACTATGATAATGAATAAGATATTCAAATGAGCTCCAAAAAGATGTGAGGAAAGTGGCTAGGGCCTCAATTTGGATTAACCAACGGCTATGTGCATATTCCAAGAGAAGTGGGTAGGCATAAAAAGTAACCATTTAGGATCCATCTACCTTATGTATTTACAATGGGATGGACTTTGGTTGCATAAAGGTATTGGAATGGGAGGGTGACCTAGGAGGGGATAGTTGAGATAGGGGGTTGGAATCAGCTACCTCTACCATATGCTAGCAATGTCAGTCACTGAGCTCCAATCCCGATTGGCACCAATCCTCTTCATCCTTCCCCTTTCATCCAACTCCCAATGCAGGTGGGAGGTAGACGCGTGTTATTTGAATACTTTTCTCTTTGCACCCCACTCCCAGTTAGATGTAAGATTTAATGAAAGATAATTAGCAATCCAAATTGTGTTGTAGCCATTTGCTTCATGGTTTTTGGAACATCTTATTCAATGTCAAATTGAAGATTCACATATTCATTAAGTGATCATATAGTTCCCCTTAGTCATTTTGACTAAGGAACCGACAATAGTTAGTTTATTTTGAGCATGTGGTCCAATGTCTTTTAAACAAGTTTTTTTTAGTGTCCATTCTTAGATCCGCATCCAACCACATACCACTCGAATATAGGTGTCCAACTTATTACTATGTTCAAGGAGTTAGGCACATTTATCATATATTTGTTTGCGAGTGGGTTGACTTTGGTGTTGAACCGGTAAGCATATATATATGGATAATTATGCATGGTATCATATAGGTTATTAATATCAATTATGGGGCTAGGCCACTAGGGATTCGTGGGATGGATTTGGGCTTGGGGTTCATAATGTCTGTGGCAACTCATCCGTCATGGATGAAAGGGCTTATGTCTAAACAAGTCCCTTACATGTTGAAAGTTGACTTATTCCTTCCTAGTGAATCTCATATACCGAAATTGGGGTTTTGGATCAGGGTCCGGCAAGAGCCTAAGGCTAATACAAATGCAGCCTACAAAATTTGTGACTTAGCCTATAAAATTTTGAAAGTGTAGGACAAAGAGCCTATGGACAATTTAAAAACATAGGATATCAACCTATGTGATAAAAAACATGTAGGAAATTTTGCCTACAAATTTTTTTAAAGAAAGGATTTTAGCCATTCATCCTTCTTCAAATTGGGAAATTAGTTGGCCTAAGTACATATCTTTAGGCTAATACTCGGGGCTCTTGGGTGGCACATAGGCGGATATCAATAATAGCCCTGACTCCCTCCCCGCCGATCTTTACAAATACCACAGCCCAAGCCATGATTCGGGATCCTAGTGGGGCTGATTTAGAAGTTGCTCTGTCTTTTCAAAGGTTGTATGCTCAAGCAGTTTGTGATGCATTAGAAAATATATTTGTTGACAATGATCTTATTGATTGTTTAAAGATTTTGAGCCCTACTAATTTGCCTCAAAGGCAAGTTGGCTTGAGTTCTTATGGAGTTGTGCAATTGGATTTGCTTCTGAAACAGTATGGAGAAGAAAAGCGTATTGGGGGCACAACATATCCTCCATTGGTAAATGCTGCAACTTGTAAGCAAGAATTCTTTGCTTTCAAAGTGCAAGGTAGTTGTGAATGGAGTGATCGTACCTTCGAGGATTTGTGGACATCTATAAGTTGGAGTCCTTCTTTGAAACTGAAATTTCCTAACCTACTAACGCTTGCCGACATTGCAAGATGCCAATGTGTTAGTACTGCTACTTGTGAGAGAGCTTTCTCTGTGCAGAATAACATCAAGCAGAAGAATAGGAATCGAATGACAACAACACACTTGGATAGTGTGATGCGGGTGGCGATTGAAGGACCAACCAAAAATTTTGAGTTTATTTTGCAGGAAGCTATATCTTTGTGGAAGGATTCAAGAAAGTTTCGATTCTTGTTTACTAATCTTGAGAAATATCTTGCAGGAAGAGTAGAGGTTGAATCAGAAGATGGTGAGGACTTTCACCAACTCATTTGAATTTTAGCAACTTTTCATAACTTATAATCAACTCTTTAAAAAAGAGTTGGTTAATCCTTGGCCTTCAAACGTGGTGAAGGGCTTAGCCAGGTTCAATTCCTGCCAAGGATACCACTTAGTACTCAAATTTTGAATTTAAAGCCTACAACATTAAAAGATATGAAGGTTTTAACCTACTAAAAATTAGTTTTGAAGGCAATTGGCGGGTAACTTAAAAACTCAAAAGGTTTTCAACTTACAAAAATTTGATATTGTAGGATGCAACCTATGCCATGAGGGAAATAGCCTATGCCCTTTTAAAGAGGTAGGCAATTAACCTTAATAACTTCAAAAACTTTTCGGACGCTGTTTTGGATGCCATTTTCGAAGTCACGTTTTTAATAGAAGACAGTTACATGCATGTTCACCTTCCCAATAAAAAAATGTTTACATGGACACTTGGAACCCTTGACCAAGGATTCAAGGTGTCCGTTCAATATTCTTTTATTGGGATGATGAAAATGCCTGTAACTTTACTTTGGATTGTTTTGATGTTTATCATAGGATAATTGGCCCCGGAATTGGCACTAGAGTCCCCAAATAGTTGAATGAGGTTCAATTGGAATGAATGAATCAACCCTAAACATGTATGGCTTTGTTTTAGCAAGAGCCTTTTCATCCACGATATATGAGCTAACATAGACATCGAGAAGACCCAACCTCAACAACGGTCTAAGAACCTGCCCAACCAATATCAAAATTGTAATATCAAATCACTTTTAATACTCGGTGGGTATCACTTCGTGAGAGAATCTTTGTATACATGAGTCATTATTTTTGGGTCGGTATCGTTCGAATATGTACCATCATAATAATACGAGGGCAAAATACATGGGTATGAAGGTTCATGCATGGTTTATAGACATGCATGGTATAAAAAATAAAAATATCCTAGATGCATGTACCATACATGTATCCAAAAAACATTGTATGTATGTATGTATGTATGTATGTATGTAGACTAGAGGTGTCCATAACCGATCACTGAAGATATTTTGCACCAAATCTAGAGGAGTGTAAGGCGGTATAATTTTTCCCATGTAGGAAGATAGAAATCGAGAGGACTCTAAATCTTTTGGTAAATTTATTCCTTAAATTGAAATTACTATGAATTATTGAAGCCAAAAGTTGCCCAAAACACATTACCAATGTCTAGCATCTGCCACAACCGCTCATTTTGAGACAAATTCCTCCTCACTTTAGCACTTAAAGCCGGGGACATGCGCCACGGCACTATCAATTCCATGTTGATACCATAACCGAAGGTGGAGATTTAGGGTTAGTTTCCATGTAGGCTCACTTCACCCATTAGATTCTAGTGGAAATGTACATTCCACATGGTCACACCTACATTTCCACTAGAATCGGATGGGTGAGCTGCTTGCATGGAAACTAACCCTTAGAAACCATGAAACATGAAACCTTATTTTAACCACCCATGAAAAGAAATTACCGAAATTAGTCCCAACTTATTGAAATTATGGCACCCTGTAGATTTCTGATGGGGTTCTAATAAGGAATAGATGCCTCTACTCTATGTATATATGTATGTATGTATGTATGTACAAGGGGCATCAAGAAGGCCGGGGATTCGTGGCACTCAAGTAAAATCATCCATGCGGATGAAAAAAACGCAGGAATCATCTAAATGACTATTTTTAGGCAATTTGATTCCGAAAATAGAGTCAAAGGCCCCGAATTAGTCTAGTGATGTCACATTCGAATGAATCGGCCCTCAACCCCATAGGGGGGCTTTTTTTATTGGAGCCACTTCATCCACGATATCTTGGATGGATGTTCCTTAGTGAGTGCCACGAATCCTCAGCCCATCAAGAAAATGTGCTACCAATCCATGCACTAGGGTCCAAGACCAAAGAAATTCAAAAAGTGAGCAACTGTATCAGTCAAGAGCACAATTTAAGACCCAAGAAGTTCACACTATGGTCAAGGTCCAAGGTGTGGAAAAAATGAAGTGGCACAAATCTTAGTGGTCTGGACTCAAGAAAACACTCCTTCTAGATTGAAAAATCAATCTTCATCATCTAGTCCAATCTCAAGTCCGAAAGTAAGGTCCATAAATGAGTGTTTAGACCTTGAACTTCTTGGACACGGACCCAAATATTAACCCACCTCAATTATGGAAGGTAGCCAAAGGTGGCAATACAAAGTACAGTCCAACCTCGTTAATACGACACTCATTTATACGACAACCTCGATATTATGACACATTTTTGCGAGACCAAACTTCTTAGTTCAAAACCCCCTCTTTTATACGACTACAACGCTCAATAATGCGACATTTAGAATCTCCATTTTATCATATTAAAGAGGTAGTTAATGCTTAGATTCCTTTCATCTATGTTATGTACATCTAAAATACATCTATTTTCACTTGGGAACTACTTGGGAACTACTTGGGAACTTCGCTTATCATTGGAAACTTAATGATAATTAAGGTTACTAGTGTAGAATGGACATGATTAGGGTTAGAGTGGCCTCTTGCCTAGTATGTTGCCTTGTACATGGATAATATAGTATCACCAATATCTTGATGCTAAACGTCGTACATCATTGTTGTCTAGTTTCTTAGTACAAAACTCTTTATATTTTGGTGCTAATGAAATTATTAGTTTTCATGAGTTAGTAGGGAATTTAAATAAGATGACAGTTGCTAACTTGGGTAGGCAACACCAAAGATCTTTGGACTCTGATTTCAAGAGTTCTCGAGAATATTTGCATTTGTTTGGAGTTATAAGTTATTATTTCATACCATCTAAATTGCTTAAGCTCGTTGTATATATTTTGAAGCTTATATTACTTATGTTTTCGTATTCCCTCAATAATGCGACAACTTTACGCCATTTGTCATATTAATGAGAAGACGACACCTCGATAATACGACTTTTTTTGTGTTTCCCAAACGTGTCATACTAAAGAGGGAGAACAATATATCGAGTGAAGTAATCGTCACCATCTTTGCTCCCAATGCATATTGTCACACAGATGGCCATATTTTCATCTAAGAGGAAGTGTTATAAGTTGTCTACTGTCCTTATAAGTTGTTATTTATTTATTTATTTATTATCATTTTTGAATAAAGCGGACCTTTCATTGCTCTCATCTAGTTTTCAAGATGTGCACCCCCGATATTTTACATCCCTTGGTGATTCCATAATTGTTTGCATGCGCTTCTATTTTTCCTTAGAATATATACATCAATCCTATAGAGTTATCCGTAAAGTCCCTCAAAGGGGGACGAAACCACAGGTTTGATCCTTCTTTGAGAAAACTTTCTATTAAGAGCTTGTTAGCTCGTCATGTGTTAGAGCTTATTTTGAAAGTTGGGCGAATCTCCTCCTTTCACCTCTTAAACTTTGAGAGAAGTTCAAGATTTTGGGACCCTAAACCTTAAACCATGGGTCGGCCTATGCAAGGCTAGCTTGGCCCACCCATCCCAATAATGCAAGCTAAAAAGTTGATTTTTAAGTAGCCTGACACCACTCTTCGTGTATGATAATTAAGAACACTTGGCAGACTTTATGTTGATTCTCATAAACTTAGGGTTTGGGACTAAACCCAATGTTCCTTATGCTTTGCTTTACAAATAACTCTAATACGTTGAGAGATAGAGAGAGAGAGGTTCTTAATTTCTTTTACAATTATGCATTATTTGTAGTCCGCTATTCAAGAAGTACCACGAATAAATTGATGGAACTTCATCAAACTATGTCGTTTTATTCAAATGTACCTCCGTATCTTGATATGAATGCGGAAACTTAATTCCGTCTTTTTGAAATCCTTGTTGGCCACATATTTACAAAAACCTGACCTTGTGGGGCCCATAAAAATTTAGTTAACCATGTTTGTTTGAACAACTATTAAATCATTCTTCTCAAAGGTCTATTGATCATTTTTGGGAAAACTCCAACATCACAACAATTACATACGTTCATATGGCATTGAGAAAATATCATCATTTCAACCCCATGATAATATATTCACACAAAATGGTGGTACACCCAGCCCCCCTAGAAATCAAAGTAGAAAAATGTAAGATTTTCCCATAAAATTGCAATTACTGCATCCGCATAATGAACAACTAATTAAGATGAGTTAATATTTTTGGTAATGTCTTTGTGTGTGACATTAGGCTTGAGTGAAAAAATAAAGTAAAAATAACATCGATGCTTTTTAGTTGCACCGACAATGGGAGCTTGTTCTTCCTTACGCTTGAGTGAATCAATTCTCTCACTCGTAGTGGGTGACGAATTAGGGTTAGGGACAAGTCTGGGAGAAATGCTAAACAATTGGCATCCTCCCACATGTGTCACATTGGACATGAATAAGCATTTTAGGGCTGGTTCACACGGGTCCCAAGTCCTAAGTCCCAAATATGACATGGATGCCTACATGACAAAACTTTCTAGAGGTGAGACTTGGGACTTGTGCTGAGAGTTGGGTCGAGCAAAAAGCTAGACCCAACTCTCAACACAAGTCTTGTGAATATTTTTGCATAATATAATCAAGATCCAACTTTTAAAGATTTTAATGGTTTCTTGAGGCTCAAAAGGTGGGACTTTGCTCCATGTTGGGATTTGCTAACATGAGTGGGGACTTGGGACTTGGGATCCATTGTGAACCGGCCCTTATTTCACCCAAATTGCTCTATTGTCAAGGGGTTGCCCTATTGTTCTAAGGTACAAGGCCTGCAAACAACACTTCAATAAAAAAATTATATTCCAAGAAGGTTAAGTAGCTTGGAATTTTTTTTAAATAAATCCATACATTAACAATCTATGCATAGTCTACAAAAAAATTCAAAAGTAATAAATTCATATGCCATAACATTATTCAGATCCATATCAGCGTTCAGTTTGAATGTGGGAAATATCATGGAATATTCCACATAATAATGCCAGTCCCACAGAATGCTGATATGGATCTGAATAATGTTATGGCAACCTACATAAATCCGCTAAGTTGCCTTAAGGAAAGACATTTTACTCTTCACCAAGGGGGTCTTTTGATTTGGATTGCTAAGTGAGAATCACCACAACATCAACCTTGTTAAGAGTGAGGATCATCTCTTAAATGAAGGTGTTGTCCCTCTCTTGTGGATCACTTCTTACACCACCTCGTTGAGCGGATAAATCTCTGATTAGCCATTTGTGATCGGCCAAAGTTGAGGCTCTTCTAAAAGTGTTTTTGCATCCTTCTTACACCATTGTTCCGAATAACAAAAAGTGACGTTATTTTATACTTAATGCCGCATATGATTAATAACTTTTAATAATTATTTACATAACATTATCATCGTTCAACTCTCGTTCTATGGCCCCTCATAACATAACAGGGGGATGCTTGAAAAACTACACATGGAGACTCAAATTCACACTGAACTCTCAACATCCCACTATTATATTACAAGGGGCCATGTTGTTGAGTAATGTTATGTACTTGATGACACTGTTACACTCGCTTGTTGACGGCTTAAGGATTAAATATATTTGTCACCAAAAGGAAGGAGCTTCTTCAAGGCCTCAATACCTTACTATCTCGGCTCTCTCTCTCTCTCTCGCGTCATTGGCTCATTTCTCTCCACTTGCCTCTCATCATTTCTTTCAAGGTCAGGCTTTCTATACTTTTTTGTCTCAAGGATAGGCCCTATTTGTACTTCTGTGTCTTCGTTCTTTGGCTCAAAGTTAGGATATCTTTGTTCTTTATGCTCCGTGGTGTTTGTCTCAATGTTTGGGCTCTCTTTGTTATTTGTACTTTGTTCTTTGTTTGTTTCTCTTCATCTTCACATTCATAATACCGCCTCTTGTTATAAATACATAAAGTGATGACCTACACATGTAAGTGGTTTTTGTTGTCTTATAGGCCCTCCACACCTGCTGGTGGTGAGGCCAGTTGATGACTCCTACCAGCAGGGCCGAACTTTTGGAGCAGTGGCAGTGACTGGGCATATCCGTCCTACCACTTGCTCGTTCACTGATGTGCGAGGTAATTTTGCACTACCAAATAATTTTGCGCGAGATAATTCACTATGTATTCACCTTTGCAATGAGAGAGTTTATGTAAAGGCCACAAATCCATATCCCTCTATAACTAGGTGTCCAAGGAGATTTTTTGGCATGTTCGGTTAAAATTCTATTCTTTCCAAGTCCAATTGGTTACATGTTGTGTGAACTTTTGGTTTTTGCTTTATTAATTTGAGGTATATTCTCTAAATTCCTCTAAAACGATTGGTAAGTTTTGTGAGGTCTTGTTCAACCGATTATTTCTCAAACTCACTGGTTCGTCTTTGTAACTTAAGGTATAAAAATCAAAAACGGTAAATGACCACTATTGATGCACTAGACTAGGGGTAGAATGATGCTTCTATGGACCCAAAATGACTAATTGTAAATGTGGTGGCCCGAAAAGGATGTAGTGACAAGTGGGATGTAGTGATTGGCCAAATAAGTGCTATCTCACACCACTTACTATTGGTTTTGGGTGCCATTGAGTTAATTGTTTTGTGTGTGCATTCGTATGCAAAGTAAGATATATGGATGCTCAAATTAGGGAGACTCTACTATACAAGTAGGAAGTTTGACTTACTTGCCTTTGTGGGGTCATGTAACTAATTATTTATATGAAATTAAATTATGAAACAAAATACATTCCTCATCATTGCCTCTACTCCATCTTTGAATTTTTTTGCACAACTTGCAAGTAAATATTTTTGACTGAATCAACTCATTTTCACCGTTTTCCATATATCTACCTTAGCGGTCATTTCTCCCGTTCATTAACTCGCCCACACTTACTGGCGGCAGTGACCGAAGTTCGCCCGTTCACTAGTGCCCACCACCAGTATGTGTGGGCTAACGTACTTTACTTAAGGTGGGCAACACGTCTTAAACATGCATTTTTTTAGCTTTGTACAAAATTAATGCAAGGTGAGTAGCGAGTCCAAATCGTGCTCGTAGCCAACTTCCTCATAGTTATTGGAGCTAGTATGAATATCTTATTCATTATCGAAGTGAATTTTTTCTCTTCCTCCCTTTTTGTTTCATTGGGGCATATGCCTAATGTAAGGTACTTAAAGTAAACAAGTCTTAAACGAACCTTTTTTTGGCGACACACCCTCTTCTTGTAAGATATGAAACGTAGAATTAATGCAAGATGATGATTGGATGTGAATTCAAGTCATGCATGTAGTCATTTTCCTCCTAGTTTTTGAAGTCATATAAACCTATGTGTTCAATCCGAAAATCAACACACATGCACTTCCAATAACTATAACTAAATCATGGGAGATCCGATCTTCACTCTAGTTTTTGTTTGATGTTTCATCATGGATTTGTTGATGCAACACAACTTTGAAGAAGTAGATTTGATCAACAGAAGATGGAGAACAAGGGAAAAAAACCTAATAACACCAACATATCCATTAGAGTTCATAAATACAAGGTAAAATAAAACTTGTATGTACAGTGTTTTATGTAAATATAAAATCAAATCCGTTTCAAAATTTCCTCCCAATAATTAAACAAGGTGTCTCTTATCCTATTGCCCGCTCTAGATGTAGCTTGCTCAAATATTGGTTGTCTAGGTTTGTTCAAATTGATGTCGTTTAATGTTGCATCTTTCAATTCTTCTCCTTCCACAACTCTAGTATCGTTTTAATACGACAAAAGTTGTGTAAAACATAACAAACAACCATTATAAGATATTGGACCCCCCACATTCATGTTTTTTAGAATAAACTATCTATTTTTCAATATTCTTGATGCGTTCTCAATGCGTCCTCGTCCTGTCTTCATATTCTCCTCATATGCATTTTGATCGACACTTCATGTCGTTCTTGTAGTGAAAGGTTTTGAATCTGTGTCAAAATAGGATAAGCAGAGTCACCCATTACATATGGCAAGATTTGATGTCCTTCAATTGTGACAACATGTTCTTGCAATATTTCTTTTCTCATTAATTTCTTGTAAAATGAAGATTGCCTTAAGTGTCCGCATCATAAGTCCCTCCTGGAGCTCTCAGACATACATCCCAAAAAATATTTTTACTGTCACACACACCTTGCAATAGAACACTATAAATATCATGTCTACGCCAATAATCACTTGGAATAAATAATTGTGGTGGTTTGCAATATAATTTGCAAAATGTTCCGTCTATTACCCCACACATAGTTGATAACCCAATGACATTGTGAAAGCCTGCTATAATATTGGCAAGCCTAACACCTGAAGATAATTTCTTAACAATTTGTCCTTATTGGCTAAGGCATGACATATTAATAAAATATATTTGTACACAGTCGATTCTCCACATGCAAAGATTTTACCTAACTCCACATTAATCAAAACCTTTTGCCAACTTATGTAATACCATAGCTACAACTTTTATGACATGAAGTGCTTTTCTGTATCGTGTATGTGAATGTTGAATGTATGGCCTCAAAAGCACGACTAACTCCAAGAAGGTAGAATACTTCATTTGAAAATCACAAATCCATAATCTATCCCTCACACCTTCATTCATACCATAAACATCGTTATACATTGCAGTTGATCGATGCAACAATTATGGAAAAACCCACCATTCCCTTGGCATATGTAGGTTTCCACGTCTTTGTCTCAAACTTTTGACATATACAACTACCCAAATTATGTATAATATTGGATATACTTCATTGTCATTGTAAAAATCACAATTATTAAGATCTATTATTTAGGTTAGCTCTTATCGTTCAAGTGTGAAAATCTTGAAAAAATGTCATAAACTTGCATATAAATTGAGTTATATAAACCATCTTTTTATGAATTTTCTAATTATGATAATTTGTGCATGGCGTAAAAGTTGTATTTTTTATATGTGTTATTCATGAGTTTTTTTTACTTTAGTTTATTTTTGTTCTTTATTGTTTAAGCGTTAAAAAATTATCTTCACATGTATATAAAACAACATAGACTAATATTGTTGTTGAAAAACATTATTGTCCAAACATGGCTAAAGTTGGTTGAGGTAGAGGTGGTCGAGGTGAAGGTCAAAGCAACACCAACGATCCCAATGTTTTGGTAAGTCACATAGTAGTTTGGTTTGATCCATTGATAGAGATTTTATTGTCTATGTATGAGAAAAAAATACATATGTCAAAATATAATCCTGTAGCAAAGCATCAATGGCAAGTAATGGTGTTTGTATTCAACGAAACGGCAAATGTGCAATTCACTAGGGACAATCTAATTTTAAAAATTGATAGATTGAAAAGAAAGTGGAAAGCATAGAAAAAAGGAAAAAAAAACACAACTGGTGGCACTCCGTCAACATGGATTTGGTTTGATCAATGTGATAGAATATGGGGTCAAACACCCAAAACTCAAGGAATCCAAAGTGTGATTGATGTTGGAGATCCAAGAAAAGATGTTGAGGCAGTTGATGTTGGAGGTTCTAGTGAGCCATATGATTTGGATTTAAACAAACCAATCGAAGTTGATACATACGAAACTCCGCCAATAAAATCTCCATGACGAAAGATTAATATTGAACAAACACCTCCACAAAAGCTAACACCGAGGATGAAGGCTGCTATTTCTCCTAATGTATCGGGGTGAAAAGCAGCTCAAAAGATTAAAAAAACAAACAAATTATGAAGCCGAGGAGAATCCATTCAAAGGAATTGCACAAACTTTTTTGAAGATGGAAGAATCTAAATCTCAAACAATGCTTAAACTTTGAAGCATATCGGGGTGATAGGGAGTTTGCAATGACAAAATTGAAGTTGGAGACACAAGAAAGGATTGCTAAAGAGAAGAGAGACAATAATGCGGACATGGAGTTTGCAATGATGAAATTGAAGTTGGAAACACAAGAAATGATTGCTAATGAGAAAAGAGAGACAACGATGAGAGAATAGCAACACATAAAAATTTCCTTTCAACTAGAAATTCAAAAGTTAAAGGCATATCTTAAAAGTGGACCCATAGGACCCTCTTTTTGAAACACTTTACATACAAGATTTAAGATTGAATGTTTAGTAATCTAGGATAATCGGCACAATTGTAGAGTTTTTTTTAAATGCAGACATATTAGTTGTCAATAGCATTTTTGTCATATTATCTATTATTCGGCCATCATGATTCTATTCATGGAACATTTTCATGATAAAATATAAATATTTCAATTATGATTTAAAAAAAGAAAAAATTGACTGATTGTGTGCTATTATTGTTTGGCATATTATATTTACACCTAAATATCATACTAAATATCGTGAAAAATTTGAGCCAACTCGGCCACTATCCTTAGTTCTTTGTTATCCATTTTGGTAGCTCATAAATGCTTTTGTTATTCCTTGTATTATGTAATGAAATATTGTCGTGGATAATTTAAAGTTGGACGTGCATCCACTTAATAATTTATAGTAACTGCGACATTGTAAATCTATAATGCCCAAATTTGTGTACTTCAAATTACATGTAATGTGAGGTTCTCATTGAGTGTTGATAATACTACTTTATGACCAAATTCGTTATTTTGAGACAATATCAAAATTTTGAGACTTTTTGCCTACAATTTCAACAATTGTTTAGAGACAATTTTCATATTTTTGGACTTTCTAATTATAGACTATCCTCGACTCGAGGATAATCTTCCCATATATAGTCAAAAAATCACTTACAAATATAGATTCAATCAAGAAATTAATGAAAAACATAAAATTAAGCATTAAATTGAGACTATGAAAAGTCTCAATTTAACGAATTTGGTCATCTTTGTTGGTTTACCATTAGTATTGAGCAACCCAACTAGAGTCGATGAACTTGTAACTCATTTGTTTAGTTACTTGGATGGGGGGGTGGGTGAAAATAGTAGGGATTTTTTTCAATCAAGGAAAAATTAGAGACTTCATCGGCCTCAAACTTGCCCACACTTACTAACGGCTGGTAAACGGAGTTCGCCCGTTCACTGCTGCCCACCACCAGTGTGTGTGGGCAGTCTATTAGATGACAACTCACAAACAAATGTGAGTTTAAAAACCATGTATTTTGTTTCAAGGTTCGACTTCAATAATTAAAAAATAAGAATTGTCAAGGCATGTAGTAGTTTCACACATTTGTTTGAACTACATCATGTGTTGATATTCTCTAGACAACCCAATCATGTAAAAGGAAAACTTTGTTTGGGCAGGGGATATTCTACTAGTGCATTGTGACATCTCGGTATGAAGTATCTACAGATGAGAGACCACCTCCGACAGGAGGCAATAGCACTTGTCCCATACCCATGCTCAATAGACTTGCTCCGGGTTCACTTAGAAGCTCGCGGCTATGATAAAGATGAAGTGTCCCTCACACACCACCCTAGTGGCCGGCGTCATCTCTCTTTAAGGATGACTGGTTTTTTTTGCCTCGTCTACCTAATACAATGTCAAACTATTGAATGTCCGTGTGATTGTACGGGCACGTTCATCAATAATTTCATGTTTTAGATTATATCCTTAACTATTATTTGTCACAACAACATACAAAGGTTATTAATTTGGTGAAATAACGCCCAATTGTGATTTTAAAAATGAAAAATAAAATATTGTGGAAGAGGCGATGTTCTCATACATAAGCTCCTAACGTTCCCGACGGTCGCAAACCTGGGCTCCACCAGCCTAGCCTATCGGAGCACTCACGTTGATCAAGCTAGAGTTCATAATCATCTGGAGCCTCTAACACCACTGAGGTGGCTCACTGTGATTGGTTCCGCACAGGCAGCCCCAAGTGCAATGGGTCCCACCTTTGTCCTTCATTATTGTCACTTACTAGGATGATATGAGTGAAGGTAGATGAGGCTAATGTGGACACCTCCAGCTCTGTGGAATCATCCAGCCGATGGATTCGAGCATTAGAAGCTTGAGCATGTTAGCCTTTGCGAATCATGACCAAAGAATTCGTAATTGTTGAAATCATAGTTGAGGAAGGTGTTGATCTAGGCTCCGGAATTAGAGATTTTCTACTTCCCAATGTGGTGTTATAGGGGGGGGGACTCTTTTATGATTCAACGTTGTGTAAGTGGACAATATGAATAGTAGATTCTACATGAGTCACTTGCCAATGAAAACCAAGTTGAATGCCAATATTGGTTGTGTCATGTCTCTAAAGTGGTCACATGTAAGATAAAATGTTGTTGAATTGTTTTTTCAGTATAGAATACCCACAATACAAGTTGATCAGCACCTCATAGCCACATGCCGCCTCCTACTTTGCCCACACATGCACAAAAATCAAGCGTGTCATAGCTCGGTAGATAGCACTCCTCATTATGAAGGATGATGAGTGTAGTTTGACTTTTGCGAAGGTGATTAACCCAAACATCATCAATATGGTGACTAAATCACCATGTATTACTCACCCACTGAATTAAAACGATCATACCGCCAATGAAGAGCCAAAAACAAGTGTCCGATTAAGGAAGCTAACCGAATTAGCCTCATCTACCTTATGAAGTGCTGTAACTTTTACATTTGGAGTAAGTTGCTACCGAGTATTCACAATGATTATCCCATTTATTGGGTGATTAGTCACGGGGAGGTCACTCCATTGTCAAGTTGAACACCACGTGCGAACAAAGTTTGCTACCCCTATATTACATGCCATAGATAATTTTAAAATTTATGATATTTTTTCTACATATACATAACCATTGATAGTATCTTTTCTATATTTTTTTGAAATTTTTAGTCAACTTCATTTTTGTAGTAAATTTTTTAGTTCAATTATGCATCATTCTAGTTAGAAACGGCATGTTTTTATTAAAAGAAACAAATCATCAAACTTAGTTACCATTTTTTACTATGTAATAGATACTGTGTATATCTACTGAAAAAAAATTGATAAAATTTTGACCCATTTTGGTGATGCTTTATGTAAAAAGTACATTCTTTACGTTTGCATGTGGTTCTTCAACTTTACAATGGAGTGACCTCCCTGTGTGATCAGTAGATAAGCACCAATAAATCACTTCAATATATGGCAGCTATGACTTTACATGAATATAATCTAGTAAAACTAAAGAAATTATACATCCATGTCACTTGGATCAAATCTCCTTTGGAATAGTTCCTTTATGATTACTACAGATAACCAAAAATAGATGTTACAAAACTTCGCCTCTCTTCTAGATCCTCAAAGAAACACGTTGGATGTACACACTTTGTTCTTATAGCTTGTTAAGTGTTAAAATGGACTGAAGCAGAAGGAGAATTTGAACTTAACTTTATGATCATGTGCCCAAAGCATGCGCACATGGGCGCGGTCCGCCCCGCCAACCGCTTGGCAGAGGTCCACATGGCCCCCCGCGGTTGGCTGGCCGGGGTGCCTGCAACATGCTCATACGCCAGGCGGGCGGAGAGCGCCTTGCTGCCCCAGCCTCCGCCTCCGCCCGCTTCCGGCATTCATCTTTCCCTTTTTTTTACCTTTGAGAGAGAAAGGAGAGAGGAAGTTTGAGAGTGTCTTCGTTGTTTCGTAGTAAGAAACTTGCCGGGGAATTATCTGGCGGAGAGCGGCGAACCCGTGGCTTCCGGGCTTGGGCAGACGGTCTGCTTCGCCACCCACGATGGTGGAGCTGGATGAGAATATCGCCTCCGCTAGGCGGAGCGGCTGATGGTTGCTCATGTGCGCGGCACTCCAATTTGTGTGCTAAGCCAAGCTGATGATGACAACAAACAAATAAATAAATAATCAACGTCGGGCAATCCGCCATGAATTTGAGCTTGTTGGCCCTACCCTGCTCAATAATCCTCTTGGTGCAGGGTGGGGTTTACTGCCTACCTTGCAGTGGGTGGGCTCTTGGCTTCCTACCTACCTAACTAGTTTTTTCCGTCAAGTAGAGAGAAGATTTCACAGCGGAGATCAAAACGCCAACCGTTGTGTTTGGAAATGGGTACCTCTGATGACAGCAATTGATGTGACATTCAAGGCTATCCAAAATGAGCCTCCTATTCAAGAAAACATTGCAGAAGATTGTATCTAGAATTATCATATGTATCTTGAACAAAGGCCATTTGGAACAACTAGACTTGTCATGAACATTGCATATGAGTAGTGTCCAACAAAGTACACTTTATTCTTATTTTCAAAGTGGTTAAAAATACGCACATTTACGTTTCCTATAATTCAATATGAGAAGTTCTATATGTGCCATGATTGGTCAAGCATTGTAAATGTTAATTCTATTTTCTAGGTTTAGAAAATAACAATAATATATATTCCTATACATGATACTTATTAAAATGCCACATGTGGTAGAGACACGGGGGGTTCACTCCATGTCAAGTTGAACACCACGTGCGGCCAAAGTTTGCTACCCCTATATTACATGGAATAGATAAATTTAAAAATTATGATATTTTTTCTACATATACATAACCATTCGTAATATCTTTTGTATATTTTTTTGAAATTTTTAGTCATCTTCATTTTTTAGTAATTATTTTAGTTCAATTCTGCGTCATTTTAGTTAGAAATGGTATGTTTTATTAAAAAAACAAATCATCAAATTTAGTTACCTTTTTTTACTATGTAATAGATACCATGTATATCTACCCATGAAAAAAAATTGATAAAATTTTGACCCATTTTGGTGATGCAACTTACCAAAAGTAGATTTTTTTTGGCCGCACGTGGTGTTCAACTTGACAATGGAGTGACCCCCCCCGTGGGTAGAGATCTTCACCCCTTGCCATGTAGCATTAAGGTTAGTAGTTCCTAATTCAAAGACTTGTCTTAATTGGACATCTATATCTCAGTGGTATTTGGTTAGGGGTGGCTTCAAGATTAAGTTTGGACTACGTGCTCAATATACAATAAGTTACCATTCTAAACTCAATAGTCAACATAATGGGGGAGGGGGGACCTATATCACCATTTGCTGAGCATGAGAGTCCTCACTTTAACAATGAATAAAGTTTTTCATATGAACCCTAAACATTATGAAGAAAGTGGCTATGACCTTGATTAGGATTTGCTAACCATCTTGTACTAATCATGTGTTTTATATCCTACGAGAAGTGCGCTAACCGGGGAGATTTCACCATTTAAGACCCATCTACCTTAGAGAGGGTTATCTGTAGATAAAGTGACACCCCAAGAGTTTTTTGGGTTTATATGATCTCATATTGTATTACTAACATGGAATCACTTGTTGCTTCGATTAGACAGGGTTAAGTCCTCCAAGCATTGGCAAATGTAGCAAATGGGACGCCTCGTGCTTTATTTCAATAACTGGATGGCACCATACTACCCAAAACATTGGGTAACATGCAAAACTTAAAACGCTTATTTAAGTGATAACACATTACTACATTGATTCTCAAAACCGAGTCAATCAACAAAACAACAAATTTCGGATAGCCATGTCTCACTATTAGAGATTGTGTACAATCTAGACATGTAACATGACATTTATTGAAGTAAACAAAGACGTGACTTAATATCATATATTACTAGAAATTGTGTTGTCTACGACATGTCTTGGGGGACCATGGCCTACACCCCATGGATCATTGATTTGGACATAGCCAATATGTTTAGGACCATTGCTTATGACGTCTGAATATACTAATTGTTTTACGGGCTCCACACTAAATTATTACTTAACGTTAAAGCGTGCATGCATGTGTAGGGCTATTCATTGGTTGATATGTTGAATAATGAGTGGTCCTATTTTAGTAAAAGAGATATCCATCATTAATAAGTCCAATCCTCGCCTCCCGAGCCTTGCCATCTATAAGCACCTATAGTTCTAAGTGCCTAGCCACTTACCTAGTAGGCTAAGCCAAGGGTGTCCACCAAGGGATTTGATCCTTGAACCTCTTGGCTCCCACATAGAGGCCTTAGCCACTAAGCCACCACTCCGCGCATGAAATATTAGAAGTATTTAAAACATTTGTATATAGAGGCCCCAAGTTACTCTTTATTTTTTATTACTGTATACAATATAATATCAACTATATACGGCATATAATACAATATACTATATATAGTATATTGTTTACTGTGTTTACTGTATATACGGTATATAATATATACTGTATGTAGTATATACAGTATACAGTATATATAGTATACAATATATATAGTATATAGTATATATTGTATAATATCAACTATATACGTCATATACTGTATATAGTATATTGTTTACTATTTATGGTCTGATATTTAATTTTAATATTCATAGTATATTAGTACTATTAATGGTCTTCTGTTCATTATTTATACTATTTAATATTATATACTTTATATAGTATATTATTTATTATTTCTAGTATGTTATTCTTATCTAATGTATATAGTATATTATTTACTATTTATGGTGTGATATTTATTATTCAATTATTCAATTATATTATTTCTATTAATGGTGTGCTATTATTATTTGCTATTTATAGTATATTATTTTACTATTAACGGTCTTTTATTTGTTATATATTGGAAACTGTCTACTATTTACTGTGTACATGATTTTCCACATATGCCCTAAAAATTACCGACCATAATTCATACAATCTATTGGGCAAATTGTCTGATGTTGATGTGAGTCGTCCTATAAACAATATTGGAGCGTCAATGTGTCAACAATGACTATTTTCCAACTCTTATACTAGGAACATGTCGATTTCCTTTTTTTTATGAAGTGTTGGTCCAATTAACACATGCATGCTAAAACACTGTACTAAAAACCACTGTTTCTCTTGTAGTGTCTGGAAGCATATTGATATTTTGTCACACCGTAAATTGGGTCAAATGCATAATCAACTTGGCTACCATATGTCTAAATTTAAGCTTGAGTATTATATCAACGAGAGAGAAATTGCATTTTGAATGAACTTAGGTCTATTGACTCAGTTTTGGAATTGTTTTCATCACTTACCTTCATTTGCAAGAATAAGTTCATGGCACCGCCTAGGGTTCTTCCTCACACTTCTAGTTAGTAGTGTGGTCTCGTAGGACATGTTCTCTCACAATTGTGAAGGTTTATCTTTGCCCGTGAAGGTTGAATGCTATAGCCATGTTGCAACATGGGCATAGCACACCTGAAGTGTCAAAATTGTTTGGTGTCTCTCAATCTACATGCTCTAAGATTTGTAGAGAGTGTGTTTCATCGTGTGGGGCTTTCAAGGGGAGGGTGCCCAAAAAGCATCACCTTTGCTCAACAATGAGTGTGTGTAAGAGCCATCACAATTGGTGAACTCGATAATGTTGTAGACATGACAAATGCTTTGAGTGAGCACTTGAACGTGGTAGTGAGCACCAACACAATGAGCGCGTGCACTTCATGAAGCATGTTTTGGGTCATTAAAAAAGTAGGAGAAGTCATTGAACACGGCCAAGAATGTGCGTTGTAGATTGGAGTTTGCTCAATGTCATCAAGATTGGATTGTCCATGATTGGCAGAGAACGGCAAAACCCCCACCTAACTACACCCAGTCGCACCCGCGACCCCATTCTCAAATGGCGTACCCGTCCGAATCCACCCGTCGATGCCCAGCGATTGACGGCACCCATCCGTATCCACCCGAAAATTTGTGCACAAAGCAGACGTTACTATTGCAAAATTGTATAGTGGAAAAGGGGAATCATGCATTTAGAGCTAGCTATATGCACTAAACCTTCTTCGATGCACCACCCATCCGCACCCACCCACTGAGCTTAAGATGCACCCGCACCCTACCCATACCCGCGGGTACGGGTGGGTTAGGGTACGGGTACGGGTACGGGTATGGGCACCCAGTGCCGTTCTCTGATGATTGGTACAAGGTGAATTTTTTTAGTGACGAGACTAAGATCAATCGATCTGATGGTTGCACGTGGTGTTGGGTGAGGGATGGAGAATCTCAATCACAAGCTCATCATGTGAGTCAGACAGTTAAACATGAAGGTAGTGCAATTTTGGTGTGGGGTTGTATGACTTTTTGCAGGCATGGGTTACACGTGCAAGATAAAGGGGAATATGAAACAAGCTATATATTCTTCAAGATGGGGTCGTGAAGATAACTTGAAACAACCCTTTCATGGGCTCGGGAAGTTAAGCGTTAACCTACAATTGCCAGTCACTAAAGGATTAAAGACTGGTTTTAGAAGGAGGAGGATGTTTTAACATGAAGGAGGAGGTCAATAGGTGGGGCTGGATTTGAGAATATGAGAGTAGCTAGTTGGCACATACGAACCTTGCCCCACTAGATTCCATCTACATTTGGGCGAGTTTGTCCTTATTCCCACTAGAATTTGGTGGGCAAGTGGCCTACATGGAAACTCACCCTTAGAGAGGCCCCAATGATTACTACCTTCTTTTAGAGGTGAACACCTTGAATAGGCGTGGACTAGCTGGTTGACACCTATCTCCCCCAAGGGCAAGGCGCAAGGTTCCCACACGCCATACGGTTGATTCAAAATATATGAGATCCCCACTATGATTGGCTGGAGCATAAGTGGTAGGGTGCATAGGAAATCAAGTGCTAAGAAGGTCACCCATCCAAGTACTATTATGGCCTTAGACAACTTGACCTTGGAGTTCCCTTGACATCCTTGGTTTAAACCTTCAAAATATGAATTTGGCAAGCAATGATGTTATTGAATAAATGAATTATGTGACAAAACATTGAGTATAGAATCTTTGTTTTAAGGCTCCTCAATCTTGATGACTTCTTCCCATAACTTTATTGGTGTGCATCATATGTGATGTTCATTGGTGTTTATGATGATGCATTTACGATGATGTAATTGTGTGTTTGCATGTCTATCATCATAAATTATGTGGTGGACCCTATTAATCATATAAATGCCATGAATGTCTTGGACCCATGTTATTGGTGTTTACCATGCATTTGTTTGTTATTACACAAGGCGCCCATAATTATGGATTATCCATAATTGCCTAAATAGTAGTTTTTATGCGGCCCTTGCTATTCATCACTAACCCACAATGATTGTTTTGTAATCATTGGGTGTCAACTACACAAAATAGTCCTACTAGAGTGGGTGGAATGTTATTGTAGAAATAATTAGTGTAGGCCACATGAATGTTCTAGTCAAGGTGGGATTAACGTGGGTTCAGGACCTTGGGTCTTCCCCTAAGTGTCCGTGAAGACCGGTGATCCACACATTGAAAATTAGTTGCAGGAAAAATGTAGCACAAAAATAATATAATAATCCACATTAATTTTCTAGAAAAATGTGGCCATGCTAATTTCTACTAAAAATTCAACACGGGTTGAAAATTATTGTGGCCCACAATTTTAGGGCTATTTAGTTCAACACTTTAGATGTCACATAACACTTGGGTACTATGTACATGACAAGTCATGAGGACTGCTTCAATTAACATAACACACCAATTTGAAGTCCACATCAAATCGGGGAGAGGGAATTATTGTATGTGAGTGTACCTCTCATCCACCCAACATAAAAACTTGACCCTCTATAGACTTGTTGCTGATTCATCTCAAATGACCTCAAGTGGATTATTTCAGGGCCTTTAAAGCTATTTTCAGTTTTAAAACAACTAAAAAGGTAACCTCCGGACTACATACTATTTCAAGGATTCTATGTGGATGGATATGAGAGGTATGCTCATATTCAACAATACCCCTCATTTTGATTAAATCGTATATTTGATATAAGTTACCGAATTTAGTTAAGCTACAACTATTTATGATATTTAGTGTCACATGCATAATAGTGTCACTTAGCCTATTTTGAGGCGTATGCTAGGGTTACACTGATGATTAACAACTTCACCATAAGTGTCACCTCATAACACTTGGCGTTCAAGTGCGCTTACTAATATCTTGGCATGAGTATGTTCAATAGTGTTGTGAGGTGCATGCCTATGTTACACAATGGTCTCCAAGTTGACTAAAGTGTACACAAATGACACTTGGCATTAGTATACTCAAGAATATCTTCTTCTTGCATACTAGAATGCAAACACATGACACTTGCCATTAGTATGCTCAAAAAATCTTCCCCTTGCATACTAAAACGCAAGACTATTATGTAAAGTATCCCAATGTGCTACTCTAAATGTCATATTGTGAATAAAATTTCACTTAAGAAAGTTACTTATATTGATGGATGGAATCTTATTGGCAATTAGTGGGCGTGACACTTTGTGACCTCTAGGCATCTCGTTCATGCCTTCGACAAATAGTGTAAGTGACATCAAATACCATAAACGGTGTAGTGGAGCTTTGTTAACTGTTAGGCTCGTCTAAACAACCAAGTGAACAACTTTAGTCTGAATATAAGGTAGAAATGCCCAAACCGGTGGACTACCCTCTACCCGTGCAGTAGACTTCCATTAGAATAGTGAAGTGCCATTTATGAAACCGATAATTGCGAGGCTGGCAACTTGAAATGCGTGTACAATCAGTTTAGCCAAATTTCGTCATGTTTGACTACCATCAATCGCAATTTAATGTACTCACGAGTTAATCGGTTTAGGTGATGTTCTGTGTGGAAATGAGCAATACTGTGTTCGGTTTAAGGAGAATCTAGTGAACGAGTAGGGGGTTTGACAAACTTTCCACTTTGAAAAATTGTAGAATTTTTTTTACAGGGAATAAAAATATGAAACAACTTGCATTCTTCATGAATCCTTCTCTTCTATCTTGGAAAATTATCTCATGATTTGTAAGACCATATCTTCAATGCGAATCACCTTATTTTCATGGGTTATGGTATTTCTAGCTTAGAGATGGAAAAGCATGACTTTGTCAACTTGCTCAGGTCAATCCTAGTCCTATCAGGCGCCAGGGACGTGGCAGCGGGACCCACACTTCGGCCCACCTGGCTTTTGCCTTTTTGGATTGAATTGCAGCCCGTTCTGGATGAGTCTCCTCTTGAGGAAACAAACCTATCTGGTCTAACCTTATCAGCAGGTGCCACGCATGCCTAGAAACCCGTCACAAAACGGTGGCACATGTGGCGACGGTTAGCCATGTCATGCCATGTGTGACAAGGTCATACATCCCATCACATCATGACATGAATTCATGATCACTATACCATGCCACGCATATCACTCTATACCATACCCATGGAGAAACCGTCACATGTTCCTGCATACATAAGCAGTCGAGCCATCACATGCCACGTACCCATAACCATAGTTACCTTGCATGCATGTCCATATTATGGACCATGACGTGACATGACCCCATGGCCAAATGACCCCATGACCCATCATACTCGTTTTCATACCCATCCAGCCCACCAAATTTATCACGTGGACCCAATAGGGCTTCCGAATGCCATGCTATGTACCCCATGTCACATCCCTTCTATGCATACGTGTCAGCCATAGGCCACGACGCATCATGCTATGGCCTGATGGCCTATACACACCCAGACCTATGCGCATGTTCATCATCATCATCATCATCATCCATGAATTTCGTAACTGCTTACGTGTCACTATCTGCCCCATGCCAAACACACCATGCTATGGCCTCATGGGTTATACTCCTATCCATACCCATGGACATCACCCATCATGATCATCATCCTCATCGTATTCATTGGGTTTCGTAACTGCGGGATTTATTCGGAAGAGGATTTGCGTCGTATTCAACATTCCACGGTGACCGCCATCGCTCGCGCAGATCGTTTCCGTTCGCTTAGTGTATAAGCTTAATTCGTCTCTCAGAGTCGTGGTGTGAAGAAGCTGCTGTTGTGAAGGTTGGCACTTTTTGTGGTCCTCTTTTGCTTTTTGAAAGTTGCTTGCGGCAGAGGGTTAAGGTAAAAGTAATCACTTCAGTCAATTCTTTTGCGTTCGGATTGCATCTGCTGTCGTTTTACATAAAGTTGATGAGTCAGGTATAGTCGTGGTAGGAAGTTTCAGAAGCTTTTAGTCATTTCGTATTGTGAAATTTTCTGTCTCTGTTCCGTGTTAAGGATTCGGAGTAAGAAGGTGGTGGTCAAGTGGTATCGATTCGGGGGGTCAAGATCCCGGCTCTACGCAAAGAAACAGGAAGAGAAAGAGAAAGAGGGAGGAAGAGAGGTTGTGTAAGTAGCAAAGTCTTAGGAAGATAATCTTGGCAGCAAGAGTTTGTTTGCACAGTCACGGTTTCGTGGAACTTCAATCCTTGATGGCTGCTGGAGAGTGAGGTGGATCGTTGGGGTAGGATTTAGGCATGTGGTATTTATGTGATCTGTACTTGTGTTAAGAATCCTTCGTTTAAGAATCAAAATCCGAAGCTCAGCTGTCACGTGCAATTTCTCATTGATGGTGATGATGTGGGAAAGAGATGATGACACTGATGTGTTGTTACACGCAATTGGTAGGTGTAAGCAACACGGAAGCGTATTTAAGGTTTAGGTGGGCCAACAGTCTCTGTTCCGGGGGTTTCTGAAACCTGAATTCGGTGACAAAGAAAAGAGAGGGATGGGCTTACGTAGATTGTTTGGTTGATCCACAAGGATTGAGTAGACAACGAGTTGGAAGGTGAGGGATCAGTAGATTGCAAGCTTGGAAATGCGGGTTTAGAGGAAGAAGGGAAAGGAAGAGAAACAGGGGAGGTGAGGATGGAAAGTGATGATGCTGCTCTGGAGCATTTTGCAATTGGTCCATTAAGTTTAGCACAGAGGGTGATTGCCTTTAGGATTTTGTTCTGTCGATGGGTGAAGAAAGCCAGAGTAGTGGTAGGCAGGAAGGCTTACCGGTTTTGGAAAGTGTGGAGAAAGATTTTTGGCTTTTGGTTGGGGGGTTTGGTATCATGGCTGAACCCTCGGCACCCAAGTGTGTTGCTGTTAGCCGCGGTGGCGGCCACTATGCTGCTGAGGAGAGCCAAGTCAGGGACCGAAAAGGCAGAGCGTGCTTACAAGATGAAGTTTTGGTCCAACTTGATGAAGGGAGCTTTGACATATGAGGAATGGGCTCATGCTGCCAAGATGTTGGAGAAGGAGCTGCACAGGAGGAAGGATTCCGACTTGTACGATGAGGAGTTGGTAAGGGAGAAGCTGAATGAGCTCAAGCTGCGGCGCTTGGAAGGAGGTGTGGAGGACATTCTATTCTACATTCGTGCCGATCTGGTAAGAAACTTAGGGAACATGTGTAACCCTGAGCTGCACAAAGGACGTCTCCAAACACCCAGACTCATCCAAGAATACATCAACGAAGTGAGGTGAGATTTCCTTACGTTACCTTACCTTACCTTACCTTACCTCTCTTGCTTCTCGTCCTCGGCTACTGGATTGCTTCTTTGTACCCTATTCACATATCCCTAAATTGGAGTTGCTGGTCATCGTTGCAGTAGCCACAGTTGTTGATGTGTATGTTGTGAATTATGAACTTAATGTTGTTCTGTAATAAGGTCTCGGTGTTTGTTGTGATGAGACCTGCTACTCCTGGATTTCTTCTTTGTATCCTACAAACATATCTCCAAATTGTGATTACTTGTCATTGTTATAGAATGCACTGTTGTTGATGTGCATGTTGGGAATTACAGACTCGGTGTTTGTTGTAATGAGTCCTGCTACTTGGGAGCTTGTATGGGGTCAAATTGTTATAAGTATTTTCTACAATACACATAGCTGATAATTGAATCTCTTGGGCCTCGAGATCTTATACGATATGTGTACATGCCTGCCCAAGGTACAGAAAGAAGGTAGGAAGGAGTTTAGGCAGATAATAGGTCTGCTGTAAGCCAGTAAGAGTCTGGCCATGTGGGCGAAGGTAGTTAAAAAGTCGGCCATGATGTGAGTGGTCATCATTTGATGCTATAGTTGAGACTACTCACACTCACTTTAGCATGTCCATCAGAAATCTTTGAGGCATTTATATTCTACCGGAGGACTCACATTGCTCTTCAGATCATTGCAGCAAGTGATCAAGTAATTTGATTAGTGAATTGCATGTGTGGATTAGGTAATCTGTGATGTGACTACCTTGGATCTATGGCTGATCCTGCTTGCTGTTATGATGTTGTTCACTAGGTACCATCTGCGAGCTGTGTGTGAGACTGATTCTGAGAGCTGCACACTGGAGGAAAAAATTGCTTTTATTCATGAAACCCGCCATGGGTTCGGTCGCACAGCTCTTTTGCTCAGTGGAGGAGCAGCACTTGGGGCTTTTCATCTTGGGGTTGTGAGAACCCTCATAGAGCATCGGTTACTCCCTAGAGTAGTGGCAGGTGCCAGTGTGGGGTCCATTATATGTTCTTTTACAGCAACACGCACATGGACAGAGCTCCAGAGCTTTTTTGATGACCCTATGCCCCCAATGCACTTTTTTGAAAACATGGGGAGCATCTTTGCAACGGCACACAGGCTTCTGACACGAGGTGCTGTTCATGAGATTGGTGCGTTGCAAAGAAAGATGAGGCAGTTGATTGGTGATCTGACTTTCCAAGAGGCATATGATCTGTCAGGTCGTGTGCTTGGCATTTCTGTGTGCTCTCCTCGAAGGCTTGAACCTCCAAGGTGCTTGAATTATTTGACTTCCCCGCATGTTGTGATCTGGAGTGCAGTCACTGCATCTTGTGCGTTTCCAGGCTTATTTGAAGCACAAGAGCTGATGGCTAAGGACCGAAGTGGCCGTCTTGTGCCCTATCACACAGCACCACAGGTATGCCAATGTTCTACTTTTCAGGAGTAATTTAATGTCATGTGATGCAATAATGAAAATGGTGTGTTGACGATCTTAGGAGCTTTATTTGGATCAGTGCAAACTTACATTGTTCTCTATCATTTAGTAATAAACTTGGGCTTCCTCAGGTTGGCCTGGATGACAAGGGAATAAAAAATGGCATTGGTCAGCGACTCTGGCGTGATGGGAGTTTGGAGAGTGACCTGCCTATGATGCAGTTGAAGGAGTTGTTTAATGTGAACCATTTTATTGTCAGTCAAGCAAACCCACACATTGCACCATTTTTGCGTTTCAAAGAGATTGTGCGTGTCTATGGTGGAGATTTTGCAGCCAAAGTAAGTGCACATGATCTCTATTAAATAGTCTTAGATGTATGGTTGGATTTTTCTCTTTTGAATTCTTGCAAGTTGGAATCAGAAGAAGACAAGCTGCACTCCAGTCATTATCTGTCAAAGGTCTACATTTTCTGATTGGAATAAACCCTTGGAAACCATCAAACAGTGATGTCATTGTGAATCTCACTTTATGTTGGGGAACTAAGAATAGAAGATGCCTTGTTGGTCACCCTGTGAACAGTTGGCACATTTGGCGGAGATGGAGGTGAAGCATCGGTGCAGGCAAGTATTGGAGATGGGCTTTATAGCCTTTGGACTTGCCAAACTGTTTGCTCAAGACTGGGAAGGAGATGTTACAATTGTTATGCCAGCAACGTTTGCACAGGTTAGTCTCCAATAACATTCAAATCCAGAATGGAATGTTCTTGTTCAGTTGAACTTGCAACCTGTATTCTGTGTTGCTTTATATGTTCCTCCGACTGATTTACGATCTCCAATTAATCTGTGGTCCTTGATGCTTGCTGACACTCAGTAGAGTCATCCCTGCTATTGTTTTCAAGAGATTACTTTCTCTGTTATCTCATTCAGGGTTAATTGCTCTGATAGGATGGAGCTTGCTTTTAAGTTGTGATGTATCTTATGCTTGGTTGTTTGTTTCTTTGACCAGTTTGCAAAAATCATAACAAATCCGACGCCAACGGACCTCCGCAAGGCAGTGAACCAAGGTAGACGGTGCACATGGGCTAAGCTATCAGCGATTCAGGCCAATTGTGGAATTGAGCTCATGTTGGACGAGTGTGTTTCCGAATTGAATCGTCGCCGCAAAGCTCTGCGTGAGATGGAACGGAACAGTTCTGTCCAGTCCCACGGTGGTCTGGGACGCTTGAACAGCACGAAGCGCATACCCTCATGGAACAACATGGCCCGAGAGAATTCATGGGGCTCCTTAGACGAAGAGAACATTGAGGCAAATCTTCAGGCAGGTGGACCTTGGGGTGGGCCGTCTCTGCGGAGACTCAGACCAGTGCGGGTGACGCATGATGGGAGCGATAGTGATGATAATGTGGAGCTGAACCAGCTCTCTTGGACGCACGCAGGGGGGCCTTTGATGAGGACTGCATCAGCAGCCAAGTTTGTTCAGTGTTATCACGATGTAGAAGCAGAGTCTGTTTCTGCCTTGACAGCAGCTACTACGCCTCAAGAGCCTAAAGGCCATGAAAGTGGTGGAGAGGAAATGGATGGAACAAACAAGTCGTCCACCAGATTGCACCGAGCAAACAGTGGGGAGTTGCGCAGTGGCAAGCGGGCGAATAAAATATGGGATAAGATAGGGGGAGCTGGTCAGAATCCTGGGAGTGGAGGGAATGATGGGAGAAGTGAAGAAAATGGGTCGTCGTCGCCTGATGAACGAGAATTTGTCTTCTCGCAAATGCATCCAGGGATGCACAAATCGGCCAGTGCTCTCCTGGAACATTTGTCGCTCTACGAAGGAGGGGAAACTGCACAAGAAAGGCTTAAGCAGAGCTTGAGATGCAACAGTACACCTTTGGAAAAGATTACTGTATCTGAGCGCCTTGGAGTCGAGGACAGAGGTATTAGAGCGCAGTCCAGTCATCCTGACGCACTGGAAGACTTGGGAAATGAGGACATCAGCATGGGGGAAGCCTTGAAGGCCACTTCACCACAAAACCAGTTTGCAAATTCACAAGGGCGTGCGCTTGAGCGAGGAGCATTTGGCTCTTTTGTGCTCCATTCATAAATTGTACATTGTCTTATTAGAGAGGGAGCTGTGGCTGGGGCAGAGATTCTATGTGGCCCGATCCCTTCTGCAGGAACAATGATAGGTACACAAATCACAAATCACAAATCACAAATCACAAATCACAAGATGATTGGATATTCTTAAACCACTATAGGCTAGTGAAAGTGGGTACATTGCTGGTGAAAGACCAGGCTAGTGGACATCAACTCCTAATGAGAACTGCCCACTTCTACCCCCAAGATTCTTAAATTAGATTAGTTTTGTTTCAGAAATAGATCAGACTTAGTTGGAAACCACGGTCATCTCAGCAAGATGAGATGATGCATTGATTCCTCTTTTTCCTCCTGAGTAGTCCACAAAAGAGCTTCTGGTCTGATTGGAGCAAGATATTTGTTTTATGAGCCAGCTTCTCATTTGGCAAGCACTTGTGAATAGGATACTTGGAGTGCCCTCCAGCAGTGCAGATTAAGCATGAGCAAGGAGGTATTGAGAGAGTCTAGTAGTCATGGTCGCTGGTATTTGTTGGCATTGACATTCTTGTTGTAAGGAGATGTGAAAGACTACTCAAGAAATCACACCCAATAAAAGATTTGGTAGTAGGTTTGCAAAGCGATGCAGCACTTTGCTTGACTTCATGTTCTGTGGACTAGAAACTTGTCCTTCAGTAACTTCATCTGTTCTGTGACCTGAACTCAAAGGCCTTTGAGCTAAAGTTAGTTGATCACATCTGTCATGGACACCAGATGTAACGGAAAGAAACTTGTAAAATATGCAAAAATGTAAACATTCAACTTCAGCAATAGAAACTTAGTTACCTACATGTTCCTGTGCTCATTGGGTCCCGCCATAGGCTCAGCACCACCGTCTTTTAAATATGTCTGCCCTTTCAAGTTACTTGGACCTGAATCTATAATTGAATTTTTTCTTCAAGAAGCTGTGTGAGGTAGTTTTGTGAAGCATGAAATGTGTTTTTCTGAACATCAGCTAATGCTGATTTCTTTTGGTTTTTCTTTATTCATCAAAGTATATTCCATAGATTCCTCTAAATTGATTGACGATTGGCCTAAGGGCCACTTCACACACAAACTGAGGGCCTGAGATCATGGCACTTCAAGCACTCTCATTAGTGGAAAGGTGGAGTTGGTCCAAGTTCGCTTCGCATTACGCTTGAGGGACCAATGGAGTAAGTGAATGCAAGATGGATGTAAAGTCTACATGGATTCTTGCATGGCATTAGATGAATCATGTTTCATGGTCACTTGGACTATTTTCAAATACCACCTCTTGGAGGGAGGCCTAACAAAAAACCACCAGACCATGACACTCCAAAATTTCACAACCGTTGATTTATTATATTTTATCATGTTTGAGGACCCCTCATGAACATAAATTCATTGAAATAACACTTGGTTGAGGGCCCAGTCACATATGACTTCACACTACACTTTAGGGCCCGTGACCACACTACATGGTTTTGGAAGTGTCTTGGGACAACCTTTGGACACTTTCTTTTGGATCCCCTTTCACCATTTCAGGGTCGCAGCTCTTGACTTGTGTGCAAAGTGGCCCTAAAGTCTTGCAATTTGAACCAATGGTTCCTCAAACTCATTCGGCCAATCTGTAACTAGTAGTTGGATCTCCCCATTCATAGCTCTAGTTGTTCTAAACGCTTTGTTTGTTTGCACAACAATGTCATAACATTATTAAGCAGTGTGTGCTTGTTCATGTGGGTCCCAAGAATATAACCATAGTATGAATTTGTGGCATCCCATGGTTATATTCTTGGAGCCCACATGAACGAACGCACACTGCTTAATAATGTTATGGTTACGATGTCGGATAACAAATTAGAGTTCCCTCTCTGTTGGTTCAAAATACATAAAATGCTGAGTAAAGCACTACACACCAGCTCAACTGAAGCAATTCATTGCCTTGCAGCACGCTATGGCTCGACTACGTTCTCTGAAATTCCAAACTTCAATAATTCAAAACAGTAGTAACTTTCTTCACTTGTATACTGTTGTAACTTCGACGAAGCCACAGGATGGTACAAGGAAAGGATGAGGGCAACCAAAATATAGTATAGACACGTTGCTTTTGGGAGAGAGAATTGCACCACTATTATTTTTGGTAGAATATTCTGGAATTGGCTTATGAGCCAAAGAACTTGAAAGTCCAATTGTAGCTGATTGTGTCCATGAGTGGTACAGTCAATGATCGCACACAGCCATGAAAGTACTCATTATTTTGTTCAACACACAACTACACTAAATATGATATTAAGTGTCATATGGCATTTAATGTCACTATGGTAACTTTTCAGATGGCACTTCTTATGAATAAGTTCACAAATACTGTCATGGGTGGTGGATGAGTTCATCCATTGACCACAACCTTACCTTCTCTTGTCAGCAACGTGTGATGAAATATTGTCATGGGTGATTGAAATTTGGATAAAAAATCACTTGGTAAGTGACAGTGATTGCAACACTGTAAATCTATAATCCCCCAAAATATTACAAGGAATGACAAATAAGATTGGGTTAACATTTAGTGCTGGTGACACTATACCGCGGTTTACAATTAGTATTGAGCAAGACAATTAGAATTGGTGACACTAAATTTCATGCTTAGTGTAGTAATGTACAGCTAGCTCGTATACACCCAAAATTTGTGATGGTTTTTGCTCCCACCTATCTTCGATCTGGTCCATTAATACTTTATGTACAATGTAGTATCTATCAGTTTCATGATGCATATTATCCTTGGAATTTGCAAAGCGTCAGGCTTAATTTGACTCCAACTTCCATTTTAAGTTATATGCAGCTTCTCTTGGTACTGATGACATGTGCCAAGTGGATCGACACACATTGGTATTTTTATTCATTCCTCAGCTTGCTCAAACCCATTGCCAAGGCAACTGGATGATGATGATGATGATGATACCTGCAGAACAATTTTGGTTCATGGCTACCAAAACCTTCTGCCAGACACTATTCAAGAAATAATCTACAGCTTGTTTTGGGTGTGTAAGTTCCAGATCTAGATCAACAAGCAAGGAGATTCAGACGAGTAATAAAATTACGCCACTTGCACATGGCACTGAAGGTTGGGACTCCTCAGAATGGAATGTCAAGGACCCTCCTGCAATTTGCGCAGCCGCCGTTTTGTGCACTTTAATTTGTGTTAGATGACCAAAACTGTTTGACATCTGATCACAGTGTTGTACATGGCTATCGCACCACTAAGAGCTTATTAAAATGTCTTCTTTCGAGACATTAAGGGCCACTTCACACACGAGAACCACTCATATTCTCACTTATGTTGGAGCTCAAAAGGCTAAAGATTTAGACTTTGAAGAGTTGAAGTAACTTGAAGGAGTTGCATGTAGACAATCACGGTAGCATTGGAAGACAATAATTGTAACAATGACATTATTGGTCAAGTGAAAGAAAGAAGACAAAAACTTATGAGGGCAGTTGTATTTTAGGGATATCTTTGAAGGGGGTCTCATGATTGTAGACCTATTGTATTAAAGTTCGTTGTTGATGCTTGTAGTTAAGATTTTGGATGTGACAAATACCCTGGAAACAATTGGGGAAGACTTAAAAGGTGATGCGTGTAACATCTAGGTGTCTTAGATAAGTTTTATTAGGAATTTTAGGTTTAATAAACATCATTGGTTCATTTTAGAACAAGAATTATAAAATCACTCAGTGCCGGTACATGCAATTGTTACAGTCACCTCACACTAATTGCCCAGGCAATAGTCTGGCAGTGAGTTCATTTTATTTGGATCAAGTGTGGTGCACAAGCATAGGCACAACCATTGTCTATTGTCTTACATATAATATCCCATTTTAGTCTCTTTACCAATGCCAAAGGCACTTTGGTGTAGTCAATAGTCTTTATTTTATTTTATTTTATTTTTAGTGTAACTGAAGAATATGACGTAATTAATCATGGGTTTTACCACTTTTTTAGATTAGGAAATCAATAGGGGAGTTCAAAATTGACTTGTCCATGGTCCTTTGACCCTTTAACCTTAGGGACGGTTCACAGTCTATCGCCTTGCCTCGAAGTTGTACAACTTTTCCCCAGGATATTGACCTTTCACTCCTCTTCAAAGCTTATGGTCTCGGTCAACCGACCTTTCAAGTTCTCAATCCTATCAATAGTCATAGAAAAATAACAACGAGGAGCCAAACAAACCCAAGACTATTGACTCTTAGTATTCAAGGGTCTCATACCCACTAATTCCCTTCATTTTTTTGCACTTAATGATATAGAGCTCATATTCTACAATGACATCCTTCGCAACTGAGGACCTTCGCCACTTTATCTCTATAAGACCCATAGTCTTTCCACTTTCCTGCATTTCACTATCGCCCAAATCTTTTTGGCCTAACAAGGTTCATCAGGGCATAGTATAATAATGTTGACGATGGTCTCAATGAATTCAGGATCCTGCCATTAGTTTTCATTCCCTAGATTATCATTTTGCAACATAATGGTGGTACAGAGGATCATCACCCAACCTATTATTAGGACAAAGTAAGAAGTCTCTCTGTGATACTATCAGTCTCACCCTTCACTCATAAGTTTTCTTATCTCAGACCATAGCCTAACTTGCAAGGGTAACTTGATCATTCCATAGTCAAAGAGGTTGTACTTTTAATCTTAAGATTTTTAATACGTACTCTTATAGTCAAAGACAAGGAATCACTCCTTGTGACCTCACAATCCTTCTTATAATCCAATTTTCAACCTTGAAATTAAACACAACACTTTGGAAACCAATGAAATCCCTCTGGTTATATTTAGACAACTTTGAGTTTTAGACAATGAATATGCATTTATGCCTCCCACACAATTGCCTCAAGATACAAATAGTAATTGATAATTTTTAGTCAATTCAGCTCAATAGCCTGAAAAGTTCAACAACAATTCTCCTATCAAAGAATGAGATTCTCTCTCTCTCTCTCTCTCTCCTAGCTTTACATGCCTCAGGGTAGTTCCATACATATATCAAGGAACATGTTTTTTCCTATCAGACTATTGCCATCCTTCCAACTACTTTCTAGTATCTTGAGACAATGGCGTTTTCAAACTTGCTTTCTTAGACATTTCTAGTTCATCTCATGCCATATTTACACTTACTTTCATATAAAGCTAGGAAAAAAAAACTATACCACAATGCTTCATGCAAGTGTGCTCAAGCAATTGCCCAATTCGTCCGCTCACACATGAGTTTCATACAACCCAATAAAACCAACACTAGTACAAGCCTAAGTCTTCAACAAGAAGCCCCCTCACAAACCCTCAAACCCTAGACCCTAAACCTTGCCCTAAGTACCCCTAGAAGGTGTCTTTATCACAAAACTTTAGAATTAAATTATTATAAATTATTAGAACGGAAATAAAATGCTGGAGAATATGGATGGTATAAGAAAAAATACTTATCATAAGTTCTTGAAATAACATTTGGAGGTGCAAAATAGTATCATTGAATTCCTCTCAATGTCCTCTTTCTACACATGTGGTTTGTCTATATATAATAATAAATAATAAATTCTTAGATGGATTAGAAAGAAACAATAAGGCGTTGTTCTTGAAAGAAGAGTTGCCACCCTAGCCCTTAATCAAATAGTACTTAAACCCTTGTTTGGAAACATGATCTCCCCACAACAAGCCCATAAACATACCCATCTCTACCTTTATCACCAAGAAGCCTGTAAATGCTAGATCGGACAATGTCATTGTAGAAGTGGGAGGATAGTAGATATTGAGTGGATTCCAAAATGGGGCTGAGTATCCTTCATTAGTTTTGAATTGATGCTTGTGGTGCAAAAAAAGCCTCTTGATGTGGAACACTCACCTCCTCAATAAAATGATGCATTTCTACAAGTTAAACAAAACAATTAGGATATTGTATAAACAAAATCCATGGTTACAAATAATTACCACATCAGGTGTACATATCAAGATCAACAAAAGAACCAAATCATCCACCAACACTACTTAAAATAATGTTGGTGAATGATTAACTTACCTATTGGCGAAGTTTTAGAAGCTTCTCCATAAAAAACCACAATATCAATTGAATTTGGTGGAGGGGGATTCACTAAGCATTGGTTGAAGTCTAAGCTCGGGGGGCACACTTCCAACAAATCTCTCAACTTCTAAAATTTCGCTATGGTACCTATATGGAAAATGCCAAAAAAATCACTATTCTAAAATTCACAATCTATGTCACTCTGTGAGCCCAATATAGTGCCCACATGAGGTGTTAACTTCAAAAGTTCCTTAAAACTTGACCGTGACATTTCTTCAATTACTAAAAGTTATAAAAAGATTGAAGCTTTAGGTTTAAATCAAAGTTAAGTTTGAGTGTTGAGTGGGTGTTGTGTTGGGAGTTAGGCTTAGGGGACCTGTGAGTGATCAAGTTAATTCTTAAGCTAATGAGTTAGTCAAAGGGGTTAGAATTTAAAGGGTTAATTAGTGTAATGGGAGGTTGGGCCAATTCAATTGTTCACTTTAGGATGGGGGGTGTCTGTTTAAGGATGCTCCGGCACTTTAGTTAGGATTTGGTTGCAGAATGTTCGGATCCAGGGATGGGGTGCTGGGGAGCCCGGAACAGGGTACTAACTGGTCTTAGGGGAGAAGAAGGGGGTTCGGAGGAGGAGCTGCGGCGGCGGCCAGGAAAGACCAGGGATCGGGTTCAGAGTTCAGGAATTAGCCAAGGTAGCGGGGATTAGATCAGTTTTTGGGAATTAGGCCAAGGTAGCTGGGATTAGATCAGTTTTTGGGAATTAGGCCAATGTAGCTGGGATTAGGTTCATTTTTTGAGAATCAGGCCAACGCGGTGGCCAGGAGCGATCGGGATCAGATTCAGAGCTGAGGTAATCGGCCAAGAGTGACTCAAAGGTGGATTCTGAGTTGAGGCAGCGGCCAGGAGCGACCGGGATCAGATTCAGAGCTGAAGTAATCGGCCAAGAGTGACTCAAAGGTGGATGCTGAGCTGAGGCAGTGGCCAGGGGCAACCTGGGATCAGATTCAGCATTTGAAGATTAGGCAAGTGTAGCTGGAATGAGGTTCAGAGCCGAGGATTCGGCCAAGATCAACTCAAAGTTGGATTCGGACCCGAGGCAGCGGCCAGGAGCGACCTGGGATTAAATTCAGAGTTGGAGTATCCGGCCAGGAGTAACTCAGAGTGGGATTCGGAGCTGAGGCAGTGGCCAGGAGCGACCGGGATTAGATTCAGAGCTGAGGTATTCGGCCAGGGTAGCGGAGGCTAGGCGAATTCTGAAATGCTTCAAGGGCATGATGTGAGCTAGAGGCCTTAGGAGGTGTGACTTTTAGGGAGCATAGCTAAGTGGGATTTAATGGACCTTCAAAATGTGGGAAGGTGCTTGGGGTGCTAGGGGAGTAGATTAATTAGGTTAATGATGCATGGATAATATAGGGAATTATAGGGGAAAGAGGAGGTTAATGTGTGGGTGTGTAATGACTACCATAGGAGCATAAGTATTTTTCAATGCTAATGCTCTATGGGGTTCAATAAAAAGAGTGTGTTATGTTAAATTTCATTGGAGCATGAGTGTGGAGTTCCCCATGCTGAGAGTCAACAAGGACATGTGAGCCATGGACTTCCACTCGGATTACAAACGCCAAGGGTGGGGGTTTATGGCTGACACACTCACACCCCCAACACTTGGTTACACCTCCTGTCATGCAATCCCAACACCCACCTATACAACCTCTGCACCAATTGTCACAACAAAGTACATGCACTTACCGCCCTATTTAAATCCCACCCGTCAACTAGATGTCACACCCTCACATAATTAGGTACCTTAGACAACCACCAACAAGACAACACCGTCCCCTTGTGGCTAAGCACTTGTATATGCTATCCCCCTAGATGCACTTGCCTATCTAGGCTACGCCTCGAGGGCTACGCCCATATATGCTCTCCATACCAGGCACCCTACCTCACAACACACCCCCTTTCTACCCTTCCCCCTCCCTCAAAATCCAATTCATCGAATTCACGTATTGCAACGATCATTCCCTCAAACAACCACCAATCTCAAACTCTCCAGATACACACCATTGACTACAACCCATCCCATTATCATCATAGTTGCAGTAAATGATGCCATCCACAAACCCTCCATTAAACAACTTCTTGAACTACAACTCCCCCCTTCCCACATGAAAACCTTTATGACCACCCTACACCAAATATCCATCAAATACCTAACCTACCTTGTACTCAGAAGACGTGAATGAGAGAAAATCCAATCCCCCATTTTCCCACCATGATACATCCTCAACAACACAAACTAAAACATACCAACACTACCGGTCCACCTACCAAACGGTAGGTAGTAACCCCTCTTCCATCACCAAAAGCACAAGCATTTGGATAAAGGTTGGCCAATGGACCTAGTTCATGACAGTGCTAACGCACCATTATTATTCTCTTAGCCTTGGCCCGAGTTTGGTGATTTGAGAAGGTATCTTAGGTTTGGCATTCACAATCATTTCTGCCATGTTGGGATTCCTATCTTCCTTGCTTGCAATTTGAGCTTGAGTAGAAGTGCTCAATGGACACTTTGAGCACTTGAGACCCTTTAACATGCTCAAAATCTTTTCTACCATGTTGGGATTCCTATCTTCCTTGCTTGCAATTTGAGCTTGAGTAGAAGTGCTCAATGGACACTTTGAGCACTTGAGACCCTTTAACATGCTCAAAACACACACACACACACACACACACACACACACACACACACACACACACACACACACACACACACACACACACACATATCATTGAATCCATTGGGTGGCCATTGCACTTGAGTCCATGAAATTACGACATCGTGTGAATTAAGTATGATCATGAAGGTTAAAGTTTCTTTGCAAACAAAAGTATTTACACATGCCCCACCCAAGTTGACAGTGTTAACTTTTTAACTCTCCCAAACAATATGTTGCATTTTTCAATCCTTTGAGTTGCAATAATATTAACTTTGGTGCAAGATCAATATGAGTTGGTCAAGCAAGCATGTACATTTTATCCAAAGATTAGTTGGTCCACCCTTAGGCAATTGTGAACCACATATGTGGCATTTACACTAAATCTTATTGCAAATATTTAGTGATCCACACTAAAGGCCAATTTATACTAGTGACCAATTACTGTGACTACCACTTTCTAAATACTCTCATTGGTTGACAAATGAGTGGTGGTCCCACTTTGTTTTACATATAACCCCCATTAGAGATAAGTTTTCATCACTATTTGAGAATGTAGTATTAGGAAGCCTTAAGTCTTTCTTTCATTTGAACCATCAAGTTGACATTAGTCTCTATCTCATGGAGGCTATCGCACTCCGCCACCCTAGACAAATTAGCCAGTTTGAAACCACCATGATGTACTTCGTGGTCCCATTAGCCTTTGGCTTCCCGGACTTTAAAATCAATTTCATTTCATAAGGTCACTTAAAATAGAACTGACCATAGGTGAGATGTCAAAAAATGAACGAGAAAGTGATGTGGAAGTGACATGAATTCCTACATGTCAAGAAATGGATAACGTTTGTGGAGACCTGGATTTTGCAACGAGAGAACCCAAATAAATTGTCTCAATGGGACATAAGGGTGACCATGCTATAGACTTTTCTATTCAAAACCGCGTCTATGTTAAGAATATCTATGTTTGATGGAGTTTGTTTATAATTTTTTCATATTCCCAATCTAAGTCCACTTCATACTATGACACATGACCAAGGCTTTAAAAAAAAAGTGACATGGATTTCCTCTGATCATGGTCTTTGGACCACAACCATGATAGATCATGAAGCAATTTTTCTCGCCGTATTTGGTCCCATGTGTAAAACGGCCCTAAATATCAGAATCAATGTATGAGCTTAGCACATCAATCTACAAAATTTGTTGCAGATTTCAACCTACCACAAGTGAAATTCTGGACAGAAGTCAACCTACCACAAGTGAAATTCTGGACAGAAGTCAACCCTTCTGCAACACAGTAATGAAGTCCGGGCTAGAATTTCTCCATTGAATGCCTGGAAAGAATGTGGATAATCCTCAAAAGTTACAGCACTTCACAACATAAGTTTCCCATCAATCATCAATCATCAATTTTCTGAAGAAAAGGTTGTACAAATTGGAGATTGTGCAGAGAGTGCAATAAGGTTATGATTCTCACCCCTTCCAAGTACAATATTTGGGGAGTATCCTAGTGTGAAGAACTAAAGGTTCTTGGAAAAGTCCACCACAACGGTGGGCTTCTTTCAGACCTCAATCCATGCAAGGTCACATCCAATTTCCAAACCCGTATTAAACAATTCAAGTTTCTGCAACCCTGGGCTAAAAAATATCCATTGAGCGCCTAGAAAGAATTCTGTGGATAACAACGTTCCAAGTTACAGCCAAGATGTAAGAAATTTGCCTTTCAATCATCAATTTCCTAAAGAATATGTTAATTGTACAAATTGGAGTTTGCATAAGAGGCATAAAGGCTATGAGTCTCATTCTCAACCCTTCCAAGTACAGTATTTGGGGAGTGATTTCCGAGTGTGAAGAAATTAAGGTTCTTGTAGAAGTCCACCATAACAGAGGACTTCTTTCAGAACTCAACCCATCACATCCAATCTCCAAAGCCCACTAAAAATTTTCAACCTTATGCAACAAGGTAATGAACTCTGAGCTAACAACCTCTCCATTAAATGCCTAAAATGAATTTGTGGATAACATCATTCCAACTTACAGCAAAGATGTAAGGAGTTTCTCCGACAATCCTCACTTCTCTAAAGTACAGTTTCATTATACAATTTGCAGTTCATACGGAGAGAGGCATAAGGCTATTCTTCTCACCCCTTCCAAGTACAGTGCAGAATTTGGGGGGTTTCCTACTGTGCAGAAATGAAAGCTCTTGTAAAAGTCCACCACAACAGTCTGGGGACATTTTTCAGGGTGTTTGAAGACTCTTCTGTTGATGCTATCTGGGTTCTGGTGTAAGTCGCTGAGATTATTCAGAAGCAGTGACCTGCAAATGGAGGAAAAAAGTTGCTCACTTTTAATCTCGGTGCTCACGTCGCATACTTGACCTTTCTCTCCTCAAAGCTTTATAGAGCCCCTGGCCAAGGAGGACGTTCAAGACGTTGAGGCCGATCATGCCGGAGAACGCCATTGGCCATTCGAAACCACGTGGAAACTTGGACACATCCCACAGCAGCTTCACCGTGATATAAATGTGCACAGTCAACCGCGTGGAGAAGAATGCAATCCAGTTCAACACCCAAGTGACAAAATTACCCCAACTGCTACTCACTTTCACCGTTGATCCCAGTTTCCTGACTTTCCGGAAGTGGAGAAACACCGAATGAACCTGCAAACAAACAAACAAACATAAACACCCCACCATGGGTTGGAACGTGCTTGAATTGCAAAGATAAACAGAGATTCAACCTACTTCTTGCATTTCATGCTATTACGAAAAGTGGCACTCAACTATTTTATCTGTGTAGCATGTTAAAACTTATTTTGGATTGAAGTGTATTTAGCACGGGGTCTTAAGAGTCACCTGTTAGGATTCAGGGGTTTATGCAGTTTCTGTTCTAAGCACTGCACATAAGGACAGGGCTATTTGAATCCAAGATATGTATGTAACATCTCCTTCAACTGTCCATTCTTGCAGGAGGCATTACCTAGTATTTTTGTAACAGATGCATGACGAAACTGAAATTGAGATTAACACATACAGCACAGGGCCACAAGAGTCAGCAGCTAGGGTTCAGGGTCGATGCAAGTCCTATCGCAAGCAATGCACATAAGGACAGGAAAATGAAATCCAAGACATAGATGTAACATTTTCTCTCCATGCTTGCAGGAGGCATTAACAGCTATCTATGCAACAAACGCATGTTGACCCAACATTCTTAAGTGGTGTAGTGGGTGTTCTCCCTAGATAAGCATCTTGGAGAGTATACACTCCATGAGATTATTTTTGGCAAGGAATTTAAGTTGAATTCTGGTAGATGAGAGAAGGCTTCTACCAAAGATAGGCAACAATGAGGTGTCCACTAATGAGAGTTTACCACTTGACAATGCTTGGCATAAATGCATGTAATCAAGGACCTTGAGTCTTAGATTTATTCTTGAAGCTACAAAAGAAAGAGAGCGCCCTTGGACATGCTTAAGATTTCAATGGAAACAGACTTTGGATAGAACTATATTTGAGATGAGTACATCCAGCAGAGGTTTCAAGAGTCAGCAGTAGGGTTCAGGGTTCAGGGTTTATATAGAACTTATTCCAAGCAATGTACGTAAGGACAACACAATCAAAATCCAAGACATGCATGTAACATCTTCTGCTTCTTTCCATTCTTGCAGGAGGCATTTAAATATATAAACAATAGTGCAGGGGGGGGAAGTGCTCAAACAGATCACTATGTAGCTGCATGGGAAAATTACAAACCTCACAAATAAGAGTGAGGATCAAATAGTTGATGCAAATGTTTCGTTGCAGAGCAGGGGTGAAGCAGGTGAGGAGGACCGCATGGTGCACGAGGAGCGAGGGTGCTTTTGGGTTGTAGAGACGCTTCCGCAACATGTCCAGCTGGTCGTACGCAAAGTAGCCGCACGATGTTGCTAATGCTGTGTAAGCTCCCGGCCATGGGCGGCTGTAGAGAACGTCGTGAGACAGCATTTTGTCCAGCCCTGTCACTTGGGCCTCCCTTGCCATCAAACCTACCACTGCATTCAATCCCCCATATCTCTTGAAGATGTTAGGTTATCTTATTCCTGAACCAAAAAAATATGAAGTGTATATCATTGCCAACTTCCATGATATCATCGCCTCTGAGGTATGCGGGTGTTACTCGGTCGCTTTCTGAATCGGACACGTATATTTGATTGGTGTGTGGTTCGGTGAGGATCAAAGTACAAAAAGCATAAAGAGACATGTTCCAAAGAGATTGGACGAAGTTCTCAAATTTTATGAACTATTCCACAATCAATAGTGACAATCATTGGCAGGACCTATGCTTTCAGTTAAGGAATCAACAAACATGCACTTCCGATAACCATTCCGATTTTGTTGATGCTTCATCGTAGATTTGCTGATGCAACACAAGTTTCGTTGTGTAATCTAATCGGTAGAAGTTGGTGAACATGAAAAACGAACCGAATAAACACCCACACCCCTTACACCCTAGGACATTTTTCAAGTATTTTCAGTACCATGACCCGGCGGGTGGCAGATTATGAGTTCTCTTTCAATACTACCCTTACCCACTGGTCAGAACCTATCGAAGAGGCAGAGCCCAGGGCAGGTACAGCAGGGGGTAATTTTAGAAGGTCGGTATGCACAAATTTATCCGAATGCATTGTGCCATTGCATATGGGTGACAATGCATTTTCGCCTAATTCAAGAAATAAACTCCGAATCTGTTTTGCGAGAAATCCAATCAAGAAAGAAGAGAGAGGGATAAAACACGCACCTTACCTGCAATGGAAATGAGCGCAGAGTGCACAAGAGAGACCGCGGTGTTGAGGAAATCCGCCCGAGCATAGTCCGTCACTCCTTGCAACAGCTTCGGATTCTGGCGCAAGAGCACCTCAAACAACCTACTGACCCCTTCAAAGAATGCCAACGACGCAAACACCCGCCACAGCCGCGCATTACCACCGTCCCTCATCTGCACAGCCACCACGGCTGCCCACGCCACCAGAAGCGCCGCGAACAGGTAGCCCACGCTGTCCAACCCGCTGCCCCGTGCATTGACGCCCCCCGCCGCCGGCTTCTGCTCCGACGCCGTTGTCGACATCTGGGCCACCTCCCTCGCCGCCGGCTTCACCTCCGAAGCCATCGTCGACATCTGGGCCACCTCCACCTCCAGCGGCACCTCCTCCACTACTTGCTCCACCGCCTCCATCTCTCAATTAGAACCAAAAATATTCCAACACTAACTTACTTGCGAAACAAAGCTATCAATGCCTCAACTCTTCTTCGCACCAGCTGCTCCTCAGCTGGATTGTTGCATCTACATACATCAATACATACATATATGCCCTCAATCTGCCCTCAATCGCATTGGAAATGCCTGCAAATCCGGTATGGCAGCAGACCAGGTCAACCTCTGCAGCCCTCCACACTTCAACCGCTTCCCAGAATCCGCAAGAAAAGCTAATTTTCAAATCTCGAAGAAACCTACCCCAAGCGAAAAAAAGAAAGCAATTTTTTCTTTTCTTGGTTTTTCTTTTTTCTTTTCTTTTTGCACTTATCTCCCCCACAAGCAAAAACTCACGCAAAACCTCACAAAAAAATATTTTAACAAATGCTCTCTGCTGCACTGAAGAAATCACAAACCACATACACCGGGCATTGGTTATCTCCACCACCCCCGAAACACGCTACTTATCATTGAACCCAAAACCACGGACAACAAAACCCCCCGAGACTCTTCAAGCACTCGTTGTCGTCGTCATCGTCGTCGTCAACTTATCTTTTACAAAATCACAACAGTGAGCATGCATGGTCAACCCCTTTTTGTGCGAGCAGCTAACAACTTGTTATAAGCCGTTTACTGAGTGAAGGTATGGACATTTCGTAGTGCTTGAAGTCGTTGTTAGTTGGAAGCTTCGTCCGCGATCAACACGAGGCTCCTCCGTCACCTTTCCCTTAGAGTCGTAGGTTGCTTGCTCACCTTTCTCCAATCGACGACAGTGCTCTAGTGCCGAGTTTGCTTGAAGCAAGGGTTGGTTCCGAGGATGTACGTAGCGGCTTGATTTTTGTGTCTAGAATGAACACAATGGCTAGATTTGGGTCCTCGCTCGGTCGGTAATTTCCTGTGGACCGTTATACGCGCTACGTACCAATGCGGGAGTGGTGGATAAAGCTTTCCCCTGAATGGTATGATTCCGAAACCCTTTTTACACCTAAGGGAGAAAATTGGAAAATGGTGACTAATCACTACACTAAATATACCAATTAGTGAGCGTGGGAAATTAGTGAAGGTGATACTAAATTCCTTTATGCTATGAAATTAGTGCCACCAAAAGATCTAGGAAGCATTGTTCATCCCAGCACTTGGCACTATTCACTGCCAAGCATGTGGCACGCACTAATCACAAGCATGCATTATTTCTTTTTGAAATCTATGGTAAATGAGCATGTATTCATGAATTTCGTGTCACTTCGTAAAAATTTCAGCCCTCGGTAATGTTGAGATTTGGTTAGATTTTGTGTCCGACTTGAATTAGCACCATCCTCACTAATTGGTACATTCAGTCTAAATGTGGGAAATATTCTACAAAGTAATGTCAGCCCCACATAACACTGTTATGGATCTAAATGATGTTATGTGTTACAAAGGATATAAGTATTCCAAATGACCAAAGCACACCAATTGCCTCAATTGATTATGGATTAGAATATGTTACCCACATTTGAGATTTAATGTGCATGGGTCTCAATAATTTTATAAAATGATACCAGAATTGAAGCTTTATGGTATAGGAGCGGGAAGAGGAATGCTTTGAAGTTTGAGCTTCAGAAGAATCATGTCAAATGCCCTTATCTAGGAGTTCCGCGCTTACATTTTTAGAAGACTATAAAAAACTTCAGGACATAGTAAAGATTTTGTAGAATATTCCCAATAGCATGCTTTGGATTTATTCTTCTTTGTTAGTTTTATGTGGCATTCTTTGATGTTCATAACATTATTAAGATCCATAACAGTGTTACGTGGGATTGACAGTATTGCAATGAATATTCCCCACATTTAGATTGAATTGGGGAATATCCGAGAATATTTTATGGAATATTTTCAGTCCCACATAACATTGATATGAATATGAATAATGTTTTGTTGTGTTTTTCATTCATAATACACAATGTTTTATTGTCACAATGGCCATTTTGATTATTATGTACTTCAAATGGGGGACCCCATGCTATCCTTATACCAGAGTTTCCAAAAAAATTGATGGAAATTTGTATGACTAGTTAGGAATGTTGTCCTATCTTCCCAATCACACTTTGTTGGCCGAACCTCTATAGGTATTATAATACACGATGGCTCAATCATGGGTGGCCCCCATGATGATAGGGCAGCCTAAGTAGCAAAGGTTGGATAGTTGGGGGGGAAGCCACTACCGAGCAAGTAGCTTGTCCATTTTTTGCGATGCCCGCCACAGTTGGATTCCTTGGCCAACTCCAACAACATTATTAGTATTAGGGCTTGGTAAATAGGTTGGATGAAAGCCCAAAATGAGGTCCACAAATTTTCATAATTTTTATGTAGGAAGGACACATTACATGTGCAATTTACGCCATTTGGATTTGGTTTTGAAGAAAAAATCAAATTATTATTAGGATTCAGAGGCAACAAAAATGTCTTTGGCACTAATTTTTGAGATCCTGAAGTGCAACCAAGTTTTTTTAATAGTATGTAGAGGTCCCCAAACTGATAGAGAGGCTCAATGCATGTGGAATATTATTGTTGTATGCATGAGAACTTCAAATTCTACGGTTGCAAAGGAAAAGCTAGATTAAATCCACCTCTTTTCTCAACTATGAATGTGAATTGTACTTGAAGCAATCACTCACACCACCATAATGCAAGATCATTGTTGCTTACCGCACCTCGAATCATAGACTTGCCATAAATTTGACAGTAGTTGACTACCCCTATCTCTAGAGATAATAGATTATGCCACATTTACTCTTATAATGTAGTTGAAAATGAAGCACACTTTGTGTTGGAGGGTCCCCTATATAACTTTATTAGAGACAAGTTTCAATCACTATTTCAAAATGTAGTATTAGGGAGTCTCAAGTCTTTCTTTCAATCAAATCATGAAATCAATATTAGCCTCTATTTCAAAGGATATTATTGCACTCCACCATTCTAAAGAATTAGCCAATTTGACACCATCTTGATGTACTTTTAGTCCCATATGCCTTTTGGCTTCCCAAACTTCAAAATCAATTTCATTTTATTTAATTACGATATATGAATCCTACAGTTGGGAATTGGAGACCCTAACTTTACAGCAATTGAGTATTTAAACAATCAGATGGCCTTTGGACAGTCCACATTGAGGCCCATATAGTGCAAGGACATTAACCCTTAAAGGACATAGAGTTTCAATATACAGCCACATACACATTTCTATGGGCCTTGCCAAGTTCAAAATTCACATTTTATATATTTACGGATTTAAAGCCTTATTTTATACATCGTCTCATATTGAAGACTGAAATAAAAAACAGTCGCACTTGACATCAATAATCAAATTAAAACACACATATTTGCGTCCAAGGGCACCCAAGCTACGTATTTGAACTTGAATCTTCAATGACATTAAGGTATTCAACTGATTCAAAAAGTGCAATTCAAAAATAATTTGATTCTAGATAGCGTCACTTTTGACAAATAGGCTGCATGTTTGCATGTGTCATATCCTATGAGAAGTGAGCAGAGAGAAAAGTATTCAAATAGCACACATACAAGTGTTTGATAAACTCATTCTATTCATGAGCATACCTACACAGATTCCTAATCTGTAACTCTTGACTGTCCACATCCGACTTGGAAGCACTTTATCCATTCACCTAAAGATTTTGTCAGCACCTAGCAAAAGGTTGGTGGAAGTTATGCTTGGGATTTATTTATTCAGATAAATTGCGTTGGAGACGTTGAAGATATGTAGTGCTCATGAAATATGGAAAGAACAGTTCACAATCTAAAAATGAGTGTCACCCTCAATAAGAACCAAAGTGTACTCAACAGACTTGATGCTTCAAGGAATCAAGCAGTCTTAAGCTTAACTCAGTAGAAAGGAAAACCTTTCTGACAATTGCTGCCAAGCTATTCGATGGGTAAACCTTGGCAACTGTGGAAACATACGCAGCAAAAAAGTGTCAGCATCAATGTGATTGGAAAAACTTAAGACTCATCTGTCACATCACAAAGGCTACCAAATAGACTTCCATAAATCAGGGCTGAAAGAATTCCACCTATGAGCTCCTTGAATGGCTTCAAAGATATGATAACTTAGGCTTGCACCTGAACCATAAATTGCGATGACAACTTGAATACTCCCCCCTTATTTGTTGGGTGTACTTTATAATGCAGAGGAGTCGAACACCATTGCAAGGTGGAAACCAGAGTATCAAGATACATATTTTACTAAGTAATATCATTCCTGTGACCACCGTCAGAAGACAATGCAAGAGAACTAGAGTCTAATACTCAAATGATATAACTTGCAAAACAATTATGAATAGATTGAGTCAGGAAACTATAGGAAAATCTCATCATAGTGATGGCCTTTCTGAGATTTCTGCTTTCCATGACCAGAGCTGATGCTAAAGTTCATTAGACAATGTTAAGCTAGCCATAACTCTTGGATTCCATTGTCATAAATAGAATACAGTCCACAGAACAGTGGAACTGTCCTCGGAAGTGAAGCTAGCTGAATTTCCTATATAAATCAGGCCAATCAATCGGCCTTGAACAGTCAATCTACAATGTCCAAGTCAATTGTCTTCAGCTCCGAAGTTTGGCTTCAGAACGATCGTGGGGATCAAGAGAGTAATGAGTTAGAAATTGAGGCAAAACATACACGCTCATCACAACAATGTTAATGGGTTGAACTAGTGAATGAGCCTTGCAACTACGAAAGGTTTGCGTAAGTGGGAACCTTGACAGGCAACCGGTCGATGCAATCTGACCAAGGGCTGTACTGTGGAGGCTTCACAGTTCGGAGTGCCCTCCATACAGCACTGTTACACTTAAACCCGGAGCCAAAAGCAATTTGCCATACTTTGTCACCACGCCGCACTCTACCCTTTGCCTCGGTGTATGCAAGCTCATACCATGGTGAGCTGCTTGAGGTATTCCCAAATCTATACAGGGTCATTCGAGAAGGCTCCATATGCCATTCTGATAGCTGCAAATTCTTCTCCATCTCATCCAGCACGGCTCGCCCCCCAGCATGAATGCAGAAATGATCAAAAGCAAGCTTGAAGTCGGGAATGTAAGGCTTAACCTTCATGTTGAGGAATTTCCTGCACACAAGAGTGGAAAAGAAGAGAAGCTGCTCGGAGAGCGGTAGCACAAGAGGCCCAAGGGTGGTGATGTTGGCTTTCAAAGCATCTCCAGCTACGCCCATAAGGTCCCGGGACAAAGAAACACCCATGGAGCCTTCGGTATCTTCTTCTTGAAACACACATCTGAAGCACTTCTCATCTGCACCTTTGTGTGTTCTCACCGTATGAACGAGCTCATACTTCGCACGCCTCCTTTCCGTCCTCTTGTTAGATAGCAGAATCGCAGCTCCTCCCATCCGGAATATGCAGTTGGAGACAAGCTTCGATCTGTCGTTGCCAAAGTACCAGTTCAAGGTGATATTCTCCATGGACACCACAACGGCATATGCATTACCATGTGCTTGCAGTAAGTCTTTAGCGAGGTCAATGGCGATGACACCAGCAGAGCATCCCATCCCACCAAGGTTCAAACTCTGTATGTTCCCACGCATCTTGTAGTGGTTCACAATCATAGCCGAAAGAGAGGGAGTTGGATTAAACAAACTGCAATTCACCACCAACACTCCAATGTCCTTAGGCTTCACTCCAGTCTTCTCAAAAAGCTCGTCAAGCGCACCAAACATCACCTGCTCAGCTTCAAGCCTCGCCTCCTTCATGCAAGGGTTCGGAGGCACACTGACAACAGCACGAGGAAGGTATGTCTCCTGTCCCAACCCAGACCTCTCAATAATCTTCCGCTGAAACTCCAGACTCTTCTCGTCAAACTTTTGTGCCTCATGTGACCGCTGCATGAAAGTTTGCATCGTCGTTTTGCGCTCATCCTCAGGCTTGTAGCATGCAAAATCGACGAGGTAGACTGGGCGGGGTCGTGACATGAAGTAGAGAGTGGCAACGAACACAAGCGCTCCTGAGCAGGTGAGAACGCTGACAAGGTTGAATTGAAGGTGGTCCCATAGCTGTTGAATGTCGTCTTGGCTCAATCGACCGATCTCTGCTGCCACAGCTAAGAGAAGCGGTACCATGAGCAGGTACATCGCGTGGGTGATGACATAGTGGTACCCCAGCTTCACATATTTCAAGTTCACCGATTGCAGAAAGTCCGGTAGCCTTGGCCTAATTTTGATCTCCACAACAGGCTCGGATTTCCCATTAGCACCCTCGCTATTCCTCGTCGACTCGGCATTGTCAGGTATGGCGGAGTAAGTCGCTTGCGATGCCATTGCGAACAAACGCACTTCCCCGCCGCCTTCAAATTAATCGACTCGTCACCTCTATTCCTCAACAGTTCCAAAACACAAGAGCATTGACAGACTCTCAGCCTCAACCGAAGAACAACATTACACCAATTTCTCTTCCAAAAAAATCCCCTGTCCTCTTTACTCTAATAGCCCCGCAAGCAATCTCACAGAGCATTCAACGTCAAGAGCACATTGACAATGATTCTCCTCTCCTAGCATCGAAAGTGCCAAAACCAAAACCAACCAAAACAAAGACGACAAGAACAAGACCAAAAAAAAAAAAAAAAAAAAACGACAACGAAAGGAGATTGAATTAGACTATGTAGCAGATGAGACTCCTGCCGGGAGCTCAAGAGCAACCAAGGGTGGACGCAGAAACCTAAAAAGGCTCGCCAGAGCTTCTCTTCCTCAGATCCTAGGCTCCAGGAGAAAGGGCCCTAAAGTGAGAGGAGTCGAAGAAGGTCCGCCATTCCGGCGCAACACACATCAGCTCCGTCAAATGAGCGTGAGCCTGGGAGGTTCCAGGTACCAAGGCTAAGATTAGTCTCCGCAACGAGGAGGCTAAGGAAGCTTCGGGGTTCGTTGCTACCTTGCGATGCCTTTTGTGGCGGGAGTAGCTATGCACCTCAGGGAACCGCGAGGAGGAGATGCAAATATACTTATAAAACTACCATAGCTTTCTCTGGCTGTTGCCACAAGTGTGTTTCCTGGAACTTCGTCGTTCTTTATTCTACGATGGAGTCAGTGCTGTCTTGAATGCACACTGGCGGCAGGGACGAGGGAGACGGGGGGTGACCCGGCGTTTTGCTGGGTCGGCTCTTCCACTTACCCCCTTGAGTCGTATGTGGTTAGGTGTGGATCTGAGAACGGACATGGAAGGACGCGTGCTCAAAAGAGATTGGATTACATGCTCAACATATGCTGACCATTCTATGCGCAAAGGTCAAAGTGGTCTAGGGGACACATACAGTATGACCGCTTGATGAGCACGAGGATCTTCGCTTAGATAATGAATAAGATATTATATGAACTCAAAAACTTTGAGGCAAATGGCTGCGGGCACAATTTGGATTTGTTAATATGCCCACATTGATTGGGTGTTCCATATTGTACAAGAAGCGGGTGAAGAGAGAAAACGCATCCAAATAACACACGTCTGCCTTAGTATTTCCTCCTTGGTGCAATGGGTTTGCAATAGCGGAAGGTAGTAGACAACCTTATTCGACTACTTTTTCTTTATTGGGGACACTTATAGTTGAGTGGTATGTGGTTTGGTGTGGCTCCAATAATGGATAACAATAAGACATGTGGTTAAAAGAGATTGGATTGTGTACTCAAAATATGAGAACCGTTCTAAGTCCATGAGAAGTGGGCTAGTTGAGAAAAAGAATCAATTTAAAAAATAAAAATAAAGACCCTTCTACCTCATGGTATATATTTTCTTTGGGAACTTTCATCCCAAACAAGAGGTATGTCATATCCAAAAGAAGTGGGCTAGTTTGAAAAAAAACCATTTTAAGACCCTTCTACCTCACGGTATATATATTTGCTTTGGAAACATGCATCCAAAACGGGAGGTGTTTCATGTCCTAGGAGAAGTGGGTTAGTTGAAAAGAAGTAACCATTTAGGACCCTCCTATCTCACGGTATATATATTTGCTTTGGGAACTTGCTTTCAAAACAAGGGTATATAATACTTTGTGGTACTTGGTATCACAATTATGGTATATTAAACTGGTCTTGGTATGAAGAGTTCCAAAAATTGTTTGGATGGTTATGGTAATGGTATTGCATTATGAAGTTCGGTATGATATAGGCAAGGGATGAGTATTCAAAACATTCAAGGGTGAATATAAGCACGGTATTGGTATTAAGATTTTCTCACCCAATATAGGGGGAGTATATACCTTACCCAAAGGTACGGGTATTGCAGACCTTTCAAATTAATTACCTTAACTATTTCGCTTGATCCAAAATCGATTCACGTGATCATGCCCACTTGCATCTTCGTTAAAATAACCAATAGTGTGTGCACCTACCCACGCATCCAACCAATGTTGCTCCCTAAGAGGGAGCACTTAATCACAACCAAATTGTCCTATTCATCATAGGATGTCAGTCCTTAAAGACTCCTACCTAGGCAATTCTCAAGATATGTCATCTGCATTCATGGTTTTAACTTGAGTATTTTTGAGGAGATACATGCTAAGTATGTTATGCACCTGAGTATTACAAAGCAATGTACAGTACCCACCAACAAGTTTACGTTCACATTAGTCATTCTGTAGAAACAAGGCACATATCTTCAATTTCAAATTGCCACCATTTGCTCAAAAATGATCCAAATCACAAACCACAAAGTGCGTTGGAGAGATAATGAAATATACTTTACTATTATATTAGGCATTTACCAAAAAAACTTATAGATTTACATGTAAATATAGCAATTTTTGACAAACTATCTACCATCTAGTGCTACCACCATTAGCTTTGATTACAGCCTTCATACGGCGAGGCATGCTAGCAAGGAGAACTTCAATCATCTCTAAAGACACCTCTTCCCATGCCCTTTGAATGGTGTTGACTAATTCTTCTTTGTTTTGCGGCAACTCTTCCTTTTGGATAGTATCTTTCACAATCTTCCATAGGTTTTCAATGGGGTTTAAGGGGTTTAGGGTACTAGAGCATCAACACTTACAAATTTGAGTGAATCCTTTTCTTCCAGTTGATGTTATGCCCACCAAAATCCTAAAGGAGTATTGAATCCTTCCAATTCTACTATTTGTGCAAAGTTGCAAGCTCAAGAAACAAAACCACTAGGATTGCAACTACTCACCAAAAACACTCACACAATGTATCCACAAGCTACCACATTGCTTGAACAAAGTATGTTTTTTGCTGAAAGGTTGTTGGAGATCCATATATGAAGCTCAAACTCACAAAAATCTGAAGTGTGTTGGCTCAAGAAGAATGGATGTTGTCTTCACGGTGTAGGAGCTACAAACCCAACTTGGAGTGCAATTAATGCAATCTGATTTTTCTTAGACACATGGCTCAAATTTGCATACTAATGACACCTAGAATGTAGTTAACTCGTTTCTAAACAAACATGTGACAGTTTCGTGAAGTTTGGAGTTGTAAATTGGGAGATATGATTTTTCAAAGTTGCATTTTTTTTCACTGGCACTTGGAGTTCGAAAACATGAACGTAAACTTGTTGGTGGGTATTGTACCTTGGCAAGTGTATTCTTTTACGATGTATTAGGTTATAACATACCATATTGATATGTTCTCACATACCATTACTATAAACCAATGCTTATACAATGGGCTAGACCAATATACCAATACAACACTGATATATAACATAGGCTTGTGGTTGTCCGGGGGTCGGGCAGCGGGCACTAAGAAATCCTTACATGTGATTGGCGCGTGGAAGGGAGTGGGCAGTGGGCAGTGGAGTCCATCACCCAATGTTTGACCGGGTCAAGGCATAACCCAGCATTTCCGCGTGAACTGGGTGGGTCCAGGCTAACTCCTCCTGATCTTTCCTCCATCATTGATGAAAAGTAATCAATATCTGGATGAAGATTCACTCATTCATTCATTCATGTTATGGCAAATTGTAACTTACCTACTCTTCTCAGTTAGGCAGACACCCACGTCACTGAGGCGCTGCTAACGCCTCCCTTGTAGTCACGCGCTAGGAAGATCTCGACCGTCGATTGCGATCTGAGAGATCTAAAGGCTCCTATGCTGCCCCAACTTTTGGCTTCTCTTCCTTTCGGGTAGAGCTTCATCCAACTTCACGTTGGATGAAATCTCCAACTCCATCCACTCATGAATCGAGGATGAAATCTATCAAACTCAATCCTTCATTAAAAGGACTTATTGGAAGAGATGATGCCAACATGGGGAACAATGGGGGGAATCGAACTTCTACCTCTTCCTTCCTAAAGGTAGAGCCAAGGGTACTAGCCCCTTTTCATGACCAACTTTGAAATGAAATGAAATTTAACCGGTTGTATGAGAGCATTTGTGTGGGATTTTGAAGGTTCCCAAAGTGTTCCCAAAGTTCCCAATGGAGTTCCTTGGAGGTTGGATGGTTGCATTGGTTGTAATAGAGTTCCCAAATTGGTCCCAAAGTTACCAATGGTTGGATGGTTGCAGCCCTGCCTCCAAGGAACCAGTGTACGGGTTGTTTCACCCTAGCCAGGAAGTGGGTGCCTATAGAAACTCTTAGCTTTTAGTAAAATCATGGGTGGTTTCAGGCGTCCATTATTGATCTACCAACTTTTAATCCATCAAGGATCAACAAGCACACCTAACATTCCTAAGGTAGATGTGTCTCATTCATTTACTTATCTATCTCGGACACCTATATTTTGAGTAGTATGCAATTTGGTGTGGTTCTAAGAATGACTACCCAAAAAACATGTGTTTAAAAGAGGTTGGACTACGTTTCAAATTATGTTAACCATTCTAGGTTCAATAGTCAACATCATGGGGTGGGGAATACGTGACCGCTTAACAAGTTTGAGAATATTACTTTGATTATGAATAAGATATTCATATGAGCTCCGTGTGAAGAAAGTGGCTATGGTCTTGATTTGGATTTGTTAACCATCTTGTACTACCGTACTCGGCCGTCAGGGTCGGCAAAAATTAAATAAAAAAATAGAAGTTGAAAAAAATCGGAAATTATTGGAGAAGAGAGTTGAAAAGAAAATTTATTCATTGAAGAGCATGCCCAATATTACAAAATTGAGCCAACTTCATGTAGTAAAATCCCAAAATATTGCATACTGTAGCATCATAACTAGTTTGTGCAAAAATAAATTTTTTTAAACCGGACATTATGAGCCCGAATTTTCTGTTGTTTGCAAAGCAAATTGAATTAACCCCTAAAGAGCTTGTGGCCAAAATCATGGCAAACCCAGAGGTTGCAGTGGCGTTTTAGGATCCAAAAGTAACACATACAAAGGACCACTAACTGAGATTAGGGCATTCAATTAGGTTAAACACACCAAGGCCGCCACAAAAGGGTGAAAAAGAATCTTTCATTGTTGTGAACTAGCCTTGTATTAAAGCGTTGAATCTTTTACAAATATTTTTTGAAATTGTTGAAATTTTTATTAATTTATTTTTACCATGCCTAACCCACTTTCTCCACTTTAATTAATTATTCGGCATGAGATGTTGACCCTGACGTCCAAGTACGGTAATTGTGTTTTATATCCTAGGAGGATTGGGTTAGCTGGGAAAGTAGCCTTTAAGATTCATCTACCTTAATGGCATGTGTAATTGCGTTAGTGACCTTGGACCATGACCACCAACTTTTGAATTTCCTCATTGGTTGAGAAATGGTTGGTGGTCCCATTTCACCATACACAAGGTCACCAATATTAGGGTTGATCATGTTGAAATTGGGATGGGAGAGTGAGCATCGGAATGCTACAAGTCTATAAATGGACAATGTTTGGTGGCCACTAGATCTTGCGGCGACACAACTCAAACATGTTGTTATCATATAACGAAGTTGACCGTAATGGGGATATTTATTTATTTATTTAAAAATTTAAAGGATATTAATTTTTGAACTTTGTTAAAAAGTGTGGATCCCGGTCTAAGTCCCCTTTACACGTTGCCCCGTGACCAAGGCTTTGAAAAAATGATTTAGGATTTCCCTTGGTCTTGGCCATGACAATGAGAAATCCTAAATCAAATTTTCTAACAGTCCTTAGGTCACATGTGTAAAATGGCCCTAAGCTCCACTTACCACTTACTACTTACCACTTACCCTAGACATGGACAAAAATTGGCTAGGGGTGAGGAATAAACATGTTGTGATATTTTTTTATAAAAAACAAACGGCTTCAATCTTAGTGCCACAACAAGCCCCCATGGAGTCTCTTTTATGTAGAAAGGTGAAGGAGCATGGGGCTTAGTAATGTTATTGGTTGGCATGCAGTTGTTCCTTCGTCAAAGCCTTTAGAGAATCACCTTTAACTTCAACATGTGTGTAAGGAGGTGTGCGTGGGGTTTTTTTATAATTTTTTTTGAAAAATATATGAAATGGTCATTGTTTCCATGAAGAGTAAACTACACCAAATTGGCATCCATTTACCCCAAGACAGGCTTACGTGGGAGAAAACCATGCAAACATGTGACATACTCCCTCCGTCCCAAAATTACTGTCCTACTCCCGGAGTTTTATGTTCCAAAATGTTTGTCTGATAAACATTTTGCTATATAAAACTCCGGGGGTAGGACAATAATTTTGGGACAGAGGGAGTAGTTAATATAATATTACCTCAAAAACTAAATGAGAATACCACCACTAGACTACAACGACCAGAATCTAGAGTCGCCTCATCAATGGCGACGAGCTCCCCACAAGTCGATGATTGTCTTCCTCACTAAAGTAGAAACCAACATATTAACTACACTAAACATTTGATTTAGTGTGCCTCACACTATTTATTAGCAACCTAGATTAATTGTCTTATAATTAGAGGGTGGCGACTAGGGAGGATGGTCACATGACACTTGGTGTTACGTGACATGTCACAAAGACCACTCTAATTCTCCTGTAATTAACATGGCACATTTTTTTTGCGCCATGTGTCAGTTTCTCAAATGAGCCAAAGTTTATGTCTATGCATACATTGATACCATCACACCATGGAAGTGTCCAATGACAATCGAAAACTATTGTGAGTTGTCATAACATTACTCAATGTAGTGCACCTGTTTAGTGGACTCTGGGAATATAACCATGGGATGTTGGGAGCTCAGTCTAAGTCTAAGTCATCCTATGGTTATATTTCCATGGTCCACATGCACATTGTTGAGTAATGTTATGGTATTGGAGATGTGTTAAGGGGATAATCTACCTATCATTCTATGCGGTGACTTCTAAAAACACTTCATCCGCAACCCTTGAGTAATGAATGAACTTATTTATCATTGTTTTTTAAAATTTTAGGAGAAGTTTTCCAACTGGTGGGTGCTTATGAGGTAAGTGAACTAAAAAAACAAAAGGCTCACATTAGGCAAGCATCCTCTCCCATGGGCATGTTTGAATGCCCGGATTCCTCGGGCAGCCTCTGCAATTTTTCTTGTCCTTGCCCATGTACAAAGGAGTTCAACCCCATTGGCCAACGACATGGACACCAACATGGAAGCAAGGTGCACGGTTGCTAGGAAATAAGGAGGAAGGGGGGGGGGACTTATTCCTAGTTCTAAAATTAAAGGGAAAAAAACTCAATCTCTAAAAGCACGGGGGTTTAAGCTTGAATCAAAGATGAATTTATGAAATATTAATTAATGACCTTATTAGGAGTTGGCATACAAAAGAAAGTTTTAGAGAGTTGACCACATCCATATGGTTTGAATGAAGATTAATATTCAAGACATGCAAAAAAAATAAGTATAGAAGTCTATTCCTTCATGAAGTAGTAAAAGTCCAATTTGAATCATTTCAGTAGATGTTTGATGTGATTGGCTAAAAGTGTGAATTTAATAACTTGGTGGGAAATTTTCAAAAAAATGTTCATGTCATTGACATGTTTACTTTCCCCAAACATCACATTTTGTAACATAGAGAACTTTTAAGGGTTCCAACCACTTAAAGGTCCATATGTTATAATCATTAATAGATCGATTTACTCTAGATGATGTAGAACTTTATTAGCGAAAGAAAAAGCTAAAAATAAATAAAAATCACCTTGAGAAAGATATCTTTGAAAAGTGCTTGCAACCACTTTTTTGGCCTCTCATGCATTTAGGGGCTAAGTTAAATATGAGTTCCATCATGTAGGTTTATGTATGCAAAGATACTATTGGAGTGCACTCGAGGGGAGGTCACTAGCTATATATTTTTGTAAACCATGTGTGGTCGGGGGTTATTTGAAGGTGGGCTATTTATCTAGATTTATCAAAATTTGGCACCCTATTAATAGATATAATTGTACTTTGAGGCATTTTTCAGGTCCCTATATGTAAATATACTAGTCTTATTTTATATACTCTATTTTATTTGTAAACTACAACATTTATCAAAATCTTGGAAAATTGACATAAATTGATATTAATCCATAACAAAATGACAACTATACATTAACGGAACTTTCAAAATAATAGCAATTGTGCTCAATGCCTAAAGTGTTGCAATTTTGTGTGGTTACCTTCAAACATGTGAATAAAAACTAGACACAAGAAACAATTAGATGGTTCTCAAATTCAAATAATGTGTTAAAAAATACAACCAAATGAACTTACAAGATGAGCCAAATATCCAACATTATCGTATGCAAAGAATCAAATGCCCAACAATATTATCTACAAGGGGTTGGTGTTCAAGCTTGATCAACAACAATGCAATTCTTACAACTATGATTTTCCCACAAATTCATCTAAGATCTTAGCATCTATGGGATCAAGCGAATAAATCTTCCTAATTGGATCATACTCCATTGTCATATTTGACATAATTGAATCTACATCTACCCACTTACATCTGTTTGATTATAGTGGAATTTGAGGTGTCTTGGAGTAGGGGAAAACAATACATCATGATTTCAAAGGTCAGCATGGCAACTCCCTTTTTAAATGCAGCTTATTGTCTTTTTTGGAGGTCAATGGGTTGCATGCACAATTCCCATTTTGTGCCAAATTTCCTGCGCATCATTTAAACTCGCCCACTCCACCACGTACCACTGTCAACTCCTTGGAAAATTAAAGTTAGGGTGTTGTTTGTGGCTGGTCTCCTTTTGCTACATTTTTTGGAAACTTTAACTGTTGAAGATATTATAGTTGAATTTCTAGACACAAAAAAAACGCCCACATCATATCCCAATCCGATAACATGGAAGTGGGCAAGGAGGAGGCATTGATATAGTCATCGATGTTATTGAAAGTAGATTGAATTTTTAACTTGCGTAAGCCTATCCTCGGACAAAAACGGGTTGGCATTAAGTTGAGAAACCAAAGCGGCCTTGAAGATGTGATATATGCCGACATAACTTTCATGACTATAGTATTGGACTCTCCAAACACTTCCTCACAATCCAACATATTTGAAATAATTTGTCATGTTTCATCCTCAATAATGGGTAGAAGAAGCATAATCTCCTCCATGGCTTCGTCATGTAGAATACCCTCAACGTTTCCATTCCTTTCTTCCATTTCAACCCTCAAAACTTTAGCATCGCCATCATTCACCTCCGTAGGTGTATTGCTCAGTTTGTACACTATATGAGTTGGATTGGCTCTTTCTACAATCCACAAAGTGTGGAACCATGCTTGCTATGAATAAGGGGTTGCAACTTGTGTCTCAAACTTGGTTAGCCTTGTGTCGAACTTGCAAATCTACTTGCAAAATCCAAAGCTGAGTCACATGATACCCCTTCACGATCCAGAACACATCCTCCAATAACACTAAACTTCCTCAAAAGCATACACAAGGTTCAAGGTCCGTGGCCATTGCACTTCAAGCACTCATAGGTGGGAGAGGCGGAGCTGGTCTAAGTTCATTTCACACTATGCTTGAGGGACTAATGGAGTAAGTGAATCCAATATTAATGCAAAGTCTACATGGATTTCTACATGGTATCAAACGGATCATGTGTTCATGGTCACTTGGATTATTTTCAAAAATCACCTCTTAGAGGTAGGCCTAACACAAAACTAGAGACCATGGCACTTTGAAATCTTACAACTGTTGATTTATTATATTTTATTATGTGTGAGGATCCCCACATGAATAGAAATTTCTTGAAATAACATTTGGTTGAGGGCCCGGTCACACATGATTTCACATTACGCTTGAGGGCATGTGACCACACTATATGATTTTGGAAGTGTCTTGGGACAACCTTTGGATACTTCTTTTGAGCTTTCACAATTTCATGGTCACAACTCTTGGCTTGTGTGTGAAGTGGCCCTAAACCAAGATATTAAATGACAACTTCTAAATTGGACGACTTTTCAATTGAGGTGATTTCTCATCCAATCCAAAAACATTCATTGAACCTGACATAAACTCTTTGTTCGTCCAAATATTACACAACCTACTTTAATAATAAAAATAAAATACCACCTATATTTTTCACCTACCCTACTTTAGAAATAATGGTGTATGGGTCATTTTTAGCTAAGCTATAGTAATTCCAAAATTTGCATAATTTTTTGCTCTATTGAATTAATGGTACTCTATAATTTTCCTCACATGGTTTTCAATGAAATTTCACTAGTGACCTTCCCGTGAGTGCACTTATTGTCCAATAGGCCTAGTATGGGCCTCAAGATATCACATGAAGGGCTTTAATACAGTTGATCAATGAATGGGAGAACAAACATCTACACTAAATGGATTTATGATTGTGGGCCACAATAAATTTTTGGAGCCCATGCTAATTCTCATAACGAGAATTCATGTGGGCCACATTAATTTCCAATTCACACTAAATTTATAGTAGAAAACTAGCATGGGCCACATTACTTATTTTTCTAGAAAATTAGTGTGGGCGATTATTTAATTTTATGCTACTTTTGTCCTTTAACAAATATTCAATGTGTTGGTCGGAAGTCTTCTTGAAGACTTAAGGGAAGACCCGGGGTCTTGAACCCATGTTAATTCCACCTTGACTAGAAAGTTAGTGTAGTTCACGCTAATTATTTCCACGATTTTCCAACCACACTAATAGGACTATTTCGTGTAGTTACAAATGAACTGGTTGAAGTTCAAGACCTCATAAAAATAACCAACCGTTTTAGAGTTTCTACGAAATTTATCTCAAGTTTAATAAGGAAGAACTGGAAGACCATAACATGTAACCGGTTGGACTTGGAAAACACTAGCATTTTGATCAATCATATCCAAACTCTCCCGGACACTATAGATGATTGATATTTTAATGCAAAATTGACAAAAATGACCATGTTTAAAATGTATCATTCAACATGTGCATTATTCCAATTGGGACATACATATTTGTAGATTGGATTACTAGAGGTATTTGAGCTCGTAGAAATGACCTAGACTCCAATATGTTCTATGAGTATATATCATCATTGTTATCATACATGGATTTTAAATTCACTTCCTCTTTTATATTGGGTGTTAGTTGGTTCATTTCTCATGTTTTCCAACTTCCTATCAATCAAATTTATACAACAAAACTCATGTTGCATTGGCAAATATATGATCAAACATGTGCAAAAACTGGATTGAAAATTGGACCTCCCCTAATTTAGTTATGGTTATCGAAAGTGCATGTTTGTTGGTTTCTTACCCAGATATATAGGCCATCCCAATTGTGTTCATTGTTGAGTGTGTAGTAGTTATTAATATTTGAAGACGCAGTCCATTATTTTTTAAACATGTGACTTTACGATGGTTGCTCTTTGATCCTCACTGAACCACGTACCAATCAAATATAGGGTTTGGATTAAGAAAATGTGCCACTTAAGACCCATCTACCTTAGGTTGTGCTACAAATGCATTCAATATTGTAGATCACATATGATGTTACTTGAATACTTGTTGGGAGTTCATATAAGTCATCACATATCATGTATAAACACACCCGCGTCCTTTAAAGGTTGACATTAATCTTGACATAGTATGTGTGCAAATACTTTATCAATTATTGAATCCCTAAATCCTCACCAATTTGTCAAATCAAGAGCGACCCCTAGTAAGACTTAGCCGGGAAATGCAAAGTCTTAGGTGCACAACAAACAATGAGTATTTGATTTTCTCCTCCTCATATCTACATAGAAATGAGTTCTAGTGTTGAGAATTGGATTGTCCATTAATAGAAATAGAGAGTGTGTGTGTGTGCGCGTGCACTTTCCCATTCATGCCAAACCCCATCTTTATGTGGAATATTGGGTATTGCCAATGCTTATTGAACCAACTAGGGTCATTAGTGTGGTTGTTTGAACATGTTAACTTATTGCGTTGACTTGTGGTTCCAAGTTATTGAGATACAATCAAATTCGCTTTTTTTGACACTTGGAGACACGTAGAGCAGCTATGTGAGTGTGTCTTCTTTACTTTAAGTATGGTAATTTACTTTCTCTAGTACTTTTGGTCACTACAACTGATGTCATAGTAAAAGTAAGTATCATGGATATTTATGAAATGTTAGAGAACTTAGTGTTAGTCACACTAATGACCCCATTCAATGTAGTAGTATATGTACAATACCAAATATGTAATATGATGTGAGCATCCAAATGTGTCAAAAGAGAGGGTGTTAGTATAACATGTCCCAATGAATTGGAGAGTGCTCCAAACATCATTTCCAGGGGGGAGGGAATTATCATATACGAGCATACCTCTCATTCATCCAACATAAAAGTCATAAAATAGCATGCAACCCGGATGTTACATAGTTGATTTGACACCGGAAGTAGCTTCAAAGACCCCGAGTTAGCGCACTCGAAGTCATTTGAGATGAAATTGGCAACAAACCTATAGGGGTCAAGTGTTTTATGTCGGATGGATGAGAGGCATGATCATATACGTCAAATCCCTCTCTCCACATTTCAACATGGGTGGTTCCCACTTTATAAGTGTTATATATATATTCAATGCACGCACATAGAATCAAGTTGTAAACCACATTGTGACCTTAACTTTACGTCATTTGGAGAGGCCCACCCGCCCGCATATGAAAGTTCGGCAATCTCGATGTTTGTGTTGCATGGCTTGCCAGCCTATCCGGGATGCTGCATGGTTTCTCAAAGCTGAGTTACTTTTGGGGGCCTCCTTCAAGGCTTTGACACATCGCCTAAGCTATAAACCCAGGTGGCTAACTACGATAGGTGAGTCCCGGGCTAGATCACATCTGCCCAGGGCTGGGCTCCACCCCGGGCACGCCTCCTTCACTACCCGAATGAAGCCCATGCTCCTTGGCTGCTCCGCCCGACTTCGAAAACTAAGATTGTCCTTGCATTCTTGAAGGTTGTTTGTCCATATAACTCATATCGAGTGCACTTCATTTTCAGGGTCCAAAATCCAATATACATGTTCACTTCCTTTGAGAAAATAAACAATTGATTGGGATTTCATTTTCAAAGTGAAACTGTCAATAAAGCATGTAATTAACTTGGAAGTCAAAAATATTACAAAACCCTCATTAGCACCGAGATTGTAATTTTCGTGACTCACCATTGAAAGGGTATTTGTCACTCTAATTAAGTGTGATTTCTCAATGGAAGTGAATATATATATATATATATTGGATTTTGGACCTTGAAGATGAAGTACACTCAATATGGGTTATACGGACAAGCGGCCTTCAAGAATGCAAGGGCAATTTTAGTTTTCGAAGTTGGGCGGAGCGGGCAGGGAGCATGTGCTTCATCCGAGCAGTGAAGGAGGCGTGCCCGGGGTGGGGCCCAACATTGGGCGGATGTGATCTAGCCTGGGGCCATAGGTGATAAGGAGGTTTGGCATTTTGGTGTCCACATAACATTATTTAGATCCATAACGTTATTCAGATCCATAACATTATTATGTGGGACTAACAATATTCCACGTAGTATTCTGGGATATTCTCCACATTTAGTATGAAAATAACTAACTTTTGGAAACTTGAGTTATGCAAATCCTAACTTTTCAATGTCGGCTAGCTTAAGTAGTTGCACAACCTCATTGGAGGTGTACTTTGAACCATGAATGAATTTGTTGTTGTCGTAATCCACCTTGCATAAACATTTGAACACATAGTAAAGGTGTTTGTAGTACACCCATCTACCTTTATTTCCCAGAGCAAAATTACTAGGGTTCAAATGTTTATTGATAGATGACCCAAAATTAGCATGGAAATTTGATGTTAAAGTGGCATACATTCTCAAACTCAATATATACTTATTCTGGAAGATTTTAGGGTGTTGGTCATGGGTAAGGTGTTGGTTTTAGCACCATCTCTACCATATGTTCATGTAGGGTTCTTTCATTTTGTTTGCAAGTAGTTGATGAAACTTTAATTCTAGGAGCAATATCCAACAAAATTGTGCTTCCAAAAGGATCTGCACCATTTTGATCGGAAACTGGAGTATCTAGGGGTAGGGATGACATCAAATTCACAAGATTTCCCAACCTCCATTCAGTTTCCATCTTCACTCAATCATTTGTGCATGCATTTTTGAGAATTTGGTGACACATTATAGCTCTTCATAGACTCTTCATTGGCGTAAGAGTCGAGGAAGACATGAGTTCCACTCATAACAATCAACATCTAAGCTTTAGGCGATTATTATGGTCAAATGACTAGGTGGAATTTGATGAGTGGGGGATGAGTGGTAGCTCATAACAAAGATCACAACAAACCAAGAGAGAGAGACTCTTCATTTGCTTCAATTGAGTAAGAAATGGGTCCCACTTATTACAATGTCGCTATGAACTTCTAGAGGTCGTTGTGTTCAAATGCCTACATGGAATTTTATGGGCGATAGCTTGTTGAAAAGTTGTCAAAGAGGAGAGCGAAATAAGCTCCTCGTTTTGTTCCACTTGAGCAAGATTTAAGCGCCAAAAAGGTTTGAATCCAGAGTACTCACTACATTAAAATGGTTGAACGAAATTGGGGGAGTGACAATTCTTCATTTAAGAAAGATGTAAACTTAATGTGAACATAAGAATATTCTAGCTTTCAAGGAAGCCTTGTGCATTCTACCCATATTCAAATGTATGGACAAAATGTGATGGGTCATAGCTCAGTGCATTGATCTTGAAAATATCTTGAAAATAGATTTACCATGTGCTTTGTCTGAGTAAGAATCAAGATCATTTGAAAGTTTCGGTAGAATAGATTGAGGTTATGATCTTCTGATGACACCTGTGGTTTGAAAGTTTATCTTATGTAAGTATTTAGTTGAAGCTGCAGTGATAACTTCAAACTCTCAAAAGAAATTTCTGTGTCCAAAGAATAGGTATAATATATTGCCAATTCCTCATAGGCCTGTCGTCCGGTATTTACCAGCTTAATTGATAGATTGATAGATTGACAATAAATTGAAAGCTCTCCGAGTTAATTGTAGCATGTAAGTTGTCTAATGAGTCACTGTTGGGAAGCTACATGCTGTAGACTCCGCGCTTCATCCTTGTGCCGACACTTGCCAAAGCCTGGAACAATTGGTGTGATTTCTACACATCAGCAGACAATGCATACCAGACTCAACAATAGGACTGGCAGAGCTTTCAATTTCTAAGTAAATACTTCATGGACAAGTTTTAATGCAAGTCTTACGTTGCAGGTTGTGATTCACTGCATTCAATTAGAAGGAACAGACCAGTAGGCCAGAAATCAGTGTCAAGTCTTAAGGCAGGCTCATGCCTGAGTTATGTCTAGTTGTAACTGAGCTCATCATGAATCACCTGCCTTGGCATCTTCACAGGAAATGTATGTGTGGATCATCGCAATGTGATAAACTCTTGTTATTTACTATTCCAACCCAATCTCAGTGTTTATGATGTGGTCCAATTGTGGTTACAAAACCTAATGCTACACAGGTACTACAACCTCCCATTATTCAAATTCAACTCTCAATCTCATACCATTGGAATTCTACTCCTCCCATCCATGAATCAAAAACCTTGTTTTAAGGGAAATCCACAAGGTTGAAGTTTTGAATACATAGCCCATGAATACATACTTAAATGTAAGCACCAAATGGGAATCTAATGCATTTCTCAATTCCGACCTCAAAAGACGAGAAGCAAGAGAACATAAATCCTAGTTTAAGAAGGTGTAGCAATATTACATGACGCTTGAAGCTTGAATTGTTGTTGTTCATGCAACCCTCAACCTCCATTGCTCTTTGCAAGCCAGTTTCAAGCACCACCAATGCACTCCACTCCAAAACTTGGAATTTGGTACCCAAATTCTCAAACTCCATCACAATCAAAAGGTGGCGCCACTAATCGCCACTGCACGAGTAAAAAAGCTACAAGGTACAAGCTTGGAGAGAGAGCAAGAGGGTGGCAACTAGAGGGGTGGAGAATGGAGGGAAAGTGGGGACACCCCACTCAACAAAACCCTAGACGACGTGAGCCCTTGGATGGGAGAATGGGATCCATCCACAATGATGGAGCTTAGTGGTGGGTCCTAAATTTTAGGCGACTCCACTCCACCCATGTGAAGCTAGTTGGTGCCACCTCTTACTCACAAAGAGTAGAGGTGGCATCTTACAAGGCAAAAATCCAATTTTTTTAAACATGTGTGTTTAAGTCAATTCACTTCACCTTAACAAAGTGGCTACTAATAGCTAGGGGAAAAAGTGTTGGCATCAACCATGTGGTCTTATCGTGGGGACTTCTAATCCATAGACATTTAAGTTTGGTTGCCACCGGATAGGATCGGGAATTGTCTCATTGGGTTAGCAATAATTGTGAATCACAAAGATCAATTCAAGTTTCAAAATTAGAGTCAAGATGCAAGGGATCAAATTGAAAATTATCTTTCCCTCTAAGTGATCATATAGGCCACTCCGATTGGGATCACTACCAAACCTAGCATGGTCAATATAACTTAAGCACATAGTCCAACCTCATTGTGACATGCATGGAGTGAGTAAGTTAGGGCCACTTCACACACGAGACTGAGAGCCCGTGACCATTATACTTCAAGCACTCTCATTGGTGGAAAAAGCGGAGCTGGTCCAAGTTCGCTTCACACTATGCTTGAGGGGCCAACGGAGTATGTGAATGCAAGATGGATGTAAAGTCTACATGCATCCCTACATGGCATCGAATGGATCATGTTTCATGGTCACTTGGACTAACTTCAAAAACCACCTCTTGGAGGTAGGCCTAGCACAAAACCAGGAGACCATGACACTCCGAATGCTCACATCCATCGATTTATTCTATTTTTATCATGCATAAGACCCACATGAATAGAAATCCATTGAAATAGCATTTGGCTGAGGGACTGGTCACATATGACTTCACACTACACTTGATGGTCTGTGACCACACTACATGATTTTGGAGGTGCCTTGGGACGGCCTTTGGACACTTTCTTTTGGGCTCTCACAATTTCATGGTCACGGCTCTTGGCTTGTGTGTGAAGTGTGCTTCCGAAGTGTGAAGAGGGCTCCAAATCACATGTGAAATGACTCTGCGTAGGTATTGGAGAGAATAATTAAGGAGAAGGCCCTCAAATGCATGTGCTACTAAGTTATGTGAGCTGGCAAGGGCTTCCGCCTGCCAGCAGCCACATTGTCAATTGAGTATATCTAGATTGCCCTACGTGCCTGACTTTGGTTTCACACTACACCCTAAACTCCGTAATATCAACCTCCATAATGTCACTTACTCTCTAATATCCCGAAACCCTAGGGAACGGATGTGCGTAGTTCAAATCTCACTCCTTATTGTCACCTTTCTCTCCCTTATATCACAAATTTTGTCATTAATGCAAACCACCAAAGAAGTCAACCCACACCTTTGCATTGCGCCATGTGTCAATATGTAGAGTGTCACCTTCTTCTTCTTCTTCTTCTGCCACTTGTTGAATGTTGGTGCATGCATCCGCCACATTGCCCGGGAAGGCGAAGCGGAGTGGACCACACCACACCATTTAATATGTTGCACTTTGTGTTATTCCATAGTGTCACATGCTACACTAATTCACTAGTATCACGCATCCATGTTAACACTACAAAACTCCTTAATATCACATGCACTTTGTTTGCCACAGGTGTGATACTACGGAGTTTAGAGTGTACGAACAAGGTCCAAGAGTTTGACTCTACTGGGTCTAAGGTATGTGGGTGTTATTTAGTTTCATTCTTAATTGGACCCTTCTATTTGGTTGGTTAGGTGAGGATAGAAAAACAAACACCATAAAGGCACGCATTTAAAAAGAGGTTGGACTACATTTTCAATTTTATTAACTACTCTACACTCATCAATCAACACGATTGGGAGGACCTATGTACTATTCAATTACGGAATCAACAAACATACACTTTAGATAACCATACTAAATTACAGGAGGCCTGATTTTCAATCCAATTTTTTTTCTTCTGTTGATGGTTCATTGTATATTTGGTAGTACGACACAAGTTTGTTGTTTAAATCCAATTGGTAGAAGTTGAAAACATGAAATATGACCCGAATAACACCCACGCAGCTTGAGGTAAGCATAACACCATTTTAATTAAAATGAGACTTTTCAAAGTCTCATTTTGCTAATCACCTTAATAGCGTACATTAAGGTGAATAATTGCGGAGGATGTGAACGTGGTGGGGGAACACTTGTAGGGAACTTTTGGTACTTTATCATGTACCCACTATGTACCCCATTGGAACTTGGCTTATGGGAACAAAGTTCCCCTTGGATTTCGCCTTAAATTTCCTTTAAGGTGCCTCAAAATTTCACCTTAATTTTTTCTCTCAAAATGGCCAAATTGTCTCATTTTAATTAAAATGGTGTTGCATGCCTTAACCCCTAAAGGCCAAAGCAATATCCTCCCAGAATCGTCTAAGACAATTCAAACCAATTGAGAAGCTTATTGAAGGAAGCCGGCACTTCTTATGGCGACTTTGACCATACGGTTGGAAACTTTGTAGGTTGGGATTGTTTAACAAATTTTTGGTCGCCCACCTAGCTAAAAATCAGAAGATTATAATGCAAACATGTATGCTAGTATTGTCAGGTAGAGGTGACTTCCTAGACAAAAAAACATCCACCTTGGCTTTTAGGGGTAAAATAGACTCTTTCAGCCTTGCACCCATTCCTCATAGAGTACGAAACACGCAAATACACGAGAGGATTAGCGAATCCAAATTGTTTTCTCATCATATTTGAAGTTGAGATTCATAATCAAAGCGGAGAATCTCTTTTATATTAGATGCTCATATAAGTCCCCTCAATTATGTTCATTGTTCACTATTGAGCCTAAATTAGAACTAACAAATGTTGAGGACATAGTTGAATTTTTTTGAGCACGTGTCTTTTTGGTGTACGTTCTTATATCCATACCTAACCATGCACCACTAAAATACATATGTTTGGGTAAGATGAGCAACTGAATTAGGGCCACGTAGAGAGAGAGAGAGAGAGAGAGAGAGAGAGAGAGAGAGAGAGAGCCTCTCATTCATCCAACATAAAAACCCTGAAATAATATGCAGCCCAAAGGTTATTCTATTTAGTTGATTTGACATTGGAAGTAGCTTTAATTAGTCTACCGGAGGCCACTTTGAGACAAACCGGCAACAAACCTATAGGGAGTCAAGTTTTTTATGTTGGATGGTAGAGAGGTATGCTCGTATACAATAAGTCCCTTGTCTCACTTACCTTAGTGCTTCTCTTGATTGTGTATTGAATCTTGAAGACTTTGAAGACTATCTAGATGCCATCTACACCTACTCATCACATCTTTCGACATGGTTCTGCTCATAACATGTAGCATGTACACTAACTTATGTGTGGAGGGTGGTAAGAGAACGGTGGCGATGGTACACTAGAATATAATATCCCATGTCTTGGGGGCCTCGTGTTGTACCACACTTCGTGTGCATGGGAATTTTCACCTTGGCCTTGGAATGGTGTGGTTGTGGTGAGAGCTTAACCATGACAAAGTGCACAACAAAGTCACTTGACTAGTAAGATGCTTTCTTATAAAATCCACTTTGTTTGATTGTATACTTGCTTGGTTAAAAAGCTCATAAAACAAAGTGCATCGTTCTCAATATATAACAAGGTGCAAGCATATCAATGTGGATAACTTTTGATTCTTGCAAAGGTTTCAGTGAAAGTGATTCAAAATTTATATATATTAAATTCGAATTTTGTGAAAAGTCATAAACCAATGTAAACCACCTTGAACTCCACGAAAAATCTTAAGCTTGCCACCTTGGCTACTTCTGAACTTAGCATGTAACCAAACCTACTACCTGTTGGATAACAAATAACAAGGGCAGGTGTGCACCTATAAGAGTTTCTTGGCTCTTTGTTTTGGGTCCCGGTGGTTTTGATTGAATTTTTGGTAAAGAAATAAAAAAACATTAATCTCTCTTGGAGAAATCAAATAAAATGAAATTAAGTTGCGAAGAAATAAGCGATAGTCTAACCCCGACGATACGACACTTGATAATATGATAACTCGATTATATGACCCATTTTTCATCTACCAAACTTTCTAGTGTTAATTTACCCCAATAATATGACTATGTGTGAGCTCAATTATGTGCCCACATTTCAAGTTAACGTTAAAAAATTTCAACACAAAGATTTACATTTTTGTTTGGAGTGGGTTAGAGGTTAGGATGCATTGGTGTTTTGAAAAAGGAATTTAAATTAGTTAAATTTGTGTGGGTGATTGGGTGTTATTTTAATATTGTGAAAACCATAAACAAGTAGTGGGTGTGTTTGACTTAGGGATGTGTTAGTCCAAGTGACTAGTCCTTAGGTGGTCGGGTTAAGCTTGGAGGGTGCCCCTTTAAGGGGAGGTGAAGGCCCGAGATGGGGTGGAAGCTAAGAGAGGTCGAAGGGGGGGCCTGATCTTTGCTAGATTTTCGGCAGTTGAGGGATGGTTCCAGGGACGAGGACACTGGGAAGCGGGGAAGGAGCTGGGGACTCTCGGAGGCGGAGGGTAAAACAACCAGGGGCCTCGGTGATCAAGGTAGGCCTAGGCCAGACTTGAAGGCGAGGAATCCAGGGGCTTCGGCCAGGGCAAAGTGTGTATTAGGTGTGGGCTTCGGCCAGGGCAGAATGTGTATTAGGTGTGGGCTTCGGCCAGGGCAGAATGTGTATTAGGTGTGGGCTTCGGCCAGGGCAGAGTGTGTATCAAGGGTGGCCTTTAGCCAGACTCGAAGGCGAGGCATCCAGGGGCTTCGGCTGAGGCTTGGACCAGAGTTCGACGGATGAGCAGCCAGGGGCTTAGGCCAGACTTGAAGGCGAGGAATCCAGGGGCCTTGGCCAGAGTTTGATGTGGACCAGGTGTAGGCCTCGGCCATGGTTTGACTACAATTTAGTGGTGGGTTTGGTTAGAGTTGAGATAAACCACGGGTGTAGAAGCTAAGTAAGGAGTGGGACTAGTAAGGGTGTAGTAAGTGAGACTTAAGGAACCCCTAAAGTGTGGGGGGTTGCCTTAGGTCTCTAGGAGTTAGATTGGTTAGTTGAAGTTCACACGTGCTAGGTAGTGGACTTGAATAGGAAGAAGAAGTTGGTGTGGTTGTGTGTAATGAACATCAGAGGTGCCTAAGTATTTTTCAATACTAAGGCCCTGTGGAGTTAAATAAAAAGAGTGTGTGTTGCATTTGAATTCATTGGATCATGAGTATGGAGTTTCCGAGGCTAAGGATTAATGAATGCATGTGAGCCATAGACTTCCACTCAGACTACAGACACAAAAGGGTGGGGGTTTATGGCTGACACTATGACACTCGTAATATGACATTTTTGGGCCCGATTTTGTCATATAAAAGGAGTAATTAATGCGTGCAAGTGGTGGGACCCACACTAAGGATTTGCCTAATAATCGTTCTAAACCTCGGTTTCAAAACATACATTACACTTTTGAGTCTTTGGATTTTGATGGAGGTTGGAGGGTTTAGGGATTGTTGAATATGCAAACTGGGATTTCTCTTCTTGATTCAAAATCTGTCCTCACACCTGAATCTTAATCTCTTTAGATTGGAAATTTCAGTCCTCGATGACTTATGCTCCTATATTTGCCCATGCCACTCTTCAATTTCTTGGCTCTGAAGGTGACAATAGTCTTGATTGGCAGATGTTTTTTCATTTCGGTTATAATTTCAACAATTTTAGTTTGATGACCACGTCTCCACACGAAACAACTTGCACACAATTTGATAAGCATTGACCTCCTCTGCATTGGTTATGGCATTGGAAGGTGTTTACAATATGGATGAGGTTGTTTATTTTATCGTGCCCAACCAAACAAGACTCTAGCACAAGGAAAAGTTCGTGGGCGCAAAATTAAGAAGGACCGTCTTACTCTTGCTCTTGTTATAAACATAATAGGCACTGACAAGTGAAACCCTATGATTATTTACAAATCTCTATACCCAAGATGCTTTGGGAGGTGGTTGCCAACAAATTATATGTGGTGATTTGCAAACCAAATGGTATGGATGACATCATATGTGTCTGACAATTGGATGATGAGCCTCAATGTACAATTCAAATCTCAAAAGCGCAAGGTACTTTTCATTATGGACAAATTTGTTACTCATTCCCTTGAGCATGTTGGTAGGGGTGGATCATTTGGTTTTCAACCTTGTAGTTGAGCAATATTATTATTGCTTTTTTTATCACCCAATGTTACAAGTGTGGTACAACCCTTGGATTAGGGAATAATTGCTTCATTCAAAGTTCAGTTTATGAAGAAGCTTTTGGAATGGGTTTTTTCTTAGTTTGATTCTTCTACTACTCACCAAAATTTGAGGAATATAGTGCCCAATGTAAGACATGCTATTATGTGGTGCTTTCAAGTGTGGAGAGAGATGAATCCCCAAATCATACGAAACAAGTGGAGGATGTCCAAGATTTTACTTGCAAATTGGAGTGCCGATTTTGCCATGGATCATGAACATGAGAAATTGAGAATGAAAGAAGCAACAAATGAATTAGCAAGTCTCATTTCCTCTTTGAATCTTGGAAGTGAAGAAATGCCTATTAAAGAATATGTGCAATTGGTAGGAGAGGAAATTGTTGATGCAAAGTACATCATCATTGAGTTGGTGGATTTGGCATGGGGTAGGGAAATCCATTTTGGGTTTAAATTTGAATGAAGATCCAATGAAGGGGAATGATGTGGATGACCAACCAACACCAATAGTCAAACTTCCTCAAGCCCATGAGTTTCCCCATTTACTATCAAATCGAAGCATCCTTCAGAGTTTTCAGTTGTAAAGGTGATGAACATGCAATTTGTTTTTTTTATGGATAAACTAAACAAAATGTCAAATTCCAACATCAACAAACATCATCAGAAGACAATAGATAATACTTTCATAGTGTGTGCAGACATCATCATGGGACTATATTTTTCTAAAGTCCATATTGTGTGACGTTGTGAGCATATTTCTCTAATAAAAATGTTGTTTCATACTTATTCATCTGCATTGTATATACAGATTGACATTTTATATTGAAATAGACCATTTTCTTGAAAAACCTCGATAATACAACATTTGAGACCAAAAATGTCATATTATGTAGAATATGACATTTTGGTTAATATGACACTTTGTTGCGTGACCAAACGTGTCATATGAAAGTGGGAGAACAATACTCATTGCAATGTTCTTCAGCAAGCTGCTAACTTGGTGCAGACTGTGTAAGTTACATACCACTGCTCGGGAAGAACCGGCGGTTAGTTACAGATGAACCGGTTGAGTTTGAGAAATAACCGGTTGAAGTTTGAGACTTAAGGAGAATTACCGATAATTTTAGAGGAATCTATAGAATATACCTCAAATGAATTAAAGCAAAACCAGAAGATGTCAACATGTAACTGGTTGGATTTAGAATCACTAGGATCTTGACCGACTACGCCCAAAAACTTCCTGGGCTCTGTTACATACAACAGAGGGTTGCTTAGGGCCACTTCACACACGAGACTGAGAGCCCGTGACCGTTGCATTTCAAGCACTCTCATTGGTGGAAAAGGCGGAGCTGGTCCAAGTTCGCTTCAAACTACGCTTGAGGGACCAACGGAGTATGTGAATGCAACATGGATGTAAAGTCTACATGGATTCCTACATGGCTCGAATGGATCGTGTTTCAAGGTCACTTGAACTATTTTCAAAAACAACCTTTTGGAGGTAGGCCTAACACAAAATTGAGAGACCATGGCACTCCAAATGCTCACAACCGTTGATTTATTCTATCTTATCATGTGTGAATAGAAATTCATTGAAATAGCATTTGGTTGAGGGTCTGGTCACATATGGCTTCACACTACACTTGAGGGTCCGTGCCCACACTACATGATTGTGGAGGTGTGTTGGGACGGGCTTTGGACACTTTCTTTTGGGCTCTCACAATTTCACGGTCACGGCTCTTAGCTTGTGTGTGAAGTGGCCCTTAGGCTGTTGCAGTGTGTCAATGTGTTGCATAAATATTGGACCCGCTGCCGAAAATATCTGTCTGGGATATCTGGCTCTGTCTATAACCATACACCTGGTGCCCTCTCGGGATTTTGTGACTTTCATAATCCAGTGGTTGCCTGAGGCAGACACATGTGGAATGTAGGAGGTTGCAGCATTCCCGAGTTGAAACTGCATTGTATAAGGTAGACAACCCTTACTCAGTTACTCTTCTTATTAGAACACCTATATTAATTGAGCCAATGCCCACCAACATGCATAACATTATTCAGATCCATATCAGTCCATATTTCCCACATTCAGTCTGAATGTGGGAAATATCAGGGAATATTCCGCATAATACTGCCAGTCCCACAGAACGCTGATATGGATCTGAATAATGTTATGTGTTAAAATCAAGTGTCCAAATTACACTAAATATTGTATCTAGTGTCACTTACTATTTGGAGTTACGCAATGCTGTATTTTTTTTATAAAAATTATTTATTGTTGATGTAATTTTGTATCAAGTAAAGATGTTAATGTTCTATAATGTCCAAACAACCAATTCAACATTTATTGGAAAAAATGAGATATACAATAAATAGCTATAGCATTGCATATTTAAAAATAGTGAGTGAAACTAAATACAATATTTAGTGTAGACACCTCACATTTATCAACACTAGTAAGCAACATGGCAATCACCGAGACAACAACATGGAACCTCCCACGATGCGAATGCTTAGAAAAACTTAGACAGGATGTCGTATACATACAAGACGCCGAATAAGAACAAAAAGGCCTGCTAATACCCACACTGGAACTAACTACCTAGTGCATTGAATTCACCTTCACACACAATAGATTCCTTGACCAAGCCATACAAACGGAAGCATATAGGTGTCACCCATTAATAGACGCAGTAAGAGCACAAGGTTGGAAAGTTAGACCCCTCATAGTCATCACTGCAAGGGTAAGGGGAGCCATCCACACAAAATATAGAACTCCTCGAAAACTTACATATCGCCACATCACTATCAAAAACAATGAATAATATCCATCAAATAGCCTTCCAATATCTCATATACCTCATACTTAATAAAACAAAAATCGATAGTAAATAAGAACATGTATTTCCTCATGCGTAGTAAATGAATTATGGACTATACAACTCTTACAAACAAGAGCCCACCTATTGCAAGTTTAGTAGGAAACCCCACCATGCACCGAGGGACTCTTGAGTAGGCACTTAGTTAGGACAAAGCTTGTCCTTTCCAACCACCTGTTGCAACTTGTTTGTAGCAAGTCATGGCAAGAAAATGCATAAATAAATAAATGTGTTTGTCCACTGGAGGCTTTTGGTTGCCAATTCTCCCAAATCCACAACCAAAAACCTCCAATTGGTTACCAAAATGATATATTTATGCATATATCTCACCATATATTGCAACAGACAAGTTGCAACGGGTGGTTGCAATGGATGGCTTTTCTTCTATTGAAGGTAGGGCCAAAGGGCTCAAATTCATGTTCACTACCCAACGTTGATTTTTTAATTTTCCTTTTCTTGGTTTGGTGTGGCTCCAAGAATGAATACTAAAAAAAGTATTTAGAAGAAATTGGATTACATGCTCAAGAAGGAAAAACGACTCCAATGTTGCTAATGATGTGAATTATGGTGTTGCTTCATTTTGAGCTGATCCAAATTTAAATGTAATCTACAAATGGGCATTACGAGAAATAGAGGCCCCCCAACAACCACTGCCTTCTTTCAAAGGTGAACACCCTGAACGGGTGTAGATAAGCTAGTTAACACCTATCTCCCCCAAGGGCAAGCCCCTATGTTCCCCACATGGTTGGTTGAAAATATCCAGCCACCTAGGTACCCCACTGTGATTGGGTAGATCATAGGTGGTAGGGTGCACTAAAAATCAAGTGCTAGGAAGGTCACCCATCTGTGTACTATTCCGACCTTAGGCAGCTTAACCTCAAAGTTCCCATGGGATCCGGGTCAAGGCCTTGGGTTTAAGCCGCCCTTCACCCAATCCAACACATGGGGGTATGGCCAACCTCCTACGCAACATTTCCTATATCTGACCGGACCCTCTACACTCATGTTACGTTGGCTCTACAAACAAGCCATTAACTCCATGCAAGCCACCAACTTCAACTGAATCCATCCATTAGTGTACATTGGTTGTTGGGGATGCATTTAGACTTGGCAGGGGTTTGGGAACAGGAGGGCCACCTAAGGGACGAATTTAGGCCAGGGCCACAATTAGTGACTTGGGTTTCACAACATCTACGTATTCTCATATGGAAGCCCAAGGCAACGATTTTTCATTTTTGTGAAACAATGTCTACTATATGTGCATTCTAAGCTAATCACTTGGTGTAAAACGACCCTTTGTCCAATGGGGGTTATAATCGAAGGGTCGAAAACCATATCTAGGGTCCTAACTTAGCTAACAAGACCCAACTGGGTTCTAAGAAGCCCATGAGTCTTGGACCCACTACTTTACATCTTTTCAATTTCTAATAAGAAAGAAGGCCAAAAGCCTCACCACCCTCTTTGGCTCAAGAGTCTCTCTGTCACTTGCTGCTCTCTCCTTCCCACTCTCGCTTTCACTCTAATGTTGGTGGATTGCATAATGCCGTGCGGTCTTTAGATTTATGAGTTGGAAGGAGTTTCCCGCTTGAAGGTTTTATAGTGTTCAAGGGCGTTAGAATTTTTGGCTTTCCAAATTTTTGTTCTAAGCCCTACACACCCAAGTTGCATGTTTGGAGATTCGGTTTGAATGCTAGGAAATAGGGGAAAAGACAACGTTGTCCGCTTCTATGCTTACGGATTCGTTTTCAAATCTTAGAGTTGCCCTCTTCAATGCTTAGAGCTTGTGCTTCAAAGCTTACAAATTTGGCTTAGGCTTAGAGATTGGCTTTCAATTGCACATCCAACTTTACATCTTGTAGGTTTGCATTCCCAACTTCCACTTATCCCATTGATCTTCCCCTTTCCCGCATCAACCTACCATTCTCCATTTGCGGCCTTCCTATTGCCCTACTCTTTGCCCTTCCCTTCTATCCACCTCCAATATCTACCTACTTGTCCTGCCCAAACCTGTGTTGTTGCTACTAGTTCTAACACCATGTTGTTGTTGCGCTTATTTCTTTGTTGCAATGGTATATTATTGTTTCCTAGGTGATTATTTACTTTCCTTAGAGTACGGGCATTCCAAATTTGAGTTCTGGCACTTTGATTAGGACGTGGGCCCTTTCGTTTTATGATGTGCCAACTATGTTTTGTTTTGTTTTGCTTTGAAAATCTTATATTTGTTTTGTGCTTACAAATGGTTTGTTTTCCTTGTGATGATTTAATTTGCTTTGTGATAGAATGTTCGTTTGATTTTAAGTCGTTGGAAATGTTGGTTTAGTTTCTTTTTGGTTATGAATGTATAGGGGTTTCTTTATGTTAAGATGTTAATTTAGTTTTGGTTAATTTTGTTAATTGTTTTGATTGGTTTTCCTTATAATGGACATATAGTTTCATTTGATTTTTCAATGTCATTTGGGAACTTTCCGTTAGTATATAATTTGAGTTTCTTTTTCTTTTGTTGTAATTATAATATATATATATATTTATTTTTATGTTATCATTTTTGATACATATTAGATGAATTACGATTGTATCCATGTGCTGAATATTACCTATCTGGAAATGGTGAAATTAAGCCACTTTCTTTACACTGTAGTAAATCCCCTTTCCCCAATGTCCATTGATATTGTGCCTTCTGATGGAGAAGTTGAAGTTCATTTTTCATCACGTAATTTAGATATCCATCAACTTTAGGTATTGTTGATGGTTTTTTTTTGGTTATTCTTGAAACTATAACTTGGTGTGGTAATTTTTTGAAGCATAAAATTTATTGTCTTGTTCATTGTTGGAACTCTTCAACTAGATAGTGACTTGGAGCTTACAAAAGTTGTTAACACCGGTTTCGTTAAAAGTGCAATTCAATATGTAAAAGTGCACATGAACAAATTATTGCAAACGCATAGATTTCAATGAAAATACGAGCATATTATAATTGTCTTGGCTATAAATGAAGGAATTAGAAATATGGGTATAGTTATTTCAATGTGCTTGGTCATTAATCAAATTATAATTTGGTGATTTTTGTAAAAAGACTTGATTCTACAATAATACGAGGAATTCTTTTTATGGGAGCTATGTATAATTATACATTAACATTTTATATTATTTATTTGAACATGGTTGTAAATCCAAAAATATGAAATATATATTCTATGGTCAAGATAAAAAATTGAGGTACTTTATCCATGCAAAATTGTGGAAAAACATCATTGCATATGAACAAGTTTGAATTTCTAATTACACAAAGAATACCAATAAATAATTCATCATCAACAAGATAAAATGAGTCGCATTCACATCAATCCTTGACAAGTTTCAACTTCAACATTGTATTTTATAAAAAATGCATCAGCTTTGAAGCTGTGGAAAGTACATAGTTGAAGCTAATATTACAACTTTATTCTAAAAGGTTTAGGTGATATTCAAAATGAAACTTTTCACCATTGGGAATTTTTAACTCTTTCTCAGTTCTTATGCCCAAAACGGTAATCAAATTTTGGGTCCCAACGGTATTATGCCAAGCAGTGAAAATTGAATCAATCGGAATACAACCATGTGGTTCTCGGGAGGGTTCCCAAGCACGTTGTATACAATTTGTATACCGATTGTGGAACTTCCCTTCTTCATCTTGTAATCCTCTTGGCATTTTAGGTTGATACCATAAAACGTTTGCAACACCATTCTCACAAGCTTGTTGACTTAAAGAAAGCACCTTTGCCACAAAAAAAGGAATTCCTAAGTGTCGATCAATATCATCGGTTTCCATTGCTACAACCATTCCCACCTTCACATCTTGATGCGGATCAAATGTTGAAAACCGGTCAATTGCAATATCATTGGATATGATGAAATTAGATGCATTGCCTTGGCGTTCACTTCGTCCTCTTCCACGTCCCCCTCTAACTCGTCCTCCTCGTTCACGGCCTTGACTTCCTTGTCGTTCATTTGTTTGTCCCCTATTTATTTGTTCATCCACTTGTCCTACATTTCCTTCTCTTCTTCTACCCTGCCCTCGTATAGTATTTGAAGAACCACGAATGCGATGTCCTCTTGGCATTTCGGAACGAGGTCCAAAATAAGATGTCTCCATCACAGGAGGAAGAGATTGCAAAATGTCCAGTACTTGAGAATCTAGTGGTTGCACTTCTGGTGGTACTGGACAATGTATAGTTGACAAATTTTCCAAAAGAGGCCAAAATGGTGCAGAAGCAGCCTCAGAGTGATTTTGCAAGGGAAAATCTTTCAAATAAGAATTGAAACTATCAGTTGCATCAATAGCACGAAGATTCTTCTCAATGTCCATGTAGCGTGCAATATGTCGTTCTTTCAGTAAAATGAAATCGTTCAAAGCCTTCAATTCCCTATCTTCTGGCTCAGCAATAGGTGCCAAGGGAATTTGAAGGCGAACATCTGGAATTTCATAAAGACAAATATGTCCATGTTCAGGAATCCATGATAGAGACCTTGCATAGTCTTTGTATTGAACATGTGGCTTATTATCTCGCATATAAAATCTGAAATGATGAGGTTTACTAATCCCAACAAATGCATCTTCTCGCAAATACGGTGTAATGAAACTCTTCCAGTCTCTAATATATTCAAGATGCTCTGCATGAATAAATGGTTCAGTAAAGGTAGGACGTTCACGAATAATTTGCAACATTTTTTCCAAGGAATCAATATCTTGTCGCTTCAAAGCTAAAGATATATAGCTAAAACGTTGATCAATGTCCTCATGGGTATGATCTACTATCAAAAATGATAATTGAATCTCTTTAAAGAATCCAAGGGCTACTAGTGTTGCACAAAGGCCAAGAATATAGACATTCTTGTTTTCTCTCCCACAATTATCTGCTTGGATGCGGAGTACATGTGGAAGTCGTCCTCTTCGGTGCTTTACATCACATAAAACTTTCATAATGGATGTAACCACTTGATTACTATCATGCTTGTGATGAGAATCCACCCATACATGACAATATAAACCAATGCCATGAACAAGGACTCCACACAAATGAGTCTTTACAAATCGAGACTAAATGTCTTTTACCGTTTGTTTGAATCTAGGCACAATTGTGGTATTTTGGTCCATACCATCAATAATGAGAGTCATGATATCATCAGGGCTTTCAATTGCCGCTTGTCGTGCTCGACTATAATCTTTTCTCTCTTCCATGGTCAAATCAATATGGAGATTATAAGATTGTTGAATAGCTTGCTTCATACGTTCATTAGGCATTGCCTTAATGCTCCCTTTGTATTCCCAACATATATGGCATTTTGAAAATCTTGATTCTGTGGGAACATGTACATTGGTATATTCTTGTTTCCACATTTTCTTGAAAGTTGACAATCCAACTTTAGCCTCACCCATACGTTCCAATGCATTATTTATAGCAGTCCATACTTCATATTGACGCACATTCATAGGTAGACAAATTACTTCAACATTTTGTCCATCGGATTTTCGACGAACCTGGCGATGAGGTTGAGGTTCTCCAAAAAACTTAATATATGACTCGAAATGTGCTCGGGCCATACTAATATGAGTACCTTCTTTTCTCCTTCCGCAATTTCCATGAAAAACATCTATCACATCAATTTCTCGTATTTCTGATAAAATAGAATGTAACCTTCGAAGTGAATATCCCACTGCATTTGCAAAACATGCAATGCAAACCTTTTGTCCAACTATCCTTGCTTCAAATTTCATCTCCATTGGTGAAGTTGGACATGAAACTCTAAATCCTCGAAGAGTTGTTAGTATCCAACATGCTCTGTCTTTATACTTTGTCATACCCAATGCTTGATATCACAAAGATAAAATATCATGTTCATGTATATTTTGGAGGCATTGGTTTTTACAAGGCCTTTTAATTTTTGCTTCACGTACTGCATTTAAAGTAACCTTATAAGCTCTGGAAACTCCTAGGATGCGAGGACCCTTAGATTTCTTGTTTGGTCGAGTTCTATGAACATATGGACGACGAGCACGAGATTCAGGTAACCCTTCCATAGTGTGTTCAAAAGATGAACAACCATAAGTAGAAGTATTTGACATTTGGCTCATAGGAGGTGATGGAGTACATTCTATATGAGGTAAATGCAAATAAGGAGATGTTGGTAGTTGAGATTGTTTTATTTGACTTCTAGGCCATTGAATGAACTTGTGAAGGCAATCACTCATGAATGTGAAATTCAATTCATGAACCCAAGTTTCTGGGATTGTAATATCTTGTATGAAAACCACTGCATCATCTGGAGATATTGGTTTACCATGTAATATATCACCGACAACCATATCTTGTAAGAGTCCTTTTCCAACTTGTTTGCCATGAATGTCGTAAATAAAAACAAAACTTTGGTCCTCCGATAATCCTTCGCAATTAAGAAGATATTCATTTTGCATCTCACAACTTCTATTTGTACGATGTCGAATGAATGAAGGAGATCCACCTCCAACTTCACGTTCCATTGAATCCAAAGAAGAGTCCATGTAATTTATTTCATGATATATAAAAGCCTGATCAAGAAGAAAAAAAACATTCATAAGAACATGTTAAAACTGTTTGAGATGTTATATATTTCAATAATAACTTAAGTAACAAACTTTGCAATGAAAAAAATAAAACATACATTAGAATTCTTTTGTAGAAACGTAAAGTATATAGGTAAGATTGGATTGACAATCCATTTGATAAAGTTATTGTGTGTAGTTGGAGGTATGAAATGTGCCTCACTCCCTTAGACTTAGAAAAAGTTACCTACTCATTCGGAGAGTGTGGCATGTGCCCCACCCCTCAAAGCCGAATAAAAACCAATTACCGTTATAGAGGGTGTGGCATGTGCCTCACCCCTCAAAGCCGAACAAAAATTAATTACCGTTGTAGAGGGTGTGGCATGTGTCCCACCCCCTCAAACCCAATAAAAAGTAATTATTGATATTCAAGGTGTGGCATGTGCCCACCCCCTCAAACCCAATAAAAAGTAATTATTGATATTCAAGGTGTGCATGTGCCCCACCCCCTCAAACCCAAATAAAAGTAATTATTGATATTCAAGGTGTGGCATATGCTCCACCCCTTCAAATCCGAACAAAGTTAATTATTGTTAAAAAGGGTGTGAATATTAATGTAGATTTTATTTTTATAGTGCATTTTATAATAAATGATGTTTTAAAGTTGTCTCTATAATATTTATTTCCATTAAATTCTATATTTATAGAAATTCTATTTTTTTCAAAAAAACCAAAAACACCGGCGCACTCAAAAAATTTCAAGTCTAAATTCCTTAATCTGTGCATGATACAACAATACAACCTTAGTCAACACATATAAGATTAAAAAAATGCACATTTGAACTTACCTAAAACTCCACTTAGGGTTTAGGTTTAGGGTTCTATTGCTCATGTCTTCCCACTTCTCTTCTCCTCCGCTCTTCTTCGACGTCGCTCTTCTAGGAGACTTGTCTACTTCGGCTGCAAATGTTTACTCCAACTTCTATTGTTTCTTGTTCCGCATGTTGCTTCTTTCTGCGCCTGCTCCATCCTCTTGCGCCTGCTCCTTCCTCCTCCTGCACCTGCTATTGCCTCCAGCGCCTACGCCTTCCTGCTTTGCATGCTCATTCTTGCTGCGCTTGCTACTTCCTACTGCGTCTGCTGCTTCCTCCTTCGCCTGTTGTTTCCTCTAGCGCCTGCTCCTTCTTGCTGCCCCTGCTGCTTCCTGAAACGGCCTGTTGCTTCTTCCTGCGCCTGCTGCGTCTTCCTGCCCCTGCTGTTTTTCCAGCGCCTGCTGCTTCTTCCTGCGCCTACTGTTTTTCCAGCGCCTGCTGCTTCTTCCTGCGCCTGCTGTTCTTCCAACGCCTACTGATTCTTCCTGCGCCTGTTGTTTCTTTGGTACCCACTCACGCTTTCATCTACTTGTTGTGTGTTGAAAGTTTAGGATGTTTTCAGTAGTACTGAATCATCCAATTTTTGCTTCCATTTTATCATCTTGTTGTCCATTCTTCCACACATTAAGATCTTATTAGCATCACATTCAAAGTTTACTTCAATGCAACACTTTCATTGAATTAAATATCTGGTTCTTAAATTCATTTTGGATCCAGATCTAGATCTTCATTTGTTTATCTTAAATAATATTATTTATTTATTATCAGAAAAGAACATCCTTACCCTTGTTTGAAAAACTGAATTTCTCTTATCTTTTGATATAGAAGGTGACCCACATGCCTCACCTTTGTTTGCAAATCTAAATTTCTTTTAATTTGTGATATACAAGGTGAGGGGCATGCCTCACCCTTGCTTGTAAAGCTGATTTTTTCTTAAGTTGTGATATACAAGGTAAGGCACATTGTGAGCCAAATTTTTGGTCATTTAGTGAAACTATGGGCAAATAGTGAAATACTGGATGAAAGAGCATCCAAATAGATGAATATAGTTGAACCATAGGCTAGGAAGTTAGTTATAACCATTGGCATGGGCTTAGGTGCCCTTAGTTGGTTACTGTAACTATCGTCCTCTTCCCCGCCGAGCTAAGAGGGCTGGCGAGGGGGAAGAAGCCAGACAGTCTTAGATTATTGTTGAGCGCAGAGAAAGAACTATAGGCTGATCTCCCTTAGCACCGCAAGCGGGCGAGGTTAATTATTGTGAAACTATCTTCTGAGTAAAGCTTAGTGATCACCGCAGTGATTGCGGGACACTGGTTTCTGTGAAGAACATTGTTATTTTTGATTTTGTGTTATTGAATGACCGAAGTGAGTCAAACTATTTCCTGTTTCTGAAGAGTGATGTGGATTGTGAACTATTGTCCATTGTTGAAGTTGTAATTGACAGACTGAGAGGTTGTGAGTATGTTTGAGCGAATCCGAGCGTGAAGCAGAATTGGTGAGTAATGCGATAAACAATTGTCGGTTCTTAGGATTGCAATTGACTGAGACCGAAGTCGAGAGTGGAATGGAGTGTATTTTGATTGCAGAGAGCAATGAGAGATTGAGAGAATCGATCAACCTCGAAGAGAGAGAGAGGGAATATGAATGAGAGTCGAGAAATCTGAGAGGAGTAAGGAATAAGAGAGAAATCCAAAGTGAAAACTATTGACGGATGAGAGTGAACATTGTGTAACCATTGTCGAAGCAAGAGTTCTCGAACATAGTTGAGCCTATTGGAATGGTGAATCAGGAGTGCGAAGATTGTTATGTGAGCGAACTATTATCCGAGCGTGGAAATACCTTCTGTTTGAGCGACATTGAATAACCAGAAAGTGTAGAGTGAGGAATTGAATCAAACTATGAGCATTGAGTGTTAATGTGTTAACCTAAAGCAAAGGGAGAGGAAGAGTGGAACAATTGCCTGAGGAGAGGTAGGACAATCCAAGAATATAGTTCCGTGTCGATTCGAACTACCTTGTGAGAGACAAACCCTGAGAGAGGGAAGGCCGAGAGTTTAACTATTGGCGATTGTTTAGGTCTGTGATAGGCAGCGTGAGATGAATACGTTTGGCCAAGTGTCAGCCTACGAGTGAAAACTATGGACTATTGTTAGCCTGTGTCAGACAGCGTGAGGAAGTCGGAGAGTCCAGGGTCTATGAGTGGAACAATTGACTATTGTTAAGACCTATGAGAGGCAGTGAGGAAGAAGAAAGAGCATATTGTTCAGCCATATGAGATTATAATTGAATCATAATTTTAGGCTGATAGATTTATAATTGAGAAGAATGGAATTTATGAGAGAATCTCAATCAATTGATATGATGAGAGAAAGATTCAGATCAGTTGATTAATGAGAGAAACAAGAGATTAAGTTGATTAAGTTGATTGAGTGTAATTGAGTTAGGATAAACTTTGGATTATCAATGTGAATTAGGCATAAGTTATCCTAGAGTTAAATGGACTTTCATATGATTGTGTAGTATAGAAAATTGATCTTTGAGTGTGAGATGCAAGCTAACCCGATCAACTATTGTCTTGTGTGTTACCCTGGTTGTTGTTGTTGCAGGTTGCGCAGGGCAATCAAGACTATAGCTTGACTTGCCGGTTGTTGTTAGTTGCATAAGTTGTAAGTAATGATTAAATCCTGGAGTTAATGAATGAACAATTTGTCTTGCATTCAAATTAACATTGACCAATTAATGAAGGAGTTATTGTGATTTGAAGATGCATTGGCCAATGGTTACCAAAGACAATTGTGATACTCAAAGACTATTGTTCTCGAAAGACTATTGTTATACAATCTCATGACGAGATGGTTACTATGGTGACAGACACACGTACCCCACTGAATGAAATACAGTAAGAAGAAACCTTGTGAGAAAAGAGAGAAGAAGATAGATAAGAGATGTTTCAGAGTGAAGATAGCATACCTATTGTCTAATTAATGAACTATAATGTGACAGATGCCTGTAATAGACACTAGTTAAGCCTTCCTTGAGAGTCTGTACCCTGGGTTTTTGTTTATTCGGTCATAGCAAACAACTAACTACACACATGCCTCATCCTTGTTTGCAAATTTGAATTTCCCTTGAATTGTGATATACAAGGTCAGGCACATGCCTCACCCTTGCATGTGAATCTAAATTTTTCTTAAATTGTGATATTCAAGGTGAGGCACATGCCTCACCCTTGTTTGCAATTTTGAATTTCTCTTGAGTTGTGATATACAAGGTGAGGCACATGCCTCACCCTTGTTTGCAAATTTGAATTTCCTTTGAATTGTGATATACAAGGTGAGGCACATGCCTCACCCTTGCTTGTGAATCTGAATTTTTCTTAAGTTGTGATATTCAAGGTGAGGCACATACCTCACCCTTGTTTGCAATTTTCAATTTCTCTTGAGTTGTGATATACAAGGTGAGCCATATACCTCACCCTTGTTTGCAAATTTGAATTTCCCTTGAATTGTGATATACAAGGTGAGGCACATGTGTCACCAAAAATCCTCCACCCTTCGATTTCGTCCTAGCCCGAGTGAAAAAGTTTATAATGACATGTAGAGACTTCTCTCTTTGTAACCCAATATATAATTCCAATCTACCCTTGGAATATACACAACTTGATTAACACCACACTATGTAGTTTTCACGGGGGGTTCACTCCATGTCAAATTGAACACCACGTGCGGCCAAAGTTTGCTACCCCTATATTACATGGAATAGATAAATTTAAAAATTATGATATTTTTTCTACATATACATAACCATTGATAATATCTTTTGTATATATTTTTGAAATTTTTGGTCATCTTTATTTTTTTAGCAATTATTTTAGTTCAATTTTGCGTCATTCTAGTTAGAAACGGTATGTTTTATTAAAAAAACAGACCATCAAATTTTATCACCATTTTTTACTATGTAATAGATACTGTGTATATCTACCCATGAAAAAAAAATTGATAAAATTTTGACCCATTTTGGTGATGCAACTTACCAAAAGTAGATTTTTTTTGGCCGCACGTGGTGTTCAACTTGACAATGGAGTGACCCCCCCGTGGTAGTTTTACATTCCTTAATGTCGGGCAAGGTTATATCCTTAGCCTTTTCTAATGTCCACCCGGCCGCTTTGGCCACGCATGCCTTCAAAGATATCCCTCTTGTGAATCGAGTCCTTGCTGTCGACTCCACACTACTACATGAGTTCTCGCTTATTGATTCCGTGCTATCACATGTCATCGTGGTTGATTCCGTATTGGTACATGACACTTCGCTTGTGGATTCTATGAGCACATAGGCTTTAAATACAAGTATTAAAAAATACTTATATACTTATCCTTGCCCTTCCTTCTCTAAGTTCTTCTTGATGTAAATCTCTATCAATGTCTTCCTACTAAACTTCAGAATAGTATAACTCCCACCCAACTTATGTTCTTCAAGTGAAATTTGGTACACTTGTTAAGTACCTTATCAAAAATCTTCACACCAAATTTTGGCACAAACAGAGTTCATATGAAAAAGTTATGCATGAAATTCTAACTCTAACTACTTAGTATGAATGCTGTGATAAAGCATCCGGTCATTAAAACTCTAATAACTTCCAACTCCTACGTCCAATCAATCTAAAATTTTGACACAAGATAGATATATAAGTTCAGAAGGTAGTGTCAAATTTTGGTATCCATATCTATAACCCTCTAAGAGATACATATTTTCAAACCTTGCTGCTTTGTTCCTAGACACCCTCCCCTTCAACTTTTAATAACTCTTTCATCCCAACGACTGAAGCTCTCAATTTTTTACCACAACTCCCATACTTTATAATAAACAATTCCTCAAATTTTCATACCCATTGAATACTCTGATCATCCATAATTGACAAATCTCTCACTATAAAGTTCTGCTCAAGTTCATAACTAATAAAACACTACAAGTAATGCACCTAGTACAATCTAGTCACTCTAAATGCCACAAGTTTAAACAAGTTTGAACTCTCTCACTTCAATATGAATCTCAATGCAACAAGTTGAAGTTTACAATCAAACTCCAAATTCCTTAAATCCAATCTACTTCTAACAAGAGGTCAATCCCTCTTCAAGGCTAAATAGCCTTGGCTCTTCTCTTAAGAACTAAGCACACACATGTGCTCCTATCTTGCTTCCCACACACCCACACTTATAACCCGTGGGGTGCTTAAGGAGCACGAAGGAAAGAGAGGATGAGTGAGGGAAGAATGAGGGATTATATAGTGAGTTGAAAGGGAGAGAGGGCATGAGGTAAGGATAGGGTGAGAGGATTAGAGCCTCCAATTACAACCCCTTAACCTTCTCCTTCTAAGTAGGGACTCATCCCATTCACAAGGCTCTCGATAAGCCTTCGAAATCTCCTCCTACTTTGTAGGCTCTTATCTTATCTCCTAAGCCTTCCTCCCTCAAATGATCAACAAAGATCCTAATTCAAACATTTAACTAACCTTGGCTTTCTACCTACCACACTTTACCAAGGTATGTCCTCATACTACTTAAGTCCACTCCACACAAGCCTAATGCTTCAAACTTAGCTTTCTTCAAGCTTCACTCTTTTTATATTTTTGTGAATAATCATAAATTAACAAAATACTACTTGTAATGTTTTACAAGTGTTAACAACACATGTGGACATCAATTTGGGCTCACATTATTGGCGACCATCTGGGACCGGCTCCTAGAATATCTTGCTTGAAGTCAAGTGTCTTCATGTGTGGAATTGCTTGCACCTACTTCCGGCCGTTCGTGTCGGGAAGCTTTGTCCATTGAGTGTCTCCAATTGTACCGAGTTGTTAGGAAAGGTATTCACCACAATGTAAGGACCTAACCAAACCGCATCAAATTTGCCCGGAAAATCCTTTTTCTTTCCATATTGGAGCATGACCAACATTCCTCGTTCTAATGGCCTCTTCTTGTGACGCTTGTCAAAGATAACCTTCCTTCGCCTTTGAATTGCTTCCATGTGTTGAGCGGCCCTCCGCCTCTTCTCATCCAACTCCTCTAGATCCCCGAGCCTATTTCTCAAAGACTCATTGTTGTTGAGGCGTGTCCCTATTGCAACCCTCAATGACTCCACCTCAAATTCAATAGGGAGTGTAGTCTCAATACCGTAAACCAAAGAAAACGGAGTAGCTTGTGTTGTCACTTTGTAAGTCGTCCGATAAGCCCACAAAGCCGCGTTTAACTTGACGTCCCAATATCTCTTTGAGTCGATGACCGTCTTGCGTAAAATGCCCACTAGAATCCCGTTCACCCGCTCCGTTTGACCATTAGTTTGAGGGTGATAGGGAGTAGTCTTCCTATGGTCGATCTTAAACCTCTGAGTCATCTCTGAAATGAGGTCATTAAGAAAATGTGTACCTCTATCACTAACTAGAATCTTTGGGACTCCAAACCTAGTAATGATATTTTCATACATAAATGTGGCGGCATGTGCGGCCGTGTCGGTTTTTACCGCCTTGGCTTCCGCCCATTTAGTCAAGTACTCGGTAGCTACAACAATGTATGCCATCCCTCTCGAAGAGTGGGGATGGACCTCCCCTACATAATCTATTCCCCATTTCTCAAAGGGAACTAGTGGTAATGAAATGTGCAATGGCATCTCCATCCTAAGGTCATTTCGAGCGTACCTTTGGCAAGCATCACATCTTCTAACATAGTCGTGTGAATCCTGAAATAATGTAGGCCAAAAGTAACCTGCTCTAAGGATTTTCTGGCCGGTAAGTTGACCAGAAAAATGCCCTCCACAAGCACTATCATGACAAGCCTCTAGAATATCCGGAACCTCTACTTGCGATCCACATCTTCTCAAGATGGTGTCCGCTCCTCTCCTGAACAATCTATTGCCTATCACTGCAAAGTGCCTACTATTGACTCTAACCTTTTTTTTCTCCTCTTTCGTCCATTCGGTTGGTAATTGTTGAGTGGTCAAGAACTCTACAATTCCGGCATACCAATCCGGTGTGGACGTGACTACAAACAATCTATCATCCATGAGGCTATCATCTATTGGCGTAGTGCCCATCTCCTCCGACAATCTAGACAAGTGGTCGGCTTGTAAATGCATGCGGCCCGGTTTATATTCCACCGTGTAATCAAACTCTTCGAGTAACAAGACCCACCTAGCCAACCTTCCACTCAACTCCAGCTTGTTGACCAAATATTTAATGGCCATGTGATCCACAAAAAACACTACCGGATTACAAATAAGATAGTGCCTAAACTTCTTGACCGAAAATACCATGGCTAGACACTCTCTCTCCGTAGTGGAGTAATTCCTCTCCGCGGAAGTCAATTGCTTACTAGCATAAGCTACGGGTAGATCCTTCCCCTTCTCTCCCGTGGATTGACACAAGGCACTACCCACCGCTACGTTGCTAGCATCACAATACACATGAAAAGGCTTTTCCCAATCCGGGGGCCTTAAGACAGGATAAGTGCTCAATTTGGACCTTAATTCAACAAAGGCCTTTTGGCACTCATCCGTCCAAACAAATCTAACATCCTTCTTGAGCAAATGAGTGATAGGGACCGCTATCTTTGCAAAATCCAGAATCAACTCTCTATACCACCCCACATGTCCTAGCAACTTAGAGATCCCCTTGGCATTTTTCGGAGTTTCCAACTCATCAATGACCGCGATCTTGTCCGGATCCGGTTCTCTCCCCTTTTCACTCACAACATAACCCAACAAAACTCCTTTTGTACCCCTAAAAATGTCTTGTCCGGGTTTAATGCCAACCGCATTTGCCTACACCTAACCAAGGCCTCCCTCACACAATGCACATGCTCTTTAGTACTAGATTGGGTACTAAAATCATCAATATAAACCGTCATGGACTTGAAGAGCAAGTCGCTAAAGATATACATGACTAGTCGTTGGAATGTTGCCGGTGCGTTGCATAAACCAAATGGCATCACCACCCATATGAAAGTCCCCCAAGGTGTCGTAAATGCCGTCTTGTGCAAATCCGCGAGCGCTATGGCTACTTGGTTGTAGCCGGCGTATCCATCCATAAATGTGTACCTCTCATGACCCCCTACCTCCTCTAACAACAAGGTAATGAACGGCAAAGGAAAGTGATCCTTTTGCGTACAATTATTGAGCTTCCTATAGTCTACATAAACTCTAAGCTTCCCATTTTTCTTTTTCACTAACACCATAGGAGAAACCCAATCCGTAATCTCTACCGGCTTTATAAACCCAGCCTGCAACAACCTCTCTAATTCCGCCTTGACCAATAATTGCAATCTAGGGTTCATCCTTCTCTTTTTTTGTCTCACCGGTTTTGAGCCCGGAACTAACGGAATACGATGCTCAACCATCTCTCTAGGAATCCCCTTGAGCTCATCGTATGACCAAGCAAAAGTATCACTAAACTCATCTATCAAATCACTATACTCCTTAATCTCCTTCTCATCGAGTTTAGAGCCCATCTTCATTGGTCTAACTTTCTCATTCTTCATTTTAACATCCACAAACTTCCAATCCTCTTTGACCACTCGTGTTTGCTCCTCGGTATCTCTATACCAATCGTTGGGTACATTAGGGTAGTCCTTGACATCATGACCCACGATAATGCCCGTAGAAGTAGTTTTAAAATGCAAAGCGGGCTCTAACTTTGAAAGTTCTAACATGGCCTCCTCATCTTGAGTCCCATCTACATGTACCAAACTCACATCACTCAACTCAATATCATCTAACCATGGAGTGAGTCCTCCCTTCACCCATTCTTCCTCCGTGAGAACCTCACACGGCTCTAAGGACAAATAATCCTCTCTAGACACCCTATCTTGGAGAATACAACTATGAGTCATCATCATGACGTCGCTAATGGACTCCGTGTATTGTCTTGACCAATGTATAAAATCTCCATCAACATCTTGATTGTAAAAATTAGGACCTAAGAACCCGCTAGAAGAATACATTTTAGCCTTCTCCTTGTCTTGAACAACTTCCACCAATGTATCCTCAAAATCCTCCTTAATTCCACCATTTTCCTCTTCATCCGACATTGGATCAATCTCCTCCCTAACCCAACCACCTAAAGGTGCAATAGAGACCTTGACTTTATTATCTACGGGACCATAGGTGATAGAAGGTTTGTGTCCTCCCCAATCTACTACGGCGTTAGACATCCTTAACCAAGGTCGCCCTAACAAAATGGGGAATGCATCCTTATTGTCGTGCATTTTAATGACTTGGAAGGTCACAATGTATTCTTCACCTCCCGTGTTAAGCCGACAATCTTTGATAATCCCCACCGGAACCACCGGACTTTGATTGGCCATATTAATCACAAATGGCGACGGACCCGTCAAACTTAAGCCCAATTTCCGCATAGTGTGCTCGGGTAGAATATTGAGACTACTTCCACCATCCACCAAAACATGAGGAACCACCTTGTCCACTATTGTTACTTCAATCTCCACCGCCTTGACTTCCCGAGTTCTTCCTTGCATTTGGACCCTTGCCGACACTCCAGTCTTTGGCCTCTTGGCCCTCCTATTCACGGGCATCCCGTCCTTCACACGGGGAGGTCACTCCCTCTTTAATTAATGCATACACGTGCGCTCAAGACCTATTTATCGGGGGGCTATTTACCTTGTAGAAAAGATTATAAGGCATGGTATTTTTCAAAATAAAGGTAAATTCTTGTATTTTAATACACCCTATCAATAATTATAATTTTTGGGGGAATCATTTTAAAACACCCTATTTTACTTATACTACATTTTTTTCCTTCCCGGCACGTGGGTAGAGGCCATTAACTCCACGTTGGAACCGTTGGTTCAGTAACGTTCAAGCAAGCCAACCTGCAAAGTCATCCATCCAAGCATTTTCAATAGAAAATTACCTCTTTTCATCCACTAGCACAGACCCTACCCTAGACCTGCTACCCCTAGTAATTGTTTCCACGCTATTTTACATGTACTGACTAGATAAAAGAGGCCATTAGATGTGATGGTATTTTACATGTAAACATGTTTCACTATTTTAAACCCCCTATATTACATGTACATTTTTTGCAAAATTTACCTACAATGAATATATTAGACCCTATTTTTTATCGCACGTTGTTCTACGATTTTTCGCCAGTGACCTCCCCGTGGTCCTTCAAAGTTTTCCTAGCTACCGGTGAAATTTCTAACAATTGGCCAAAGGTGATATCGGCCTTTAGTGAGCTAAGGTCGGCCCAAAGGTCGTATCCATCTACTCTATCGGCCTTAGGCCTTCTAACACTATCAAACTCCTCTATGGGAATGCCCGGACCTTCCCACTCTCCTACATCACCACCCTCTAAATCATGGATGACATTAGACCTCTCCCTCTCATTGGCAATTTCATTTTCTCTCTCTAATGCCTTAGTGGCCTTCCTAGCCTCTCTAATTACATTCTCCAAATCCGAAAAATAAGGAATTTCCCCCAATGGATTTTCCTCTTCTTCCTCCTCCTCTACTTCTAATGGTGCATTACCCCTCATTGCTCTAGTGGTAACGGCTAATGCCGGAGCCTTATGCACAATTTCCTCCTTAAGACTTTTTAACTCGTATGAAATGGAGTTAGCATGTGGAAGACATGAACCTTGACCATTTGTGGACATTTCTAAATTTACCGGAACGGTAGAAGAATCCATAAATCGGACATCTTGAGATGTAGACGGTCCCATTTGTTTAGGTGATTGTGTAACTTGCCCCGAAAGATTCGTATTCCCATCATAATAGAAGTTAGAAGGTTTAAGGGTATTATTACCTTCATTTTGTGAACCCCTCGTATTCTCTTGATCCGGTTGGGTTGGGTTAGTTGGAGGGTTCGGTGCTCCACTTACCTTGTCCGGATGATGACATTGGTTAGAAGCGTGTGGCCCCCCACAATTATTACACACTTGACCTTGGTTTTCGGACCAACATTGCCCTATGACGTGGTATCTACCGCAAAGATGGTGAAAATCCTTTTTTTCGGTACTTTGGTTAGTTTGTCCACGTGGCGGAGGGCCCCGATTATTCCCTTGGTTTTGACTCGGACCCCTTAAGTTTTGTTGATGCCCATTATTGTTCGTTCGTTGATTGCGGTTCGGCCCGTTTCTACAAAATTGTAGTGTATGACCGTGTTGTTGACAATTAGTGCACCAAAATCCCGATGTGTGGTTTCCCGACTCTATTTGAGGTGGAGGACCGGGTTGTTGATTTTTGATCAACAATGCCATTTGGTCCGTTAGATTTTGAAATTGTTTTAACATTGTCTCTTGGAACCCTAGTTGAGTAGCACCTAGTCGTTGCTCTATCTCTTCAATTTGAGGGTCTACCCTAGGGGCCGGTAATGCTAACATGGTTGGGGGGGCCGTTACCGCTAAGGGAATTGAGGCCGCTTCAATGGCGACATATGGAGGGCGATTATGCGGCCTAATCGGGTCCATTCCCGTCTTAGGTAGGAGAGGGATGAATTGAGGGATCAACTCATTCTCTTTCCTCCATAGCCGCTCATAATCCCTCTCAATATGTTCCATATCCCTAGCGGCTACCTTAGCCTCAGCTAGGGTGCGAGGGTTCCTTTGTAATACACCCCTAATTGTAGTCGCTTTAACAAACTGTGAGCCCAAAAGGGTGCCCACATTTAGTCTTAGACCCTTGAAACGTTAGTTGATGCACTTTGAAGTAGCATGTTACTTCACAAAAATATAAAAAGAGTGAAATGTTAGTCTTAGAAGTACCATGTTGTAAGAGGCTAGGATGTGAGTTGTTATTGTGTTTTTACCTTCGGAAGGATTTGAGTGAATGAGGATAGGTAAGGAGAACTTGGATTGAGTAGTTAGTGAGTAGGCTAGTACAAATGGATGGAGACGACCAAAGTGACTCAAGAGGCAAGTGCATTCGAATTGGGATGAATGGAGGATCACATGGAGCGCACAAGTGGACCACCTCATCATGGCCACTTAATGGGGAAGGTCCAAGGAAGAATGCAAGGTGGAGGATAAGCAAATTCTCAAAGCACCAATCAAATCACGAGTTAAGCATCGTGGTTTGAATTAAGTGGTGAGCGACGATTTGGGAAAGTAAGGGGAGAAAGTTATGGCGGCGGAAAGCGAAGGAGGCTAAGTTTGGGTTGAAGCATCCCAAGTTTGGTAAAGTGTGGTAGGTAGAAAGCCAAGGCTAGTTAAATGTTCGAATTAGGATCCTTGTTGATCATTTGAGGGAGGAAGGCTTAGAAGATAGGATTGGCGCCTACTAAGTAGGAGGAAATCTCAAGGGCTTATCGTGAGCCTTGAGGGTGCTCACCCCCTCAAGCTTACTATATAATCCCTCATTCTTCCCTCACTCATCCTCTCTTTCCTTTGTGCTCCAAGGCACCCCACGAGTTATAAGTGTGGGTGTGGGAAGCCATATTGGAGCACATGTGTGTGCTTAGTTTTTAGTTTGAGAGCCAAGGCTTGTTAGCCTTGAAGAGGGCTTGACCTCTTGGTAGAATTAGTGTTGACGTGAAGGATTTTAAAGTTAATTCATGATTCCAATTTGTGGTACTTAAAGTTCATGTTTTGAATACACGTGGTTGCAAGTTCCATGTTTAAGAGTTGAGCACTTGAGGTTGTGATGAGTGCAAAAATATACTTGTGTGGATTAGTTAGTCTTAGTGAAGTTAGGAAATTCTCTCTCCCCCTCTCCTCTCTAGGATTTTAGGATTTTTGGATTAGAGAAGAATTGTGTGATTAGAAAGGGGTTGTTAGTAGAATTAGGAAAATTAGGTAGGAAGATTAGTTAAGGGCTTGAATAATTAGTGAGGTAGTTGGGGATTACAACTACAAAGTTGTGGGTTCATGAAGGAGCTGGGTTTATGAAGGAGCTGGGTTTGTTTAGTTAGAAAGTAAAGAGCTGGGTTTATGAAGGACCTGGGTTTATGAAGGACCTGGGTTTATGAAGGAGCTGGGTTTGTTTAGTTAGAAGCTAAGAAGCTGGGTTTATGAAGGAGCTGGGTTTATAAAGGAGCTGGGTTTGTTTAGTTAGAAGCTAAGGAGTTGGGTTCATGAAGGAGTTGGGTTTATGAAGGAGCTAGGTTTATGTAATTAGAAAGTAAAGAGATGGGTTCATGAAGGAGCTTAGTAGATAGCCTACTTAATTAGCTCATAGACAAGTAGTTAGTTACATTATGCTAGTTAGTGTTATGTGTGGCTTTCACAAGTAAATGTATTTGAGATTGACTATAGAGAATAGTGTTTTTTAACACTTGCATCCTCTCTTTAAAAATAAACCACGTGCACAAATTAATGGAGAATGTGGAGCACTCTCGCGATGGCAAGACAAAGGAAGCAAAGACCAAAGTTAAATCCAAGACCACTTGAAGGGTGAACCTTGCACTATGGACTCATCCAAGTCCAAATCCAATACCGCGGAGGAATGTGAGCCCAAACCCACTACTCGGACTACGGACGCTTAAGGGTGGGGGGTTTGGCCTCACACAAACCCTCTCATGAAAAATTGCATTAAAGTATCATCGTTGAGTAATCACCTACCCACCTTGCGCATACCCAATCAAATCTTCTAATGTATGCGGAAATCTCTTCATCTCTTCCTTGCCTCATTGTCATTAAGGCTCTAAAAGCCATACTTTGACCGACTTCGGGTCGAAACTCATTAAGGAACTCCCGTTGTAATTGGTCCCACGTTTGGAAGTGGCCCTCATCGTGGTCTCTATACCACTCATAGGCTTCCCCCTCTAAAGTCGTAGGGAACCAAACTAGCCAATATTGTTGGTTTGTAATTAGTGAGTTAATTACCCTCTCAACGAACCTCTCCATATGTCTAGACGGGTCTTCATCTTTAGTCCCATAGAACTTCGGGAGGTTCGAAGGTATGTCTAACGAAGGTAACCCTTGAGGTACGATTATTGGTAGGCCTCGCGGCCTAACCAATGGATCGATGGGGGGGATTGGTAATATGGGAGGTGGAATTCCACCTCCCCCTAAATCATCCATGGTGTTTCGTGGTCCTCCTTCACTAGATTCTCTAGAGCTTACACTACTCTCTTCTCTAGTCCTATTAGGTTCTTCCACTAATTCTTCACTCAATAGGGAAGGAATATCTCCTTCCTCTAGTCGAGTAGTGACCGGAGATACTTCTACCAATGGTTCACCCCTAAAGCCACCCTCTACACTAGTGCCTACCCTTTCTACCACTTCCTCTATATTAGAAGATCTTCGTTTAGTAACATTTTTCTTTAGTCCTAATGCTAACTTAGGATTCTGGGACCTCGTGTATCCTTGCATTCATCATTCACCGTTCAACCCTCACATTGACCAACCAAAGCCTCACAAGTTCTCTCTTTAATATTTCCGCTTAGTTCGTGTGATCATTGTTTTGGAGGTGAGGAAATAGAGACATACAATTTTCAATGAATAATCCCAATAGGGGATGGAAAGCTCATGTTAGTTTCAGGGTTAGTGCGAGTATCACCTCGTCACACCCCCTTACGCTCAACACTTGCAACAAGACTCTTCGTGAGGGGCTGACCATTCTTGGGTACCGTGCTTGGAATCGAGGTTCACCCTTCGATTCCTTGCACTATACGTCCAAGTTTGGAATTACCCTCTCCGTTCGTCACGACAAAGACAATTACGAAAATCTTTTTTTTTAATTTAATATTTTTCAATTGGAAGAGATTTTGCTTACCTCAAGCTCTCGCTTCCTCCTGTTTTGTTAGCTCTCTCCCCTCGATCGAATTGCTAAACATACAACACTCAAATAATTGTAATTTAAAAAAACACTAAAACCCTCTAGTTTAAAAACTTTAAACTCTCACAACCGAGTGAATATTTAAAGTTTGAGATCCTAATTCTTTAATTATCCCTCTACCTCTTAATTTTCTAGTGCGGGTCCTATTAAGGTGATCTTCGTTATGCCATCCCAAGAAGATTTAGGGTGCGCACCTTTGCCGTGCTCCTTCCTCAAATTGAAATTGCATGAAATAAATACTAAATTCAAACCATACCTCTCACGAGCGCTCCGTCATTTAATCGATCTTCACGTTTCGCCTCTCCTACCGCCTTCCAAGACTTCCGTCGCCCGCTCTCCAAGCTCCAAGCTCCAAACTCGAAACTCCCGGCGGACGCACCATTTATGTCACCAAAAATCCTCCACCCTTCGATTTCGTCCTAGCCCGAGTAGAAAAGTTTATAATGACATGTAGAGACTTCTCTCTTTGTAACCCAATATATAATTCCAATCTACCCTTGGAATATACACAACTTGATTAACACCACACTATATAGTTTTCACGGGGGGTTCACTCCATGTCAAATTGAACACCACGTGCGGCCAAAGTTTGCTACCCCTATATTACATGGAATAGATAAATTTAAAAATTATGATATTTTTTCTACATATACATAACCATTGATAATATCTTTTGTATATATTTTTGAAATTTTTGGTCATCTTTATTTTTTTAGCAATTATTTTAGTTCAATTTTGCGTCATTCTAGTTAGAAACGGTATGTTTTATTAAAAAAACAGACCATCAAATTTTATCACCATTTTTTACTATGTAATAGATACTGTGTATATCTACCCATGAAAAAAAAATTGATAAAATTTTGACCCATTTTGGTGATGCAACTTACCAAAAGTAGATTTTTTTTGGCCGCACGTGGTGTTCAACTTGACAATGGAGTGACCCCCCCGTGGTAGTTTTACATTCCTTAATGTCGGGCAAGGTTATATCCTTAGCCTTTTCTAATGTCCACCCGGCCGCTTTGGCCACGCATGCCTTCAAAGATATCCCTCTTGTGAATCGAGTCCTTGCTGTCGACTCCACACTACTACATGAGTTCTCGCTTATTGATTCCGTGCTATCACATGTCATCGTGGTTGATTCCGTATTGGTACATGACACTTCGCTTGTGGATTCTATGAGCACATAGGCTTTAAATACAAGTATTAAAAAATACTTATATACTTATCCTTGCCCTTCCTTCTCTAAGTTCTTCTTGATGTAAATCTCTATCAATGTCTTCCTACTAAACTTCAGAATAGTATAACTCCCACCCAACTTATGTTCTTCAAGTGAAATTTGGTACACTTGTTAAGTACCTTATCAAAAATCTTCACACCAAATTTTGGCACAAACAGAGTTCATATGAAAAAGTTATGCATGAAATTCTAACTCTAACTACTTAGTATGAATGCTGTGATAAAGCATCCGGTCATTAAAACTCTAATAACTTCCAACTCCTACGTCCAATCAATCTAAAATTTTGACACAAGATAGATATATAAGTTCAGAAGGTAGTGTCAAATTTTGGTATCCATATCTATAACCCTCTAAGAGATACATATTTTCAAACCTTGCTGCTTTGTTCCTAGACACCCTCCCCTTCAACTTTTAATAACTCTTTCATCCCAACGACTGAAGCTCTCAATTTTTTACCACAACTCCCATACTTTATAATAAACAATTCCTCAAATTTTCATACCCATTGAATACTCTGATCATCCATAATTGACAAATCTCTCACTATAAAGTTCTGCTCAAGTTCATAACTAATAAAACACTACAAGTAATGCACCTAGTACAATCTAGTCACTCTAAATGCCACAAGTTTAAACAAGTTTGAACTCTCTCACTTCAATATGAATCTCAATGCAACAAGTTGAAGTTTACAATCAAACTCCAAATTCCTTAAATCCAATCTACTTCTAACAAGAGGTCAATCCCTCTTCAAGGCTAAATAGCCTTGGCTCTTCTCTTAAGAACTAAGCACACACATGTGCTCCTATCTTGCTTCCCACACACCCACACTTATAACCCGTGGGGTGCTTAAGGAGCACGAAGGAAAGAGAGGATGAGTGAGGGAAGAATGAGGGATTATATAGTGAGTTGAAAGGGAGAGAGGGCATGAGGTAAGGATAGGGTGAGAGGATTAGAGCCTCCAATTACAACCCCTTAACCTTCTCCTTCTAAGTAGGGACTCATCCCATTCACAAGGCTCTCGATAAGCCTTCGAAATCTCCTCCTACTTTGTAGGCTCTTATCTTATCTCCTAAGCCTTCCTCCCTCAAATGATCAACAAAGATCCTAATTCAAACATTTAACTAACCTTGGCTTTCTACCTACCACACTTTACCAAGGTATGTCCTCATACTACTTAAGTCCACTCCACACAAGCCTAATGCTTCAAACTTAGCTTTCTTCAAGCTTCACTCTTTTTATATTTTTGTGAATAATCATAAATTAACAAAACACTATTTGTAATGTTTTACAAGTGTTAACAACACATGTGGGCATCAATTTGGGCTCACAACATGCCTCACCCTTGCTTGTGAATTTGAATTTTTCTTAAGTTTTGATATTCAAGGTGAGGCACATGCCTCACCCTTGTTTGCAAATTTGAATATCTCTTGAGTTGTGATATATAAGGTGAGGCACATGCTTCACCCTTGCATGTGAATCTAAATTTTTCTTAAATTGTGATATTCAAGGTGAGGCACATGTCTCACCCTTGTTTGCAATTTTGAATTTCTCTTGAGCTGTGATATACAAGATGAGGCACATGCCTCACCCTTGTTTGCAAATTTGAATTTCCCTTGAATTGTGATATACAAGGTGAGGTATATGCCTCACCCTTGCTTATGAATATGAATTTTTTTTAAGTTGTGATATTCAAGGTGAGGCACATGCTTCACCCTTGTTTGCAATTTTCAATTTCTTTTGAGTTGTGATATACAAGGTGAGGCACATGCCTCACCCTTGTTTGCAAATTTGAATTTCCCTTGAGTTGTGATATACAAGGTGAGGCATATGCCTCACTCTTGCTTGTGAATCTGAATTTTTCTTAAGTTGTGATATTCAAGGTGAGGTACATGCCTCACCCTTGTTTGCAATTTTCAATTTCTCTTGAGTTGTGATATACAAGGTGAGGCACATGCCTCACCCTTGTTTGCAAATTTGAATTTCCCTTGAGTTGTGATATACAAGGTGAGGCATATGCCTCACCTTTGCTTGTGAATCTGAATTTTTCTTAAGTTTTGATATTCAAGGTGAGGCACATGCCTCACCCTTGTTTGCAAATTTGAATTTCTCTTGAGTTGTGATATACAAGGTGAGGTACATGCCTTACCCTTGTTTGCAAATTTGAATTTCTCTTGAATTGTGATATACAAGGTGAGGCACATGCCTCACCCTTGATTGTAAATCTGAATTTCTCTTAAGTTGTGATATTCAAAGGTGAGGCACATGCCTCACCCTTGCTTGCAAATATGAATTTTTTGAGTTTCTTATGTTTGTGTAAAGTGTAGTGTATTTGGAATATAACATTATGGTTTTCCAATGGTTTGTTTGTAATTTTAGGTAGTAAGGTTGGAGGTGATATCATGCGGGAGAAGGGGGGTGGGCCTTCAAGGCCCCCCCAAAGAAGTATTTGAAGCCTTCAAATGCTTTTAAGGATTATGGATGGTTTCTCACACGTGATGACAAGCATGTGCTTCTAAAAATTTCTACTTATCCTTGGATTGAAAGCAAAGTCTAGTGTTCCAAAGCATGGTCCAAAGGAGAAATTATTCAAAAAATTGTTACTCTAGCCTATACACATGATATTGATTCTTGCAAGATATTTGTTGTTTCAAAAGCTTCTAATGCTATTTCTTCTTATGTTTTGGAATGCACCAACATCATTGGGGATGTTGTTGATCTTGACGGTATGAAAGTGGTTGGAATTCCTAAGGTTCGAAAGTGGTGGAAGGAATTGAGTGAACCATAAAAACTTATTCGTACTTCTATGTTAGAAGTGTATGGTGCTTTAAGTCCCCTTGAGGAGGAGAAGTTAATTGAGTACATGGACTCTTATCAACGATTTCATACGAGAATTATTGACAATCATTCAAATGAGACATACATGCAAGAACCAGAAGAACCATCAAAAGATATGAGATGGCGTGGAACATTATCATTTCCATATGAATACGCTGTAAATGTTGATTCACAACTTCAGCTTATAGTATGTTCTCAAGTACCTTCTCATCTTCGAGAAGGAGATACTAGATTTGAATTGACTGCAGAAGATTTGGTAACTCCAACTCAAGGACCAAGTGCTCAACGTTCAAAAGGTAAAGGAAGAAAATTGGTTAGCTCTCAGAATCAATGTTCTACATATGAGTCTTTCAATCCTCCAAGTCAAAATGAAATTGATGAAGGATATATCTATGAAAGAGATTTTTCTTTTATAGTGGACATGAATCATGTAAGGTCTCCTATTGATGGTTTTACTAACCAACGTGTTCTTAATACTGAGAATGCTAAAAAAGTCTACAAGGCCTTGCGAGATAAACATATTGTAGACTCTTCTTGGATTACATTACGTCCAAAGTTTTATAAAGATCCAAATGGAGGTACAAATGAAGCCAAATGGTTCAAGGGTGTAGGGTTAAAGGAATTTTTTTTAAAATGCTTGAAGAGTATGCATGGAGATTCTATAGAAGAGAAAAAACAATGTTTTTTCTCTGGTATTACTTGGGAACCTGTTGATGGACAACATGTGGAACATGCGTGCAATGTTTTGGTCAAGAATGATCTTCTAAGTGGATCTGTTTCTCAAGCAGATTATGATAAGATATTTTGGTGTCGGCCCGCAACAATTGTGTTGTATGACAATGAAATTACATATCTTTTTTCATCAATAAGATTGAATGACATTACGACAGAGAGGAAGTATCATAGTACAACGGGAGAGATGTTGAAAAATGCTAGAATACTATGGGAGAGTCTTGGTCCACTTAATGCTGAAGATGAGAACTGTAAAAAGTTTCTATGTTCTATGCCAAACATTACAGGCACAAGGTTGGAAGATGGTAAAATTTCAATTTTACAAATGAGAGAAAAATTTCGTGATTATACATCTATGGCCACACTTCCAGATGCTTGTTGACAAGCATTGGAAGATATGTGTGATACATATGACAATGGATTAATATTCAAATCAAAAGCCCATAGAAGTGTGGAGCTTGGATTGTCAACATCAAAGAAAGGGAAGAAGATCAAAGATTTAATGTCAGAGCGTCCACGTATGTTTATTGGTTGGCTTCGCCCTTTACAAGGTCTTACATCCAGTGAACACATATTGCTTTGCAAACAATTAACTTCAGACTTTGTGGACAAAAAGCAAATATTGTGGTTTGATGGGAAAAAAAGTGAACATGAATTGGCCCATTGGTGTGAAGTTGCAAAACGTCGAGGATGTATTCAAAATACATTTAAATGATTAGAATCTGGACGTATTGATCCATTTGGTGAGAAAAAAAATTGGTTGCAGACAGATGTGGAAAAATTTGGTGGAAATGATGCACTAGACTATTTTGCCAAAGACATTCCAAAAGGTATTGAGTTTTTGAAACGATAGAGCCACATCAATTCTCAAACAGCTTATGTTAAACAACATAAGCATGTTGATTTTATACCTCGTAATGTAATTGATCATCATCAATTGATTATAGAAGGTGGTTTGGGATTTTTTTGCAATGGAAAAGTTATTCCTCGAAATGATGATGAGAATTGGAAAATGTCCTTTAACTATGAAGGGACAAATTCGTTGGGATTTTCAACAGAAGTTAAAATTGGCGACTATGTTTTCAAAAGTGATAGTGGTACTTTTGGAAGAAGTGCATTATGAGTTTTTGATTGTCGAAATGGACCTACAAATAGTTATTGGACACAAGCAGAATATACGTCAATTATGAAGAAAAGTGAATCGTGGATGGGAGATGTACAACGTTGGAATGTTATTTTTATGCTTCCCGTTGGAGAGAATGCGGAACATATTCAAAATTTGATTGGTTTGAATAATGTGTCTGAGTATTTTATACACATTGGGACATATATTTTTGGTCCACAATCGGAGACTACAAGCTTAGTAGTTAAATATGGATCAAAATGTATTGCAATTTTTTTTTCTTGTAGGGCAATTTATCGTGGTTTTACGAAACCCACCTCATACTTCTTTGGTGGAAAATTTTGCCAATAACAAGGGAACACCACAAAATATTCATTCATTCTATATTGAGCCATCCAATGGTTGGAGTATGTGTTCAAAAAATCGGATGGCTCGTTATCCAACAGTTGTTGATGAATTGATCAGTCATTTTTTTTCCTCGGATTGGATGTTGGTGATGGAAGGTTTTTCACGTTTGATTGAAAACGTCAGTGGTAGAGTTGAGCAACTCGTTTTGATGGAATCAAATTTGGACATGGAAGTTTGGCTTGAGAAGTGGAAAGAACGTTATGTTGACAAAGGCAGACAAGCTCTACCTGAGAAAAATCCATTGTGGTTGGATAAAGAGAAATTTGAAAATGGTTATGATGAGGATGAGGATGATGATGGTAAGAATAGAGATGAAACAAGAAAATATTATTCTTTATCTAAGAAACGTAAAGAACATGTCTCTACTCTTGAAGGTGACACATCAAAAAAGAAACATACATCTAGTATTGTAGCGGCTCAAGCAAACGAAGATGGATATTTTTGGAATGAAGGTGCAGAATTGTGGACTGATGGAAATATGAAGTTTTTTAGACGTGAGGCGATTCCTTCATTAAATCGAAAAGATTGTGTTAGATATAAATATGTTGAACAAAGTCTTGGACTCAACCATGATGAAGAACTTGAAGTAAATGCTAGTGTACTCGGAGCAACAGACTTCGGAGAAAATGCATTGGTACACCCAGATGTACGAAAGAATATGTTTTCTCTAGGTTTAGGTTTAGACTCTTTGGATGGTTAGAACTATTTGAGTTGATATTTGTATTTGATTACATAAATATATATAGTTTGGAGAGAAAAATGTTTGTTGCAATATATCTTGATATTTCAATATTCTATCTATTATTATATTCTATTATAGATTAATGCATATTTTTTTAAACTATCTTCCAAAAAACTCTATAATAAAAACGACACAACAATTAGAACACATGTCTTGCTTGTTTGGAATTGCTTAACTAAAAATTGAAATGATTTGAACTTTATTGCCATATAAACTACCATAGTTTGAACTTTATTATGGTATACATTGTGAAAATATAATTTGAATACCATATTATTTTCATTGATTGTATAAATTTGTTATGTTTACCACCATGTCTATGGTAATCTCAACTTAATATGTTTCTACTAGTGTTTGTTTCAATTTACAAATTTATAAATTATATTTATGTAGGATGAGGCACATGCCTCACTCCTTTGTTTGACTTTATTGATTTTAGATTTTTAAATATAAGGTGATACAAGTATGTCATTATTTTCTTTGGAATTATCGACTTCAATGTTATTGCTTCTATTGTGAAGCATGTGTTGTGTCACTTAGTTTCAATTTATTTTCATGTTTTAGCCAAAAGGTGAGATGTTGTGTCGCACTTCTCATTTAATTCACAAACAATAAATTTTAAGCTATGCACAAAGGGATGTGTTTTACTCCTGTGATTTATTTCATAACTTAAAAAAATTTGACTACAAAGGCGAAACACAATATAAATATGACGGTCATATAGTGTATAAGGCTTATTTTGGAATTATTTGAAACTAATAATACTTGAAAATATTTATGCCAAAGTACGAATTTATTGCGTATTCATTTCAAAATTTGAGAATAAAATATTAAAAATTAATCCCAAAAAAAGTGCACATGCTTATGTGCACTTTTAACGAAACCGATGTTCGTACCAAATCACATGCTTATACGTAGTTGTCAAAAATATAATTACAATTGGGAAATTGTAAAAAATATCAATCTTAAGAATTCTCCACACTTCAATATTACCAATGTAGATGTTTCGGAGTTGGTTGAACCATCACCTTGTCATTGATAGTGTAAGTCTTGCTCACCATTTAAGAAAGAGTCAACTCTATAGTATTATTTTTAATGATCATTGTTATTTTTTCAATTCAAGCCGATGTGTGTAATTGTTGTCAATGGTGGACAACTAATGGATTCTTTCCCCTTGATATCCAAACCATTGCAAACATATCCACGTCGACATAATATTTTGAGTATCGATTATTTTCCATGGTTAATATCAATACCAAGGAAGAGGTTGAGGTATCAAAAGGAGACTCACTTTTTGCATTGTGTTTTGCTATGTCATTGTCTACCAATAGTTATGTCTGCTTGAATAATCGTCTTAGCATATAAAGGCTTTAAAAATACTTAAAACCTCTCTTCATCTTGCTTGTTTGTTATAATCCAAGGTGCCAAAAAACCGTTACAACAATAATTGTAATCAAACAAGGGATGAAGGTAGTAGTTAGACCTAGAGATTTTGAACGTGGTACCTAGAGAAATTGCGATTTAATGTCCGTTATTCCTCATGTAGTGAATTATACAGGAGATTGCAACCCCCTCCCCCCAAAAAAAATGCGTTCCTCTCCAGCAACAATTACAGAACAAAGTCCCAACATTTGTTTGCTTCATTCCAACCGTCCACCCTTCAAGCCTCATTGTTATGTCTTTTCCATCTACCTTCAAAAATTGATGCTCTATATTGCGAATATTCAATAACAACAATTTTTTTTCTCCTTAAATGACTCTCACAATTGTGGGCTAACCAATATGATATTGTGTTGCACAAAAAATAAAAATTTAATAAAATACCAAAGACATATGAGCAATTTAACAAGCAAGGTAGATTAACAATAAATATCATATATATATATATATATCTCTCAACACCCTATGTTAATTGGTTGCCCAATTTAATAAGAAAATTCAAAGCCATATCATGCACATTCTCTCTTCCACTCTACCTTAATAAGTTTGGAAATTACGAATCCAAGCTCATAATGTGCCTTGTGTAATGTGCACATGTTTGCCTCTCTTCTTTGAAATTAATATAAAGGGGACATTGAGGGCCTGCCCACCAACTTGGAACCCACCTTCTAAAACCATCCCCATAAACTCATATGGAATGAACTCTCACATACCCGATGAACTCATTTGGAATTTGTTACCAAATGAGCTTACGTAGACTTTCTAAATCCTCATCCACAATTAACCACCTCTTATTTACCATATCTTGTGACAACAACACATGTGATGGTTGTGGCAATAAACTATTCAAAGCTCGGACATTATGTTACATGGCTAATTTTTTATTTGTATGAAATACAAGCCAATTACAATAGAGTTATTCGTAAAGTCCTTCAAAGAGGGACGAAACTGTGGGTTTGATCATTCTTTGAGAAAAATTTCTAGTAAGAGCTTGTTAGCTCATCATGTTTTGAAGCCTATTTTGAAAGTTGGGTGAAACTTTTGAGACCTCCTCTTTCCACCTCTCAATCTTTGAAAGAATTTTAGGATCTGAATTATTGTATGCACATGGGACCCATTGTCCTAAATCGAGAATTGACCTATGCAAGGCTAGCTTGGCCCATCCATCCTAGTAGGGCAAGCTAGAAAATTGATTTTTAATAGATCGACACCACATTTTGTTTGTGAAAAATTAAAGCATTAAGAAAAGTTGGGTGACTTTGTGACTAAACCCATGGTTTCATTTGCTTTACTTGATGAATAACTCTAATACCTATAGTTATATATGAACTGTGGTGTGATATGAGAGGGTCTATCATGTGCCCTGGTTTGAGCAAGCATTTCAATAAAAGCTTACACTATTGCTTCGTCATATATTACAGTGGCTACATGCATAACATTATTCAACCGCATCAGACCTTTTATAGCCCATTAGCTAGCTGGGCTAGCCCATATTTTTGAGGCCTCGATCTAGCCATAGCTGGGCTAGCCCATATTTTTGAGGCCTCGATCTAGCCATAGCTGGGCTAGCCCATATTTTTGAGGCCTCGATCTAGCCATAGTTGGGCTAGCCCATATGTTTGAGGCCTCGATCTAGCCATAGCTAGGCTAGCCCATATTTTTGAGGCCTCGATCTAACCATAGCTGGGCTAGCCCATATTTCTTGAGGCCTCAATCTAGCCATAGCTGGGCTAGCCCATATTTCTTGAGGCCTCGATCTAGCCATAGCTGGGCTAGCCCATTTTTTTGAGGCCTCAATCTAGCCATAGCTGGGCTAGCCCATTTTTTGAGGTACGGTTTTCAGCCATATAGCTGGACTAGCTGACCTAATAAACTAATTCATGTCGCTCATATGTTGATTTCAAGGAGGCATTGTTTCATCAATACAATCATATTTCATATCAGTTGAAATCACTCATCATCATCAATGTCTAAAACATGTTGCTCGCCATTCTCTACCAACAAACCGTCATCATCCTCTATCTGCAACTCCTCATCGAAAATAGGGCGTTTTGGAATGTGATTCTTCCAATCGGAATTATCCAGCAAGATCAACTTTTCAGGATCATATGGCATTAGATGTTTGTTCAACTTCAACATCATCAACGCCTCTGCAAATCCTCCCCCAAGCGATGATCTCTTTGGGGTAATGATATCATTTAGATTGCCAAAGTCACATTCTAGCCCACCCGATTCAGGCTTGGATGCTAGTAAAGCCGCGGTTGCTTCCACCAAGCATGGCATTCTATATCGTTCATTCTATATCCGGCTACTAGTTGCAGATGAGATCCGACTACTAGTTACAGATGAGCTGGTTGAGTTTCAGAATTAACTGGTTGAAGTTCTTGTTCAAGACTTCAGGAAAATGACCCGAAAGATGTAAACATGTAACCGGTTGCACTTGGAAACACTTGGATCTAGATAGATTATCTAAACCCTAAATCTTCCCGGACAGTGGATTGAACTCCCTACAGTAGCCTTTACCTCTGCAATGAAATGCCTCCTCGTTCTTTGAGAACCCCTTGAAGCACCGCCCTGTGCAGATGAAGAAATCGATCATGGCTTAGTCAAATTGTTGAGCTTAACGCTCTCCCCACCAAGCGCTAACTTATCCTGGTAGCTTGCTACTAAAGTCTTGCAAAAATGTAGTTTCGGGAGGACATGTTCATGAAAGAAAAACTCCGCGGCAAAGAGAACCACTTGGGTGGTGGGGGCCCGGGGGGAGTGAAACCAAAACTAGGAGACTAGTTTAGCAATAACTAGGAGAGGTTTGAAAGGTGGGGAGAAGATGGTAGTGTTAGGGGTGACATGGTTGGGCCTTAGCTTGAGCCAATTGAGTTACATGACTTATCTTTAGCTAGCTAATAACTAGATGGGCTAGCCCATATTTTTTGAGGCCTTGATCTAGCCATAGCTGGACTAGCCCATAATTTTTGAGGCCTCGATCTAGCCATAGCTGGGCTAGCCCATATTTTTCAAGTCGCGATCTAGCCATAGCTGGGCTAGCCCATATTTTTCAAGCCGTGATCTAGCCATAGCTGGGCTAGCCCATATTTTTCAAGTCGCGATCTAGCCATAGCTGGGCTAGCCCATATTTTTCAAGCCGTGATCTAGCCATAGCTGGGCTAGCCCATTTTTTTCAAGTACCGTTTTCAGCCATAACTCTTAGCTATTGGGTTAGCCGCTAGCCCAAAAAGTCCGTGGGCTAGCGGCTATACAAGGTCTGAACCGCATTACTAGGTTGGGTGGGGTTGGGAATATGTCAAGAGAGGTTCTTGAATAATACTTGGTAGATGCTTTCACCACCAGATGCAATTTGAACTAGCATAGTTTGGTTGGGTAAAATGAACTGGCAGGATGCAGTTTGCACTACCTTGACCCAACTGGTTTATCGGCAATTTCCAGTGTAGGACCCTTCTTTGCTCCCAACCTAAATGGGTAGGTACTTACTAAGGCTATGCGACGTGCTAGGGGGGGGCACTGGAGAAAATGCAGAAAATCACATGCGAGAAAATGTAGCATGGATTTTGTTCAAGACACATAATTTTTACATTTTTCTTAGATATAGAATAGTGTCCTCTAAATGTGAAATTGGGAATTATATATAATGTACAGTGTGGTTTAAGTTGTGATTTTTTTTTAAAATTAGATGTAAAGTAGCATAAATAGAATTAAGTTTACATTTTATTTATTTATAGGTTGCACATAAATCATATGCCATTAGTGGCATTGGATGAGAAATAAGCAAAATGTATGTGGACATGTGTTTAGATTTGTTGAAATGGTTGCCTTTGGATGAAAAGTACCGTCATCCGGCGATGGAAGGATTGGTTGGCTTATTTAGGGTTTCTTGGGGGGCTCAAGAATCATATGCATTATGCTAAAGTTTATAGTATGATGGTTGTATGTGTGTAATGTGTAGAGTTATATCTGCGTAGTGTAATGTATGCATAGTGTACTGTATGCATAATGTATGTGTAGATTGTTCACACGAAATTTCTACTACTTATAAATAAGATAGGGTGACTATAATTATGTGACATTAAAATTTATATATAATGATAGGGTGTTAGAAAATACCATCCAATAGAAATTTAGCTACTCATAGGGTGGAAGATATTCAACAAAGGAAGGTAAATACCCCCCATTAAATAGGGGGTTCTTGTACGTGTATACATAAATCAAGTGTAGGTGCACCCCCTATGGCGGCGTGGCCTCACATGCGGACCTATAGGGTTGCAGTAACAACGTGGCAAGTAAAGGCGGCCTAGATGCCAACCGGTTGACATGCTCTAAATTAGCCCTACAACCTTCACTAAATTTCCCTCTAAATTTGAACATTGCACAAAATCCCACGTTGATGTAATTTTAGAATGAAACAAATGCCCTTTGTTGAATAATGTAATGTGGTCACTACAAGGTTGTAGAATACATTAATTGGATAATTGGCTTGCTGATGTTTAACTTTCTAGATGAGTATCATGTTGTGTTACAGCAACTGATACGACTATGGCAATAAATTGCTCAAAGCTTGGACAATCAAATTTTAAAAGGTTTTTATGTACTACAAGTGAATGAAAAATATCTAGACTTTCTATGCATTGTGCGCCTTTAGTATTGAGAGGGTTAGCCTTGGGAGTACAAACACATATTTCAACAAAATATTGTGATGTCGTTCATCACGAGATCATTGTGCGTGACCTACATCGGAGAACGGTTGGGTGCTTTGAACCGACGGTTAAACCACCCGAGTTCTCTTTATCACTAAGTTTACAACTTTGCAATTCCAACCACTCACATTCATGAACAAGGGAGCCTAAGGCGATACTAAGGGTGCGCATGGCCAATTCCCTTCCAGGGCAGATCCGCCTCCCAGCTGAGAAGGCAAGAAGGTGAAAATTAGGGCCATATGCACTCCACTTTGCATCTAAACTAAGAAATCTGTCTGGATTAAATGTGGAGGCATCTTCACCCCACATGGTTGGATCCCTGTTGATGGCCCATATATTGGCCAATGCGGTTGTGCCCGCGGGTATGTGATAGCCGGCCAACACCGCATCCTCAAGGTTGCAATGTGGGATGCCGAGCGGGGTCGGTGGATGAAGACGCAAAACTTCCTTCAACACAACCTACAATGCATAAAACAACAAGATTTCATAGAATAGTAAAGAAGGTGCCATATTGCCCTGGTAGGCGGCTAGTACATCTGCACAATTTTGTTTTTTTGTAGAAAGGATGGATTGGGAGTGCGAAATTCTAGAGAAGTGGCAACATACTACAAGGACTATCTTTTATGACAAAAAATAAATTATTTTCCCATTAAAACTTGCTACATGTCATTTCTTGCATTGGTTCAGACCCACTGAATCTCACTACATTAAATATGATATTTAGTGTTTGATACACTATATGTCAATAACCCAATGAAAGTAAGTAACATTAAATATAAACTCAAACACCAAATATCAACTATGGTAATATGTGGAAGTTACATGTTTAAATTTAGTGTTACTAAGGATATGAGAAAAAAGATAACAATGATAAAGGAGAATTCCAACATATCTTCTAACACTAATTGTTATGAAATTGAAAATTAGTGTTGAGCAGGGTAGGGTGGTAACAACATTAAATATAATCAAACACTAAATATCCTATTCTCTCATTTTCATTGCACTAGTAAAGATGCAACATGACATGTATAGAACCCAAGGTTAGCGGACGACAGAAAAAGTGGAACATTTGCACTCTAAGTTTGTGTACCTGTGTTTCCTTGGTTGTATTTGCTGCTATGTGATTGAGTGCAATTAACTTAGTTTTAATGTTCAGGTATACTTACCAGCTATGGTATTTACAACATGTCACGGATTATGCAATGAAAATGAGAGAAGTCAATGTATGCTGCTACCACAAGATGTTGGCAGCAATTGCTCAATTTTGAAAGTCAAGATGGGTATTGAACTTCCAAGTATCTTTCAAAGATGGACAAAAATTTGCTTGAATATAGTACATGTGCATATTCCTTATGAGGACCCCATTGGCAATCTATAGGGTACCGGAATTTGATCAGGCCATAACCAATAGGGCCATGACACAAGTCTTGGTTTTGAGTGCTAAATTGAGGAGGAATGACTAGTTAAACTAGGCGGTTATGGTAGGCCTCTACTCTAGATGGACAAGTGTTTGAAAGTGTATGATGTAAGGTACAACGGCCTTAGAGCACCCCCACTCATGGAGCCACAAACGGGCTTCTACCATTGGTTTTCTAGACTTTGTACAATAAGGTCGTATGTTCCATCCTTCTCCAAAGCCCGCATAAAGTTTACTGTAAGTTCTTATTGCCCACCAATTATGTTATAGAGGGCCCTTTCTCAAGACCCTTTGGCTCTCCAAATGTATTGAGCCAAATCATTTTTGAGAGAGAGAGAGAGAGAGAGAGAGAGAGAGAGTGTCCACTACTTTCCCATAACTGGTGGGCAATAAGAATTTAATATACATGTGGGATTTAAAGAAGGATGCAACATGCAATCTTGTCTTAAAAGGTCTAAAAAGTCGATGATATAGGACGGTTTGTGACTCCATGAGTGGGACGCCCTTATATTGTCACTTTCTTAAATCTAGCAACCTAATTTTGAGTGGTATATGGCAAGGCTTTTACATAGTAGTTGTGAATGGCCACCAAAGGGGTGTGGTTTCTTGAAAGATTGCATGATATGCTCAAAATATAGACACCATTCTAAGTTCAATAGGAGTGAACACAAGTGGAAGGCCTATGCGATCACCAAAATAGTAAGATAATCCTCACTTTGGACTCTTATAATTTTTTATAATTTTGCATCTCTACAGTAATTCTGAGACTTGGAATGACAATCTCAGTGACTCACAATTAATGATTGGATTCATGTAACATTTCCAAGCCAATCCAATGACCATTTAATTTTTTTTTGAAGAGTTGGAAGTGCCCACAATAGGGCCACATAAGGTATGTGGTGTCATTCAATTCGTTTTCATGTCTTCCAACTTCTACCGATTAGATTTACCCAACGGAACTTGTTTTGCATTAGCAAATTTACAATGAAACATTAAACAATAATAAGATTGAAAATCGGACCTCTCTTGATTTAGTTATGGATACCAATATTGCATGTTTCTTGACTTCTAAAATGAATACATAGGTCCTTCGAATTGTGTCCGTTGTTGAGTGTGGAGTTGTAACTAAAAACTCAAAGACGTGGTCCAATCTCTATTAAACATGTGCATGTATGATGTTTGCTCTTTGACACTCACCTAACCACACACCAATCAAATACAGGGTCCGATTAAGAAAACTGGAACTGAAACACACGCATTCCTTGTAACCTCACCTTTAGAAAAGGAAGGGTAAGTATGAGATACCCATTTGCAACAAACTGGACAGACAGAGGTTGGAAATCAATGAACAGGGAGAACCGGCTGCTACTTACAGATGAGCTGGTTGAGTTTGAGAATTAACTGGTTGAGGTTCAAGACTTCAGGAAAATTACCCATCATTTTAGAGGAATTCATAGAATATACCCCAATTTAATAAAGAAGAACCGAAAGATGTCAACATGTAACCGGTTGGACTTGGAAACACTAGGATCTCGACCAGTCATGCCCAAAAAATCTCCCCGGGCACTGTTGGAAATGATGTTGTGAGTATTGTGCTAACCTGCAAGTAGGGCAGCTGAGTTGCAATGGCCTCGTCCATGTGGCCGCTAATCCCCTCAAAACTTGCATCCAATTCTGACTGCAATCTTTGCATAACATGCGGGTGGCGGACAAGCTCCAACATGGCCCACTCCAAAGTTATCGCCACAGTGTCCGATGCAGCCAACATCAACCCCTTCAATATCATGCGACCAAATTACTATGTGCTGCTTCAGCAAACACTAATTCTTTATCCCACATGTGAATTGAATCACCTCATTTGCATCATCATACATCCCATGGGGTAGACGTGATTAAATCAAACACAACAATAATCTGAACACCTAAGTTAGATGTGGATCTAAGAACTGGCACCAAATAGACTTGTGTGTAAAAGAGCTTGGACTACGTGCTGAGAATATGCTAAACATTCTACCCTCAATACTCAACATGATTGAGGGACCTAATATGAGCACTTAATGAGCCCGAGAATCTCCACTTTGACAATGAATAAGATCTTCATATAAGTTCCAAAAATTATGTGGTGAAATGGCTGTGGGCACAGTTCGGATTTGCTAATCATCTTGCATTAAATGCGAGTTTCATACCCTGTGAGAAAGATATTTACGTGGTGGTGTGGCACGCTTGAGGGGCGGATCTGCTTCCCCCTCCAAAGTGGGTGTGTCTTCTCGTTTCCTAATTCATTCTTGGTGTCGGCTTCTCAGCCTGCTGTACCAGACGAAAAACACAAAACACAAAAACAAAATCAAAGGTTCAAGGACTCACTGGGGTTAGGCCCTCGATTATGGCCTCACTTAGCTTGCCTTCCTTGCTCATCTGGAACAGAACTTCCACAAAGTCGGTCTCGGGCAGCTTGTCGTGATCTCCGAGTTGTTTTGGGACCACTGCCTGTTTTCGATACCAGTCCAACAAAAGGGTCATTATTATCTTCTTACGTTGGGTAAAATCCTTCCATTTCCTCTCAAGCCCCTGCAAATCCAAAGGCCTGAGCACAGACAGGCAGGCATCGCCAAATATGTTGGGAGCTGCAAAGAGTGTTCTATACTCTTCCTCTATCTTTCTGAAATCCTGGGGTTGCAGGCCGTCACTTTTTGAAAGCTCGGAATCGACGAAGGCCTTGTTGAAGAAACTGCGGCAGGCATTGCGGACCGCAAATTCGTTGAGAATATCTCTGAGGTGCACGGGTTGCCCTGTGCTTGCAGAACTCTTGACCACCGCCACCATCCTCCCAACTTCCTCCTTCCGTGCACCGGTGGTGGCGTTCAATTTCCGGGGAGTGAAAAGTTCAGTTTTCAGGATCTGTTGCATCTCGCGCACCTTGGGTGTGTAATGACTCGAGGCAAGGTCGCAGTCTTGGTTCACGTACTCTTTATTTACGTACTTTGAGGTTGTGTACATGAGGTTGTGAATTGGCCGAGATGCAAATTGGGCATCGCTAACAGAGAAAAGTTCCTTGGCCATTTTTGCATCGGACACGACAATAATGCGGACGTTTCCCAAGTACACGCACATGATGTTGCCATAGCGGTTTGCGAGCTGTGCCAACGACAAGTGTAGTGATTTCCCCACAGAGAAGAGGTTGCCAAAAATTGGCCACGGGAGTGGGCCTGGTGGCAATCTACGCTTCTGAAGTCTCGAGGTGTAAGCATAATATGTTGTTGTGAGCACTAAGATACCCAAGACGACACTCCATGCCTCAAGGGCTCGCAAGTTAAAGCTTTCCATAATAACGCACTGCCACGTCTGTGTCCCTCATACAAAACACCTAAAGCTTCAACAAGATGAAATCGAATGCAGAGGTCCAAACCTGGCTGCCAGGGTCTCTCAAATTCTGGCCATCAACATGATTGAATAACACACATTGCACATGTTAGAAGCAGCAGAGGTCGCTAAGTTGTAAATATTGAACCTCCATAGGTTCCCATCATCTCTCAGGCATGGTATGGAGATGGAACACGGATCATCTTCACATTGGTCAAACTGGCTTCGTTTTTCCTTGTTTCTTGTATCACTTTCTTGCATCATCTTGTAGATAAATTGGGGGATGGTCTGTACAGTTCATGACATAAAGTTGGCATGCGTCATCATACTTTCAAAGCATTGCTTTTCAACGCATTGTATGCTCCGTCACCCTTTTTAAATAGAAGAGATCCCATGTGCTATAAGGACCTTGCCCTAGGGTGGCAACAACCGGGGATATTCTGTGGGGGTCCTCAGATAGTAAGACCATTTGAGAGCTGATAATGGCTCTATAATAATGTATTATAGAGTTATTATAGAAGACTTCAAAATAAACTTGAGTTGGATTGAAAATGCTATAATGCTTGTATATTATCCCATAGTGCTTAATTGTTTTTATAAGATATTATTATAATTATTAATAAGGTGAAAAATCCCAAGGTCTAGACTAAGACCCCTGTAATATAAAATAAGACCTTATTATACAAGTTTAAATCATTATATTTCATATTTCAACTTGCTTCTTTACACAAATTTTGGTACCGTTAGATTCATCTTGACTTCCTCTTTATCAACATATAAAAACTACTAAGTTACTAATCATATTGATACTATTATAAAATGATATACAATTTAATAATTATGTATTATAACCCTAATTGTTGTCACCCCAGGGACCTTGTCATGGCACTAATAAGACTTAGGCCATTGGTTTTTAAGAATCATAACATGTTTATTCTTGGTCCTTGGCCGTATTATATTCCTACCTAAGATGAGGGCACGATGAGGGAGCATAAGACTTCGCAATGTTATATGGGACCTTTGCGCTCTAATTAGAGAATGACATAGTTGGATCAAAAAGAGGCCCATACCGATATTTCCTAAGCCTCCTTGTGAGCTCATTCCCTTTTTGTTTATTGAGTTCAAAAAAAAATCTCTAAGAATTGGGTCCTCATTCCAGGAATTAATGCTGAGGATAGTGAAGTGGTAACATAGGCTTAGTCTTTAGCACTGCATCCCATTAAGTGTAACCCTATCCTAATTTAAGCCATTACAATTTCTCAGATGAAGGCTTAAAATTGCATTATTATTTTTATTTTTAAAAATTAAATGATGTCATCGTTGTTGTTGTTTTTTAAGAAGCAAACACATTTTCATTGCTTTGAGGAATACGGTTGTAATTACCATGGACTATGATCGGAATTGAGGGACTCAAAAGAAAGGACCAAAGACCCGAGAGAACGCAAAGAGTCAACTATCTAAGAATTAATATCTCGGACGACTCTATCCTGAATGTGGGAAGTATCCAGGAATATTTTGTGGAATATTGTCAATCCCACATAACACTGTTATGAATCTGAATAATGTTATGTCTCGACTATCAGTAAAAGAAACATACCACAACAACCCATAACTGAGAAATCAAGGGAGTGGAGACCATGAACCACCTAAGTAGAGAGTGAACACCCTTCACTCGTCATTGTATGCCTTCAAAAGAAGGTTGAGGTTCTACACTGATTATCCCAATTAATGGGGGAGGGCTAATAATGAGTGTGGGAAATTAGTGAAGGTGATACTCAATTTCTTTGAGCTATGAATTTAGTGTCACCAAAATATCTAGGAAGCATTGTTCATCTTAGCATTATTCGCTAAAAATACTAATCATAGCAACACTATGCATTGAAAGTTCTGGCACTCTTCATCTTGGCATTATTCATTGACAAGCATCTGTTTGCATATAATTTTTTTATCACTCTACAAGCACCTTAAAGCATGCACTATATTTCTCAAGATGTATGGTAAATGAGCATGTATTTGTGAATTTAGTATCACTCAGTAAAAAATTCAACCCTCATTAATTTTGAGACTTGGCAAAATAGTGCATGCTATTAAATTCAATTTGCACCTAGTGGTAGATTAAGCTTTAAATTCGCTTGGTAGATCCAAAAAATTCGGACCCTTCCAAAGTACAATCCCTAGTGTTGAGATCTTCCACCTCTGGGTAGGACTTTTATGAGATCTACCAGTAGCTTTAGATCTCCACACTTGGCAGCAACCTTCAATTTCTTGGACGCATAATCAAGACCTTTACCAATAGAACTACCTCTCAACCACAACCTATACTTTGCAATTTGCATGAATGCGCAGATCAAATCATCCACTGTCGCTTTGTATAGATAAGTCATATTGTTTCCGGATTGTTAAAGCCTCTTGTTGTGCATCATCTTTGCAAGGTTACACGTTGGCATTTTTGCACGTTTGTCTATAGTCATAGCCTGCAAATATTACACAAATGATAGTAGATTGTATATATCATGGATACTCAAAAATACTAAATATTACAAAATACACAGTGGTGATGTACTTACAAGAATCATATGACCACCCCATTGCCTACAACGAAAGTGCCAAAATCCCAACTACTTAGAAAGTTTGATTTAGCCTTCTTCTATGGCCGCTTCAGACCACAACCACCATGATAGAATGATATGATATTTGTTTCGGCTTCATCTATTGTTTACGCATTCTTGTAGTCTTTGTATAGGTGTTTGTGTCGAAATTGCAAAGATGCCTTAATATATTTTTGCGTAACCTTATCCAACCTTTGCAACCAATAGAAAAGATAAGTGCGCTTGCGACCTACTATTGGCAGATTTGGATCACCTTCGCCATGTATCTTCCTGACTGCAATCCAATTGGCTTGCGTATTGTCCGTCATGAAACCCTTGAAATTCATGTTCGACACTCCATTCTCCACTATGACAAAATTCAAATTTTCCAAAAAATGTTTGAACTACGCCATTTTTAGATTGCATGTCACAACACGCAATGGTCAGTACCTTACAATACTCGCCGTCGTACACATGGCACTTTAGGGTGGTCCAATACTTCAGACGTTTGACAAGGTCAAACAATATTCATGAATTTTCCATATCTCCTCCAACATGTATGCGCTTAACAAGATCAATAACACTCCCTAGAAGATCTATTGATATTCTAAAGGCAAATACTTTATCTTCAGACTGCCTGAGAAATCTGCTACCACGGACGTACTTGAAGCTCGAATAATCTTTGAACGCCTTGATACTATCCATCATGTCCATTCCACTATGAATAAAACGCTTGGAGCCTGATACAGAGTTACAACAATTTGGAGAGGCAAGAGTATTGAATTTATCATAACGACCTCCAAGGATGAACATGCCAGATGATGTCCTGCATTGTTTGATGGAGATTTGAGGAGGTAGTTTGCAAGGAATTGTCTACTTGCTGCCAATACTATAGCAAAGTTCTTGGCAATGGATGTTTTTATGACCTCGTTGGTAATACATTAGTAAGTTATGTCAAATGACTCACAATATGTATCATTTGATACAAGGTATTCATGAACACCAAAATGTATACAAACCCTCAACATTTCAAAGGATTTGGAGTGAAAATGTATAATGAGAGTATGACACAACACAATATACAATGGTGTGGAATGACATATCTTATATTTCAATCTTGAATTTTTTGGGGTAACATCTCCCATAGAAAATGTGATAGGAGTCGATCCAATTTATTTGGTGCAATTGGGGACACTTTATTGTGACACATATAATCATAATATTTGTTTATGCACTGTAGGCAACTGGCACAAGAAGAATGTCTAAAAGAAAGTCCAAAATCATCTTGGATATTTGTTGTTTTTGTTGTATACCAAGGGTGGCCATCACACATATTATCCATGCCATCCATAGAATGGCCATATGGATTAGGAACACCAATAAAACATCACCATCAAAAGAGGGTGGCAAGTACTTGGCATCATGCACATCTATGTTGTCAAAATTGATTGTAGTAAGATTAGACTTTAACCTTCTCCTAGACTTTGTCAATTTCAATATATCGACAATACCCATGCATAAAGAAGATGAAGAGGTGGATGGGGACATGAAGATCCATGGCGAGGCGGTTTCATGCATAGCGGACTGCGAGGGATGTTATAAACATATATAGAAACCAAAGGTGAAGTGGAAAATCTAGTTCTATAAAGAAAAGATAATGTATCAAAAAAATCAACAGCATGACAAACATCAACATTTGACTCCGAGAGTAGAAGAAAAATATTGTCACTTGGTTCTATCTTGACATCAGCCACAATAGATAGTTGGACAATGGATGTGCAAGAATGTTTTGTTAGTATAATAGTGGGTGCTTGAACTTGGGAATTAGAAAGACCTATAACTCTAAATGATCATGGACCCAAAAACCAAGAATGACCATCTTTGCTCATGTTCTTATGTAGCAAGATTATTTCCGAGAAATCACAGTCCATAGAGTACATCTCTTGCTCCATGTACATGATTCCTATCTAGAGATTGAACCTCAAACTAAGTAAATCTTTTGATACACTCACATGACTATGATCCTTTAGAGGCAAAGTGAAGGGCACAAAAGATTCATAAGCTCTAATGATAGCCATGAGGAAGTAAGGGGGAAATTGAGAGACATTGGAGCATGTAATTGAACCACTATTTGTATTGACAAGATGGGGTCAACTTACTTGAATAAAAATACAATCACAATACATAAAATGTTGAACGTAGACATAACATGATAAAAAACGTTAAAAAATACATTGATTAAAACCTATTTATAGAAATAACATTTAAATACAAGATCGAATTAATGTCATTATTAGCATGTTAAATATTATAAGGGCGGACACGACCACTCAAAAATGCCAATAAAATATAAAAAGACAATACATGGCAAAATCACCGAGTAGAAGGAAATGAAAAATGACAATAGTACATGCCCTAGTCATTAAAGGCACAACTTCATCCCAAGTGGGTGAGAACCCGTATTTTTTGTGAACTAGGACGTGTTATGTGCAAAGCAAGTGAAGGAGAGACGCGAATTGCGTGGTGGATTTTGCATTGTCGTCTCAATGATGTTTCCCTCGTGGCATGCGATGTACCATTTTCTTGTTGACATTACCTCAACTAGAGCATTGATTTTGCCATATGTGGTCCAAACCTTTATTTGTTAGTTTTGCCAACTCTTGAATGTGTGGTAGTGTGGTCATGGTCACGTATGTTGCGGAAGATGTGAAATTATTGTCCCACATAACTCCATAGAAGGGTTGGAATATATTGGCACTCAAGACATGATACATGGTAACCAAATTTGCAAGCACAATACATTAAATTGTCTAGTGTTACCAAGAGGTCAATATATCATAACAATCTATGAAGATTTTCACTTATATTGTCATCTGCTACTTAGAAAGCGCTTGTATAGACCTAAATTGATACAACTACAAAGTAGTGTAATTGCATGGTCTTTGCTTTTCCCCAGTTACCATTCACCACTAGCAGTTTCGGTGTACTTTGACAGAATCCACGCATGGGCGTAGTGACAAGAACCGATATACTTCTCAAATTGGATTGGCTCATCAGTAAGTAGTCTTCATATTCGTAGACGTGACTTACATTGAAGAACTAGTGGATGTTTTGGACGGGTGGTCAACCTCATACCGGGTTCCTCAATATCCATTAGCATAGCTCCTTGCAAGTCCGACCAGTTGAAAGCATGAACAAGGGATCCTAATGTAAAACAGAGGGCTCTTAAGGCAAAGGCCTTTCCCGGGCAAATTCGTCTTCCAGCTCCGAAGCTAAGGAGGTGGAAATCAGGGCCACATGCATTCTCCTTTGCGCTCAAATTTAGATATCTATCTGGATTAAATGCGGAAGCATCTTTACCCCACATGGCGGGATCCCTATTGATGGCCCATAAATTGGCCAACACAGTAGTGCCTGCAGGTATGTGATAGCCAGCAAGCATTGCGTCCTCCGTGTTGCAATGTGGGATGCTGAGCGTGGCCGGTGGGTGCAAGCGTACAACCTCCTTCACCACAGCCTACAAAGCATAAAACAACAACATATTTCAAAACAATAAACATGGTACAAGCATGCTCCACATAACATTGTTTAACCACTTGCTGAGGGGCTTACATCCCGAGGCATTGCACTTGCAACCACAATAAGTTTGTCTCTATCGAATCACAAAGGGAAACTTGATAAAGAAATCTCAAGCAGGAGACATATGATCGGGAATAATGATTCAATGTAGCCCATTTCACATTGAATTTAAATCCAAGAGCCTTCCTCTTTGTCAATATCAACAATGTGGTCCCAACTTCAGTTGCCCAAATTACTACAATCGTGCCTTTAAACCCTAAGCTTCACCCTCGCTTATCCTTCTAACAAAAGGGTTGTCATAACACTGTCTTAACAATATTAGATAGGTGTGACAAGTCACATTTGCATAATTTCTTTAAATAAAGGCTATAAATGTAACTAATATTTAAGTAAAACTGGACTAAGTCCAAGTCCAAAATTATAATATGTTGAATTCTATCTTAGGATCCTACGATAGAATTGTATCATAAGATCCTTCAATAAATATGTAGATTTAATTACGATAATGTATAATAGTTGTTTTGATAATGCTTTCAATATTCAATGTTTGTTTATATTTGCCGTAAAAAAAATCAGATAGTTGATTTTTTCCATCATAACAAAATAGTATAACATTTAAGTAGGCACTAAGGATTCACATGTCTTCCATAAAAAAAATTGGCACATCAAAAGGGTATCAATCAAATCCACCCATAACCAAATGTCTATATTTTTAAAATATGTTCAAATTTACTTAAATACAAGATGTGTGAAATTTGGATCTAGAGAAGCAATACGTAGAAAACCAATGTTCATAGTAGACAAAAAAGTCGAGCCTTCATATTCTAAGTTTGTGTAAGGTATGTGGCCCTATTGTGGGCAATTCCAACTTCACAAACATTTTTTTACCACAGTGCTCTAGTTAGCTTGGGAATGTTCTCATCCAATTGGCGATTTAAATGAATCACTAAAATTGTCATTTCAAGTTTTTGAATAAGATCAAACATGCAATTGTCAACAGAGTCCAAAGAGAACAAATACATCCTCCCAATTCACATGTTCGATATTGATCGAGATCAACTAAACATAATTTTTGCCATGATGGACAACATGTTGAATGTTTGACTTGGATCCTTATTTGTAAGTAATCGATAAAAATGTAAGATTTCTATATGCAATAAATTGGATGCTATCTAATTAAGACACTACAACACAATATTCAAAATTTTGAGAGAGTGGGATCCTCTCAAAATAATATTGTCCATTTGTCAACCTAAAAGTTATGTTAGGTTGATAAATACTAGATTATACTTCAAATGTGTAGTTTCCATTAAAATGGGAGTATGTTGAGCTGGGGAATCGACTCATTTAGGTTGAGTCGACCTAAATGAGGACAATATGTGAGTCAATTTAGGTTGAGTCGACTTAAATGAGGACAATATGTTAGTCAATTTAGGTTGAGTCGACCTAAATGAGGACAATTTGTTAATCAATTTAGGTTGAGTCGACCTAAATGGTCAATTTTAGGCAGCACATCACTCCGCAATTTACGGTGGGAAATCAAATGTTAATTTTTTCCCTTGAACTCTACAACTCTCCACTAGTTTTCACTTCATTATTGGATTAATAGTTTGCTTTATGTACTCTCAATTCACTGGAAAACTCTCAAAATTTTGAATATTGTGTTCTACCAACATATGCGACTTGTGTGATATATCCTACGACAGTGAAAGAATATGCAGATCTACTGTTGTGATAGATTTATAGGGTTTTTAGTGATGTAGGTCAATTTTCATCGATGCATGATGTGTTGCCCAAGTCTAACATGCCTAGGCATGACCTCTAATAACTGTTTACCTGCAAATAGGGCAACTGGCTTGCCAAGTCCTCCTCAATGTGCTGACCCAACTCCAAATTTGAGTCTAATTCTGATTGCAGTCTTTGCATAGCTCTGGGGTGGCGTACGAGCTCTAGCATGGCCCACTCCAAAGTTACCCCTATGGTGTCTGAGCCGGCCGTCACCAAGATCTTCAACACATAACAAATATACACTTCAACAAATATTCAAATGTGATATTTTGGAACCTGCTGCATCCTATATTATAGGCAATCAATTAAATGTACTACTAGGAACCAAGGTGTGGAGCTAAGGATGCATGTTACATGTGTTCAGTTTCCTCCAAAATTGTGGTGTCTTCTTCTTAATCGCAACTGGAATATATTGGCCATAGCTTGTGAATGAGATATTCCTTCTCAAAGAGAGATCCTCTATTTTGAAGGACTTACAAAAAGCGGTTTAAGATAAATTCCGAGCCCGTAGGAGTTGTTGAACTTGATTACATGTGGCACACAAGATCTACACAAGTTTGCAACTAAGGTTTGTGCCCATATTGTGCGCACTTCCAACACCAAAGACAAATTTGGCAATTGCAAATCATGAAGATTGTCATTTGAAGTTTCACAATTGGAGTTGACATATAAAAGTTGTAAGAGGTCATATTGATGTTCTTTCTCTCTTTGAACGATCACATAGACCCTCCCAATTGTGTTTACTATCGAACCCAAAAATGGTCTCTATGTTTTGAGTACACACTAGTCCAATCTCATCGTAGCACATGTCTTTTTAGTATCTACTCTAAACTATGAGCCTTGCCATATACCACTCAAATATAGGATGTTTGTTTAAGACAATTGACCACATAAGGCCCCTCTTATATTGAAAGGTTTTCAGATCATCCTGGGGACATAAAACACCGCAACATAAAATGGAAATTCAGGACATTTGTGAAAGAGGCTAGAAAATCCAAGGTTGAGGACTTACTAAAGTGAGACCCTTAACGGTCTCTTCGCTTAACTTGCCTTCCTTACTAGTCTGCAACAGAGCTTCCACAAAGTCAAACTCGGGCAGCTCAACTGATCCTAGTTGCACTGGGTCCTCAGTTGCCTGTTTTCGATACCAGTCCAACAAAAGGGCCATCCTCTTATCCTTGCGTAGGGTGAAATCTCTCCATCTCTTCTCGAGCCCCTGCAGATCCAAACACCGGAGCACAGATAGGCAGACGTCGCCAAATATGTTGGGAGCTCCAAAGAGGTCTACAAATTCTTTCTCCATCTTTTTGAAATCCTGGGGTTGCAAATCTTCACTTTTGGAACGCTCGCAATGGACGAAGAGCTTGTTGAAGAGAATGCGGCAGGCTTGGCGGACGGCGAACTCGCTGACAACACTTCGGAAGTTCACGGGTTGCCCCGCGCTCACGAAACTTTCGATCACTTCCACCATCCTCGCCACTTCCTCCTTCCGTGCATTGGTGGTGGTGTCCAATTTCCGGGGGCCAAAAAGCTCGGTCTTCATAATCTGGCGCAGCTCACGCACCTTGGGCGTGTAATGGCTCACAGTCACATCGCACTCATGCTCCGCTTGATTCAGGTACTTTGAGGTTGTGTACATGAGGCTATGAATTGGTCGAGACACAAATTGGGCATCACTGACAGAGAAAAGTTCCTTGGCCATTTTTGCATCTGACACGACGATTGTGCGGATGTTTCCCAAGTACACGCACATGATGTTGCCATAGCAGTTTGCGAGCTGTGCCAACAATAAGTGTCCGCCTTTTCCCACAGAGAAGAGATTGCCAAAAATTGGCCAAGGAAATGGACCTGGTGGCATTCTACGGTTCCGAAGTTTTGAGGTGCAAGCATAAGATATTGTAACCAGAAAGACAACTAAGACGGCATGCCATGCCTTGAGGGCTTGTGAGTCAAAGCATTCCATAACATGCACTGCCATATTGTCCATCGTAGAAACACCCATACGTTGCTGCTCAACAATATGAGAATGCAGTCTTGAATCTGCCACCTACAGTTATACATTCGGAAATGGCCGACGATCGACAATGGTATATTGAGCAGATGGCATGGGACAACGTGGGCTATTATTTCATTTTCATAGGTGCAATGGACTCGGCTGGTATGGGTTCAAATAAGTGTCTCTTCAGCTTAACATTGCTTAAACAAGGTTTGGAGGTTTCGTCATCCACGTGAAGCTTCATGATTTCAATTGCTTTCCATCATGGACAAGTATTCCTGAGGTGGGCTCTAGTCACGCAATCTTGCTTTGGATAATCTGTAGTGCAAAGTGAGAGTACCTGCACTTGAAAAGCATGTGTAATGCAAAAGTTGATCTAGACAGGACTTGCCATATTGATGAGAACCTCATATTTTGAAATCATGCATTTCATGAGCATGCTTTTGAATTTTTGTCCTTTTTTTCTTTCTTTTTTTTGTTTTTTTTTGGGGGGCAGGGGGGGGGTCAAAAGTGGGTAGTACATCTTGAGTTATGGCGGACGTCACAGTCCCGGGAGTTCTATACAAAAATCGGTACATTTCCGACCTTTTATAAAGAGGTTCGGATTTTTTTCTTTTCACTCGGAAGCTACCAAAATCCAGTTTTTTTCCTCGGTTAAATTCCGAGATTTACCTTTCCCATTCAATAATTTTCCTAGTTTCTAAATTTCACTTCGGTATGTTTCCGAAGTTATGTATAGTGAGTCGGATTTTTGTTTTTATTTATTGTATTTTATAAAAGGAAATTGGTGTTATACTTTTAAGGGGGTGCATTTGTGTTGAAAGAAATTCGAAGTATCCCTGGAAGGAGTTGAACCTTGCCAAGCCCCCACCATCTTGGGGCCAAGGATGAATCCGGTTTAGGATTTAGGGTTTAGGATTTAGGTTAATCATTTGGAACCACTGACTGTGTCGGAGATCCCCATATCAAGTTTGTTGAGCTTGACGAAATTTTCTTGTCATCACCGCGAACATACCACACCTCATTTGTAGTGACAGATAGAGCTCAGACTTGGACCAATTTCTCATTCATAGTTTTCAAAAGCAGAACTGACATTAAATGGGTGTGTGGATCATCATAGCTCACCACCAAAGACAGAACGAACGCAACCCGGAATAAAATGAATTAAAGCGAAAGGGAATGAGTTGATTTGGTGCCAATGAATGATTGTTAGTCGCAGACATGAATCTCTGCCTAACTGCCCATTCGCCCGAAGCTCTTGCATATCCACCATTCAACTACCTGCGTAAACTGCCACAGTGTTGTACACACAGGATTGCAGTTACCATAACTCCAGAAAACTAGCAAGATTCTACCCTTCAAGAGAGACATCCAAAGAGACTTGAAGTTGTCGCGTCTGCAGAATCTAATAGAACCAGGCTTCAACATAACCGGGACTCCAACTAATGTGAATTAGCTGCATGCTAGTAATCTCAAGTCCCAAAGGCTACAGATGATGTCCAAAAACGATCTAAATCGCAAGGAACCATTTCGCTCTTGCAGAAGTATGATGATGCAGTGTTGAAAGGGATGAAATGCAGAGAGTGTCTACCTCAAGAAATTTAATTAACCGTTCACCACTTATTGAACTCAATGGTTTTTTATTCTTACAGCAGAGACACACATTGACTACCATCTTATGATGATCTCGAGACCTCAAAATAAGAGGGAAGGAAAAGAAAGAATAATAAAGGTGCTCACCAGTGTCTTAAATCCCCCACCGGACTCCCCAAGTCTGCATCCATCCACAAGCACAATGCAACCGCCCTTCGTCAATTATCAGCAAAAAATCACCTCTTAAGCTCTCTATCTTACTTAAACGCCAAAAAAACTCCCAAATCAACATAAATCATCAACACGAAAACTCGCCACAACATGAATCCAACAGGTGGAAAGCTCATCATTGCTGCATCTATCTAACATCACACATACGGATCCCACCTCCCGAGATCTGTTCACAAACACACCGCGCAATGCCACGCTCATCAACCATTTGATTGTTACAAACCCTAGTTCCCCAATTTGGCCATCAAATGCATCAAACAAAGAGCAAAAGGATGAGGAAAAAAACTAGAATCATGACGGCACCAAGACCATGCGAGATTCGGCAATGTTGGGAAAATGAATCGGGTCGTACATGCAGTTAGAACAAAGAGATGTGATGTGATGTGCGAAGCTAAAACCTTCACGGTGTGATTAGGTCACCCAGACTCCGAGGAAAGAGATGTGATGTGATGTGCGAAGTTGAAACCCTCACGGTGTGATTAGGTCACCAAGACTCCGAGGAAGGAGACGATGCAAGTGCGTGGAGGTGCATCAACTCTTCTTCACAACACAACAAGCGCCGAACTGAACTGAACCCTTCAAAATGAGAAGAAGGAAGTGGACGCTTAGAGCATGAATGGGGTGGAGAGAAAAACCCTAATGAAGCAGTGAGGTACCCAAGAGATTCAAACTCTTCTTATAATATGGTTGCTTAGAGCCTCAAAACCCTAATCGGCCCAGTGGCAACGGAACCAACCATAAATTAGCCTCCATGGTTTTTGACCTTATGACTCTAGTATTACCCCAATAAAAATTTCCGCCCTATCCCTAGTGCCTTCGGCTACTTGCCTAAAATAAAAAAAATTGGCTCGGTAAATTTCCCAAACTATGATGCCTCAACCGGCCATATTGCCGGTCTATTCTCCCTTGAACCGGTTGATTTCCGACCTCGACAATTTTTCATCGGTACCTCATCCGAATCATTTCAAACACATTCGGAAATCTCCAAAAAAATTTGGCTAGCTCGTAACTAAACCTCCGTACTCCCCGTACATTGGCGGACGTTAAACACCCCCCCCCCCCCTGAACTTTTCAGGGGAGGTAGATTTGGGCAGGGGTAGCCCCCATAAAGAAATCCAATTTTTTTGGACCCGACCGAAAACTTTTGCCCGCCTGCCCGGACTTCAAAAAAACCATTGCCCTTACATTCTTGAAGGCCACTTATCCACAAATCCCATATTGAGTGCACTTCACCTTCAAGGTCCAAAATCCAATGGGTGCAAGCATGGTAAAGTGGACCAAGAAAGTGCTCCGGTCAATGTAAATTTGGAGATGCCATTAGAAAGAGACCACTATTAAATATAAGTGTGATTCTTCTATGAATATAGAAATGTTACTCTTATAGTACACTAGTATAGGAATCAAGTGAGTAGAAGAAAAATGAAGAAAACATGTGTTTTAAAATATCTGTATGTCATTTTTCAACACCTACGCAAACATGTCAGGATTTGCAAGTGGTTGAAAGTGACATATAAGTAGTCTTACAATAACATATTAAATTTAAAAAATTGTATGATGACCTAGAATATACTTATATGCACATATTTGTTGGAAAAAATCAACAAAACCATTTATTTCAGTGTAAGAAACACTTGCATGAAACACAAATTTGACAATTTTACTTATATTTATTATTTGAAGGGCGAATTAAGTATTTTTTGTTCATTCTTTTTGGAATTATTATAGTATCATATATGCATAGGTCTTAATAAATGAATTTCCAATATATTATAATTTTTTTAAACATTACATAATCAAAATTTGATGTTTTTAAAAATAAAGTGTTTGATCCACTAGTTCTAATGCAAGGAGCACTAGGAATGCAAGTGAAATTAACGAGAAAATCATGAAAAATCATCCAACTTTTTATTATCATTGATTGTAAAACTTCACATGACCATTAATAAACTTAGGATCCCTTCAATTTTGGAATCGTTGGATTTAAAAAACATATCAAGTAGGCTTATAATAAACCTATGGATACTTTATGTAACATAGAGTGGAATAAAGGTCCATGTTCCATGTGATTCCCTTCTTAATCTCCCATATTCGGTCGCATGTTTCCATGATATGAACAAGTGGTGAATTCAGTTACAACGAATGAGTGCAAGGATAAAAAATTATTCATTTTTATGTACTTGCCCCCTAATATATATGTTCACTTTCATTGATAAATAAGCAATTGACTAGAATACTTTTCGAAGTGAAACCGTCAATAAAGCATGTAATTAATTTGGAAGTAAAAAATATTACAAAACCCTCATTAACACTGAAGTCATAATTTTTTGTGACTTACCATTGAAAGGGTCCTTGTCATTCTAAAATGGAAGTAAAATTTCTATTTTATTTTTATTTTATTTAATATTATAATTTAGATAATACCTTCTACTTTTACAAAATATTCATATGCATTTAAACTAATTAAGTGTGATAGAATGTAATTGAATCTAATTAATTTTGATTAATTCTAATTAAGCTCAATTAAATAAAAAATATGTTTATCAAATTAATTGAGCCTAATTAATTATAAAATGTACTTATTAGAATTTATCATGATTCACAGGGTAAGCATATTTTCTGATTTAATTGGACTTAATTGGGATTAATCAAGATTAATTAGACTTAATTTCATTCTATCACACTTAATTACTTTAAATATGTATGAATTTTTGTGAAAATAGAAGGTATTAAATAAATTATAATATTTAACATACTAAAAATAAAACATCAATTTTAGTTCCATTTTAGAATGACAAAGACCCTTTCAATGGTAAGTCATAAAAATTATAACCTCAATGCTTACGAAGGTTTTGTAATAATTTTGACTTCCAAGTTAATTACATGCTTTATTGACAGTTTCACTTCAAAAAATATCCCAGTCAATTGCTTATTACTCAATGAAAGTGAACATATATATTGGATTTTGGACCTTGAACACTTACTATGGGATTTGTGGATATGTAGCCTTCAAGAACGCAAGGGCAATGGTTTTTTCGAAGTCAGGCGAGTGGACAAAAGTTTTTGGTCGGGTCCAAATTATCTCGATTTCTTTTTGGGGGTTGCCCTTGCCCGAATCTACCTCCCCCAAAAAGTTGGGGGGGGGGCGTTACACCATATTTCACATGGACGTGGACACATACACACCATTGACTTCAACCAACTTTCTCCCTAACCCAATGACATGCTCCAGTGGGATGACCACATGATCCTTGTGATGCAAGGGCTTTGACACTCACACAAATTTGCTTTAAATGATGCTTTATTCAAAGTGAGTACTGAAATTGAAAAACATGTGTAAAGTAGCAATTCTAGGTGAGGGAAGCTATCTTATGAACGATGAGCAGCGAGCAGTAACACATGAGGTGTGAGCGGTAACATATGAGCAATGAGCGGTAACACATGAGTAATGAATCAAAATTTAGTAAAGGTGCATGGGTTTAGGGTTCATAATCTAAATTTAGTACTATATTAATTTCATATTTTCAATTGTAAATTAGAAACATTTAAAATGAAGCAAGAATGAAGGAGGCGTATTATCATGGATCATTTGGAATACTTTCAGTCCATTGCTAATTTTTATTAGGGGAGTGCTATCTTGTGAGCGGTAACTTGTGAGCGGTGAGGAAGGTGAAATATTTGGTAATAGGGCCACTAGTATCCTATAACCGTGGAATTTTGGTCCAAAGAATTATGATTTCCGTGGAAACAAATGCACAAGTTATTATATAATGTAATACCATTTGAATACATTGTGAAGGTATTACCATCAATTGAATGATCTAAAGGTTAAAAATTTGTTTCACTGGAAAATAAATTCCTAGAACAATGTCCCTTATGTGAATGATTCATTTTAATTGTTATGTTTTAAAAAAATCGTAAAGAACTTTCTATCTACATCCTAGTAAATGGAGACAATTTTTTGCAAAAAAACAAGTATTTGAAATCCAATCATCTAATGAATCAAAAAATATATTATCAAAATGTGTCGCAAAACACAATGAAGGTTATTCAAATGCAAATAAATTAACTAATACAAATGCACTTCATGATTCATCACAGCTAATAGATGTATCGCTCTCTATAGCCTCAATATCTAAGTATTTGGAAATAATCATATTGTCTGAAATATCTGAATCGTGACCAAAATCATATGATGATTCTGGAGCATTAGCCATATGTATTGCTACTGATTCTGCATAAGGTGGCAAACGAGGGCTAAGAGTAGGACTACGAAGAAATCCATGTAGTCCAAAGAAATGAACAAATCTTGATTTCTTGATAAGTTTCTTGAATGCAAAACAACATGTAATATGATTAATATTGTATACATAAATATTGATAATTTAAATAAAAATTTCAAAAATCCACACTATAACTTATTCAAAATCAAAAGACATTAGCTCCTCATTTGGCAAAGCATCATCATCAGCAACCCCGGGGAAGTCACTCCATTGGTCAAGTTGATGCCATGTGCGATAAAAGTGAATCTATTTTTTCTAAAGGCATCACCAAAATGGGTCAAATTTTATCAATTTTTTTTCTCTAGTAGATAATATATGGTATCTATTACATAGTAAAAAATGGTAACCAAATTTGATGATTTTTTTTTGTATAAAACATACCGTTTCTAATTAGAATGACGCAGAATTGAACTAAAACAATTACTACAAAAATGAAGATGACTAAAAATTTCGAAAAGATATAAAAAAGATATTATCAATGGTTTTGTATCTCTAGTTAAAATATCATCATTTTAAAAATTATTTATGACATATAATATAGGGGTAGCAAACTTTTATTGCACGTAGTGGCCTAATGTGCATGGAGTGACTTCCCCGGGTCAGCAACTTCGATTCGGGGGCCTTCAACATTATATTTCGGAGCATTATCTAGGATAGGTTTTAACACAGTCGAATATTTCTTGGTCTCCCTCAAATGCAAGAAGGTGGCGACCGCATGCACGAGACGCCAAAATTGGATCTTATGTAGAGCAGGTGAGGTCGATAACACAACCATCTTTTGGAGACAAACATTCCATAAAGATTTGGAAGAAACGAGGAGCCTTCTGCCATCCACCTCTCCATGTCCTTCCCATAGTTTTATCTTTCATGATAAGGTCATTATCTATCACCATATTGATTGCTACATTCGTAGTGGATATGTCCATTTCGGGGGCCCTCAAACTTTTAAAACTTAAAATTTTGTTGACGTTTTGTAGGGTCATTTCATCTTCGGGCAATAATGTATGCAAAAAAACCTTGCTCTGCCAATAAGTTAAAGACATGTTAGAAATAAATTCAAGTTAAGATATACATTCAAGTTGAAAATTTCGCAAACTTTGATTGGTAAGATACTTATTATTTTTCCTGGATTATCTGAATCGATAAAATGATCATTGGCATTGATACAATAGATTGTCTTTATAACCATAATTTGTGCTTGATTGAGGCATGCATTGAGTTCTTTCCGATTTTCAAGATGAAAATTACTGAAAATAACAATGGCACTATCATTTGAAAGATATGCGTGTACAACAGACATTGGCTTAAGAAATGTTTTATTATGCTTGACATTTCAAGATGGCACTATATTGGGTTGTCAGCCATAATCCCCCACCCTTTTGCGTCTGTGGTCTAGGTGAAAGTCTATGGCTCACATGTTATTGTTGACTCTTAACCTCGGAAATCCCGTGCTCATGTTCCAATGAAATCAAATATTAGGCACATTCTTTTTATTCCAACCATAAGGCATTAGCATTAAAAAAATACTTATGCACCTATAATGATTGTCACACCACACCCACACCAACATCCTATCCTCATCCTAATCTCTTATGTGATCCATGCACCATCTAACTAATTAATCAACCTCCTAGCAATCTAAGGGCACCCCCTTTCACATTAGGAGTTGTTTGACACTCAACCTAGCTGGCCACCTACTACTTTACTCTCCACCCTGCTACAGTACTAGGAGCTCTCTCTCCGAACTCAATCAGTAGCCTGGAGCCTCACTAGAAACTCCTTTTACGACGGGGAGTGCTATCTTGTGAGCGGTAAGCAATGAGCGGTGAGCGGTGAGCGGTAACACGTGAGCGGTGAGGAAGGAAAAATCTTTGGTAATAGGCCCACTGGTATCCTATAACCGTGGTATTTTGGCACAATTGTAGGGTTAAAAATAAGAAAGGTGGGGAAAATAAACAACAAAATTCTAAATTATGAGTAATGAGAAATGAACATTGAGAGTATGGTACTTGAATAAGTCTACCAAAGAACTAACCATCATTAGAACTTGTTGTGATGGATCCTGAACATGAATCGGCCTTTAAATCTATGAAATCCAAAACCCGTCGATTATAATGTTTAGAGAAGATGTTACTACGCGCGTGTGCATAGAACCTTCTCAATTATATTATTTTTTGAAACATTTTATGATTTATCCGCGCGAATTAACCAAACCGCTCGCGGTTGGGTTAAGGAAATTAGTGGCCATCCACCGGAGTTGTTGCAATTTTTTGTGATTTTTCCAATGTCATTTTTGGTTTATGATTAGAGCTCCAATGCACATTTATCTGAGACAAGAAATTTAATATTGAATTTAGAACACACAAAAAATTGTAAATACAAAGATGAATGGATTCAAGAAAAAAAGAAAATCAATGAATCAATGGATTTGAGACCTCACCTATTGACGTCATTTATGGTATCCAAGAGAATGCCAGTCGCATTCTTTGCATTAAGACATATACAATCCACACTATAATGCGAATTCTCCTCATTAGTATGAACATTGTCTATGTAATGTCTTTATGCTGTAACTCGGTGGTTACCCTCCGATACCTAAAATATTCTACCTTTAAAAATCTTAAAATCATCATCTTGAGAAATAAATTGCTCAAAAATATCATTCGCTTGTTGTCATAGTGGATCCCAAGAACTTGATTTATCATCTGTTATAAATAAACTCTCCCTACGATCATTGATAATGGAAACGTACAAGACACGATCACCCTCTCTATATCCATTGAAAAACTCATTCTCCAATAATTGAACATCAAATTCTACAATTGGCCTAACCAAAGGTAGTGGCTCCAAGCGGCATATAGGAATGGATAAACGAGATTTTAAGAGGGGTCGAATTCGGAAGTTATTGATGATGGAATTAAAATATGTTTCCTCTAACTTCTTCTTTGAGGCTTCTTCAATGTTAGCGTCCGCCAAAACGTCATCCTACATGTTAACAACCAAATCAAAGTCTATGATAAATGAAAAAAAATTATGCCACAAAATAACTATCTATTGCACAACAAAATGTTAACTACATATTCATAATGAACTTCACATCAAAACAAAAAATAGTTACAAGATGAAATTTACTTGGCATTCATAGTTCAATACAAAAATGAATGAAGACCACCTAATAGACATAACAATTAACATTTTGATAGTACACAAAATATACATATAGACATTAGAAAACATAAGAAGCGAGACTATGGTGTTCACATGAATTTGGTACATCTAATATTTTCTTTCAATGAAAGGTTAGGCATAACGGTTTCGATACCAAAACCCTTATTCCATAATTTAAAAAAATGAAGGTGTGGAATAGGGGTTTCGGTACCGAAACCCTTATTCCAGAAATTTGTTCAAAGAGAACAAATGTATGGAATAAATGACCAAATTCGTTACATGAGAAGATTACATATGGAAAGATTATCTTCGAGTCGAGGATAGTCTATAATTAGAAAGTCAAAAAATTATGAAAATTGTCTCTAAACAATTGTTGAAATTGTAGGCAAAAGTTTCAAAATTCTGATATTGTCTCAAAATAACGAATTTGGTCATATAAGGGTTTCGGTACCGAAACCCTTATTCCATAAATTTGTTCAAAAAAAGCAAAGGTATGGAATAGCGGTTTCGGCACCGAAACCCTTATTCCAGAAATTTGTTTGAAAAAGAACAAAAATGTGGAAAAGGGGTTTCGGTACCGAAACCCTTATTCCGAAATTATGTTTCAAAGATAGCACCTTTGCTCTCTTTGAACAAATTTCTGGAATAAGGGTTTCGGTACCCAAACCTCTTTTCCACACCTTTGTTCTCTTTCAATGAAGTTTCTGGAATAAGGATTTTGGTACCGAAACCCTTATTCCACACCTTTGCTCTCTTTGAACAAATTTATGGAATAAGGGTGTAAGTACCGAAACCCCTATTCCACACCTTTGCTATCTTTGAAACAAAATTTTTGGAATAAGGGTTTCGGTACCGAAACCCCTTTTCCATACCTTTGTTCTCTTTCAATCAAGTTTCTGGAATAAGGGTTTCGGTACCGAAACCCCTATTCCACACCTTTGCTCTCTTTGAATAAATTTCTGGAATAAGGGTTGCGGTACCGAAACCCCTATTCCACATCTTTGCTCTCTTTGAACAAAATTTTGGAATAAGGGTTTCGGTACCGAAACCCCTTTTCCACACCTTTTTTCTCTTTCAAACAAATTTCTGGAATAAGGGTTTCAGTACCGAAACCCCTATTCCACACCTTTGCTCTCTTTGAACAAATTTCTGGAATAAGGGTTTCGGTACCGAAACCCTTATATGACCAAATTCGTTATTTTGAAAAAATATCAAAATTTTGAGACTTTTGCCTACAATTTCAACAATTGTTTAGAGACAATTTTCATATTTTTTGATTTTCTAATTATAGACTATCCTCGACTCGAGGATAATCTTCCCATATGTAGTCTTCCCATGTAACAAATTTGGTCATTTAATCCACACATTTGTTCTCTTTGAACAAATTTTTGGAATAAGGGTTTCGGTACTGAAACCCCTATTCCACACCTTTGCTCTCTTTGAACAAAATTCTGGAATAAGGACTTCGGTACCAAAACCCCTATTCCACACCTTTATTCTCTTTCAAATAAATCTCTGGAATAAGGGTTTTGGTACCGAAACCCCTATTCCACATTTTGCTCTCTTTGCAAGAAAGTTATGGAATAGAGGTTTTGGTACTGAAACCCTTATTCCACATCTTTACTTTCTTTGAAAGAAAGTTTTGGAAACCCCTATTCCACACGTTCAGTTTTATTAAAAAAATTTATGGAATAAGGATTTTAGTACGGAAACCGTTATGCCTAATCTTTCATTGAAAAAAATATTAGATGTATCAAATTCATGTGAACACCATAGTCTCGCTTTTTATGTTTTTAAATGTCTATATGTATGTTTTGTGTATTATCAAAATATTGATTGTTATGTCTATTAGGTGGTCTTCATTAATTTTTGTATTGGACTATGAATGCCAAGTAAATTTCATTTTGTAAATTAATTTTTGTTTTGATGTGAAGTTCATTATAAATATATAGTTAACATTTTGTTGTACAATGGATAATTATTTTGTGGCATAATTTTTTTCATTGATCATAGACTCTGATTTGGTTGTTAACATGTAGGATGACGTTTTGGCGGATGCTGACATTGAAGAAGCCTCAAAGAAGAAGTTGAAGAAAACATATTTTAATTCCATCATCAATAGCTTGCGAATTCAGCCCCTCTCAAAATCTTGTTTATCCATTCTGGCTCCAGCAGTCCGGCAACAAAATGACATGCTTATATGAAGCTATAGTGGATGACATGATTCGTATTTTCATGCAAATCGTGAATTATCGGACATGATTGAAAAGGGGGTCCGATGATAAGGGTCGTGATTCGGCATCCTTAAAACTCAAAGCAGCTGCAAGATGTGGAGATCCAAAATTGTTGGCTGATGCCATGAAGTCGTTCCCAGGTGCAGAAGGTGTGAATACTAGAGATTGTGCATTGGAAAGGTCTGATCTATTTGGATCCACCAAACAAAAATTCGATTTACCCCCAGGTGTTGATTGCAAATTCTTATCGACCCAATAAAGTGAACTATTCCATTCCTCACTCCAACACCCGGGCAACTCGTCAACGTATAGAGAAATTGTAGAGTTTTGCAGAGCATGGTGTGGCTCATACTACATCCATGTTAGAGACTGATTGTCTTGCTTCTAATTGGCACATTGCAAGATTGCCACCCAACTTAGCCAAATGATGTTGGGCGTTGCATGCCATTATAGGACCTATGTGCAATGCCAAAGTTGGGACAAACAAACATGGCACACCCACTCCAACATACAAAGGCCTCAAGAAGGAATTTCGCTCCACCAATACTGTGGAGTATGAGTTATGGTTTTTCTCTGATGACATCAAACGTTGTGTGAATGGTAGTAAGAAGAAATACGTGTTGGATTGGCCAATATTGCCCAATACTTGGCCGGTGAAGGTGGGTACTAATCTATCAAGAGAGGAGGTGTTGGCGCTTAAGGACATTGGCTTTCAATTACAATAAAGGGAGGCATTGTCCCCTCGTCGTAGGTTGTCAACAATTAAGACCCTCCTAATTCATCGATCACATTTTCGTATGCCACTAAACCCAGACACCCACCCTACACTCATGTTTGGGATGACCGTGCGTCGCAATCCATCAGCACCAACGGCTAATCACAAAAACAAATGAGAGAACACCGGTCTCATGAACGGTTACTTTATGGTTGCAATCACTGCCATTCCATATCCAGGCTTTGGAGTGATTATCAACATTGTTTCCAATGAAGATGTCACATACCGTGTTACAATTGGCGACATCCCGCATTGCACATGCCCAGATTTCACGAAAATGTCCTCTCATGCATTGGGAAAGAAAGGGAAATGGGTGTATTGCAAACATCTCTATTATGTATTTAGGTTTTTGTGCAAGGTAGATTACGAGAGTGATAAGTTCATTCATGCACCTACATATACCTACAATGAGGTCATGTACCTACTTAAACTTGTTGGTGTTATAGAATGAGAGTAGTGGTGCAAGTGTTGTCTTTAACCACATGTATAAGATTGTCAATAAATGACATGTGGTGGTTTGGATTTTTATAATAAAAATCAGCAATGGACTGAAAATATTTATATGATCCATGGTAATAGGCCCCTTTCATTCTTGCTTCATTTTAAAGGTTGGCAATTTACGATTTAAAATATACAATTTTTGTGTGGAAAATTGCAGTTGTGTGCCCTAATTCCGTGCATCTTTACTAAATTTGGACTCATTTCTTATGTGTTACCGCTCACTGCTTATCGCTCATGAGATAGCTTCCCTCCTTCTACGACCAGGAGCCTTGCTTCGCAGTTTAACCTGTACCCAGATACCCAACTCCAAATCACACTCCGCAACCAGCATACTTGTCCCGCATTTAGATCAGTAACCTGTAGCCTGACTCCGAATTCTGCTTCGCAATCAGGAGCCTTGCCCTTCATTCCATTCTGTAACCAGATGCCCAACTCCAAATCACACCTGCAACTAGCATACTTGTCCCGCATTCAAATCAGTAACCTGTAGCTTGACTCCGAATTCTGCTTCGCAATCAGGAGCCTCGCCCTTCATTCCGTTCTGTAACCAGATGCCCAGCTCAAAATTCCCTTTTCGACCAGGAGCTTTGCTCCGCAATCCTTCTCCGAACCCATCCAGGGCCCCAATCTTAGTTAGCTCCCGAGAGGTGAAGTTCTGTCGAGACCAGCCAGAGAACCCCCTCCCAGATCCTAGATATCCGAAGCTTATCCATTCGAGGAAGCCGACCCCCTCCTTAAATCAGCCCCCACTTAGCCTAAAACGAACGATTAACTTGGCACAAAGCCACAATCCTCACAAAATCGCCACCTAAATCTAACATGGCTAACTCAAATTCAACTCAACCGTTAACTAACACCCCCACTAATTCCCCAAGCCTCAACTTCAACACAACATGCCCTCCAATCTTCAACCTTAACTCTAATCCTAACACAAAAGCTTCACTCTTTTTATATTTTTGAGTGATTGAATAAATATCAAAGTCAAGATTTAATGAACTTTTGAGATTAAAACCACATGTGGGCACCATATTGGGCTCACATGGGTGCTCCAGTTGTGGGAACCGGAAGCCCATCACAGATGTCAAAAAAAATAAGATCTACAACATTGGTCATTTTCGAACCTGCAATAGAATTTTTACGGCCATCAAAAACCTGAAAACATATAATACAAAAGATATCGGAATAAGTATAATTTAGATTAAATTGATTAAAATAAATATAAAATAGAGCAAGTTCAAATAAAATGAAATAAAAAAAATAAAAAAATGAATACATGTTTGATGAATTTCATAGCTTGAATCCATTCAGGTGGTCCCGGATCTTGACTAGAGAAAGGTCCAGTAGCAGGTTTGGATATATTTGCAACTCGTTGGTTGGCCAAAGATGTGAACCACCAGAGTGGTCCACCGCTCCGTGGGGTCACTTTTAGTTAGGATTCTAGTATTAGAAGTTAGGATTGATATCGAATTAAGGGAAAAATTAGTTCATTTAGCGTTTAGCTCAAAAAGGGGAAGGAAAATGACCGAGGATTTCGGACCTTCACCCGTGAAGGGAAAAATCTAGTTTTGGGTAGAGTTAGTAAAAATGAAAACTAACTAGAGATAGAAATTAGCTAAGTTAGGAAAAATAGCTAACTAGGTAAGAACCTAGTTAGCGGGGGAAAAACGTAGTTAGTGAAAACAACTAGCTAAGAGGACTAAATTAGTAGAGCTAGCTAGGCAAGGGTTAGTTTAGTACTTAGTGTGGGTCACGCAAGACAAGTGGAGGTGCTCGGCGTGAGAGAAAAATTAGCGCGAAGATTTTGAAGAAAAAATAGCAAGGGGCCACTTGCCCCTTTGCCCCCTTGCCAACTTGATGGCGGAAATTAGAACTAATTAGACAGATTCCCGTCGGAGCCACCTCGGCGACGGGGTGGCAACCTCGACCGAGAAAACCCCCGAGCCAAAATTTTGGGAAGGGTTCGAAAAATGGACCCGGTGGCGGAGGGGTCCAACCCTTTTGTGAAAGGGTTTAAAAACCCCCTCCTCCCACCTTGAAAGTTGTGAGCCCAATAAGGTGCCCACATGTGGTTTTAACCTCAAAAGTCCATTAAAACTTGACTCTGACAATTCTCCAATTACTCGAAATTATAAAAAGAGTGAGGCTTTTGTGTTTTGATTTAAGATTAGGTTTGAAGAGTCAAGCGGATGTTGCGTTGGGGTTGAGTTAGGAGGAATTAGTGGGTGGATTAGTTAAAGATTAAGTCAAGAATTGAGTTAGCTAGGTTAGAATTTAAGGAAGAAGTTAGTAAGGGTTGTGGTTTTAACCGGGTTAATTGTTTGGTTTAGAATGCCTTGGGTATGGTGTTGAGCTTTAATCAAGCTCTTGCTTGGGTTGCATGGGTATTTAGTTTAGGCCTAAGATTGGTTCATTGTGGGGGGAGGGCAGTTGCCAACATTGGGTAAGGTCCAGATTTCCAGGGGAAGGAGAAAAAAGGGCCTGGGCCTCTCGGCCGTTGCTGCTGGGTTTTTCTGTTATGCTGGCTCTCTGGCAGCTGCAGGAGAAAAGGGGGTGTGAGCTCCGAGGACGGGAATGCTGCAAGGAATGAGGGCAAGGGCCCAGCAAGGATGTGGGCAGTCGAAGGTCGGCACAGATTCAAATTTAGCCGAAGTGAGCACAGATTCAAAGTAGCCGAAGTAGGCATAGATTCAGAGTAGCCGAAGTGAGCACAGATTCAAATTAGCCGAAGTAAGTACAGATTCAGATTAGCCGAAGTAGGCATAGATTTAGAGTAACCGAAGTAAGCATAGATTCAGAGTAGCTGAAGTAAGCACTGATTCAGGTTAGCTGAATCCCAACAAGGATTTGGGCAGCTAAGGCTCAACACAAATTTGAATGGCCGCAACTCAGCGCAAGTTTGAATGGCCGAAGCCAGAGCAGTGAAAGGGGCTGAAGCCAGCGCAGAGAATGGCCGAAGCCAGAGCAGCGAGAAAGCAGGTATCAGCGCAGACTAAGGCCAAAGCCAGCAGAGTAGTGAGCTGGTCGGCTCTGAACCTGAGGGCAGAGTTGATGTAAGGTCCCGGGGAGTGCACTTAATGCTAAGACTAGGAATACACGTGAGTGCGTTTTAATAGCATACCCCCCTATGTACTTGACTTTGAAATAGTTTTTAAATTAAGATTTTTTAGGTGCTAAATCATTACGTATATATCTATCATTTGGTGTAAATTTCAGGACCAAAAGTTTTTAAAATCTTATTAAATTTTTTATAGAAGTTTGAACTGAAATGTGTTGTTTTTCGCTTCAAAAATCAATTTAAAAATATTTACAAGTGAGTATTTTTTTGAAATTTATACAAGAAGAACTTTAGATTGTGTTTAACAACTTCATATTATTTAAAAAAAAATTAAATGATTTTTTAGTACATACATAGGGGGGTCGAAAGTACGCACTCACGTGATTCCTAGTCTTAGCATTAAGTGCACTCCCCGGGTGTAAGGTTTCTAAGGCTAAGGCCCCAAATGTGGCAAGTAAGGTGTTAGGATTAGTGAAGGGTAGGGTAAGTAGGATTTAATGAAACACTAATGTGTGTGTATGGCTTAGGGTCCTAGGAAGCTAGAAAATTAAACGGATAAGTGCTTACATTATGTGGGAGATTGTAATAGAAGGATGATGTTAGTGTGATTGGGTACAATGGACATTATGAGTGCATAAGTATTTTTCAACACTAATGCCCTGTGGGGTTTAATAAACAGAACATGTTTTGTATTTGAATTCATTGGAGCATGAGCTTGGAATCTTCGAGGCTAAGAGTTACAAGGATATGTGAGCCATAGACTTCCACTCGGACCACAGACGCAAAGGGTGGAAATTTATGGCTGACAAAAGCTCCCTCTCAATTTGATTAGCGGGCGAAGTTCTACATCAATATAGTTAGACAAACTCTCTCTTCTCTTCCAATAGATGGGCGAAGCCCTACCTCTAAGTAGTTAGAGAGAAATCCTTCAATATCTAGAATTTGGGCAAAGCCGTACTTCAATGTAATTAGGAAGAATTTCTATTTACATGTCTCTAGTAGTAAGGCTTGAAGAAATCTCTTCCCTACCCTCTCCTAGTTAGAATGTGTGTTTTTGAACACACAAAAATTTTTTTCTTCCGAAAAGTAGGTTAGAATGCAAGTCAACTATTGAGGCCTTATAGACCCTGGCTACTAATGGCCTGAATGCTTAGGCTAACGCTTGAAACCAAGATTTAGTATTTTTTCTCCTATAGAGATTTTCTATAGCTATTCATAGCCGGTTTCCATTTGCAAATTGGTTAAGATAGCAATTAGTTATGATTTTCTAAAGTTAAGGCAAAAACTAGGATGTTCACTTAGGCAGCGGCTATTGGATCAGGCCTGCTGACCTTATCAGAGAGTCAATCTAAAAAAAAAATTCCCAAGTAGATCTTTTGTTTTGCAATCCAAGGCTATTTAGAACATGTGATTTGAATGAGTTATGAATTAGTTATAAATTTTTAAATGTGAGGTATATAGTTTGAGCATTTCTAGTTGACTGCTGCATTACAGAGAGTCTGCTGGATTGATCTGGGCTTACTCTGAAAATATCATATTTTTCTCTTATATCTCTTTCTAACAGCTTTCCAAAGATATTTAGAAATCTTGATTTGAGTGAGTTATGATTTAGTTATGAATTTCCAAAGGTGCAGTACATAGTTTGAGTAAGTCTAGTGGACTATTGCATTACAAGGAGGCTAGTGAATGTATCTTGGCTTACTTTGCAAATTTCATATTTTTCTCTTATAGTTCTTTCTAATAGCTCTTCAGATATGTTTAAAACTTTTGATTTGAGTAAGTAATGAATTAGATATGAATTTTTGAAGTTGAAAAATAGATTGAATAGACACCTTACTTCCAAACCTTATAACTTTTGCAAATCTTATCCGATTTAAGTGAAATTTAGGTCCCTAGAAAGATAATAAGGTGAACTAAATGAATTAATTATAATAATGTTAAGATTACAACACACTAAATTGAAGTTTAACCGCAACCAAGTTGGCTTCAAGGACGAAGACGAGATCGACGTCCGGAAGGTGGAGCAAAGCGAAGAGGTGGCGATTCGGCCCACATCAAGCCCTATTGAACGAGGAGAATTGAGATAAGCCACTAACCCTAGCCTTCCATTTAGGATTGGAGGGAGCGTGGCTAAGGTACGTAATTCTACACCCACTCACCTATCTCGTAAGGTCAAGGGGGTACCCAACTCCATTGTTTTTGGGGCCCCTTGGTATGTTGTGATAGTAGCTTGATTATTAGAAAGTTTCGTATGTGGTAAAGTCGGGTTAATCACCGACATGACCACTCTGAATGTTGTTGATGGAAAGGTGGGGTTAATGGCCCACGAATCCATTATCATGTTGTTGGTCCCAAGGGTTGGAGGTGATGGCCCCAATCCTTGAAGATTGTGCAACAGGTTGAATACACAGGTTGCCTTATTCTCCGGTCCCATCAAGTTGAGTTTTCGTGGTTAAACCGTGTTAAACTAATTAATAACCAATATAATTTGTACAACCCTTGTGGGCAAAAACCAACCGGGAACTTAACTCGGAGGATTGATCCCAACCCCTCCGGCGGCAAAGATCGGAGGGTTAGGGTATCAATCAACCTTTAAGAGACCTGCATAGGGCCTTGAAGGCTTCGGGTTAGGGTGTGCACCAAACATGTAAGTGGTGATGCCATAATTTATGAATTTAATAATATAAATTTTGTTTAATCAACCATTAACTAAGAAAGAAGGTTGAGAGGGTGGAATTTAATTAAGGCCCCCCGTTTAGAGAATTTAATATATAAGAGATAAAGAATTAGATGTTGCCCAAGGTAAAAGGTAAGTTTATTTTATTTATTAGGATTAGGTTGTCTTGATTCCAAGGCTGGTGCGACTGCGCGTAGACTAGGATAGATTAGACATTAGGTTAGGAAAATTGATGATTATCTTAGGCACTTAAAATCTAAGCACAACCTACCGGAAGGACACGACGTGATTATTAAATCCCTTCACAAATCCAAACATTTAATAAAAATCATAACATCCGGGTTCGACTTGGGCACCTACTAAGCCAGGCCACCCTCACCGAAGGGCTTGTGCGGTACTTTTAGGCTCCCTCGGAGGGGGGTGCCCAAAAGCACCACAAAAGACAAGAAACTCTTAGGAATGACCAATTCTCTACGTGTTGCAGTGACCCCCACATCAATGACATCATAACTAGAATTGAAAATCAGTTGTGTTTGGATTGATGCAGAAGGTTGAAGAATTGTTGATGTTGTAGGAAGAAGAATATGCCTATCAAATGCATAATGAAATTTGGAATAAGTAGTTTCTTGAGGAGAAGATGGTATTTATTGGGAAGAAATTGGATGTAAGATAGGAAGAGGCAGTAGACGAATTGAACGTGAAGAAGGGAAAGATTCATGAGCATGTTGCAAAGAAGCTTCAGATGTTATTTTTGTTTGTGGTGCATCAAGACATAAGTTGATGATGTCTATATGCAAAAAAATTCAAAGAATTTCAATTTGATAGGCGTGAGGTAGAATGTAACAAATAATTGTCAAATCTATAATTTTTGGATTTTTGGATTTTTTGGATTTTTTGGATTTTTTTTGTCTCTTTGTGCAGATTTAAGTTGGGACTAATGGGATAGGGCGTTAACGTCCTACCCCATCAGCCCCAAATTAAGTCAGCTTGATTGTTCCTATATTTATCTTTCATAATTTTTTATTTTGCAAAATTTATTTTTTTAGATTTTGTAGGCTTGTTTGCTTCTACACTATGCACTTCAGTTGGGGTTGTGGGTATAGGGCGTTAACGCCCTACCTCTTCAACATCAACTGATATCAGAACAATGGCTTCCAATGGGTTTGCATGTCTATGGTTGTTCTGATATCAGTTGATGTCAAAGAGGTAGGGCGTTAATGTCCTACCCCCGCGACCCAACTGATATAAGAATTGCCACCTATAAGGTGCATTTTGCTTATGCTGGTTTTGTATCCATTGCCGTCAACAGAACATCCGTAGACATGCAATGCAACTTGGATATCTTTGTGCAGACTTAAGTTGGGGGTGATGGGGTAGGGCGTTTAGGCCCTACCCCATCACCCCCAACTTAAGTCTGCACAATTGTTCATATATTTATCTTTCACAATTAAATTCAATAACATTTGTTCACTTGTTGATAGTACAATCTGTTGGTTCTATCTGATACAAAAAAATTGTTTCTACAAAAAAAATATCCTCATCCTTTCAGAGTGGTTGGGTTTTTGGCACTTCCGTTACAGACAATAGGGTGGTCATATGCTATTTGTAAGTACTGTGAGCTCAATTATGTGCCCACAGTTCAAGTTAACGTTAAAATTGTTCAACGCAAGGATTTACATTTTTGTTTGGAGTGGGTTAGAGGTTAGGATGCATTGGTGTTTTGAAAAAAAAGTTTAAATTAGTTAAATTTATGTGGGTGATCGGGTGTTATTTTAATATTGTGAAAACCATGAACAAGTAGTGGGTGTGTTTGACTTAGGGATATGTTAGTCCAAGTGACTAGTCCTTAGGTGGTCGGGTTAGGCTTGGAGGGTGCCCCTTTATTGGGAGGTGAAGGCCCGAGATGGGGTGGAAGCTAAGAGAGGTCGAAGGGGGGGCCTGATCTTTACTAGATTTTCGGCAGTTGAGGGATGGTTCCAGGGACGAGGACACTGGGAAGCGGGGAAGGAGCTGGGCACTCTCAGAGGCAGAGGTCAAGCAACCAGGGGCCTCGGCGATCAAGGTAGGACTAGGCCAGAGTTTAATGTGAATCAGGTGATAGTTTGGGTCAGACTAAAAGGCGAGGTATCCAGGGGCTTCGGCCGAGGCTTGGACCAGAGTTCGACGGATGAGCAGCCAGGGCAGGGATTGCACGTCACGTCACGTCACATTTTGTAATAGCGACGTGACGACTGACCAAAAAACGTCACGTCCGCGGGGGGGTAAATCCGGCAGTTACCCCAGGGGTAAATTGACGCGGTCAACCCCCTGGTCAACCCCCTGGTCGACTGCTAAGTCGACTGCAAATAGCAGTCGACCTAGCAGTCGACTGCAAAAAAAAATTCAAAAATTCAAAAAAAATTCTGGACCGTCAGATCCTCTTGGCAAGAAGATCTGACGATCCAGAATTTCTTTTGGAATTTTTTAAATTTTTTGGCAGTCAATTGCTAATTCGACTGCAAAAAATTTAAAAAAAATTTAAAAAATTCTGGACCGTCAGATCTTCTTGCCAAGAAGATCTGACGGTCCAAAATTTTTTCTGGAATTTTTTAATTTAATTTTTTTTGCAGTCGACTGCTAGGTCGATTGCTATTTGCAGTCGTTTGCTAAGTCGAATGCTAATAGCAGTCGACTGCAAAAAATTACTTTTGCAGTCGACCCAGACCAGTCGACTGCTATTAGTAGTTGACTAGCTGGTCGACTGTTAAAAGCAGTCGACTTCAAGGAAAACCTAAAAAAAAATCAAAAAATTCTAAAAAAAATCATGGACCGTTAGATCTTCAATCCAAGAAGATCTAACGGTTCAGATTTTTTAATAGATTTTTTTAATTTTTTTAATTTTTTTAATTTTTGTTTTCTGAAGTCGACTGCTCGTAGCAGTCGACTAGAGCTGTCGTCCAAAAAAGTTACAAAAAATTGGTACAGTAATTTTTTTTTACCACGTCAGTGCGCGTCACGCCCCTACGTGACGTGATGTGACGGCGTCACGTCATTTGTGATGCGACATGATGCAGAAAGGCCGCGTCACGTCCATTTGCACATCCGTGAGCCAGGGGCCTAGGCCAGACTCGAAGGTGAGGAATCCAGGGGGGCTTCGGCCAGGGCAGAATGTGTGTTAGGTGTGGGCTTCGGCCCGGGCAGAATGTGGATCAAGGGTGGCCTTCAACCAGACTCAAAGGTGAGGCATTCAGGGGCTTCGGCCGAGGCTTGGACCAGAGTTCGACGGATGAGCAGCCAGGGGCCTAGGCTAGACTCGAAGGCGAGGAATCCAGGGGGCTTCGGCCAGGGCAGAATGTGTATTAGGTGTGGGTTTCAGCTAGGGCAGAATGTGTGTTAGGTGTGGGCTTCGGCCCGGGCAGAATGTGGATCCATTAGGAGAGGAGTCGGGCCTAGAGAAAGCCTCTCTCCTTTGATCAAATTGAGTACAACCGGAAGGTACTGGGCGGGCTTATGGAAAGGCGGGCAACTAGAAATTGATCTGAGCCGTTGCGATGCCAAGAATCCATCGGCACGAGCGGGAAGTTCAAAACTCTGCCCAAATGGTAATCATTGCAATGCATTCCCTCTCAGCCGCTTCTTGCCAGTTCAGCCTTCTCGCTTTTCCAGTTCAACATCCCCTGTCCAAGAATTCTTTCCCGGCATTCATTTCCCGCCACACCATTTTGTCTCACACCCTGCCATTTCCGCACTGCTTTGCATTCAATGTGGATCTTCATTTGCTGTGAACGTTCAGAGCTTCTGTTTTTGTTGGGTTTTTTTAGGGGTTATGGATAAATATAAGATTTCTGCTACAATAGAGGGAAAATATGCGCCGTTAATTAGTCGGAGTCGCATGCTCCATGAGCAAACTCTTAAAGCGGAATTTCCAGATCTTCGTGCTCGTGGAGCAACAAACATCGATTTGTGGACAGATGGGTCAATTTATCCTTCCCATCCTAAATCCAGTAAGCGTCCTAGTTTTAGATCAGTGAGCGATTTGCTACAATTTGTAGGCGACGGTAGGAATGGTCTGCTTGGTTACGTACAGAGTTTGTGCCAATCAGATTCTACAATTCAATATCGTCTGCAGGAGACTGAAATGGAGGTGTTATCGATGAGGGAACAATTACAAACTTTGATTTTCAGTTCCTTAGAGAAAGATAGGCTACTTAAATTCACTCAGTGCGAATTGCAATCTCGCGTGCAATTAGACGAAGAGAACCGTGCAACTCTCGTGGCCAATGACGTGTTGAAGGATGAGGTGAGAGCTTTGCGAGAGGAAAATGAACGATTAATACGTTCATTTGAGAGCCGCATGAGCGTATTGAATGATCGATCAAAAGAGGAAAGTGAAGAACACATGAAGTTAGAATTGGAGTTGTGGATAGAAATTGAGACTTTGAACGAGTCTCATGAGAGATCATTGCAAGCGATGGCTGCTGAATTGAAACGTACCAAAGCAACGCTGAGACGTAGGGAAAAACGACTTGAGAATTTGGTGAAGACCCCATACGGGTATCGCAGTGTTGTGCGAGATAGAAAAGATTTATCGAGATTAGCCCCAAAAGGAGGACATGCTAAACGAATGATGAGACTAGCTAGAAGTATTATCGTTCCAGCCACAATGAATAGAATCCAGGCATCCAATAATACATATGGTTCAAGGAGACATTTGTGTGGCACCAAAGACATACAGGCCTAGACTGGGAAGGTTCTCGCTTCCATGTTGTCACAAACCGAGGTCAATGCAATCTGTGAAGAACCAAAGTTGGAAGGGATCAGTGTTAAAATAGCAAACAAATATTTAGATAAGATTGGTGAAATCATACAGCCGGCTGATATCCTAGAGACATGTGATCGTAATATGATCTCACATAGTGGCTACAACGCTATTTACAAACAATTCAAAGGCGCTGCTAAACTTGTTGGGCGTGGGATCAGAATTGGATGCCTCCCGAATCCCTGGCAGGTTTCTTGTGCACGGAGGATGCTTAACTTGAAGCTGTCATAGTATGTCGGGGAATATTACTCCATCAACGAAACTTTGATGGTCCCACCTAGCACTAAGTCTGCCAAGAAGGAACCAGTGAAGATTACTTTGAATGAAATGAATTCGCTATTCTGTGATGTTGAACAAGTACAGTGCACAATGGTGCTCTTCTATGGCCTTACACTCGATGGTACTTACCTTCTTAACTCTCCTGGTCGATGTTTGTCAAATTAATTGAAAAATTAATTATCCAATGTTGGGCATAATCGGTTGAGATCCTAATGTTTGCAAGTCCAACCGGTTATATGTTGACATCCTCCGGTTTTCCTTTATTTAAATTAGGGTATATTCTATAAATTCCTCTAAAATGATTGGTAATTTTCCTGTAGTCTTGAACTTCAACCGGTTATTTCTCAAACTCAACCAGTTCATCTGTAACTAACTGCATGTTCTCCCCGATCATTGCTGTGTATACTAAATTAGAGGCTTGTTTGCAGAGTTACAAGGCAAACCGCTGATCTTTGTTCTTAAACTAGACGAAGCCGAGATAGTACACGGCGTGAAAATGGAAAGAGTCTCCATAACTCTAATAAATAGAGCTCTTGAAAGTAGCATAGACCCTGAATCCGATCGGTACTTCTCCGTTCAAGCTGAGAGAGAGATATGGCCAATAGCTGCCTTCCAGATACCTCGTGAGACGCATGCAATATTGAGTTGGGTCTTCAATTTGACAAAGATTCATGCAGTTATTAAGGCCCAGGGAGCTGGCCAACTCCTTGAAGTTAATGGAGTCGGTTCATTTGCCGTGGAGTGGCACATTGCAGCTGATATGAAGACAATGAAGGCAATTTATGGTTTATCACAAGGTCCCAATAGCCCCCAGTGTTGCATCTACTGTAACCAGACTCGAGTGAAGTCTGTTGTTATGACCAGTGATGTTGTCGAAGCAACTATGAACAACCAAAAATATGCTTGGAATGATGGTTTGTTCTCTAACAAAATTGTTGCAGAACCACTATCTGGGGAGGCCACTTGTGGACGCTGGAAACCCATTTTTGATATCCCATTGGATCGTGTCCATATATGTGTACTTCAAGCTATGAACAGGATGATTGAAAAGATTGTTCACATGCATTTCATGCATGTTTGGACAATAAGAGACTCGGCACTTCAGAAACTTGCCATAGATGACATGCAGAAGGCTGTATCCCTTACTGGGGCCCATGGAGGAAACGTAGTAATTTTTAAGGATGAAGATTTGTCTGGCAAATCAAATAGTGTCCCAAACAAGCCTTCTTTTAGCGGTGCACATGCTCTAAAATTATTCAAGAGCACCCCAAGTGACACGTCTCCGGTTCCTCGCAAGCTCTACGTGGATGTTGTTAATTCCGAAAGAAATTTTCTACGCAAAGGGCAAGCTAAGAGAGATCGTTTAGAACTATGGTCATTGCTCGACAACCTTCGACCTTATTTCAGCGATCTCAGGCTTACAGAGGATCAGTCTACTACTGACTTCAACGAGAAAGTATCTGCATTTGGGCGTCAGTACATCAAGTGTTTTGGAGAAACCCATGTCACTCACTACATGGTATGTCAATTTGAATCCCTCTACACAATTGAGCTCTGATATGTTCTAAGCCAACTTATTGGCAACTATGTTTTGATATTACTTCATTCTTTTAACTGAGTTTTTGAACACCGACTCTAACAAAATTTCTCTGGATGCAGCATGTTGTCGTTAGACACGCTATTTTTTTTCTTGAGAAGTACGGTTCCCTGGCAGTTTGGTCGTGCCAGGGAATGGAAAACAGTCACCATGCAGCAAAGACAGCCTATTCCAGGCATACACAACATTCTGGAGGCAAATACAAAAAAGCCCTCTACTTCAAACCTTTCAGCATTGGTTTAGGATTGTTGGCCATAGGTTTCGCAACAAAGAGACGGAAGCATCCAATCCTCTTGACTTAGACCTAGCCCTATCAGCAGAAGCTAAGATTCAAGCAAGGCGAGAGGCCTCCATTAATTCGTCCTCAGCTGCCCATAGTGCCGAGTGGAGGGAAAGGCGCATCTGTAAGGGAAGTCGATGGGTTCTAAATGATGAAGCTGAAAACTCTGGTATCATGCCAGAAACTACGAGTGACGCAACTGTGTAGCTCAAGGTATAGTTCACTTTTTAGTCTAGCTGATGAAGATTAGGATCGTTGTACTACCCTTAACATCTTCGGTGGTACACATGACATTACTGTAACATGTTTTTCATTCCTAGCATTAACCTTAGATGCTACATTGTTAGTCACTATCCAAATGTCGAACTCAAAGTCGGCAGCTATTCCGAGTTGAATTTGTATCTCTTGACGGAGTTCGTGTATTGACCACGTCGTTCCAACTTCGACATCAACCTGTAGACCTTCGAATTCACAGTGCAATACAACTGTTTGCACACGCTCATACTGCTCCATGGCCTCCCATGTTTTGTCCGGAAGCAACCTGTGTCTGTTGTAAATAAAGTTTGCGTAAAGAGTGACCCTGGAGATGTGGTATCTGAATTTAAGAGAGCCCTCGGCAACAGTAGTTTTCACAAACTCTACATCGCGGATCCTGGTTATCTTTGTATTCCAACCCTTGTCCATCAATGAAGAACATAACTCCTCAGTAACATTGTCGTATACAAACATTGTGTTTGTCCTTCGCATGTCATTTCCAATGTAGAATAAATCTACAAAAACTCCGATTGGCATGAACCATGATAAATGTGTTTGTTTGCTGCCGGTACTTGGACGCATGGAATTCTGAAAATCCAGTCTCAATTTTGCCCGAAACGATTCAGTGGTTGCCATATCGGGCAAAGGCCAATAAGGGGAATCGAAGGCAGGAAGAGCAATCGGCACTAATGTGCCCAAAGTAGTTCTATCATAGGGGGGTTTGTACAATGCATTATAGAAAAACACGCTGTCTTGTAAGAGCTCTGAATGTGGTCTGTTTCCACGTGTTAATTCTCCAACCTCTGCATGGATGACAACTATCACTCCCATGATGCATTGTGGATGCACCCAATCTACGTAGTCCGAGAGGTACAAATCTGTGCACAGAACATCGAGCACTCTTAGACAGAAAAATTTCAACAACATCTAATTTAATTAGACAAAGCTTCAAACAAAACAAATTGCAAATCCAGAGGTTTAGATTTTAGGACCTACAGTTGCATGCAGCATTCGCGACTGGTATTGCTGGATCCAAGTCAAGTTGACGCCTCATGTAGGCGTGTTGAACCTGCACAGCAGCGATCGATTTCATTCCAGGACTCATTCTAAAGTCAATCACCTTCGCTTTATAACTACCAGCGATGCCCGCACCACCATGCTTGGCTGCATCCTTTGCATGGCCTCCTGTCTTTCCGGGCATAAGGCTAACCCACGAATTTTTCTCAACCCGCAACGGAATATATTCTCCGTCATCATCTACTGAGTTGTTTAATATTACTGCCTGAATAGAGCTACGGGGCCTCATCACGACAATCAGAGACCAGCTCCTAGAGAGAAGTGAAGATTGAAGACCTAAGACAAACAGATTGAAGAGTGGAGGGAGCTTGCAAAAGAGAAGTGAGCGGTGTCAAGGAGAAGTGAGCGCCTAAACCTTCTGTCCAAAATTGAGCGCCAACACAGCCACTCATTACATGCACCAGAAACTTCCCGTGTACTTGCCAGTGCCCAAACCCTCACAACCATTGATTGCGTACAATCGAGGCCGTTAGTTTACATTCTGACAGCATGTACAACCACCGTCCACATGGGCAGCAGTTATCATCACTCGCAGGTAGTTCTCGGGCAGCTATATCATTGAGAGGCCTTCTCTAGGCCCGACTCCTCTCCTAATGAAGGGTGGCCTTCAGCCAGACTCAAAGGTGAGGCATTCAGGGGCTTCGGCCGAGGCTTGGACCAGAGTTCGAAGGCTGAGCAGCTGAGGATTAGGCCAGAGTTTAATGTGAATCAGGTGCTAGTTTGGGTCAGACTCGAAGGCGAGGCATCCAGGGGCTTCGGCTGAGGCTTGGACCAGAGTTCGACGGATGAGCAGCCAGGGGCTTAGGCCAAACTCGAAGGCGAGGAATCCAGGGGCCTTGGCCAGAGTTTGATGTGGACTAGGTGTAGGCCTCGGCCATGGTTTGACTACAATTTGGTGGTGGGTTTGGTTAGAGTTGAGATAGACCCCTGGTGTAGAAGCTAAGTAAGGAGTGGGACTAGTAAGGGTGTAGTAAGTGAGGCTTGAGGAATCCCTAAAGTGTGGGGGGGTTGCCTTAGGTCTCTAAGAGTTAGATTGGTTAGTTGAAGTTCACACTTGCTAGGTAATGGACTTGAATAGGAAGAAGAAGTTGGTGTGGTTGTGTGTAATGAGCATCAGAGGTGCATAAGTATTTTTTAATACTAATGCCCTGTGGAGTTAAATAAAAAGAGTGTGTGTTGCATTTGAATTCACTAGATCATGAGTGTGGAGTTTCCGAGGCTAAGGATTAACGAATGCATGTGAGCCATAGATGTGAGCCAAATATGATGCTCACATGTTGTGTTAATTCTTAAGTTCCGTAAAACTTGTCCTTGACAATTGTTCAAGTACTTAAAATCATAAAAAGAGTGAAGCGTTGTTGTTTTGATTTAAGATTTAGTTTGAAGTGATAAGTGGTTGTGTGTTGGGATTGGTGTTAGAGGAAGTTAGTGAGTAGTAAGTATCTTTGGGCAAGTAGTTAGTATGAAGGAAGACAACGAATGACAACGGGCGAACGGGACGAACGGAGACGAACGGAGGATGACATCAAGCGGAGGAGTTTAGGGCGGATGAAGGCCGTTGGATCTTGAGCGGCGGCCGTGAATGCCAACCGTTGGATCTTGGAATTTGATCAAGGGTTAGGATGATGGAGGCCGTGGATGCCAACCATTAGATGTAGGTATGGCTTGATCCACGGTGGTGAATGCTTGGTGGTTGGAGGGGGTAGTCCCATGGAGGAGAGCACGGAGGCTCATTCTCCCCTCTCTCATTCTCCACTCACACTTGGACCTCTCTCTCACATACTAGGGTCCTTTGAGTAGTCTAGGTTGTAAGGGGCATAACTTCCGAGTAGGAAAAGATATTTTGTTGAAATTTAGAGGGTTAGTAAACAACTTGTTCATATGAACATGGTCAAAATCTGAGGATGTTTGGAGTAATGGAGCAGCAGTTATGACATTCTGAACTTTGCCTACATTTTCGAGCTGAAATGGCCATAACTCTTGGACAGAGGCTTGGAATTGCATGAAATTTTGAGGGATGCTTTGTTCTTAGGTTTTCTAGTTGTGGTACAAATTTCAAGTCATTCCGAGTAGATGAGAAAGAGATATATCATTCTGAAGTATTTTCAAGAGTTGCAGACTAAAATGGTCATAACTCCTGGACAGAGGCTTGGAAACGCATAAAATTTTGAGGGATGTTTTGTTCTTAGGTTTTCTAGTTGTGGTACAAATTTCAAGTCATTCCGAGTAGATGGGAAGGAGATATAGCATTTTGAAGTGTTTTCAAGAGTTGCCGACTAAGAAAGCCATTTTGGAATAATACATTGAGTTACTAAGGAAGGAGTTTGCTAAGTGTCATCAATACTATTCCACTCGGGCTAGGACGCAATCGAAGGGTGGAGTAATTTTGGTGACAATAGACTTCCACTCGGACTACAGACGCAAAAGGGTGGGGGTTTATGGCTGACAAGTACATACCAAACTTCATTATTCAATGTTATTCAAATTTTTCCATTGTTATATATATATATTATATTTTCTTATCTTCATATTTGTATGTTGTTCATAGGATATAACAATAGAAGAACGTGCGAAAATGCCAACATGCAACCTTGCAGAGACTGTACACAACAAATGGCTCCAACAATCCGGCAACAAAATGACTTGCTTATATGAAGCTATAGTGGACGATATGATCCGTGCCTTCATGCAAATTGCAAATTACCAGGCATGGTTGAAAGGGGGGGTCTGATGGTAAAGGTCTTGATTCGGCGTCCTTGAAACTCATAGCGGCTGCCAGGTGTGACGATCCAAAAAAGTTGGTTGATGCCATGAAGTCTTACCCAAGGGTAGAAGACGTCAACACCAGAGATTGTGCATTGGAAGGGTCCGAGCTCTTTGGTTCCACGAAACGCAAACTTAACCTACCATCGGGTGCTGATTGTGATTTTCATCGACCCGACAAAGTGAACTATTCCATTCCTCATCCCAACACCCGGGCAACTCGTCAACGCATAGAGGAATCGTTGAGTTCTGCAGAGCATGGTGTGGCTCATACTGCATCCGTGTTAGAGACTGATTGTCTTGCTTCCAAATAGCATATTGCAAGATTGCCACCCAACTCGGCCAAACGATGTTGGGCACTACAGGCCATTACAGGGATTATGTGCAATGCCAAAGTCGGGACTGGCAAACATGACACACATGCTCCAATATACAAAGGGCTCAAGAAGGAATTTCACTCTCCCAACAATGTGGAGTATGAATTTTGGTTTTGCCCTAAAGGCTAACGACATCAAACATTGTATAAGTGGCAGTAAGAAGAAGTATGTGTTGGATTGGCCTATATTACCCAACACGTGGCCGGTGAAGATAGGTACCAATCTATCAAGAGAGGAGGTTTTGGCACTTGAGGATGCCGGATTTCAACTACAGCAGAGGGAGGCATGGTCCCCTCGTCGTAGGCTTTCAACAATCGCAACTCTCCCCATCCCTCGCTCGTATTTTCGTATGCCACCGAATCCGGACGTCCACCCTATATTCATGTTTGGAAAGACAGTGCGTCGCAATCCAACATCACCGGCGGCGGATCACAAAAACAAATGGGAGAGCGCCAAACTTATGGACGGTTACTATGTGGTCGGGGTCACTGCCATTCTATATCTGGGCTTTGGAATGATAATCAACATTGTCTCCAAGGAGGATATCACATACCATGTCACAATTGGTGATATCCTGCATTGCACATGCCCGGATTTCACGAAAATGTCCTTTCATGCATTGGAAAAGAAAAGGAAATGGGTGTATTGCAAACATCTTTATTATGTGTTTAGATTTTTTTGCAAGGTGAATTACGAGAGTGACAAGTTCATTCATGCACTTACATATACCTACAACGAGGTCATGCCACTACTTGAACTTGTTAGTATTGTAGAGTGTGAGTAGTATTGCAAGTGTTGTATTAAGCCGCATGTATAAAAATGCTAATAAATGACATGTATTGGTTTGGATTGTTATAATAAAAATCATCAATAAATTGAAAATATTCCAAATGATCTATGGTAATACGCCTCTTTCATTCTTGCTTCATTTAAAATGTTTCCAATTTACAATTGAAAATATGTAATTAATGTAGTACCAAATTTAGTTTATGGACCCTAAACCCGTGTACCTTTATTAAATTTGGATTCATTACTCATGTGTTACCGCTCATTGCTCATGTATTATTGCTCACCGCTCATTGGTCACTGCTCATCGCTCATAAGATAGCTTCCCTCATTTTTATTTTAACAATCCCAACCAATACATGTCATTTATTGACATTCTTATACATGTGGCTTAATAGAATACTTGCAATACTACTGACACTCTACAATACCAGCAAGTTCAAGTAGTTGCATGACCTCGTTGTAGGTATATGAAGGTGCATGAATGAACTTGTCACTCTCATAGTCTACCTTGCATAAAGATCTAAACACATAATAAAGATGTTTGCAATACACTCATTTTCCTTTCTTTCCCAATGCATAAGAGGACATTTTCGTGAAATCCGGGCATGTGCAATGCGGGATGTCGCCAATTATGACATGGTATGTGATATCCTTCTTGCAGACAATGTTGATTATCACTCCAAAGTCCGGATATGGAATGGCAATGACCCTGACCACATAGTAACCATCCATGAGTCGGGCGCTCTCCCATTTGTTTTTGTGATCCGCCGCCAGTGTTGTTGGATTGCGACGCACTGTCTTCCCAAACCTAAATGTAGGATGGGCGTCCATGTTCGGTGGTATATAAAAATACGAGCGAGGGATGGGGAGGGTTGCGATTGTTGAAAGCCTACGACAAGGGGACAATTCCTCCCTCTGCTGTAGTTGAAATCCAGTGTCCTCAAGCGCCAAAACCTCCTCTCTCGATAGATTGGTACCTATCTTCACCAACCACGTGTTGGGTACTATAGGCCAATCTAACACATACTTCTTATTATTATGTATGCCACTCACACAACGCTTGATGTTGTCATGGGCCCATGGTAAAATCAAAATTCATACTCCACATTATTGGGAGAGCGAAATTCCTTTATGAGCCCTTTGTATATTGGAGCATGTGTGTCATGTTTGCCAGTCCCAACTTTGGCATTGCACATAGTTCTTGTAATGGCCTGCAGTATCTAATATCGTTTGACTGAGTTAGGTGGCAATCTTGCAATGTGCCACTTGAAAGCAAGACAATCAGTCTCTAACACGGATGTAGTATGAGCCACACCATGTTGTGCAAACTCAATGATTCCTCTATGCGTTGACGAGTTGCTCGGGTGTGGGGGCAATGAATGAAATAGTTCACTTTATCAGGTCGATGAGAGTCACAATGAGCACCCAATAGTAGGTTGAGTTTGTGTTTGGTGGAACCAAATAGCTCGGACCCTTCCAATACAAAATCTCTAGTGTTGATGTCTTCTGCCCCTGGGTAAGACTTCATGGCATCATCCAACATTTTTCGATCTCCACATTTGGTAGCCGCTTTGTGTTTCATGGACGCAGAATCAAGTCCTTTACTATCAGACCCCCCTTTCAACCACACCCAGTAATTCACGATTTGCATGAAGACACAGATCATATCGTCCACTGTAGCTTCATATAAGCAAATCATCTTGTTGCCATACTGTTGGAGCCATTTGTTGTGTATAGTCTCTGCAAGGTTGCATGTTGGCATTTCCGTACAATCTTCTATTATCATAGTCTATAAACAACACAGAAATATGAGAATAAGAAAAACATGATATATATATATAATAATAGAAAAAAATTGAATCACATTGAATAATAAAGTTTGGTATGTAATTATAAATAACATATGACCACCCCATTGTCTGTAATGAAAGTGCCAAAAATCCAATCACTTTGAAAAGCTGAGGATGCATTCTTCTGAGGTAACTCCGGATGACAACCACCAAGAACGAATCACATAGTACTTAGTTTCGGCGTCGTCCATTGTTTTCACGTCTTTGTAATTCTTGCATATTTGTTTATGTTGAAACTACAATGATGGTTTGATATATTTTTGGATCATCTTATGCAAGCTCGTAGACCAGTGAAAAATATATGTACGCTCACGTGCGACCATGGGTAGACTTGGGTTACCATCCGTATAAATCATCCTCACCACATTCCAATTAATTTGAACTGTCTGCCATGAACCCTTTGAAGTTTACGTTGTGTGAGCCTCAAAATTGCCCCCAACGGCAATTTGGCTTACAATTGAGGGTTTTTAGCAAAATCATTAGATTTATAATAGGGAAATTTGGCCAAAACGCCATTTAGATCAAGGTAGGTTAGAAAGAAAGATCCTACAAGGTTAGCTAGGGGTATTTTACCTTTGGGATAAGAACCTTGGGTAAGTAGGAAATTAGAAACCGAAGGGGTAAAAGGGAAATGTTTTTTATCCGAATCGAAAATATTAAGGTAATGGGCTAGTAAGTAGGTAGGTTAAGTTAGGATCAACCAATTCAAATAAGCAAAAGTCAAGCGGCGGCAAAAAATGAGTAATTCCGGAAGCGGCCAAGGAAGAAAAAAGAAGTGACAACTACGAGCATAAGGGATCTTGCCAACTAGGGCAAGGGGACCATATTGCCACCTTTGCCAACCAAAATTGAAGTTCAAATTAAAATAGAAAAGCCTTTCTAAGGGCTTGGGACAAGTGGGATGCAAGGTGGCGTTCGCCCCCTCTATTCACCACCGAGGGTTCGGTTCGTACCGTTCAAGGGAAGGGATCCTTGGTGAGCGGGAAAAAGAAGAGGCCCAACCCTTCATTGAAGGAGGATAAAAACCCCTTCTTCTCTTCTCAATTTCTCTCTCTCTCTTTCCAATTTATAGGATGAAGCCCTCTTCAGTTCTAGTTTCGAAAAAATCTCTCAAATATTTCATTGTAAAGGGCAAAATCTTCTAGAATTTTAGTTAGAAAGATCAAGAGATCTCATTCTTTCATTATAGACATGGTTAGAATTTTTATAGTTAGAACTCTTGAGAGAAGGTAATATGTTTTTGAACACACCTCTAAGTAGCTATGCCACTTTCAATCAAGTGTAGTGAATTCAAAAATTATAATTTAGCCTTTAGATTTTAAATAAATCTAACCCTTTATGTTAGCTTTCCAAAAAGCCTAAGCTTATTAAAATCAAAGGTAGTGAGCAAAAATTATAAGTGGTTGAGTGAAGGTGTCTCAACTGCCTCTAAAATTACAAGTGCTGACTTTACAAGCGCATATTAAAAAGATAAAATATGTAGTTGCTTTAATACTTGGATTAGTTGTAGATTTTGTTTTAAGGTTTTTAGAAAGTTTAAGTTTGCTGAAATTTAAGTTGATGTGTAAAAGTTATAAGTATTTTAATGAAGGTATTTAAGCTGCCTTTCAAACTACAAATACTGACTTTGCAAGAGCATATCTAAAAGATATAATATGCAATTATTTTGATATTTAGATGTATTATAGTCTTGTTATTAGCTTTCTAGAAAGTATAAGTTTCTCACAATTAAATTTAATAACTAAAAGTTATAAATGTTTGAATGAAGACATCCCAACTGCCTTTTAAATCATAAGAGCTGACTTTGTAAGCTCATATCTATAAGACAAAATATGCAGTTGCTCTCATATTTGAGAAGATTGTAGATCTTGATTTCAGGTTTCTAGAATATATAAGGTTGATAAAATCTAAGTTGATGTGTGAAAGTTATAAGTGTTTGAATGAAGGTATCCCAGCTGCCTCCTAAATCATAAGAGTTGACTTTGAAAGCTCATATCTAGAAGAGGAGATATGCAATTATTTTGATATTTGGATTCATAGGTCTTGTTGTTACCTTTCTAGATTACTAACAATTATTCCAACTAAAGCTTGTGAGTAAAAGTCGTGGCCGTTTAAGTGAAGGGGTGTCTGTTGCCTTACGAGAAGAAGTTCGTCCGTCCAAGGTTGGCATGTATGAGTTGGTGTTGTGGGCGGCCGAGCGTTGGAATTTACAACGATACAAAGATACAAAGATATTTGAATTAACAGATGAGAAACGAACAACAACAAGAGGGATGAGCAAGAGTTTCAAGAGATGTGTTGTCGAGACTGAATGACTCTTCAGCCTTGACCCCTATAAATACCTAATCTAAGGAACTAGAAGGTTCTAACAAGTTCCCTAGAGGGTTCCAGCAAATTCTAAAGTAAAACGAACTAGAAGGTTCCAGCAAGTTCTAGAAGTTTCCAACAAGTTCTAGAAGGTTCTAGAAGTCATATCCCTAATATTACCAACCTCTCAAGCGACGAGTCCCAAGAAGAGCCCTAGGTTTATCCGGATAAAGTCGATGAAACTCCTATACCAATTCAAACGCATTCGCAAGGTTGTCAAACCGTTCTCACGTTTGTTTGTTGATATCATAACCGGTCTAATGTACCAGATATTCCAACTTGCCCCACCTTCGTCACGAGTCCAGTATTTTTTTTACATCATATTCTTCGTGAATCTCAATCTCGATACTAGGTGATGATTGTTGTACTTTTCTTGGAAAAGATGACTCTTGATAACATTCTAAAAGAGAGACATGAAAAACTGCATGTACCTTCATGAAAGTCGGCAGCTCAAGACGAAATGCCACTGGATTGATTTACTTTTGGATGACGACTGGTTTCTATCTCCAATAGTCCAACTTATCACAAAGCCGCGTGATTTTGATATTTCGTCAAAGAAGCCATACTTTATCTCCAACTTGAAACGTAAGTGCTTGGTTGCGAAATTTGTTTGCAAATATTTTGTACGACTTTTGTATGACTTGCAGTTTAAACTTCAGAATATCTTGAATTTGCGATAGTTGCCGTGTAAAGTCATCCCGCTGTCAGGTTACTATTTGCTGGTGAACTCAATAGATCAAGCTTTGGATAGTAACCATAATTGGAATCAAATGATGTTTACTGAGTTGAGACATGAAGAGTATTATTGTAAGCAAACTCCGCTAGCTGCAAGTATGTCGTTCAATTGTCTTGTTGATAGTTGATACTTGTGAGGCCAAACCCCCCACCCTTAAGCGTCCGTAGTCCGAGTAGTGGGTTTGGGCTCACATTCCTCCGCGGTATTGGATTTGGACTTGGATGAGTCCATAGTGCAAGGTTCACCCTTCAAGTGGTCTTGGATTTAACTTTGGTCTTTGCTTCCTTTGTCTTGCCATCGCGAGAGTGCTCCACATTCTCCATTAATTTGTGCACGTGGTTTATTTTTAAAGAGAGGATGCAAGTGTTAAAAAACACTATTCTCTATAGTCAATCTCAAATACATTTACTTGTGAAAGCCACACATAACACTAACTAGCATAATGTAACTAACTACTTGTCTATGAGCTAATTAAGTAGGCTATCCACCCAACTCCTTCATGAACCCAACTCCTTAGCTTCTAACTAAATAAACCCAGCTCCTTCGTAAACCCAGCTTCTTAGCTTCTAACTAAACAAACCCAGCTCCTTTATAAACCCAGCTCCTTCATAAACCCAGCTTCTTAGCTTCTAACTAAACAAACCCAGCTCCTTCATAAACCCAGCTCCTTCATGAACCCAGCTCCTTAGCTTCTAACTAAACAAACCCAGCTCCTTCATAAACCCAGCTCCTTCATGAACCCACAACTTTGTAGTTGTAATCCCCAACTACCTCACTAATTATTCAAGCCCTTAACTAATCTTCCTACCTAATTTTCCTAATTCTACTAACAACCCCTTTCTAATCACACAATTCTTCTCTAATCCTAAAATCCTAAAATCCTAGAGAGGAGAGGGGGAGAGAGAATTTCCTAACTTCACTAAGACTAACTAATCCACACAAGTATATTTTTGCACTCATCACAACCTCAAGTGCTCAACTCTTAAACATGGAACTTGCAACCACGTGTATTCAAAACATGAACTTTAAGTACCACAAATTGGAATCATGAATTAACTTTAAAATCCTTCACGTCAACACTAATTCTACCAAGAGGTCAAGCCCTCTTCAAGGCTAACAAGCCTTGGCTCTCAAACTAAAAACTAAGCACACACATGTGCTCCAATATGGCTTCCCACACCCACACTTATAACTCGTGGGGTGCCTTGGAGCACAAAGGAAAGAGAGGATGAGTGAGGGAAGAATGAGGGATTATATAGTAAGCTTGAGGGGGTGAGCACCCTCAAGGCTCACGATAAGCCCTTGAGATTTCCTCCTACTTAGTAGGCGCCAATCCTATCTTCTAAGCCTTCCTCCCTCAAATGATCAACAAGGATCCTAATTCGAACATTTAACTAGCCTTGGCTTTCTACCTACCACACTTTACCAAACTTGGGATGCTTCAACCCAAACTTAGCCTCCTTCGCTTTCCGCCGCCATAACTTTCTCCCCTTACTTTCCCAAATCGTTGCTCACCACTTAATTCAAACCACGATGCTTAACTCGTGATTTGATTGGTGCTTTGAGAATTTGCTTATCCTCCACCTTGCATTCTTCCTTGGACCTTCCCCATTAAGTGGCCATGATGAGGTGGTCCACTTGTGCGCTCCATGTGATCCTCCATTCATCCCAATTCGAATGCACTTGCCTCTTGAGTCACTTTGGTTGTCTCCATCCATTTGTACTAGCCTACTCACTAACTACTCAATCCAAGTTCTCCTTACCTATCCTCATTCACTCAAATCCTTCCGAAGGTAAAAATACAATAACAACTCACATCCTAGCCTCTTACCACATGGTACTTCTAAGACTAACATTTCACTCTTTTTATATTTTTGTGAAGTAACATGCTACTTCAAAGTGCATCAACTAACGTTTCAAGGGTCTAAGACTAAATGTGGGCACCCTTTTGGGCTCACAATACTGCATCGTAAGTACTGCTCAAAGACTTGATTAACCCATTTTGTTTAATCATCTGTTTGAGGATGGAAACTTGAAGAGATGTTGATATCCACTCTCAATATCTCAAAAAGAGAACTCCAAAACTTCTATATAAATTGAGTTTCCCGATGAGATACAATATCGTCTGGTAGACCATGATATCGATACACATTATCAAAAAATAGTATTGCCGTGTCTTCACTTGACGAAGACTTCTTGCAAGGGATAAAGTGCACCGTCTTTGTAAACCGATCCACCACAACAAAAATATTGTCAAATGAATTTGATAACAGCAAATCTGTAATGAAGTCTATAGAAATCGAAGACCATGACCGGCGTGGAATAGGCAATGCTTGTAAGAGACCATAAGGGCGATGCCGAGGATTCTTGGATCTTGAACAAATATCACAAGAAGTAATAAATTTTTTCACATCCTTCCACATTTTGGGCCACCAAAAATCTCTGGAAAGAAGTTCCAAAATTTTGTTGTATCTAAAATGACCCACAACTGGGAAGTCTTGGTGGGACTAAAGAACTCAAAGCCATATTGGGCCTTCTGGAATAAATAAACGTTCTTTAAAGTATAATAAATCTCTTTCCAACTCAAATTTATCATTTTTTCCGAGGTGAAGCTTGATGTTGAGGGCCACAAGATCTCCAATGGTTGCAACACGTACCTGATTGAGGAAGTCATCATCAATTGGGATTGGCATAGCAATGGTGCAAAGGTAAAATAGCTCTAGCTTCAACAAAGTTTGACACTGTTGATCAAACGCTGCTTCTCCAATCTTGGGCGTAAAATACGATCTCCTCAATAGTGCATAAGATGGTCATTGTTGTTTCCCCGGTCAATAAGTGATAACAAAATCAAACCAGGATAAAGACATATTGGTGCAAGCACGGTAAAGTGGACAGCTCTTGATCCTTGCTCAGGTTTAAGTGAAAGTGATCCAAAACAATATACTAACTTTGAATTTTATGAAATAAAAATTCATAAACATTTAGAAAACATATGAATCTACAAAGCCAAGCAATTTATGTTCACAAAAAATAATTTCAAACAACATATATGTATTTTAGAAGACGGTGCAAGTGGTAGTGCAAGTGGGTGTCATTGAAAAGATAATTGTCAAAAACTTGTTTAAAATATAATTACATTATATTAAATTGATGAATTTTTGAAAAAAAAATTACGATGACCTCAAGTTTATAACTTGAGTTCGTCAAAACTTGATTTCGACATTCCCTCAATTACTCAAAATTATAAAAAGAGTGAAGCTTTAGGTTTAGATCAAAGTTAAGCTGGAATGTGTAAGTGGGTGTGGTGTTGGGCTTGAGGCTTGGAAAATCAGTGTGTTGATTAACCAATCGTTAAGTTGGGACTTGGGTGAAATTGGTTGGGATTTAAAAGGTTAATTAGGGCGATCTTGGTGTAGCCAGATAAATTGTTCATTTAAGGGTGTGGGGGTGGTCAATTAGGGGAGGTCCCGGCCCTTCCGTGAGGATTGGATCTCGGATTTCTCGGTTCGGGGTACCAGCTCTGGATGGCCGAAGGAGGCTGCTCTCGGGAGCGGGGCAGCAGAGGAGGAGGACTCATGAGAGAGCCCTAGACTGCAGATTTCAGATTAGGCAACACTGACTACAAATTTCAGATTAGGCAACACTGAATGAGATTTCAGATTAGGCAACACGGACTGCAGATTTTAGATTAGGCAACACTGACTACAAATTTCAGATTAGGCAACACGGACTGCAGATTTTAGATTAGGCAACACTGACTACAAATTTCAGATTAGGCAACATTGAATGAGATTTCAGATTAGGCAACACTGACTGCAGATTTCAGATTACGCAACACTGACTGCAGATTTCAGATTAGGCAACATTGAATGTGATTTCAGATTAGGCAACACTGACTGTGATTTCAGAGTAGGCAACAACCAAAACGGCTTTTTGAAGTTGTGGCGAGGCAAGCTGCCGAAGGCTCAAAGGATTCAGGGTTTTGGTAGCTGCAGAAGGGCGAGGCACGCTGCCGAAGGCCAGGGGAGGTAGAGTCATGGTGGCTGCTGAAGGGGCAAGGCAGGCTGGCTAAGGTCGAGACCAACTGGCTAAGGCCCAGGGAATTCAGTGAGTGAGGGCAAGGAGGTGGGCAACCGAATTAACTGTAGGGCCAGGGGCTCCCATCAAGGGACAATGCTGAGGAGTAAGGGGTAGGTAATGGGGTTAAGGAGATGCCAATAAATCTTGGAAGTGAAATTAAGTGCTTAGAGTGCTAAGCATTAAATTAGGTAGTGGGAGGGCATATGGATTATAGAGGGAGTTAGCAAAGGAAGAGCGTGTTGGTGTGTTGTGGTGTAATGATTGATGTAGGTGCATAAGTGTTTCTTAATACTAATGCCTTGTGGAGTAAATAAAAAAGCGTGTTGTCAGCCATAAACCCCCACCCTTATGCGTCTGTAGTCCGAGTGGAAGTCTATGGCTCACATGTCTTTATCATTCCCTAGCCTCGGAAACTCCACACTCATGCTCTAATGAATTTACATCTGTGGTGACGATTGCTACTCCGAGCGAGTAATAATTCCACAAGATTGGCCGGATGGGTGTTCTACTCTAGTGCCTTCCAAGCAATGACCTTCTAATATGTAGCATGTAGGACGTCCATGTAGAACACCAACCTAGAGTGTTATGCAGAGTTTAATGCAGAACATACTGCAGAGTGTAATGTAGGAGACCAATACAGAGCCTAATGCGGAGGATTAATGCAGAGTTTAAATGCAGAACATAATGTAGACTGTAATGCAGAACATGTAATGCAGAACATCAGTACAGAGCCTAATGCAGAGGATTAAGCAGAGTTTAATGCGAGAATATAATGCAGAGTGTAATGCAGAACACTAGTACAAGTCTAATACAGGGGGCTAATGCAGAATAGAAGTGCAGAGTTTGACGCAGAACACTAGTTTAGGGCCTAAATCAGAGGATTAATGCATAAGAGAATGCAGAGTTCGATGCAGAACATTAGTTCGGGGCCTAAATCAGAGGATTAATGCATAATGGGATGCAGAGTTTAATGCAGAATACTGGTCCAGGGCCTAATGTTAAAGATTAATGCAAAATAAAATGCAAAGACTAATGCATAGACTAAGGCTGAATTAATGGAAGAAGAGATGAAGTAATAACTCATACAACTACTAACTCATAATATAAAAGCTAATGTGACTTAAGCAATAACATAACTCTTCAATAGGGTTCAAAAACTTTTTTGTTCAACACTCATAGGGTTCATAAATCCCCTTGTCCTACATTCATCTTCTTATCCTTCTACAAACTCCTTGCTCTCACTACATAGAAAGGAGGGAGAGAGTAAGCAATCCCAAGTAACAAGTGAAGTGATCCTAGTGAGAGAGGTTCTAGTGGAAGAGATCCTAATGCAAGAGATCCTAATGTGAGAGAGATCCTAATGTGTGTGTGCTCCTAATGCATGAGAGGAGAGGTCCTAGAGTGAGAGAGGTCCTAGTGTGAGAGAGAGAATGAGAGAGGAGAGAATGAACCTCCGTGCTCTCCTTCATGGGACTACCCCCTCCAACCACAAAGCATTTTCCACCGTAGATCAAGCCATACCTACATCTAATAGTTGGCATCCATGGCCGTCACCACCCTAATCCTTGATCTAAACTCCTAGATCCAACGGTTGGCATCCACGGCCGTCACAACCCTAGCCGCCCTTCTCCAACCCCTAGATCCAACAGTCTCCTTTCGCCAACCGTTAGATCCAATGGCCTTCATCCGTTCCAACTTCATCCGTTTGGCGTCCACTTCCATTCGTCGTCGTCCATTTGTCTCCGTTCGTCGTCATTCTCCATCCGACGATGTCCTACGCTGTTCTTCATTCGTCTGACGTTGTTCTGCATTCGTTCAACCATGTTCTGCATTCGTGCGACGATGTTCTGCATTCGTTCGACCATGTCCTGCAGTCGTTCGACCATGTCCTGCAGTCGCTCGACCATGTCCTACGATGTTCTACGCTGTCCTTTCTCCATGTTTCTTCACACTAACACTTGACCTAAGTCTAATTTCAAAACCAATAACTCCCCTCCTACTTAGAGTGCGAACCTTAACCCAACCGCGAGCGGTTTGGTTAATCTACGCGGGTAAATAGAATGTTTCTAAAAGATAATATAATTGAGAAGGTTCTACGCACACGCGCGTAGTGACTTCTTCTCGGTATCCACCTATAGATTATTCTTGCTCTTAACACTAGCTTAACTTTGGGATAGCACCGGTCAATGTAACCACCCGGATTCGAACCCGGGTTGGTCCAGACCTAATACCAGTCTCTTAGACCACTCGCATCCACAGGCGGATGTCTCAAAATCTAACAACAACCTATATATTGACTATTTCAACTAACTAACTTCCTTGTTTTTATAGGCAGTGAGCCTAAACTCAAACCGTGAGCGGTTTGAGTGGCTCACACTAACCAACCCACCAATTCCTCTAACTCCAATCCCAACACAACACCCGCTCATCACTTCAAACTAAATCTTAAACTTAAACACAAAAACTTCACTCTTTTTATAATTTTGAGTAATTGAAGAAATGCCAAAATCAAGTCTTAAGGAACTTTTGAGGTTAACACCACATGTGGGCACCATATTGGGCTCACACGTGCTTAACATTGGGTTTCATTTGAGTACAAGCAAGAGGTCTTCAAAGCCAACGGGGTAGTAAGGACATGTGAGCCATGGACCTCCACCTGGACCACAGACGCAAAGAAGTGGGGGTTTATGGCTGACATATAGCTCATTAGATCTTAATGGATTTATAATGTGATAGGAAGTGCCTTAAGGGACTAGGAATGAGAATAGTTAGTTGGATAACATACACATTATGTAGGAGAGTAGAAGAGGGAGAAAATGTCAGTGTGGATATGTGTAATGATTATCATAGGTGCATAAGTATTTTTCAATGCTAATGCCCTATGGGGATAATAAAAAGAGTGTGTTTTGTATTCAAATTCATTGGAGCATGAGTATGGAGTTCCGAGGCTAAGAGTCCACAACAACATGTGAGCCCTAGACTTCCACTCGGACCACAGACGCAAAAGGGTGGGGGCTTATGGCTGACATAAATGGTGCATCCGCCGGGAGTGAAGCGGGATTAGGAGATTGAGACTTGGAGGCACAAGCTGGAGGAAGAGGAAGGAGCACATGGTGCACGGTGAGCACCTTACTTAGGATTTTGATTTTTGTCATTGATTAGGTTAGTTGAATTCCATTCTTTTCTTGGAATGATTTGCATTTTCATTTATGCATTTTACTTTGAGGAGGGAGCGCGGCTTAAGGTGATGTCCTAAACCCTCTTGGGGATAGTATAAGGACATGACATTAATCTTGCGATCATTAGTTCACTAAATCTTAGAGGGATAATTAATTTTAGGAAGAGTCAACTTTGACACTCACCTTGGGGTGAGTATCCAAGTTGAGGGATTTTGAATTTGATGTTTTAGACTAGAATTGTTAGTTGAGAATTGTGGTGGTCGATGTCACATTGAGTCACGGTCGAGTGTGAGTGCTAACTTGCAGGGGGAAGCGAATTGCTTGAGGTATGACATTCTTCAAAGTGAAATTGCTAATTAATTAAGGAAGAATTTTAGTAATTGTCTTTGTCGTTATCCGTTGTAGAGGGTAATTCCCTAGTCATAGCATTGTGTTGGAGACGAGAGGGTGATGCCTCAATCTTCAATGTGGTGCATGGCGAATGTCAGCCCTTCACTCTCGGTATTGTGGTGAATGCCAATTTGAGGAAGAGTTCGGAGGTGATTCTCCGGCTTGACTGAGAATTGGCATGAACATGCCTATCCATTAGGGGAGGAATGGACTCAAAAGGTGCCTGCCTTGTTAAATGCCCGGAAAATCCATTTCCGGCTTTTAGGGTACCGAGGTACAAGGGGTGTACCCATGTGCTCGCGTGGCACCTAAGGTGCCATTAGACTCTGGCCGGGGTCCGGGCCAATGGTGTCATGCCTTGTTGTCAGCCATTGAGTTCGCGTTTTAGGGTACAAGGTAGTGGGGAGTACCCACATCCGGACGAGGACCGACGAGTCTCGCGCATGCGTGGTACTAAACACTTGCACTGCGTACATTTTGGCGTGATCATGCCATGGAGCTCCTGTGGGCGGCAACGAAGAAGGGCAAGGTAGTGGGGCTTAGTGTAGGATCAAACAGTTGGGGATTTGTGGGGGGAATTAAAATATCTGCGAATGTGGGAGGTTGGGGTCACCAAATTCCATGCTGGGTTCATTTCAAACAGAGTGTTTTGCGGGCTTTATGTGCATGTTTGCTGCGTGGAATTGGACTGCGGAGTTGCTTGTTGCCGCAATGTTGTCGAGGAGGCCTAAGACTAAGATCCAATCCATTGTTTTGCACAACACTCACAATGCGGACGGCCAATGGATTCCAACAAAGTTCGAGATTGGTTCATGGGTGACTCTAAATCCTGGCTCATCTGGAGTTTGGGCAAGAGATGCCAAGTTGCATGGTGGAACAACTGTGAGAGGTGCATACAAAGGGCAAATAATTGATTGGAGATTTAGTGTACCTAATGTTGGTCGGGAAGTTACCACCAACCCTCGCGCTGAATCCATATTGATAAGATGGGCTTATGCTCCACGGCAAACGCGGCTGGATCCCGATGTGGTCGTGCAGAGACCCAAGTGCAATTGTAAGTATGTGCTTCATGATGCAGTTACACGCCTTCCCTTGTTTCTGGGTTGTAGCTTGTGATTACCACCTAACTAACTTGTGGTCGGGTTCTTGCAGATGTGTATGCATCCTATTTTGAAGATTGGGTCGACCCACTTTCGCTCCTGGGTGTAATAGTCGTGCTCCACACAGAAATTGGGGAAGCCCAGAGGAATGGGAGAGCCCATTCTGGCCTGCTGGAGAATGGTATTTTTTTTTGTGGTGACACCTATGTTCCTCCCACCCCAGGCCAATTGTATGGTCACCTGGAGCCTATAGAATTGCCGGCATTTGAGGATCCTGCTTGGCCATTACCGGACATGCATTGTAGTGAGGCTTTTAGAGCCAAATTCTACTCTGATTTCAAAGGGGTTACCAAGGCAAGGACTGGTAGTAGCATGGGGCACTTGCAATGGTTTCTACCAATGCATGTCATGGTAGACCTATTTCACGTTGCCAGGAACCTCCGTAGAACTCCAACCATGGTTGTCGTTAGTGGACCAGATGAGGATTTGTTTTCAAGTTTGATGGACCCAGGGTGGGACTCAAAAATTCATTGTGGCAAGGATATAATCAACTGCGTGGTGGCTAAGCATACGGTCAAATTCAGGTGAGGACATGGTTTAAGCTTAGGGTGTGCATATCTTCTACCTTTGGTGGTTACACATGTTCTTCTAGGGTTACTGATGTGGGTATGTTTGGAATTGCAGGTATCACGTGGGGAGGAGCATGCTATATGCTAATTTTCAATATGGTAGGCTTCGTCTATTGGGAGATGGTGTTACTTGGGAGCACATTGACCAAGTGCAGAATGAAGTTATGGTGGAGGTGAAGCTGGCTATTGGTGATCATGAGATTGGCGATATTGAGGTGGGGAGAACATGGCCAGTTCATCATATTCGCGAGGAGGCACGCATAATTTTGGGTGTTGACACCCCTGATGACTTCACACTATGGATTTGCCATGCTGGCCAAGCTGACCTTAAGGTATGCCCTCAATGTCTTGGATGTGGTAGTTTTCAACTTGTAATTTTTGCTAGAATTGCACAGTGCTTGGGCTGACATTGTGCTATGTTGGAATGACAGGTCAATCGAAGGCAAGAGGGCAAGATGACTGTGGGTGATGCAATGCCTCCATGCACCTTTAGGGTAGTTGCAAACTACTCATAGTTTCATAGTGTTAGAGATTTTGAACTGGCAGCAAGTGATTCAACCACTCTGCCACTTCATCTGGTATATAGTGTAGTATATTTTGGGTTCCAACAACTTTGTGGGGACTACAACAGTAACTAGGATGTGAGGCAGCTTTTATAGTCCTCTAGCTTTAGTCCATTGTAGATTCAACTTGGAACCTTACCTGTTGTAATCTTGGATTTTGTTGCCCATTAGTAAATTTTGACATATTGACTTCCCACAATTGGCAGATTTGGTGTTACCTGATGCATCAATTCCATGCTGAAATCATACTTGGTGTTGTTGAACTAAACATTTGCCTTGATTTTCTTCTTGTTGTGTCAATATTTATCACTTTCTACTTCAGATGTTAGTCCATGATGATATTGGTTGGGGCCACCACACATTGTACTACTGGTTCAGTGTTAAGAGGTTTTCACACATTGTGTTTCAGTATCAGGGGTGTTGTATCTTCATATCCAAGCATGTATGTTTTCACCTTTCATGTTGGAGTTCAGTCAATTGTTAAGTGGCAAATTCTCAGGGTTTACCCAAAAGACTAGGTTGGTGAGCATCAGGGCAAACCAGAGTCAACTGGGCTACATGTTGCTGTCAACATTGAATCCAAACAACCCATGTAATACCTTTTTCAGCAAGACACTTAAAGCTTGACCCTATACGCATAGCAAAGAGACTCGTCGGCCAAACAAATGGATGCACTTGACATGTGTGATGGTTTAGATAGTTATAAGGATAAGAAAGAGAACGCTTTGCTGTTCAAAAATTTATTGCTTTATGGGCGCATTGTACATTGATGCCTCCAATGTAATATTGGTTTTCAAAGGCCAAAAATTTGCCAAGGGGCTATATTACATCAAAATTGCCACAAAACTGTGAACCTGCCTACATCCTGGGAGCACCACAACTTTGTATTGGTGGTCTCCGCTACTGAATAACCTATAGAGCAAACATATTATACATCAAATTGGTGCTTCGTGCAAACTTGTTGAATCTCAATCCGCTAGTGATATCACAGTGTCCACCAGGCGATCAATTAAGCCAGTGTTGAAGATAGCTTGAGCCTCCTCAGAGACACTTGGCGTCGCTCCTGAAGCCATCCTCTTATGTCGAGAAGACCCCTCTTCGGCCCAGAATCCTTTTGAGGTCCTCCCTCCAGGTATGGCAGTATCAGGTGGCACAGCTGCCAAGGCAGCTATGCAGATGTGTTCAGGTGATGGTGGTATTGGGTCCTCCAAGTCCACAAGGACATAGTTTGGACTGGGGGCACCAGAGTCCTCATGTGATCTGGGTCCATTCACTCTGAGCCTCTTGCCACGAACAGGTTTAGATTCTTGAACGCTAGTCACCCTCTTCCTGACCTCGAAATCTTGTGTCGGTGGAGTCGTCGGCACAAACCTGTTTGGACCCAGCGGAGAAGCCCAACCCCTTTGATCCTGGCCAGCAACCTCAACCTCTACTTTCATCCCCTTGTCAAGAGGGAAACCCCAACTTGCCATCCAAATCCCACTGGCCTTCTCACCACATCTTGGGCAATATCGGTGTCCCACTACCAACATTTCCCACAAACAATGGGGATGGTACATACACCCACACGAAAAAGGAACTGCCACATTCTTCAAGAAAAATCTACAACAACCAGGGCATGCTTTGGACAATGGACCCTCGGTGTCATCAGCCATGGTGGGGAGCTTGTCAAATATGCACTTTGGACGAATGGTGATCGCAGCCAAGCGTTGTGTTTCCACCTGTTTCTTCAACAGTTCAGATTCCTCATTCTTGGTAGCCCACTTCAAGTACTTGGCATCAATATGGGCTTCCAGCTTGTGGAACTTTGCTCTCAATTGGTCAATTTCTTCATTGTTGGCCACCATCATCATCAAAATGTCGCGAGCAGCTTCGTCCACCTCTGCTTTCTCCCTCGGCATTGCTAATTTCCCCAACCTCGCAGACCTGTCCTTCAATTGCCTGTGCTGGGCGTCCAACTCAAGATCTTTGGCATCGCAGGCGTTCAGCTGTAATTGCACACTGTTTTGCTTTGCATTCAAGGTGTCAAGGGTAGCAGCCAGTTGCTTGACCTCATCCAAGCTGGCTTGTAGTTTTGATGCCAGCTGCTCCAATGACACGCTGGAACCACCTGATGCAGATGCGGCTTTGTCTCCACCACCTCCATGCGCAAAAGCAGCACCCAAGATATTGACAATCGCCTGCACTTGCAACATTGGTGCAGGTGGTGAGAGCTTCATGGGATTCTTGGCAGGGTGCTCCAAGCGCTCGGTGTACACCTTCGAGGCGTGCCCAGCCCAATTGACTGCTTTGTTGCGGCCATAAAACATGTAGGCCCCCCGCAAAAAACTGATTGAGATACAGCCATTGTCTGGCTTCTCCCCATAGATGTTCTTGTATAGTGCAAGGTAGGTGTCTCGAGCAGTAGGGTCTCTGCACTTGTCCAGTGGGAACCGCGACTTGTTGTCATCGTCCATGTAAGGCCAGGTAGAGGCGTAGCTGGAAGCAGGGCACTCTGACTCCGAGATTTTGGTGGGCAGTGGGCCATCGCTGCAAAGACCCAGCGTGGATGCGAACCATTTTTCGTCGTACTTCGCCGCTCGTCTCCCCATCAAGAAAGGCGCTGCCTTCAACAACTTCTTCCTCAGTGCGGGTTCAAGCTTGTGCAGGTCAATTGGGTCATCCCATTGTGTCTGCACGACTGTCTCCAAAATGTCAGGTGCATCTCCCCGATTTCGGCGCGAGCCAGAGGCCCCTCCACAATCATCTTCACGCCAGCGGCGACGAAGGGAAGCGCTCATGGTGGGACTAGTTGCTGGCTTCGTTCAAGCAAGTTGTACCTACTGTGAGCTGGGACCCTTAATATAACTACAAGATGGTTGGGACTACAAGACGAATTCGAATGTTGTAAGTGCCGAAGCCGAAGTGCGAAGCCGAAGCCACAGGTGCAAAGCCGAAGTGCGAAGTGGTCCCAACAACCAAGAATGTCGGATGCGGTGAAGGTAAAATAAGATAACTACAAGATGGCCAGAACTACAAGTAGAATTCGACTATGAGTGCCAGTTGGATTGATGAACTCCGAGCCTCCAAGAACTACAAGCCTACAAGAACTACAAGTCGGGGATGACCCAAATTCCAGTAGCTACAAACTACATGTATATGCAACCCAATTCCACCAGCTACAAACTTGAGCGAATTCCAATAGCTACAAGGAGAAGCCTGCTACCCTTCAAGCAGTAGCGAAGCCCAAGTGGTCCCAACAACCAAGAATGTCGGATGCGGTGAAGGTGAAGCTGGCTACAAGTGAAGAAGGCATTTGTGCATGTGGCTCCACCAACTGCTCGAATTGCTCCCTCTCAAAACGACGAGAGCGGCAAAGGACTAAATTGGTGCACTCTGTGGGAGTACGAGGATGTGATGCCCACATGATTCAGTGTGAGGACTTGCCATTGAGTGTTACTCACACTCAATTCACATGGCACCACTTACTACAGTGCTCACCATAGTCCCTCAGCCAAACCGCAAGGGTGTTAGGCCATAAGAAGCCTACGTAATTTTATTTTTTCCATTCATCCGCCACTTGGGTCCATTCATCTGCCACTTGGGTCCAATCATGCGCCACCTAACTAGTATTCCATGGGGTGAGGATCCATGTCATGGTTGTGGCCATTTCCACGTACAACCGTGAATTGACCGTTTAATGTTTTAAATGGTAATCAAATATTTATACACAATAAATGCCAAACTCCTAATCACATCCACGACACTTGGCTGGGTGACAAACGCCCTCATGTCCACATCAATAACTTGTCACCACATAATCGACTTCGTACAACAACAAATCACTTATTTCCAACATGCGAGTGGATTGGTAGCAAAAATTAAATTGCATCCGACTTTGGTATGGTTAGTCAACCCATGTCAACCCATTGTGAGACCCATGCATTGTGAGACCATGTAAGTACGCATTGTGAGACTATGTAAGTAGGCATTTCTTTACATTTACAAGTAGGTCTAAATGGTTATTTGCATAACCATAGGTCTAAATGGTTCTAAATGGTTATTCATCCCATATGCTTGGCTACATAGGGGATATAAGAACCTAACTTGAACTTCTATGGGGTGTGGATCCACTAAATGGTTGCGGCGAATTCCACATACATCCATGAATTGACGTTTAGAGGTTTAAATGGTAATCATCCATGTGTACACATTAAATGCTATTAGGAATGTACTAATCGCATTCAACACACTTGGTTGGGTAAGGAACGCCATCTTGTCTACATCAATAACTTCTCACGTCATAAGTGAATTCGTACAACAACAAATCATAATTTCCACGATTTTGGTGGATTGGAAGCAAATATTTAATAGCCTCCGACTTTGGTATGGTTAGTCAACCCAATGCTTGGTAGTGTCCATGTCCAAGCATACTATGCACAACGTCTAGATGGGTGAAGATGGCTATTTTGCTCCTATGGTCCACTACTTGGGGATATCAACCACCTAACTAGTATGGTGTGGCAGGGTGGATCCAGGTTATGGTTGTGGCCAATTCCACATACAACCGTGAATTGACATGTGGAGCTTTAAGTGGTAATCAATTATTTTGTCGTTTAATGATCCCACATGGAAACTACTAGACACATCCAACACACTTGGTTGGGTATTAAATGCAAGTTTGTTTTCGTCAAGATCTTGGCACGTCATGTTGGAATGGATGTGAACATTGAATAACAATTGACGGTGGTGGTGGTTAGTCAAAACATGTCGTGTTTGGGTCCATCTCTCCACATACTATGCACTCGGCTGAAATGAACATGCAATCCACTACTTGTAGTGTGACTATGGTTAGTATGTCGTCAAATATCATATAGCCCACACAACAATTAGGGTGTGACTTGATCCTCAACATCTCATGATAAATCACATTGGGATCTATCAATTGGCACATGCAGTGCCCAAATATATTTGCATTGGGTCACGCCATTTCTTAATCCATTAGTCAAGTAGAGTATTATGCCACTTGCAAGTATGCATGGCCAATGCGCTCATTGGATGTGTGTGACAATCAGTATGTTGTCAAATATCACATAGCACTCCAGTCGATGAAGTTCCCACACAAACCAATTGACGGTGTAGAGTATTATGCCACACGATCAAACATACATTACAACATGACATGTTGGCCCCATCATCCCATTTGGGCCAACGCAAAAGGCATTTGATGGTGATTCCCCCACGGGTGTACAAACCCGTGGCGCCCACCGCCATTGTTTTGGATACTTATTACAACCTTGGGAAGGAATTAATATTACCCACCCCCAAAATTTTCAAATTGTGACTAGAGCCATGCTTAGAGGCGGACTACCCCAAACCCCAAACCCTAAACCCTACACCCTACACCCTACAATGTGATAAGTGAGCGTAAGATTAACTATAAGGGACATGATGGCCAATCATAGTTGTAAGGCCAAAGTGAAGTTATAGGAAGTTGCAACAATTGTAGTTGCCACAAGTGACCCTTACAACAAACGTGGTGGCACCAAGTATCATTGGGGCTAGGACCACAAACTGTGATGAGAGCCAATCTCGACATGTGCCTCAAGGGGCTATATTTATCATGACCGGTAAGGAGATTTGGCGTCAACGTGAATTAGACTCGTATACATGATATGGGCTTACCTGTCATCATACAGAATCAGCAGGGTAGGGGATTAGGGTGGTTCCATTTATCTTGACATTAAATGTGGCAGTGGATTCAATGGTTGTAGTCAATTATAGTTTAAGATGTTCGTGGTGTGGGTGTCCATTCATCCGGTTCCCGTGGCCAACAGACATCCAACAATATTCCTTGATGGCTAATACATAGCTCAGGACACATCAAAATTGCTCAAATATGCCGTTCATCCGCTTCATATTACATTCATCCGCTTCACGTGGCCATAGCTAGGTAGCTAGGTGTTTGCACCAGACATCCAAGCAAATATTTTGATGGCTAATACATAGCTCAGGACACATCCAATTTGCTCAAATATTCCCCAACTTTTGATATAGAGCTACACCCTAATTTACATCACTTAGCTTCAAAATTTGGTTCCAAACCTACAACCTAGCGTGCTGCCACTTCATCTGGGGCTAAATGGTTACTCACATACTAGTAGGTCCACTACTTGGGGTGCCTAATAGGTTGGTTTTGTGGGTTGGAGCTTTAATTGGTAGTCAATTATTTGTACACATTATTTGTACGCCAAACCTACTAATCACGTGTAAAACATGTGGTTGGGTAAGAAGTGCTAACTTGTGTAATTCAAGAACTTGTCACGTCATGCATGAATCCGTACTAGACGGTCATAATGTCCAACATTATGGTGCATTGGAAGTAAATATTTGATAGCACTTGACTTTGGTATGGTAAATCAAACCACATCCTGGATGTCAATGTATATTAAAAATAGCGGATGTCTCTACATGTAGGCATGTTTTTACATGCAAGTAGGTCTATGTGGATGTTTACATATAGGTGGGTCTAAATGGGTCTAAGTGGTTATTTTGCGCATATGGTCCACTACTTGGGGATATCAAGCACCTAACTAGTATGTTATGGTTGGTGGGTCCAGGTCATGTATGCCGCCAAATATCACGTCGTGGACTCCACTCGATGAACAAATTACAGAAGCTAGTTGACAGTGATGTACATTAGGCCACTGATCAAACATATATTACATAATGAAATGTAGGCCCCATCATCCCATTTGGGCCTTGAAAATAGAAGATTCTTGCTGAAAATAATCACTCTTGATGAGCATGGGAATCTTCAGTTTCATAATGAATAAGATCTTCATATGAGCTCTGAAATTTATGAGGAAGTGGCTATGGCCTGATTTGAATTTGCTAACCATCTCATTCAATCATGTGTTTCACATCCTAGGAGAAGTGGGGTAGTTGGAAATGGCAACTATTTGAAACCTCTCTATCTTAGAAAGGTGACAAGCAATGTTGACAAAACATGTATGCATGTACTTGATGTCACTCAGCAGATATTACTGAGGATAGCATAAACAAAGGTTTTGCAGTAGAGCTGCCAGGGACATTCTTAAAACAAAGCGCTCAACATAGTATTTTCTATAAGTGTGGAGCACAACGACTACCAAAAATTTGGGTCAGGGACCACTATATCTTAACATCCTTAAGAACTCGACGATCTTCCAGGCAATGGTCGGGGAAAACCAACGGCTAGTTCATTATCAGCCGATGGATTTCGCCTCATGGCCGGTCCAAATTTCCAACCATCGGATGCCAATCCGACAGTAAATTCAATCCTCCGGCAATTAGCCAATGGACTAGAAAATTTCCCGGAAATGTAGCCAATTCTTCTTGTGAGTTACCGGATTTCAGCTGGAAGAAGTATTCAAATACTGGCCGATACCCGGGAAATGGTAACCGATATCCTCCCGGTCGTGAGCATGGATATCTAAGTGGTCAGGGCTTCGAACGGTCAGTTTCGCTATTTGTATAGCAATCCAGAGCGCTATTTGTCTGGGGCATCAAATGATGCACTTGAGGAAGTACCCTAAACCTTAAACTTTTTGAATTATGCAACCTTTTCATGACCAAATCCAATTGCTTCTATGAAGAATTGGGGGATCCTTGGCCTTCAACCGGTGAAGGCATTGCTAGGTTCAATTCCTGCCAAGGATATTAACTCTTCAAATTTAAAGTTTTGAACATGCCTTTCTTTTCACTTATTCAAGATTTTGTACTAAGAAATGATTTCTAATAACTTTTCATACATTTTTTAAACAATTAGTGCCGATATGAATTCCATTTAATCGGATATTGGCCAATGAAAATATGAAAATGTAGGCAATTGGCTGATTGATTTTACAAAAGACTGGCTCTTGCCGATGTAAATTGGAAAAAATCCGACCCTTTGTATCAACTACCGGCAATTAGCCACTAAGGCTTCAAAAACTTCCCGAACTCTGCTTCCAGGTGCTTTATCCAGGAAGTTTCGGGAAGTATTGTCGCACATTCACTGATTCTATAGCAATCCAGGGGGGATTCTCGACCAACGTGACTCTCTCCATTATGAAATAAGTGAGTTCACAATTTTAGAGAGTTCAACATTGACATGCATATGCCTCCAACTGATCTCAAATAGTATGTCTTCATATACTTAAGATCATCAAATTTAATAGGGTTCTATTCTTGAAAATTGGCTAGTTGATGAAGCAATAAACCACAAGCCAATCTATGATAGCTTGGAATTTTATTTGTGACTTGACAACCTTGACATAATCTTAAGCTTGAGCACAATGAATGTAATAGATCTACATGTGCACACAGAGGAAATGTGTTACTCAAATTAGTTGCTACTTGTCGGTGAACTATGATCTACTTAGACAGATTCAACAAGACAAGAAGATCTACACTTTAGATCGGAGATAGAGACACCTTAAATCTCACGTTGTCATAATTTCTCTTGCTCCAGTTATGGAAGATGATTCCAACAGACATAGCTTTGCTTGAACAACTTGCATCATACATCAGTTTGTAAACTCTAGCATGCTTGAGATGCTCGAAGTTCCAGAAGCAAGTCGAGAAATGTTACAAAGTAGCAAGATCTGAGAAACCCTAAACCAAAACCACAAACAAAAATCTCCATAGAGAACTTGTGCAACCCCTAGGACAACCAGAACACTGCAAATGAAGATGGAAGACTAACACATGAATGCATCCGTTTGGAGAAAGAGTGCAACCTTTATCACAATGATTGAGAAGTATTCATGGAGGCAGCGAACAAAGCCAAGGATCGAGCGCCTCAAGCTAAGGAGAGGGTTGAGGAAGCTAATAGAAGAGTCGAAGAGTTGTTGCTAGAGCTTGAGAATATCAGACGATGCAACCCACAAAAGCATCCTGCAACTCCAGAGGTGACTTGCAAAATGCTAAGAGCAAGAGAAAGAGAAAGAGAAAGGAAAGCTAAGCAAAGAAGGGAATGCGAGGGGTGGAGGCGCAACGGCTAAACCCTAAACCCTAAACCCGGATCAATATGCTAAGTCTTCATCCATAGTTTGACCCCCCAGTCGTTCAATTTTTCATCCGTTTTGCATGTGTTATATGTGAATATACTCATTCTATTTTTATTTTTTTAATCCTCTTTATTTTTTGTCACCCTAATTTCTTTCTACCTCAAACCTAAAGTGGGGGTTTTCCTCTTATACTAAATTATACATAATCACATGTTTTGCAATTTAAGTAGGCCATGGTAGATCCAAAGTTTATAGAAATTTTCCTTCCAATGAATAAAAAACACCCTATAGTTGTTCTCACATGGTTTCTACTTTTCGGCTGGTGACCCCCCCCCCAAGAATGTTTCACAAGGCTAAAATCTAATTTGATACATTTAATGTCCATTGATGCACTCATAAACTCAGTGACACTTTCAGAGGATAGGTCATGCTTTGGAGTGAGTTCAAAATAAAAAAGTTTGGCCAAATCTCCGGCCTCGGCAATCTTCCGCTAATAATTAAAATTTATTAACAAAGTACAACGATATGATATAACATATGAATATTTTAAAAAATAAAATATGGTGTAAAACTTACATTATACAAGTAATCTAAAAAGATGTTCCACGTAAGCGTACATCATGTTGCAATTGTTTTTGTACTAGTCAACATCAACAAATTTTTGAAGCTCTCAATAAGCAAGTTTCTAATAATTTGCAACTAATACAATGGATGAAAAAAATTGATGTTTGCATGTGATTGTCCAACATAACTGAAACAACCAATATATCAAATTTTTTAATATATAGTAAATAAACAAGACAAAAATGATAAAAATCAACAAATACATAACTAAATTCATGTTGAAGTCATGGATTGTAATGAGTAGCACAACAATATTGAGAGATGGATTCAATAATATGGAGTCTACAAAAATGTGGCAATTTGCCTCTTTAGAATAAACTTTATCGATAACTGATCTTCTTGCTTGCAAACAATGTTTTTAATTCCAAATCTAAAACATCTTACCCACAAAATTGTTAAGATCTTCAACTTATTTCAAAAGTCAACAAATTTTGCACTTGAATTTTTCAATGAATACTTTGATAATTCATCAACTTTGAGTTGACATCTTGGATTTCTATATGTTTGTTCCTCAATAAAACATTAAAAACTACACCTATAAGTCTATACCCATGAATATAAATTTTCTATAATTTTAGTAATATCAAAGTATCCCAAACCAAAGGCATAGATAGCAAACGTCATAAAGGAATAGAAAACCTTGACTTTGAAGAGGGTTCAAAGCGATGCTTCTTAATTATTGATTTTGACTCAAATATATGATTAGTTAAAATTATATTCATTTTCAAATGAGAATACGTGAAGGCGATACTAAACTCTAATGAATCATTAAACAACTTCAAATTGAAATCCAAATGATCAAAAGAATCATTGGTATTCAACTGCAACAAAAAAATGACAATAAATTTACAAAATAAGAAACATAATTGAATAAGTGAACACAAAGAAAATATATAACTTTAACAATTGTTTGATCATAAAAGATGAAATCAAATGAAAACATATTACTTGAATGAGTAATGGAATAAACAACAATGAAAATGGTCCAATGTATTTCATATTTTTTAAACCAATTTTTTAAATTTCTATAGACATTTTAAATTTCCTAACAAAAAAATATACAAGAAACCCTAAAATCTACCCAAGGCATACATTGGGATACAAATTTGACACCCTACAAAATTGTAGTTTAAAAAAAGATTCAACAAAAAAAATTCATTATTAGCTTTATCATTCATGTACATCAACATTCATATGCAAAATTGATGATCTATTTGTATTGTAAATATCAATATACAATCTTTGAAGTTTGTTGGCAACCAAAATTTAAGCATTAGTGACATTGCCAATACCTTGGAACCAATTCCATAAACTACTTTAGCACATACATATTTTTTGGCCAAGTCCATTATTCATGCTTACAAAGGTATTGGCGGCACCACCAATACCCTCAAACTACAAATTTGCTTACAAGTTTGGCTTTTGCAATGCCAATAAATCTTGCTACAAATCAAAGCATTTTAATTCCAGTGTATTGGCCCACATACACAATGTCATTTAACAATACACATATCAAAAACTTATAGAAATGGTCACCTTGAATACTGAAGTGAATGAACTTCCACAACTTGGTAGTGTTTTTTAACTATTGCCTCTCCTACTAGGCTCATTTGTCCTTCTCATCCCTCCTCTCCTTTCTTCTTCATCCTCTTCATCCTATCCTCTCCTCTTCTTCTTTCAAAATCCTAAGAGAAAAAAGAATCTAAACTTAGAATCCAAAAAGAATCCTTACCTCTTATACATAAATTATTAACGATTAATGACTGAAACTTATTAGATGCATAGTCTTACCAAAAATCATTCTCATTTTTCCACTTACCAGTATTGGCGGCACCGCCAATACGCCCAGACCTACCAAAAATCATTCTCATTTTTCCGCTCACGGGTATTGGCGGCACCTCCAATACCCCCACACCTACCAAAATTCATTTTCGATTCCCTTTCCTAGGGTATTGGCGGCACCGCCAATACCACCACACCTACCAAAACGCTTTTTTATTTTCCCGCTCACAAGTATTGGCAGCACCGCTAATACCTCCAAACCTACCAAAACCCATTTTTATTTTCCCTCTCCTGGGTATTAACGGCACCACCAATACCCCATACCTACCAAAGTCCATTTTCAATTTCCCTCTCCCGGACATTGACGGCACCCTAGGGTTTTTCCTCATATTATTCGCTTGCTCTTGAACTTTCTTTGTTGTAAAATACAATCATTTTCATTTTTTTCTTTTCTTCTACAACTCAATTGAGTACTACACTCATGATGTTCTTCCTCTCGCATCCGTGATGTTAAAGTCTAAATGTTACACGACCCACATTTTATCACACTCACATGATGTTTAATGAATAGTCTTACATATAAGTACTAGATTTTATCTAAGTCTTGTTCTATTGTAGTAATTATGATATTTATTTTAGATTATTTTGAAAAATACAATTTTTTATTTTAATAATCTACAATATTTTCCATATTTTTTGGCTCAGATCCTAGAATGAAGGGCTAGATGGTGGGGGGTTGGTTGATCAAACCCTGCCCCAAACAACCACTTAAGCATCAAATTCAAGGGTTAGAGTTAGGGTCTCATATAAATGTCATAATTATACACTTGTAGGGGCCTAACATCTTGCACAATGCAAAGCAAATCAAATCACCCTCATGATCAAAATGGCCTACCTAGAAATGTACACGTACACTACATGCCTCTACTTCTATGGAGCAGTTCTTGGTCCTCGACAATTTCTTTCCTTCCATTTATGGTGCATGCTTGTAGGTAGTGTTTGAATTTGAACAAAGAGCAACCTATTTCGGTTCATTGAGAGCCAACAGTTCTTTGGTCTTACATGGTGGAAGATGAAGCAGACGCACTTGGTGACTTGGGCATAAATCAAACAAGTGCAGCCTCCCCATATCACGATGCTCATCCAACTTACTTTCCTGAGTCAAGCACCCTTTGACATAAAGTACGAAAGGTCATCTAAATACACTGCAGAAAGGACTTACAAAACACCTTCCACGTTTCTCCTATGCCCTATGTCAAACACTGAGGTTGATAGCTTCTGGTTCAGATAGACTGGAGCATATGGTCAAACAGTGCATTCTGGTATTTCCGAACCTCAAGACAGTCCATATACAGTCAAGACTCTATAAATGTTACAGGTCGGGAGTAGCAAAAAAATAACATATATAGAATTATAACAAGTAACACTTATAGAATTCATACCGATGATTAATAACTTTTATAGAAATAACACTTAAAATTCCAAAAATGAAGAACATAACGTTTTATAAAAATAAAAAATGAAAGTACAAATGATAATACATAATTCAACTAAACTAATTGAAAGAAATAATCTATGTAGTAGTAACTTGACGAGATTCTTCCAACTAAACTAACCAAAAGAAAGAATTTATAGTAGTATGATGAGAAGCTTCCAAATGATGAGATGAAACTTCCTTCTGGAGTCCTTGAATGCTTCTAATGTGTGATATGGCATCATTTGGTCTTTGTTCAAAGTATTTCTTCAAAGTCTCTAGAGAACGCTCAGCAACACTAAATCCTACAACTTCTTCTACCACATCAACCATAACCTCATCAACATCAATTCCTTGATGTTATGAGGAATACATATCCAAAAACTCCTCATCGGTAGGTTCATAGGGGTTGTTTAAATCAAACTCCATCTCATAATTGAGGTATTCATGAGCATTCATCACGTCACCCACCTCACTATCAGATGACAACAATGTCAGTTGATGAAGTAGAGTAGCAACTTCATCAACCTCTACCAAGCGCCTAGCTTCCTCTATCTCCCTCTCAATAGAGATCGAAAGAACACCCGTGTGCCTCCAACAATTTTGAATTGTTCGCGAAGAATATGGGATAAATGTGATTACATGTTTAAAATGTATGCTCTCATATATTATTACCTTGATTTTCTCAAAATTAACACTTATAGAGGTGCAATTAACAAAGAAGGGAGTAGAGCATGTTATAACACTTAACACATAACACTTACTAGTCTTACCAATTGTGTTTTTGTAGGGGAGTAAAATTTTCTTAACATATATGAAATTATAACGCTTATAGGGGTAACACATATAGAGTCTTGACTGTAGTGGTTGATTGTAAGGAAATAATCTGTCAACAACTAATGCTGGTGATTTATTATTGAAGTTTTGACCATGGTAGGGGTTGAAGCATAGTGACACGTTACAGCCCAAAATTCAATTTTCTAGCTGTTCTGACAATGGAATCGCAATCAAACATCCGACTTAATGTAGTGAGATCTGAATAAAACAGAGAATTGGAGGGGAGGTTTTAAGAAAACAAGTTAATGTTCATTGTTCAATTTTTCATCAAACTTGTATACGGAATTGAATTAAAAAGAGTAGACTGGGTGGGAAATGAAGTCATACTCACTTGCATTCCATGTGGCCGATTTCTTATCGATAGTGTCCTTCAATGAGGAATGTAAGTGAGGAATGGACTTGCTTTGAAGAAGTGATTCTTATATGTACTAAACACTAAAACTAGCTCCAAATTCACTGTGCTGGTGACATGATTTGATATTAGGTGCTTGTTACCACACACAAGGAGGGTGGTGGTTCAAAACAAGTTCCTTAGTTCTTGCTCTGGGCGGGCCTCAAGAGCTTAAAGGATAATTTGGCTTATCAAGTTAGTGTTTTGAAATCTCCACAATGGCTGGATAGATACTTCTTCTGTTATTATACGTATACCCCAATTCTTCAGGGTCTGATTTCTCTGCTCAATGCTTTATGTTTGGGTGTTTATGTTTGCATACATAATTTGAATGAGTTTTTTTGATGGAGTTTGCTCCATGTTTTTGTGATTGACAGGCTGAAGAACGATGAAGAAGGATTTTGTCATGGGATTGGAAGATGGATGGTCAAACTACGACATACCATGCTCTATTTCCTCAAGCTTGGATGATTTATGAAGGTACAGGTTTAATTAGAAGATGATTAGTTTTTTCTACCTTTAATTCACTCAGAATGTTCCCAACATTGATGTCTTTAATTGACTCTTTGATTTGCCTTGAAGTCATGATCTTCAACGATCAGAACCACACAAAACCCTAGTTAAAGATTACATGTGACAAGTATCTCCTTTTATTCCACACAACTATAAGGAGAGCAGCTACCCCACAACTGTTTTTTTGTATGTGGTAAGCTGGATCGGTTTTCCTTGATACCCAATTAGGTAATTTTCAGATTTTTTATTTTGCGAGTGGCTTTTTGTCTACATTTTGTTTGGCCTTTAAAGTCTAGTTTCTCCTGAAGAGTTTGTGAAGGTTTATAACTCATTTGCGGACTATTTTTGCAGGTTGTGAAGACTGAACAAGAGACTGCTTATGTAAACCTTTTTTTTACATGGGCGGTATGTTCTTTCACAGCTCTATTCCTCTCCATATCATACAATCAAGAATCAGGTTGTGTTATATCCCTTATTGCAGAAACCATATATGGACGTAGTGCCACTTACCTGAAACCAACAAAGAACATGTAACAACCAACACGATGTACTACAGTCATACATTTGGGGCTTCAAATGTATGAGAATGGTTCATAATGTTGGTGTGGAGTAATGTGGTACACTAAATATGATATTTAGTGTCACCAATTCTAATTGTCTTGCTCAATACTAATTGTAAACCGCGGTGTAGTGTCACCAACACTAAATGCTAACCCAACACTCTTTGTCATTCCTTGTAATTTTGGGGGGGGGATTATAGATTTACGGTGTGGCGGTTATTGTCACTTACCAAGCAGGTTTTCATTCAAATTTCAAACATCCATGATAATATTTCATCACAAGTTGCTGACAAAGAGAAGGCAGGGTTTTGGCCAATGGACGAACTCATCCATCGTCCATGACAATATTTGTTCACTTATTCATAAGAAGTGTCATCCGAAGAGTTACCATAGCGACATAAAATACCATATGACACTAAATATCATATTTAGTGTAGTTTTGGGTACTCTATGCCTATCTTAGATTCTTATAGATTTTGAAGTTCTGAACTTGCACATCTTTATAGTCGATGTTTAGGTTGTAGGGTTGTTTTCTGGTGAAACTGTAGGGGACGGCTTTTGTGTCCAAAGTTGTTCTTGGGAGACTTGTTGCTTAACAATTTTATCTTATATTTTAATGCAGGCTCAAGTGGAGGCCAATGCTGCCTTGACCATTGGTGCATGGGGTTTGGACTTTCAGCTGTTGTTGTAAATTGAGATTACCTACACGGTGTAGGGATTTATTGAGCTCTGAGCGACAAGGACGTGTGTGATTTTAGTTTCCATGAGGTTTCCATGTCTTTTGTGACGATCTTTGGATGGTGATGTATTTACTCAAATTGTAGAGATTTTGTATTGTACTCATGTGCACTGTGGCAAGGGCTATGTCATGTGCCCATTGCATGTACATTTGATGAATGTTGTCAATTGATCCTGAAGGTTGGTGAAAGTTGTAGAAAGTGATTGTTTTGCGATGCAGCTGAGAGAGAAGGTGAAGGTAGTGTGAAATAGCTCTTAGTTGAGAATTATTGTGTTTTTAGCGAGATTATGCTGCAAATCTTATGTACTTGAGATGTTTCTTTTTCTCGGCAGATGTTCAAAACGGTGGTGGCCTTAGAACAAAATTATCTGCTCCATGCTGTTCAAAGTTCAAAAAGTTTAAAAGGTTCATTGAATTGACACAATAATTATCTGTGATGTGCAAAGTATATTCAGTGTGCAAATTTCGGCCCTATACAAATACATAGACAAATATTTAACCCGCAGGATTCTATTATCTTAGATTGTCTCCATGACGTTAACAGGAACCTTGCTACACCTAGACGTCATCTCCAATGTCATCTACTAAACGCAAAACTATCATTTCAAAGTCAAGCCCCCTATGCCTAAACGTTACAGATCACCCATCCAATTGTGCATGTATAGTTTGCAAATACCCATGGAATAACACTCACAGATTTACACTTGATATCCTGTGTCCAAATCCCTCACCTATCACAGCACAATTTAAGTGCACCTTGTACAACGATTACCTTACACACTCCTCCAAAGGCAAAACCTCTGATCCAAATAATATTCCCAATGACATTCTTCAAATTCTTCTTGATATTTTCCATGACATGTTATTCTTATTTTTATCCCAATGTTACTTACAAAACTCTATTCCAAATTTTTAGAAACATAGCAACACCATTTTACTACATTAAAAACATGATCCTAAAAAACTACGACACTATACACCTAGGGGTGCAAGCATGGTCAAGTACACAACTCCATTACCCTACATAGGTTTAGGTGAAAGTGATTCCCACACTTGAAGATGCTACATTCACCAATCAAGATATACACATCACTTAAGGCATGTTTACACAAAACCATTAGACCATGGTTGTTGAGAATCCTTAAAGTCACATTGGTTGAGAGTGTTATGGGGCCCCGCTTTAGATTTACATGAGGGCAGTTTTAGACTATAGCTCATGAAATTTTTTGTGGATGAAACATCTACATGAAATCCCATATGGCAAGTATGGATAATATTGGCTAGGATTGTAGGGATTTTTGGGGATAGCTCTTGAAGGTAGGCCGGGAAAAATATGTGGTAGGAACCGGGAGACTGTGCAACCATAATATAATTTGGCAAAATTTTCCCAGTGAAATTTTTTCAACTCTATCCAAGAAAAACAAAACAAAGCAGGAAAAAAAAGGAAAAAAAGAGCAAACAAAAAACAAAACAAAAGTTTGCCATATTATATAAAGGAATGGTCAAAACTTACTAATACCAGCAAACTTATGGATGAATGTCACACTCAATAAAAAGTAATACATCAAACTAGGAATCTTACTATGATAGGAAGCGCCACTTTGGTTACTATAACAAAATTAAGAATACACATTGGTGGGAGCTAACATGCTTGGCAAGTAGCCTCGCACATGTTGGTGATGACCGCCCTTGCCCCCGGGGCTGGATTCTTCATACCACGTACAAACGAACATGAGTGTGAGTAGGGGTATTATTTGAGACATTAGAGTACATAGTATACATAAGGGAGAGATATTATTATTCTATAGTTTTTACATTTTAAAAGGCTATTAAGAATTTTGAAGTAAATGTAGATGTACAAAAGGGGGCCCTAAGTTTTAGAGGAAAAATATGACAATAGATGTGTTAGTTCCATTCAACATGTTTTCATCCATTTTTGTCATATGATAATAGTCCTCAATGGCTACCAAGTTATCATTCTTGTTAGGTTTGCAAGCTAGAGGCTTTTGGAGTGCTCATGGGCTCCCTTGAGTTTTGCTCTTCGGATTGTGGGTATGTTATTGTGCTCTTGTCTTTGTTTGTTTGATGCAATTGTTGAGTTACATGCTATGGATGAAAAAATGTTCAATCACTTTCTCATTGGAAAGTGAACATGGATTTCTCATGTAATAATGACATATTTAATTCATGATTTATATTTTGTGTATGTAGTGAAGGCATCTATCACATATATTGAAAACTTGGTATAAATATATGAGTCCATGTCTACCATGTTGTTAGTATGTATACATTTTTTTTCTCTCTACAAGCTTCTCGTATATAGGGGTTTTAATTGCATAGTGACCCACACACGTCATTTAGATTTCCAATGAAGAGTTCACCCCGGGCCCTTGCCATGCCAGGGAGAATCTTAGAGACACAATACATGCACAAAATGTGGATTGTTGTTGAACCCACAGACCCTATGTTGTGGGCTTACTGATGTTATGACTCTAATTAACATAACATGGTACACCAATTTTAATGCCACACTAAATCAGATATACCTATACCTATTGTGCAGTGCGTCATATTTTCAAACACACTCCAAGAAGCCAACGCAGCAGGCTTTGCAGGCCTGATGCTGATGATGCTCTACAACTGCCTATCATCATGGGTTATGTTCACCCATGATCCCACACTCACATCAAGAACCTCGGAGGCCTTGTCCTTTCAATCATCACCAGATGCCTTTGATGTTTTTATAAATATTTTTTCTCAAGCGAGAGGAAGCTGTGCAACATTAAGAGGCCCAGCTTGTGACATTTGGTTTTGCAGCAAGATGGGGAGAGCATGCATTGAGGAGCTTGTAGATTGTGAGAGAAATATGTGAGGGTACATGTTTTACATATGGGTTATGTACGTGTCCAGAATGAATGTATGTTGATTTTTTTTCCATTTTCTTTGAATCTTTGAGCTCTGAATTATAGCTTTTGCAGTCTTGGGGGCATTCAGTTGAGTTTTCTTGCTCATGTGAAGCATTTGAAATTTGATGTGAGAAATATTTAATCCATAAAAACAACCACTTTGGTGTTATGTAGGGTATGAAGAGAAACAGTCTTGGATTCAGTATGCGTGTTAAAAGATGCAGCTCTTGAACTTTAAGGTTTTTTCGTAGGATGAGTTTTATGCATCACCCAACTTTTGTGTAACTGTATATTTTAGTTATGTGATGTGAAGTGATCTCTATTCAACACACACAGTTAGTTCCTCCAGTCACTACAAGAGGAGGATATGAAGTAAGAAAGGCTATGGTTCTTTGCAGGATGGAATGACAGGACTTTGCTCTAAAATTAGCCAAGTTTGGTTGACAGTGGAGACGGGGTGTTAAGGACTTAGTGAAAGAAGTCTTTTTACGTGGCTTTGTTGGCCCTACTTTTAGGGAATTGGGATTATCTCTTGACCTTCAAATCTCCAGTTACACTTGGCATCTCATGTCACACGGGAATATAGATTTCCAGAATCTCAAGATGAGCCTCTTTGATTGATCAAACACCACTCACCTATATGTCATCCTTGTATCTTGATTGTAGTGGAGTAACGCAGTCTCAAATGAATTTTAAGGTGAAAATTCAAGAATCACATACTGAGAGAGCATTGCATTCTTTGACTGCATAGTGTATATGAGTAAAACGTATGCAAATTGAAAGAACTTAGCTTGGCGTTGAGAGCTTACAAGCATGAGTCGATAAATTGAAACTACACCAGACTTTGGAACTATGTATCAAAACTTAGGAAATTTTTGGGATGTTTATGCATTTTGTAAGGAATTAGACGCAAATGGCAAGGATATTTGCAACATTTGGCCCCCTCCATCACAGAATAAACAACAGCCACAACTTGTCAGTTAAGTTACAAACCGTGGTCTTGGCTGACAACCAGCAGCACTTCAATTGCAGTTTGATATATATGAAGAGTGACAGAAGTATTAATATCTGAGGGCTTAAAGTTTTGGGGATTGAAGACAGGGTTGGCCTAGCACCATGACAAGCGTAGATATTCAGGGTATATTGGGGAGGGGGGGTGGTGACACGAGGACTGGAATTTCCAAGACAAAAATCATTTGCACGTTGGGGCCAAAGTCACGCGATGTTCCCGTACTCGAGAAGCTTCTCAGGGCAGGAATGAATGTTGCACGCTTCAACTTTTCCCATGGAACATACGAGTACCACACGGGCACGCTCGATAACCTCAAGACGGCCATGTACAACACCCAAATTATGTGTGGCGTGCTCCTCGACACCAAGGTAACTATTTTTTCCATCCATATAAACATATACTTGCAGTCTAGAGGAATTATTAATACAAGCATTATATGATGTGGAGTGTAAACGAGAAAATAAATTTAAAAGATTCTGCCAGTCTTAGAGAGCAGAAAAAGATTACAAAAGGTGTGTGAATGTGCACCCATTTTACAGTTGTCATCATATTCAGGAAGTATAGAGGTAGAATATACATCATGAAGGGGTAATGTGAATTTGTATTGAAAATTCTATTTCCTGACAGGAAAAAAGCAATTGCATGGATATAAAACCCTCACAAGTTTTAGCTCCGGCTTGGAGTTCAATTTGTTTCTTTCTTGCATAACAGAACTGTGCAGTGACAGAGATCAGAGATGGGTAGTGACGGACAATGGGTCTGCTAATGCCATCAATAATGTTGGCATTTACATGAATTTTGAAAGAAACAGAACTTAATGGATATTGAATGTGCGGGTTACTGAAATTGTTCACATTCGCATAACATGTCATAAGTTTCCCAATTCTTCTCCATTGGAAATTTATTTGAAAGTGATTGTTGAAGGTGAGGAAAGTGATTGATGGGCTTCAAGAGTATAGTACATATAGTGTAGTTTCTGAGTTTATGAGGAACTTAGACTGAGTGAGGGTTCGGCTCTGTACGAAATTACCATTTCAACAAACTTGCTCTTTAAGCATCCTTCATCTTTAGAAACGATTTTTCTTTCCTCATTAAATTATGTTCATCCTTTTAGTAGGGTTTTTACCCCCTGATAGGCTTGGTGCAATGAAGTTCATAGAGAACATTTCAGGATTACTATACTCAAAACTCTTGAAACATCCTTTTACTCCCAAATATAAGAACAAGACTATGTTTTAGGTAATCTTCTAGGTACAGAGTATTAACCTTGTTTCTAATAAAAGTCACTTCAGAAGTTGGTGAAGAAACCCTATTTTTTGCCTTTGTGTACTGCTACTTCTGCAATTCCAATCATTTGGATTTAGGAGGTTTTTACCAACAGACAGAGTGATGAGTTTTACCTGATCAGTGAACAGCAGATTCCCAATAAGGTAAAGTGGTTGAGAGAAAATTCTAATACTCTGGGTCACAGGTGACATTAGTATATATAAATGTACCTAAAATTCCACGTTTGAATCAAGACTCATGAGTTTTCTATGTCTTTAAGTGGTGATCGCAGTAATCGACCATTCTCAAACAATACCACCTTGTGCTTGACGCCTTTGGTCAACCATAGAGCTACATTGTTTTGTCTAATTGGTGTGGGTTCCCATTCGGAGTCATGTGTTGCTATAACTTTTTACTCACATTATCATTTTTAACCAACTAAGTCATGTCAATTTCTTTGGTGTGCATACTAACTACTTATGTTATTTGGGTTAAAAATGAGACTCTCAATTAAAAGTTATAGCAACATGTAACTTCAAGTGGTAACCCACACTAACTAGACAAGATAGTGTAGCTTGGAGGAACCCAGCAGCATAGACTTAAAAATCATGCATTCCTGCTGTAATGCTAAATACACGATTCACTGACAGTATATATTCTGATGTGGGGCAAGGGGCCAGAAATTCGAACGGGGACTTTGAAGGGAGGGGTAGGAATCAAGCTCGTAAGGGGTCAAGAAATTACAATCACGACCAACTATAGTCACGAAGGCGACAATACGATGATTGCAATGAGCTACCCAAAACTTGCCCAAGATGTGAAACCAGGAAATATGATTCTCTGCTCCGATGGGACAATCAGCTTGCTGGTGTTGGAGTGCAATGTTGGTGCTGGGACCGTGAAATGTAGGTGTGAAAACACCGCGAGTTTGGGTGAACGAAAGAATGTGAACTTGCCCGGAATCGTTGTCGACCTTCCGACATTTACACCACGGGATGTTGAGGATATCACCATATGGGGTGTCCCAAACCGCATCGATTTTATTGCTGCATCATTTGTGCGGAAAGGCTCAGATGTTGTGAATGTCAAACAGTTGCTTGGGGCAGCCTCAAAATCCATCCAAATCATCTCCAAGGTTTTCAGTTCATTAAATCCTACTTCTCGTTTCGTGTTTATTTTCATATTTCCCCCAATATATGTTTAAGCTCATGGAAACCACCCATGCGCTGCATGAGTAATCCTTGGTGACAAATGAGTTTATATTCATGCAAGTGCCAAGAAGCACCTGCGTTTCTATTTATCGATTTATGTCTAAAGCTCAATTCTGGAGAATAAGTGAGATATCTCTAATAAGATATCACTTTAGACTTCCACTTTTGTAAAGAGGACTTGGAAAAACTGAGTGCCAGAAAACCATCTTCCAAGATATTTCTTGTGAAAGTTTATTTCATGTGGACTGCCTACCATATGCTTTGGTGATGATCGCTCGCTCACCAAATTGTAACATTTACTGGAATTTATATTTTTTTGCCGTGTCAATTATGTAGGTGGAGAATCAAGAGGGCCTACACAACTTTGACGACATTTTGCGGGAGACAGATGCAATCATGGTTGCCAGGGGTGACCTTGGTATGGAAATTCCGACCGAGAAGATCTTCCTAGCCCAAAAAATGATGATTTACAAGTGTAATTCTGCAGGTAAACCTGTGGTAACTGCGACCCAAATGTTAGAGTCAATGATTAAATCCCCGCGTCCAACTCGGGCAGAAGCAACAGACGTTGCAAACGCAGTCCTTGATGGCACCGATTGTGTCATGCTTAGTGGTGAGACAGCGAATGGGTTGTACCCTGAAATTGCGGTTGGGATCATGTCAAGAATTTGCCAGGAGGCGGAGGCATCGGTGGACTATGGGTCTCTGTTCAAAGATCTCATGAAAAATGTTCCCATGCCAATGAGCCCGCTTGAGAGTTTGGCTTCCTCGGCAGTGCGGACAGCCAACAAAGTACGTGCAGCTTTAATTGTCGTGTTGACGCGCGGTGGGAGCACAGCCAAATTGGTGGCAAAGTATCGGCCTTCAGTGCCTATCCTTTCCGTGGCAGTTCCGGTCATGACCACCGATGACATCGAATGGCAAGTTAGCGAGGAGTCACCCGCCCGCCATAGTCTTATATGCAGGTAATTATATTCCCTCCTCTCTCTTTTAACGCCTAAACACTTTTCGCATGTTCATGCTAATTGCGTATTCTCTCTTTATAGTACACAGATATGTGCAATTAGGTTGCCTTCGTGAATAGGTTGCCTCTTTACCCATGCAAATTACCTTGGGTCAAAATAAGATCAAAAAAAGTTATAACTTTGTCTACCAATCCATATGGCAACCACAGTAAAGAAAAAATCTTGTATTTTGGTACTGTGGTAACAAATATCCAAAATAGTGTAGAATGTCAATAAATTAAAATGGAGCAACCTAATTGCACATACGAGTGTAGATGATATGAAATCTTTATCAAAGTCTTTTGAAGTTACTTTGTCACTTGTGTGGGTAACAAGAAGAATAACCTTGCAAGACAACAAACTATCTGCCAAAAAGTCACATTACAGCCCATGTTCACGTTGTAAAATTTTGAAGTACCGTATGAATGAGAGGCTCAAATCAGACTCCAAATCTCTTTAGGGGTTAAACCTTCAGCATGCTGTGAGTGTACTCCAATACAAGTTACAACAAAATGTGAGATTCTTATGAAGTGCAGCTTCATCAATTGGAACATGTCCTATGTGACTTTCAATGGCCAATTCATCCATTTTTGGTTCACCAATCTCAACACTCATGTTAGCTGCTTAAAGCAAGTTGCAATGTTCATCTGCTTTCAACAATTATTCTTCATGGACCAATCTGATCAATTCTGCTCACCTGAAACTACATGGCATATTCTATACGATATAAATGTAGTCTAGTACAAAAAGTTCAATGAATGTTTTGTTCACAACTAAAGGTATGTGGCCCTATCATGGGCACTTGTAACTCCACAGACAAATGCAACTCCACAAACAAATTCAACCATCAGGAATTGTCTCATAGGGTTAGCAATTGCAGATTGCACAAAGTGTCATTTAATGTTTCAAGCCAGAGTTGAGATTTGAAAGCTACAGGAGGTCACAGTGATGCTCTAGGATTCTCTTTCCCTTTTAAGTGGTCACATAGGCCCTCTCAACTGTGATAAAAATTTTGATCTAGAATAGTGTCTATATTTTGAGCACATCCAATCTCATTGTAACACATGTCATTCTCAAGTAAAGACTTTGCCATTATACCACTAAGATATAGGTGTCCAATTAAGAAGAGTGTGTGAGCACATAAGGCTTACTTAGCTTATAGATGAGTTTGCAGGGATTTTCAGCTTTAACATGGCAGGCTCTGCACTGGTGCTAACCTCCACACTGCTTTTTTTGGTTTTCTTTTGTTTTGCAGAGGTTTAATCCCACTATTGGCTGAAGGATCAATGAAAGCTACCGACTCGGACACAACAGACGAAACCCTCAATGCTGCTCTTGAGTATGCTGTGAGTAGAAATTTATGTCAACCAGGGGATGCCATAGTGGCACTCCACCGTATAGGCTCCTCATCTGTGATCAAAATCATGGAAGTTCGAGACATTTATTGATCAATTCTGTTGGTATCTACGAACACTGGACACAATATCTCCACAATTTGTCTTGTTTGTCTGCCAAATTCTCCATGATACTGAATCTTAGGCAAATTATATACCATGCATTGAGTCATTAATTATTATGAGGTTGGGAGAGTCGCCTTATATCACCACAAGCATAAGGTATGTGGGTGTTATTTGGTTCATTTTTCATGTTCTTCAACTTCTACCAATTAGAATTAAACAACAAAATGTATGTTGCAATAGCAAATCTACAATGCAGCATTAGCAAACGTTGGATTGAAATTCGGACCTCCCACAAGAGCATGCTTGTTGATAACACATAAGTCCTCCCAATTGTGTTCATTATTGAGTGTGGAGTAGTTAATAATCTTTGAAGATGTAGTCCAATCTCTTTTAAACATGTGTTTATATGGTGTTTGGTTTTTTGATCCTCACCAAACCACACACCAATCAAATATAGGGGTCCAATTAAGAAAGTTAACCGAATAACACCCGCATGCCTTATGAGTCCTCTATAATCGACTTGTGTCATTGGAATATTGCCCTACGTCACTAGAAAATCTATCACAAAGGTAGGTTTGCAAATTTCTTCCAGTGAAGTTGGATGATTGCCAAGGACTCATATGATGGTAGTGTTAGCACAAATGTGGTGTGTACAATGCATGTTCCTTTGTATACTAAGGGTAAGTTTACATTAGGGTCTAGGTATAGGAAACTTGGGACCAAAGTATCTCTCAAATGGACCTTACTTTCATACTCAAGATTGAACCCAAGCTTGATAGGAGGATTTTTTCTCTTGAGACGGGACCACTAAGATTTGACTAAAAAGTGATGCCCAATTCTGCCACTTCATGTTGTTCATACGGTGGACCCAAAGCTTGGTGTTTAAACCTTGGGTCTAATTTTTTTCCTTCAACCAATAGGACCACTCAATTTATGGATTTTCTTTGGTCTTGGACCTTAGTGTAAATTAGGCCAACCACACGCCATTTGACTACCATGTTTTCATAAATCTTCCGAAAACCACTCTCACATTCAAATACCTAAAACATTTGTACCCATATTTGCAACCCATCTAGATATTGTCTACATTGCTATGCGCAATTTTGTTACCTTCGTGAATAGGTTCCCTCTTCATTCATGCAAATTACCTTGGATCAAAACCAAAATACGAAACCTTATAACTTTCTTTATTCATCTATAAAACAATCACAGTTAAAACAAAATTAGTTACTATATTCAAAAAGTTGCAATAAACATTCAAAGTATTATAAACTGTCAATACATTAACTAGTGTGGGGCATCCTAATCGGACATATCAGTGTAAACGGCCTCAATTATGGCTGCAATGAACATCACGTCTTGTAATCATCTTGAAGGCGCATGTGTAAGTTAACCCTTAACTTCATAAGAGGCCCGTTTCAGGTTTATGAATGATTTTTGTGAAGCAAATTCATCCAAAAGGAAGGTGCAAGGAAGGTCGCAATAGGTAGCATTGTGTTCCTCACAAAGTCTTCTTGTCAATGGCAATGATCCCATTCCAATATGAAGAGATGGTTGTTCACAAGAAATTTTCAAAGTCAAGAATGAACCAATGGTTTCCTTTGTTTATATATTAATATACATATAGTAATATCATATTATTTTGATTGAAAATTGTCAATTTTTTATGGACTCATTTTCTTACCTCAAAGTGTATAACTATTCTTAATATAATCTTGAAAGTTTGGACTATAATTTTCTTGCATATATTTATCATAATGTCTTGAAATTTAATGATTCTAAGTCCATTATAAGAAAATCAAGAAAAATAGTAAATATTTACATTGTAGTAATGTGATCTTAAAATCATCAGTAACAACTTTCTTTTAGGTACAATAACAATTGAGCTCTGGGAAGCTTACTTTCTAGATGACCTAATGAAACCACAATACGCTCCAAGGAGTCAAGGGTCAAGCCAGGGCAACTCACTCAAACATTCTAACTATTTTTATGAATAAAACTGAATCCTGATTTCCTATCTTTCCTTAATTATTCCTATATACAAATTCAAACATGAGGAGCACTTGGATGGAAGCTTTAAATTCAAGAGCTCGGAATCAGGTATTGATTCTAATAAAACTAGAAAATAGAATACCTATGCATAGCTCACTTTAATAGAGACCCAAAGTAGGTGTCACCTTATTTTATGAACATGTTCAATACTAAGACTGCTCCCCTCTAAAATAACGTGTCTCGAACAATTCATGAACATGTTCAATAATGACACCAACTTTGGGTCTCTAATCCAAAGCAGAGTCCGGGGAGTTCTGTAGAGAAAACAAATATTTTCCTAGCTTCTAGGAGGTGGCTCGGATTTTTCAATTTTTACCCGGAAGTGGGCCTAGAGAGTGCAAATTTTATCGGTTGATATCCCCCATTTCCTAATGTATTTAGGCAATTAGCCGACATTTCTTTTTTCATTTATCCAGTTTCCTAAATGTCTAAAATGGGGTCGGTTTTGTATTTTGGTGGTGGATGTTCATTCCCTCCCCATTTTTTTCCTTTAAGTTTCATTGTCATTCATTCCCCCTTTTTTCGAGTGTTCAGGGTTAAAGAATGTTGGCATTCACTCTCTATTTTTTTGTCTAAATAGTATCCTTAGCAAGAGTTGAACCTGGCAAAGCCCCTACCATCTTAGGGCCAAGGATGTAGCCCTGACTTGATCAACTTGTACGAAAATGCATACAACTGCCTCAAGATCATCTTGTATGCATCAGGGTCACAGTGCATATTACAATTTTAGTCACACTACGTTAACTTAGAATACAAGTTAGTATTTCAGATTGAATAATCTAGTGCAACTTAGTCAGACCATATACTAAGTACATTGTAAGACCCGTTTGCATGCATCACTTTGAGCTTGAATGTACACAAGATGCATGCTTACAACCAAATGAAACTAAAAGTGTACTCCAGGGTGCAAGTTCTCTCCTCCCTCATGTAATGACACTACAAATCTCACAAGTACGTGAAAGCATTGCCAAAACCATCACACAAAGCTGCAATTAGTGTAATACGGTATTCTCAATGGGCTAAAAGTGAAGCTTCAGAGTGACCTCCAAGGACTTGCACTACAATGACTCTCATGATAAGCAAGACTCATTGCCAAGTGCACCATTTCTCAACATCCATCAAGGACTGACTCAATCATAGGCTAACCAAGAGGAATACTTTGCAAAAAGACAAAATAGTGGCTAACCGGATGCAAAGGGACTCCGACGGCGGCTCCGTGTGTTGAGAGCTCCAGATGTGAAACGAGAGATGTGGGAGTGGCACACAACCCTAACTCCCGCAACTGGGAGTCTGCACAGAAGACTCACACAAACTCGGTCACTCAACGATTCAGCGATTCAAGATGTCAAACACTTGGAAACTCGGAATGCAAACTCGTAAACTTGGAATGCAAGCTGCAACGGCAAGTAGCTAACCCTAAACCACAAGCCAGCAAGGCGACGTTAACTCCAAGTCTCCAAATAGCATTAAAAAAAATTCCTAAAAAATATATGTTTGGTCAGTTGCCCGCCGTGAAAAATGCCTTTCAATCGGTAATTTGTTGTGGATACTCTAGGGCAGCTTGCCTAAATGCTGGCATTTTTTTTTCTTTCTAATCAGCCCATTTCCAAAAACCTTGATTTTTCTTCCGGAACCCCTTCCTAGATCAACCGGAAATTCTCAAAATCAACCGGCTAGCTTGTAACTAACTGCCGGCACTCCCCGTTCATTGATCCAAAGCTAGCTAACATGTTCACCGCTTGATTCCAAGCTACTTGAAGCTACGTGAATGGCTGGAGTACAAGGGAGCATGCACGCAAGAATAAACCTCCGTTCTAAGCATTGAAAGGCTCAAAATAAAAATGACCTTTTTGATTTGGCCATGGACTCATACAAACTTCGTTTCCACTAAAATTTAGTTGCTTCAATCCAACTATTGTTTGCCAATCTACAATATTTTTTAGCAATTATTTTAACACTTTAAGGCCTTAGTATAAATAAATAAAATAAAATAAATTGAAACGTCAGGCATTCCAACGTGAATTTGAGCCCGTTGGCCCTACCCTTGCTCAAGAATCCTCTTGATGAAGGATGGGGTTTACTGCCTACCTTGCGGTGGGTGGGCTCTTGGCTTCCTACCTACCTACCTACCTACCTACCTACCTACTTTATTCCGTCAAGTAGAGAGAAGATTTCACAGCAAGAATCGAACCGCCAACCTCTTCATTCAGAAACGGGTACCTCTCCGCTATCACCCGGTAGTTTAAGGTCATCTCGGATCAAAGGCCTTAGTACCTTATATGATCTTCATAAACTGTGAATCCCATGATCAAAACTAGTATCTTATAATACATAGGGCTTTACATAGAAGTTTGAAGCTAAGATTATATTTGGTCAAAGAGTGTGAGTTATTGATAGTTGAGTCTCTTATAAAGGAGTTGAACGTTGGGCCGCAATATATCCAAGTGAGTCGGCCCAAGATCCCAGACCCCGCCAACATTGCAGTATTGATTAAGCCTGATACGTGGGTCCAGCTCCCAGGCTAAACCCAGCACCATCCCGTTGCGGGGGCCCATAAAAATAATAGGTTGTCATGCTCCGATGTGGTTAGGGATCACTTAGATTCTAAGGCCCAACCCACACGAGAGGCAGAGGAAGTACCCCGGTTTAAGGAGAACCAACCACTTGCTCATTTGAACCAATGCTATTCATCCAACTCAATGCCGTTCATGCAAGTTTCCTCCCGTGTGGGTTGGGCCTAAGCATGTGATCACAAAAGGTTCAACTTCAAAGCACCTATATGATTAGTTTTGCTTTTGGAGAAAGATTTACTACTACAAAGCGAGTTGAGACACATGCACTAGATGTTGTGATTTACAAGCAAGCCCAAGGGATAGTTAGTATTGCATTGAAATAACCGATTGCACCCTCCAAGGTTAACTCATGATTCAAACAAAGAGAATTGAACATATACAACTTACAGAACACAAACATTATGACATTAAAAGAGTCTCTCTTTATATGAACCTTATGGCGGGACACTGGTGTTCCATAATACACCGGTTAAACCTTAAAGTCCGTGTCGACGTCAAAAATGGTCAGTTGAAGGCGATCAAAACAACGTTGAGATTATCTTGACGTCTTGTACACGCTCTGATGTTCAAAGTTGGTTTCTATTTTCGATCACTTCCAACTACAAAACCAATCATTATGGAGGCTTTGATTTATTTGGGACACCGGTATCCCGCCATAAGGTTCATATGTAGGAGCTTGCTTTGTGATTACAAACATAGTGATTGAAGTTTGTTTTGGCTAAATATGGAATGGATTGGAATTGTCTTTATACTGAGTCTAAATTATCAGTACAATCCTGATTTTTTTTTTGTGAGACAGAAGGCCGACAGGGGGGAAAGTTCGTATGCGAGCGGAGAGCGGTGAGCGAAGAGCGGAGAGCGGAGAACTCGATTTGAGACATGAAATGAGAGGAAATATGCACCTATAACCGCAGGAATGAATGAAAAACATCCAACTATTTTTAGAAAATTTTAATGGTTAGGTAGTCTATTACCGTGGAAATAGGCCAACATTTTCGCAGGGGAGTGCTATCATGTGAGCGGTGAGCAATGAGCAGTGAGCGATGAGCAGTAACTTATGAACGGTGAGTGAGGAAAATTTCTTGGAAATACACGCACTAGTACCCTATATCCATGGTATTTTGGCATAAATAATAATGTTTTTTTCTATAATCAAATTAATGGAGAGTTAAAAAAATGCAATTAGCCTCATGAATGCCTGCCTCTACTTTTAAATTCAACAATTGCAAGCTTGGCATGAGGGTTTGAAAAAGAGTTTTAATATTGTTGTTGGATTCAACATCTGATTATAATAACAATGCAAGCAACTTCCAAGTGTTGCTTTGAACTGTATTTCTAAAATTCATGTAAGTTTGAGAAATGAATTGATGGAGGTAATTAAGTTTTGGGATAAAGGGTTTAGGAATAAGAGGAAATTGCTCACACAATTCAATGTCCACTAATTGTGGTAATTTGAAAAGATGAATCCAAACTTTGTCACACATCCAACCAAATAATATCCAATCCAATCATATCCAATCCAATCAAACATATAGTGGATGGTTTTGACAACTACCTAAATGTCCCTAAACTCATTTAGCTTAATCATTTAGATCATCGCATTGAATCGCCTCATCATCTACGTACGGGTTACGAGCAATTCGTGCAGACATGCGGCGAGGAGTTGGCGTCACTGATCTTGCCATAATCTGAGCAACATTTTCTGCATATACTGGCAAACCCATATTCGGAGATGAAGTCATGTTTTTCTTTTTTCTGCAAAAGAAAATCATAAGTGTTAGATTTTTTAGTGCACACATACCAGACATTGGAGGCCAAGTTAGCAAACAATATGGAGAAATTGAAAACTTACGTACTCAATCGATTTTTTCTCGCAACCTTCTTAACAGGCTCTTCATCGGAATCGATGGAGGCACTATGTGGCATAAATCCACCTACACTAGCAGTTGGTAGTGGATCACTTAATGGGGATAGAATGGCATCAAACAATGCAGAATCTTCCTCGTATGCAACTAGATGGCGGCCACTATTTCTGCAAGCATGAATAGATGCACCTGCCAATGAAATGTTGAAATGTTAGTTAATTTGCACAAGCCATTGACAACACTATAGTGACTTCATTAAAACACATTGAGAGATGATATAGTAGGTCCTTGAGTAAGAGATAAACCAACCTGTAGATGCGTAAGCATCGAGGACAACCGATGCAGGAGTTGTTAAAGCCTCTATTAAGATTTGCATCGATTCCGAGTCCTTCTCCCTACCACCTCTCCATGGCACTTTTCCATTCATGAGTTGAGTGCTTGCCGATGTGAGATTGAAGAACACATCCAAGGCCTCCACATCCACCTCAATGTTTTCATTTTTTTTTTGAAAAACAAACTCTGACTTGGGAGTAGAACGAAGAAATAACATGATGCGGAAACGACGAGTCTATAAACCACAAGAAAACCTTCAGCGGGGGAATCGATTGCATAATTGAGGAGATCAATGCAATACAATGAAAATAATATAAATCGAAGTAATAAATAATAGAGTTTAATGTATACCGTCAATGATGTGTCAAGTGGATAACACAAAGGCAACTCGTTGAAGCCCCACCAATCTTTTCGCAATACAAAATCATAGGAGGCTGCGAATGTCCTTACATCGTCTCTGACATCTTTCTTTTCAGGAACAAACAAAAGCAAGGGGCCATCATCGGTGAGATATGCACATGCAAATTCAAATAGAGCCTCAATGTTCTTTCTTTTGTGGTCGTTCCAAACTGGGATTACATGTGGAGGAGATGAAACGTTAGGTACAGGCAAATCTTCTGGCAAATCTGCAATAATAAGATCAAAACCTCCAAAAGTACAATCCTCTGAAGAAACCTTCCTCTTCCGTCCGGAACCCACCTACCCAAAAAACCACAAAACAATATTACACTCAAATCCAAAGCATGTTGCAACATCAACACCATATCACCAAAAATAAAAATAAGTTCAATGCTCAGTATACTGACCTTAGTCACAAATTCGAATGTTTTCAACATTAACGGATTCTCATGAGCACCATTCTCCATCAATGTTTGGATTGAAATCTTCTCCAACATAACTGAACAAACTGGCGTGGAAGGTGAAACACCACTGACAATGGTTTTTGACACATGTTGAGATCGTAGTGATCTCAAAATGGGAGAAACCTTAGGTCCATCATTACCTTGAGTGCTAGGTGTAGGTGTTGAAGGACTAGGATTGTATGCCATAACACCAGTTTGAGATGAAGGTGTTGGATTAGCTTCATCTACCTTTGAGCCCCGCTTACGTTTAGTTTTTCCCTCCGGTTTGACTACTTTCACCACACACACATCCTCGTTGTTTATCATGTCAATATCATCAGGAGGCAAGTCTATTGGACATGACTGTTTCCTGAGCTCCTCCTCCTTACTTGAACAAAATGTAAGAGGACACTCAATAAACCATGGACAAGATTGCAAAGTGGCATAATCCCATATTCTTATCTGGGTTGCCGTAAAAATGCAAAGGTCACTGGATTTATCAGCCCATGAAGAGAAACAACTCGGAATGGAGCCAAGGGAGATGGCGTTTGAAGCCAATAGCTCATTTTTTATGTACCTTTGGAACAAAATAACCAGTTGATTGAAGTTAGTGAATTGATTATTTCAAGGCAAATTTCAAGCATGTAATGAAACAATTGAAGCTATGAAATAAACAAAGATAGATTACATGAATACCACTCGTTTGATAGCAATGCCTCCTCCAAAAACTTTACCGAGTATACTAGATTTTGTAAATGCACTCATGCCACCAAAAAAAGGCCGGAATGCTTTTGTCCAAAGCATAATGCGCCATTTTTCAATATACTCAGTAGGCCTAAGTATATGTCTACTCCAAAGAATCTTGACATTCATTTCTTTTTCCATATCCTCAAATTGTTTCACAAAACCATCTTCCAACTGCAAAATGATACATATACATCACGATCATTGAACAAATTATAAATCATTCAAAATTTGAAATGAAAAGACGTAGATATTTAAGAATGAAGAAAAACCTGGGCCCAAAATGACGCTTTGATCAACCATTTCTCAAGTTTTTTTTCTTTGATATCTCCCAATGAAAATCGCAGAGATTCACGTGACATATCACTAGAATTCCACCACCTCAACCATTTGATTTTGAAGACTGATTCCACTGGAGCAGTTGCAATCATTTGCAATTTCTCTAGGGTCATGGTAGGCTCAGAGCGATCTCCAAAATGTTTATTGATCTGCGAAATGGAAAGTGAAAATTATAAAAAACTCTCATATAGGATGCCAAAATGAATACAACATAGAATAAACATAATGACTTACCTCATCCAAGAACTCAAAGCCATTGGCTGGATTTGCGACAGCGAGAAGTCTTTCAAATTCTTTTCCACGAATTGAAGATATTGCTTTTCTTGTTGCATTCTGCATGACATCCCAAATACCTTTTGCTGTCCTTGATTGAAGTGGAGTTTTCTCATTGTATTTACGAGATGCTTCTTCGGTCATAGACGCTATCTCACGCTACATAAACAAAAATAAAGAATTAGTATAAAAAAAATTGCAAAACATCTTGAATAACAAAGCTTATCATGAATTAGATTACCCACCTTGTATAGAAATTGAGTAAAAACTTCCAAAGTGAGAGTATACCAAGTCCCTTTTCCACTTTTCTTCAAACACTTGGAGTATTGATCAGGAGTAAGAAGATCTTTAAATTCCTCCAACTTCCTGATTCCAAAATTTTGGACACGATGAAGTTTGTGAACCAAATTTGTCTTGACATGATCTGATTCCGTAGACCTAGGAGAGATCACAAAAATATATCAATTTTAAAAATAATTTAATCATCATAAACGAAAAGAATTTAAATAAAAACAAGGATCATAAAACATACCTGTTCACGTCATGCATAGCATTCAAAAGAAGGGCCACCGAACCAGTTGATTCAAGCACTATACAATCAACGGAATAATGCCACTCTTTATCTTCTCCATGCAGCCTATCGATATGGCGGCGCCAAGCTGTCACTCGATGGTTGCCCTCCCATACAAAAAACATTTTTCCACAAAATCTCTCATAATCCTTGTCATTCTTAAGGATTTCTTCAAATGATGTATTGGAAGATTGCCAGTGTTCTCCCCAGGTCTCTGCATCCCGAATATCCATAGTGTTTCCATCTTTGTCATATGGAGATACATACAATACCCTATCACCCTCCCTATAACCATTCACAAATTCATTCTCCAAAAGTTGGACATCGATTTCCAAGATTGGCCTCACAACAGGCAACGGTATCAACCGACAAAGAGGGATTGAAAATCTTGACTTTGAAAATGGCTTCATTCGAAGTCCTCCAATCAAAGAATTGAAGTTTGTATTTTGCAAATCCCGCATATGAGACATAGTCTCTTCCACATCCAACAAATCATTGGGCAGTGGAAGACCGCCATCGTCATCTCCACCACCCTGAAATACACATTACAAATGAAATGAAATTAAAATATAACTATCAAAACCACAAATTACATTCCATTAGACTTCCTAAATATTATTCATTTACAAACAACCCATCAAAACAAAAACATTACCTCTCAACCATTTAGAACCATTTCAACTTCAATTTCAACCTTATAGCTTCTTCATTGAAATCCTTCAATAAACCATACAATATCAAGAATACTACACAACAACTTCCAAGCTCACATATCAAGGCAAGACACAAGCAATCAACACAAACAAATATGAAAGAAACACATAAAACAACAAATGAAGAGGCAAGAAGAAAACCTCAAAATTTCAAAAAAACTAGTCCCGGAACCGGGACTCATTTTTTTCAAACTTTGATGTTTTTTCTTGTCTCTTTAGTTCTTCATTTTGTGAGTTCATGTTTCATTTTCAGCACCTTATGAAGTCAAAGATTAGGGAGAAGCAATGAAATCCGAGCCCTCAAACCTTCTAAAATCATGTGAAGCTTCAATTTCAACCTTGAAGCATTTACATTGAAATTCTTGAACACAATGCAAACCCATCAAACATACTACACAACAACTTCCAAGCTCACATATCAAGGCAAGACACAAGCAATCAACACAAACAAGTATGAAAGAAACACATAAAACAACAAATGAAGAGGCAAGAAGAAAACCTCAAAATTTCAAAAAAACTAGTCCCGGAACCGGGACTCATTTTTTTCAAACTTTGATGTTTTTTCTTGTCTCTTTAGTTCTTCATTTTGTGAGTTCATGTTTCATTTTCAGCACCTTATGAAGTCAAAGATTAGGGAGAAGCAATGAAATCCGAGCCCTCAAACCTTCTAAAATCATGTGAAGCTTCAATTTCAACCTTGAAGCATTTACATTGAAATTCTTGAATACAATGCAAACCCATCAAACATACTACACAACAACTTCCAAGCTCACATATCAAGGCAAGACACAAGCAATCAACACAAACAAGTATGAAAGAAACACATAAAACATCAAATGAAGAGGCAAGAAGAAAACCTCAAAATTTCAAAAAAACTAGTCCCGGAACCGGGACTCATTTTTTTCAAACTTTGATGTTTTTTCTTGTCTCTTTAGTTCTTCATTTTGTGAGTTCATGTTTCATTTTCAGCACCTTATGAAGTCAAAGATTAAGGAGAAGCAATGAAATCCGAGCCCTCAAACCTTCTAAAATCATGTGAAGCTTCAATTTCAACCTTGAAGCATTTACATTGAAATTCTTGAATACAAAGCAAACCCATCAAACATACTACACAACAACTTCCAAGCTCACATATCAAGGCAAGACACAAGCAATCAACACAAACAAGTATGGAAGAAACACATAAAACATCAAATGAAGAGGCAAGAAGAAAACCTTAAAATTTCAAAAAAACTAGTCCCGGAACCGGGACTCATTTTTTTCAAACTTTGATGTTTTTTCTTGTCTCTTTAGTTCTTCATTGTGTGAGTTCATGTTTCATTTTCAGCACCTTATGAAGTCAAAGATTAGGGAGAAGCAATGAAATCCGAGCCCTCAAACCTTCTAAAATCATATGAAGCTTCAATTTCAACCTTGAAGCATTTACATTGAAATTCTTGAACACAATGCAAACCCATCAAATATACTACACAACAACTTCCAAGCTTACATATCAAGGCAAGACACAAGCAATCAACACAAACAAGTATGAAAGAAACACATAAAACATCAAATGAAGAGGCAAGAAGAAAACCTCAAAATTTCAAAAAAACTAGTCCCGGAACCGGGACTCATTTTTTTCAAACTTTAGGGTTTTCTTCTTGTTTCTTTAGTTCTTCATCTTGTGAGTTCATGTTTCATTTTCAGCACCTTATGAAGTCAAAGATTAGGGAGAAGCAATGAAATCCGAGCCCTCAAACCTTCTAAAATCATGTGAAGCTTCAATTTCAACCTTGAAGCATTTACATTGAAATTCTTGAATACAATGCAAACCCATCATACATACTACACAACAACTTCCAAGCTTACATATCAAGGCAAGACACAAGCAATCAACACAAACAAGTATGGAAGAAACACATAAAACATCAAATGAAGAGGCAAGAAGAAAACCTCAAAATTTCAAAAAAACTAGTCCCGGAACCGGGACTCATTTTTTTCAAACTTTGATGTTTTTTCTTGACTCTTTAGTTCTTCATTTTGTGAGTTCATGTTTCATTTTCAGCACCTTATGAAGTCAAAGATTAGGGAGAAGCAATGAAATCCGAGCCCTCAAACCTTCTAAAATCATGTGAAGCTTCAATTTCAACCTTGAAGCATTTACATTGAAATTCTTGAATACAATGCAAACCCATCATACATACTACACAACAACCTCCAAGCTCACATATCAAGGCAAGACACAAGCAATCAACACAAACAAGTATGAAGCAAAGACAAAAGAACATCAAATGAAGAGGCAAGAAGAAAACCCTGAAATTTCAAAAAACCTAGACTCGGAACCGGAACTTGTTTTTTGAGATTTTAGGGTTTTTTCTTGTTTCTTCATTTCTTGTTTTTGTGGGTTCATGTTACATTTTCAGCACCTTATGAAGCTAAGGGTTAGGAGAAAAGGTGATGAAATCCGTGCCCTCAATCTCTAAGAAACATTTGAAGCTTCCAAGTTTAGTTTCAATCTTCATACCTGAGATTTTTGAACTGCGTTGGAGTCGCCTCCTCCTTCGATCTCCATGCTCCCTCTTGCTTCTTCTATGAAGCCTCCTCTTAGTTCATCTTCTATACCATCGTCTCCTTCTTCATCTTCATTCAAGTCTTCTTCTTCTTCTTCCTCCTCTCCCTCTATGTTTACCTTCACCCTCAAGGATACGCACGTCATTTATGACTTAACGGAGTTCTAAACCGTAAATTTTACAAACTATATGGTCAAATACATAACCTTCACCTCAATGACATTTATTTCAAGAGCGGCTTATCCACAAAGAAAACATTTATCCACCTTCATAACAATTGTACTTTCAACATGTGGAAAAAACTTGCAATTGAATGTACAAAGTAAGAATTGAATATTGAGTCTTACTTCTCTTGTATATTGAGTTTCTCCCTCGTCCTCGGCTCCGGAAGAATTTTCTTGGGTGTCCGTAATTCTTTCTGTATTGGTTTTGTCTCCAATGTAAGGTGTTGAGCCGAGCCTATCGGTGTAAGTATCTTCGTCTCCCGGCTTGAACAATATAGTTCTCGATGTCAAAAAGGCCTCTCCCTCATCGACCCTACTCAATCTTTTGCCCATTCTTGATCTCGCCAATGCTTTTTTGGTGGAGTACTTAAAACCACCCCTCTTTCTCTTCCGCTTTGTTGGTGTCGCATAATCCCGTTCTTGCATTTGCAACTTTAAAAATCTTTCAGTTCTCTACATTCGCTTTTTGCATAACCTAAAAGCTCTGCCTCACTTTGAAGTTGTAAGAAAGTTTGAAAAAGATCATCACTCATTATGTCTTCTTCTTCTTTGGGATTTAGGGTTTATTAAAGGCCCACCACCATCATCTTTGGATCCCAAACATTAAGATATTAAATTTTATTTAAATGCTAAAAATACGCTATTAAAATATCTTCCTTGCATTGGTCATTGTCTACCCAATATAATCAACAACTGGCATTACTTTCTTTACACCTACCAACCCATGTGCATCATCTCTTTCAATAGACATTTATCTAATATATTTGTCAAGCCCACATATTAAGATTTCCAACACACAATACAAATAGGTGTATTCATCTACCGTCGACAATGTTGCGTTCTCCCCCGTGTCCTCAAAATCTAACATTTTGTTAATTCTTTCTGTCTCATATCTTTCAGTCGCCACCTTCTTCCTCCCCATTCTACTCGTCTTCAATGCCTTAGTGCTACTGAAATATAATTTCCCTCTCTTCTTTCTCCTCTTGTTAGGGTCCTGCATGTCATGTGTCACCCTTCAAGAGCATGTCTACTCCACCACTCCCAAAATGCTCCTTTCAACCTTACACATCTTACTCCACTCTATAGCCCATACCTTTTTGATTGTAAAACAAAGGACATGACTATAAAGATATCGGCTACAAGTTTGCGCACTATAGACAGTGCTATATTTAATGGCCATTTGGGTTTCCGTCATTCAATCTATTCGTGTCCTTATACATCATGTCTATCTCTATACTTAGTTGTGAATCCGGCTTTAAGTCGGCGCCAAGTAATCATATTTAATTTCTTCTCAAGTAGAATGTCTACCATGACTTGGACTCTATAATTATTTATATTGTGACAGCTTTAACCCCTTCTTTGACTTACACTGGCGGTTGTTACGGATTTATAAATATTATTCATGTTTGCGTTCAAAATTTTGCCCTCTTGTGGATCATGTCCATTTCTATTGTCGTTGGCAGCACATTTCCAATAAATAGATGGCCCACAATGTTATGAATCCTCTTTCATATTTCCATCTTGGCGCAAGAGCTCATTCCCCTCATCATGGCTCATATTCCTGCTATCGGAGGCTTGGGGTTGGCTGTTCTATATGCAAATGGAGTGACAGTCCCACTTACCTTTCGTATGCAAGAGGACGGTCTAGCGTATGTGACATCCCAACGTCTTAGTATTCGCTTCGGCTTCAGAGAGGACACTATTATTGTTGACGAGGAAATTTTCGATGTTGTCACGTCAGAACTTACACACACCCTTGGTCGTGTATCGCAGATAGATGAGCACAATAACTTGTTTTGGAGTCTTCATCCGGGTAGTTACCGAGTGTATGGCCTCACTGATTCTCAGATGGATGCGTCTACTGAGATCCTTACTCCTCGTAATTCCTCTACGTCCACCATTCAAACTCCTCTGCCACGTGATGTGAAGGTCAAGCTCGAGCCCGGTTTGGAGACGCCAATTGTAGAAAAGGTTAGATCTCATTCTGTAATAACACTTTCTTCTGATGAAGAGGCCAGTCCCACAAAGGTCCCGCCGAAGGTCATAGTTAGTGGGAACGCTCCTGAAGTATATCCTTTGTCACAAGATACTGTTAGTATATTGCCATTACTTAAACAACTTGAAGGAATGCCGGGGAAAAAAAATATTCTTAAAAAATTAGACTACTCGGTGCTTCGACACGAAAGGGTTGAGTACCTTCATGCTGTGTTTGATGGTGCCGTCATATTTGAGTTGTCACCCGTTGGTCACACGGCCTCACGGTCACAGGCCAAGTCAATGCAGGGAATGGACAAACGTTATGACGGCCATGTGTGGACGAAGACCATCACCACCAACATCACCAACGACTTTGGTTTGTCCTTCCGTTCTTCCTCCTGCGTTGGACACCTGCGTTGCAACAACAAGAATGCGAATATCTGATCCGCCGACCTCGTATTTTTGAAGTCAACGAGACAGAGTTTGAAGGAGTTTGAAGGTTGTACCCTCCAAGCCTTTGTAGTGGATCAAACACCCCCAGCTGACTCTACTCTAGTTTGCAAGGTGTGTAAAGAACCCCCGACATGTATTGCTACATGTGGGGCTAAGATTTATTATGTTGCTGGCAAAATCAACCATACAAGAGCGTGTATTCACCTTGGAATTCACGATCACCCAGTCAAGGTGGGCGACTACAGAGACACTAAGGCTGAGATCAGTGGCCTAATTGAAGAACAGATCGAGAAGACTCCCCAGGCTACCAAGAGTGCGGTGGTGTTGGAGGCTAGCAAAGTTCTAATTGGCAGTTACCTCCTTCAACCAGATGACGCGCCACCAAAGAAGCTTTCTCTTGAGGAACTTGTTCCTATATTCGACCGGTGCAAGGACATGGCTTCTCCAAACATCCGCAACAAGGTCATGAGCTTCCGTTTCCTCAGAAGGTATGGTGTCATGGACTCTATCACCAAACTCCGTGGAATTAGTTTATGGGCATTTGTGCAGGAAAACAAATTCCCAGGTCAAGGGGCAGATCTTGACAAGGTTTTTGTCTTTAAGATGTCGGAAGTCGGGCCTGGTAGTGGGGTAGACTTGGTGAAGCGTATGCAGCCCGGCGAAGATCTAGAGAATGCTTGGATTATGTTCGACCATGTGAAACGGGTGAGACAGTGGACCACAATGGCATGCCACGTGTATGACTCCACGTATTGTCGTGTCATGACCATTGCAAGCTGTGACATGCAATCGGAGGACTGTGATGCCCAGATCGTTTTCTGGAAGAATCTCAATGCTGTGATGGAGAGGAATGGCCTTGTCGATACCAACTTCAAGGGCTTTATGGCCGACAGCGCCCAGGCCAATTGGAATGCAGTTCGTGTCATTTATGGCAACGGGAAGAAGGAGGACCGCATGGACGACCGTGAGAGAACATGTCAGTTTCACTGGACCCAGTCTATGGTTAAGTATACCGAGAAATACATTCCAGAAGAACTCTGGGAGCAGCACAAGAAGATGTGCCACCAGTATAGGACGGCGAGGACCATGGACGAGGCGGAGAGCATGTACCACGGGCTACGTGCATGGTGGGTATCCGCCGGGGCAGTGACAGAGAAGGCCCTAAACAAATTAGAGCTATGGCTTGCATTCTGGCACTATCGTTATCGCCAATGGGGAGGCTTCATGACCGGGGTATGTTTTCACAATACATTTTATTTTATTTTCCTTCTTTTCACAGTACTCTAATTTGAAACAACTCTCCACTAATCTCCATCCACTTCCACTATGTAATCGCAGAAATTTTCTGAAGAAGAACTAGCAGAAATGCCTTCATGTAATCTAGCTGAAACAATACACAACAAGTGGCTTCAAGCGTCTGGAAACAACGGCGGTGACCTCTACGTTGCTACAATTGACGACTTCGTTCGAGGCTTCTTACAAGTTGTCAATTACTACCAGTTTCTCAAAGGTGACGTTGGCGGAACTGGCCCTACAAAGAAAGAGCTCAAACTAAGGATGGCAGAGCGCAGGGCAAAGCAAACGGGTAATCCTTTGGTTCTTGAAGATCCCATGTTGGACATGCCTGGAGCAGAAGAATTTTGTACCCGTGTTCCTCGCATGGTTGGAGAAGAGGTATTCGGGTCCATGAAGCGGAAGACAAATCTACCTCTTGGAGCTGAAGAGGAGTCTCATCGGCCTGACAAGGTAAATTTCTCACATCCAAAAGGTTCAGGACGTGCTGTGAGGGCTCGTCCTGTGCAGATGCCCATCATTCTTGAGGATACTGAAGATGATACAGAAGTCCAAGAAATTCATCCTCAGCCTGAGCATGATAGCATCCCTGCGTCCCCGCCCAACGAGGGGGGGATCCGTCATGTCAGTGTTGTCGAAGAGACAAAGGTTAACGTCAAGGAGTGGCACATATCAAGACTTCCCAAGACCTCGGCGAAGTGCTGTTGGGCCCAGAGAGCTGTCACGAAGAAGAAGTGTACTGAGAGAATTGTGAGAGGTGCCAATTCGACCGCCGCACCTACCTACACCGGAGTTTGGACTAACATACGCAGGAATTTATCAGAGAGGACAGAATTCTTCTTTTGTTCCGATGACATCGACCGTTGTGTGAAGGGCACAAGGCGCAAATGGGTTGCTAAGCACTCAGCAGACCATGAAATGCCGCCGATACCAGACGTTTGGCCGGTGAAGCTAGGCACAAACCTCAAGCCTACCGAAATTCTTGCACTTGAAGCAGCTGGATTCCAACTTCCACTTAAGAAGCCGGTCTCTCCAAGACGATTGTTCTCTTCTGCCCCACCGCCTGCAAATCTTAGCGCGGTGCCCATTCCTGCAGAAGCAGACCGCTACCCTGGCAAGAGAGACGGCAAGATGGTCAAACGCACTGCCACTCGCCCAAATCCCGCACAGCGACTCTCCATGGCCTCCTCCGACTCTCTGAAAGCTTGCATCCGTTCCATCACTATGATACCTCATCCAGGACATGGCTGCATCATCGGGCTAGATTCGGGTGTTTCTCCTGCCATCACACAGTATCAGGTCACCATCAGCTCTTTCGTGGGTTGCACTTGCCCTCCATTCAAGAAGACGATGACTAAGTTCAGAGGGAGGACCCAATTCTCTTATTGCAAGCATGTGTACTTCATTCTTTTGAAGGTTTGCCACCGTAATCCCGAGGCAGAGCTTTTCATTCATGCGCCTACCTTTAGTTTCAACGAGGTCAAGCTAGTCCTAGAAAGCGGACTCTTGACTCACCCTTTGGCGAACAACTAGGAGCCAATCTACAAACATCCTAGATTCTTTTCAATGGACGGTGGCCACTCAAAATTCCCTTGTCATTACATGTACTGAGTCAGCAAGACAATATTCATATTGTTTTTTTCAATAAAAAGTGTTTTGTCATTCAAACTATATAGACTATGCACGGCTACCGCATGTTACTAGCAGCTTAGGCAGAAAATATATATTTACAAGACTGCCTAAATTTTCTGGAAATACAATCAAGCATCAACAATTTAAGATGCATGACGTTTCTCTTCGGCCTCCAGCGCATTCAAGTGACTCTTCATCTGTAGCTCCACTCCGCATAGAGTACACAAAATGTAGTGAACTATGAAAGGAACATGGTTGAAAGAGGTGTGGCCAAATTCGAGTCATCGAATTTGGACACACCTCTTTCAACTATGTTCCTTTCATAGTTCACTACATTTTATGTACTCTTATCTCTTCCAGATCCCTCATTTCCAAGAACCGTCACCGCCAAAATCAATTGCAATAATTTATTGATATAATAAAGGTATGATTACAATGCTTCCTATGTCTATCAATTCTATTTCCGTTTCGCATACTTCTTGGATGAATCCGAGGGAGGTGGACCCGGTCTAAGCAAATCCATATAAGATACTGTCTTATCTCTCTTTCGATCCTTCAACGGCAGATGATGCGGCAGCAAGGCTCTCATCCGTTCGCGAAATGAAAGATACTTCGAAGATTCCCCTACAACCTTCACCTCCTCCTCCTCCGTTTCGTTCGATTTGTCTTCATCCAAATCAGCGTCCTTCTCCGGCACATCTTCTTGCATCTTTTCTTTTTGCTCACGTTGTTTTTGCTCCTCCCGCGTCCTCCACCTCCATGCTTGTGTAGACTGCGAAAATGGAGTCAGGTCGTAGTCATCACTACTTCGATTTCCAGCAGCAAACGAAAATTCCGGCGACAAATTAACCGGAATATGAGGATATGCTAGACTCCTAATTTCCTTCTCCCATCCTAATCCAGCAAACATATCTCTCTCATCACCCATTGTATGCAAGTGTATATACAATGATGTTGGGTATGAGTCCAATATATAATCTATTTGGCCACATACAATAATTGCTGAAGTCCAAGCTATAGAGTAGACTCACATATAAGACAAAGAGAAAAGTGATGAATAAAAACAAAGGAAGTTCATTATTTTGATTCCTTTGTATTTTGATTGACTCAATCTTCAATTATACCAATCTCCGAAAATCCATTTTCATTGATTTTTTCTTGTGATCATCCTTGGTTTTAATAATTCAACCACCTCACGGTTTCCAAACTTAATGAGACCATTCCAAATTCAAGGCCATTTTTTAAATTTTATGACATATATATCCCACGGAAATAGGTCCAATTTTTTACTATTATTGGCAGATTCTGGAATATTCCAAGAATATTCTTGTCTATTTTTTAAATATCCTAATTTTAGTCTTGCAAGTTTACTATTTTTATTTCATCTACGCTCTCCACTCTCCAAATCTACGCTCTCCGCTCTCCGCTCTCCGCTCTCCGCTCTCCGCTCTCCGCTCTACGCTCACATACAAGTCTCGTCCGGCCGACAGGCCAGGCCAAAGCACCGGAGGCAGTTGACCACCTGGCAAGTTTCTGTCAAGTAGAGAGGAGATTTCATAGCCGGGAATTGAACCGCCAACCTCTTCCTTGAAATTTGGGTATTTCTCCACCATCATCCAGTAGTTTAGGGTTGTCTTGGACCAAGTTCAATCATGATTGAATTTAGAGGAAAGATGATTCATGGATATCAGCAACAGACAGTTTGGATGCACAGTTTATCATAGTCTAACACTGCAAGGGGGCAAGGGCAATGAATGGAAAGAATGAACTGCTAAGGTTGAGGCATCTTTAACTGAAAAAATAAGAGAGTTTGGATCTGTTTAGGAGGAGCAATAGCGGGGAAATGTTTATCTTACAAAGAGAAATATATTCTAAGGAGAATGAAATTTTATTTTTATTTTATTTTAAAATCATGAATTATGAAAATTGTTACAAATTTCGAAGCTGAGATTTAGGGTGATACATAGTTGATCTATAGGTTACTCCATACCCGCCCATCTGAATGCTACTCCTTAGGTACAACAATTGACAAAACTCTTATGAGGGTAATCAATCACAAGCCGCCGCCACATAATAAATCCTAACTTTGTTTGCCTGAAAAATATAGATCTCACTATGTCAGCATTAGATGACCCTAGTGAACGGTTAAATGGGACTTGGTGTGAGCCCAATATGGTGCCCACATATGTTTTTAATCTCAAAAGTTCATTAGACCGTTTACTTTGGCATTTCTGCAATTACTCAAAATTATAAAAAGAGTGAAGCTTTTGTGTTTTAATTAAAGTTAAGGTTGAAGATTTGAGCGGGTGTTGCGTTGGGATTGGGGTTTGAGGGATTAGTGGGGTTATTAGTTAATGGTTAAGTTAGGATTTGAGTTAGCTAGGTTAGAATTTGAGTGGGATTTAGTGAGAAGTGTGGTTTTTAGCCCAGGTTAATTGTTCGGTTTAGGACAACTGAGAGGTGATTTTAGGGTGGGTGCGTCTTCCTCGGATGGATAGAGCTCGGAGATCTCGGATCCAGGGTCTCAGGTCCCAGGGGGCTCGGAACAGAGGAGGATGGCTCTCTCGAAGCGAAGCAGGAGCTCTCGAAGGCGAGGGCTGAGCCTCGAGGATTCTGAATGCAGGTTCGAAGGCGAGGGCAGGCCTTGAGGATTCTGAATGCTGGTTCGAAGGCGAGGGCTGAGCCTCGAGGATTCTGAATGCAGGTTCGAAGGCGAGGGCAGGCCTCGAGGATTCTGAATGTTGGTTCGAAGGCGAGGGCTGAGCCTCGAGAATTCTGAATGCAGGTTCGAAGGCGAGGGCAGGCCTCGAGGATTCTGAATGCTGGTTCGAAGGCGAGGGCAGGCCTCGAGGATTCTGAATGTTGGTTCGAAGGCGAGGGTTGAGCCTCGAGGATTGTGGTCGCAGATTCTAAGGTTGAGGCCAGGGGCTCTAAGCAATATGGCAATGTGGGAAGGGGAATCAATAGGTGGTAGGGCTAAGTGGGTTTCAATAAACCTCTAAAGGAAGAGGAGGTACCCTAGGGTGCCAAGAATTAGATTAGGTAGTTGGATGGCACATAGATTATGTAGGAAATTAGAAGAGGAAGAGTGTGTGAGCGTGGTTGTGGTGTAATGATTGACATAGGTGCATAAGTATTTCTTAATACTAATGCCCTGTGGAGCTAAATAAAAAGAGTGTGCTTAACAGTTGGTTTCATTTGAGTACAAGCAAGGGGTCTCTGAAGCCAAGGAGTCAGTAAGGACATGTGAGCCATGGACCTCCACCTGGACCACAGATGCAAAAGGGTGGGGGTTTACGGCTAACACTTGGCCGACTATGGATGCCTTGACCTTAGTTACAAATGAACTGGTGGAGTTTGAGAAATCATCGGTTGAAGTCCAAGACTTTAGGAAAAATACTTGTCGTTTTAGAGAAATCTATAGAATACACGTCAAAGTAATAACAAAAACCCAAAAGATCACAACATGTAACCGACTAGACATCAAAACACTAGGACCTCAACCGATTATGGCCAAAAATCTCCCTGGAAACCGGGCAATGGGAGGAGGAGGGGCAGTGTTCAAGATTGAAGTCTTCAATGCCCTTCAAATGCAATTTGGCCCTTCAAAATATACCTCTCTCAAAACAACCCTTCAAAACGCAACCCCAGATTGAAAATGAAGACGTCACTTGAAGTCCTCAATATAATCTGCCTGGCACAAGAACCAACAAACATAGGGCATTGTCACTACAAGAAATGGAGTTAGATGGTTGATTATTAATTCTCCACATTGTATTGAAAACATGTACTATATAATTCATGCACAAGTTTAATATGAGTTTTGTATATCATTTCTATATTCTTGGATTGACGTCTTGGATTTGAACCAACCCTTCAACTCAGGAATGCTACGATGTGAGCGGTGAGCGGTGAGCAGATCTCGTGAGCAGAAAATCAAAATTTAAAACTCCATTTAACGAAAGTTAGGACCCCTATGACCGTGGATTTTGCACATATTTCAAGTTTAATTTTGGAATTATGAGGCCGATATTTATGGAGTGCCTAATTTTTAGGACCAAAAGTTTCTAAAAATTACCAACGAGGCCCTATGGCCGTGGGAAAATTCAGTGTGGTTGAGAAGATGGTGGACCTATGGGAAGAGGCCTGGGATCCGAGGCCTCTTAGTTGTGGGTAGGTTATGCTTGAAAATCAAAATGTTATGTATATTTGAGTTGGCTACTTGTCTTTGCATTTGGCCATTTCTTGTATGTTCTAGCATGAGGAGGACCTATAGGAAGAGGCCTCGGAACCGAGGCCTCTTAGTTGTGGGTAGGTTATGCTTGAAAATTGTGGGAGCACACGGACACCAAAAGTTCCGGATAGGCGCTTTTCAGTGCCTAATCCGGTCTGTCCGGATGATCCGAGTATCGTCCAGGGATTCTGTGAAGTGCAGGATGTCAAGGACCTTCTTTTCCTGCTCGAAAGTCGACCACCGGCCGGATCTGCTTTCCGGATCCGGATGGCCCTTTGGAAGTCCTTGTCCCGGGACTTGCCTTCCGGATTGAACCTCTACCAATAAGTCTTACTCCTACATACCTCTCTCCTCAATATCTACCTACCTATATCCTACCTCCAATGATGATTGGGTTCATCCGGCGAAGACGTCCCTGTATGGTCAGAATCCGGGATTCTCTCACAACCAGTCCGGATCGGCCTAATCTTTCCTGGCAGGTCACACAGAGAACCCGGATGGTGAACCGGAACTACAACGATAGAAAGGTCAAGATTCGTCCGGAGATCTGTCAATCCGGGATAACTGGGCGATCCGTGCCACTTTCCGGATTGCCCCGCCCAAGGGTAGTGAGACCTCTTCAGAAGATCGGATGGCGTAAGTCCGGCACCTCCGGATCCTACCCAGTCCTAACGACGGCTATCTCACATGGACGTTACCCAGGCATCCGGAATAATGAGGTTTCCTTCCCACTACACGCCGGAGAGATCCTCCGGACCGGAATCCTAACCGTTCTGGTTTCTCTCCTCCTTCCGACAGACCGATCCGGCTACAGCGAACTTAGGCTCTACTAAGTCTGAGATAACTGGGCGATCCGTACCACTTTCCGGATTGTCCCCCCCAAGGACAGTGAGACCTCTTCAGAAGGTCGGATGGCGTAAGTCCGGCACCTCCCTGATCTTACCCAGTCCTAACGACGGCTATCTCACATGGGCGTTACCCAGACATCCGGAATAATGAGGTTTCCTTCCCACTACACTCAGAAAGGAGCCATAGTACTGCAGTCGGATCCGATCCGGGTTTCCTCTCCTTTGTTCTATCCGTACTTCCTACTCATTCATTCCCTCTAGATTTGCAACATTCTCCTAACAGTCCGTGCACAAAACAAGTCAGAATAGATTGAGAACTAGAGCTTTATTGAGTGGGAAGCAACACAATACAACAATGGAGAAGGGAACCCTTCTCCTGCCCCTTATTCAGCCTTAAGTAGAGGCTGTAATCCCTAACTGATGGTGGCGGCGAAGTTGGCCGCCCTCAGAAAACCCCTAACTGCGAGAAATCCGGAACTTCGCCCTTTGCGGAAATTCCGGATCTCGATCCGCTTTTTGCGCTGACAGAATTTTGAATTACAAGTTTGCCAAAAGTCAAAATTTGCCTATTCCTGCTTTTCCTAATTCTGATCTAACTACAGCTGTCTGCCTAAGCCTACCCTAGCTGGTGCGATGCTTCTTCGAAGCCGTCTCTTCCTTGGTGTGACTCGCGGGTCCGCTGATGGCGGAGGAACCTCCCCCGGGGGTCAAAAGTCGACGCTCTTGCAGCCTCGTAAATACCCTTCGCATGTTTGGGGAAGGAGCGATCTCTTCCTCGGAGTCTCCTGCAGTGGACGGATCCTCCTCCGATCCGTCACCCGATCCGGATCGCGCTGGTCTGGAAGCCTTCTTCGCCTTCCGAGGGCGCTGGACGGCTGAGGGATCGCCTCCGGTGGTTCTCTCCCTGTTTCGGCCGGTGGAAGCTGAAGTCGCTCGTGGACCTCTGGCGGACACTGCTCGTGAGGGTGCAGGCGCCCACTGCTCCACGATCATGCACTCCGGAGCAGGTGATGGAGCGGCCGGCGACATGGGTGCCTTACCCCGATCCGGAGACTTCGTCCGATCCGGCGTCCTCATCCGTGCTGGAGTCCTGGCCCTCTCCGGTGTTCTGGACCGAGCTGATGTCCTGCCCCGATCCGGATTTGGTGATTGCCCTCGTCCTGATCTGGCCGACCGTTCGGTGCTCTTCCGTCGAACCTGGGAGGAGTGTGTCCGTTGCGGAACAGGGGTCTTCTCCCGATCCGGAAATCTTCTGGATTCCGGTGGCTGGGGAGTTCCGGCTGGCTGACTGGGTCCTGCGCCTGCTGGAGAGGCCTGAACTAACTCCACCTCCCCTACTACCTCATACAGTGTTCCCGTTGGCAATCCGGGTGGGCCCGGATAAAGTACCCGCCTGGGGGTCCCACCTAAGGGCAGGAGCTTCTGGATTTCCTTGAGTAGGTCCTTCATCGAGCGGGAGTACTTTACCAGGATCTGCAGTGTTTGACGGGCAGAAGACGGATCTGCTGACTCCATCAATTGGTCATAGAGGTGCGCCTTGTTGACGACCTCTCCCGGATGACCCACCAACTCCCGGACCCGGCTCAGGACTACTGCTTGCTCCGCCTGGTGCTTCCGGATCTCCTCGCTCTTCTGGGTGAGCTCCCGGGTCATAGCAGCCACCTGTGCTGTGAGCTGTGCATTTTCCGTCTCCAGGGTCTCCACCTGTTTCCGGTCCGTCCGCTTGGCCAATTCCCGGAGGATATTTCCGGGTCCACAGTGGTCCAAGGCCCGGTTCACTCCTCGAATGATGTGCTCCATCCGGAAGTACTGTTCCTGGAGTGCCGTCAACTCTCCCCGGACGCGCTTGAAGGGGGATTCCGGAAACTCAAACGTGGAGAGGTCGATGTCTCTCCAGGGTACTTCCCGGCTGGTACCGGCTTCCTGTTGTGGTGGTGGTGAGACTGGCTTCCGGACTTTTGGAGGGGACGGAGCGGAAGGCGGTTCCGGAACCGCTGTGTCACTGGAATCTTCCGTTCCGGCTTCTGCAACCCCTGCTTCCGGATCGATCCTGTACGCCACCTCGTCCTCTGCAATCGTCAGCATATCCTCTTCCGCTTCATTGATGCAGCCCTGGTGCTGGTAGAGATGGAGGTTGTAGGGAGAGAGATAGGAGGGTTTCCGGCCAATGTGGGGGATGGACTTCCCTACGTATTCCTGAATTAAGCGACCCCAATTTACAGCTCGGACCCCTGACATTGCTCCAAACAGGGTATTGGCCATGGTGATGCTAAGACGTTTAGGCTTTTCCGGACTAAGGATGGGCAGGATGAATTCTATGACTCTCCGCTCTCGGTGATTCCGGCAATTCCCAGGATGGAATCCGTCTTTTGGGTCCGGCTCCGTTCGGAATTTCCCTAAATAAAAATTATCCCTGCGGCTAGCCCAGCCCTCACCCTTTCCTCGCGGAAATCCGTAAACTGCAGCCCATACCTCTGATGTCCACTTTTCCGGATCCTGCCGAACTGTCCTAAACCATTGGTTGCCCCTCTCGAACAAGAATTCCCGCAAAGTGGCCTCCGCCCTGAGATTCCAGGGCTTGGAGAGCAATCCCTCACAACCCATCCGGCTAAGATCCTCTACCAGCTCATTTAACTCCGATTCTCTCGTTGGGACGGCTGGTGATACGGGTTTCACTGGAATGGGGACCTGCTCCCTCTCATCTCCCTCTCTTGCTTCCGGCATTTTACTTCGCGGCACAAATCTCTCAACAATACCCGGATTCTTCCCTCCGGAACTCTGCCAGTTAATCACTACAGAATCCCAGCAATCCAACTGCTGGTGACTCGAAAAAGCAACTCACCACTCGTTCTCTCAACAATGCCGCTCGCGCAAATGGCCCGGAGAAGGAGAAAAACTCGTTTAAGTACTTTCCCTATCTCCCAACGGGTCTGGTTCCTCAACCGTCTCCTTGTAACCGTTCGGATTCCGTTGTAACCGTTTAACGGTCCGGACGCTCCGGACCGGACCGTTCCCAAACGGTCTTCTCAGGCTAATTTCCGGTCCGGCCAAAGTATCCGTTTTAACCATTTTAACGCGTAAGGCGGATGCCTAGAACCTTATTTTCTAAAACAACTAACCTACCCTAGGAAACCCTACTTTAATAACAATCTCAGGGTATTATCCGGATATTAACCCGGTTCGGAAGCCAATCCGTACTTCCGTGGATTTTCGGACTCCCACAAAAATCAAAATGTTATGTATATTTGAGTTGGCTACTTGTCTTTGCATTTGGCCATTTCTTGTATGTTCTAGCATGAGGAGGAGGTTTGGAAAGAGGCCTCGGATCCGAGGCCTCTTTTTTGTGGGTAGGATATGCTTGAGAAATCAAAATGTTATGTGCATTTGGTTTGGCTACTTGTCTTTAGATTGTATACTAGTTGACGACCACAAAAGTGTAGTGTTATTTGAGAACAACGACAAGATGCATTCAACAAGATAATTGGAATATTGAAAACCACACCACACTTTATAAATCCAAATACCAATCAATCAAACCAAAAATCAATCAACAATGAGGTTGTCACTACTAGATTCCCTACTTCCAAAGATACTCCCCTCATGGCCGCCCTCATCTGAAGAGGAATCTAAGGTATGGCATTCATTATCCACCTCTGCAAGAACATCGAAGAAGTCTAAGGCACGGGGGTCATAACGTGGAGACGGGGTACTAGCTTTGCTAGGAGAAGGTTGTGCCGCTAGTACCATCGCCATATCATGGGCATAGATTGGCAAAGAGAATCCCTTGGTAGGCGTACCAAACACATCCGCTCCAAGGCCAAGTTTGAAAACAAGCATGAAAATTGTAAGAAAAAGGATGGAAAATGTAAAAGCTAAGTGGACAAGGAAAAGAAGCAACTTAGAAGGTCATCATACTCACTTACTGCGAGGACTCTGGCCTCGATCGCTTCAAGGCCGGCGGCCTCTTCTGCGTGCCTTGTGAAGCCTGCGTGGAAGCAACAACAATGGATGGAGCCTTCACCGCAGGCTTAACACTCTTAAGTGGCTTAAGGACACGGTTGAAGGTGTCCTCGTCCTCCTCAAGAGCAACGATATGGCGCCCAAGCTGCCTGCATGCATGGATAGAAGTCCCTGTTGCGGAGGAAATGTTAGCAAAGGAGAAAAAAAAAACTTAGAAATTGAAAACTTGGATATGATGGCAAGTGAAGTAGGACATACCAACGCCCGCATTAACGTCCACCACAACCTGTCCAATGTCCGTAGTGGCCATTATCAAGGAGGACATGAAAGAAATATCTTTCTCCCGGGGACCACGCCAAGCTTTGGAGCCGTCCATGAGAGGAGTTACGGTATAATTCATAATCGCATCATCCATATCGAGCTCAATGCCAAGAGCCTTGAGCTCATTGGCATCGCGAAGGCGGAATGACGAGTGCCGGGGCCGCTTATCAAGGTCGGATCCAATTGTTTTGGTGGCACGAACAAGTAAGACAACCTGGAAGAGGTTGGTGGTCTTGTCCACATGTTTAGCTGAATGAAGGCGAAGACGGTTGACTCCCAGCCACTCCTTAAAGATCGTGAACCCAAAAGCAGCGAAGTGGTCTTGAATGCTCTCCTTGAAGTCACCATTGTCATCTGCATGAAAGAGGAGGAGAGCTCCATCGTCATGCAGGATCTCATCCGCAAAATCGAAGAGCTCACCTAGAAAATCATTATCCAATGCATTCCAGGAAGGTACACTATAGGAAGGATCGGAGACATTGGGTACAGGCAGGTTCTCCGGGATGTCGGCAATGACAAGATCAGCCATGCCCACATCTGACCTCGCAACGCCTAGAGCTCTCCGCGGATAGGAGGGTGGAAGAGAAAGAATGAAGTTGGAAACCTCCTGAAAATGACGACGTTGATGAAGGATAGAGGCATTCAAGATGCATTCTAAAACAACGGGAGGACGCCTAGCAGATGAAAGAATGGGCGGAGGAGGTGGCCTGGATAGAGTAGGAACTTCACTAAGAGATGGAGTAGATGCAACTGCCGCCTCAGGTGAAGCAGGGGGAGGGGGATCATCCTCCACAGTCGTGAGCTTCCTCGCGCGCTTCTTGAGTGATGATTCGTCTTGAGTTGCACGCTTCCTCCTCTTGGACTTCTCTGTGTTGGCCTCATCGACAGTCGCAACAACCTCATCCGCCTCCGGAAGTTGACTGTCAAGGAGAACAACCTCATCGCTTTGAGCAGGAGGCAGGGAAGGCTCTCCACCGGAGAGCCGAACCTTCAACTCCGCCTCCTCATCCGGTTGCCACGTCCTCTTACATTCCAAGTACCAACAACACTCGCGGAGATGCGGGAGGGAGAAGTTGCGCTTTTGAGCCGGGGAAAATATGAAGGTAGGTGAAGAGGAATCAGACCATGCATCAAGAAACGGAGGGAGCTTCTTCAAAGCCTTCTTCTTGAAAAGCTCGTGCTTGATGTACCTTGACAACGAAGGAGCGAGGCCAATTAGCAACTTAGAAAACAAATGGTTTGAAATAAATGAGGTGAACACAAGATTTTCCAACTAACGTACCTACAGATTAAGCGCTTGACAATGTTGTCAGCGCCTTTGACATCCTTCCACCACGTCCCCTTTCCGTAGATATCTGACCGTGAGAAGTGACCAATGAACGCCTTATCCCAAAGACAGATTCGCCACTTCTCCAAGTAATCCGGCAATGAATCAACTTCCACGTCTCCGTCAAGCCCACCCAAGGCATTAAGTATATCGGGTAACTCCTTGACCGCGACATCCTCTAGCTGTGGATAAATTCAAGGCCAAGATAAGAATTGGCACAAAAGGAAGAGTTGAAAGGTAAGGATGGATAAGGAGTATAGACGTACCCCTGCCCAAAACGCAGCTTTATTGAGCCAAGGTTTCAAGGTATCCTCGCTTGCAGGACTTTTGGGAAACCGGATAGCTTCACGATTGAAACTTCCATTGTTCCACCACTTTAACCAACGGACTTTATACTTTGGCTCCACTGCAGCTGTGGCAATAAGTTGCAATTTCTCCAATGTCATCTCAATCTTTTGAGAATGGTGGGCGCTATAATGCCTAGTAATCTGAAACACTTGCAATCAAAAAAGAAGGCGAAGTAAATTTGAGAATATATTCTCAAAAAGTGCTGCAAAGAATGCTAGCAGTAAGCCCTCACTTGAGACCTCTCCCATAAGCACATTCAAATCAAATCTATTTCAACTAAAAACTAACCTCTTAGGCCCCCTTCAAACATCTTTCAATAGCACCCTAACCAGAAATTTCTCAAAATACAACCATACAAGCCCTCACAATAGCCCTCAACAATAAGCTAAATCAAATCGATTTCAACAAAATGAATACCTCTAAGCCCCTCTAAGCCCTCCCCCACAAGCACCTTAGCTAGAAAATGCGAAAAAAAAACCATCCCAGCCCTCACGTCAGCCCTCACCTCAGACCAAATTGAAGCAAAAAAAAATAACATGAGAGGTCCCCAAGGTGGCTACCCTGGGGCTGTCGGATCCGACAGAGGCCCAGGGCCCTCCCTTTGGAGCTCTCCCACTAGCACCTTAACCAGAAATTCAAAAATTAAAACCATACGAGCCCTCACCTCAGCCCTCATCCATATCCAAAATCAAATCAATTTCAACAAAAGACAAGCCTCTAAGCCCCCCTTCAAACCTCTCTCATTAGCCCCCTAACCAGAAATTTCACAGAATACAACCATACAAGCCCTCACATCAGCCCCAGCCCATAATCAAAATCAAATATATTTCAACAAAAAGACAACCTCTAAGGCCCCTTAAGCCCTCTCCCACAAGCATATTAGCTAGAAATTTTTTAAAAAAACCCATCCCAGCCCTCACGTCAGCCCTCACCTCAACCCAAATTGAAGCAAAAAAAAATAACATGAGAGGTCCCCAAGGTGGCTACCCTGGGGCTGTCGGATCCGACAGAGGCCCAGGGCCCTCCCTTTGGAGCTCTCCCACTAGCACCTTAACCAGAAATTCAAAAATTAAAACCATACGAGCCCACGCATTAGCCCTTTCGCAAAGCAAAATCAAATCAAATTTAACAAAAAACAAACCTCTCTCATTAGCCCCCTAACCAGAAATTCAAAAATTAAAACCATACAAGCCCTTACCTCAACCCTCATCCATAACCAAAATCAAATCAATTTCAACAAATTCGAAGCCTCTAAGCGCCCCTTCAAAGCTCTCTCATTAGCCCCCCAACCTGAAATTCCACAAAATACAACCATACAAGCCCTCACAATAGCCCTCAACAATAAGGACCTTTCCCATAAGGACATTCAAATTTAATTAAACCAAAACGTACCTCCTCTAGGAACTGTTTTCCAAGGGCGGGGTTTGCAATTGATTGTTGTTTGTTAAACTTGTGCCCAAGTTCCTCAGTCGTCTTCTTAATCACACCGTCCAATACCTCACCCAACCCGTTCCCAGATTGCTCCTCTGGAGGAACTTCCTCCTTGTAGATTTGGGCTGCCTCATCTACCGCATCGGCTATCTCTTGCTGAACATATATTCGAAATTGTAAGATCATGACTAAGAGTAATGAATGCGAAGTAGAAGGTTGAGGAATTTGGAGTGACTTACATTGAAAATGAAGGACACCATAAGGTCTTGGGTCAGCGGGTACCAAGGGCTCTTGGGGCCTCTGCTCTTGCATGCTTGGAATTGCTCCTCGGTCAATAATGGCTGGTAGTAGCTAAGATCATACGAACCGTATTTTTGAATGCGGTGTAGAGTGTGTACGAGGCTAGTTTTAACATGAGCGGTCTGGTTAGCCCTGTTGCGGTTGAGACAAATGCCATTAGATGCCAATCAAAAAATGAAGGAAAAAACGATTTGAAAAACTAACATACTTACTTGTTGATGTCGTGCATTGCGTTAAGGACGTCCCCACGCCCACCCGTTGTGTCGAGGACAACACATTCTGGGCAACCATGCTTCTCATACCAGAGTGCATCGTCCTTGTGATCTGATTCGATACACTCCTTCCAAGCAAGCAAGCGGTGGTTACCATCATACACGAAGAACATACATCCACTGAGGCTCATCAAGTCCTTATCCACGCGTAGAAAAGACTCAAACTTATCATTTTCTGCAACCCAAAGCTCTCCCCATTCACGCCTGTCTTTCGCAGAAATGAATCGATTATCTCCAGACTCATTTGTAGTAGACACGTACAAAGTGGCAGACCCAGCTCGGTATCCAAATTGAAATGCCGCCATGAGCTTTGTAACGTCGCTGCGGAGGGTTGGGCGAACCAATGGCATGTGAATCAACCTGCAGAGGGGGATTCTCATAGAGGACTTTTCTACCGGTTGTATCCTCATGCCCTCAACAACTGAGAAGCTATCTTTCTTTAAATTGTGGCGAATCCGATACTCCATTGCACGAACACCGACATCCGATTCTGCAGGTGAGCCGCAGAGTGGCATCCCGGGTGTATGGGGTTTTCTAGTACCTGGTGTAAGCCCAATATTTTCAGCAAGTGACAATGGAGACCCTTGCTCCTTATGCTCCTCAACACTAAGGGATGACTTAGCACCATTGCGAACCCCAACATCCAAAGACTCTCCATCCCCCACCATCTCAATGATCTCCTGAGAAGCAATTAGTTACAAAGCTGAGGACCATCCAAATGAACAAAATATGCATAAGAATGACCACTTTAAAAGGTTCCGAAGTGGGAACCCATTTGACATCTCCCAAAAGCAAAGTCAAATCATTTGCAAACTAAAACAAACCTCTCAAGCCATCACTTCAGCCCGCTCCCACTAGCACACTAGCTAGAAAATTTAAAAAAAACCATACCCGCCCTCACCCATAAGCAAAGGCAAATCAATTTCAACCAAAGCAAACCTCTAAGCCCCCTTCAAAGCTCTCCCACTAGCACCTTAACCAGAAATTCCAGAAAAAAAACCATCCAAGCCCTCACATCTGCCCGAGCCCATAAGCTAAATCAAATCTATTTCAACAAAAAGAAAACCACAAAGCCCCCCTAAGCCCTCTCCCACTAGCCCCCTAACCAGAAAATTCACGAAATAAAACAAAACAAGCCCACACATAAGCCCTTTCTCAAAGAAAAATCAAATCAATTTCAACTAAAAACTAACCTCTTAGGCCCCCTTCAAACCTCTCTCATTAGCACCCTAACCCGAGATTTCACAAAATACAACCCAAAAAGCCCTCACAATAGCCCTCAACCATAAGCCCATACAAGCCCTCACATCAGCCCCAGCCCATAATCAAAATCAAATATATTTCAACAAAAAGACAACCTCTAAGGCCCCTTAAGCCCTCTCCCACAAGCACATTAGCTAGAAATTCAAAAAAAAAAACCCCATCCCAGCCCTCACGTCAGCCCTCACCTCAACCCAAATTGAAGCAAAAAAAAATAACTTGAGAGGTCCCCAAGGTGGCTACCCTGGGGCTGTCGGATCCGACAGAGGCCCAGGGCCCTCCCTTTGGAGCTCTCCCACTAGCACCTTAACCTGAAATTCACAAATTAAAACCATACAAGCCCTCACCTCAGCCCTCATCCATATCCAAAATCAAATCAATTTCAACAAATTCGAAGCCTCTAAGCCCCCCTTCAAACCTCTCTCATTTGAACCCTAACTAGAAATCTCACAGAATACAACCATACAAGCCCTCACATCAGCCCTAGCCCATAATCAAAATCAAATATATTTCAACAAAAAGACAACCTCTAAGGCCCCTTAAGCCCTCTCCCACAAGCACATTAGCTAGAAATTCAAAAAAAAAAACCCATCCCAGCCCTCACGTCAACCCTCACCTCAACCCAAATTGAAGCAAAAAAAAAAACTTGAGAGGTCCCCAAGGTGGCTACCCTGGGGCTGTCGGATCCGACAGAGGCCCAGGGCCCTCCCTTTGGAGCTCTCCCACTAGCACCTTAACCAGAAATTCAAAAATTAAAACCATACAAGCCCTCACCTCAGCCCTCATCCATATCCAAAATCAAATCAATTTCAACAAAAGACAAGCCTCTAAGCCCCCCTTCAAAGCTCTCTCATTTGAACTCATTAGCCCCCTAACCAGAAATTTCACAGAATACAACCATACAAGCCCTCACATCAGCCCCAGCCCATAATCAAAATCAAATATATTTCAACAAAAAGACAACCTCTAAGGCCCCTTAAGCCCTCTCCCACAAGCACATTAGCTAGAATTTAAAAAAAAAACCCATCCCAGCCCTCACGTCAGCCCTCACCTCAACCCAAATTGAAGCAAAAAAAAAACTTGAGAGGTCCCCAAGGTGGCTACCCTTGGGCTGTCGGATTCGACATAGGCCCAGGGCCCTCCCTTTGGAGCTCTCCCACTAGCACCTTAACCAGAAATTCAAAAATTAAAACCATACAAGCCCTCACCTCAGCCCTCATCCATATCCAAAATCAAATCAATTTCAACAAAAGACAAGCCTCTAAGCCCCCCTTCAAAGCTCTCTCATTTGAACTCATTAGCCCCCTAACCAGAAATTTCACAGAATACAACCATACAAGCCCTCACATCAGCCCCAGCCCATAATCAAAATCAAATATATTTCAACAAAAAGACAACCTCTAAGGCCCCTTAAGCCCTCTCCCACAAGCACATTAGCTAGAAATTCAAAAAAAAAACCCATCCCAGCCCTCACGTCAGCCCTCACCTCAACCCAAATTGAAGCAAAAAAAAATAACTTGAGAGGTCCCCAAGGTGGCTACCCTGGGGCTGTCGGATCCGACAGAGGCCCATGGCCCTCCCTTTGGAGCTCTCCCACTAGCACCTTAACCTGAAATTCAAAAATTAAAACCATACAAGCCCTCACCTCAGCCCTCATCCATATCCAAAATCAAATCAATTTCAACAAAAGACAAGCCTCTAAGCCCCCCTTCAAAGCTCTCTCATTTGAACTCATTAGCCCCCTAACCAGAAATTTCACAGAATACAACCATACAAGCCCTCACATCAGCCCCAGCCCATAATCAAAATCAAATATATTTCAACAAAAAGACAACCTCTAAGGCCCCTTAAGCCCTCTCCCACAAGCACATTAGCTAGAAATTCAAAAAAAAAAACCCATCCCAGCCCTCACGTCAGCCCTCACCTCAACCCAAATTGAAGCAAAAAAAAATAACTTGAGAGGTCCCCAAGGTGGCTACCCTGGGGCTGTCGGATCCGACAGAGGCCCATGGCCCTCCCTTTGGAGCTCTCCCACTAGCACCTTAACCTGAAATTCAAAAATTAAAACCATACAAGCCCTCACCTCAGCCCTCATCCATATCCAAAATCAAATCAATTTCAACAAAAGACAAGCCTCTAAGCCCCCCTTCAAAGCTCTCTCATTTGAACTCATTAGCCCCCTAACCAGAAATTTCACAGAATACAACCATACAAGCCCTCACATTAGCCCCAGCCCATAATCAAAATCAAATATATTTCAACAAAAAGACAACCTCTAAGGCCCCTTAAGCCCTCTCCCACAAGCACATTAGCTAGAAATTCAAAAAAAAAAACCCATCCCAGCCCTCACGTCAGCCCTCACCTCAACCCAAATTGAAGCAAAAAAAAATAACTTGAGAGGTCCCCAAGGTGGCTACCCTGGGGCTGTCGGATCCGACAGAGGCCCATGGCCCTCCCTTTGGAGCTCTCCCACTAGCACCTTAACCTGAAATTCAAAAATTAAAACCATACAAGCCCTCACCTCAGCCCTCATCCATATCCAAAATCAAATCAATTTCAACAAAAGACAAGCCTCTAAGCCCCCCTTCAAAGCTCTCTCATTTGAACTCATTAGCCCCCTAACCAGAAATTTCACAGAATACAACCATACAAGCCCTCACATCAGCCCCAGCCCATAATCAAAATCAAATATATTTCAACAAAAAGACAACCTCTAAGGCCCCTTAAGCCCTCTCCCACAAGCACATTAGCTAGAAATTTTAAAAAAAACCCATCCCAGCCCTCACGTCAGTCCTCACCTCAGCCCAAATTGAAGCAAAAAAAAAAACTTGAGAGGTCCCCAAGGTGGCTACCCTTGGGCTGTCGGATCCGACAGAGGCCAAGGGCCCTCCCTTTGGAGCTCTACCACTTGCACCCTAAACAAAAAATTCATAAAATCCAACCATACTAGCCCTCACTTCAGCCCTGTCCGAAAGCAAAGTCAAATGGATGTCAACTATAGCCAACCTCTAAGCCCCCCTTTGGAGCTCTCAAACTAGCACCCTAACCACATATCACATTCAAATCTTATTCAAGCACATTATACCACTCTACTTAAAAACAAAAAAAAACCTCTCAGACCTCACTTCAGACCGCTCTCAAAGGCACCCTCAAATTAAATTTATACCACATAATAAACATTTGCGAGGTTCTTTAGTGGGCTCTCCACGGTCTGTCGGATCCGACAGAGCCCCAGGGCACTCAGTTCGGACCTCTGTAAGGAGGACCCCAAAATAGGCTCAAAAATTACCTCTTATACCGCACTTGAAAACTCTCACAGGACGACCCCCATATCAGATTACCACAAAATGAATCTTTTAGACCTCACCTCAGACCTCTCCACTGGGCTACCACTGCCCTTCCCTCGAGTCTCTCCCCCTCTCCAACTCGTGGCTGCAACCCTGACCACAGAGTGAAATCCTCGTATGCGGAGGAAAACCCTAGTTCTGAGATTTGTTGTAATGCGAAGAACGATGGTAGGTTAATGCTGCGGCAGTCTTGTTCCCTTCCCCTTCCGACGGTGTCATTGTGACCACCCTTTGGATGGTCAGTGCTTCGACAGGCCCGCACTTGCTGCCTTCGCTAGCTCACGATGACTACCCCTAATTTCTAGTGCATATATGTTTTCATCCACTTGAGGTTCATACCTGGGTCTCGCAAATTCTCGATAGATCATGTGATTTTGGGAACTCCACTTGTCTGATCGTACCCACTCCAACTCCCTTCCTAGCAATGTCTTCACCACTCTGAGTCTGGCTTCTCCATGTACGAGACCTTGACCGTGTGCGGTCTGGGGAGAATTCCAATGCCTTCACTGTGCTGTTTAAGTTATCATATGGTTGTTTTGGCTGTCTCATCCTAGATGCCCTTATTTGCTTCCTGTTTGAGAAAAGTGCCTTCCTCCTCCTCTTCGCCTTTGGTTTCACTAACTCTAGCGGCGAAGACCCTGTCATGTAACTGACCGGACTTCACAAATTCTACACTACCCTCCTTTGTGACCATCTCCCTATCAATGTATGTGTCTCGCCTGGGTCCCTACACTTATATTCCATCCCATAACCTCCTTCACATAATCTCGATGTATGGTGATTACAGTCTAGTTGCTATAAACATATACGGAATCATAAAAAGGAACACTTATAGAATGAACACCGATGTTTAATAACATGTATTGAAATCATCCAGGTAAGATCTAAATTTAAGGAGCATCATGCTTTATAAAAATAATGAATGATAGTACACATGACAATACATATTTCAAACTAAACTAAATGAAATAAATAATCTGTATAGCCATAAATTGACGATCCTCTTCCAACTAAACTAGCCTATTCTGGCTTAAAGGTGAATGCTCTACCCTTGCCCACTAATAAAGAAACACTTTCCTTTAGGGTGTCCCTTACATCCACTAAATGGTTCACGTGGTCTGGTGTATTAATAAGTTCGCGAGTCGGCATCCAACCTCATTGTTTGGTTTTGATATATCTGGTTTGGATTGGCATATGATGATGACTAACTTAAGTAAATGCTGCAGTGCATTTTCAATTCTTATTCACATTGCTATAATGAATCGGCTTATTATTCCCCTACTAATCCAAGTCCCCGCCGTCTTTCACAGATCCCATCTTGCCATGGCCTTCTAATCACAACACTATATACACCGCCCCACTTTGTGCGAATCCTTAAGTCCATTGCCCATTTGGCCACTCCCTTCTGTGTACTCGCATTTACATTCCTTCTACAATGGCCACCATCTGAGCACTGCACCATTCCATCCCCCTTATGATCCCTCTTGGAGATGATGGTCTAGCCAAAGTCGCGGAGTCGTTCCTTAGTCTGAGGTTTAGATTCCACCCAGATTCAATTCATGTCGAGGAAGAGGTCTTTGATGACAACGGTGACTTGAGTCACATTGTCCTTCAGATGTCCTTTCGCATTGACGATGGTAGGGTTTGGTTCTTGCTCCCTGCAAAGTACAAGGCCATAGGCGTCACCGAGTCGGAGATGGCCACCACTACTGTGTTGCTAACACCATGCGTGTCCCTCACCTCCACCACGCAGGCTCCTCTTCTGGCGACGGTCAAAAAGGAGCCCGGCATCCAAGAGGTTACCTTGCTCAGTGATGATTCTGATGATGATGTGCCACTTGCCTCTGACTTTGCCTCACTTACCCCACCTCCATCGCGGGATCAGCCCTTCATCAATCCTCTCAGGATTCCACACTCGCCTACTGTAAGTCAACCATCTACTTCCAGACCCCCAGTTCACCCAGGTGTGTCTATAGATCGTCCCAGTGTTGTCCACCACTTGAAGTTGCTTGCAACCCGACCAGGGTCCAAGAACATCCTCAAGAGTATTGATTATGAAGTTGTTAGGCATGAGAAGGTTGAGTTCCTCCCTTCTGTTTTTGACGGCGACGTCATCTTTGAGTTCCCTCCTCTGGGAGCTGATGCTCCCCATTCCCATGCTAGACTCATGTTCGGAATGGACAAGCGTTTCGACGGTCATGCTTGGTGTAGGACAAAGACGTCTAATATTACCAATGATCTTGGCTTGACCTTCCGGTTTTCATGTTGTGTTGGCCATCTCCGTTGTCATAACGAGGGCTGTGATTACCTCAACCGCCCCAATCGGGCCACTGACGTCAACGAGACCGAATGGGAAGGCTGTACCGCCTCACCCTTCTCCGCAGGAGCTGATCCCCCAGCTGGGTCATCTCTCGTTTGTAAGGTCTGTAAGACACCACCCTACTGTCTTGATACTTGCCAAGCTAAGATGTATTATGTTCTTGGCAAAGGTGACATGACCCATGCATGCATCCATATGGGTCATCACCATCACCCCGTTTCGCAAGGTGTCTGTAGAGAGTCTAAGGTCAAAATTCATGATCTCATTGGTAGAGAAGTTGAGAGGACTCCCACCGCCACCAACTCTGCGATTGCCTTGGCTGCAAGTAAAGAGTTCCTGGCCAAGTATCTTCTACGCACGGGATCTGATCCCAATAAAGTTATGGACCTGGAGTCCATGAAGTTTGTCATGGACAGGTACCAACACCTCAGCACCCCGAGTATTCGAAACACAGTCACTTCCTTCAAGCGCATTGGGCGAGGGGGGATCATTGATAGCATCACCGGACTGAGAGGTCATAGCAGTTGGCCCTATGTGCAAGAAAACAAATTCCCAGGCCAGGGAAAGCTGTTGGAGAAAGTCTATGTGTTCAAGATGTCCGAGGTGGGCCCTGGGTCTGGAGTTGACCTTGTCAGGAGAATGCAACCACACGGTGATTTGCAGGATGCTTGGGTCATGTTTGACCATGTCAAGCGTGTCAAGGGGTGGACAACCATGGCTTGCCATGTCTATGACTCGGCCTACTGCCGGGTTATGATTATTGCAGTATGTGATATGCAGTCTGAGGATGTCACGGCGCAGAGCCTTCTTTGGCATGGGCTCAATGAAGTTATGCACAGACATGGCATTGCTAAAGTTAACTTCAAAGGGTTCATGGCGGACAGTGCACAAGCCAATTGGAATGCAGTTAGGATTATCTATGGCAGTGGTGATCCCAAGGTTCCTATGGAGTCTCGCGAAAGGACATGTCTATTGCATTGGATAGTGTCTATGGAACGCCACACCGCCACCCACATCAAGCCCGACCTCCAACATCAACACAAGTTGTTATGCAAGCAGTACAAGGATGCCAAGACTCCCGAGCAGTCCGAGTCCCGTTATCTTGCCATCCGGGCATGGTGGCTTTCCTCTGGAGCTGCATCCGAGGAAGGAATCAAGGACCTTGATACATGGCTTGCATTTTGGCACTTTCGTTACCGTCAATGGGGTGGTTTCAGGCAACTAGTGAGTACCCACCCACTTTCTATTTCGCTTTTTGGTGTCAACTTTTTTTTTGGTTTTTTTTTTGGTTTTTTTGGTTTTATTTTTTTTGGTGTCAGTTTAGGCTTTTGGCTTGTTTTTGTGCAAAGCGTACTCACTACATTTTATTTATTTCTCTCAGAATTTCACAGATTCTGAGTTGGCAGAGATGCCATCTTGCAACCTCTCCGAGACAGTCCATAACAAATGGCTTCAGCAGTCTGGAAACCGTGGCTCTGATCTGTATGTTGCGACCGTGGATGATTTCGTGAGGGCGTTCATGCAATGTACGAACTACTATGCCTACTTGAAGGGTGATCGCTCTGGTACTGGCCCAGGAAAAGAAGAACTCCGCCTTCGTGCTGCACAACGATCCGGTGACGCCAAGAGAATTGTTGCAGCCCTCGAGCACATGCCTGGAGCAGAGCATTGGTGCACCCGCAAACCCCAACTCGAAGGAGAGGAGGTCTTTGGTACCACAAAGCGCAAACTTGATATGCCCCTTGGTTCTGATCAAGATTCACATAGACCCGACAAGGTCAGCTTCTCTCATCCACGAGTGAGCACTAGGTCAACCAAGGCACGCACTGATTCCGCCACACCATCAGACCTGCCCCTCACACAATCCCCCGAGAAATCGATTCCACAACGGGTCACCCACGTCAATAACATTCAGGAGACCCACTGCGATGTCTCCAAGTGGCACATTTCTAGACTGCCCAAGACTTCCGCCAAGGCCTGCTTCGCCATGCAAGCTCGCACAAAGACCAAGTGCACCCAGAAGATCGTTCGGCATGGTAAAAGTACTCCAGCTCCTACGTACACCGGCTACATGCGCGACTACAAGAAGAACAAGGACTTCTTGACACAGTTCTTCTTCTGCAACGACGACATTGAGAGATGTGTCAAAGGCACTAGGAGGAAGTGGGTGCAGCACCGTCTGGATGTCCCGGACGTCTGGCCTGTCCTCACTGGGACAAACCTCACTCTCCAGGAGGTTTTGGCCCTTGAAGAAGGGGGATTCCAACTTCAACAGCGTCAAGATGTGTCACCCAGAAGACTCTTCGGCGACTCCTCCAATGTTGCTTCATCCATGGCCGAACTCCCTACCCCGGCCCAAGCCGATCAATACCCTACGCTGAGGTTTGGAAAAAAGATCCGGCGCAGTAACAACGGACCATGCATCCAACAACGCAACAAGTGGGAGTCAGCCCTCAACGTCGGCAGTCAACCCTCAACGTCGGCAGTCAAATCACCTCCGTCACAATGATACCTCACCCAGGGATCGGGTGCATCATTCTGTTCCAGTCCCGAAAGAAGGCTAAGGTTGAAGAGTACCGTATCACTATCAGCACCTTCCCGTCATGCACGTGCCCAGATTTCGTGGAGATGTCAGCAAGAGCACTTGGGAAGCGGCGCCCTTGGATGAACTGCAAGCACTTGTACTTCATCTTCCGCGTGACCTGCAACTTGGATCAATACCAAGACACTTTCATCCATGCTCCGAGCCTTAGTATCAATGAAGTGAAGCACCTCCTCGAAAGTGGCATCATGAAGCATGTGGGACCTTAGCGTGGATACCTATAGGAGCTAGGCTGCCCCCCCTTATTTATAAATTGTCGCTAAGTATTATTGCGTTGAGTATACTATAGTATGAGTGCACGTTTTCCGAAAATATCGCTGATATATCAGACCTATCATTATCTACATGATGTGAATTGTATTCGTTTTTAAATATCTATAAAGGTTTCTAAATATTTATGGGTCTCTCCTTCCAACAGTAGTTTTAGATGTTATTGAATGGTACGAGTTTTGCTACTTTGCTTGAATGCTTGAATGCTTGAATTTTTTGACTTAGAATTTTCTCTTACGTTGTGACCATAGCCTATGATTAACCGGCTCTCACCATAATATGGACAGTCAAAAGTTCCCTGGTTTAAGTAAATCATGTCAACTAGTCTCTCTGAAAGGTACCCTAAAACCAAGTCTCTGTCCTGAAAGCCCTCAAAATTTGCACGGAAATAGGTCCATCATTTTTACTAAAAAAAGAGGTCCCACGATTTTTTTTCTATTTATATTTTCTATATTTGGAAATTTTATTACTATAATTGTAAAGCGTTGACTTTTTTCTGCTCACCGCTCACCTCTCGCGTCCCACCGCTCACACGGTAGCGTCGTTGCCCTTCAACTGAAGGGCTGAAATTTGAGAGCCCTTCAAAATGAAACTTATATGAGGGCTTCAATCTTGAACACTGAGCAGGGGGAACATGTCTCCCAAGTCATTGCAATTCGGTACGATTGACCACAATCCTTGACACTCCTTTAAATAGTCATCATGTTTTTATTTTGAACTTTACTTAGGTTTACAATCAAGACTTAGCACAACTATAAATATCGTCATCCCATTTTATTGATATTTTGTAATCTTAATCAGTTAAATCGTCTCAAACATGAGTCCTTACGAAATGTTGAGACTCGCCCTCTATTTAGTCCTTAGTGGTACACCTTATCATGGTTGGACCCTAATAAAATTTAAAAGTCTCATCTATATAGAGAAGAATACATCATTCAAGAATTATGTGACCAACGACATGTGGATGCCCCCATACCTACTAACAAGGACATGAATCCAACTCCATGTTAAATGTTCATAGATGAAACTAACCCAACATGGGTTTTATAAGGAGAAAAAAATTTGCCCATTCCCTCTCGTCCCAATTGTAAATCATTCATCCCCGGTACAATGTTCTTAGTCATATAATACATGGTATAAGTAAACAATAACTCAATGTTTGTGAACTACTAATATTTGTATTCCATGTATATATTACTAAACATTTTGGCAATCTATCGCAAGGAAGGATAGGTGGGTGCCAACGCAATCACTATTGCTCCAATGTTCCAAAATAGACAGTTTATGAGACGTTCAGGAATGACTTGGAACATTCATTCATTCATAGGTGCACAAGTGCAATGAGGCTAGACGGCATGGGTCCAAACTAGTTAGACTACATTGAGGTACAAACAACAACATCAATTGAATATATATTAGTATCAATGAATAGTATATATTAACGTAACATAATATGGTAGTGAAAACCTGGGATATGGTGTAGTCCCACTGAACCCAAGCAAGGCCTCCCATTTGTATTACCAACAAAGTAGGAACTTATGCGAGATGTTGTTCATAACATTAAGTAGCAAGCCCGGAATGACCTTCTCAAAAGAGCATCAAACCAGCGCGTGCCGGTTTGATGCTCTTTCAAGAGCAAAGGTAGCGCTACTTTTGAGTTTTACTTAGGCTATTTTTAATTTATTTGGGTAGTTGCTTTCAATGCTTAGAATTAATTATGTCGGTTTCTAGGACAAAACTAATGCCAAGTGGTGGTAAAGGTTCTAATCTAGGCCAAATTATGATCTAAACAAATCTAAATAGCTATAAAGCAACGGGAAAGTTGGTGAGGCCAAAAAGGTAGTTGCACTTTTTGGAAAGTCTCCCAACACCCACATTGGAAACCTCTTTGATACCTTTTTGAAGCTACTATATTTGATTAATTATCCATTCATTCACCCTTGTTTTGCAAGCTTTTCCCTTCTTGTTGAGGTAATATTGTAGATACTCGATGGGTACCCTCCTAGCATTGCTACTTAATGTTATGTTACCAATGTTGGATTGGTAACCCCTTTGTTAATGCGACTTGGGTATATGGAATGAGGATTTTTCATCGTTTGATACAATTCTAGCCTATATGCTGTGAACCACCAAAGTGGTCCACCACTCCGTGGGGTCACTTTAGTTAGGTTTTTAGTATTAAAAGTTAGGATTGATAGCGAATTAAATGAAAAATTAGTTCATTTAGCGTTTAGTTCAAAAAAGGGAAGGAAAATTACCGAGGACTTCGGACCTTCACCCGTGAAGGGAAAAAATCTAGTTTTAGGTAGAGTTAGTAAAATGAAAACTAACTAGAGATAGAAATTAGCTAAGTTAGGAAAATTAGCTATCTAGACAAGACCTAGTTAGCGGGAAGAAACGTAGTTAGTGAAAGCAACTAGCTAAGATGACTAAATTAGTAGAGCTAGCTAGGCAAGGGTTAGTTTAGTATTTAGTGTGGGTCACGCAAGACAAGTGGAGGTGCTCGGCGTGAGGAAAAATTAGCGCGAAGACTTTGAGGAAAATAGCAAGGGGGCCACTTGCCCCCTTGCCAACTTGCTACCAAAAATTAGAACGAATTTGGAAGATTCCCGTCGGAGCCACCTCGGCGACGGGGTGGCAACCTCGACTGGGAAGACCCCCGAGCCAAAATTTCGGGAGGGGGTCGGAAAAATGGAACCGGTGGTGGAGGGGTCCAACCCTTTTGTGAAAGGGTTTAAAAACCCCCTCTTTCCACCTTGAAAACTCCCTCTATTTTCCGATTCGTGGGCGAAGCTCTACATCAATGTAGTTAGAAAGAACTAATCTCTCTTTTCCTTAGAATTTGGGCGAAGCCCTACTTCAAGATAGTTAGGAAAAAATCCTTTAGCATGCATTCTCAATGGTCTAAGAAAAAGGCTTGACAAACTCCTCTATTCTCTCTCCTAGTTAGAATGTGTGTTTATTAACACACCAACAAAATTCCTCCTTTCTTTTGTAGAGGTAGGTCGGATTGTAGAATTTCGAGTGAAGGCATTGTAGACCTCAGCTGCCAATGCCCTGAAGGCTTAGTTCAGAAGCTAGAACAAAATACTTATCATTTTTTTCTTAGAGAGATTTCCTATAGCTATCTATAGCCGTTTTCCATTTGTGATTTGGTCAAGATGATAATTAGTTATGGATTTTCAAAGATGGAGTAGAAAAAACTGGGTGGTCCTATGGGTAGCGGCTGCTGAATCAGACCTGCCAGCCCAATCAAAATTTTAATTCTAAAAAGTTATATTTTTCCCAAGTAGAACTTTTGTCTAGCTTTCCAGAATTGCTTAGAACGTTTGATTTGAGCATGATTTGAATTAGATATGAATTTTTGAAGACGGGATACATAGTTTGAGAATTCTTGGTTGACTGCTGCATTATAGAGGGTCTGCTGAATTCACTTTGGCTTAACTTGTTAATTTTATATTTTTATCACATAGATCTTTTTAATATCTTTCCATGGTTTTATAGAACGTTTGATTTGAGCATGATTTGATTTAGATATGAATTTTTGAAGACGGAATACATAGTTTGAGAATTCTGGGTTGACTGCTGCATTGCAGAGGATCTGCTGAATTCACTTTGGCTTAACTTGTTAAACACATAATTTTACCAAATAGATCTTTTTAATACCTCTCCATGGCTATATAGAACGTTTGATTTGAATAAGAATTGAATTAGATAGGAATTGTTGAAGACGAGATACATAGTTTAAGACTTCCTGGTTGACTGCTATGTTACAAGGAGTCTGCTGAATTTGTGTTGGCTTAACCTGCTGATGTCATAATTTTCCTAGTTAGAACTTGCTAATAGCTTTCCAATGGTATAAGGAAAGCCTAAATCCAAGTTGTAATGAATTCACTATGAATTGTTGAAGTTAGAAGTTAGATAGGTGGGTTGGAAGGACCGGTTGAATCGACCGCGTACTTCCAACCCTCATAACTTCTGCATTTCTCATCCGATTAAGGTGATTTTTAGATCGTTAGAAAGATAATTAGGTGCACTAAGTAAATATATTATGCTTAGGCCTAAATTACAGTGAAAAAATAACACTTTATATTTTAATTGTTAACTAAGGTACGCTTCCTATCAAACTAGTTACAAGGGAGGCAAGGTCGACGCTCGGAAGTGGAGCAAGGAAAGAAGTAGCGGCTCGGCCTACATCGAGCCCAAATCAACCGAGGAGAATTGAGGTAAATTAACTAACCCTAGCTTTCCATTTAGGGTTGGAGGGAGCGCGGCTAAGGCATTTCTAACCCACTCATCTATCTCGTAAGGTCAAGTGGTTTGACCACTTGACCGCCAAGGGGGTACCCAACTCCATTGTTTTTGGGGCCCCTTGGTATGTTTTGTGGTAGTAGCTTCATTTATTAGCAAGTTCCGTATGTGGTGAAGTCGGGTTAATCACCGACACGACCACTCTGAATGTTGTTGATGGAAAGGTGGGGTTAATGGCCCACGAATCCATTATCATGTTGTTGGCCCCAAGGGTTGGAGGTGATGGCCCCAACCCTTGAAGATTGTGCAACAGGTTGAACACACATGTTGCCCTATTCCCCGGTCCCATCAAGTTGAGTTTTCGTGGTCAAACCGTTTCAAACTAACTAATAACCAACGTAATTCGTACAACCCCCGTGGGCAAAAAACCAACCGGGAACTTAACTCGAAGGATTGATCCCAACCCCTCCGGCGGCAAAGATCGGAGGGTTAGGGTATCAATCAACCTTCAAGAGACCCGCACAGGGCCTTGAAGGGTTCGAGTTAAGGCGTGCACCAAACAGGTAGGTGGTGATGCCATAATTTATGAACTTAGTAATATAGACTTTGTATAATCAACCTTAAACTAAGAAAGAAGATTGAGAGGGTGGGATTTAATCAAGGTCCCCCCGTTTAGAGAATTTAATTCATAACAAGTAAGGAATTAGAGGTGGCCAAGGTAAAAGGCAAGGTTATTTTATTCATTAGAGTTAGGTTGCCTTGATTCCAAGGCTGGTGCGTCTGCGCGTAGACTAGGATAGACTAGGCATTAGGTTAGAAAAAATAGATAATTCTCTTAAGCACTTATTAATCTAGGCACAACCTACCGGAAAGACACGACGCGATTAACAAATCCCTCCACAAATCTAAATACCCATAAAAAAAATCATAACATCCGGGTTCGGCTTGGGCACCTGCTAAGGCAGGCCACCCTCACCGAAGGGCTTGTGCGGTACTTTTAGGCTCCCTCGGAGGGGGGTGCCCAAAATCACCACATATGCCATCAAAGAACCTTCACACCTAGGTGAACTTCTCCTAGTATCAATATGGTATTATGTTAATATTGACTCAAACAATAACTCAAATATACAAAGACTCTCTCGCCTTGTGATACACACCAAGTATCAATAAATGATTGGAATCACAATTTTGATACCCACCCCCGGGGAAGTCACTCCATTGGTCAAGTTGACGCCATGTGCGATAAAAGTGAATCTACTTTTTCTAAAGGCATCACCAAAATGGGTCAAATTTTATCAATTTTTTTTCTCTAGTAGATATATATGGTATCTATTACATAGTAAAAAATGGTAACCAAATTTGATGATCTCTTTTTTGTATAAAACATACCGTTTCTAACTAGAATGACGCAGAATTGAACTAAAACAATTACTACAAAAAATGAAGATGACTAAAAATTTCGAAAAATTATAAAAAAGATATTATCAATGGTTTTGTATCTCTAGTAAAAATATCATCATTTTAAAAATTATTTATGACATATAATATAGGGGTAGCAAACTTTTATTGCACGTAGTGGCCTAATGTGCATGGAGTGACTTCCCTGGGTATCCACCAAGTATGAAAAGTTGATTGGAGCAATGCTCCGGTAGGTTCTTTGGAGACCGTTATTGATGTTGTGTATAGATTTCATGCACTCACCTATATACCGGTCCCAACATTGGTTTTCACCTAGTTAATTTCATTCACCTTGGTTAGAGTAGGTTTACATTAGTGACCAATGACCATGATCACTGTTTTCTACATTCTTTCATTCATTGAGAAGTCAGTGGTGGTCTCATGTCATTTCACACAAGGTCGCCAAACTTAAGAATGACCAAGTCAGAAAATGGATGAGAAATGGACATGAAATCCTACATGTCCATAAATGGATAACGCATGGTGGTCACCAAAAGAATGTAGCAAGAGAACCCTACTAGATTGTCTCGAAAAGAATTGTAGACAACCATGTCATAAAACATCTCTTTTAAGCCTCGTCTATTTTCAATAAACAAATAAATAAAACACTTTAGTTTCTATTTCACTCTCAGTAAACAATCTAAGTCATGTTGAAGTCCTCTTTACACTATGTCCAATGGGCAGCAAGGCTTTTACAAAGTGTTGCGGGTTTCTCCCATAAGTTGAGCATGGTCTTTTGGGACCGCCAATCATGACCACGAGAAATCCTAAATCATTTGTCCTCGCGGCCCTTGATCACATGCGTATTAAAACGGCCCTTCAACTTAGTACTCGGTAGCCGGATTTAGCAAGTGTCCGGTGGGTAACTTGGAGGTTTTCAAGGGCCGGCTAACTTCCATGCTATCCTATACTGCCACCCTTCATGTCGGGACTGAGCCAACAAAGGGCGGTTTGCCATCCAAACTGAACTTACGTGGGTTGCAGCTGTAACTGCGGCTGATAAGGGATTCAGGAATCCGGATGCAAGCTGATTGAGAAGAAACTTCTTCTCCACTTCAGTGGAGCTTTAGGATGTGAACCTTGCTTTAAGGTAGAAAGACCATAACCCGTGAAAATAAGGTGATTTGCATTGAAGATATGGTCTTACACTCATGAGATAATTTTCCAAGATAGACGAGAAGGATTCATGAAGAATGCAAGTTGTTTCATATTTTTTTGCCCTATACAAAAAATTCTACAATTTTTCAAAGTGGAGAGTTGTCAAACCCCCTACTCGTTCACTGGATTCTCCCTACACCGAACACGGTAATCTGCATTTCCATACAGAACATCACCTAAACCGGTTAACTCATGAGTACATTAAACATGACTAAATTTGGCTAAACTAAGTGTACACGCATTGAAGTTGGCAGCCTCGCCATGATCGGTTTCAGAAATGACACTTCACTATTCTGATGGCGGTCTACTGCACGGGTAGAGAGGGTGGTTAACCGGTTTGGGTATTTCTACCTTAGATGTTTGTATGTATGTAGAACTTTTTTTACGACGGTGTCCTTCGAGATTTTTGGGCATATTCGGTTGAGATCCTAGCTAGTGTTTCCAAGTCCGACCAATTGCATGTTGACATCTTCCGGTTTTCTTTATTAATTTGAGGCCTATTCTAAAGATTGCTCGAAAATGATTGGCAAATTTTTTTTGAAGTCTTGAACTTGAACTGGTTGTTTTCCAAACCTAATTGGTGCATCTGTAACCAGTGGTTGCTTCTCCCCATTCATTGTTTTACATACATTATTTAGTTATGTATCCATGCTTCAGGCTGGGGCGAACCAACCCCTATATTCGTACCTTACTGGGGAGGGCGAACGGCTAGGGATTCGTGGCACTCACTTAAAATCAACCATCCTACATATCGTGGATGAAGTGGCTCCAATACAAAAGACCCCCTATGAGGTTGAGGACCGATTCATTCAAATGTGACATCACTAGACATCCGGTAAGGTACCAATGTATGGGTCGGTTCGCCCTCCCCCATGCTTCATGGGGCTGCGAATTCCTCGGCAATATGCCCAATTTCTTTCAAAAATTTCCTCATATTTGGGGTATACTCAACCTAAGTATTATTAATGTTAGAATAATAACCCTTGGCAACTGGTCATTGATGTTTTTTAAAAAATTGTATCAAAATCAATGTGTGTCATAATTGCAAATTCTTCGACACATTGTTGTGTGGGGCCAACATGATGCTCTTCAATAGTTTAAACCTTGATTTGCGTGCCACATGCCTTGTTGCTCGATTCTCTTGCTACCTAGATGTTGGTTACTACACTGTTTTTTGCATTTAGTGTTAGCAACAGTAATTACGAACCACAACACTAAATGCCAGTGACGCCCTTAATGTTGTATACACTAAATGCCAACCTATACACTAATTGTGAACTAATGTAAAATTTGGCCATGTTCAGATTTTTACATCTCCACAATTAGTGTTATAATATTTTTATGTTTTGTGTTTTGTTGCCGCATGGTTGCACCACCACCATCTCTACCACCACTACATTACCAAATCCTTGATCGGCCACTATGTTTGCATAGGAAATTATCCATTGAATACAAGAAGTACACACATTTAGCGCAGCCAAGGTAGAGAAGGTGGCGGTGCAGGGAACACTATTTGTCAAGTGGTTGGTAGATAGTGTTGCAGGTAAATGAATAGTAACAACATTAAATGTAACACAACACTAAATGCAAAAAACAGTGTACTGATATGTGAGAAAATCTATGCTGGAAAATTCATGGGGCCATGCTACTCCCTCCATTTAGAAAAGGAAGCAGGCTATCAAGCCTAAGTAATGTTATGTTATTGTATCAAAATAAAAATAAGTATTTAAGGTAGAGAGGGGTTTGCAATAAGCTTGAGAGTAGGCTTGGCTCAAGTAGGCTTGAGGATAATTGATTTGAACCAATAGCAAGTGATGTTTCAATAATTCAAAGTTATCACTATATTCGTTAATTTTGGACTTTTCGGCATTTTGAGACAGTTACAAATATAAGAACATCCATAAGATCACACAAATATTGGAGAATGTTGTAAGATGCAAATACTTTGAAGCGGGTGTTCATATCAAGAACCCAATTAAGAACTCATATCAAGATGGTTTAGGTAGGACGATCCAAACATTAGACCGTGTTGTTGTGGTCCATATATTAATTTGAGACAAGAGAAAGTCTCAAATTAACGAATATAGTGATAGTTGTAAAGGTGTTAGTCTAAGGACAAGGGTCCATGATGAGTTTCTATTAGGCTCAAGAGTGGAATGCAAGAGATGCTCTCAACCAATGAGAAGTGGTGTTTGTAGGTTGTAAAGCTCTAGTTTAAATGAAGACAAGTGGACCTTCAAAGTGAGTATTCACATGCATTGAGCGCCTAAGGAGGGCACACTTTGCAAGAGAATATTATATCAAGAACCATGTGCAAAAAATCTTGTGTGAAATAAAATCCAAAGGAATAACCAATATATAAACTAACATGAATATAGGGTACTAGAAATCTAGTTTGGAAATATGTTACATATGTTCCAAAATTACTCATAAGCTAGTATATGAAACATCCCATGAATATGCGCATTACTTTGTACCCCCCCCCCCCGAATATACCCCTTCATTGCATGTGGTTTATACAAGGGTTTTTGTCATGCCCACCTTCACCTTCCATGTCCCTTCCCCTTGCAACCATGCACCTTTGCACAATTGGAGTGCAATTTTCTGCTCTTCCATACCTATCACAAATTATCAATCTTTATGTAATTCGTTGATAAGCCTTCATACAATTATTTGCTACCCATTATTGGTCCATTGCACACAAGTAAATCTTTGGACTTGGTGTCTTCACGTTACATTGCTTCCAATTAATTTGATTCATCAATGTAACATTGAGTCGAGCTTGATGGGTACACCATGAACATAAGTTGGTTTGATTACAAAAAGATAGGCTTATGTTCATGGTGTACCCATCAAACCAAGCGAGATTCGCGAAAACAAAATACAGACAGGGCCAACAAACTACATTGAATTTGATTTGTTAGGCTTTGTCATGGCCTCCTTTTTAATACTCAATACACACTTCTATAGAGATATTATCCGCCCCCCCCCCAAAAAAAATTTAAAAAAATAAAAAAATCCACACATGTTGTGTGCAAATTGCATGACCCAAAACAAAACAGCGGTGCGACTCTCTAGGGTGCACATGATGGAAGCAAATGATCTCAAGAAGGGTGATGAGATGAGCCTCTTCAAGCACGATTAGCTAAGGCAACATTGGGTGACATGATGCTCCATGAAATCTTGGAGTTAAACGGATGTACCAATGAACGGGGAGTACCGGCTGCCAGTTTCACATGAACCGGTTGAGTTTGAGAGATAACCGGTTGAAGATCAAGGCTTCAGGAAGAGCACCAATCATTCTAGAGGAATCTATAGAATATACCCCGATTTCATAAAGAAAAGCCGAAATATGTTAACATGTAACCTCGGGGAGATCACTCCATTGTCAAGTTGAACACCACGTGCGAACAAAGTTTGCTACCCCTATATTAATGCCATAGATAATTTTAAAATTTATGATATTTTTTCTGCATAGACATAACCATTGATAGTATCTTTTGCATATTTTTTTGAAATTTTTAGTCATCTTCATTTTTGTAGTAATTTTTTTAGCTCAATTCTGCGTCATTCTAGTTAGAAACGGTATGTTTTATATAAAAAAACAAATCATCAAATTTAGTTACCATTTTTTACTATATAATAGATACCGTGTATATCTACTCATAAAAAAATTGATAAAATTTTGACTCATTTTGGTGATGCTTTATGTAAAAAGTAGGATTTTTTAGATGTAAAGTGTTCGCACGTGGTTGTTCAACTTTACAAGGGAGTGATCTCCCCGAGCATGTAACCGGCTGGACTTGGAAACACTAGGATCTCGACTGATTATGCCCAAAAATCTCCCCATACATTGGGATGTACAATAAGTTGTATCACATGTGGGGAACTTGTGGGCTCCCCATAGAGTGTTGAATTGAAGATCACATCGTCTTTTAGAATTTCCAAAATATGGCTCAATTTAAAAGGGGGGGGCTACTCTTTGAACACATTGGATGGATACTCACTTCCATATTGCAAAGTTGATGTTTAATGAGTTTTATTGGAATCAATAGGAGATAAGATTGCACAAGCATAGACACCTATACAAAGGCATATGAACAATGCTTGGAGTGAGATGATCTCATGCTCTCCTTGCTTTGCCTTTTATTGCTTTTCTTCTCTTCATTAGTTCATACAAACAATATGGGATAACTCTTATCCCTCTTTGGACTAGCATGGTAGCCTTATTCTAACCTTATTCTTTCTCATGCTCTTCCATTATATTTCCATTGACTACGAGCAATCTAATGCTCTACTCTCTACACCTCTTCCATTATATTTCTATTGACTACGAGCAATCTAATGCTCTACTCTCTACACCTCTTCCATTATATTTCTATTGACTATGAGCAATCTAATGTTCTACTCTCTACAAGTTTCCTATTGGGTGCAAACACGATAAAGTGGACAGCTCTTGATCCTTGCTCAAGTTTAAGTGAAAGTGATCCAAAACTATATACTAACTTTGAATTTTATGAAATAGAAATTCATAAACATTTAGAAAACATATGAATCTACAAAGCCAAGCAATTTTTTTTAATTTTTTTTTCAAACAACGTATGTGTATTTTAGAAGACAGTGCAAGTGGTGAAAAAGTGGGTGACGTTGAAAAGATAATTGTCAAAAAATTGTTTAAAATATAATTACATTACATTGATGAATCTTTGAAAAAAAATTACGATGACCTCAAGTTTATAATGAATTCAAGGAATATGAAGAAAAAAATCCAAGTTCAAAATATTTAAGGTCATGAAATTTATGTTCAAAACTATATTTAGTCAGTTGCTTTTACGCATCACTTTTGATGATAGATTTTGAAGATCTCATATTGATATTCTATATTTGAGTACCTACTTAACAGTAGAGGTCATCATGAAAGATAATCTATTTTAAACAACATTTTGCTACTACTTATAGGCATTTGACCAAGAAAATCATGGCTTTCGTATACTGGAGCACTTTTTTGGTCCACTTTACTATGCTTGCACCCTATTAAGAATAAGAGAATTGGACTGGCTTAAAATGAGTTAGCATGAACTAATTTTGAAAACTAGTAGATGTAAAGTTGAACCTAATGTAGTTGAAAACCATGAACAGTCAGTATCCATTTCAAGCACCCAAGTAGGGTTCAAGAAAATTGTGAAAACATGGTAGGGAGGAATAGTTTTGTTGCATACATGTTAGGTTTACAAGCCATATTGCCCACATGTCAGGCATTGTGACCTATTTACAACATTCCAAATTACAGATCATAGGCTACCATGTGTGGAACTTCATGGCTTTAGAAGACTCTATGAATTATGATTGAGACAGTTATCAGAATCGAGTCTATCTCAATGACCGTCACTATATATCATACACTCTAAAGAGGGTCCAACGTAATAGTTGGTTAGAGTAGAGGCACCCATAACCAATCACTTAAGAGACTTTGCACCATATCCGGAGAAGTATAAGGCGTTGCCAAAGTTTCCCTTGTAGGAAGATAGAAATTAGGAGAACTGCAACATTTTCAGTAACTTTCATTCCTTAAATTGAAACTATTGCGAATTTTTGAAGCCAAAAGTTGGCCTATACACATTACCAATGTCTAGAGTCTGTCATAATTGCTCGTTCCTCCTCACTCCAACACTCAAACCAAGACGTATTAGGGCCACTTCACACACGAGACTGAGAGCCCATGACCATTACACTTCAAGCACTCTCATTGGTGGAAAAGGCGAAGCCAGTCCAAGTTGATCACTTCACACTACGCTTGAGGGACCAACAGAGTATGTGAATGCAAGATGGATATAAAGTCTACATGGCATCGAATGGGTCATGTTTCACGGTCACTTGGACTATTTTCAAAAACCAGCTCGTGGAGATAGGCCTAAGAGCATCCGCACCCTTGCTCTCTATACCCGGCCGCACTGGCTTTTGGCGGGCCCGGGCATGACGGACCCCCCCCCCCACCGCAACCCGGGCAACGGCTCTTTGAAGAGCGGGCTCGCCAAATTACTCCCATGTCGCGCCATTTTCCAGAGTCTGTGAGTTTCCTGGGCGCGCCCAAAAGCCGGGTGCTTTTTGGGAGAATGGGTAGAGTGAATTGTCGGACATTTTATCAGCTCTGATTTAGTCACGGCGAGTCCTAAATTGAGGCCATGATGCCGGAAAAACAGAAGCACTGCTTGCTTAATTTATATTGGATTGGATGTGATGCCGAAGACCGGATGATAGATTCTTCACCTGACTTTCAGTTGATGACAGTTCTGAGGGTTTGCATAAACTGGTCTTAAATCCAGTGCATCAACTAACTGGAAATGCTCATGGAAGGCTTTCCAACGCTGGTGGAGGAATCGATTCAATCTCTAAAAGTGGGGAAAGGTTTAGGGTTTAAGATCTTTCTGACTCTTGTAATTATCTATCTTGTCATTGCATCTCGACCCAGAAATTTGTAACATTCTATCGTCAATCAGGTGCATTGCTTGGAAGAAAAATGCATGTTCTATAGTTTGTTCATTGTTGATATAGGCATTTTTGAAGATATCAGATCTCGTTCTATTTTTTTAGAAGTGTTTGCTGGAAGAGCAGATAGACAGTCTGCAAGAGTTCGAACGATGTATCGGGAGTCAGACTGCAGATTTATGGAGCGAGAGTGGGGGTCTTTCTTTTTGGCGAGTCACTCAACCCTTGTGGAGCCCTCTACTGGCCCTTTGCTGAGTGGTGGATTCAGAGCAAGGGTGCGGATGCTCTAACACAAAACCGGGAGACCATGGCACTCCAAACGCTCACAACCGTTGATTCATTCTATTTTATCATGTGTGAGGACCCACATGAATAGACATTCATTGAAATAGCATTTGGTCGAGGGCCCGGTCACATATGACTTCACACTACACTTGAGGATCCATGACCACACTACATGATTTTGGAGGTGTGTTGGGACAACGTCCTTTGGACACTTTCTTTTGGGCTCTCACAATTTCATGGTCACGGCTCTTGGCTCGTGTGTGGTGTGGCCCTTAACCCTTAAAGGTCAAGGGGGGGGGGGGTGAGAGGGCCTCTCCCATCAGCCTATGTTTACCCCATTTCAGACCTCCATGTAATTCTTTTAGTGCGATCGGCATATATATTTAGATATGGAATTTTGAGATACACATTTTGGGGAATTTTTTTTGCAATTCCGACATGTTTTGACGCTATCTTATGGTCAAATAGTTTAGGGTCAACAAGGCCCTGAGAGGGCCTCTCCGACCTTGAAGGGTTAAGCTCGCCACCTTGACTGCATCTGAACTCAGCATGTGTATCCAAACCTGCTGCTTTTCCTTTTTCCTAATACAAACAGTAGAATAAGGGCTGGGGCTGCCCCGGACACTGCCATTCAGGGAGGGGCGGCTGCCATTCAAGTCCTCCACCTCCATGATGCTGCTCTTCGCTGGCTGGCTCGCTGGCTGGCTGGCTTGGGGGCAGCGCAAGCCCCAAGGCGCCCTAACTCACAGCAGCATCCCTAGCTCACCAAGGATGGATCTCTCTTCTCTCTCGCTCTCCGCCTCCCTCATCAATGCTTGCCGGCGCTCGCCCTTCCCTCATTAAGAACCTGGACCAGGGGTTCCCTGCAGCAGCCATCATTCCCTGCACACTCCCCCTGCCATGGAATTTCAGGGATCAGGATGGGGAAAACTATGAAGTATGATATACTATAGTAGTAGATGTGCCCTATTCCCGATCAGGATACCGGAATTTCGATCAGGTGGGGACTAATACGATATTGTCATTTTGCTTACCATCAACATATTATCATATGATATCTGCAAATGCATATATTGCGACAAAAACTTCTTTGATAGGTCCATGCAATCCCAATCTGCAATCTATGAATTACAATACATACCAAATTAGTAAAAAAAATTGAAGGGGAAAAATCAAAATTGTATTGGCCAATATGCCAACTTACCCCCCAAACGTTAGTTGATGGCCTCCATCATCCAAACTCTTGTGTTGTATGTAAGTTCTTCACCTTGAGATGCTTATGCTCAACCACCTCATTCTTGGCTGGGGCGAACCAATCTGTACACTGGTTCCTTGGAGGCAAGGGTTTAGGCATCCAACAAGGAATGAGTGTATGGGTTGGTTCGCCCAAATCCTCGTTCTTCAACCATCCAATAGTGATCGGAGTAGGCAATCTCAACGATAAGGGGCCCACATGTGTACATATGGGGTAGCAAAGCGTGCCATCCAAACTCCTTGGCGCTAGTCAAAATTCTACACAAAACATAAAAGCAACAAAATGTCAAAGTACTTGTAAACCATATTTTATGTCAAATTTACCACGATCACCATGAACTTAACAAAGCTACAATCTACCCTCTCTAATTGTTACCTTTTTAAGTGTTACTTTGCCACAAGTGCTACATTTTTTCGTACTCGCATGAAAAAAAACTCAACACTAAATATTGTATTTAGTGTCGTCGATTTTAATTGCCTTGGCTCATTACTAATTGTAAACCTCAGTGTAGTGTCACCGACATTAAATGTTAGCCTAACATTATTTTGTCATTCATTGTAAGAAATTTTGGGCATTATAGATTTACAATGTTGCAATTACTGTCACTTACTAAGAGATTCTTCATCCAAATTTCAATCATACATGACAATATTTCATCACAAATTTTCTTGGATGCAAATTATACCAAACCTTCAATAACTAACATCTTGATGAACTGAAAGTAAGTTGGGATGAAAATATATGTATACTTATGAATGTATACTTATAATTTTGGAGCCAAGTTTTGGAATACGAACTTATATCTTACCTTTTGGAGATGGAGGCCTTGTTGGCTGGCATGGGAGCAAGCTTGTATACCTATTGCAACCCATTGAATTATTTTTTAGGACGCCCACATCCTCTAGATGCCCGGGGGGTGCACTCCATTGTCAAGTTGAACACCACGTGCGAACAAAGTTTGCTACCCCTATATTATATGCCATAGATAATTTTAAAAATTATGATATTTTTTCTACTATACATAATCATTGATAATATTTTTTTAATATTTTTATGAAATTTTTAGTCATCTTCATTTTGTAGTAATTGTTTTAGTTCAATTGTGCGTCATTCTAGTTAGAAACGGTATGTTTTATATATATAAAAAAAGATCATCAAATTTGGTTACCATTTTGTACCATGTAATAGATACCGTGTATATCAACTCATGAAAAAAAATTGATAAAATTTTGACCCATTTTGGTGATGCAACTTAGAAAAAGTAGATTTTTTTTGTTCGCACGTGGTGTTCAACTTGACAATGGAGTGCACCCCCCGAGTGTAGATGTGGGCCATCACCTCCACATGTTGTGCATAAGAAACAACCTACATGTGACAATATAGTTAGCAACATGGTAGGAACAACAACATGATAGTTTTCAAAATTACCCCCCCCCCTTCGCACATGTACAAGAAGCTCAAAGTGCTCCAATATTTTGTCACTAATGACGACGTCTAATTGGCATATGACAAACTCTCACACATTGACCCCTCCCACTCTTGTTGGTGGCTAGTGTGACTTGCGCACGCAAAGGTGGGCTCTGCATGATGTTTTTCGATTGCTCAAATTGTAGTGGTCCGTTGCGGAGGGGGTATTGTGCATCCAAGTCTTGTGCAAATCTTTCAAGGTACACTATCATTTCCCTCACAGTGCGTATACTTGCATGTTACACACTATAAACAAGATCTTCCATGTGGGAAGGGGTGATCTACACACGTAGTTAATTACTAAAATTAAAATCAAAATAAAACCCAAAATACCACAATCAATTTGACATGTATTGCATTTGAATCACACTGACAAACATATAGGGGTATTGTGTAACAATTTTGTGATATATTGATAAAGGAATTAAGGCATTTGATAGTCAATGTACTTTACCTTGTTGTCATTGAACCAATCCATGAGCTAATCCTTGAGAACACACACGGTTGAAAGTAGGGCTTGCAACAATGGAGTGGTAGTAGACCGATTTGTTGGAATGAAGGGGTTAAGAACCTTTGTTACACACCAATTGGAATGTTGGTCATTGTGGCCAACAAAAGGGACTAAAATAAGCATGAGAAAGGAAGAAAGAAAGAAAGAAAGAAAAACAAGATAGAAAGGCATGTAGTCCCACACACCTTCATGGTGGTGTGCAACATGCTCTAGCGGTGGGCAATAGATTCCAAGGTGTCAACTTTAGAAATTGTCATTGTGACAGTAACCGAGGCCAAATTGGGCTTGCAAGTTGTGCACCAAGGACAAAATTGGTGCTCCAATGCCATGGCAACACCGCGGATGACTAGGGAATAAGAAGTTGCCAAATCATGGCACTCAAAAAGCTAGAAACACACTCTTCAATCGGGCTCAAACAACAAGCCCTCATCCATCAAATATATAAGTTGATGCAAATATGTCCACTAGAGGGGAACGCTTGGGGGTTTGCAACATGAGCCAAGACCTTGGATTCCGAGTCCTTCCCCTTGAATTTTGCCAACAATATGCAAAATAGCAAGCCTCTATGTGGTACTCAATTTTTTGCTTTTCAAAGCACAATCGGGAAGTAAGTGAGAATAGAGCCCAAAGTGAACTAGAAATTACTGAACAATTAGGTTTGAACATACTATGATCTTGAGATTGCAAAAGGTAGAGATGAAAAAAAGACCATAGTCTGACAAGAACTGGTTCTTGAATTTTTGATATCTAAATGTGAAAATACATATGTAGTAGACCATTGTAGAAGAGAACGTAGGTAGAACAGAAGTGGGGATACAGTCTCAAAACTTGGAGAAGTAGAGTGTGGGGTTGTGTGTGTTTCTTTCCCAAGCCATGGTCTCTTGCATGTTAGCATATCTATGAGGGATTCATAGAGTGCTAGGCTATTGTCTGATTTATACCAAAACTAAAATTGTACACAAGAATGTTGCGCTAGTTGATTTCATTTTAACTCATTTAGTGTGTGAATACCAATTATGATTGAGAGTGTTGAATAAGAAGAGGCAATGATATGAATGTAATTATCTTGTAATGGGAGAGCCATTGACTTGTGTAAGGTCTTTTATTTGAAAGAGGATTTGAGATTGATCCTTTGGGTTGTGTACATTTCCTAGCAATAATTGCCAATGGTCATATTGAAAGAGGAAAGTGCATAGACTTTAATATGAATGTATAACTTAGAATGAAAAATCCCATAGAGGTTGCACTCCATTATAGGTGATTTTTTTTTACTTGAGAAATTACAATTGAGATACATTTATAATCCCTTTGATAACAACCTTGTGGTGTGATCTCCAATTTACTTGAAAACATCTCCACCCTTAAGGATTTGAAGGTTAAAATTATAAAGGCCATGGTCTGGAAGGTGAGCAGCTTCGTGAAATTAATTAGGCCATTGTCACCAAGGATTGTGTTTTGGAGGGCACAAAGTTATCTGATTCCACCAAATGGAAACTCGACTTTCCACCCAATGTTGAATGCAACTCACATCGACCTGACAAAGTACTCCATTCCTTGCCCAAACACTAGGGCAAAATGAAAACATACAAAGAGGGGTCTTTGAATTATGCAGAGCAAAATGTGGCACATACCACATCAATGCTAAAGATTGAGAACCCTAATTCCTAGTTGCACATTTTAAGGTTGCCACCCCAACTCTACCAAAAGATATTGGGCAACACAAGCCATTACATGGACTTTGTGCAACACCAAAGTGGGAACTGGCAAACACTACGGCACCTTTATTCTAATGTACACACAGATGAACAAGAAGCTCCCTTCCACCAACAATGTGGAGCATGGGGTATTGGTTTTACCATGACAACATCAAGCGTGAGTGGCAACAAAAATGAATATGTTTTGGGGTTGGCCAATAGTACCCAACACATGGCCGATGAAGATAGGAATCAATATCTCAAGGGAGAAGGTATTGGCTCTAGAGTAAAAAAGGCATTTTCACCTCATTGTAGGCTCTCATCAATTGGGACACTCTCCATCCTTTGATTACATTTTTGTTCACCACTAAACCTTGATGCCCACCCAACTTCCATATTTTCAAAGATAATGCATCATAATCCAGCAACACCAACAATAGATCACAAAAACAAATGGAAGAGTGACAGACTTATGGACATATACTATGTTGTTGGAGTCATTGCCATTCCATATCTAGGATTTGGAATGATCATCAACATTGTCTCCAAGGAGGATAACTTCTACTATGCCACATGCCTAAACTTCATCAAATTGTCTTCCATGACTTTGGGAAAGAAACAAAAATGAGTGTATTGCAAACACGTGTACTATGAGTTCATATTTCTTTCCAAAGTGAATTACGACAATGATAAGTTCATGTCCACACTCCAACATATGCCTACAACGAGGTTGTGCAACTACTTGAGCTTGTCGGTGTTGTTGAACAGAAGTAGTGATGCTAATATAATGTTCATCATAATGTTTCAAAATGTTACATTAATTATTTATAATCTACTTTGGTTACATGTAAAAATGCACTGGGGGGGGTGCACTCAATGTGGCCCGTATGGATCCATGTGGGTGCACAAATGGGTTATTAACTGTGCCTAGGGGTTACACAATATACATAAGGTACAAGTGTTATTTATTCTAGCTTTCTAAACATACTAGTTGTATTATTCATATAATCCTAGTTGTAATTCTACCTTTAGGCCCATAGCCGATTATAATGAAGTGGGTAATCTACAAGAGGTACAAAATGAGTATTCATCCAATATGTGACCCACATTCATTCCTAAAATTTAGGGTTTAAGATGAGAGGGGGAAAGACCACCTTTTAGAAACCCTAAAGGTTTCTCATTGTGTTGTATCATTTGTCTTTCAAGTAGTAGTTGAAGGAGTGAAGAAAAGAGGGGAAAAAACAAGTCGGCCAAAACATTGATAACCATGACTTGGTATTTAGGAAGGGTCTATAGAATGCGGCACAAAATTGGCAATAGGTGGATTGAGTATCGACAATCATTTGACCTTTTGGAGTGGTCTTCCAATATGGAAATAGAGTTATGTTGGTATCAAAATAAGAATGTGTCAATGTGGACCTATGATTTGATAGAACATTTGATGGTAGAGGTACAAACCATTATTGCATTTGGCTATAATGATTTATATTGTAGAAACAAATTTGTATGAGTTACATCCAATGGATGAATAGGTGTTCAATGATTTCATTAATGATAAATAAATATGTCTTGCTAAGAGTATTTTAGTCATATTTTCACATAATCTTTTTGGCACATACATATGATTAGGTCTATATGATTTATTTATTTTTCACTTGTGTATGTATTCGAGGGGATTTCCCAGCTACATATTTGTACGTATATCATTTTCAAGAGGGAAAAATCTTGTATATTAGGAATATTAATTTCATGATCATGCACACACTTGGTTTCCAGTTCTAACAATGAGTGCACCCCGCGTGCAACAATGTTTTGGATTATGACAATAAAAATCAGCAATGGATTGAATTTTTTTCTAGTATCCCCCCCCCCCTTATGTTCTCAATTTTGAAATATTAATGCTATGTATTTGAATAATATTAATAAATATAATGCCAAATTTAAGTTATGACCCTATAGTCATGAGAATTTACTTATATTTGACTTTATTGCTCACATGTTACTGCTTACTGCTCATTTGTTATTGCTCATTGCTCACTACTCACCGCTCACCGCTCATGTCTTAGCTTCTCATTGCTTCATGTATGAGGGCCCGTGACCATTGCACTTCAAGCACTCTCATTGGTGGAAAAGGCAAAGCTGGTCCAAGTTTGCTTCACACTACACTCGAGGGGCCAACGGAGTAAGTGAATGCAATATGGTTGTCAAGTCTACATGGATTTCTACATGGCAATGGATCATGCTTCATGGTTACTTGGACTGTTTTCAAAAACCACCTCTTGGAGGTAGGCCTAACACAAAACAGAGAGACCATGGCACTCCAAAATCTCACAATCATTGATTTATTATATTGTATCATGTGCGGAGACTCCGCAAGAATAGAAATCCATCTAAGTAGCATTTACTTGAGGGCCCGGTCACATATAACTTCACACAACGCTTGAGGGCCCGTAACCACACTCCATGATTTTGGAAACGTCTTGGGACGGTCTCAGGACACTTTCTTTTGGGCTCTCACAAATTCGTGGTCACGGCTCTCGGCTCATGTGTGAAGTGGCTGGCCGTAAGGCACATCTACCTTTAACTTAACAAGGGACATTCTCTCACATCACTCAGAACTCTTAGTCTAACACAGTGCAATCACAACAGTAGAGGATACGCTCTGCTGCTCGCCTGTTGGAAATCTGGGCTTATCAGTGCCGATATCCATCATACCCTACTACATGCAGTCCCTCATCAGATCCCCAGTCCCGCAAAGTAGAATAAAACAAAAGAAAGAGAAACAAAAGCAGTTCAACAAAACAACAGCTAGAAAAGGGCAAAAGAGAAGATGACACATGATCGCTGCTCGCCAGCTACCTTGCCTCGCTCGATAAGGAGTTTTCTGTCCCACTCAACGCAAAGGGGGGAATTGCACTCATCCCCCTGGCCCTGAACCCTAATAAGGGTACTTTGTTATCTTGTAATATTGGAGGAGCCGCAGCAGCAGGCTGGGACGGTCTCCAGTGCAGGCGGACGAGCTTTCCATCATTGTGGGCAAGCTCCCCAGACTCAGTAAGGTAGCCATCCCTTGAATGGTCACTCCCTTGCCCGACGACTAGCCCACTTCTCCTCGAATATGAAACACGTGATTAAAATAGTACGAGATGGTTAGCAATCCCAAAACAAGGCCGGAGCCACTTTCCTCATGATTTTCGGAGCTCTTATGAATATCGTAGTCATTATCAAAGTGAAGAGAAGATCCGCATGTTCATTAAACGGTCATATAACCAACCCCCTCCTCCTCCCCCAATGATGTTGATTGTTGAGCCTAGAGTGGTTGACATATTTTAAGCACGTAGTCCAGTTCAATCTCTTTGAAACACATGTCGTTTTGGTATCCATTCTTTAAACCCTACCTAAACACATACCACTCAACTATAGGTGTCCCAATAGTAATAATAATAATAAGTATTTAAATAAAGGACGTCTATCTTAGCTTCTCTAAATGATAGCGAAGTCGGTCCTTTGTGCATTGCTTTTATTATGATTTTTAAAGACAACTTATACACTCTATTTCATTGCCAAAAAAACACAAGGCTATTTGGACCTGAAACAGAGAAAGGTGCATTACTGATCTCGATATGAGTAGTGTGTTTTCAATGTGATTAGTCGAGTCTACCTTGTCATAAATTATGGATGAGAGCAACATGTGGCATGACCTAGCTAGTTGTGTCACTAGTAGGTTGGCCCATGCAACGAGCTCTACATTGCCGGTAATTGAGGCCGGATGTTGTTTGTGGGTTTTTTTTAGGAGTCACTAGAAGTGGCAACAACATGGAAACAAAGTGAGAATCGAGAATATGGACGAATCTTTCTATTAGGACCTTGGAATCTAGATGAAGATTTGGTATGTACTTTTTTTATCAGTAAAGCTTGCATCATCATAACATTATTCAGATCCATAACAATGTTCTGTGGGACTAACAATATTCTACATAATATTCCCCACATTAAACCGAATGTAAGAATATTTGACAATATCCCATGGAATGTTGTCAATCCCACAGAACACTGTTGTGGATCTGAACAATGTTATGATGTTCATTTGTCGTCTTTTAGTATTTTATTTCATGAACTCTTTTCCAAGGGGGCGGTCTAATCCAATAGTGAACCCTCTACCAAACACAGCTTGTCAAGTTCCACAACATAAGGGATGTAATGCGTGTGCATCCTCATTCCTTCTAATATGCATAACCTTAAAATGACCATCTCTTCTCAAATTTATTTCTTTTCTTATACCTTCCTTTTTTCTAACCTATCATATTTATGCCTACATATAGGCAACACATACCATTGGTAAACTCTCCTTATCCTTGGAATAATGTGGATCTAACCACTCTAATCCCCTCAAGATGCTCCTACACCCACACTCAATGCTAAATACAGGTGTAATTCAAGTGGCACCTGTCGATCAGCCTAAGACCCCTAGCCATCTTCTCTACACGGATATGTGCGATTAGGTTGCCCCATGCTAATACTGTATATTGACATTCCACACTATTTTGAATATTTGTTACAACAAATAACAAAATACAAGAATATTGTTGGTCTACTGTGATTGCCGAACCGTGGATCAATGAACAAAGTCATAAGATTTCCTTGTGATCCAATTTCGACCCAACATGCTCTGCATGGATAAAGAGGCAACCTATTCACAAAGGCGACCTTATTGCACATACCAATGTATAGTAGAGGTGCCTATTCCCGATTAGGACCCCATTGGCAATCTTTAGGGTACCGCAGTTTCGATCAGGCTGGGATTGAATTTCTTATCACGTTGGGAATGAATTCCGATCGGTCCAGAACCAATAGTGCCATAACACATGTCCTGGTTTTGAGTGCTAAAGTGAGGAGGAATGAGCAGTTAAAATGAGCAGTGATGGCATACTCTAGACATTGGTAATATGTGCATGCCAACTTTTGGCTTCAAAAATTCACAGTAATTTCAATTCAAGGAATAACATTACCGAAAAATTTGCAGTCCTCCTAATTTCTATCTTCCTACATGGGAAAAAGAATTGCACCGCCTTATACTTCTCCGAATGTGGCGCAGAATCTCTTAAGTGATCGGTTATGGGCGTCTCTACTCTAGATATAAAGAGAACGCGGACTACGAGCTTAGTAACATTATAAACTTTGTTTAAAGACGAAGTTACAGAGCCAGTGTTATTGTCCCATAAACACCTGCATGAGGCTACATCAATGAGTGATCTCTTTAATAAAGCTGCCTGGAGGTGCAGGTGCTCTTGGAACTTACAATGAGGCTGCAGGAGACATTCCAACGAATTCCAGTCTAGCAGCCTGCTCCCCACCCAATCAATGAACGGGGAGAACCGACCGGTGGCTCCGGATGAACACCGGTTGAGTTCGAGAAGTAGCCAGCTGAAGTTCAAGACCTCAGGAGAATCACCGAGCATTCTAGAGGAATTTAGAGAATATACCTCAATTCTATAAAGAAAACCCGAGAGATATCAACATGTAAGCCGGTTGGTTGGACCTTAGAAACACTTGGATCTCAACCGATTAGGCCCAACAATCTCTGCGGACACTGCACCACTGCTCGGGAAGAACCGGCGGTTAGTTACCGATGAACCGGTTGAGTTTGAGAAATAACCAGTTGAAGTTGGAGACTGCAGCAGGATTACCGATCATTTTAGAGTAATCTATAGAATATACCTCAAATGAATGAAGCAAAATCGGAAGATGTCAACATGTAACTGGCTAGATTTAGAATCACTAGGATCTTGACCGACTACGCCCAAACACTTCCCGGGCACTGCACTGCACCCAAAGACAACCAAATGAGAGAGAGAAATCATGTCGTTGGGAGACTGCCACAGCAATGTTCCAACTCAGAATACAGTACCAGCAGTAGGTGTTATAGTTTGGCATCAATAGGGTTTTAAACGGCCCTGATGAGTCCTGGTGACTTGGAGATTGCTCCCTGCTTTATTATTGCTCCCAGTTACACAAACCTACAAAATGGCTGAGCTCAGGCCATCATGAAGGTATCACGGCAAGAATCAATGGGAAGTTTGACCGTAGAGGGCTCCGTATTCAACCCAAAACAAAAGGCATTATTTTTTTCCCTCAAGTTTGCCACATGTCAATCCTACATTGGTTGAGACTATCTTGAATCCCATGTGGAAACTACATTCGGGCACTAGTAAAGATGAAATAGAGCGCCCTCTGAATTTGATTGTATTTTGGGCGACAACCGCACAAGCCAAGACTTAGATGAAGGCTCTTTTAATTTTAATAAATTGACGACACATCTTAACAAAAGCGATTTTTCTTTTAGCACATCCAATAATGTTAGCCGCATGCCATTAATCACTATATTCGTTAATTTGAGACTTTCTCTTGTCTCAAATTAATATATGGACCACAACAACATGGTCTAATGTTTGGGTCGTCCTACCTAAACCATCTTGATATGAGTTCTTAATTGGGTTCTTGATGTGAACACCTGCTTCAAAGTATTTGCATCTTACAACATTCTCCAACATCTGTGTGGTTTTATCCATGTTCTTATATTTGTAATTGTCTCAAAATGCCGAAAAAGTCCCAAATTAATGAATATAGTGATATTACTACATAACGACATAATTGAAAGATAGGTAATCTTAGATCACTCCATTTTATTAGTAATCCACTTATCATCTACTTTCTAGGAGGAGGTCAAGATATTCAATATGGTTGAAGCCATAGAGCGTGACTTGGGGTTTGTGGTGTCTATATAACCTCATCCATCATGGATGAAGGGGCTTTAGTAAAAACAAGCGCCCTATAATGTTGAGGGCCACTTCATTTCAACTTGTCTCCATTAGACTTATTCGGGGTCTTTGATGTTGTTCATGGATTCAAATGCTCTAACTATATTTCTTACAAGCTATCAATAATTTAGTACATCTTCATCTTCGCAATGGATGAGTTTAGTACGTAGACACCATGAATCCCTAGCTACGCAACAAGAGGGAAGTATCTCATATGAGCGTGCCTCTCATTTATTCATTAGAAAAACTCTAAATTAGTATGTAGTGTGAAGTTTTTAAAATAATGATGATAATAACTTAATAGAAATGTTAGCTTTAAAGACCCAAATTAGTCAAGTCAAACATATTTGAGATGATCATTCGCAGACCTATAGATGGTTGAGTTTTTTAATATGTATGATTGAGAGGTACACTCGTATGCAACAATTTATGCTTGGTGCCTCGTGCACCATCACTCCCCACATTAAGTAGGTAGTGGGCATGGATATGACAAGCATGCCTAATGATTCGATCACTTATCTGCATTCAACACATGTGTTAAATGAATGGTGTGTGGTCAGGTGCGGGCTCTCCAAGAATAAACACCAAAAAGACACATGTTCATATGATATTGGATTGTGTGCCACGTATGTGCTCCAATTTTGTAAATCGATCTAAGCCTAAGAATCAATACAATTTGAGGGACCTCCCTAGGGGTGCAATAGATTTCCATATCTGTAGCACATGGGTGCACAACATGGTTATTAATTATGATTATGATTTATAAAATGTACACATGATTAGTTTTTTTCCTTTTCAATGTATATGTTTATGAATATGTTATGCTTTATGGAGCATTGGCCCCAGACGTAAACTTACAACAAGGGCATACATATATAGAATGTTAGGTAGGGCTTGACTTGAACTTAATCATCCAATATCTTCATATTTCAACCAGTCTATGCATGGCTCATCCACCGTCATCGCAAATCATCAGAGCTATTCGTGACCAATAATGTACATTTGGGAGGGTATAGAAGATGCATTGGAAGTTTAGAGATCCAATTTCCTTATATATGGTTAGCAAATCCAAATCGTCCACATGGCCATGGGTAGGAGATGGTGAATGGACATTGCATGACGGTGTAAAAACACTAAAGTTCCTTTCCCTTTTCTTTAGAGCTCCAATAAACCACATGTATCAACTTTCAAATATGGAAATAGCGCTACCTATGTTGGCATGAAAAGTGAAGTGGCTCAAGGTGGACTTATGATTTAACCGCCACATCATGGTAGGCTTGAAAACGGTATTGCGTTGGCTACAATGATATTTGTGGTAGGAACCCATTTGTATGAATTACATCTAATGCAGGAAAGAGTCTTACATGACTTCATGAAGTAATAATGTAGTTAGGTTTCGTATAAATTTCATAGGCCTATTTATCTTGTATACGAAAGGTATAGGATTACCTCTTTATTTAATTTATGTATCATATATATACTTCTTGTTATTTCTCAGTTATTAGTCTGTATGTATACCCCTTCTTTTATTCACCCAAAAAATGTACATAGGGGTTTTGAAAGGAAGGCGTGATGTATACTTTTAGTGGAGGGTCATAGGTACACCCCTTGGGGCAAACTTGTATGTTTATTCAAGAAAAGGAAGGAATGTTCACTTTCATAATGAACTCCATATATTCATATGAGCTCCAAAAAATACATCGAGTATGGATACTGCCTCAATTTGAATTTGTTAATCATCTTGTATGGAATGTGACCTTATTGTGGGTACTTCCAACATTTTAGCATGTGGGGATATGAGAGTATTTCTAACACTTTACTTAAGAGAGTTATAAATCCAAATGAAGAACATGAGAGCTGAACTTGCTAATTTTGGAGTCCATATGAATATCTTCTAAATTTATGAACTCCTACATGCTACTCATAGATTTGCATAAAAATCTTTTGTTCCAATGCATACACTTCAACATTTGATATGTACCTACATGCCATACACCATTTAAGGTCACTAACCATTTTTGGTTGACATACCTCACTAATTATGTGTTCCTGATCTTTTAGTTCCTTTACTAATTTGAGGTATATTCTCTAGATTCCCCCAAAGCAATCAATAATATTCCTGAACTCTTGAACTTCAGCAGGTTATTTCTCAAACTGGTTCATCGGTAACTAGTTGTGGGTTCTCCTCATTCATTTCATTGAAGCAAGCTAACCATGAAAAGTGTTTGTTTAAGGCCCATAACCTTGAGACACAATTGAGTGTTAATGTGGCACTGCAGCTGCACACATGCACACTTATGATTTTGAATGGGTTTTGAACAAGCAATTAGTATAAGATGGATTAGTGTATTCAATTTGAGGTATTAGTCATTTTCCTCGTAATTTTGGGAGTTAAGTGTGGATCTAAGAATGGACACCAGAAACATATGTGTTGAAAAGAGATTGGATTATGTGTTTAGCATTTGTTAACCATTCTATGCTCAATAGTTAACATTATTGAGGGGACCTATATGATCATTTAATAAGAAAAAGAATCTTCATTTTGAGGATGAAGCTATTCAAATGAACTTCAAAAATGTGAGGAAGATGCCTATGTGCATGATTTGGATTTGGATTTGCTAACCATCTTGCAATATTTGCGTGTTTCGTATCTTATTAGTCCCAAGCTAAAAGTGTCCATTTAAGGTGCCCCACTTACCTTACTAGGTGTCTGATCAAGATAAGTGTGGGCGTTTTAGCCCTACTTTACCTCAAGGTCGATGAATCTCAAATGCTTACTTTTTCTTATTAGCCCACTTGTCCTAGGACATGTTTACACACAGTTAGCCACTTCTCCTCATGACTTTTAGAGCTCCTATGAACATCTTATTCATTCTCAAAGTGAAATGTTTTCATGCTCATTGAATGGTCATATAGGTCCCCCCAATTAAGTTGACCATTGAGCTCAAAATGGTTATCATATTTCGAGCAAACAATCCTATCTCCTCTAGACACATGATGCCTTTTGGGCATCCATTTTTGGCACCACACCAAACCACACACCACTCAAATATATTAGGTGATTGAATAAGAGAAAGAACCAAATTAGGCACGTCTATCTTAGTACAAATTACTCGATCCTGAGAAGCAATCGAGTGGTAATGTGGCCGTAGTCGTCCACACTCGAGTGAGGTCCCCTCAATTACGTTGACCACTAAGCACAAAATGTTTATTATAATTTGAGCAAACAATCCAATCTCTTCTAAACACATGATGTCTTTTTGTTATTTGTTTTTGGAGCCGCACTAAACCGCACACCACCTGAAAATACAGAAGTGTCCAAAGAAGAGAAATAACCAAATTAAGCACGTTTACCTTAGCAATAACTAATCAATCCTGAGATGCATTTGAGTGGTAATTAATGTGGCCATAGTCATCCACACTTGAGTGAGGTTCCCGCAATCATGTTAACCATTAAGCTCGGAATATATTTATCATATTTTGAACAAACAACCCAGTCTCTTCTAAACACACGTCTTTTTCACTTGAACCCACACCGAACCACACACCACTTGAAAATATATAGGCGTCCACATAAAAGAAGCAATTTAGGCACATCTGCCCTTAGTACTAATTAATCAATCCTGAGATGCATTTGAGTGGTAATGTGGCCATAGACATTCACACTTGAGTGAGGTTCCCGCAATTATGTTAACCATTAAGCTCGGAATATACTTATTATATTCTGAACAAACAACCCAATCTCTTCTAAACACACGTCTTTTTCACTTGAACCCACACCGAACCGCACACCACTTGAAAATATATAGGCGTCCACATAAGAGGAGTAACCGATTTAGGCACATCTGCCCTTAGTACTAATTAATCAATCCCGAGCCGCAATTGAGTGGTAATGTGGCCGTAGTCATCCACACTTGAGTGAGGCGGATGACGCGAGAGCCGTTCCATCAGTCAGAAAGTGTCCATGATAGGACCACGACCCTGCACCCCCCGGACCGGACTATGATACGACGCTAACTTCCACATCACGTCCCCGCCTTCCCTTGCCTTCCAGTTGCATTCCTTGCCTTGCTTGGCTACAAGAAGCTTGTTTCTTGCGAGCATATATACCTATCAGCAAGTGTTATATATGTCGAAGGTGTTGTTGTACTTGTAGTGGTCGGACGAGCCAAGCCGGCATGATTACTTGCAGCTCAGCTCATCTTGCAAAAGCTGAAGAAATCGTCCGGAGCTTCGAAAAGCACTTTGTACCTTTCACCAATTGGATGAGTTCGGCTCAAGTACGGGTGGCTAAATTATCAACCAGCCAGCCAGCCAGCCAGCCAGCCAATTCGATCCAATAGCCGTGGCCCGTCACTTAAAACATTGTATGCGCAGTTGATTATGCGATTAATCTAAGTATCCGGTAATCGCTTGACTCCCAATATCGGTAGTACCAGACCCCATAGTGGAGGAAGCAGGCAGTGTTGCGAGTGCATCCAACATTCTTGCAGGTTCTTTATTGGTCCAGTCCTGCAGATTGGGAGTCAACATTGTAAAATGGAGCTGCAATCCGTGCGTTTCGGAAGCATTGGAAACAAATTTGTTGTCGAAAACTTCTACAAGCTTGAGTGGACACATTCTACCAACGGGATTCAAAATTGTCCACCTGGTCAGGCACGATGGGGATTGCTATGCAGTGTAGCTCACTATCGTTGAAGCTTGCACTCTACACCGAATTAGACATGAATGGGACCCTAAATATGCCCAGCCAATCCATCTACACCCCGACGGAAACCTTATGAAACAGGTGCCAATCATATTACCAAAAACAACTGCCCACATACCTATCCCATAAATAAACGAACACCAATCACTCGTGCACCCTACAATAGTTGCCTCCTCAAGACACCCCCACAAAAAAACACCCAACAAAGTTTTGCTCGTAACTATGACCCAACAGACAACCCAAACAACGAAACAAGCCGCCGCCACAACGGTCCCCGAGGCCCTCTCTGTTCCCCAAATGAGACCACCTCCGACATGAGGAGGCAGTAGCACTTGGCCCAAAGCCTAAGTCTATGACTCGGGTTTACATACTCAGACCTCAACCTATGCTCAAGGGTGACACGTGCCTTCCATTCACACCAACATCGAGAGACGCTTCATCTTGGGCATTAGCCTTCCTAAGTCTATGACTCGGGTTTACATACTCAGAGCTCAACCTATGCCCAAGGGTGACACGTGCCTTCCATTCACACCAACATCGAGAGACGCTTCATCTTGGGCATTAGCCTTCGAGCCTTCGACTCGTATGTAGCAAATGTTGAACCCGGACCTCCCCGACGATACACCACGGCACTAACCAATCAGCTTACTCAGCCTCAAGGTACTCCAATTCCACCCACCTAATCCTTTAAACACCCTACCCATATCCCCCTCGCTCAAAGTTTCACCTGGATGACATCTTGGTTACTTGGTACCTATTACAGTTATAGATAGAGCCTACCCATGAAAGAGGGCGGTAGCTTGCGTACGAATGAGGCTCTTCCTTCATGCTTGCTCCAAAAGGAGCCAGTTTTTATGTCTTTCTGGAGCTGGGTCTCTTGTAGGAAAAAGAGAGGCTAGGAGAGTTGGGTGGATTGAGCAGACACTAATGTGCAAGATATTCATAAGGAACTACATTGCACTTGATGATATTATGATAAGACATAATATATTACAGCAAGCAATACAAGGTTATGATTTCCAACTTCGCAAGCAGTAGCACTTGACCCTTAGCCTAGCTCCATAACACCAGTTTACATATGTGCTCAGTCTATCGTCAAGGGTGACAAGCGCCTCTCACTCGCACCAACATCATCATCTCTATATATGTATACATACGCCACCAAAAACTATTGGATTTGGCACATACTACTGTTCAGGGTGATAAAAAATTGGAGTGAGTACATTGCTCTTGATAGCAACTCTTGTAACACAAAAATAACAGCAAGCAATTCATGGCTATGACTTTGATTGCAATTGCAATGACAGCCTCATCGCAGCCATCATTAAGCTACTTAATCATCATGACATATGACCTGCTGAAAGATTGTGAGACCACGATGGAGATTGAATAGTTGAGAGACTCCTCAATGAGGGTCAGTGATGAATATATACATTTTATGATGAAGAGACTACGAGAATCTGGTAGCAGCTTAATAGCTGAAAAGGAAACACATGAGAGACTCAAGCGGAGGATGCTTGCAGCTTGGTGGCAATGATATAATTTGATGATGCATGCTTGCTTGCTCCAGTGTTTGCTACTGTGAAAATATTGATGAAAGTTCCCGGCAAATATTCCAATCGGCAGAGACATCTTCTCCTCCTACTGACACTCACTTCGTTTCTACCAAAATTTTCCAACCAACCCAAAGCTAGTCTTTTCTTCAGAGTAAACTTCCTGTGTGGAGAAAAGATTTTGAATCTTGTTGTCGCCACCACCAGGCATCATCATTGAGACCTCATTACCCACCTGCTGGGGTTTTGTATTGTGACGGCGATGTGAAGGTGATGGGAGAAGTTGAAACCTAATTGCATGAAATTAGGGCAAACCTTCGGAGATGCTGGTGATGTGTTGTTCATTTGTTGCAGCCTAATCCCAACCCTGTGGTCACGGAAAAATAACCTGCGATCTGTTGCTGTTGTGCAGGGGGTTAGGGCCGGTGGGAACCATTCGGTCCGACTCGAAGTGGGATGACTTCCGTGGGAACCGATACTTCGCAAGAATTTCTCGAGCTGGCGATGATGATGATCCTGCTTTGGACCTACCCTCCTGCACCGACTCAAAATTAACCTTCCTCGACTTCCCTTGGCTGTCACGTTGCTGCACCAGTTTTCGTGACTTCGGTCGTTGATGCCTCCGAACACTGACCTGTACAACAAAATTTTCTATTGTAAATAACTTCCTACTTGTGAAATCTGGTGCCCAATCTCGAAGGTACATGTTCCGGTAGCACACCTTCAATGGAAAATGAGTGTTGCTGCAACCAGAAATTGGATGCACAAAGAAACGGACCTTCAACATCTTGGACGTTTTGAGGGAAGTTCGACAAAGTGGAGTCACGTTTACCTCGGGAATGAGATCGCCCAAATTGAGAGGCACTCGTTTGTCGACCGAAGCTCCTGAATTTCCCAAATCTTCTCTTGTGGTTATCATTCTGGCTGCCACCAATCACAAGAAAACAACAGGCTTTGAGCTACCAAGTTCCCTCCCTCCCTCTCTCCCCCCCTCTCAACAGGATGAAGGGATGTGAACTCCACCCCTCCACTTTGAAGCTATGGAGACACTCACTGCTAACCCAACCCGAGCGAATTGCAAAAAGCTCAAACCGCTGCCCTCACCCTAAAATAAACATGGAGTAAAGTAATTCAAGCTAAAACCAACTATCCGTCATGTGGTATGAATCAATTAATGTTTGTGTGGATGCAGGGGTAGCGTGTACACCAGAAGCAGTGCAAGGTACAACAATGGCCTACCGATGTCTCCCCACCCTGCCCATTAATTCCAATTGAGCCCTCCGTGTCTCGATTTGGATCTAGAATACCTATCTGGTATGGAACTACTACAATCTGCTGCGCTCAGTAATTGGTCTAGGTCTCACATTTCTGTCCCGAATTGTCTCCTCCTCCTCCTCTCTCTCCCCCTATTGGTTGCGATATTGGTTCCGAATTAGGAGTGCATACCTGATGGAGGCTGGAAAAGAGGCTGGCTGGGAGAGATGAGAGCGATGAGTGTGAGCAGCAACACTAATGTAAAGCTCCAGCAGACCGCCATCGTCTGTATAAATTAGTAGCTTCAAGCACAAGGCTATGCAGCAAATACTAAATGATCAATGTTTGTGGTGCACTTGTTGCAGCTGTTGTCACTGTCGACTGCCTCCTAAGTTTCAAAACTCTCAAAAGCCAGAAACACCAACTTGAAAAATTCAAATTGCACCGGCGCAACTTGTACTCCTCCTCTACTCTTCTCAAGTAGCTCAGAGTGGTTATGTGTCGGAGTATTGGAGTGGCTCTCCAAGTGGAGTAACTACGGTAACTGTTTAATCCGAGTATTGGAAGCTACGGAGAGATCCAACTTGCAGCTGGAATCCATACCACCGCGCATAAAGCCACGAGTCTACTTGACATCCTTGAATGGCCGCAGCAGTAGTAGTTGGCTGTTTCCTCTCTGCATATTTTTCTGCTTCCCCGCAGCAGCTAGTAGATAGCCGATCGACAGCTACAGCCTGGCTATCTATGCTATGTCGATCACAAAGCTCATGGCAAGCTAACCCCGGCGGCAGCAGCTGCCAACAAGAGATTCAAGTCCACCAAGTAGCTGCCAGCCATATCTGTATGACTGTTTCCAATCAATCCAATCAGCGCAATGCAGGAAGAAGACCATGACACCACCTCATCATAATTTGATCCCACTCGGAGCTCCACACTTAACCACCACCATACTTTGCACTTCCCGAAACCAAAATACTAGTGTAGCATCGTCACCAAAAACAACAACAACATTCCCGCCTGCACATTGCCACCTCCTGAGGAGTACGAATTCACCACCGGCGCCCGGGCTGTATAATACGCGTGCACCGATCAACTGGCTCGTAGCCCCAGCTCCCTGTCAATCTCGGAGCTGCCATGAATTCATCACTACAACTGTACCGACTTACTCCCCCTCGCCAGTGATCACCATCTAATTAGGTGCCACTTGTATCCGCCTCCTGCTGTGATTCTCCCTTGGCACTCTCCAATGAGAAAATCCTATGCAAGTAATTGGCAGGCTGAGTCTACTAGTTTGTGGGTAGGCCGCCACTCGTCCTGATCGCGCAGTGGTGTGTCAAGTTTAAAGTGAACGTCAAGTTGTTGTTGCAACGTTTGGCGCTCTCCTGTGATGATGGTGATGATGAATGATGCAAGGGGGGAGTGGGGAAGAGTAGTGTGTCTGCTGCGGACAAGGCAATGGAGAGGAGAGGAGAGAAGAAAAGAGGAGAGTGGGGTGGAGTGGAGGGAAGGGAGAGTGGAGTGGAGTGGAGTGGAGTGGGGCGGCAGCAGTAGCAGCAAGCAGCAGCAGCAGCACAGGAGGAGGCTCAGAGAGAATCTTATGATGGAAGTGTTGTCCCTGGCACAGCCTCTCTTCCTCTCCTCCACCTCCACCATGACCAGGGACCACGCCAATGAAGCTACTTACAGATGAGCCAGTTGATTTTGAGGAATAACATGTTGAAGTTCAAGAATTCATCTAGGAAAGGAAAGTTACGGATCGCTTTAGAGGAATCTATGGACTATATCTCGAATTTATTGGAGAAAAACCAAAAGATGTAGCCCGTAGGACTTGGAAACACTAGGATCTCGACCAATTATGCCCAAAAATCTCCGCGGACACTGCCAGTGATCACCCCAATGAAGGAGGACGGACCGCTAGTTACAGACGAGCTAGTTGATTTTGAGGAATAAGGTTGAAGTTCAAGACTTTGTCTAGGACAGGAAAGTTACGGATCGCTTTAGAGGAATCTATGGACTATATCTCGAATTTATTGGAGAAAAACCAAAAGATGTAGCCTGTAGGACTTGGAAACACTAGGATCTCGACCAATTATGCCCAAAAATCTCCGCGGACACTGCCAGTGACCACCCTGATGAAGGAGGAGGACGGACCGCTAGGTACTGATGAACCGGTGCAGTTTGAGGAATAACCAGCTGAATTTCAAGACTTTGTCTAAGGAAAGTTACCGGTTGCTTTAGAGGAATCTGCAGAATATAACTCAAATTATCAAAGAAAAACTGAAAGATCACACATGTAACCGGTTGGACTTGGAAACACTAGGATTTTGAGCAATTATGCGCAAAAAATCTCCCCGGACACTGCAAGTGAACACCCCAATGAAGGGAGAGAACTGACCGCTAGGTACCGATGAACCGGTGGAGTTCGAGAATAAACCGGTTGAAGTTCAAGACTTCGACTAGGAAAATCACTGATCATTTTAGAGGAATCTGTGGAATATGTCTCAAATTATTAAACTGAAACTGAAAGATCACAACATGGAACCAGTTGGACTTGGAAACACGAGTATTTTGACCGATTATGCCCAAAAATCTCCCCAGACACTGCCAGTGGCCACCCCAATGGAGAAGGAGAGCCAACTGCTAGTTACAGATGAACCAGTGGAGTTTGAGGAATAACCGGTTGAAGTGCAAGACTTAAGGAAAAAATACTGATCATTTTAGGGAATCTAGAAAATATATCACATGAGAAATACACATTACCACTACAAGTATATTATTATGAGACATGGGCAACACGTCTTATGTTGATGAAAATTGTCATGTGTCACTGAAAAATCTATGGTCGGGGACCAATGGTTTATCGAATATGGATGTACCTCTCATCCATCCAACATAAAAACTTGATTTCCTATGGATTTGTGGTTGGTTCATCTCAAATGAATGATTGGACTAGACTAATTTGGGGCCTTTAGAGGTAATTCTTGTGTCAAATCCACTAAAGTAAAAACAATAGTGTCCAGGTTGCATGCCATGTCAAGGCTTTTATGTCAGATGAATGAGAGGTATGCTCATATGCGAAAATTGCCTCTTGGTGAGAGTCGAGATCCCTCGTACTGAAAGGGAGAGACACAGTGAGGAAAGGTAAATAGATGCAAGAGACCAACTCACATCTGCTATGATATGGGTAGTTTATAATTTCTTCATGAATGTTTTTTTTTGGGGGGGGGAGGGGGGACATGAACAAATGGTAAAACCACACAATTTCCATAATGAAAAAAGGAGACTCGATGAGGACACATAGATAAAACTGACATTATTCAATTACTCTTCTTAATCAAACACTGATACTTGAGTGGTGTGAGGTGAGGTGTGGATCTAAGTTGAGCATGAACACCAAAAATACATGTGTGTAGAAACGATTTGATTGCCACGTGCTCAAAACTCTAGACTCAATAATCAACCTAATCGGGGGTCCTATATGTATGTGATTATTCAAGAAGAAGAGAATCCTCACTTTGACAACAAACAAGATACCTTTTCATGTGAGTTCAATGTATGATTATAACCTTGATTAGGATTTGGTAATCATTTCATATTGATTACATATTTTACTTAGTGTGATAGGTGGAGTGTGCTAAAGGTAGAGGGAGCTAATTCCGAGCCCTACCCAAATTCATCCCCTAGGTCACCCTCGCATTCCAATATCTCTATGCAACCTAAATCCATCTCATTGTAAGTACTGTACTTGGGATCATAGTACTTGTAAAGTTATTGATAGGAAGTGTCATTAAAAGAGCTAACACAGTGGCATAAAATTCCATTTGACACTAAATGCAATATTTAGTGTAGTGAGGTTGGGCATTGATTGGACAAGTTAGTGGCTCCTTGGGGCCCACAAAGGCTAATTAGAAATGTAGTTAGTGGCACATGATGCATGAGATGGCAGATAGCATCGAAGTTAGTAAACTTGGTGTGTTGGGTTATGGACGGATTGAGCCGTATGGGGGTCCTGTTCATAAGGTTAACATGGACGATTCTAGGCCCACGTGTTAGAAATGGGGACGGATGGATTTAGCTTGTGGCAAGCATCCAGGGCTAGACTCCCCCTCTTTGAGTTGGGCCCCCACCACTATTACCAAGGATGGGGGCTCTAGTAAAAACATGACCCACATAGGTTTGTCATTTTGTCATCTCAAGTGGGTCCCCCTAGACTAAGTTGGGCCTCTAGTACTAATTCCAAAGTCCAATTTTCAAAATTAAAAAAAATAAAATCTATATGCTATAGTAGAAATACCCAAGTTTTTTTTTGAGACAGAAGGCCGACAAGCCAACGCCAAAGCACATGAGGCAGTTGACCACCTGGCAAGTTTTCCGTCAGGTAGAGAGGAGATTTCACAGCCGGGATTCGAACCGCCAACCTCTTCCTTGAGACTTGGGTATCCCTCCACCATCATCCGGTAGTTTAGGGTCATCTCGGACCAAAATACCCAAGTTTTAGGGGGTCCAACTTAAAGAGGTGAGCGTCCAACCCTAGTTGTGGCAAGCTAACTTAGGGTTAGGATGGATCGGGGCTATAAGGAACTTGCTTTGTAGTTAGGTAGTGCCCTAGTCAAGACCCCCCCCCCATATGATGGCTTTGAGAAGCTACTACATGTGGTGACAATAATTGCTTACTATATACAAGTGTAATGATAATATATATGTACATATGACAATGTGGTTATATTTGCTAAAGCATGTATGCCATCTCTTATACGATTGGATCCTACGTATAGGCTAAATTAGCCAAAGGATTGGTTTAACCACCGTTATTGTCATATAATATTAGTCCCCAATGACTATAATATCTATTCTTATTAGGGTTTGCATTTTATTCTAGGTTTTTCCAAACTCGAGGCTCTTGAAGTGCTCATCAGCTCCCTTCAATTTTGCTCTCCGGATGATGAATTTAGGTGTTATTATTACCTTAGCTTCAATGAGGTGTGTTTTAGGGTCATATTATTATAAGTTACATCATATGGATGAAAAACATTCAATAATTTTCTCATTGGAAAGTGAAAGTGGTTTTTATATGTAATAAAGGCTTCTTTTTCTCATGATTTATATTTTGTGCATGTAGTGGAGGCATTTTTCATGTTAAACTTTAAAGCTTCTTATATGTACATGAGTATATTTTATTATCTTTCATTAGTACGTATACATGTGTTTTCTCTATAAATCTCTCATATATAGAGGGTTTTTATTTCATAGTCGCCCACATACAATGAACGGGGAGAGCCAACTGCTAGTTACAAATGAACCGGTTGAGTTTGAGAGGGGACTAAAACAATAAGAATAAAGAATTAAAGATTATTTTTTAAACAAACACAAAAAAAAACTCCAATGTTTGCACTGGTGTGAATGTGAGCCCGTTAGCCTTGTACCGATCATGGCTAGCCATGATGCAAGATAAGGTGATACACCTTCCTCTCGGAAGGTGGGCTCTATTACATAGTATAAGGGGGGGTGTCTAAGGCTAGTGACTTTAACCCAATGTTTTAGGGGGGGAGGGGGAATTTAGTGTTTTAGGGCATAGTGTGCAATTGGGGTTGGGGTACGTGAGGGGCCAAAGGATATCTTTTGTATGGTTGCCCATGTATTGTGCATATCAAAATTTGACGGTTTGTGTGATTTGGGCGTCTAAGATTCCCAAGGCTTTCTAGAAGTTGTTGAATAATTTATGGTTAATGTGATCATTTGAAAGCCATTTATCCATGTATGTGAATTTGTGTTTGGCGGTGGAGGTTTCATGTTCCTTATGTTCTTTGTTAATAAATATGTGGAGGTTGCGGACAACGCCATCATATGTAGCGGTTGGGCAACTTGCTAGCCAATAGAGGGTAGAGTGGGCTATGTGTATTTGTGGGGTAAGAATGGGTTTGTCCTTATGACCTCCCTTTGTTTGCTAGAGTGTTTGCTTTCTAGTTCCTGGCGATTCATGTGTGGGCCTAGACTTTGTGGATGGAGATTTTGTAGGTAGTTCAATATATTTGGTCTATAATTGTTGCTATGAGGAGTTCGTTTGGGTGTCTAATGTGGTTGTTGATTAGGAATATGCTATTGAGGTTATCCATAAATATATAGGTGTACAGGTGGGTGGTTTGTATGGTTTTTATGGCAATTAGGATGGCATTGAGTTATGCTTGGAGGATGTTTTGATATTTGGAAAGCCTTTTTGATATTTGTGAGTTGTTGTTAGGGCTATAGATTCCTGATCCAACTATATGTCCTTCTATGTTGCCATTGGATTTTTTGGTGGGGGGGGATATAGGATCCATTTGTGTATATGCATTGTTGTGGGTTATACTTGAGAGAGTGGGCACGTTGATATTCATTTGGTAGGGGTATTGTGAAGATTATCCTTAAAGACAAACTATTATGGGTGCAGTCTATGAGTGTGAGAATTTGATATTATATGGTGTGGGGTGGGTTGGTTTTGGTGGGTATCTATGTGGATGTGGTGGATTTTTTGTAAGATATTTTGAAGGTCTTGTGGGATGTGTGTGTTGCATGAGGGGTTTGTTTGGTTGTGGATGTAGATTATGGATGTGAGGGATGCTTATGTACATTGGTAATACTTTGGCCATTATGGGGTAGGGTTGTAGCACATAATATTAGATGGGATAGTTGCTAAAGTGTGAGTTTAAAAAATAATCGGTCGAAGGTCAAGACTTTAGGAAAACTACAAATTTTTATAGAAGATTTTAGAGAATATACCTCAAATTAATAAACCAAAATTGAAAGATGTCAACATGCAACCAGTTGGACTTTGGAAACACTATGACCTCGATCAATTATGCCCAAAAATCTCCATGGACACTGCACGCGCAAGTCATTTAGGTTTCCATTGAAGAGTCCACCCCTTCGGAAAACCTTTTAAAAACGAGAGTGAAATGTGCTTCAAGAGGGTAAGTTAGAATTAGTGAGGAGAGGTAGAAGAAAGAGATTTACCTTAGCACTGCAAGGATATGGGCATAACATTATTCAAATCCATAACAATGTTTTGTGGGACTGACATTATTCTAGGGAATATTCCCCACATTCAAACTGAATGTGAAAATATCCAGGAATGTTCCTTGGAATATTGTCAGTCCCACAAAACACTGTTATGGATCTGAATAATGTTTTGGGCACTTGGCTCATGCATCAATCTTTTTATATGAGTGTGTTCCAAACCTGTGGATCCATCTTTTAGTTGCGTGACGATTCACAGTCTGAGCCAGGTATGTGGGTGTTATTCAGTTACTTTTCTCTCTTCACCCACTTCTCATAGGATATGAAATACAAAATTAGTGTGAGATGATTAGCAAATTCAAATCATGCTCGTAGTCATTTGTTTCATAATTTTCGGAGTTCATATGAATATCTTATTCATTATCAAAGTGAAGATTTTTGTCTTCATTAAGTGTCATATAGGTCCCCCCAATCATGCTGATTGTTGAGCCTAGAATGGTTAGCATATTTTGACCAAGCAATCCTATTTTTTAAAACACATATATGTTGGATGAATGAGAGGTATGCTTAGTATATGATAATTCTCTCTCTCTCTCTCTCTCTCTAGAGTAATGTTATGTAAGGTAAACGTGTTTGATTCAATCACATATTTCAATTAGTTGCCTATGTTTGAGTGGTGAGTGGATCTAAGAATAGATACCAAAAAGACATGCGTTTAGAATAGATTGGTCTACATGCTCAAAATGTGTTAACTTTTTAGGTTTAATAGTTAGCTTAAATGGGAGCAGGAAGGAGAACTACATGGTCATTTTATAGCTTGAACACTTGCGACTTTAAAAAATCATTGTGGCAATATTGGAAATTATATATTTTCATTAATTGTTGTAAAAATCTCATATCACAATCTCATACTCAAGAAATTCCTAACTCTATTGAGAATCATTGCTTAAGATCCACCCAAATCCCACATGCAAATTATGCCTGAGTCATGGTTTGACATCATGGTAGATGAACTAAGAAGCACCTCAGAATGGCATAGAGTAAACTCTAAAACAAAAAGAGGAATTTGAAAAGAGTGCAGGAATTTTAAGTGGATTCTCCCGATTTGTGTGTAATTGGCAAGTCTTGGAGGGGTTTTTATTGAATTGAAGTTTTGACAAGTTTCATTTATAGATGAGAATCTTCTTATTTTTTTGCCACTTATATGCACATTTCTTATCTAGACACTCTTTGCTCCTCTCACCACTTGTGCACTCTCCAACTAGAAACAAACTAAAGAAACAAACTAAAGAAACAAACTCAATTTAAGTTAATCAAACTTTGTAGCCTTCGAATAGAAGTAAGAGGGGTCAGTTCATCATGAAGCTTAGTGTTTTTTGGGCCACTGACACAGGTGTGCAAAATGATGAATGTGGGAGATTGAGGAAGTGGGGTGTGAGCCCAATTATGTGCACACATTTCAAGTTAACCTTAAAAGTACCCAAGCACACGGAATTGCATTTCTGTTTGAGTTAGTTAGAAGTTGGAAGCATTGGAGTTTTAAAATGATTTAAGTTAGTTAAAGTAGGGTAGTGTGACTGCGTGTTATGAAAATGAAAAGAAAACCAAAACAAGTAGTTAGTGTGTTTAGGTGTTAGGGATGCTTAAGCTCAAGTGGCTTGTGCCCAAATTATTAGCAAATTAGGACTTGATTGCTAGTCTTTTAAAGGAGGGAGTGGGTTGATACATGTGAATTGGCTGAATTAGGCTAGGTCCTTGTTGGTTGGGTGTAAGGTTTTGTTCATTAACTGCCTTGTCACTGTTAGTTAAAGGGGGGGCCTCTTTGTGAGGATTAGACCCTGGATTTCCGACTCCAGGAGGGGGGTCCAGGGGATGTTCGGGTTACGGGTTCGAGGGGGAGAACTCGGCAGAAGAGCTGTGTGGCAGCAGGTGCGGCCAGGAGGTTAGGCTTGAGATCAGTTCAGGCTTAGAATCAGTTAGGCTTGAGATCAGTTCAGGCTTAGAATCAGTTAGGCGTGAGATCAATTCAGGCTTAGAATCAGTTAGGCGTGAGATCAGTTCAGGCTTAGAATCAGGATGGGCTTGAAATCAGGGTAGGCTTCGAAAGGATTCAAAGCTAAGTAGAAATCAGGCTTCGGCCAATGTGCGACTGCGAAGGAATTCAGAGCTAAGTAGAAATCAGGTTTCGGCCAATGTGCGACTGCGAAGGGATTCAGAGCTAAGGAGAAATCAAGTTTCGGCCAAGGTTGAGCTGCAAGGTGACTCAGAGCTGGGCTTTAAGCCAGGAGCTTCAAAGTTGTGGCTGAGGGGGATTTGAGCTGGGACTGCAAGCCAGAAGTGTAAGTGAATTTAGCAGCTGGAAGATTGAAGGTGAAGCTATTGGGAAAATGTTGAGGTTCTAAGTTGGGTTTAGAGTTGCAAGGTCTCAGTATCCAGCAATGTAGTAGGGCAGGGAGTGGGAATTGTAAAGGATATAGTTAGGCAGGGTTTAATGTACTTTCAAAATGTGGGAAAATGCCTTAGGGCTTAGGAGCTAGATTACTTATTCCGATAGCACATGCAATATGTAGAAGATTAGAAGAGGAAAAGGATGTTGTGTGGCTGTATGTAATAATCATCATAGGTGCATAAGTATTTTTCAATGCTAATGCCTTATGGGGTTTAATAAAAAGAGTGTGTTTTGTATTTAAATTCATTGGAGCATGAGCATAGAGTTTCCGAGGCTAAGAGTCAACAAAGACATGTGAGCCATAGACTTCCACTTGGACTACAGACGCATAAGGGTGGGGGTTTATGGCTGACATGGGGGTTCAAGTCATAGGTTGTTTACATATGGACCACAAAGTTGTCCCATGTCACATGGCGTTTTCCCATGGTCGCACTCCCATGGTAAGAATTTTGAAATATTGCAAATTTTAAAGCCTTTGGGCCCCTCACTAGATGTAAACCAAACGTGGACCAAGAGGAGTGACCATGCACCAAAAAATGCATGTACTACTTTTTTTTTAACATATGCCGAAAAAGGGCAATTTTGAATTTTTCATGAATTTTATCTTCTCCCCTTCTTTCCTCTTAACTACGGTAACTTTTGCCAAAGAGAAAATAAACAATGATAAAAAAAATTAAAACGGCATTTCTTTGCCATGGTTGCCTGTCTTTTGTAGCGAGAGAACCCATTTTGCCTTTCTCACCGCAAAACTTGTTGGACCATGACAATGGATAATGTAGGCTTGACAATAAACCTTTTGAAGACCTCAAATTCCATGATAACTGTCAGATTTTTTTTCCTTGATGTAAACGGAAGTGGTCACGGGACAAGTTCAACGGCCAATCACATATTTTAGAAGAGCAAGGGATGACTTCATGGTCCATGATGTAACAACCCCTTCCCTTAGTACTGACATTTGAGTGACTTTATGGTTAACTCTTCTCATGGGAAAAAACTAAACTTGCCAAACACTACACTAAATAGGATATTTAGTGTTTGATTATATTTAATGTCGTTACCACCCTACCCTGCTCAACACTAATTTTCAATTCTTTGACAATTAGTGTTAGAAGATATGCTGGAAATCTCCTTTTATCATTGTTATTTTTCTTCATATCCTTACTAACACTAAATTCAAACATGTAACTTCCACATATTACCATAGTTGATAGCTAGTGTTTGAGTTTATATTTAATGTTACTTACTTTCATAGGGTTATTGACATTTAGTGTATGCATTCGTATTTAGTGTATCGAACACTAAATATCCTATTTAGTGTAGTTCATCTCGCATTTAGGGGTTGAAGACAAATTGGAAGACAGCACAAACCCATCCTCTGTTGCAGCAGGAGTACTCTGTTGCAGAACTGCATTGGCAGAAGCAAGAAATTAACTCTTCCAACATAATTGGAATTATAGTTTGCCGCAGTCACAAATGTACTTGCAATATAGACTATGATAACATGGAGTTCAATTTGTGCAAGTAGGGTGAGAGTGGCTATAATCCTCTTTGAAGAAAGTAGCATTAGGTATACGGGTGTTATTTGGTTCCTTTTCTTATAATTGATTGGTGTGTGGTGTCGGCGAGGATCCAAGAATGAACACCATAAAAAACACATGTGTTGAAACATATTGGACTATGTCTTCACATTTTGCAAAGTACTCCACATTCAATAGTGAACACAATTGGAAGGACGTATATATTTAGTTAAGAAATTAACAAACATGCACTTCCAAAAACCATAAGTGAATCATGGGAGGTCCGATTTTCCATCTGAATTTGGCTAACACTTTGTTGTGGATATGCTAACGCAACACAAGTTTGGTTGTGTAAATCTAATTGGCAGAAGTTGGAGAACACGAAAGACTAAGTGAAGGAGACCCACATTTTTAGGATGGTCATCATAGGTGGGTTTGTGTGTTGGTTCCAATTCGTACCCAATAAGGATAATAATAGTAATAATAACCAAACACACATATAATAATAAGAGCTATAATTAAGGTAGGTAGGTCTTATGTGGCTTGTTTTCTTAATCGGGCCCCTGTATTTGATTGATATGTGGTTTGTTAAGTATGAAAGAGCAAACATCGTAGAGACACATGCTTAAAAGAGATTGGACTATGTCTTCAAATATTAATAACTACTCTTACAATCAATAATGAACACAATTGGGATGGCCTATGTATCCAATTAAGGCATCAACAAACATGCACCTCCAATAACTATAACTAAATTATGATAGGTCCGATTTTCAATCCAGTTTTTTGCGAATGTTTCATTGTAGATTTGCTAACGCAACACAAGTTTAGTTGTGTAAATCTAATTGGTAGAAGTTGGAGAATATGAAAATCAAACCAAATAAACATCCACAAGGTGAGAGTTGTCATTTTTCAAAGCTTGATCTTCCTCTTTTCAGAGGCCTTTTCCTTTCTATTCTTCATCAAAATAAAGCAAAGGTGGGTGGGTGGGATTTTTTTTCATTACAAGTCTATTGCCTCCCTAAACATAGTATCCAATATTGTAACTATGGATTTAGTGCTATGTTTTACATCATAGTAAGTTCATTGAACTTTCAACTAGGAATACTCTGCTTATCAAAGTAGTTAGATACTCTGCTATGTTTCTTTGCTTTCAAATCAAAGTCTAATAGCATGGGTTGTCATAAAGGCATAAAGTACTAAAATGTTATGACATATGTCATGGTAACAAATATCCATCACATATGGCAACTGAGTTCAAAATATAGTCTAATATATGATTGCATTGTGCTCAATGATTATTGTTACAACCAAGTAATAAAGCAAAGATGTGATGTGTAGACTTACATACCTCATTTGTAGGTATTCTCAATGTCTCAACTACGTTCTGGAATTTGTGTATACATCAAAATACTAATTCAAAGTAACATAATAACTTTCACAAGTGTAATATTTCAAGAGTGAAAGAGCATTCAAACATGAGTAATGCATTATTGATGGTGTTGAAAATGTGAAGAGCTAGCCTCACCTGCACCCGTGCCAACCCAAACATACATTTCTGTGTTAGAAAGGTGTGTGTCAGGTGTCTCCAGCTATGCTCAATTGCAATCCATGTCACACATTCACCTCGCCTATCAAGTCCATTGAATGTTTGCAAACACTTATACTCAATACAAAACAATGAGTATACAAACATGCTCTTTTGCCATATTGTGTAACTTTCTTGAACAATAACAACCTTTTGTACACCAAACACCATGCGCATCCACACTTATCATGTATCTACTTAGCCTTATTGAACAGTCTAAGCCAAGTGTTCCCTCCTCCAAGCATGTAAAAGAGTTTTCACATGGAAGAGTCTAGGGTTTAAGTATTGGTTTAGCAAGGTATAGTGGCCGCTTTAGGTCACTGAAACCCTAAATCATGGAGCGTGGTAACTTCCTTGACCATGGTTAGTTAACTCATGTTTAAGTATAGTGTAATGTTTTAACTTTGATGTAGAGCCTACTAAGTATTCTAGGCTTTGTAAGAGGTTTTAATCAGATTGTCAAGAGTATCACATTTTATTATTTATATAAGGTAGAAATACCCAAACTGGTTAACTACCCTCTACCCATGCACTAGATCGCCATCGTAATAGTGAAGTGCCATTTTTGAAACCGATCATGGCGAGGCAGCAACTTCAATGCGTGTACACTTAGTGTAACCAATGGGAGTCAAGTTTAATGTACTCATGAGGTAATTGATTTAGGTGATGTTCTGTATGGAAATGCGGATTACCGTGTTTGGTGTAGGGAGAATCTAGTGAATGAGTAGGGGGTTTGACAACTTTCCACTTTAAAAAATTGTAGAATTTTTTGTACATGGCAGAAAAATATGAAACAACTTGCATTCTTCATGAATCCTTCTTGTCTATCTTGGAATATTATCTCATGATTGTAAGACCATATCTTCAATGCGAATCACCTTATTTTCATGGGTTATGGTATTTCTACCTTAGTTTAAATGCAATAACAAAAGCAAAGAGGAAGAGAGAGAGAGAGTCAAAGTCCGGTCAAACCAGGCGTAAGCTCAATTGGCTCGGGCCTGTCGTCCTTCCAGGATTGTTGCTTTAGCTAGCATGTGCTTGAGTGCAATGGACAACATGCTTCGGAGCCAATGAGTCCCTTGTTTTATGCGAATCCTCTTTGATCGGCAGCCTAGTTAATGAATAATATTCTATCTTTCACACAAATTGAACCTCTCACTCACCATCCATCATCCTCCCCAAATATTCCACTCCAAAGTTTTTGAAGATGTGAAATACTAGGGTATAGGGGCCTTATGTGGTCACTCTTCTTGATCAGACATTCACATTTGAGTAGAATTTGAGAAGACTTGCAATTAGGAACACACATCAAGAAAATGTGTGTTGAGGAAATTAATCAGTACTACAAGCATATGAGACCTAAGCAACTCGTCTTGTGTTGGAGAGTTTTCTTACAAATCTATTGCGATGATACATTTTTATAATTTTAACGACACAAGACGATTTTCACCAATCCAAGACAAGTTGCCCGAGGCTGATATGTTTAGGGTTTAGGCTTCTATTGGACACAAATAGCCAAAAATTTCTTGTAACCATCTGTGACTAATAGCCCACCCACACTTACTGGTGTGGGCCACCAGTGAATGGTTTCTACTAGCACTGGTTACATTTAGTGGCTCTCACTAGCCAAATTGGAGCTAAAAGTGGCCCATGTTGGTAAGAGCCGTTCAATGGTGGCCCACACCAGTAAGTGTGGGTGGGCTATATGCGAGCATAAGCTACTTCTTGATGTAATTTTGTGTAAGTTAGAGATTAATTGAATTAACTTAGGGCCACCTTACACTAGAGCTTGAGGATCCTTGACCCTTGCTATACAAATTATGTGATTGGTCAAGAAGTCGGAGACAATTCAAGTTCACTTCACACTAGACCTCGAAGGCATGAGGAACCAAATAAAATTGGAATGGATGAAAAATCTACATGGCATCCTACATGGTAGTAAGTGGATAGTGTTTCATGGTTTATCGGATATTGAGTAGCCCATCAAAAAGAGGCGCATGATTAACACAAACTAGAGGTTGTGGCAATCAATTAAATTGTCATTGGCTCCTAGTAATACTACATTTCCATGGTCGAAACCTGAACCCGAACGTACATTAGCATGGCACACTTGCACTTTACAGTTGGCTTGAGAGCCCATCAACTGCAAAATTAAAATTTATATTGACCATTGTATGGCCTTTGGATGATTTCAAGGGGCCTTAGATTTCCATGGTCATAACATTGGTCTACAGTGTGTAAAGCGGCCCTTGGCAACTAAAAGCTTAGGGTCATTTTAGACTACGGTGAAGAAGTGCACCAATCGGCCAAGAATTTCAGTCCAAGACAAGGTTGTTTGATTCAAATGTTGGTATGACGGACAAGATGGAAAAGCAATAAAAATGCATCAAGTTGGAGTTCTCCAAGGCCAAGTTCCTTGTCCGAGGGTTTGAGGTTGCCCAAGAAGCTTGACATCCAAATAACTCACCTAGGAAAAAGTGTTGCCATGTTGGCATCCATGTGATTTTTGCATCCATGCTTGAAGTTCTCCATTGGAGAAGTCTTGGCCATAGTGTAAACCCTAGCTAACGAAGAAACCATTTTGTAGCCAATCATTTTTCACTATACCCCTAAAATTCATGATTGATGCACTTCTTCACCATAGTTTAAACTGACCCTTAACTTGTGGTGGCAACAAGGATTAACAAAGTAACAATAATTGCAACAATGGGGAGGAGACAAGTGAACAACAACATATTAAAATAAATAAATAAATAACTTTAATGTTTTTATACTGACATGCGATGTCCGTTCACCACCTCCTACGGACAACAAGATATATCCACTTGGGGTTGCCAACTGGAAATTTCTACAAAATACGGTTCCAACTCCGCTTGTGGCCTGCAAGCTTTTTACCCCACAAGATGGCAATGCTAATTCATTCTCGACAACAATCTGGGTAGCCATGTCACAAAGGCAACACGTGACCCTAAGCAACACAACTACAGTCAAGACTCTATAAATGTTACAGGTCGGGAGTAGCAAAAAAATAACATATATAGAATTATAACAAGTAACACTTATAGAATTCATACCAATGATTAATAACATTTATAGAAATAACACTTAAAATTTCCAAAAATGAAGAACATAACGTTTTATAAAAATAAAAATTGAAAAGTACAAATGATAATACATAATTCAACTAAACTAATTGAAAGAAATAATCTATATAGTAGTAACTTGACGAGATTCTTCCAACTAAACTAACCGAAAAAAAGAGTCTATAGTAGTCTGACGAGAAGCTTCCAAATGACGAGATGAAACTTCCTTCTGGAGTCCTTGAATGCTCATGATGTGTGATAGGGCATCATTTGGTCTTTGTTCAAAGTATTTCTTCAAAGTCTCTAGAGAACGCTCAGCAACACTCAATCCTACAACTTCTTCTACCACATCAACCATAACCTCATCAATATCAATTTCTTGATGTTTTGAGGAATACATATCCAAAAACTCCTCATCGGTAGGTTCATAGGGGTTGTTTAAATCAACTCCATCTCATAATTGAGGTATTCATGAGCATTCATCACGTCACCCACCTCACTATCAGATGACAACAACGTCAGTTGATGAAGTAGAGTAGCAACTTCATCGACCTCTACCAAGCGCCTAGCTTCCTCTATCTCCCTAGAATATGGGATAAATGTGATTATATGTTTAAAATGTATGCTCTCATATATTATTATCTTGATTTTCTCAAAATTAACACTTATAGAGGTGCAATTAACAAAGAAGGGAGTAGAGCATGTTATAACACTTAACACATAACACTCACTAGTCTTACCAATTGTGTTTTTGTAGGGCAGTAAAATTTTCTTAACATATATGAAATTATAACGCTTATAGGGGTAACACTTATAGAGTCTTGATTGTAATAAGTGCAATAAAATATACTATAAAAACACTACTAAAACTTCCCAAAATAAAACTACATTGTTTATGATATTCGGTGTCACTTACGATTTGAAATTACTAAGTCATTATTTGGTGAAAAGTTACATTTTTAGCAAAAAGTTATAGCAGCACATAACTCCGGATAGCAAGTGAATAAACGGTGTAGTAACATTGGTGTTTCTTTCACCGACGTGAATGTGAACATGTTAGCTTTGATGGCCTTATCAACTAAAATGAGCCAATTGGTCCGCTCAATTTAATGTAGAGAATGTGCCCTTGTAGCTTATATGAATCAACCAATATGTATGAAACAATGTGTTTTTCTATCTTGATGACCTTCTTGTTGTTCTAAACATTGTCAATGAAGTAATTTTCACGGATTTTGCTCGTGAACTACATTTCCAATACACATTCCCAAGGTACGGATTGTCTCATAATGGCCCTTTAATGTCACTATGGTAGCTTTTCGGATGACACTTCTTATGAATAAGTGAACAAATATTGTCATGGATGATGGATGAGTTCATCCGTTGGCCAAAACCCTACCTTCCCTTGTTAGCAACTTGTGATGAAATATTGTCATGGATGATTGAAATTTGGATGAAAAGTCACTTGGTAAGTCACAGTAATTGCAACACTGCAAATCTATAACCCCCCCCCCAAAAAAAAAATTACAAGGAAGGACAAATAATGTTGGGTTAATATTTAGTGTTGGTGACACTTTACCGTGGTTTACAATTAGTATTGGTGACACTAAATATCATATTTAGTGCAGTTAGTTTCTTGTAGCGCTGTAAGATGTAATGCCGACTTCTTGGCAGGTGGGTTTAGTGGGAATGTTTATTTTTTGCTTTTCCCTTAACCCGGGGGAGGGGGATATAGGGTGTCTTTAGTTACCATGTGGGATTTTTGTGCAACACATATGTTACATACAAATGATTCTTATGGCATGACAAACCACATGCATATTTTAAGTGGACATGTCAAGTTCATAACATTATTAAGATCCATAACAATGTTATGTGGGACTGACAGTATTCCACGTAGTATTCCCGGATATTCCCCACATTCAGTCTTCCGATGTTTCTAAGGGGCGCTTCACACTATAGCCGAAGGTCGAGAGGCCGTCGATTCCCACCAATTAGATTGCAAGAAACCAAGAGTTCGGCCTCTCGACCGTTCACACTAAGGCCAAAGTCCAAAGGCCGTCGCAATTTAAAATGATTACTTTTTGAAGAAGGTGACGGACTCTTGAAGGAAGTTTGGGTCGGAGGGGAATGGAAACCCAAACTATGGTCAAGAGGCCGTCGGTTTTTTTTTCAATTAAAAAATCAATCATTGACAAGATCTTGGCCGTTAGATTGGAGGGGTTGTTTTAGGCAAGGAATAAAGTGGAATGCTCCTTTGGGTTTGGACTTTGGAGGCTTCACACTATGGCCGTCCAAGTGGAGAGGCCGTGGGAGTTCATGGCCAAAGGTTTGGACTTTGGGCTTGGCCTTTGGAGGCTTCACACTATGCCCGACTGAAGGCTTCATTTACTATATTTTATTGGCTATTTTCAGCCCATTTCTTTGGACTCTCAACAAAGTTTGGCCACTCAATCCCACGGCCTCTCAACTTGGACAGCCATAGTGTGAAGCGGCCCTAAAACTTCTGTGCACATGGAATGTGAAATGTATAATCTCAAAAGAAAAACTCTTGAGGAAACCGGCAAGCAACACTTCAAGATTTCAGATATGTTCATTTTGTCTTAAAAAAATCACTGTGGGGATTACCTCGGACTTCCGACCACTAGAATATAGTGCCTCCATCTAGTGACCCCATGGTACGACCACGCGATCTCCACGATGAATTGAACGCGCAATGAATAATGTTATGTTCCTCATTTGAATGTGCTAGTGTGTTCATGTGGATTTTCACATTCTTCTAGGATCCCGATGTGAAATATATATGTGTGCCTTATGTGGTCATTTGTCTTATGCAACTAGCTAAGTTTGGGTTCGAATTGGAGTTTAAGCACATAGAGATTGGTCAAATTTTAATAGTGTGTATATCGGAAGTGATCATGCCATTTGAACATAGTTGCACTCAAACCCACAACAAACTTTCGCTTTCATTCATGGAACTTGCCCAAAACTTGTCGCCGACAATCAAAGAAGGAGCATAACCACTTTGAGATCACTTCCAATTGAAGAAGACACGAAGCTTGAATTCTCAACCACTTAGAGACCGCTTCCGTAATTCCAATAAGTGCTTCATAGACAAAGTTTCAAGCACAAAAGACACGTGTGTTTGTTAAGTACTAAGCACATGTGAAGATCACAAATGATCCCACTTGAATAGGTATTCAAGTAAAATTGTCCATTACAACCATCCGTTGCAACTTGTGTATCACAACTCAAGGCAAAAAATTCCATAATCGATTATTTTGGTTGTCGACCCCAGGATTCTAATTGTCAATTGGAGGATTCTAGTTGTCTGCTGTTCAAAAACAACCTCAAACCTCCGATTGACAACTGAAATGATGCATTTTCTTGCTATGAGTTGCAATGGACAAGTCGCAAAGGATGGTTGTAATGGACAAGTTTTCTTCTAGTGTATGTAATGCTTTCACATGTTCACTTAAAATCCCCCCCCCAAGGATGTTATTTGACCAGCATTCCTAATGCAAGAGCTGGTGAGGGGCATTACACCGGCCACTTATGACACTATCCGTCAACATCTCTAGCTGTAATATTGTGAAAAATGGTGGACAACATCTATTTCTCAACCCAATCCCCAGCAATTTCACGGCTAGAACCGGACGGAAAGTTTGGTGCGATCGGGGCCTCAGATTAAGGAGGAGAGGTGAGCCAGAAATCATCAAGTACCCACATGAAAAACATATCAAAACTTTCAACCCCACATGCAAGACTTGTGCCATAGCCACCAAGATGCAGATCAAACTTGGCCCTAACCTAAAAGCTACACGAAGCAAAAGGCAGCTGCAAGTCAGGTTAATAATCATGGTGAGCTTCCCGAGGGTGGGCATGATAACTACATAGTAGTTAGGTGGACTACCATTTTGCAAGTTTGAATCATGGCCATTATTACATAACCGCAAGTCTAACAATGAACGGGGATAGCCAACAGAGAGTTACAGATGAACTGGTTGAGTTTGAGAAATAAGTGGTCCAAGTTCAAGACTTCAGGAAAATTACCCACCATTTTAGAAGGATCCATCAAACATACCTCAAATCCGAAAGATCACAATATGTAACTGGGTGGACTTGGAAACAATGGGAGGTTGACCGATTATGTCCCAAAATCTCCCAGTCACCGAAGCCTAATGCCCTCCAAGAATTCCTCTAACCGGTGTCTAGGGAGATTTTGGGCATAAGGTAAACGAGGCTAATTCAGTTAACTTCCTTAACATGCACTTATTTTTGGCTTCTAATCGGCGGTACAATCACTTAAATTCTGTGGGTGAGTAATCCATGGTGGTTTAGCCGCCACCTTACATGATATTGTGTTAGTCACCTTCACCAAAGTCAAACTACACCCACCATCTTCCATAATTAGGAGTGCTATCCACCGAGCTATGCCACGCTTGATTTTTGTGCCCGAGGTGGGCAAATTAGGAGGCGGCATGTGGTTGTGAGGTGCTGACCAACTTGTATTGTGGGTATTCTATATTGAAAAAGCAATTTGGCAACAGTTTATCTTACATGTGACCACTTTAGAGACATGACATCAATATTGGCATTCAACTTGGTCTTCACTGGCAAATGACCCATGCAGAATCTGCTAGTGACGTTGTCCACTTACACACCATTGAATGATAGAAGAGTTCCCCCCTGTAACACCACATTGGGAAGTATAGAATCTTTGGTTCCAGAGTCTAGATCAACACCTTCCTCAACTCCGATTTCAACAATTTCAAATTCTTTGGTCCTGGTTCGCAATTGCTAACATGCTCATGCTTCTAATGCTGGAATCCATCAACTGGATGATTCCACGAAGTTGGATGTGTCCACACTAGCCCTCATCTACCTTAATCGGTCAAGATCTTGGTGCTTTCAAGTCCAACTGGTTACGTGTTGTGGTCATTCTATTTTCTTGATTAATTTGAGATAAATTCTATAGATTCCTCTAAAACGATGGGCAATTTTCCTAAAGTCTTGAACTTGAACCGGTTATTTCTCAAACTCGACCGGTTCATCTGTAACTAGAGGTCGGTTCTCCCCATCCATTGCCTCTAACTAAAAGTTAGAGCATCAGAAATCCTTCTTGAGCAAAGGAATATCCATTGCGTAGGGTAAGCAGGTCTTAAACGGACACTTTTTCTGTCTGCACACACTTCTCATATGATATGGAAATGAAGTTAGTGTGAGATGATTGGCAAATCCAAATCATGCTCTTAGCCACTCTCCTCATGAACTTCGGAGCTCATATGAATATCCAATTCATTGTCAAAGTGAAGGCTCGCTTAGTCATTAAATCGATCGTATAGGTTATTCCCCCTCCCCCATCCCTCCCGATTATGTTAACTATTGTGTCCACAATGGTTAACAAATATTTATCACGTAGTCCAATCTCTTTCCAACACATGTTTTAATCGTGTTTGTTCCAAGATTCACATCCAATCATACAACACTCAAATATACATGTTCGTTTAAAATCAACCATCGAATTAAGCACATCTATTTTATTCCAACCCAATTAAAAACCAAGGGTTTGTGGAAGCCATGTAAGTTGAAAATGGAATCGTTGGAAACACCTTATAAATTGGAAATCCCTTCTTAACGCAAGTTTAGTCCCAGAATTACCGTCAAAGTCTCGTGAGGCTAACTTAAAAGAATCGGCCGTAAATTATAAGTTTTCGCCAACCCCTCTAACATGGTTGCAACGATGCCCGACCCTAAGTTAACAACATATTTAAGTGACCAAAAAGCGGCCATCTTCGGCAAAGGTGAAAATCTTTTGTGGTATGAAAGAAGTAACCATCTCCAATAGGATCATAATTTATGGTTGTCGAAATCGAGGACTTCCTCTAGGCAAATAACATCATAAAGTGTTAGGTCATCTCTCTCTTGGCATGCCAACACAATATGCGCCACTTAGAAGTATGAAACTTATCATGGACCTAAAACATCTGTGAATGAATCCTTGACATCATTGTTGATCCCTTGCCTTTCCCCTCACGTGATAGATAGTTGCATCCAATAGCCAATGGAGCTCCTTTACTTTTCGCATGGGAAAACTTATTAAGGTTGTGTAAAAAGGCTCTAAGATAGCCATTCCAAGTTCTAAGGGATTTGGGCGAACCAACCCATACACTCGTTTCTTGTTGGATGCCTGAACCCTTGTCTCCAAGGAACCAGTGTATGGGTTGTTTGGCCTAGCCGTTCTAAGGCATGTGGTCCTACAAGATCCATTTTTTACTCCAAGCCCTTTAATATATCACATGTATAGAGGTTTCCAGTTAAGATAAACATATCTTATAATTAAACGTTGGCCTTATTTATTCACCTACTTTTGGGGTCAAAATTGTTCAGTATCCTCTAAGTGGAACATTCCTAGTGTTATTCCAAGGATCAATACAACATCTCACTGGTTGGAATAGCAAGAAAGTCAATGCTCAACATTCTCTAACTCTAACCGCTTTCTTAAGGACACCTTTATAACCACTTGAGAAGATCACATATATGCACTTTGAAAATGTGTCAGAATTTGAGGTTTACCATAGTCCCATGGCGGTATCTACAAACCATTGTCGAATAATTTGTTTATTCTCATAATTCCATTCCAACAAACACTCATGGGTTCTTCACAAAATTGAAGTTTTTTGTTACTATAATAAAAAATTTAAGTCTCCACAAATCCAAGAACAATATACATAATGTTGAAATCGCCATCGTTTTATGGCTACAATCACCTTAATCTCATTTCAATGACATTGCTAATGAATTGGTTTTCCCCTAGGATTTATTGCACATTGATTCTAAGCCACACCTCCTATGAGTAACCACAATAGACTCGTCCACCTTAGGAAGGGTGACCAAATTAGGCCTGAGGTATGTGCATGTAATTTGGTTCGTTTTTCATGTAATTAGCAAAGATCGATGTGAAAATTGGATCTCCCTGTTAAGGTAGAATTTAGCACCGTGTTTTAAGAACATAAATATCCATAGTAAACCAACCTGTCAAAAACTGACTAGTTGGTCACAAATTATTAAAAGTGCAAAAAATGCAAGTTTACTAGTTGACGTCAAATATGTCCGTAATGCAATTTATTGTTAGAACGTTCACTAGTTGGTTCTTTATTGTTTTACTATTGAATAGTCTATTTAATAGTAGTATTTATTTGGTGTTAGTAACTTAGTTGGTTAGAAAATTACTTGTAGGTCCAAAGTTATTAAAATGGCATTGTGAGTCTTTTACTAGTTGACATTTTTTTATGACCTCAGTGTGCCAACTGGTCATGAACTGGACAGAGGACAAAATGCGTCAGGACAACTAGTTGCAATGTTTTGACACGGTGGCAATCTACCAAGTTGACCCACCTAGTATGTAGTTGTTTTGAAGTATATAAGGATTGTCCTAGAGCCTTTTGGCTCTCTTAGTTCACATATGTGAAGATAATTTAGATTCTTAGAGAAGGTGTGTATGCTTGTGAGTTTTAGATATGGATGGGTAGCGTCCTGGAAATGTGTGGCAGTCCGGACGGACAACAGTCTGGGAAAACAAGCAGTAAAGGGCTGAAAGAAGGATTTAAAAATTAGACTCAGTATTGGTATTCTATTTTAGCGCTCTTCTTGTAAGCTAACATAGTCCTTAGTGTGGACAACGTGAAGGTGTTGAATGTGTTACTAAAAGTGTGCATCGGTCAACTTGTGTTGTATTACCTAGGAATGCATTAGAAAGTAGAGAGGGTGGGTATGTGCGGACGTGACTCTCATGGGAGGACGTCCGGAGCAAGTGGTCAAAATGACTTGAAAACTATACCATAGGTTGGTAGAAGGTTAGAGAGGTCAGATCTGGATTTGGTTTGTGAAAAACACCTCCAGAAGTTGGTCGATCTAACCGAAAATGCTAGGTGGTCAGCAATATGAAAGTGGTTAGAATGACCCGAAAATTCTATCATAGGTCAATAGAATGTTAGAGAGGTCAGATCCGGACTCGGTTGGTCAAAACCACCTCCGGAAGTTGGCCGATCTAGCCAAAAACGTCAGCTGGTCTAAAATATGAAAGTGGTCAAAATGACCCAAAAACTCTACCATAGGTTGGTAGAAGGTTAGAGATGCCATATCCAAGCTTAGTTTGTGGAAATGACCTCCAAAAGTTGGTTGATCGGGCCAAAAATGTGAGCTGGTAGGTAGTGTTCAGAGCATATTTTCAAGCCTTAAATGGAAGTTTTAGGGTATTATACGCTGGAAGAGCATTCTTGGGATGAAGGACTAGCTTGGGAGGTGCTTTTGCAAGGCTTGAATGTGACTAGCGGTGAACTACACTATTTTGTCTAATTAGTGTGGGTGGGAAATTCACGTGGGTTGGAAATTAATGTGGCCCACACTAAATTTCCGATGTTTGCATCACTTTGGATGTAATTCGTACTGTCATCCATCCGTGTGTGTTAGGGTTCTCCGCAAACAACCTCCATTAGGTCTGTGCGCGCAGAGTGACAAGAGCTGCAAGGGGAGGGTAGGCGTGATGCTCGGGGAGATCACTCCATTGTAAAGTTGAACAACCACGTGCGATCATTTTACATGTAAAAAATGTAAAAAACATCACCAAAATGGGTCACAATTTTATCAATTTTTTTTCATGAGTAGATATAAATGGTAACTGTTACATAGTAAAAAATGGTGATTAAATTTGATGATTTGTTTTTTTAATAAAACATACCGTTTCTAACTAGAATGACGTAGAATTGAACTAAAAAAATTGCTACAAAAATGAAGATGACTAAAAATTTCAAAAAAATATACAAAAGATACCATCAATGGTTGTGTATATGTAGAAAAAAATCATAAAATTTAAAATTATTTATGGCATATAATATAGGGATAGCAAACTTTGTTCGCACGTGGTGTTCAACTTGACAATGGAGTGATCTCCCCGAGGCGTGATGCTTCCCCCTACGGAGGACTTCCTCTCCAGCTTCAACGGCTCGGTCAATCTCGGAACCCTAAGTAGTTTTGCTTCATCGTCATCGTCGCATCAACAACACACGATGATGATTTGGTGGAGCTGAATAATTTCTTCTGTTTCAAATCAGCTTCTTCTTCTTTGTCTTCTTCATTGTCATCGGAGGAGGATGTGAAGTACTCGTCCGGCGTGGTGTAGGCGTCCTCCTCATTGTTGTCGTCCATTGTAGGACAAATCGCTTGCTGCCCGAAACACAAGAAGCTCATCGCACCTCGACTCTACCTTCGCTGCAACTCTTCATTTCTTGTCCTCGATGGACACCGCAATTTTTGCACCATTTCAAATGTAACTACGCTTGAATGTGCCACCATCCAAGACGGAGTGGCGAGGGGAGGGCAGAGTGGCAAAGCTGCAAGGGGAGGCGGAGGTGCAGGAGGAGTAGGAGGCGAGGCTGAGGTGCTTCCCGGGGTCGCTTTCTGGATGGTCATAATTCTTGGATGGAATTATGAAGTTTCATCCAATTGTGGAAACAACAAAGCCCACACAAATTTTTCACCTTTGAAATTAGTGTGGGCCACTCTAAATTATAATTTGAAATTAGCGTGTTTTATTGGGAATTAGTGTGGCCCACACTAATTAGACAAAATAGTGTAGTTAATGGAGCAAGGAAGGAGTGCAAAAACCCATTAACACTCCCCTAATTTAATTATGGTTACCATAAGTGCACGCTTGTATATTCCTTAACTGAATACATAAGTCCTTCCAATTGTATTCACCACGTACATAACATTATTCAGATCCATAACCCGGGGAGTGCACTTAATGCTAAGACTAGGAATACACGTGAGTGCGTTTTAATAGCATACCCCCCTATGTACTTGACCTTGAAATAGTTTTTAAATTAAGATTTTTTAGGTGCTAAATCATTACGTATATATCTATCATTTGGTGTAAATTTCAGGACCAAAAGTTTTAAAAATCTTATTAAAAAATTTATAGAAGTTTGAACTGAAATGTGTTGTTTTTCGCTTCAAAAATCAATTTAAAAATATTTACAAGTGAGTATTTTTTTGAAATTTATACAACAAGAACTTTAGATTGTGTTTAACAACTTCATATTATTTTAACAAATTTTAAATGATTTTTTAGTACATACATAGGGGGGTCGAAAGTACGCACTCACGTGATTCCTAGTCTTAGCATTAAGTGCACTCCCCGGGATCCATAATAGTGTTATGTGGGATTGACAATATTCCATAGAATATTCTTGTATATTCCCACATTCAATTTGATGTAGAGAATATTTTATGGAATATTGTTAGTCCGCAATACATTGTTATGGATTTGAATAATATTATGTAAGTAAAGTGTAGTAGTGAATAAAACCTTGAGACACATAGTTGAATCTCTTTAAAACATGTGTCATTATAGTATCTGTTGTTTGACCCTTACACACACCAATCACATACATTTAGAGGTCCAATTAAACTGTATACACTCTAAACTCCGTAGTATCACACATGTGGCAACCAAAGTGCATGTGATAGTACGGAGTTTTGTAGCGTTAACATGAATGCATGATACTATAGAATTAGTGTAGCATGTGACACTATGGAATAACACAAAGTGCAACATTTTAATGGTGTGGTGTGGTCCACTCCACTTGGCCTTCCCGGGCGATGCGGCATATGCATGCACCAACATTCAACAAGTGACATAAGAAAAAGAAGAAGAATAAGAATAAGAAGGTGACACTCCACATATTGACACATGGCGCAATGCGAGGGTGTGGGTTAACTTCTTTGGTGGTTTGCATGAATGACAAAATTCGTGATATAAGGGAGAGAAATGTGACAATAAGGAGTGAGATTCGAACGACAAACATCCGTTCCCTAGGGTTTCGGGATATTAGAGAGTGTGTGACAGTATGGAGGTTGATATTACGGAGTTTTAGGGTGTAGTAGCCATATAGCACCTGCGTACCACCTTACATGCATACACCTTATTATAATATCTATCTTATTGAACCCTGGCAACGGTCGAGGCCCATACTTTGACACTTACACCGCCATTTCCTGATCCGGTGAATCTCACTTGCTGTAAGTTTATCTCCAAGCCCTGCATACTTAAGAAGCCCAGGAGGCGTTATGTTGTAGCCCGGCTCCAAATTCCTAGGCGCGGTTATGTGCAAGTACTTAGCCAACAACAATGAACTTGTGTGGGGGGAGAACCGACAGGTAGTTACAGATGAACTGGTTGAGTTTGAGAAATAACCGGTTCAAATGCAAGACTTCAGGAACATTATCAACTGATCTAGAGGAAATTACAAAACATTCAAATACTGAAAGATGTCAACATGTAACTGGTGTATGTTGGAAATGATAAAAACTCACCTCATTATGCCCAAAAATGTCCTAGGACACTAGTCAACAAGAGCCGACGACCAGTTTAGACTGTAGTGAAGAAGTGCACCGGTCGATCAAGAATTTCTATTCAAGATAAGGCTATTTGAGGCAACGGTTGGTGTGATGGACAAGACGGATGGAAGATTAAAAAATAAAAAATAAAAAGCCTCAAGTTGGGGTTCTCAAGAGGTCAAGTTTCTTGTATGAGAATTTGGGATTGCCCAAGAAACTTGACCTCCACATAACTCCCCTAGTAGAAAGTGTTGTCATATTGGCATCCATGCCATTTTCTCATCCATGCTTGAAGCTCTCCTCCGGAGGAGTCTCGGCTGTAATGGAAACCCTAACCAATGAAGAACCCATTTCGTAGCCAACCATATTGCTCCATTTCCCTAACATCCTTGACCAATGCGCTTGTTCACCGGAGCCTAAACTGACTAAACCGGAGTCTCAACTGACTAAACCGTAGTGTAAGTAGGTAAAGGGCGGGCGTGGGACGGTGGGAGGAGATCTCTAGAGACAAAGGCACTTGATGTGTGGCAGTCGGAAAGGCAGGCTAAATCGTGGGGCTAGCTTAGCTTATCAGCCACATAGCTGCCGCTAATGCGACAAGTGACCAACTTCCCAAGGTGTCAAGTAAAACAATCTCTAGCACTAACGAACTGAACTGAATAAAATCATTAACCGATAACACACATCTCACTGACACCTATCATGTGTGGAGAGCCGCCAATTGCCCCCAAACATACTTTTAGGTCGCCTGTTTTGAAACACATGATGCTCGGGTACGTGACGCCTTAATTTTGTTTATTATTTCTTCTCAAAGGCAAGTACTACTTTAGCATGTGAGGTGGACTCACCTGCATGGGTAGGTGATCCATACATGTAGTTAGTAACATTGGCTTCTCATGTCTAAGGTAAAGCCAATGATCAGGGAGAACCGGCAGTTAGTTACAAGTGAACCGGTGGAGTTTTGAGAAATAACCGGTTGAAGTTCAAGACTGCAGGAAAATTACTGATCATTTTAGAGGAATTTATAGAATATACCCCAATTTAGTAAAGGAAAACCGGAGGATGTTAACATGTAACCGGTTGGACTTGCAAACACTAGGATCTCAACCAATTATGCCCAAAAATCTCCCCGATCACTGGGTAAAGCAGGTCTTAAATGGACATTTTTCACTCTTTGCACCCAACTCTCGTAGGATTAGGAAACACACGTTTAGTGTGAAATGATGATTAGCAAATCCAAATCGTGCGTAATGCTATTTTTCTCATGGTTTTTAGGAGCTCGTATGAATATTCTATCAATTGCCAAAGTCAAGATTCTCTAAGTCGAATCAAATGGTCATATAGTCTAGGTCCTCCCGATTACGTTGACAATTATGTCTAGAATGGTTAACAAATTTTGAATACACAGTCCAATCTCCTTGCAACACATGTAGTTTTTGGTGTCTTGTGGTTAGATTTACACCCAACCATACACCACTCAAATATAGGTGCTTGTTTAAGATCATCAACCTAATTTGGCACATCTCCCTTGATTTGACATGTCTTTGAACATATTATCAGCCATTCAGAACTTGTGTAGCCTTGGTCCGAGACGACCCTAAACTATTGGATGATGGTGGAGAGATACCCAAATCTCAAGGAAGAGGTTGGCGGTTCGATTCCTGGCTGTGAAATCTCCTCTCTACTTGACAGAAACTTGCCAGGTGGTCAACTACCTCTTGTGCTTTGGCGCTGGCTTGTCGGCCTTCTGTCTCAAAAAAGAAAAGAAAAAGGAACTTGTGTAGCCTACTGTGTTATCTCATGTCAATACTTAGAGTATGTTTTGAATGCAAGTTAATTATATGACATTAATGAAGGGCCATAGTTCACAAATTTGGTTTAACCCCGAAAGGACCATAAGGCCATATTTGGCTTTTGCACATTTTTTATTTGGTCCACATGCTTTGTTAGAGAGCCAAATAGCAAGTTATAAACATTAGGGGTCTTACAAGGCATTATCTTATGGCCAGAAATGAAATCATTTGATAATGATTTCCTATATTTTACCTATCAAGAACATGATGGCATTTTTGTGTCTAGGCAAGTAAATGTGGACATGTCCAATTAGAATTAAAGAAAACCCAAAATTGAAATAATAGTAATAATTTGTCTCTAATTATGTGCATCTTTTAATCTATTGTTTCACTTTGAGTACTTGGGAAATGTGTTTTCTAAGGAATAAATTTCTTAAAGCAACCCGTATCTGGCAATGACCACCCATATCAAATGTTGGCTAAACTCACATTCGAGGGTCTAGAAGGAAAATGGTCACCTTGAAAATAATAATACAACCATCAACAAGGCAACATCAACCAAATACTAAATTCAAACACCCCCTTAATTATTTCAAGATTGAATTTTCATGGCCTAATCTCAATGGTCAAAACAACCTCAAATGATATAAGAATAAAATATCATTGCCTTCAATACTACTATATCCAATCCATAAGGATGATTTGGGAAGACCCTAAACTAACACCCACTTTAACGTCCCCAATTGAACACGTGAAAATTGTTGTAAATTCTACTTTTCTCTTCACAGGGTCCTTTATGGGCTAAACCACACTTAAGTGTACGTAGAAAACAAACTTTTTGAGAAGTATTTTAGTGCTACTTTTGTTTCTAGGGTAGGTGTACCTATCATTGCACTTTAGATGAATAGTTTGTAGTGAAGAAAAAAAAATTTAATTTCAGATTTTTTGTATCAAAATGTTCAAAATCAAGTTAAGTTTTAAGATATTTGTATCAAAAGGTTCAAAACAAAGCATCATTTTACAAGGGCATGGAAATTGAAATTGTCGCGAATTGAACATAGGTAGATGGTGGACCTCTATCTTCATTGTTCTTATTATCGTGCACAAATGTACGTATTGTTATGCACCATACAACTAGGATGCCCCATACTCGGGAATGAAGGGATAATCCCAATACAAGATGAAGGTGCGGCAAGCGTGCAATTATAAAGTCAGGGTGTGCAAGTATAGGTGCATGCGCAAGCATAGGTACTTACCCTATAAGTAAAATTAAAGTATATTTGGACATATTGTTTGTCTAGAAATAATAAGGGATGTGCACTTGTGGGGAAAAAAACATCAAACGACAACAACAAAAGCAACAACACAACAACCACAACTTCAAATGTTTGCTTTTCATGTTCGCCAACCACCATATTTGTCTAGTTTTGCGATATAAATTGTAGTCATATTAGTGGTTGGAATCATCCAACTTTCATGCATAAATCCAAATATACTTAAATCCTAGTTCTATACGTAGTATACCTTGTTGTGCCCTGGTCGTGACCCCAATTGGCGTGGCCCAACATGCCGCTTGCGGGAATGGACCTTGGGGTGATGGCCAAGTCCCGCAAGGCGACATGGCAATGACCACCTACAGTGACTGCCAAAACTGAGTACAAACACAACATATTGAAATTCAACAAACAATGTAAGGAAATTGGATGCACCAAAAATGAAACCATAAATTGCATAGGATTACCATTGCAATCAGTCATACTTCCATGGGAATTGAGGCCTATTACACACAAGTATGCATGTACAAACAAAAAGTAAAGTGAAGTTCAATCCAAAACTCAGTTTTGCTCACACAAGCTGGAACAAAGTTAAAAATTTGTCCACCTACCCTTAGCAACTATAACAACTGCAATGCGCTTAGGCATGCTCCTATACAAGTTCTTACACTCATTGGGAGTAATTGAAGCCCAACAATCCTCAACACGCTCCCACAATTCTAACATTCCTTTGGGAGGTCTCTCATATTGGTTTAGTCAACGTTTTAAAGTTGCCCACAAGTGTTCGATCGGATTCAAGTCTAGAGATTGCGCCGGCCACTTCAAAACAGTAAATTCTTGCGAATTTAGCCAACGGCGCACACTCTTGGATGTATGTTTCGGGTCATTATCATGTTGAAAAATCAAATTGGCAGGATCCAATTTGTATGCATGCAGCGTATGAATCAACTCTCGCTCTAAAATTTCTCTATACATGTATTGATCCATTCTTCCTTCAATCCTACACATCATACCAGGGCCACTTGGAGTCATGCAACCCCACATCATCACTCCCCCACCTCCAAACTTGACAGTTTGTTGCACCATTCCAACACTTCTACTATGTCCATCACGCAACCAACACCAACTGCGACCATCAAAGCAAAATCGGTTGATTTTTGTTTCATTGGAGAATATTACACGATCCCAATTATCATCAATCCAATGGCAATGACGTCTAGCAAATTCTAATCGTCCCTTAATTTGAAGAAGTGTGAGCTTTGGTTTCTTTTGCTTCACTTTACATTTCAAACCTACTTTTCGTAACACTCTCCTCACAGTACTATCGCTCATACCAACACGAAGCTCTTCTCTCAAGTAATTTTCAACTTTGTGTGCAGTTTCTAAGCCACCCACAGTGATTTCTCTCACACAAGCTCTACGATCAGCTGCACTGTACACCTGTGGCCTGCCACCAAAACTGTGATTGACATCACTCAATTCACTCAAATGTTGCTTACGAAATTGTGCAACCCAACTTTGGGATACCTGTAAGTCTTTGGCAACATTTCTAGTACTTTCACCCCTCCTCAACTTCTCTAAAGTAGCTTCTTCTATTTGCTTTCTACCAGCAGCAGATAGAGACCTCAATGAAACCATTTTGCTCAATTTGCATACATGATGTGCATTGAATGGGGACACAATTATAAATGTGAAGGCCAAGAACATGCCCACCCAAAAAATCGGATCCAGAAAACCACTTGTACATGTCAGATTTGTAGCATTCATTGCGTAATCCAAGTGTGAGCATAACTGAGTTTTGGAGCTAATTTACTTTGATCTAGATCTTTCTCAAATTATCTTGCATTGTTGGACTAGTAATTTGGTAGCCACATCATTTACATGCATGTATACTTGAGCCGTCAACTGATTTGGCATTAAATGCAATAAATTATAAAATATGAATGGCTAAAGGTAGACTAGGCTTTTTCGTACTCAGTTTTGGCAATCACTATATATCAAGGGGTGGCTAAGCGGACGGGTAATGCTAGAGAGGTGCTAAGGGACCACATTGAGCCTCGTGAAGGCTAAGTGTGGGGGTTGTCTCAAAAGGAGCCCGACATTGCTTCCTAAAAGCAACATCACTCTTTGATTGCCTAAAATCGAGAGTTTAACCAATTAATTAGTGTTGAACTATTGTTGGAAAGATAATTCATATGGCTTCCCAATAGTGTGAACAACATCCAATTGAACGAGGGGTGTGGCATACAAAGCCCATCAAAGTCTACATGAGCGCTAGCCCCAAAATAATGATTGGTCTCACATTTAGGATGGAAGTTCCAATTTTTCACAGTCAAGTGGGGGCCATCCGATTTGGGCGAACAAACCCATACACTTGTTCCTTGTTGGATGCCTTAACCCTTGCCTCCAAGGAACTAGTGTACAGGTTGTTTCGCCCCAACCGGGCCATCCATAGAGGACTAAAAATTTATATCACTGGGAAGGGTAGCGAAGTCACGGGTGGTAACTGGGGATCCCCCCCCTCCCAAGTTTAGGGCTGGGGCAAACCAACCCCTATATTCGTACCTTACCGGGGAGGGCGAACGGCTAGGGATTCGTGGCACTCACTTAAAATCAACCATCCTACATATCGTGGATGAAGTGGCTCCAATACAAAAAGACCCCCTATGAGGTTGAGGGCCGATTCATTCAAATGTGACATCACTAGACATCCGGTAAGGTACCAATGTATGGGTCGGTTCGCCCTGGCCCCAAGTTTAGTGTGTGTCTAGTCTCATTGGGGCCAGTGCCCGGGAAGATTTTGAACTTAACCAGTCTTTAACCTCCACATCATGAGTTGAGCCGGTCCTCACGCCATATTCCCCGGCTAGAGATTGGAAACCCCATATTTCAACAAGTCTAAAACCTTTAATTTTTACTATTGATCGGTCTAAAACCTGCATAAAACCATATCAACCGGCTAAAAAACCCTTACATTTGCAATTGAACCGGTCAATATCCATAGCAGGAGTTGAATTTATGTTATTGCTTGCTTCATCTGAATTGGAAGCAGAGGCAGAGGCAGAGGCAGCCACTACATCGGCCACCTCTAACTTTGGTTGAGCTTGACCAGCCTTCAACAATGTATCCCTAAGTGTTCTTTGTCTTTTTCTCGAAGTCATGTTGATTGTATTGAGGGGACCTCCAAGAAAGGGGTATGTATGAGAGGGGTCCAAATATGGCTCCAAAAGCGTTGAGGGGCTAACTAAGCCTTTGAGGACAGATAAATGCTTAATTCTTCATTGATTGACAAAACAAACGTAGATTTCAGATTTCAGTAGTTAGTTTCAGATGAGCTGGTTGAGTTTGAGAAATAACCAGTTGAAGTTGGGGACTTCAGGAACACATGGTCCCAAAAATCACCCAACCTTATATGCACTTACCTAAACCCTAAACTTATCCGCACATGGATCACAAATTTACCTGTCAATTACATAACTGAAACAAAAATCTGCAAATATGAGTCTCAGATGCTATTTCTATGCACAACTACAACAACATCAGAAGGCAAAGAAGGACCCTAAACTTTGCAATGAAGATATAAGTAGAGCCCCATCATTGTTTATTGAAAGTGAATTAAACATCATACGAGTGGTTGTTTGAACTGCCATGGGACTTGGTAAGAGACCCAAAGAGGGAGGTAATAAACACACACAGAACCAATCTTAAACCAATGTCCATTTCCATTGTGAGATGCACTAGATTATTGTCCTTAATGCGACGCACAAGTCATCGGCAGCAGGGCAGCATCGGCAGCAGAGAATTAGCGGTTAGTTACAGATGAGCTGGTTGAGCTTGAGAATTAACCGGTTGAAGTTGGAGACTTCAGGAAAACACACAAACAATCTGCGATCTAGAAATCATCGCCACTGCTCGGGAAGAAGGAAAACACACAAACAATCTGCGATCTAGAAATCATCGCCACTGCTCGGGAAGAAGGAAAACACACAAACAATCTGCGATCTAGAAATCATCGCCACTGCTCGGGAAGAAGGAAAACACACAAACAGTCTGCGATCTAGAAATCATCGATTCCGGAAGCTCGCAGGCTCTGTAAGTGAAGTGCAGTAATCCTGCTGCTTCTGCTTCCCGGCCCGTACCGTTGGTAAAATAACTCCTCCCCGGGCCAGCCTTACATATAGGCCTCCTGACTCAAAGTCTCTCGATTCGGCACCCATTACATCGGCACCAGCAACAAGGGTTTAGGGTCCAAAGGCGAGCGTGGAGAGGCTGAGCGGGCTCCAGGAGTTGGAGTGCAAGAGGTTAGACTGCGAGACGGCCGTGAGCGAAGGGAGCGCAGGTGAAGAGCGAGGCGCATGTGAAGAGCGAGGCACAGGCGAAGAGCAAGCCAAGGAGCGAGGGAGCAGTAAGGGGCGAAAGTGAGAGTGAGTGGAGAAATGGCGAGGGAGGGGACCACTATCTCCTCATGACCCTCCCATACACGGCCGAGATCCGGCAAATACCCCCGGTGGTCAGTTAGTATCCGCCGATACCCTCGGGTGGACGGTTAATATCCGGGGGTTTACACCTTCAACCCACCAATTATCCGTGAGTTCAAAATTAATACCGGTCGATATCCGGTTTCCTCTCTTTATAGACCGGTTGCCCATCCGACTATCCTCTTCCATATCCAGCTATTTGCCCATACCAATCGGTTCATTTGTAACTAACCGCCGGTTCTTCCCGAACATTGATTGGGGCAATTGGGGTCCATAGCTAACCGCACCGGTAAGGGAATGTCTTGAACTCCGGATTGAGAGCCCCGAGGCTCATGAACGGTCACCGAAGCCTTCAAGGGGTTGGGTGCATGTCCCTAGGATTGAGGGTCGGGTGATTCCCGACCCTTAACCCCATTGGGCAAGAGTGTCTAGGGGGTCTAGGGTGTCCCATAACGGGGCATATGCCACTCGCTCTGCACTTAGGTTCTTGGAGGAAGGTCAAGCTAACTCGTGTGTGGCCTTGGTTGTGCAAAGCTACACTAAATATGATATTTAATGTGACTTACTATTTGAAATTACGCAACGCTATATCTATTTACTGTACATCTCATATTTTACCAAAAAATGTTAAATTGGTAGTTTGGACATAATAGATCATTGACAACTTTACTTGGTAAAAAAAAATTCAATACTATAAAGATATAGCACCGTGTAAATTCAAATAGTAAGTCACACTAAATATCATATTTGGTGTAGTGGCATTGGGAACCCATTAAGTCCCACTTGACAGCCAACATTGTTACACAATGGTCCCCTTTGAAATAAGTATGGGTTTCGGTTGCGACATATTTGGTCAACATGTTACATTGTCACCTAATATCATTATTTCATGTAATTATTACCTAATTTTATGAATGTGGTTTTCTCCACATCACAATAATGAACACAACTTCTAATTGTATAGATGTCATGTTAGGTCATTTTCAACATGTACTATTTGTTGGGATATGGCTTTAGATAATCAAGCCATCCGGATCCTAGACTATTTTCCTTCTAAAGAAATAAGCACCCTTGGACCCATAAGAGTTAATGAACCAAATAACAATATATTAGGGTTGCACTCTTCATATCACATACAATCTAGTGTGAGTGTTAAAAAATGTATTATTTGAGGTAATAATGTACATTTTATTTATAATGGGGAGTTCTTTTCTTTTCTTTTTCCCGAGTGTGTATTTTTGAGAAATTAAAAAGAAGATGTAGATGTACAAAAGGGGTCCTAAAATTTGGAGATAAATTGACAGTAGAATGGATGCGCTTACCTTATGGTTGAATTGATCATATGACAGTAAACCTAGATGCCAATAGCTATCATTGCCCTAGCTTCAATGATGTATGTTGCATGGTTATGTTATTATGAATTATGTATCCTAAGAATGATAAAGTGTTTAAATTTTGTCTCATTGGAAAGTAAAGTGGGTTGTATACATAATAAAGACCTATTTACAATTTGTATTTTGTTTTAAAATCATGTATTAAATTGAGAACATCAGTTTTTAACATGAGTTTATTATTTAGCATACCAGTAATACATATACCTTTGCTTTCCTCTATAATTTTCTTGTATATAAGGGGTTTCATTTCATAGTCACCCCACGTACACCATTTGAGATTTAATGAAGAGCGAATTGCATTGGAATAATATACATTTATTTATGATATCTAGCACTTTCAAGGGACACAAGGGATGTGCATTTGCAATCAAGCCATAGCTTGAGAAGGTGGAATCATCTTGTTTTTATAGATGGCTTGGGTTTTGCTCTACATGAAGCCATGACAATGTTTCATGGTCTAAGTAACCTTGGAGCAAGAACTTAGTATATTTTGTGATATACACTTGCATTAAGTAGACACTTATTTAGGGCAGGCCTCATAAAATTAGGCGTTCGCATAAATTAAATAAATTAGCTTAATTTATGCGCGCCGTGCATCCGAGGCGCATAAAATAACCATTTTTCAAGAAATGACTGGAAAATGCTAGGAATTGGACAACTGGAGTGTGTTTCATATGGCGTTGTGTGTGGCATGTTTTATTGTGTTGACACGCTCCCATCTATATGGCGGGATAGAAGGTTGTGATCAACGTAGACGACCAACCTAAACCCTAAATTGCACGTCGGACTACACAACCTCTGGGCATCTTTGAATTGTTTTTCTTAATTTATGCGCGCCGCTCAAATTATTTTATGCGTTTTATGCGTCTATTTATAGAACGCCTAATTTAATGAGGCATGATTTAGGGTGTATTATGTATGGACTTTGATTTGAATGAAACCTTATTATATATATTTTAAAAAGAAGAAGTAGATAAACACCAATTTTTTTAGTTTCATTGGACCTTATTGTTATGTAGACAATGTAGTAGACATAAATATTATAGCACACTATGGTTGTTACAAAAGGCATTTTTTGATGGAATTGTTTGATGTACTAGAACACTCCGTCCTTGAATCCAACAACCCTACACATAACATGTATAGAGAACATACATTTCAATTTAGTAGCTCAAACCACCCGAACTTTGATTCACATTGTAAGAAGATTAAAACCGGAACCTTTTAACACCACCCCAAGCAAACAATAAGTGTATCCCACTCTAAGCAAACACTTAAATCAAACATTTTTGCAACCCCTGTGCCACGAGAACATGCATTAGTGATTTTAAATGGTGCATTACAAAGGATAGGAGGTTGAACATTGAAAATGATGTCTTACTGTTATTTTATCAGTAAGAGATTTATCTATTGTGTAAAAATGTATGCTAATTTAGAATGGTGTAAGAAATAGTGTGGTCCACCTCATAGTAAATCGAAGAAGAGATGGGGGAAAATGAGAGGTGGGCATTCAAGCAGAAGCTTGGACTAATCAGTTGTAAAAGTTAGTTCGCATTAGGGGTATGGATGAGTTAAGATTTCTTTCACAAAAGCAAAGGCCCAAAAGTTAGCTAACTTCTAGTTTGATAACTCTTATTTAAAACTTGGCATTAATTAGGTATTGCGGCCTTGAGATAGATTAGCTCTCGTATAGGTAAGCTAATTCTCTTAACCGGGTAGTCTAGGCACAATATAACTAATTTGAGTGGTTATGTACTCTAACCAAAGCCTTAACCGGGAAGTGCAGCTGGACCATAAGTTTCTCTACTTTTCTTCGAATGCCTATCACGAGTAAGAAACTAGACTAGTTTTAGGGTTACATGTCCATTACATCGTAAATTGACCATTTCATCGAGGGATTCCGTCTTTTGGAGAAAGGGGGGGGGAGGGGGATTACGGATTGTTGAAACCAAGGTAGGAATCCAAAACATGTTCTTGAAAGAAGTTGGACTACATGCTCAAATTTGTTAACCCTTTTAAGCTCAATATAATTGGAGAGGCATTTATGATCAACTGAGAAGAAAATTAAAATCTTATGTGTCATAATGAATAAGATATTCATATTAGCTCCAAAAACTTTTAAAAATGGCTATGTCTTGGCCTTGAGCTTGTTAATTATCTTGTACTAATTGCATGCTCAATATCCTAGGAGGAGTGGGTGTAGAGGTAAGGTGTCAATTCTAAACCACAATAGACTTCACTGTAAGTCCCTCACAGAGGGACGAAAATGTAGGTTTGATTCTTCTTTGAGAAAACTTTCTATTAAGAGCTTATTTGGTCGTTGTGTGTAGGAGCTCATTTTAGAAGTTGAGTGAAACTCTTTGGACCTCCTCTTGCCATCCCCAAAACTTTGAGAGAACTATAGGGTATACCCATGGGAACCCCCTTGCCCCCGTGGGCAGTTTTAGGTCCCATATTGGTCTATGCAAGGCTAGCTAGGTCCACCCATCCTAATAGGACAAGTTAGAAAGTTGATTTTGAATAGCCCAACACCACTCTTTGAGTAGGGTTATATACAGTTACGAACAAACTGAGTACGTTGTACACAAACACAACTTTGGCTCCCATTGTCAGCCGATTCAAATTACAAACAAAAGTGATGAAATGATCAAAGCAAGAGTCCAAGTAATCAATTGCATAAATGTGAAACCAAAAAATGAAAAGGATATAGGGTTTCTAAAATAGGAAATGTCGAAGTAGTTAGGGTTACAGTACTTGCTTTTGTTCGCTGCCACTCTTCCAACATCGACATCTTTGTGTGCATTGCATAGTTGAGAACGTCATGAGATTTCTTGTGCATTGTGTAGCCTTGGTTTCATGATATGTGAGGTGCAATTTGTAGAATCTTTTGTAGGTGTATGCCTATGTTGTCTCAAGAACAGAAGCACCAAGCTTTGGTGCAACTTAGAAGCGGTGTTTCTACTTGCAAAGTTGCCGCTTTAGTGGGCATGAGCCAATCTTTTGTAGCGCATATGAGGAAGGATGTAGGGGGCGAGATTGAGAGACAAAGAGGAGGGCGTCCAAAGCTTCTTGTAGACCAAGAGAAAAGGCGTTGTGTCACTCTTGTTACTGAAGGTTGACTTGGAACTGCATTTGCGACAACAAAACAAATTCGATCTGAAACAAGTAAATTGTTGTTTGACATCATTGTGAGGCGTGCTTTGAGAGAGGTTGGATTGGATGCACAAGTGCAGCAAAGGAAGCCATTTTCTTAGTCGTAAACATGTTCTCACATGCCTGAGGTTTGCTCAAAGGTATGAGAATTGGACCATTGATGATTGGAAACGCGTGATTTCTAGTGACAAAACAAAGATAAATAGGTTTAACTCATATGGTAGGTCATGGTGTTGGATTGGAGATGGAGAACACGTTGGACCACAACATGTCCACCGGACCGTGAAGCATGGTGGTGGGTTCGTGATGATTTGGGGATGCATGACGGCTTTTGGGCTAGGAGCATGGTACAAAATTGAAGGTAGGATGAATAGGCATATGTATAAATTTATTTTAGAAATTTCTTGTGGTCCACTATACATAATTACAATTTGGATCCAAGTAGGTTGGTCTTTCAACATGATAATGATTCCGAGCACACGAGCAAAATCGTGCAAGAATGGTTGGCATCACAACCATTTCAACTTCTTCAATGGCCTGCACGATCTCCGGATTTGAATCCCATTAAACACTTATGGGCACTTCTCAAACGGTGCTTGAACGAATTAACGACACCTCTAAGAGGTATTCAAGAATTGTGGAAGCGTGCGTGTTCGGTGTATCCCAATTTCAGTGTACATGGTTGCATGGCGCTTTATGAAAGCATGCCACAAAGAATTGAGGTTGTGTTGAAGAGTAGGGGTTACTAGACCAAATACTACAGATTTTGTAGGCAACTTGAACAAAACTGAGTATTTGTATATAGTTTCTCATTTGGCTTTGAAGCATACTTTCTTACTATCAATGTAATGTGAAATTTCACACACATGTGCACAAGTTTGTGCAATATCATATCCAATTTTCAAATCTAAAAAGAGAGCTTGTGAATTGTTTATGGTTGTTTGTCGAAGATGAGTTTGTTCAAAGTATACTCAGTTTTGTTCATGACTGTAAACATTAACCCTTAACTTCCTAAGAGGCCATATTTGGGCTTATGAATGACTCTTGAAGGCAAATTCATCTCAAAGGAAGGTGCTAGGTAGGTCACAACAAGTATCATCGTGGTCTTCATGCAATTTTCTTGTCAATGGTGACGATTCCGTTCCAATATGAAAAGAGGGTTGTTCATAAAAGAATGAACTAACTTTCCCCTTCATTGGTACATTACTATACATAGTAGCTTACAATTGTCAATTTTATATGGAATTTTTTTCTGCCCTCAAAGTTTATATCTAATCTTGACATAAACTTGAAAGCTTGGGTTATAACTTTATCGCATATGTTCATCAAATTTTAAAATTCTAAACCGATTATAAACAAACCACGAAACTAAACAACGCGACTGTATTGATGTCATCTTAAAATCATTAGCAACAACTTTCTTACCTTTTAGACATAGTAAAACTCAAGGCCTAGAGGAGCTTACTCATTAGACGATCTAACAAAACCACAATACACTCCAGAAAACTACGGGTTAAGCAAGCTCGGGTGACTCCCAAACTCACGTTGTAGCCGACCCAATGCCGCTTTCCAAATACCTCTCATATCTGAGAATTGTCGGGTTGTTGGTGGATTGGCCCCGGCTGGGAGGTGTAAGAAGAGAAGGAAGGAAGGAAGAAAGGAAGGAAGGAAGGAAGGGAATGCCGTACACTTGCATGAGAGAATGAGTGGCTGTGGCCTTGCAGACGTGGTGTAAGGAAGTTTATGCCATTTTGCTGCAAGTGGTTGGGGGGTGGGGAGGTATCTTTGTAGTATGTTATTTGCTTGCTCTCTCTCTTGCCCTCCTGCCTGCCTGTGTGATGATCCACTGACGACTGGTGACGGTGGGGCTGGTACAGGAAAGGAGGGTGATGATAACGGTGGTGTCCTCCCTCCTGCACAGTTCATAACCCTAGCCCCGACTGTCTGTCTGTCTGTCTATGCACAATTGCTTGCAGGCTTGCCCGTACGTACACTAGAAGGAAGGGCCACAATCCAGTCGAAAACGGACGGGATGGGACTGGAGAGGATTAGGAGGGAAAAGGAGAGGCCCCTTGTTTGTCTCGCATTGCTTTTGCCACCTTCTTCAGACGAGTACCAAGTTTCTGGACAGCCCAAAAGATGGTCCTTGCCGGCCAGGGCGGCAACCGTCACTTCAAGCATGCAGTGTATCTGTTAATATTATTTAAGTAGTATTTAGTATTATAATAAGATTGATAAGGGTCGTTCTAGATGTTTCATGTGAGCGATTCAAAGGGGATCTTAATGTATTGGAATATGTCTTGTTTGTATTTCGTAGGCGAACGTTAGAAGGGCTCAACGTTTTGCTGATAGAGATGATGGGAAACCAACATACGAGCATGTTGGTAAGGTGATGGACATTTTCGGCATCAATATGTGGTTATAGTCCAAGATTTTAGGGCGTTCGTTATGGGTGTGGTCTTGGTTCTAGGAAGCTCTACGGTAATCTTCAATGGCTTGTTGTCTTTCTTTGATACCATTCGGCCATCCGTACGGAAGATTTCACATTTTTTGACACCCAAGTGGGTATGGGTGTTTGATAATATTTTACTTATTTTTCTGATACCATTCGGGTCTATATACCATGGCATGAACCTTCATGTCTAGGAAAATTACCCTACTATCAAGATGGATTTGAATGACATTGACCTAAATAACAATTCATGACATACACAGATCCTCTCAGCTTGGCATACCCACCAAATACCAATATTTAACACACACGGGTGAGTTCTTCGATCCCAATACTTGATGTTGATTATCAATACCATGCATTCGCATTCATTCCAAACCACCAACAATCTGGTATTTACTAACCCTTCTTTTCACCTCCGGGGAAATGTTTTGGTGGTGGGCAGCTCAAAGAGCGAGACATCTATACAGAGCCCGCGGCTAGCCCTGGCCGGTGTCCTTGCCTACTAACTAAGGTACCCCTGCCCCTGCCCCTGCCCTGCCTTTGCCTTGCCTTGCCTTAGGGCAGTCCAGCCTAGAGGACGAGGCTGCCACCGCAGACAGAACCCTGCCCAGTTCCCTTTTCCCGTCTAAATTTGCAAAATGATGAACGGCAGTCAGTTTGAATACGCATTTATTGAACGTGCCCGTAGCATGGGAACAGCCTGTGTTGATGCCACCCCGTCATGGACCCCAGGGTTTGAGTAAGAAAGCAAACCGCTAAAGGCCGAAGCCAAAATCATCATCACCCCAACACCACGTAAACCCATTGCTGCAGTCCAATACAGTTATTCGTAAAAGTAAGCAAAGCAGAGGACACAGTGAGTGCATGGGTTTAATTAGTTCCAAACCCCGGCCAAGTTCACGAGAATCAACACAAAGCCACCTACGTTTTTAGTGTCAATGTGTTTCAATTATCATACATAAATAGAGTGTCGGGCTACTGGAAGACTTGTTTTCTAGCTTGCCTTACTAGGATGGGTGGCCAAGCTAGCCTTGCATAGGCTGATCTGGGATTCAATATGCGCATACCATGTTTTAGATTTTAAAATCTTTTCAAAGTTCGAGAGGTGGAAAGATGAGGTCCCATTAAATTCCACCCAATACACGACGAGCTAACGAGCCCTTAATAGAAATCTTTCTGAAAGAAAAAAAAATCAAAAGCCGCGGTTTTGTCCCTATTTGAGAGACTTACACATAGCTCTTAATGATTTAGATGTCGTCCATTCATGAGAATCGGAACCTCTTATGATAGTTCTAGTTGCACATGTGAAAGTTTCATAAATCATCTAGAATCCCTCACTAAGGGCCGGTTTACACCATGGACCAGGAAGTCGTCCTAGGGCGTTGTAAGAGCGTTGATTGGTTGTTGAACTCGTCTTGGGACCACTTCGGTTTACACCAAGGAAAAAATGGCAGAGTGACCATGGAGGTCGAGGGCCTTAAAAAACATATTTTAAGGCCTAATTAATACACAGACATGGTCCAACGGGTTTTGCGGTGAGAGAGGCAAGAAAGGTGGTATGGTAGGAAAAGGCAAGGGCCCATGGCAAAGAAATGTCATTATAAACTTTTTAATGAATGTTTTTTTGGGGCTTTATATATACAACTCTTCCCACTAGGTAAGGCTCATAAGGCACACTTTTCAGCATCTATATGATGTAATGAATCTTGAGAAGCAAGTCCGCCCTCTATGTGCCTAGATCATATCATAGCCCATGAGACATACCATTTCTTCCATGCCCTACCCCTTAAACTTGCTCCCACCTGTTTCATCAAACAATGTGGGACATCTAGAACTCAAGAATTTGAGTACACATGGTGAAGCGGGTTGCAAATAATGCCCAATGTACAACAAAAGGTACATGTCACATGTAAATTACATTGAACATGTACAAATTAAATCGCTCATTTTTTTTTGTAAAAAATGTTGTGAGAAGATTTGCAAGCCACATCTTCGACACATTTAACAAGAAGTGAAGACAAGTAAAGCCCAAGAGAAGACAAGAGAATAATCAAACTTGATTTTTTCTTTCAAAAATGCCCTTTTTGGGCATATATTAAAAAATCAGCACACTCACTTCTTGGTGCATGGTCATTCTTCTTGGTCCACATTTGGTTTACACCTAGTGAGGGGCCCAAAGGCTTTGTGAATTGATTTCTTAAGAAATGGGACCATGGAAATTGGACCATGAAGTCGGACCATGGAAAAAGGCCATCTTCCATGGTCCAACTTCATGGTCCATGGAAAAAGGCCATCTTCATTGGTCCGACTTCATGGTCCATGGTGCAAACCGGCCCTAAGTGTCCACGCACGAATTCAAAATCAGAATATGATAGTGTAACTGTATATGCTGATACTTTTGGGCAACAGTGATTGCTCATCAGACAAAAACGTGCACCCCCGGCGGTTAGGGGTTAAGTTAGGTAACTTGCTCATTTAACATGCCTGCTTCAGTTGGGGCCAGGCAAACTCCAAAATTGAAAAAAAAGGCACTTGAATTTCGGAGTCCCGACCCTGACCCAATTGCCCGGCCTGACCTAGCTAGGCCCTTAAGTTAAGTTAACAGCTTCCCATCATTGAATGTCATCAGGCCATAGCCACACCACTTAACCTCTAAAGTGGTGCCGCCGCCGCCGCATCCACAAGCTAGCTTAGTAGATGTGCCTATAAGGTCAAGGTAACCGTAGTCGACGACTCGACGAGGTCCATATAACGGTGCACTAGGCTCATGTAATGCCGATGTGGAGGAGATCTATATTTTTTAGGCGAACGAAGTTAAGGTTAACGATATGTGGTGGGCGGGGCTTGTGATTGACTATTGCGTAAGAGTTTTGACAACCGTATTAGCCAAGAACTAGCATTCACATGAGCAGCTATGGGTTATCCTATAAACCGATTGTGTGTTACCTGAAAATTTTACCGTTTCAAAATTTGTAGCAATTTTCATATTCATGATTTAATTCTAAGTTGCATTATCGTGATATTATGTTTCTCTTCATAAGGAAAAATAATTCATTGCTATTACTCCCCCTAAAGTATTGCAAACTCTCTTATTCTATTGGTTATAGATGCCTCAACCTTAATTCAATGTCTAATCTCGTGTGGACAGTTGTATTGAGTGTTGTATAGAGTAGACATACCCATTTCCAATAACATAAGCAACTTCCCCAAGGAAGGCACCTCTATAGAAAAATGGCATACACATGCAAGAACCAAGTATTTGTGTGGGGTCTATTTATCTTAGTCTTGGATTTTTTTGGACCCTATAATTTTTTTTAAATCATGCTTATCACCATTTTCCTCCACCCTAAGGTAATTACAAATTCCACATTTGTGAAATAAATTGCACCCTATATTACTTATAAAAAGTACAAGTTAATTTATTTTTCTCATGGTGTTGAAGTGGAGTCCCTTGTTTGCTCATGTTGGTCACATAAAGGAAACATAGCAAAATGGAAAAATCTTTGAACAATTTGAAGGTGGCATGACTGCGCAGCTAAGGGAGTTACATAAAATGACAATGGAAAGGGAGGACTAGATCAACATGCTTCTAACCCTCTAGAATTTCCTTTTTCTTGTTTCATTTAGAACAAACCAATTTAGGTCATCCACAATGAACCGAAGTTCATCTATAGTGAATTGAATCCCATCCACAACGATTGAAATTCCATTCATGTTTCCAACAAACCCTTGCTAAATTTTTTTTAACATAACTTAACTTACCCATTAAACATACTCATCCTACAAAACAATCATTCATTCCAATTCTTATTAGGCCATTTTACAGAGAAGTAAATTAACACAATTTATAGTACCGTATGTTATATATAAATTACTTTTGGATGTATTATGGAGCCTTGTGTAGATTTAAACACAATATAAAATTTATGTCTTACAAATATATTCCGCCCTACCTTTTCTTGCAAGTTGTTTCTATGTAGATTTCTAGTGAACTCCCCCATGCAAATTTGCATGTGTGCAGTACATGTGTGATACAAAAGTGATTTTTCACAAGTTTGGAAATTGATATCACAATGTTTAACAAAAGAATCATAATCTATTTCCAAGTTGAAATTATTGTGTACTTTCAAAGCCAAGATTCTCTACCGACCCATATTCACAAAATAGGTTGACCTATTTTCCAATAAATGGGAGACAAAAACTTGAGTAAAATTAGTGCCCTTTTTAAGCATCCGAAATCCATGACCTTATAATTTATTTTTTCCATCACGCCAAATGTGAAGGTGACATATGTGAAACTTCATAGCTTTTTCATTGTGTTAGAAAATGAATGCTCCATGTGTGGAACTTCACAACTTTAGGGGACTCTATGTATTAAGATTGGGGGGAGGGGGGTATTGGAAATAGGTCTCTATACTCTAGTTGGGTGTGAATCTAAGAACATACAACAGAAATACACATGTTTAACTACATGTTCAAAATTTACTAACCATTCTAGGCACAACAATCAACATATTTGGGGACACCTATATGATCTTCTTCATAACTCATAGATCTTCACTTTGACAATACACAAGATATTCATACAAGATTTAAAATTTTATGTGGAAAGTGGCTAAGGACACGATTTGGATATGCTGGTCATCTCACACTTATATCGTTTACCATATCCTATGAGAAGTGGTCTAGAGAGAAAAGGATATGTTTAAGACATGCTTACCGTATTCAGTCGCATGGAACATCTCAGTCAATTTGTTTGACAAGGGATCTTGGCAGGCTTGTGACAAGTAAATTTTTTTGGCTACAGGTTTGTGTGATGGATTCAAATAATTTTTTCTGTTTTTTTATGGGTTTTTTTGAAAAAAAATGAATCACAAAAATGTTGTTGAGATGGAAATTATTATCAAATAATAATGTATATATTATGAACATATTATGACTCTTAATGTTCCATGGGGATGCAAATCACATCATCTTTACACTCGAGTGTTTTTGTGTCCATACATGGGATATGTATCCACTCGTGTTAAAACAATGGGATCGACATTCCTAACCCCCTAAATGTCTACCTATTGGCCTCCCAAAAATGACCTTTAAAGTCCCCTCGGTCAACATGTAAACTTTGATCATTTTTATCTCCACATTTGGTAATTGAATGGCAAAAACAACCATATAAATGATAGGCCTTTGTAGATGACTTGCACCGCAAAGTAATTCAATCATCTAAGTATTTCCAATGTCCATGAGGAATGTCATAAGATATTATAAGTGATGAGGGGCGAAGCCAAGGGGAGGGCTTAGCCTTCCTGACATCGCAGGAAAGTCCCCCCCAGCTTCGCCCCTGTTGTCAAAGCTTTGGATATTAACGACATTATCATTTTTTTATGGGGATGTCAGCTCGACAAGTCCAAATCTCTCAATAAATAATCAAATTCGACCAACTATTGAAATTTGAAAATAAAATGTATATTGGATATTTCCATATTCTGAGGTCAGCCCCCCCCCCTCCAGTCAAAATCATGGCTTCGCCCTTGTAAAATGAGATGCCCCAAAATATGAAATTGTTGACCTTGATTTGATCACAAATGTGTTGAATTTTCATGAGCAAACCTTCCAAACCTTAATCCCTTTGCTACTTTAAGTTCCCCCTCTTCAGTGCATTGCGATGTTAAATTATTTGCAGGAAACCACCTTGAACAATAGGTCTTGAGGTTTTTCATCATAATGCTTCTCTGTTTAAAGTCCAAATTGGAGTTTGTTTCCCAAAAGAAAAATGCAAAGTCTGAGGTGGATATGGAGAAGGCCTTCAAAGTTTACTTTGTTCTCACATTGGTGAGCATGCAGCTCATAAACGACAAAGTGCCATAGAGAAGTGGTAGAGAGAAAACATATGAATCATAGCAAATCCTAATTGAGGCCTTAACAATTATTACACCAGTTGTTCTTGATACTTACACATCTTCATGTTGGTGTTTTTCATACTCTTAAGGTGTTTTAGGCCACATGAATTTCAATGTGTCTATTCATGGCTTGTGCAAATTTATTGACCTCTCAACATTTCATTGCTAAGTGCCTCCATCCATACTTGCAGATGTAGTAGCCACCATCTAATTGCATACAAAAAATATTCTTCATTGTTCGATGTCATCCTATCACCATTGCGTGATACAAGACGAAATCTTAATTTGGGTGCAACTTTGACTTTGGTAGCCTCCGTCAATTCCGCCAAAGGGCCTATCAAGAAGTAGCAAGAAAAGTCGATTGACTATGTAAATTTAACCATTTCTCCGAATTCTCCAGATTATTTGACATCCGTAGCTTGAGAAGTGCCTGCTTGAAGTCTAACATTTATAATGTCATTTTGCACAAAAGAAGAAGAGAAGTTTGGCGTGATTTCTCCTCCAATTTTTATGCTTTAGCCTCCATATGCAAAGGGTATTGCTTGGATGATGGTGGTGTCAGTGATGTCGGTCTCTCCCTATAGGTTTGAATAAATTGTTTGTTACCCATTCATACATGATGGGCAGATGAGTGGACAAATCTTCATGATTAGGACAATTTAATTTATATATAGTTTATTGTGTGAGTGTGTGTGGTATGGTTTTGATCTTTCATTTTCATTAATAACAAATTGGCCATTGTGTTGTGTGCGCAATTGACATTTTTGCCCTACATCCATCTTCTCTGTATGTTTAAACAACTTTGTTGTGATAATTTCTCTACAATCAAAGTGACAATAACTTCAAATTGTGTAAAAATGTTTGGATCTTGGGCTTCCTTTGAAATTACCACAAGCGGTGGACATTGATTCATGTGAGCAATTTCTCTTAGACTTCCATCTATGTCCCCAAAATTAAGTTCTTATCTTCCAAAATGTTGCCATCAATTCATTTCTTAAACCTACGTGCATTCTAAAAAAACAATCTAAATCATGCTCAACACTTGGAATGTGCTTACATTTTTTTAAAGAATTGCATGTTAAATCCAACAACAATATTCAAATCCATTTTCACTCATATAAAAGAAGTTGTTATCATTAATAAAAAAAAAAGGTACCACGGGTACATGATCCTAGTGGGTGCAGTTCCAAATATTTCCCTCCCTCACCGCTTGAAAGGCATCGATCCACTACTCATTGCTTAAAAGGTATCGATCCGCTGCTCACTGCTCATTGCTCACTGATCACATGATAGCATTCCCCTAAGCTAAGTTGGCTATCAAAACGCAATGTTTCATCAGCCCCAACTCTCTTTGCTAACAATGGTCAAGCAATTTTATCGGATATGCTCGTCATATGCACGATAAGGCTTAGGGCCACTTCACACACGAGACTGAGAGCCCGTGATTATTACTTCAAGCACTCTCATTGGTGGAAAAGGCGGAGTCGGTCCAAGTTCGCTTCACACTACGCTTGAGGGACCAATGGAGTATGTGAATGCAAGATGGATGTAAAGTCTACATGGATTCCTACATGGCATTGAATGGATCATGTTTCATGGTAGGCCTAACACAAAACCGGGAGACCATGGCACTCTGAACGCTCAGTCATTGATTTATTCTATTTTATCATGCGTGAGGATCCGCATGAATAGAAATTCATTGAAATAGCATGTGGTTGAGGGCCGGTAACATATGACTTCACACTACACTCAAGGATTCGTGACCACACTACATGATTTTGGAGGCGCCCTGGGACGGCGTTTGGACACTCTCTTTTGGGCTCTCACAATTTCATGGTCACGGCTCTTGGCTCGTGTGTGAAGTGGCCCTTAGTAATAGTTGTCCTACATTATAATTTGGGTCTAATATTGCCCATCTAGGGCCCACCTTTCAATGACACCTGAAATGACTAGTGGCCTTTGGTTTAAAAGGAACTCAAAATATCCTGCATCTGCCCATGCATTGGCTACGAGCCTCACATCCTTGACAACAACCTCCTTGAAGTATTTGGGATTTTCATCCCCACGGATATTCTGAAAAATACATTGGAAATCGCTCAAACACTTTGTGGCCCTTTGGGTTCCACACACGAGCCAAGAGCCGTGACCATGAAATTGTGAGAGCCCAAAAGAAAGCATCCAAAGGTCGTCCCAACACACCTCCAAAATCATGTAGTGTGGTCACGGACCCTTGAGTGTAGTGTGAAGTCATGTGTCCAAGCCCTCAACCAAATGTTATTTCAAGGAATTTCTATTCATGCGGGTATTCACACATGATAAAATAGAATAAATCAACAGTTGTGAGCGTTTGGAGTGCCATGGTCTCCTGGTTGTGTGTTAGGCCTACCTCCAAGAGGTGGTTTTTGAGAATAGTCCAAGTGACCATGAAACATGATCCATTTGATGCCATGTAAGAATCCATGTAGACTTTACATCCATCTTGCATTCACTTATATACTCCGTTGGTCTCTCAAGTGTAGTGTGAAGCGAACTTGGACCGGGTCCGCCTTTTCCACCAATGAGAGTGCTTGAAGTGTAATGGTCATGGGCACGTTGCTACAAGCTTCTTTCCTAACTTAAGGTTTTATTTGTCCTTTTTAATTTCATTTTTTACTAAGTAAGCTATTTCCTATGCCTTGATGTGCATAATAGATACTTATGATGTCTAAGTATAAATTATATTCTTGATGAAAATTATTAATAAATCATGTGAGAACTATAGCAACATGTAAGTATTCTTAATACAACTACATTACACATGGATTTATGTATAATGGAGTTCCCCATTCCAAATTGTATCACTAGGTAGTCTCAACTGTTTATACCAATTGAATCGTATTGGTATCAACTGTTATCAGATAGATGTCACTACATTCCGTTACTCTAGCACGTTAGCATATCAAACCTACATGGATGTAATTCTAGTCCCATTAGTCTTTTGGCTTCCTTGAATATAAAATTTCAGCTTATATTCATGCTACATGGTCCACCTTTTTTATGTGAGACTATACTTTTCAATTTGGATTAAACCAGTCCCAACCAATGCAAGCATGACACAAGGCAAACAAAACTCAAGGATAATCATATATGCTTGTTAAAATCCACAATTGTTGAAAGCACTAGATTGCAGTACATTAATTGTCTCAATTAGTGAGGGAGGGCTAATAGTGCGTGTGGGAAATCAGTGAAGGTGATACTAAATTTCTTTGCGCTATGAAATTAGTGCCACCAAAATGTCTAGGATGCATTGTTCATCCCGACACTATTTGCCAAAAATACTATTGTTCATTGAAAGTATCAGCATTATTCATCCTGGCATTATTCATTGACAAGCATGTACTTGCATATTATTAATTTTTATCCCTCTACAAGCACCCTAGAACACACACTAATCTGCTTGAAATGCTTGGTAAATGAGCATTCATGAATTTAGTATCACTTGGTAAAAAGTTCAACCCTCACTAAATTTGAGACTTGGCGAAATAGCGTGTGTTTTGGGTTTAGTACCATACACATTAATTGGGATAATTAGTGTAGTGACAAAGAAGCAAGGCGGTAAATAGCCATGCTCTAATCATTGTCACACTGCATGGATTGACTCGTTCTTTGTCATCTATAGTGCCACTAAGCACAACTTATAAGTTCTGCATATGGGAATAGTGTTACCTTTTAAGGTGATATAATTGATGCAACCATGTTTGATTATTGTACTCTATTATTTTGGTTCTTTGCTTGAGAGATTATGTGTCCATTGTTGATGACAATTAACCCTTGAACCCATGAGGATTTTGAGCTATTTCAAAACCTACTTTAAAAAGTATGCTGCTCTCTCTGAAAGAGAAAATTTCTCAAGACAAAGTTGTTCATAAGGTAGATGCATCTTAAATGGTTACTTTTTCTAGATCGTCCACTTTCGCTAGGATACGAAACATGCGATTAGTACGAGATGGTTAGCAAATCCAAATCAAGGGCAGAGTCATATTCTCATAATTTCCGGAGCTCGTATGAATATCTTAATCATTATCGAAGTGAAGATTCTTGTGATCATTGAGTGGTCATATAGTTCCCTCCAATCATGTTGACTATTGAGCCTAGAATAGTGTCAGCCATAAACCCCCACCCCTTATGCGTCGTAATCCGGATGGAAGCCCATGACCAACATGCACCTTAACGATTACCCCTTAACCCTCAGAACTTGGCACCCAATGCTCCAACAATATAATCATCAACACACAATTATTATTTTTATTCAAATAACACACAGTCCAAGTATTGAGAAATACTCTTTCCACGGTTGCCAGTGTCAACCCATTTACTCAACACACATCAACTTCCACTCCCAAACCTCCATCCTACAACACTTAGCCAATCAACAATCCTAAGTTATTTCCTAATGGCATTAGGCAACACCAATTCACACAATTGGCCTGCCCATGTCTAATTCTTCTATCCCTCCCCACTACCTAATCACCACCCAAGCCCATTCTGCCTAAACCCTCAAATTTATGTTTTCCCTTTAACCCTGGGCCTATACGGAATGCCCTCCCTGCAGTGCCTTCCTCGGTCCCAGTTGAACCCTGCATAACCATTCCAGATGGCCACGTGTCACAACTGCAACAGTTCTGCCCATTCCTTCTTCCCTGCTGCAGACTCAGTTCGGCAACTCGCTCAAGGGCTGCCCAACAGCTTTACTCGTCAAGATCCAGCAGACTGCGACCTCCGCAATGCTCGATATTCCACTTCCAAGAATTACTCAACTCTGCACTGATTCAAATTGCGAGCTAAGTGATGTTAGCCAGCACCTTCAGCGAACACAACTTGAGAATTCCGCAGTCGCATTGTTCGAGGGTGCAGCAGTTTTTGAACATCCACTTTTAAGCTAGCCTGCATTTCGGTGCTAGTGCTGCCTGATGTCTCTCTCCGAAGTGCAGTCCCCCACTTGCTCATCCTTTTGCACCTCTCACCCTGCTTGCAGACTAAAATTCTATCTACTGATTTCCTGGGCATTCTCCCTCAAGTGCCGAGAGAGTCAGTCCGTGTACCCCCCGCTTAACGAACAGCTTCCCAGCCGAACCAGGGGACCCCAGATCCGAGGATCCATGGCCTTACCCACCCGCGGTTAATGGTCGGCCTCCCTTAATGAACCAATCCTAAGCCTAAAACAAACACCCCTACATCCCAAGTGGCTGCAAGATCCAAGCTCAAGCCACCCCCTTCATAACATCACCCTCAATCTAATTAAAACAATTTAATTGTTTTTTTGGTTTTCTTTGGTTTTCTTTTCTTAAAACAAACACCTAACTCTAATCGCAACAATAACAATTTGATGCCACTTAAATCACTTCTACCTTCTAAGCTAACTTAGCCCCATGGCGATTCTGAGTTCCTGATGTAATTTTGGGTTAACTAGAAATGTGAACACAAAATTGGGCTCACAAATAGTTATAATAATTTGAGCACATAGTCCAATTTCATTTAAACATGTGTTCTTTTGGTATATGTTTTTGGAGCCACACCCAAGCACATATCACTCAAATATAGGTGTCCAATTTAGATAAATAATCATATTAGCCACGTTTACCTTAAAGGGTTGATGCACAAATAATCTACATGATTGGTGCTTAGAGTGAAGCTTACACTATTTATTGGATATTGTGAAAGGATTCATCATCTGAAAATGTATCCTAAATGAAATTTAGCAATTTTTAATAAAATTTATGGACACATAATTTCTATACATAATAGCATGTCATGAAAACCTACAAGGAAAAGACTATAATAGCATCCAAAACCATCATGTGTGTCAATGTCCTTCGTTAATGGCTATGCTCTAGGTACACCACAAAAATGTGATCTGCATGCTAACTTTGACAAGCCATTAAAATTTAACGAATGGCCTCAATTATGGTGGGGAGGGTGGGCTCAACTAAGCCTCAACCCTTTGCCTTGCCATACAAAAAATCCAACCACATCAGAGCTATCCTTAAACCCCAATTGATTTGAGAAGGTGAAGGAGAGACCAAAAATGGTCTTATAGGTGCTTAAGAGAATTTATATTTCCAAATTTGAAGTTCATATGTCTATTCTAGCTCCAAAATAGAACAAACACAAACATGGAGGTGCACCTATTCATCCTTGAAACATGAAAGAATCTTCATGCCAAGTGGGAAGGCCGGATGAAGACATGACATGGCTCTATGGTGGTTTCTCTTTTTCAGAGAGAGCATGTGGGGCTCTAAAGGGCAATGGTGTTGCATGTTGGAATGAGATACTATGGGAAATGTATTGCTTTGCATGATGAAGCTTGAGCGTCTCCTATCATGGAATGGTTCAATCCTTAGGCATGTAGAAAAGTTAGGAAACTTGGTGGATTACAACATAGGGTCCAATTAATTCTTAGGAGGAAAACTTTAGAACACATGTAGAGCTAACATAGTATCTCTTATTGCTAAAACTTGGCCATATAAAAAAACATAGGTAGGTATTTAATACCTATTGTTATGTGGGCATTAGAAATGAGTCCAAATTTTCTAATATATGAAGTACACTACACTAAATATTGTATTCAGCCCAAGGGATGCATTCCCCAAGTTTTGGTTGGCAACATGCAATCACAAGAAGGGGTATTTTAATTAATTTGGGCAATTTTTTTGTAAAATAATAAAAGAAAAATACCCCCACAAAGTCTATAATTTTCATTTATAATTAATGATGGATACGAGAAAATCAATATTCTTATATATATATATATATATAAGTTAGCATGATTTGTAAGCATAGGATGCTTAAAATGAAAAGAATAAAGGATTAAATTCCTCCCTTCCCCCAAATATGTTTTTGGTGACTTCGTGGGCATGGTATGACTTCTCGGATGGACAGGTGTGGATGTTATCCAAGGCAAGTGGAATGGTTGTTTTCTCCATCGAGGTAGGGTTTGGAGGTTTGCTATGTCTTTGAACCTCATTTTCTTGTTGTTTTCGAAACAAGGGTGTGGCTGTGAAATTTTTGTGCGATCTCCTGTAGTCTTTTTTGCGTTCTTCTTCCTCAATTATTGGTGTCATTTAGTCTTGGTGTTTAGAGTTGCAACAATTGGTTTACTATTGGTGTTTACTCATTTTTGGTTTAGGGCTATAGTGGTTGGTTTCTGACTAGTGTTTATGTGTTTTATTGTGTCACTCACTCTCGGTGTTAAAGGTTGCAATGGTGGATTTATTGTTGTTGTTCATGGGTTCTTATTGTCACCTAGCATCCTATTTATGGATTGCAGTAGGGGTGTTTAAGGTACTTGCAAGATGGTGAAGATCACATTGTGGGCATTGGAAGATGAGGCCCATGAGCCAGAGTGATTTGGGAAGGTGGTTGGAGGTGGAACCGCCACATACACCACCTTTGGATCCAGATTAAAGGAGAATGAAACGTTGGATTCGGGTTTCAAGTCCAACTCTCATGGTGTGTGGGTGACTCCAACACACCACACTTAAGTAAAAACAAACCCAAACCTTCCATCAATTTCAACATGATGTTTGCTTTTGGATTTCTACATTGAAATTGTGGGCATTGACGCATTGTGTATTGTGGGGTTATGCAGATGTGCAACGTTTGATTCAGACTTCACGTTGAGTTGCTTTGAAATATTTGTTGGATTTCACACATGTTTTTTGCACATGTGAGATTTTTTGTACCCTAACACCTATGTTAAAAAAGTTGAGACATAGGATCACTATAGGGCATTAATACCTTAAACCCCTTGTAAATGCTTTGTAATGCAATCTTGTATACTTGCAATTTTGTATGCGATGTTATATACATGCAATGTCATACCCAATTTCGTAGTGTATTGTGTTTAATGTCTCTTATGTTGGTTAGCATATTGGTTGTGTATATGCAATTTTCATTGCAAAATTTCCCATTCTAGTATTCATTGTAGTATTCTATTTTGGATCTTGTCATGTGTAGAACTTTTATCATTCAAATGAACATAGGGTGCAAATAATTAGGTGAAACTAAGTTTTATAAGGAATGGTAGGGTAGTCTCAAATAGAAAAATGTAGAATTTTTGGTAACCAAAAGGCTATCCTAAACCCCAATTTGTTTTAGAAATAGCCCCCCCCTATAATTAGGGGATAAATGGACATGATCAACAAGCATAACATATAGTGCATCCCCCAGGGTATTTAGATTACCCGATTCTATTTGTCTGGCTCAATAATAATTGTAAACCGCTTGTTTAGGGTCACTAAAACGTCATGTAACCCTAACATTATTTGTCATAGTTTGTAAAAATATTGGGCATTGTAGATTTAGAATGTTGCAATTACATTACAATTACAATTACAATTACATGTTGAATGTATTGTCACTCACTAAGTGATTTTTCATTCAAATGTCATTCATCCATGACAATCTTTCATTACGGAAATGTTGGGATGCAAAATATACAAAAAGTAAGTTGATATGAAAATATTTGTAAACTTATGCATAAGAAATGTCATTAAAAATGTTGCCATAATAACATAAAATACCATATGACATAAAATAAAATATTTAGCGTAGTTTGACCCATGCCGTCCTGGCCCATTGCACCCATTGTCCCATTTGGTTCCCCACGTTTCTAGAATGGGTGGGAACGGTAGGGCAACAACCACCACCACCACCATCACGACATCCCATCCCCTAGCACATGTGCATATGAATCATAAAGGCGACAAAGTTGGTGTTGGCTTTGCAGTTAGCTTCTTGAAGGTGCCAATTGCCATATCGACTACAATTAGTAGTTGATTTCTTAGGATGCATGCCATGTTCATTGCCAAGTCATTTGCTATTATTTGGCACCCAAGCTACCTATGGCTCACATTGGAATCCTTCAAAAGAATTGGGGCAATGGCATGCTGTCATGATAAGCTTGGCATGTGGGTGAACATGCCTCATAATATAAAAGGATCATTTCTATTAAGTGCGGGTCCATGTGCCGGGACTACATAGACAACCCCCCCCCCTTCATTGACACTCAAGACTCTTGCCGACTCTAGTTGGCCTTGATTGTCTCTTGGCATTTGTTGCAAGTACATAGAAGAAGTGGGCTATTTATTGAGTTGGGTCTTATCATATTGGTATGGGTACATGAGACGAATATAAGCCTTGGCACGTGCCCAAGGAGTGGATTTCCACATCCTATAAGGTGGAGTGCAAATTTTGAAGTTGGAATTAATGAATAGGAAGGGCACAATTGCCCTTTTGGGATACAAAAAAAGGAAAAAAAATGATGGTAAGATGTGAGGGTTGGCATTGTATCTGCGTCAAGGGCCAATGGTCAAAGCTTTATTTTCCACGCGCAGTGATTTGTGGCTGGCAATGCCAAATGATGTATTTATCAAATGAATATAGTGAGGATGGGGAGATAACGTTGTTGGTTCCCAACATCAAGCTTCAAGCGGTGCAATGTCCTACGTGAACGGAATTCAAACCGCTTCATTGTCCCCCATATTGTCATTGATCAAGGAGGCATAATGTGATTGTGCATTATTTGCTAAAACAAGCTAAGGCAATGAAGAACTTAGGGAATGAAGGAGGTTTTTGGATTGCTAAATAATAAGTTTAACATAACATTATTTAGATCCGTAACAATGTTATGTGGGACTGACAATATTATGTAGAATATTCCTCACATTCAGCTTGAATGATGGAATATTCTACAAAATATTGTCAGTCCCACAGAACATTGTTACGGATCTAAATAATTTTATGCAGGTAATTAATGGGTGATATGACTAAGTTAATGCTCCTCCCTTGTACCTCTTGAGCTCTCTTGCCACCCATTTAGCTCCCTTGAGTTTTTTTAAGGGTTTCCGTGCTCATTAACAATCAATTGGGAGGAGGCCCAATCTCTTCCATCTTGACCGTTGGATGCGGTTGTTTGGATCCTCTAGATGGACTGCATCCAATAATTATGGTCGAGGAGATCGACCTCGGGTGTAAGAGGACCAAACAATTGTATATTAGGTAATGAGGCATGCCACCTCATTGGCCTCACTTTTCAACCACCCACCCTCCCTCAAGTGGGACATTTGGACCTACCATGCCTAGTATATGATGCCCAATGTCTAAAGAAGGTCAAGGGGAGTTGGAAGTTTGGTGACAGGGGATACCCCCCAGCCAATTTGGATTGAGATTTTGCAGGATTAAGGTGTGAATATAGTTGTGTGTGAAAACACAAATAAATTGTGTTTGTGAACACAAATATACCTTATTATGAAACCCAATGGCAGGCTAAGGTTGGAGGTGGGAGATGCCAAGCCGGGGTTACCCGCACCTAAGATATAAATTTAAATGGCATAGGAATGGGAGCAAGTCGCTGAATGTGGGATTTTCATCTTCTTCAGGCATGGGACAATATAACCCAATATCCGGCTAGTATTGTGCTTGTTCATTTGGTTGTTGCTGCATTTGTGAGTGGGCCACATGAAACTTTTAGAACCTAGGGCTCACCTGATTAAAGCATGAGGTCAAAGGTTAATCTCAAAAGCAATAATGGGACAGGTTAATAAAGTTATCATAGATTGGTATTCTCAAAATGATGTGAAGGGCATCAAATGGAAAAAAATTGTGCATTTAAAAAGATATAAGTGCTGAAGACATCAAGAAGTTTGTTGAGGTGGACATTTGACATGTAGTGGATGGTGCCAAATTTGGCAAGGAGAGAGATCAAGAAGGATTCGACTTTGGGTGAAAATTATAGCAATGAATGGGGTTTTCATCCTCAAGCAATTAATGAATAACATGTTCCCCACCCCAAAATTGGGTTAAGTAGAGTCCCATTGAGTAGTACAAATGCTGGTAATTTTCAGGTGATGGGATCATGTGGTTGAAGCATTCACAAAGTTGGCGCAAAAGAAAATGGAGAAGTGGTTAAGTGAAAGGGCGACAATCCAAGTAATGTGGATTCCTGCTACGGCAACTACGGTGGTGTTGAAAAGCATTAAAAAGGTGAGGGGTAACATGGAGGTTAGGAAGGTGAAGATTAAAGATGACAATTGAATACCACCGAAAGTTACATGGGTGAAAGAAACTCCAGAGTCCACCCAAAAAAACAGCTAAGCTCCAAGCATGTACCCAAAGCATTGGTTTGCCTGGGCGATCATCCTAGCTTTATCAGGTTTTGGATGATCAACAATCATACAAATACACTATGGTGGTGCAGGGGAATAGGCTAGAAAACATTTTTGCCCTTATCAATAACTTGGGTAGTTTTTGTATATGGTGTTCTAGTAGCTTTTGATTAGATAGTCTCCAAATTGGAACATATCTATGGGGTTATTTATGAGAAACACCTCCAAATTAAGTGTTAGAGGTTGAACAAGGTGAAGTTGGCATGGACTTTGATATGGATCATGGAGGTTGCACATGCTGGAGATGTGCAACATAGTGATCTTCCATAGACATCATTATGCTCCATTAAGAAGCGGGCGATAATGTGAAGATTGGAGTGTGCAACACATGTGGATAAGAATACTAAGTCATTTTGGCATGCAAAAGATGAGGCTGAGAAGCAACACATGATGAAGGAGAAGTTTTAGGTGGCACCCAAGTTGTTTTACATCCCCACTAGGAAGAATAAGGATGTGGTTGTCAAACATTACACCAAGGAGTCTAAGTATTTATGTTATTGGAGATGACCATTGTAGGGTGAAAAGAGGCCAAAAAGTGTTGGTGAAAATAGGTAAAGGATTGTTAGAAGGTTTCATTTTCTAACTTTATCTATATTATTTTCCAAACTAAACACATCACTCACATGGACATTTTTGTAGATATTTAATGTCTTTGTGATATCTTTGTCATCAAACAACATTTTTTAAATAAGTAGTTGTCGGTTATCCTTCCATTTTCTATTGCACATACTTAATGCCAATATAAGCATCTATTCGGGAGTTGATTGCCCACATAAGCAATCAACTCATTTGTCAATTGCTCACATAAGCAATTGACACACTAGTCAACTGCTACAACTTGCAATCGGTTGATGCTATTAGTCATCGACCTTGTGTAGTCGATTGCTTATGGTCGATTATGTGTGACTACTATCTTGAGCAGTTGATTGCACTGTCCATTGCTTATGCTAGCAATCAACTTTGTGTTGATGTCGTAAGAACAATACCATGTGGCAAAAAAAAATTGTTACCACAGTAGTGTGCGTTGGGCATCATGTTCAAATGTGATGCAACATGATGTGGCACCCAACAACCGTATCATGTCTATTTGCACATTCATGTTTGCATCAAGTGGTGTAGGAAGGTTCTCATATGGTTCTCTAGTTTGCATGGCACTCAGGTGGCTTGAGCTACGAGTTTGAGCTCTCTCTCTCTCTCTCTCTCTATATATATATATATATATATGTGCTCTAAATATATGTTTCTTACATCATATAGGTAAAGATATGGTGAATAAAATTGACAAAAATGGGTGTTTATTGATAATAATAATAGGGGGCATTCAACAAAGGACCCATACATAATACCCTTCAAATTCCTCTTAACACACATGTATAACAAACAAACAAAATACTAAGTGCCTGCCTTGAGGTTCAATGCCTACAAAATTGTCCTTCCAAGAGATCTCGTATGCCTTATAAAATTCTCTATCTCACTTTTGCTTCATCCAACTCTTGCCCAAGGGTCAAGCATGGTTGTGAAGGAGGATGATTCAGAAAGCATGCTTTGTAAATAAGTGAAACCATCCTTGGTGTAAAGTACTTTGACTCCCTCCACCTATCCCTTGATCCTTTAGTGAGGACGGTAACTTAAAACCAACACTATGTACCACACTTATACATTCCGGGACTTCAAATATATGGCTATGGTAGATAGTGTTGATTTTAGATTCAATCTTGGTTTTGGGTATGTGTACCTTGAAAGCTTAAAAGTTTTGGGTGTGTTTACCTTAGTAGCCTTAGGTTCAAAGGTGATTATCAATTCTCATGTTTCTTTCCTTCAAAATTATCATCGGTCAACATTGACATCATGATGGTTAGACCACTTGAACTTGCAAAGATGACATGGCACACTTGGAAACCTATCATTTTCAACTACCCATGGAACATTCACATAGTGATGATGTGGTTCACGATATGGTGCTTGAGAGTAAATCTCTATCGAGAATAAGTATCAACCAAGTAATTTTTCTTCTAGTTTCAAGTGTGTACACAACTTATTTTACTCTATTTGTAACAATGTGAAGGACATGAAATTTGTCATGACATAACATTGCATTATCGAGAGGCCACCATTCACTCAATCCGAATACAACCTCTTAGATGGACTTCACAGACAACTCACTCTACAGTCCATGAGTCTAAAGAAGTGGCATTGAACAATGTTATGATGGCCCGAGCTCAAGCTCGCTGCTTTGGAGGCATATCTAATAAGTAGTGTGTGTTTCTGGTTATGACTCCGGAGGCGGAGCCAAGAGCGGCGAGATTGGTTTGCTTTGGAGTTGAGTCAAAAGATGGGCCGGACGCAAGAGTGCAATGGGAGTGAAGCAATAGGGAAGTACTCCCCACCCTACTTAAGCTAAGGCTGCAGAGCAAGCCTAGTTTCCGAAGCAAGCCAACCAGGCCAGGAGGAGTGCAAGCCGTCAAAGGAGGATCACATCAGTGTCCGGGGAGGATTTGGGACATAATCGGTCGAGATCTCAGTGTTTCCCAGGCCAACCGGTTATATTATGTTTCACATCCTTCAAATTTTTCTTTATTAAATTGACAAAAATTCTGTAGATTGTTCTAAACAGATCAGTCATTTTCCTCAAGTCTTGGATTTGAGCCGGTTATTCTCAAGGTCCACCAGTTCATCTGATAACTAGCAGCCGGTTCTCCCTGTTCATTGGATCACATTGCCCTCGTGACTTGTAAAGACAACACGATTTTGCATGCCCTAAGTTAACTTACCAGGTTCCTTTTTTTTTCTTTTCATTTTTCCTTTCAGAGGATAGTCCATTGGCAGTGCATGAAAACATGGGTGGGTGGGTGGGTGGGTGGGTGGAGCTGCTGTAAGGAATGTGTGCCTTATGTGGTCACTTGTCTTGTGTGGCTGCACTCTTTTCCCCATAACAATACTATGGTACATAGGTTTTGAATCTCTCTCTCTCTCTCTCTCTCTCTATATATATATATATATATATACACATGTATATGAATTTGTTTTCCGACTAAGGTAGATGGGTCTTCCATGGTTACTTATTTCCAACCAGCCCACTTCTCTTAGGATATGAAACATGTGATTAGTACAAGATGACAAACATATCTACCTAGAGGCTAGAGCCACTCTATTTGTACTTTTTGGAGCTCATACGAATACGCTTATGATACGTAACCAAAATAGGCCCATCCACCTTAGCCCACTTTCCTAGGATATCGAACATGCGATTAGTACAAGATGGTTTACAAATCCAAATCAAGGTTGTAGCCACTTCATCATAAATTGTTGAGCTCATAGAAATATCTTATTTATTATCAAAGTAAAGGACTCTCAATATTGGTCATACTCTTTGAGAGTGGACCCACTTGGCTTTTCGAGCCAACATGCCCTCGACACATCTATAGGCAACGTTGGACAGGTGGCAAATTCTCAAAAATTACCATGGGCGGTGATTCCCTCCCTCCCTCATGTGGAGGCTACACACGTTCAATACTGCCAAATTCGAAAGTGTTTGGTAAACCAAGGTAAAAGAATGGTTGCCTTAAGATGGGCATAACTCCGAGGAGCTTGGTTTCAAGGTCGGTTCCTCTTTTATTACTCAAAACCGTATGTTTTCAACTCCACTCCAAAACGGTGGTTTTGCAAGGCTTAAAACCTCTGTTTCCAGTCGGAGTTGAAAATGGAAGGTTTTAACCAAGAAAAGAGGGACCAAGCTGCTCGGAGTCATGCACATGTCAAGGCCGGAATTCTTTTACCATGGCATACCAAACTCCTTTTCAAACTCGCGTTTTCGAATATGTGTGACCTCCCTTCACCGGCCTTCCTCCCACCCTTGCCACTTCTCTTTCCTCGGTCCACCAGAGTTTGAGAACACGGATCGCTTCTTCTCTCCACGCATTCAAAGTGAACAAATTCAGAGTACGTTTTTGGCCCCATTCCACTGGCAGCAGTGGTGTGGTTTCTAGACTTGGGATCGATAGAAGGGTTTGGCGCCTCCTGCCATTATGCCAGGAAGTTCCAGGAGGTTTTGTGACGTCCAGCTATTGCAATAAACTACAGGTACACAACTTCGTCAAGCTGGAAAGGTCCGATTCAGGGCTCAGGAAGAACAGGCGGTTAGTTACAGATGAACCGGTTGAGTTTGAGAAATAACCGGTTGAAGTTCAAGACTTCAGGAGAATCACCGATCATTGTAGAGGAATCTGTAGAATATGCCTCAAATGAATAAAGCAAAACCGGAAGATGTCAACATGTAACCGATTGGATTTAGAATCACTATGATCTTGACCGACTATGCCCAAACATTTCCCGGGCACTGGTCCAATTGCCCCAGTGACGACAGTCAAGTGCTACATATTCAAAGAGCCTAACTTAACATTATTAAGCAGTGTGCGTTTGTAATACAACCTTTTTGGCCATAGCCTGATAGTAGGAAAGAAAATACTTTTTTATGATAAAATAGCTAAAATGATAGATGAAAGTTAGTTTAGGATGAAATAGGAAGGCTATAGCCCGAGGAAAGTAGTTGTAGGAGTTACAACCGCAGGGAGCTCCGAGCTTGATAAGCAGGCTATTGCCAGAGAGAAGATACTTCTCGTTATATCTACTGAGGCCATAGCCGCGGAGAGTCATGCTATAGGCAATAAAGTTAGAGTTGCATGTATTAGTTTTTCAGACTTGGAATTGAAGCATCACCGCCTGTGTAGGGGGATGTAGCCAACGAGCTGAGTCAAAGTTGATTAAGTAAAGTATGATTCTATGACTGATGTATGGCAATAGTTTGTGTATGGCATTTGTGGTTGAGCAAGTACATTTCAGGATTGTGTTAGAGCACAGTGAGTGAAGACAACACAATGTGAGTGAGATGAGTGAATTAATTGTGCGAAGTTGTTGAGTAGAGCGACTTGAAGGTGAGAGAATATATTTGAAGAATCGGAGCAACCAGGTTCAAAGATTGAGATGAATTAAGAGGAAAAGAGAGGCTATAGTCCGTATTGTGAAAGAAACAGGGTGAGTGGAAGTCAAGAAACCACCCTATGCCGATTACCCAAGATGAAATTGTTGTAGAGAAGGCATAGGCTATAGCCAGGGTTAGTAGAAACCTAAGAGCAATTGGCCGAAGCGAGCGAGAGAGATAATTACAATGTAGAGCAAAATTAGAAGAAGAACTCTTAGAGAGGAGAGGCTGACTATAGCCTAAGTAGAGATAATTGCAAGGGCCATAGTCTGTAGCACGGATAGGAAACCGCAATCACAATTACAAGGAAGTGAAGAAGAGCTCGCAAGCGCCAATGGGCCATAGCCAAGAAGATCATAATATGGCCAAGATTGTGAAGACCGGAGAGTTAGTGTAGAGAAGAAGGAGCCGCATAGGTGGTTAAGTCACCTTAATGCACACAAAAGAAAGAGCATGTCGAGAGCGGTAAGAGAAGGAGAGCCTGAGCACCGAGAGGCTTTGTGTGGCCACGACCGATTGCCAAGAGCAACCTGACAGACTATAGCCTGTGAGAGGTTGACATGGTGAGAGAGGAAACTGACAGAGCGAGAGAGAGACATTCCATGCAACCAAATGAACTGAAGTGACGAGTGGACAAGGGAATTCAATTAAGTAACTGATTATGAAATGATGATAAAGTAGTTCAGAGTCATCATGATTAAGGAAGATAAGAAGTTTAGAGATATTGATGAGAGATGAGGGAAATCGGAGCATCATGATGGTGTTGAATCGGCGAGTAATCTAATCAACAAAGAGTGTGCTTTGATATGATTAGGAATGAGAATGGCATGGTTGGATGTTGAAAGGAATTAGGCTAGCCGTCGAAGTCGATTGTGTCGGAATCTAATGGCTATAGCCTATGAGTTTATATAATGATGTAAGGATGTTGCAGGAATCAAAGCAAGCCTTTGTGTGTTGTGTGACAATGAAGAGTACGAGATAAGTGAATTTCAATTATAATTGAGAAATGATAAATGAGATAAAGTGAAGGAACAAATTCTTTGAGCAATACAATTTGAATTATGATTGATGGCATTAAGTGATAATTTAATCAAGGAAGAAGAGACTAACTCCAATAGGATGAAAATCCATTGGAAGACTATTGCCAAGATCCGAAAAGACTATTGCCAAAGCTTTTGAGCTTCATGACAGAATTAGAAAGTGTGAAACTAGAGTGATAGGAGTCGTCATATAGGACAGACCCACACACGACTCAAAGCACCAATGAACCATAAGAGTGGAAATTAAGCCTGAGGAAGAGGAAATAAAGGAGTAAACGACCTAGATTGTTATTAGAATCTTAATCCAATGTGACATTAATCCTTATAGACACTAGCTCAATCTTCCTTGAGACCTAGTCCTTGGGTTGTTTTCTTTGGGTTAGTTTGAGCCCTAGCAAAAACCTTAACTACAACGTTCGTTCATGTGGGCCCCGAGAATATAACCATGGGATGCTGCATCTAGTGTAGACTGAATCTAGTTTGCACTAGCTACGGCATCCCATGGTTATATTCTTAGGGCCCACATGAACGAACACACACTGCTTAATAATGTTATGAAGGAGTTAAGGCAATGTCAATTGGTTGGATGAATGGAGAATTTTTATAAACCATGCAAAACATTTTAAGAAGGGAGACACTCTTCAATTTACCCGAGCCACATCGTCACATCTCAGTGGTGAGGGCATTTTGCAAATCAACCAAACTTTACAAATGGATGAATGTGGCAACGTTTAATACTTGGTTTTAGCTCAAGCAAATGCCGAACCTATAATTACTAAAAGATGGCCCCCATGTTTTATGTAGTAGTAGCTTAGCCACTACCTTTGGCACCCATTGGCGGATGTCGTAATACTTGAAGTTTTATATAAAGTCGTCTTGCCATGTTGTTTGCTAACAACGATAACCGAAGATTACACTTAGGGCACATTGGAGGTCATGGGTGGGTCACTTAGTGCAATTTACAAACAATGTACAACATAATATAGGGAGGATTAACTTCATACGGGAAAAAATAGACAAAAATTCCAAATAATGAAGGGTTCGTTAAAAGTATATATGAATCCCATTATAAGTAAAGTAGATAGGTATAAAATGTGGGAAACTACTTTTCATTGAACTAATATAGGGGTTGAAGTTTAGGATTCTAGGGTTTATGTTTAGTATGATCAAGAATTGGGAGCTAGGAGATTCTAAATTTGCAAAAGGTTGTCATTTTGTTTTGTACCCATATAGGATTTTCTTTGGACCCATGTGCAAGCTGCTACGGAGCGGGTGTTGTGTTTTTTGGCACACAACCATTTTTTTTTGGGTGAATACACTTGCACTTTTGTTAATGCATATGGTGTATGTTGTTTTGGTTGTTGATATGGTTGTGTGTGATATGCAAGTGTGATGTAGTTGTATTTTGTTTGAAGTCCCTCTGAAGTTCATGACTTCGGGAATTGTGTTTGCAATAGAATGTATGAACATGGAATGTGTATGTATGCAATGGTATGTATGGATATGTATTACTTTTTATTACTTAAAAGGAATATAAAAATTTATAAATTGAATTGGCATGGCCGCATGGGAAATATGAGTAATGATAGAGTGCAAACAAATAGGTTGGTTTACCTAATTTGGTAATTATAAGGAACCTTTAAATCATGCCTTGGAAGTAGATAGCCCTTAAAAAAATACCCCTACGCCAAAGGGAAGCTAAGACATGAGTGTTGAGTAATGAGCAGTGAGAAATGAGCCATAACATGTGAATGTTGATGTCAAATATAGTAATTTTCACATAACTATAGGGGTCTGACTCTACATTTGTATGCATTTATAGTCACGCAAGTCACTAATCGAGGGGCTTACTACCATGGATTGTCAGAAAACACTTAGTCATTTGTTGATTCTTATTATGATAATCCAAAATAATATTGCATGCAACAAAAACACCTTGTAAATATTACATATCATGAATTGACACGCTCAAACAAATGGGTGCATATTATACTACCATCACTACTCGTGTTCAAAAACACCGGCAAGCTCAAGTAGCCGCAATAATTGTGTTCATAATTTTGGATTTGCATGTTTGGATTTTGATTACCACCTTTATATCAATAGCCCACAAACAATGGGTATGATTTTGTGTGAGAAATTTGGTGTGTTAGTTCCATATGTGTGTCATCCAAGTTTTTGAGTGGAATCTATTTATTTTGGAAATTTTGTTAGTGGTTAGCTCGAATCTTCTCTATAAACTCTGATTTAGTAAGAAAATGCTAAAATTAATGCTTTTAAAGTAAAACAAATGATTAGTGAGCTAAGAGATGGGTTGTTTTTTTTACTATTAGCAAGAGATAGCAAGAGTATTGATTAAGGGCTATAGACATGTGCAAAATGTGGAGAATTAGGAAGCCATTTTTTAGCTTGGCTATGGACAGACGCATTATTTGAGAGCCAAGTCTCTTGTTGTTTTTTTCCTATATATCTTTGTAGACCATAGTCAAAGGCAGTCAGAGAGTGACTCAAGTTGGATAAGCATAGAACTCCCTCTCGAGAAGATAGTGGATTCTTCTTCTATTGTCAATTCAACCAAGTGCCATAGTCTAATTTTATCCTTGGGTGTGAAACCCTTTTTATGTGGATTTATCATATGCGAATTACATGTGTATGTGTGACAATTCTCTCTGTGTGATTATCCAAGCCATTGTTTGAATCCCAAGGTGTCAGCCTTTGGCTTATATGGCAAAGTTTATGTGAGGGTTGTTTTTTCCAATTGTCTTGGGAATGTGTATGGCCATAATCTAAAATTGAGTCACAGGGTATGAAACTCTTTCAAAAGATGGAATCATGTATGTGGTTATGCGAGACAAATGGTCTTGTGTAGGAAACTGTCAATTGTCTGTGAGGAAGGAGATGCGAGATTTGTTGCTATAGAAGTTGCAGTTTTTGAGTTACGTGTAGATTGGGCAATTGTTTTCATACTCAAGTAGTGTTATTAGAAAGTAGCAACCCTCTTGAGAAGAAAGTGGATTTTTGGTTCAAGAACTTGAGTAGAGCAATTGTCACACGTTGAATATTGGGCGTGAAGCCCTTACCATTGTAAACTTATTTTGTTAATATTAAATTATGTGTGGACGCTTATTCTGTACGATCGATGAAATTAATGGTTTGACTCTAGGGAAGAAAGCAGAAGGATTTAGTTGATAAATTGAGAAATACCATTGTCTAAGTGAAGCCTTGTGTGGTTGGAGAGACAATCTCCGAAATATGGACACAATAATCTGATTAAAAAGGAAGCTATGATGTGAAATCTTGTGCTGACTAATGGTCTAATGAAAACACAATTGTCCAAGGAGAAATTGTTCATGTGAAGGGCTATAAAGAGAGGAATTGTTGCAGATGAAGTGCGAAGGCCTGAAGCTACCACATGGCTATGGTCTTCTGGAACCTAAAGAAACGTAGCACGTTCAGAGACGAAATTATCCCATAAGCAATGAAAGCCATGCCCAAAGCCCCCATAAAGGCAGAGTCGGGAAGGGCTATGAGCAAGTAACACATTGCAAAGACTCGACCATCACACGACACAACCTGACCTTGCCTATTGATTCATCGAATGGCCACATATTGAGACTTAGGTGACATGATTATAGTGACTGAGGTACTTTACATTGAAAACTAGTGGTCAAGTAAATTGTCTTTTGTATATTTTTGATAAATTTATATTAATCTTCATGTTTGATAAAATACTCTTAGGTATAGCAACCTAATTGTTGCAATTAATATCAAGGTACGAATTATCATAAACATATGGTGAAGGCCATTGCCTACAAGGCTAGGGTATGAGAGTTTCTACATCAAGACTAATTACCATAAGAGAAATATTGTGTTGGAACAAAGAGAATATATAACGACTATAATGATTAATGGAAGAATTAATTGAGACCAAGTGTTTAATATAATTGCAATAAATCACTCATGAAGGTAACATTGTCATGAGTATCCTCCACATCCTCCACTTTCCCAATTCAACCGGACTTTTCACAAAATCAACCGGCCGCCATTACACTACATACCGGTTCTCCCCGGACATTGTCATGAAGCACACCAAAATAAAAAATTAAATTAAATAAATAAATAAATAAGTGTATTTTTTTAATATTGACACACTTGAATGATTTAGTGGCAGAAAGCTTTACGATGGGAAATTATCAGACTCCTGCTCTTGCATATAAAACTAAGTGGGAGTTTCTTCCAACATGGATTGTAACCCTCATGTGTGCTCTCCAAAGCCTAGTGGCATGGTCATGGCAAGGCATGGATTGTCAAGGCTAGACATAGGCTGAGCGCACGGGGGGTGCACTCCATTGTCACGTAGAACACCACGTGCGAGACAAAAAAAATCTACTTTTTCGAAGTTGCATCACCAAAATGGGTCAAAATGTTATCAATTTTTTTTCATGAGTAGATATACACAATATCTATTACATATAAAAAATTGTAACCAAATTTGATGATCTTTTTTTTTAAAGAAAACATATTGTTTCTAATTAGAATGATGCAGAATTGAACTAAAACAATTACTACAAAAATGAAGATGACTAAAAATTTCAAAAAAATAAAAAAAAGATATTATCAATGGTTATGTATATGTAGAAAAAATATCATAATTTTCAAAATTATCTATGGCATATAATATAGGGGTAGCAAGCTTGTCTCGCACGTGGTGTTCAACTTGACAATGGAATGACCCCCTGTGGCCAAGCGTTTAACATTACCACCATGATAAAATTGTACTTGAGCATTCAAAGAAGGGCAGAGAGAGAGAGGGAGGGAGTAGTATCACATACAAGCGTGCCTCTCCTTCATCCAACTTAAAATTAAAAATTTAAAAAAAAACCGCCCTCAAATAGCATGAAACATAGATGATGCCATTTTCCCTTAATTTGACACCGGAAGTAAATTTTAAAGACCTTGAACTAGTCTGGTCCAAGTCATTTGAGACAAATCAACCACAAACCTATAGGGGACATCAAGTTTTCATGATAAATGAGAGGTACGCTCAGGGATGTGCAAATGGACGTGACGCGGCCTTCTTGCGTCACGTCATGTCACGTCGGGGCGTGACGCGCACTGACGTGGTAAAAAAAGTTACTGTACCAATTTTTTGTAACTTTTTTGTAACTTTTTTGGACGACTGCTCTAGTCGATTGCTACGAGCAGTTGACTCCAGAAAACAAAAATTAAAAAATTAAAAAAATCTATTAAAAATATGAACCGTTAGATCTTCTTGGATTGAAGATCTGACGGTCCATGATTTTTTTTAGAATTTTTTGATTTTTTTTAAGGTTTTCCTTGAAGTCGACTGCTTTTAGCAGTTGACCAGCTAGCCGACTGCTAATTACAGTCGACTGGTCTTGGTCGACTGGTCTTGGTCGACTGCAAAAGTAATTTTTTGCAGTCGACTTAGCAGTCGACCAGGGGGTTGACCGCGTCAGTTTACCCCTGGGGTAACTGCCGGATTTACCCCCCTCGGACGTGACGTTTTTTGGTCAGCCGTCACGTCGCTGTCACAAAATGTGATGTGACGTGACGTGCAATCCCTGGGTACGCTCATATGCGGGAGTTCCCCCTCTCGCACAAAGAACCACCATATCTGCCGATTCTTCCAAGTTATAACTCAATATAGTAGAGGCGCCTATTCTCGATTAGGACCCCATTGGCGATCTATAGGGTACCGCTATTTCAATCAAGTTAGAACTAAATTTCAATTAGTTTGGAACCAATAGTGCCATGACACATGTCCTGGTTTTGAGTGCTAAAGTGAGGAGGAATGAGCGGTGAAGGCAGAATCTAGACATTGGTAATGTGTTCGGGCCAACTTTCGGCTTCAAAAATTCACAATATTTTCAATTCAAGGAATGAAATTACCAAATGTTTTTTTGGCAATCCTCTTGATTTCTATCTTCCTACACAAGGTTAAATTGTTGCGCCTTATACTTCTCCAAATTTGGCGCATAATCTCTCAAGTGATTGGTTATGGGGCGCATCTGCTCTAACTGAATGAACCAACACCCAAGGTGAATCTCTCTCTCTCTCTCTCTCTACAATTGTCCGGGGAGATTTTTGGGCATAATCGGTCAAAATCCTAGTGTTTCCAGGTCCAAACCGGTTACATGTTGTGATCTTTTGGGTTCGTTTGGGACGCATATTCCATAGATTCCTCTAAAACGTTGTGTAAATTCTCTGAAGTTTTGAACTTCAACAGGTGTATTTCTGAACCGGTTTCATGAGCAACGAGCGGTCATTGAACTTCACCCGCAGGGCTTGACGAGGGGCATAATTCGTGTCTGCTCTCCAATTAAGTTTGCCGAGCATAACTTACACTGTCACCCATTTAAGTTGTGGATTGAACCCATTGATGGCCACTTGCCGGCCACCGCGCGTTTGTTTGGTATCTGAGCAGGGACACTGTCGGCTGATTGTGGAGTGTGTGTGTGTGTGTGTGTTTGAATAACCTCAACCCTATGTCGTTGTTTGCTTGCTCCCTCCCTCCCCACCCCATTGATGAGTACTGATGTAACTCGACGCACTGCTTGCTTTCATGAACAACAACACCATCGACAAGCCTGTGCGCTTCATTCGGACAAGGGTCTCACGATCACATACAATATGATTATGGCCTTTTGACATTAAATGTTTCTGCGTCATATGGTACTCCCTTGACGTCTTGCTGCGCTGCCACTCTACTACTTCACGGAATCATGCACTAACTGGATCCAACATCTACGGTGAAAGCAAGGAACCAAAAGGAAAAGGAAAAAGGGAAAAGAAAAAGAAAAGAAAAAAAGGAAAAGAAAAGGGAAAGCAAAAGAAAAAAGATATTGGTGTGTCATGCATAGACGTGAATGTGAGCCCATTATTGTTGGGAGGGCTGGGGCGAAACAAGCCGTACACTGGTTCTTTGGAGGCAAGGGTTTAGGAATCCCACAAGGAACAAGTGTATAGGTTTGTTCGCCCAAATCTCGCTGGGAGTGGATCATGGTTGCCCATGATGTAGGGTAAGGAGTAATGCCATCCTTTCGGATGGTGGCAATCGACATTTTTTGGAGGAATCACTTTTTGGGTGTTATGTCTCACTGGATCCAACATTTACAGTAAAAGCAAAGAACCAAAAGGGAAAAAGAAAAGGAAAAGAAAAGGAAAAGAAAAGAAAAAAATATTGGTGTGTCTTGTGTAGACGTGAATGTGAGCCCATTATCGATGGGAGTGGATCATGGTTGCCCATGATGCAGGGGTAAGGAGTGTTGCCATCCTTTCGGAGGGTGTTAATCAACATTTGTTGGAGGAATGACTTTTTGGGTGTTATGTCTCCCCAAAAAAGAATACTTTCTTTGGGATATTACATAATGTGATAAGCATGTTCAACCTATCGGTGCCAAAGTCTTGAATGTTGGAGGTGAAACGTAGGGATTTTTAAAATTTTAATTCTTGGAAGATCCAACTAATCAAAAAGAAGAAAAATGTGACACTTGGCACCAAGTTCATTTATTTTTGGTGTAGTTGTGGCAAACTTGTTTCTCACCTCATGGAACTGATGTGTCGAATCAAAAATTTCCACGATTATTAGCAAGGTGCCTAGCATATTACTACTCAAACCTTGTGAATGACTATGTGGCTTGGGGATTTCTTGGAGGTATTATGCATTGGCGGCCCCAGATTCCACCAGCAATTTCTCTTACAAATTTTCAAGAGAGGAGCATTAGCTGCAACTATTGGAATGACGAAGCCAAACATGGATGATTATACAAGAATTCATCCAAATTTGTACGTATTCATCCCAAAGTTGGCATCCTCGTCCAATTTTATTATTTGAAAGGCTTTTTTTGGCAATTTGTCCATGGAAAACAAAAATGTCCTACAAAATGTTCCATTTAAACATTCAAAAGTACCAATAAACCGCTAGACCAATAGCCACTTGATTTCACAATGAGAGTACACAACCCTTGAATAGGAGAGCCCATACACTTGTCCCGATACCTGCTTCATTTAGCATAACAGTTGCCACTCTTCTAAAGATAGAATAAGCAGTCCATGCACGAGCTTAAATATTGTTATAGATATAACATAAGTTTTACACAATTTTTAACCACCGGTTCTATTGCACTCTTGAATTTACAAAAATCTATTAACATGGATTTCATATCTACCATCCTTGTAGATCACAAAACCATCTAGGGGCGACTCGTAAGGCCACCTCATCCCCTATAACGTGGATTTTGTGCATTGGCGAGCTTTCATTTCAAGTACGGAACGGGTCAAGTTACGTTAGTACTTAGCAACTATGCCGCGCTCTCCCTTTCCTCAATGTGCATAATAAAAAAACAACAACAAAACGCATATTGTTCGTTCTCTCTCTCACTCTTGATGAAGAGGAGGAATGTACATCTTGGCTTGGGCTTATTACTAACTTCCATGCGCAGTCGCACTAGAGAAAGGACTCCATAACTTAACTTATGTGAGTATCTAAATTGTACAAGGCTAGGCTAGCTAGAAGACACGACTGGCCTCAAAGCTAACTGACAGCTTAGATTGGAACTATTACACATACAATATGTACCCTGTGCGCCGCCGGCCGTTTTTAAGTTGCCATCTTGATCCGCGCCTCAAACATGGGAGGGAAGGAGGAGGGAGAGGGGGCGAGAGGACACCGATCCTTCTTTCCTTAGTTATTCCTAATCTCAATGGAAAATTTAACAATGCCCACTACAAGGATCACGTAAAATGTTGTTCATGTTCTCCAACTTCTACCAATTAGGTTTACGCAAAAAGAACTTCAAACCCTGGACAACTAACCAACTTATTCAACTATTAGTTAACTGGTTGCCTTTCGTAACTATAGTTGTTCGTGATTCGACTAGCCAAAATTTGTAGTTAACTATAGTTGTTTTAAATTCGGTCTGCCAAAAAACCTAGTTAACTGTTGTTAACAAGTTGAGTGCAACCTGTTCGCGAAATTTTGTTGTAGTGTTGTAGTGTCACTAGTGTGTTATTTGTGTTGGTGGTGTACATGGAGGTTGTTCCGGAGCCCGACACTATGAGTGATCATATAAAGGCCTTTCTTGATGATCCTCAGTGGCCCGAGCATATTAAAGACCATCAATTGAAGCAAATCAAGAGGCGAACTTCTTCGAATATATAAAAATACTTGGGATTTTCTAGTTAACTGTAGTTGTTCCCTAAATGTATTGAAAAAATCTAGTTAACTATAGTTATTTTGGCAATTGTCCAAGGTTTGAAGAACTTGTGTTGCATTAGAAAATCTACGATGAAGCATTCGCAAAAATTGGATTGAGGATTGAACCTCTCCTGATTTAATTATGGTTATTGGAAGTGCATGTTTGTTGATTTCTTAACTGGATACACAGGTCCTCCAAATGATGTTCATTATTAAGTGAAGAGCAGTTATTAATCTTTGAAGACGTAGTTCATTCTCTTTTAAACATGTGTCTTTATGATGTTTTCTTTTTTGATTCTCAGGGAACCACATTCCAATCGTATCTAGGTGTCCCATGAAGAAAATAAGTTGATTTAGACCCAACTACCTTAAGGTATGCGGGTGTTATTTGATTACTTCCCTCCATTGAACATCTATACTTGATCGGAGTGTGGTTGGTGAGGATCAAAGAACAAACACCATAAAAAGACATGTGCTTGAAAGAGATTGGACTATGTCTTCAAAGCTAATTTACACCTCTACGCTAAGCGGTGAACACAATTGAGAAGACATGTGTATTCAATTAAGAAATGAACAAACATCATTACAAGCATATGAGTCCCATGCAACTGGCCTATATCACTGGAAACTTGTCCTATGTAACCGGAAGATTTGCAAATCTAGCACAATGGTAGATTCGCATTGTTCTTTCATTGACGTGGGACGATTGCGTAGAACTCGTATGCTAATAGTGCATGCACTTCCGGTAGCCATAGCAAAATCAAGGGAGATCCAATTTGCATTCCGATTGTTCTTGATGCTTCATTGTAGATTTGCTAATCCAGCACAAGTTTTGTCATGTAAATCTAATCGGTAGAACTTGGAGAACATGAAAAACGAACTGAATGACACTCATAACTTAGACCTAGGTTTGGTCCGCGGCCACTAAATGGTGCCTATATCTACCACACTAGTAGATTTAGAAACCATCTAATGGGCGGGGACCGATGTGTTTCGTCCATGTATCCTTGAAGATGTCGATTGTATTCATCTGTCACTTGAAAGACTCCACAAGCATGATTGTTATGAGGACATGGAGGCAAATGTCAATGTCCACTATTTTGCTAGTATTTCACTCACTTATTTGCGGTGTCTACATAAACACACCCATTGGGGAGGCGACAATACATTGAACAATCCTTACTACAAGCAATTGAGATTTTGGCACCATGTTTTCATTGAAATATTTATAAACTTATCACTATAATATATTTGTAGAATGCTTCAGTGATGCATGATGTGTTGCCCAAGTCTCATTTACTTGTAGTGTCTATAGCTTGTCCCTGGTTAATTTTAAATGATTTGAATCTAGACTTTAAACCCTAAACTCCAAACTAATATAATGGGATTCAATCGGAAGAATCAACCCTCAACTTATGAAGAAATTGTCATTATCTCGATGGATGAGTTTACATATAGACCTATAGTCAAACATACATCCCCAAGACCAAGATATGGGCCTAGTACCTATACCATCATGAACTACATACCTTACTTAAGTCACAAGTAGGTATTGGAGAGGGATTCTCTACAAAATGGCCTAGGGCTGGACACCCACCACTTTGAGTTGGGCCCCCACGAGGTAAACGGGGTCTAGTAAAAACTTGAACCCTTATATATTTGTAGTTTATTCATCTTAAGATAGTGTCTCTAGAATAATTTGGAGCCTCGAATACTATTTCTAGGTTCGAGATGTCTTTTAAAAAGTACACTCTATAATCTAATTGAGTGCGGTTTCACCTTGGGTAATGTTGGTGGGGACCCAACTCAAAGAGGTGGGTATCTAGCCCTGGCTGTCTACAAATAAGTAATCTTATAACTGTAGCCTCACAAACACAAAGCAGTGTCCGGGCACATTTTTGACCATAACCGGTCGAGATCCTCGTGTTTCCAAGTCCAACTGGTTACATGTTGACATCTGTCAGTTTTTCTTTGCTAAATTGAGGTATATTCTATAAATTCGTCTAAAACGGTCGGTAATTTTTCCGAAGTCTTGAACTCCAACCGGTTATTTCTCAAACTCAACCAGGTTGCTCTGTAACTAGCAGCTGGTTCTCCCCATTCATCGACACAAAGCTATTTGCTCAAAATCCAGTGCTTTACATGACCTAATTAAGCTTATTTTGGAAAAGAAAGGAAGTTCCAGGACCTCATGAGTACCATCTTCCTGAACCTTCATACACAGAAGACACTTTTTCTCTGCAAGGCCTTCCTGTCGCTTACGAGTTTCACGTTCTGGTCCCAATTACAGCCTCTGTGTTAAGGTGCAACGAGTAACTAATAGCCCACCCACACGGCTGGGGCGAAACAACTTGTACACTGGTTCCTTGGAGGCAAGGGTTTAGGCATCCAACAAGGAACAAGTGTATGTGTGAGTGAGATTTGGGCGAACCAACCCATACACTCATTCCTTGTTGGATGTCTAAAATATTTGCCTCCAAGAAACCAGTGTATGGGTTGTTTCGCCCCAGCCCACTACTGGTGCGGGCCACCAATGAACGGTTCCTACCAGCAGGGGCCACTTTTAGAGTTGGTTTAGCCAGTGAGAGCCACTGGATGTAACCGGTGTTGATAGGAACCGTTCACTGGTGGCCCGCACCAGTAAGTGTGGGTGGGCTATAACTAAAGATCCATTTTTGGAGGGTGTTCTTGGGGGTTCCCACTAGGGTCCAAGATCAGAGAAACCCAAAACAAAGCACACCTATCGGTCGAGAGAATTTTTTGGGGCCCAAGGACTGTATTTGGGTATGGGTCCAAGGCATGAAAAAACAAAGTGGTACTAATGTGACACCACTATCATGTCAAATCTCGTATGTCCACACTCAAGATCGGTTCGATCCTGAGTCCGCAAGTAAGGTCCATTAAGGGGTGTTTTGGACCTCAAATTTCCTGGACCCGAACTTTGATGTAAACCCATCCTTTACCCCAATGAGAGGAGGCTTTGTGCAGACATAGAAAGAGGATGATAGACACAGAAAGAGGATGATGCCAAACAATGAAACCAACAAATTATGGCTGTAACATAACCAAAATATATGTGACAAAATAAAAATGTACATCAGTCTAGAGTATAGGAATTAATATCACATTACCTAACATGGACACACACATAAGGTATGGGACCTATTGTGGGCACTTTCAAATTCACATACAAATGTGATGGTTGGATTGGATTGAAAAATGTCTCTTGTTGCTAACATTTATGTATCACACACATTGTGATTTCAAGCTTCAGAGTCAGAGTCGAGATGCAAGAGTTACTAGAGGTCAAAGTAACATGTTTCCTTTCTCTTTGAAAGATAACATAGAAACCTCCTAATTGTGTGCAATGTTGAACCTAGAATGATGTCTATATATCATCGTACCACTTGACCCGAAACTAACACCTAAATTTTTGGTACAACAAGTAAATGTTGACCAAGAGGATATACACTCCTTCACCATCTGATATAAGGGCCGCTTCACACTATGGCCGTCCAAGTCAAGAGGCCGTGGGATTGAATGGCCAAACTTTGTTGAGAGTCCAAAGAAATGGGTTGAAAATAGCCAATAAAATATAGGAATTGGAGCTGTCGGCCAGACATAGTGCGAAGCCTCCAAAGGCCAAGCCCAAAGTCCAAACCTTTGGCCATGAACTCCCACAGCCTCTTGACTTGGACGGCCATAGTGTGAAGCCTCCAAAGGCCAAGCCCAAAGTCCAAAGAAAGAAGGAGCATCCCACTTTATTCCCTACCCAAAACAACCCCTCCAATCTAACGGCCAAGATCTTGTCAAATTTTTATTTTTTTAATGAAAAGAATTGACAGCCTCTCGACCATACTTTGGGTTCCCATTCTTGTCCAACCCAAACTTCCTTCAAGAGTCCGTCGCGTTGGTCAAAATGGACTGCCATGTAGGTTTTAAATTGCGACAACCTTCGGACTTTAGCCTCCAGTGTGAAGGGTCGAGAGGCCGAATTCTTGGTTTCTTGCAATGTGATTGGTGGAAATCGACGGCCTCTCGACCTTCGACCATAGTGTGAAGTGGCCCTAAGTTTGGGGATATGGATTGCCAACAAATGAAACTTCAAATCCTTCTAACGTTTGCATACTATGTCCAAACGATATGTTCTTTAATGCGTTGGAATCCTCCCGATCTTGCAAAAAGAAATACACATATCCACATTCTTAATAATAATAAATAAAAATGAGTCTAAGTGCATGTTCTGTCAGTTTAGGTGTTACTCACTTTACATCTAATAAAGGCACACAACATGAGTGCAACCACAACGACTTCAAGGGCCTTCAAGCTTGTAATTCGTCATGTAAAGTAGAAATGCCATAAAACCGTGAACTACCCTCTACCCGTGCAGTAGACTTCCGTCAAAATAGTGAAGTGCCATTTTTGAAATCGATAATTGCGAGGCTGATAACTTGATATGCATGTACAGTCAGTTTAGCCAAATTTAATCATGTTTGACTACCATCAATCATAGTTTAATGTACTCATGAGTTAACTGGTTTAGGTGATGTTTTGTGTGGAAACGAGCATTACTTTGTTCGGTGTAAGGAGAATCTAGTGAACGAGTAGGGGGGTTTGACAAACTTTCCACTTTGAAAAATTATAGAATTTTTTTCTACAAGGAATAAAAATATGAAACGACTTGCATTCTTCATGAATCCTTCTCTTCTATCTTGGAAAGTTATCTCATGATTTTAAGACCATATCTTCAATGAGAATCACCTTATTTTCACGGTTTAGGGTATTTCTACCTTAAGGGAAACTCTGGGCTGCTGCCTCCCTTCCTCGGCTTCATCCCTGGCATGATGACTCCACCTGTGAGTACATGGTCATTGAGGTGTAGATTTGGACTCAAGTGGAGTATCATTGGCAGATAAGCCACCGCGGGTGTAAATGCCCACGGAGCCTCACTCATAACCAATGACCGGGCAGGGAGAACTGACCGACTGCCCGCCCGGCTAGTTACAGATGAACCAGTTGAGCAAGCTTGAAAAATAACGCCTGAACGCGTTGAAGTTCAAAGCTCCAGGAAAATTAACCACCCATCATCTAGAGAGGAATCTATGGAGGAATATACCCATTAGAAGATCCCAACATGTAACTAGCTGGACATGGAAAAACACGAGAATTCTGACCGATTAAGGTAGAAATACCATAAGCGGTTAACCACCCTCTAGCTGTGCACTAGACCACCGTCATAATGGTGAAGTGCCATTTCTAAAATGGTTCATGGCTTGGCGGCAACTTCAATGCATGTGCACTTAGTGTAGCCAATGGGAGGCAAGTGTTAATGTACTCATGAGTTAACCGGTTTAGGTGATGTTCTGTATGGAAATGCGGATTACCGTGTTCGGTGTAGGGAAAATCTAGTGAACGTGTAGGGGGTTTGACAACTTTCCACTTTGAAAAATTGTAGCATTTTTTTGTACATGGCAGAAAAATATGAAACAACTTGCATTCTTCATTAATCCTTCTAGTCTATCTTGGAAAATTATCTCCTGATTGTCAGACCAAATCTTCAATGCGAATCACCTTATTTTCATGGGTTACAGTATTTCTACCTTATGCCCAACAATCTCTCCAGACACTGCTCATAACATATCACCCGCCCATCCCCCTGCCCCCATAAAAATTGTATGCATCGGGGAGATTGTTGGGAATAATCGGTCGAAATCCGAGTGTTTTCCAAGTCCAACCGGTTACATGTTGTGATCTTTCGATTCTTCTTTTGTTAATTAGAGGTATATTCAGTTGATTCCTCGATAGATGATGGGTACTTTCCTTGAAGCTTTGAGCTTCAACTGGTTCATCTACAACTAATTGTTTTGTCTAATTAGTGTGGGTAACCATTTGGAGTTACATGTTGCCACAACTTTTACTGAGAGAATCATTTTTTACCAACTCAGTTATATCATATTTTGCAGTGTGGATGCTAACTAATTATGTTATTTGGATAGAAAATGATCCTCTCAGTAAAACAATTATAGCAATGACCATGTAACTCCAAATGGTAACCCACACTAATTAGACAAAACAATGTAGCGGTCAATTCTCCCCCATTCATTGTTGCCCAAGCAGTGACCAAAGTGGGCTAGAATTCTAGTTCCAAATTCGGAGTGTGTTGGTTCCATGTGGGTGTTTTGTTGGGTCCCAACCACTGTGATGACAACATGTGGCAATTGCTTTTCCAAAAAAAACACTATTTTACTTAAACTATTTTCAAAAGGTAGCCGACCCATTCCTGACCACTTAGGCAATTTAGCATATTTGTAATTTTAGGTATGATCAGAGACAAAATTCCCCATGTAGAGAAATAAAAATAAGAAGCAATCCATATATTTTCATGATGTTTTTTTTTGCAATAACCAAATTAAAATGAACTTTTTAAGTGGATATTCTCTCCGACCTATACTTGTGATATAGGCTCTTTTTTTTTTATCACTGATCGCTTATAAATCCAAGGACTCTTCATTCATGTAATTGATAATTGTGACACCTAAATTTGCTTGCAATCTAAACCTAGCTGTCAAATTAGTCATTGACATTTGGCGAAGTTGAATTTTGACCATGATATGTTAGCATTGATAAGAGATTGATATGGTGTTGTGCGGAAATAAGTTGGCCTAAGCTATGAAAATGGGGTGGTGGTCGGGAATGGGTCACCTACCTTAGAAGGTCGGTTGTTGAATGTTGATGAAGAGGCCAATGTTGCTTTACATACAGACCAAAAGCCGTGACCTTGAAAAACTAAGGGCCCTCGAAAATCATCCAAAGGTTGTATTGTGGGAAATAGAAAAATAAATGATGGAATGCCGACACGCGGCATATCTCACCCAAATAAAGCTTCACATTGAGCCGGATAGGCAAGCAGGCTCAACTTATAATAGCGTGTGAATTATTACAAGTTGGTTGTTCAATGTAGCCCATGCATCTACACTAGATAGTCATTTTACTGTGGGCCACAATATTTTCTAGAGCCCACGCTAATTCTCACAACGAGAATTAATGTGGGTTGCATTAATTTTCAATCCATGTTAACAATCTAGTAGGAAATTAGTGTGACTCACATTGATTGTTTATTTTTTTAATGTGGGTGATTATTTTATTGTGTACTACTTTTGTCCTTTAACTAATATTCAATGTGCTAGTCAAAAGTCTTCATGAAGACTTTAAAAAATCTTGGACTCATGTTGTTTTCAACCCCGACTACGAAATTAACGTGGCCCACGCCAATTTTCCACCCGCACTACTAGGATTATTTAGTGCATCATAGAGGGCTGCTTGGTTTAAAACTTGGGATAATTTGGAGTAATGAAACTTGGAGTGCTCGAACAATTTCATCATAACATTATTAAGCTTAAGACCCGACTTTGGAGGGGCCGGGGGGAAGAAGTTGGATATGCGTGAGAATCTTGCACTGTATTAGCCACGTTTAGGCTGGACTACGGCTTGCTGCACTATTTTTCCTAATTAGTGTGGGTTACCCATTGGAGTTACGTGTTGTTATGACTTTTTACCGACATTATCATTTTTTACCAACTAAGTTACATCATATTCTTTGACGTGCACACTAACTACTTACGTAATTTGTGTAAAGAAATTGATACTCTCGGCAAAATGTTGTAGCAATGCGTAACTCCAAATGGAAACCCATGCTAATTAGACAAAATAGTGTAGTGCCATCAGAGATTTCACATCCACATCTGTCATGGCATGTCATGTCCTATGACGGCAACATGATGTTGGACCAAAAATATCATGTCAGTGGGGGGTATATCTGAGAGTTAACCCAAGGGTAAATTGACATAGTCAACCCCCTAGTCAATGATTTGGTCAACTGCGAAAGAAAAAAATTTCAAAAAATCCCAAAAAATTTGGACCATTATATCTTAATGCCAACAAGATCTAACGGTCCAAAAATACTTTTGATTTTTTTGAATTGTTTTGGGGGTTTAGCAATCGACTAGTTGGTCAACTACTCTAGGTTGACTGCTACAGTTGATCGAAGTAGTCGATTAGGAGCAATTAACTACCCGGTGTCGTGCGAGAAATGGTTTAATATGTAAATATAGTGTAGAATGGTTTGAGAGTAGGGTTTAAAGAAAACAAAAATAAAACAAAATAATAATAATAATAAGAGTATAGACAAAAGGGAAGGGGGAGATCAGAGATTCAGAGGAATGAAGGGGAAAAGAAAGATCCGTGGTTATAACCACGTAACTTGGAGTCGCTGCGTCTTCTCACATGCTCAGGGGGTAGGTGGTGCCAACTGGTAGTTACCTGCCTAGTTTTCACCAGTAGTACCAAGCCACGTGGCCATTTGCCTGCTCATACGAGTTCAAAGGGTTTCGAACCCGGACCAGTGCTATAGTGCTTGAAGCACTTTACCAGTTGGGCTTCCGCGGCTTGGCGTTTATTAGAGCATGCTGAAGGGATTTATATCTCATCCATTGTTTATACATTGTTTTTTTAATTTTGTTTGAGTGGATTTTGATTGGAAGAAAAAATCACATTTTTGGGGAAGCTTCAAGATGACGCTTTCTTGCTAGAAAGTATTTATCTTATTAGAAGAAGGACCATTTCAGAGCTTCACCGATTTGATATAGTTATTTTGATTTTATTTGAACATGTCGAATTGGAGAGTTATTTTTGAGAGTCAAGATGAAGAACTTCATCCAGAGCTTGAGCTGGATTTTTCTCTATCTCAACTGCCGATTCGTACTCTTTTGCCACCTAGTATTCCACCATTGCACGAGCGTCCACAAGAAGAAGCTGGGCCTTCTCGGCCATCAAAGCAACCTCGTGTGGAGCAGCGGTGGCACGGAAACCTTCAACAAGATGCTCGTGCATTGGTGATTTTGTTGCAGGTTGGATGTGTTGAACCTGGCACTCGAGATGTGATGTTTGGAGGAATTTTTGAAGGCTTAAATAATGATCAATACTCTTGCTGTCTTAGGCCTATCAAAGGAAGTCGAGGCCATCAACGTTGGCTTGAAGGTCTAGTTAATTCATTGTCTAAGGCTGATCGTGCGGACTACATTGCAGTTATTCTTCGACGCATTCTCAAGTTCTTGCAGTTGGAGTAGAATTCATTTTGGAATTATTTTCAACATCTTTTTAGACATTTCTTTGATGTTATGAGTTTAGTTTTAATGTTTTCAAACTTCATCTTGTGTGTTTGAAGTTTGGTAAATAAAAGGTAGACATAGTTTACCATTTAGGTTGACTTTTGATGCCTTATGGCTAAGATAAGGGAATGACAAGGATTAAAAAATAGATAAGGATTAAAGGATAGATAAGGGTGAAGTAAGCCTATAGGGGTTAGCCAATGACTAGTTGGAGCCCATATGACATAGGTTTGGGCTAGTATTGACTTTGATGAGGAGGCTAAGGGGTCGGCCCCTCTCTCCTCAAGGAGGTGTGGAGTTTAGTTTTTGTGTGTGTGTGTGTGGAGAGGGAGATCTCAGTGTGTACTTGGAAATTTTCTATGAAAATTTGAAAGTTGATACATCTTGTCGGTGTGGTTCCAAAATGCTATAGCACGCTTCATTCGGACTTTGGATGTGATTTCTATGAGTGTTAGAGTGAAACTATGTTTGTTGTAAAGAAATTTAGAAGACCATGATTTCAAAAGCTTGTAGAAATTTATGTATAGTGTTTTTGTTTATGAAATTTGAGCGAGTGAAGTGTTATTGTATCAGCTCTTTATGGAGCTTTAAAATTCTTGATTTAGAATTTTGAAGAGAGAGTTATGGCTTTCAAGGCAAGAGGGTGTTAAGCTGCCAACTAGATTCAACAATGAAAGTGTGTACCAACTTCAACAGAGCATAGAAAACGTTTGGTAAAGATTCTGAAAATGAATTTTGGAGAGCACATGTGTGATGTTGTTAGCTTTCCAGAAAGCTATCACTTGGCATTAGCAAAGCTTATATGAAACCAGAACGTCCTATGAAGTGAAGGGAGGTGCAGCTAACAATGAATTTGGGAGTATGACCTTTGTCAAGCTATGAAACTTGGATAGTATTTTACTAACCTTTAATATCTATTTTATTTTGTTAAGCACTTTGATAGCTTTCCAAAATGCTAAAGCACTCTTGATTTGGAGTATTTATGTTATTTTGGTGGTTCTTCAAAGTTTGGCTACAATTTTAGAGAGAGATCTGGGATTTTGAAGATATGTGTAAAACTTATATGGGTTTGTATATATGATGTATTCAAAGATGAATACTTCTTACATTATCTTAGTCTCCCATGTCTTATGCCAAAACTAATTGCAGCCAGAAATCCAGTATTTTCCCAAAGCAAAGACTTCTCTACCCGACACCGGTCGATTACTACTAAGCAGTCAACTTCCAGGAAAAGCAAAAACAAAAAAATCCTTAAATCCTTAAAAAAAATGGGTGGTTAGATCTTGCATCTAACAAGATCTAATGGTCCACATTTTTCCTAATTTTTTTGGGAATTTTTATATTTCTTAAAGAAGTCAACGGATAGTATCAATCGACCAATAAAGCAAAATGTTAGGAACCAAAAATTGTTGTATTAAAAAAAGTACCACGTCATGCGTGACGTGATGTGACGTGATGGCCAAGGACTGTGTCACGTCCATTTGCACATCCTTGAGTGGCATCAATGTACCATTAGCTATGGATGTTGCAGTGTCATGCAACACACACCACCTGCTAGAGCCGGTTTCATGCTCGAGGGCCCCAAAAATTGACACTTTGGGAGCTTGGTCAACGGTCACCTGGCTTGTTTCCGGTGTATGATTTTCTTGTGTTGATTGTATGTGTCATTAGGCGCATTTTTCCAAGTCGAGGCTTCTCCTGGATCATTTGAAGTGATGATATTCACACCTTGCGTGCATCTCAAGCTTAGGAATGAGAGGTTGTCTAAGTGAGTGAAATGGCAAGCAACATGTGCTTGGATCAATATGGAAAGATAGTTGTAGACCTTGGATAGCTAGCCAACTAGCATCACCTTGCTAAATTTCCCGGGTCCCTATTTGTCACTTAGCTTTAGCTAGCTAGGTTCACCAAACCTATGATTCTTACTTAGCTTTAGCTAGCTAACTTTTTCGGAATTCTCATTTTCACTCAACTTCAACTAGCTAAAAAATTGTGTGACATGAATATTCATTCTAAACCAAAGAGAATTCCATTCAAACAAAACCAAACAATATATAATTGGTTGTATTGCTCTCGGTTGGCTTTGTATTTTCATGTTGTTGCACAAGGAAATTGAAAGGCTTAAAATCAACACGTATAGTCGGCTTCCTCACTTTCGACTGGCACTGGTGATAGATCATCATCTTCATCATCATTGTCATTATCATCGTCATCTTCTTCAATTGCATTATCATCGGAATCATCAATGTCATCTGACAATTTAGGACGAGATGGAATCAAGGTGTTCCAATCTGCAACATTTGTTGTATTACTAAAAATCAACCTCCTATTCAATTTCAAAAACATCGCTGCTTCAACAAGTCCGATTTTGTTTCGTGCATATTACAGATTCCAACTAGCTATTAGCTAACTTCAGCTAGCTAACTTTCCTCACCCGGATTATGGCACTTAGTCTTAGCTAGCTATTCTTTAGAGGCACCGAATTTCTGCGTAGTTAGCTAGTCGGAGCTTTTAGCTAGCTAAATAGCTACCCACTTAGTTAGCTGTCCAAGGTCTGGATAGTTGTTCTTTGGGGTTTCATTGGAATCTCTTGGACCTCGACATGAGCATAACAGAGAGGCACATTGAATGTGTTCTGGACGGAAGGGAAATAAAATTGGCCACACATACATTCCCGACGGCGATGAGATGATTGGAACTAATCCAAGAAATTAAAGGCGCCTTGGAAAATCAACAGAAATGAGAAATGCAGGCACTCTTGAGCTCAAAATGCACGTGCTTGGAGGCTTGTGATCCTAAGGCTGAAGGAGAGTAGGGGAGGTGAGGTGCATGCTCCCACAGAAAACTCAAGAAGAGATAGAATCTGGAAGAGACAGAAGTTGCAGCACCGAACTTCTGGCGACAGTTTTTGAGATTTGCGACAATTTAGTAAGCGACCGAGCTCACACTACCCTACCCGATGGTTGAAGGGAAGACCACACACGTTTGGAATGGAGTCTGTTAAGCCCAGGTAAAGAAAATAATCCGGCCTTGACATGTGTCTACATGACTTCAAGTAGCTTAGTTTCAAGGTTGGTCTCTATTTTGGTTAGAATTTTCTGTTTCCAATTCTGATAAGAAACAAAGTTATTTTAACCCTTAACTTCCCACACTCAATTTCTCTCAAATATGTCCATAAAATGTGACCTCAATATCAGCGACCGTAGTTGAAGATTTAAAAGTTTTTTTTGGCCAAATCTAACCGTATAGATGTTTGCAGGTTAGAGGTGACTACTCACAATCCAAATTGTAAACATTAAAGTTCTAATATGTAGGAGATTATAATAGGAATGTCAATAGTGGTCTTGACGAGCAACAATTTAGAAATTAAATTGGGGTTGGTTATTTGATTGAACCTCCACTCAAATTATCTCCAATTGACAAAAAAATTCCTGCATTCAAAAAAGGGGCAATATACCTACTCAAATCAGCTTACAAATTTTGAAACCATTATTTTGTGATTTTTTGGGGAAGCTTTGCAATTTGAGGTAGTGGTGCCACAATTGCGCACCTTCCGCATGCATTTACACCCACCAACACATGTCCAACTAAAAATTCCAACAGTAAATGTTTAGGATATGTTACGTTTGAGTGTCATGCAAAGTTTCAGATCAATTGGGAGTCATTTGCACATAGGGACCAACAAAAAAACATGTTTAAGATATGTTGCCCCTAAACCGCGAAGGTGGCAAATGTCAAGCATGCATTTGTGGAGCGGCTCCACTGTAAAGCACTTGAGAGCACACTCCCGTATTTGAATTAATCCAAAAATAGCTAACTCTATTGCGTCAAGTTATTCATGTGGCAGGACATAGTAGATTTGAACATGAACAAGAGGAGTAGTTGAAACAATCTAGAAACCATCTGAACTAGTGTCAAAGGTGTCAAAGCAAATTTGTCACGACCATATTATGGTCACATAGGACATTAGGGGTTAAACCTTGCAAAATTGTCAATTATATCAGAGTTAACAATGGATATTTATACCAAATCAAAGAGGGACAAACCTTGCAACCATACTCCTCAAGGTTAAGCACATGTCAAGGCTAAAATTTGTTCACCTTGGCTAACTAAACTCCGTTTTGAACCGGCTTGTCAAACGCTTATGGTCTCCATATGGGGCCACCCGCCTGCAATGGCTTCCTTGGTTAAGCCCACGTACGGAAGCAACAAATTCTATGTTCCCCGTTCAAAATTTTGGGTTCCAGCATAGTCCAGTTACCTTTTTTTTAGCCCACTATTTGCGCTCCTTATGAATGCCACATCTCCCTCACCTTCTAATTCAATTACATTATTAAACAAAAATACAAATGGTAGTATTATACATAATGTGGGGGATATCCGGGAATATTCTATGGAATATTGTCAATCCCACGAAACACTATTATGATCTTGGTCCCAACCAGGGATGTACAAATGGACGTGACGCGGCCTAAACGCGTCACGTCGCGTCACGTCCAGGGTGTGATGCCAAACGGACGTTACTGTAGTAAAAAAAAATTACTAATGGAATTTTTTTTTCCAGATTATTTCGACATCAATACATGCAGTCGTCTACCATGGTCGACTGCTATATAGGCAGTCGACCACTTAATCGACTGCTAACTCAGCAGTCGACTACAATGGTCGACTGCTAATGTAGCAGTCGACCACTTAATCGACTGCTAACTTAGCAGTCGACTACAATGGTCGACTGCTAATGTAGCAGTCGACTAAGTTGTCGACTGCTATATAGGCAGTCGACCACTTAATCGACTGCTAACTTAGCAGTCCACTAAGTTGTCAACTGCCTATATAGCAGTCGACCATGGTAGTCGACTGCCAATGTAGCAGTCGACTACCACCGTCGACTGCTATATAGGCAGTCGATTACCATGGTCGACTACCATATAGGCAGTCGACTACCATGGTCGACTGCCAATGTAGCAGTCGACTATCTTCGTCGACGGCCAACATAGTAGTCGACCATGGTAGTCGACTGCTACATTGGCAGTCGACCATGGTTGGTAGTCGACTGCCTATATAGCAGTCGACTACCACCGTCGACTGCTATGTTGGCCGTCGACGAAGATAGTCGACTGCAGTTGTAGCAGTCGACCATTGCCGTCGACTAATACTATTAACAGACAAATGCAGTCAACATCATATGTTTGTTGGGTTAAATTTTAATGGTTTGGGTATAGTGGAATATGGATGGATGGAAGTAGTTTAGGAAAAATGTGATTAAAGCCAACAATGATATGTAGAAAAAAAAACCCGCGTTGTATTAAAACAAGTATATCGTAAATATATAAAAAATATACAAGGTTGTCCATATCAATGATACACGCATACTACCTTAACCCCTACGATCAACGACGCTACCGTGTGAGCGGTGGGACGCGAGCGGCGAGCGGTGAGCAGAAAAAAGTCAACGCTTTCCAATTATAGTAATAAACTTTCTAAATTTAGATAATATAAATAGGAAAAATCGTGGGACCTCTTTTTTTAGTAAAAACGATGGACCTATTTCCGTGCAAATTTTGAGGGCTTTAAGGACAGAGACTTGGTTTTAGGGTACCTTTTAGAGAGACTAGTTGACATGATCTAATTAAACCAGGGAACTTTTGACTGTCCACATTATGGTGAGAGCCGCTTAATCATAGGCTATAGTCACAACGTAAGAGAAAATTCTAAGTCAAAAAATTCAAGCATTCAAGCAAAGTAGCAAAACTCGTACCGTTCAATAACATCTAAAACTACCGTTGGAAGAAGAGACCCATAAATATTTAGAAACCTTTATAGATATTTAGAAACGAATACAATTCACATCATGTAGATAAAGATAGGTGTGATATATCAGCAATATTTTCGGAAAACGTGCACTCATACTATGGTATACTCAACGCAATAGGAAATACTTAGCGAGAACTTATAAATAAGGGGGGGCATCCTAGCTCCTATAGGTATCCACGCTAAGGTCCCACATGCTTCATGATGCCACTTTCGAGGAGGTGCTTCACTTCATTGAAACTAAGGCTCGGAGCATGGATGAAAGTTTCTTGGTATTGATCCAAGTTGCAGGTTACACGGAAGATGAAGTACAAGTGCTTGCAGTTTACCCAAGTGCGCCGCTTCCCAAATGCTCTTGCTGACATCTCCACGAAATCCGGGCATGTGCACGACGGGAAGGTGCTGATAGTGATACGGTACTCTTCAACCTTAGCCTTCTTTCGGGACTGGAAGAGAATGATGCACCCGATCCCTGGGTGAGGTATCATTGTGACGGAGGCGATTTGTCCGTCGACGTTGAGGGCTGACTCCCACTTGTTGCGTTGTTGGACGCATGGTCCGTTGTTACTGCGTCGGATCTTCTTTCCAAACCTGAGCGTAGGGTATTGATCGGCTTGGGCCGGGGTAGGGAGTTCGGCCATGGATGAGGCAACATTGGAGGAGTCGCCGAAGAGTCTTCTGGGTGACACATCTTGACGATGCTGAAGTTGGAATCCCTCTTCTTCAAGGGCCAAAACCTCCTGGAGAGTGAGGTTTGTCCCAGTGAGGACATGCCAGACGTCCGGGACATCCGGACGGTGCTGCACCCACTTCCTCATAGTGCCTTTGACACATCTCTCAATGTCGTCGTTGCAGAAGAAGAATTGTGTCAAGAATTCCTCGTTCTTCTTGTAGTCGCGCATGTAGCCGGTATACGTAGGAGCTGGAGTACTTTTACCATGCCGAACGATCTTCTAGGTGCACTTGGTCTTTGTGCGAGCTTGCATGGCGAAGCATGCCTTGGCGGAAGTCTTGGGTAGTCTAGAAATGTGCCACTTGGAGACATCGCAGTGGGTCTCCTGAATGTTATTGACGTGGGTGACCCGTTGTGGAATCGATTTCTCGGGGGATTGTGTTAGGGGCAGGGTTGATGGTGTGGCGGAATCAATACGGGCCTTGGTTGACCTAGTGCTCACTCATGGATGAGAGAAGCTGACCTTGTCGGGTCTATGTGAATCCTGATCAGAACCAGGGGGCATATCAAGTTTGCGCTTTGTGGTGCCAAAGACCTCCTCTCCTTCGAGTTGGGGTTTGCGGGTGCACCAATGCTCTGCTCCAGGCATATGCTCGAGTGCTGCAACAATTCTCTTGGCGTCACCGGATCGTTGTGCAGCACGAAGGCGGAGTTCTTCTTTTCCTGGTCCAGTACCAGAGCGATCACCCTTCAAGTAGGCGTAGTAGTTCGTACATTACATGAACGCCCTCACGAAATCATCCACGGTCGCAACATATAGATCAGAGCCACGGTTTCCAGACTGCTGAAGCCATTTGTTATGGACTGTCTCAGAGAGGTTGCAAGATGGCATCTCTGCCAACTCAGAATCTGTGAAATTCTGAGAGAAGTCAATAAAATGTAGTGAGTACGCTTTGCACAAAAATAGGCTAAAAGCCTAAACTGACACCAAAAACCCAAAAAAACCAAAAAAACCAAAAAAAATCCAAAAAAAAAGTTGACACCAAAAAGCGAAATAGAAAGTGGGTGGGTACTCACTAGTTGCATGAAACCACCCCATTGACGGTAACGAAAATGCCAGAATGCAAGCCATGTATCAAGGTCGTTGATTCCTTCCTCGGATGCAGCTCCAAAGGAAAGCCACCAAGCCCGGATGGCAAGATAACGGGACTCGGACTGCTCGAGAGTCTTGGCATCCTTGTACTGCTTGCATAACAACTTGTGTTGCTGTTGGAGGTCGGGCTTGATGTGGGCGGCGGTGTGGCGCTCCATAGACACTGTCCAATGCAATAGACATGTCCTCTCGCGAGACTCCATAGGAACCTTGGGATCACCACTGCCATAGATAATCCTAATTGCATTCCAATTTGCTTGTGCACTGTCCGCTATGAACCCTTTGAAGTCAACTTTAGCAATGCCATGTCTGTGCATAACTTCATTGAGCCCATGCCAAAGAAGGCTTTGCGCCATGACATCCTCAGATTGCATATCATGATATCACATACTGCAATAGTCATAACCCGGCAGTAGGCCGAGTCATAGACATGGCAAGCCATGGTTGTCCACCCCTTGACACGCTTGACATGGTCAAACATGACCCAAGCATCCTGCAAATCACCGTGTGGTTGCATTCTCTTGACAAGGTCAACTCCAGACCCAGGGCCCACCTCGGACATCTTGAACACATAGACTTTCTCCAACAGCTTTCCCTGGCCTGGGAATTTGTTTTCTTGCACATAGGGCCAACTGCTATGACCTCTCAGTCCGGTGATGCTATCAATGATCCCCCCTCGCCCAATGCGCTTGAAGGAAGTGACTGTGTTTCGAATACTCGGGGTGCTGAGGTGTTGGTACCTGTCCATGACAAACTTCATGGACTCCAGGTCCATAACTTTATTGGGATCAGATCCCGTGCGTAGAAGATACTTGGCCAGGAACTCTTTACTTGCAGCCAAGGCAATCGCAGAGTTGGTGGCGGTGGGAGTCCTCTCAACTTCTCTACCAATGAGATCATGAATTTCAACCTTAGACTCTCTACAGACACCTTGCGAAACGGGGTGATGGTGATGACCCATATGGATGCATGCACGGGTCATGTCACCTTTGCCAAGAACATAGTACATCTTAGCTTGGCAAGTATCAAGACAGTAGGGTGGTGTCTTACAGACCTTACAAACGAGAGATGACCCAGCTGGGGGATCAGCTCCTGCGGAGAAGGGTGAGGCGGTACAACCTTCCCATTCGGTCTCGTTGACGTCAGTGGCCCGATTGGGGCGGTTGAGGTAATCACAGCCCTCGTTATTACAACGGAGTTGGCCAACACAACATGAAAACCGGAAGGTCAAGCCGAGATCATTGGTAATATTAGACGTCTTTGTCCTGCACCAAGCATGACCGTCAAAACGCTTGTCCATTCCGAACATGAGTCTAGCATGGGAATGGGGAGCATCAGCTCCCAGAGGAGGGAACTCAAAGATGACGTCGCCGTCAAAAACAGAAGGGAGGAACTCAACCTTCTCATGCCTAACAACTTCATAATCAATACTCTTGAGGATGTTCTTGGACCCTGGTCGGGTTGCAAGCAACTTCAAGTGGTGGACAACACTGGGACGATCTATAGACACACCTGGGTGAACTGGGGGTCTGGAAGTAGATGGTTGACTTACAGTAGGCGAGTGTGGAATCCTGAGAGGATTGATGAAGGGCTGATACTGCGATGGAAGTGGGGTAATGTTAGAGGCAGGTGGCAGATCATCATCAGAGTCACTGAGCAAGGTAACCTCTTCGATGCCGGGCTCCTTCTTGACCGTCGCCAGAAGAGGAACCTGCGTGGTGGACGTGAGGGACACACCTGGTGTTAGCAACACAGTTGTGGTGGCCATATCCGACTCGGTGATGCCTATGGCCTTGTACGTTCCAGGGATCAAGAACCAAACTCTACCATCGTCATTGCGAAACGATATCTGAAGGACAGTGTGACTCAAGTCACCGTTAGCATCAAAGACCTCTTCTTTGACATGAATTGAGGCTGGGTGGAATCTAAACCTCAAACTAAGGAACGACTCTGTGACTTTGGCTAGACCATCATCTCCTAGAGGGATCATAAGCGGGATGGAATGGTGCAGTGCTCGGATGGTGGCCATTGTAGAAGGATTGTGAATGCGAGTTCACAGCAGGTAGTGGCCAAATGGGCAATGGACTTAAGGAAACCACAAAGTGGGGAGGTGTATATAGTGTTGTGATTAGAAGACCATGGCAAGATGGAATCTATGAATGACGGCAGAGACTTGGATTAGTAGTGGAATAATAAGCCGATTCATTATAGAAATGTGAATAAAAATTGAAAATGCACTGCAGCATTTAAAAAAGTCAGCAGACTTCAGAGGCGATTCAGACCTAGTAAAAAAACAATTTTGGGAAAACTTTTAACTAGAAAAAGTTGACAAATCAAATTTGTCAACTTTTTCTAGTTAGAAGTTTTTCCAAAAACATTTTTTTACTAGGTCTGAATCACCTCTGAAGTCTGCTGATTTTTTTTTTAAAAAGGAAGAAACCCGAAAAGCTAGTTAAGTAGATTCTAAATTCCATATATATCACTTGTGAGTGGTTGGTGCATTGGCAAGAGCGTTGGCCTCTAACCACGAGGTCTCCGGTTCGAATCTGGAAGGCCTCACTTTCCGTACGGCCATTGTGACGTGGCAAATGGGTGTCCCCCCATGTGGTAGTTGGATTGTTGGACACGTGGCACTGCCCTAGATGATGAAATCAACATTTTTTTGTTAAAAAATGAAACACTGTTTTGTTAAACTTTGACACTTTTTTGTTAAAAATTTAACAGTTTTGTGTTAAAAAATTACCCAAATTAACACGTCCTAATCAACAAAAAAAATCAACACTTTTGTGTTGAGTTTTGTTAAATTGGTCACTGTTTTTTTCTACTAGTGTGATGGCGCATAGATGTTAATTATGACAGACTTGACAATGATATATAACATTTGTTTGCTTCAATATGGTTAGAGATGAACACTCGGACGAGAGCGAGAACAGATCGAGAATTGAAGAGGACTATTGAAAAACAGAGGCGTATAGAGAAAATGCAAAGGTTAGAATCAAGAGAGAGCTCAGGGACGCCGTACAACTTGCGGAAAACAATGGGTAGACAAGGGGTTAATTCTTCTAGGGGAACATGTAGAAGTTCCAAAGGAGAAAAAACATGGAGGATTGTAGGAAAGAGGATTGTAGGATAATTGGTTGTTTGCTAAAATTATTATAGCAGCTGTAAAATTCATGGGCAAGGGTGATCGAAGGTATGTCAGCGCATAAGTAGCTGTGTGGAATGTGTGGCAACCGAAGTTAGGCACAACCGACGTCATTTATTGGATCTCTTAAATATCTATCCAAATTAGAATCAGAGGTTTAGGTGTAAAGTCGATTGCCCTCGGCCGCAATTTGAAGGATGAAAATAAGAATTATGCGTTATTATAAGTAAATCATTAAAGGGGTCCATTAAATTGGAAAGTAGTGGAGATTTAAACAAGATGTAAAACACCATAAAAGTCCTCTCAGGTTGCAGAAAGATGAGCTGAGTTTGGTAATGAGGTAGTATCTCAGATGCATGCTGTGTATCCATTAGACGGTGTGACACCTTCGATCGCAAAGCGAAGGAGAAGGAGAAAGCCCATATTCTCTAGTGCAAAGCAGATTAGGCGTGCTAGGATGAGAAATGCAGAGATTAAGAGAATGCGGCTTGCAAACTTGGACGGTACCGTCAAGTCGTTAACGAACCAGTTTGCGAAGCTTCCAGTCGAGATTGTACAAAATCAAGTTGTCGAATAAGAAGTTAATTTACCTTCACACTCAAAGTGTGAGACCGAGCTCCAACTATCGGTGGACTTCAGTATTGTCGAAGAGAGTCAGGTATTTGATAACCCACTCATTAATAAGTGTTGTTTTTGATATTATAAATTGCCACTTGGTGCAAGGTTAGGAACAACCTTGAATGGGACGTTCACAGATAAGCACTAAACCTTAGAATTCGTATGCGCTGCTCGGCTGGACTGCAATGCTGACGACAAATAATTAGGTTACAGTTTCGGAAAGGTTTGGGTAAGAGCAAACAGTGCCACAAGACGAAAGAGAGTCGGCAGCCAACGAAGGGATAGTGAGTGCGGACTTCGGGGGTCCGACGCCCATTTCCAGCACCCTAAGGGCACTGGATTTTTTTTTGTGGTTGCCCTATTTTTTGGGTTTTTTCCCAAAGTGAGGCCTCGGAGTTTGAATATGGTTTTCAGTGCCCAAAGGGTGGTGGAAATGGGTGGTCGCGTCGCACTGAAAACCATATTCAAACTCCGAGGCCTCACTTTGCGAAAAAACCCAAAAAACAGGGCAACCACAAAAAAATTTGGGCAGTCATGTGGACATACTCCTGCAAGGTGCTTGTTGAGGTTAGAGGTAAGAGGGTGGGGGCAGTGTCGGATCCGACACACCCCTAGGGGCACATATGTGCACCTCGCTTTTGATTTTCGGGAGGCTTAAGGTTTAGAGCTGGGGCAGATTTTTGAGGTGATGATCTGATTTTTGGTGGCTTTGTAGGTGGCTGCAAGGTGCTTGTTGAGGTTAGAGGTAAGAGGGTGGGGGCAGTGTCGGATCCGACACACCCCTAGGGGCACATATGTGCACCTCGCTTTTGATTTTCTGGAGGCTTAAGGTTTAGAGCTGGGCAAATTTTTGAGGTGATGATCTGATTTTTGGTGGCTTTGTAGGTGGCTGCAAGGTGCTTGTTGAGGTTAGAGGTAAGAGGGTGGGGGCAGTGTCGGATCCGACACACCCCTAGGGGCACATATGTGCACCTCGCTTTTGATTTTCGGGAGGCTTAAGGTTTAGAGCTGGGGCAGATTTTTGAGGTGATGATCTGATTTTTGGTGGCTTTGTAGGTGGCTGCAAGGTGCTTGTTGAGGTTAGAGGTAAGAGGGTGGGGGTAGTGTCGGATCCGACACACCCCTAGGGGCACATATGTGCACCTCGCTTTTGATTTTCGGGAGGCTTAAGGTTTAGAGCTGGGGCAGATTTTTGAGGTGATGATCTGATTTTTGGTGGCTTTGTAGGTGGCTGCAAGGTTCTTGTTGAGGTTAGAGGTAAGAGGGTGGGGGCAGTGTCGGATCAGACACACCCCTAGGGGCACATATGTGCACCTCGCTTTTGATTTTCGGGAGGCTTAAGGTTTAGAGCTGGGGCAGATTTTTGAGGTGATGATCTGATTTTTGGTGGCTTTGTAAGTGGCTGCAAGGTTCTTGTTGAGGTTAGAGGTAAGAGCTGGGGGCAGTGTCGGATCCGATACACCCTTAGGGGCACATATGTGCACCTCGCTTTTGATTTTTGATGGCCTGTTTTTGATATTTGTGGGCTGGATGCTCACTTAGTGAGGTTATTTTGGTGGCTGGATGCTCATGAATGAGGTTTTGAGGGGGCAGATATGAGATGTGATCATGTGCATATAGGGGGCTTGTTTAGTGGTGAGTAGATGCTCTCTTAGTGAGATTTTAGTTGAGAGCTGGGGGGCACAAATGAGATGTGATCATCTGAATTTTGGTTGCTTTTTTAGGGGTGCCTTGATGCTATCTTAGTGAGGTTCGAGGTGAGAGCTAGGGGGCCACAAATGTGAACCTCGCGATTGATTTTTTTTGTGGCTGGTTTAGAAACTTAGTGGCCATATTCATCTCGTATCAAGGTGCAGTGGTTGCGCTTTGGAGAGGTGTGTGCCCAGGGAGCCAACTTCAGAATCTTCTAAAGTTTTCATTATGATGCATATTTTGTTCATCTAACTGGTTCTTATGTTTGCAAGTAATTTATTCTCAGGAGATCGTTGAGATGGTTGCGGATGGAGAGTCATTGGAAGTTGGGGTTCTCCTTGGCGCTGGGTCATCCCTTGGTGTTGAGGAGCATAGGGATCAAGGGTCTCCTTTGTCATGTGCTGAAAATATTGGGCTTACACCAGGTCGTAACGAACCGCAGACACCCGGGATGGCACTGTGCAGCTCACCTGAAGAGTCGGATGTGGGTGTTCGTGCAATGGAGTATCGGATTCGCCATAATTTAAAGAAAGATAGCTTTTCAATTGTTGAGGGCATGAGGATACAACCGGTCGAAAAGTCCTCTATGAGAATCCCCCTCTGTAGGTTGATTCACATGCCATTGGTTCGCCGAACCCTCCGCAGCGATGTTACAAAGCTCATGGCGGCATTTCAATTTGGATACTGAGCTGGGTCTGCCACTTTGTATGTGTCTACTACAAATGAGTCTGGAGAGAATCGATTCATTTCTGCGAAAGACAGGCGTGAATGGGGAGAACTATGGAATGCAGAAAATGATAAGTTTGAGTCTCTTTTGCGCGCGGATAAGGACTTGATGAGCCTCAGTGGATGTATGTTCTTCGTGTACGATGGTAACCACCGATTGCTTGCGTGGAAAGAGTGTATTGAATCAAATCACAAGGACGATGCACTATGGTACGAGAAGCATGGTTGCCCAGAATGTGTCGTCCTCGACACAACGGGTGGACGTGGGGACGTCTTTAACGCAATGCACGACATCAACAAGTAAGTATGATATTTTTTCAAATCGTTTTTTCCTTCATTTTTTGATTTGCATCTAATGGCATTTGTCTCAACCGGAACAGGGCTAACCAGACCGCGCACGTTAAAACTAGCCTTGTACACACTCTACACCGCATTCAAAAATACGGTTCGTATGATCTTAGCTACTACCAGCCATTATTGACCGAGGAGCAATACCAAGCGTGCAAGAGCAGAGGCCCCAAGTGCCCTTGGTACCCGCTGACCCAGGATCTTATGGTGTCCTTCATTTTCAATGTAAGTCACTCCAAATTCCTCAACCTCCTACTTCGCATTCATTACTTATAGTCATGATCTAACAATTGAGAATATATGTTCAGCAAGAGATAGCCGATGCGGTAGATGAGGCAGCCCAGATCTACAAGGAGGAAGTGCCTCCAGAGGAGAAGTCAGGGAAGGGGTTGAGTGAAGTATTGGACGCTGTGATAAAGAAGACGACTGAGGAACTTGGGCATAAGTTTAACAAGCAACAATCGATCGCAAACCCGGCCCTTGGAAAAGAGTTCCTGGAGGAGGTAATTTCCTTGTCACCACCTTCGAAATTATACCTTCGGTATTGCTCGCATTCATTGCATGAGTAATTATCAAATTTACTCCGCCTTCTATTTTGATGTCATTTGTTTCAGGTTACTAGGCATTATAGCGCCCACCATTCTCAAAAGATTGAGATGACATTGGAGAAATTGCAACTCATTGCCACGGCTGCTGTGGAGCCAGAGTATAAAGTTCGTTGGCTAAAGTGGTGGAACAGTGGAAGATTCAATCGTGAAGCTATCCGGTTTCCCAAAAGTCCTGCAAGCGAGGACAGCTTGAAACCTTGGCTCAATAAAGCAGCTTTCTGGGCAGGGGTACGTCTATCCTCCTTATCCTTACTTACCTTTCAACTCTTCATTACTTATCTTGGCCTTGATTTAGGTCTCATTTGAGGCAAAGGGGGGTATGTCGGTTCCGACAAGCCATTGGATTCAGAACTCGGGACCTCACATATGTTTAAATTTTGTAATTTGTTGGATTCTGCCATGCTTGTAAGGGGTCTGAAAAGAGACCATATAGCTTTATTTTTGGATTTCTAAGATGAGGTCAAGCTTGTAAGTGGTCTGATTTGAGGCCATATAGCTTTAATATTGGAGAATTCTCTAAAATGGCATGCTTGTGAGGGGTCTGAAAAGAGGCCACATAGCTTTAATATTTGGGAATTCTTTGAAATGGCATGATTGTAAGGGGTCTGAAAAGAGGCCACATAGCTTTATTTTTTGTTTTCTAAGATTGGGGCAGGGTTATAAGTGGTCTGATTTGAGGCCATATATCTTTAATATTTGGGAATTCTTTGAAGGGTGAGTCTTGTAAGGGGTGTGATTTGTGATTTGAGGCAAGGGGGGGGGGGGGGTGTTTCGGATCCGACAGGACCTTAGTTTCAGTACTCGGCAGGGTTGTCTATCCCGCCGTTGTGACGGTGTCGTGCCGTCACGACGTGTCGTGTCGTGACGGACCCCTCCGTCACGACACAATAGGGTCCACGTAGGGTCAACATAGGGGGAGCCGACTAGGGTGGGTAAAATACTTACCTTCTTGCCAAGGTGGCGTCCTATGTGGCAGAAAACGTCGACGTGGATGTGCATATTTCCCCTGCCACGTAGACCATTTTGCCATTGTGTTTATCATTGTGTTAAAATCAAAGTAATAAAATATTACTAAGGAGGGTGTGGGGCGGACGGGGGCGGACGGGTGGGGCGGACGGGGAAGGGGGGTGGAGCGGACGGACGGGGGGGGTGGTGCGGACGGTGGATGGGGGTGGAGCGGACGGACGGGGGTGTGGAGCGGACGGGGGAGGGGGGGTGGGGCGGACGGACGGGGGTGGAGCGGACGGACGGGGGTGGAGCGGACGGACGGGGGTGGAGCGGACGGACGGGGGGGTGGAGCGGACGGGGGAGGGGGGGTGGGGCGGACGGACGGGGGTGGAGCGGACGGGAGAGGGGGGGGGTGGGGCGTCCCACCCGTCCCACCCGTCCGCCCCGCGTTCCCTCCCGTCCGCTACCCTCCGTCCGCCACACGTTCCCCACCGTCCGCTCCTCGTTCCCTCCCGTCCGCCCCACGTGCCTCTCCCGTCCGCACGCGTTCCCTCACGTCCGCTCCACGTTCCCTCCGTCCGCCACACGTTCCCCGTCGTCCGTACCCCGTTCCCATCCTGTCCGCACCCGTTCCCTCCCGTCCGCCCCGCGTTCCCCCCGTCCGCCCCGCGTTCCCTCCGTCCGCTCGGAGTTCCCCTACGTCCGCTCCGCGTTCCCTCCCGTCCGCTTTCCGATCCCTTCCGTCCGCCCGCGTTCCCTATCGAGTTCCCCTTCACGTCCGCTCCACGTTCCCTCCGTCCGCCACGTTCCCTCCGTCCGCCCGTTCCCCTCCCGTCCGCGCCTCATTCCCTCCCGTCCGCCCGAGTTCCCTATCGCGTTCCCCACCCGTCTGCTCCTCGTTCCCTCCGTCCGCCCCCACGTTCCCTCCGTCCGCCCCCTAGTTCCCGCCCGTCCGCCCCTAGTTCCCACGTTCCCCATACGTCGTTTTCGTACCCTAAACCCTAATTCCGACCGGGATCCCATAATGATTGGGCTCCTCGTTGCCTATATAAAGCCGTGAGGCTTTAGTTCCCACCACTTTCCTCTCCTCCCACCACATAGGGACCCGAGACCTTGTTGCGTCCCAAAGGACAGCATCACCGCGCGGGTCTCAAGGGGTTTGGGAGGGCAGGGCAAATTGTGGGGGAACCCTCGCAATTTTTTTTTCAGATTCACTCGCTCCCGTGATTTTTATCACGAGAGATTTTCACACTCACTTATTCACGTGATTTTTATCACGACTCATTTTCAGATTCACTCACTCACGTGATTTTTATCACGATGGAGGGGGAGGGCATTGCTCCTTACGAGAACGAGGATTTGAGGGTGCACCGTGCTTGGCTCGTAGGCAATGCATCGGCGAATACTGCCGAGGGTACGGGAAGCGATCCTGGAAGTGGAAGTACTGCAGCACGTCCACCACGTCCAGATCCCTTTCAGTTTGACGAAGAGTTCTTGGCTGTTGGTCATTCGGGAGGCAACCAAACACGGGGAAGCCGTGGAACACGTGGGAGTCGGGGAAACAGTGGACATAGAGGGAGAACTGGAAGGGGACCAAGCTCAGGCAGTTCCACAGAAATACATGCACCGGCTCGTTCGGAGAACGTGCCACCACAATCTCCGACACGGCGGACATCAAGACCGGAGAGCCCTGCACGTGATGTACCTCAGGGTTCGGAGCAGACTGAAAGACGGGGATTAAAACGCCCAGCAGTTTCGGAAGGGACGGAGGACGGGTCCGCGGCATCGGGTTCGCAATCAAAGAAAAGGAAACATAGAGGCAAACGCGACCCGCGGACCGATGAGGCTTGAAATCATTGCAGGATCGTGTTGTTGGATTGGTTTAGAAGTAACAGCATGGTTTATTTGGAGAAAAAATACCTCAATGATGGTACAAAGGGTTTAGAGTTGGCGAGGAACGAGTTGATGCTTATTCTCACGGAAGCCACGTCTGGACCGGAGTTTGAGGAAGCTAGGGGCATGAGCGATTGGAACACATGGATTGAAAAACAAGCTGTGGAAGCAATCTACAATCCAACGATGTCATATGAGGCTATGCATCATGGAGAGGGAAGTAGTGGTGGGAGGAGGTCCGAGTTGTACATTAAGCTAGAGAATTGGAAAAGAGGCGTAATAGCAGCAAAAGGCACATCCGCCCGCAACCTTCCCGTTTTTATTGACAGGCAGCTGGCAGACAACATTGCCACTCAGGGCCGGCAGGGTGTCATATGGTTGCCTAGGAATGTGGAGATCAAACCCTTGGATAGGGAAATCTTCCAAGGGACCTTCGGAGTGGTGTGGAGAGTCACAATTCATGGAGCATCATTCATCCCTAACTGGATAGAGTGGGCTGGGAAGACCATGAAGGCCACGAATAGTCTGGAGAACCGAAAGGAGCGTTCGGTTGAAGCATTGGCATGCCCAGTAGATCATCCTTGGATAATCAAGCTACAATACCTCCACCCGAAAATATACGAATCCTATTCGATGTGGTGGAATGGAGGCTCCTTGAAGAACATGAGGGTCTATGACCACCAAGTTCCGGAAACCCACGAGTGCACAATCCTTCAAATGCCTGGGGCAGACTTTGAAGCACGGAAACGGTTGGTTGTATATCGAAGGCATCGAGCTTATTTGGCATGGGCTCTAATGTGCATTGTGGATGTAGTGCACAAGCATGACGTGTTGCACAATGACCTTAATCCCAACAATGTCATGTTGCATTTCCCACAAGACCGTGAGAACACGGTTTTCATTGGTGTGTGTGATTGGGGGATGGCATCATGGGGAGATGAAGACGCACCCTCCAACTATGGAAAAGAATCAGTGGATGAGATGAACAAGCACCGCATAAAATACAACTGTGCTGGTCCATAATTATTCTATGTACGAGGGCAGCGTGGAACATCTACCTCTCCGGTGAGGATGGCTCGGAAACATAGGCACACGTTTCTCTCGGAGTCCTTCTCAGTGGGTGCTTTGGCAAAGAAGATTTATGCCAGGGATTCGACTTCCTCGTTGTTTCAACTAAACAGTGATCCAAATGGCTTGAAGATGCGGTTTGAGATAACATTGGATGCATTGACGAAGCCCAATCCAGCGGAAAGGTCAACCATCACACACGTAAGGAACATGTTGAAGTCGCCTCCATACAACATGGTTAACCCGACAATGTGCTTCCGTGACACTGCAAAATAGTTTTTTTTTGTTTTCTTTGCAGCAATTTTGGATCATACCAATTTTGTAACCGTTGGAGATGTAAATAAAGCCATCATTTTTTCATACACAACTTGTATATTGTATGAGATTTATGGATCTTAGTGCAATGTTCATACTCCATGAGGATTTTTGCTTCATAATCGAGAAGAAGTCTATGGGAGACTAACCAAGGTTCTCGCCTCTCGTGAGGCCACATCATTTTTTCACATCGTTGTTATCACATCCATGTGCTAAGTTCAAGTTAACTATAGTTGTTCGTGATATGTCTTGCCAAAATGCAATTACCTATATTTATTCTAATTTTGGTATGCCACAAAATGTAGTCAACTATAGTTATATCTAGTTAACTAAAGTTGAGCACAATGTTGCAATAGTTATATCGGTTGTACACGTGATCCTAAACATCTCTAAATGTTCTTTCTTGTACTCCACACATATTGCACACATACTTCACAATTGCTTATATTTATATTTATATAATTCACAATCACTTTTTTTTGGAAGTTTGGACATAGTCTCGGTTTTTTGGCTCTCAAAAATTCATATGAAGTCCAAAAAATGAGTTCTTGGTATCCATGGATAGGTAATGAAGTCCTCTACAAGAATATGCAATAAAAATCCTCTACATAATAGTCCCCCCATCCACATAATAAAGTACACTAAAATAGCAATAATCAACTAAGGGTGAACGTAAAGTGGTTAAAAAAATTTCTCTTGGAACTGAGAAGTGGATGCATAGTTTCATATTGCTTTGTGCTTGTTTATCTCAACAGAAACTGTTCGGTTGGTGAATTAAAAATAAATAAATAAATCATAGAAGTGGTACAACATATTATACAAGTCATAACTTTATTATTGCGACAACGTTACAAATGCCCTTTATTAATCATATACATGAACAAACCATGCAAACTATAATATTCCACTTCATTCCGTCATCCCAACCTCGTAGATGCTCCTGGCTTCCGGCGAGGCTCCATTTTTGGAAGAGGATTCGGCTGAAGTAAATCAAAATAGCTAATCGTTCGGTCTTTCATCCGTTCCTTCAATGGTAGCCGATGAGGCGACAATCCTCTCCTCTTCTTACGAATAGACATAGTCTTTGAAGATTCCCCCGCTACCTTGACTATTTCAATGTCGATTGAAGTCTCCTCCACATCCACATCCACATCCACATCCCCGGGCTTCTCCAAAATATCCGCACACAAATCAATTAGATCATTTAGATCTCCACCCACGCATTGTGTGTGGTCCTTCTCCACCGCATCGATCTCAAAGTTGTCTGCATATCATCGTTGTTCCTCCGCCGCCCTCATCCTCCAAGCTTGTGTAGATTGTGAGAAGGGAGTCATGACATACTCATCACGAAATCGATCCCTAGCACTTCTCTCATCTCTCTCACGCTCGGGTGTTGCATTGAATGGAATATGGGGATCGTCTAAATTGTGTATCTCCTCATCGCATTCTACACCCTCAAACATGACTCTCCCCTTTCCCATCCTATCCATGATACTCTACCTTCGTTATATGTATGAGTCTCAATGATCTACTTATATATTGACCTCTAAGGACTTGATGACCATGACCAATAATTGATGTAATCCAATATGTAGAGGATCCAATTCTCGTTAGTAAGATAAAGTCAACGCAATCGGAATAAAAATAAAGTTGGTTAGGTTAAAAATGTACACTTTTGAAAAAATCTTCCGACATCCGCATTGGAAACCTCTTTGATACCTCTTTGAACTTTCCATATTTGATTAGTTATCCACTCATTCAACAAATCACCAATTTGTGCTTCAATCATAGTGGTTCATATGGTTTCATAACCAATGTCACCCATCCGAATGCACTTTCATTCAACAAATCATTAATTTGTGCTTCAACCTTAGTGGTTCATATGGTTTCATAACCAATGTCACCCATCCGAGTGCACTTTCCTTCAATAAATCATTAATTTGTGCTTCAACCTTAGTGGTTCATATGGTTTCATAACCGATGTCACCCATCCGAGTGCACTTTCCTTCAATAAATCATTAATTTGTGCTTCAACCTTAGTGGTTCATATGGTTTCATAACCGATGTCACCCATCCGAATGCACTTTCCTTCAATAAATCATTAATTTGTGCTTCAACCTTAGTGGTTCATATGGTTTCATAACCGATGTCACCCATCCGAATGCACTTTCCTTCAATAAATCATTAATTTGTGCTTCAACCTTAGTGGTTCATATGGTTTCATAACCGATGTCACCCATCCGAATGCACTTTCCTTCAATAAATCATTAATTTGTGCTTCAACCTTAGTGGTTCATATGGTTTCATAACCGATGTCACCCATCCGAATGCACTTTCCTTCAATAAATCATTAATTTGTGCTTCAACCTTAGTGGTTCATATGGTTTCATAACCGATGTCACCCATCCGAATGCACTTTCCTTCAATAAATCATTAATTTGTGCTTCAACCTTAGTGGTTCATATGGTTTCATAACCGATGTCACCCATCCGAATGCACTTTCCTTCAATAAATCATTAATTTGTGCTTCAACCTTAGTGGTTCATATGGTTTCATAACCGATGTCACCCATCCGAATGCACTTTCCTTCAATAAATCATTAATTTGTGCTTCAACCTTAGTGGTTCATAAACCCTAAACCCTAAACCCCTAAACCCTAAACCCTACGTCATTCCAAATTACTACCACATATGTGCCATTGATTTGTTCTCACACTCATGTAGAAGTGTTTCCATACATGGTTTGAGGGTTTAGGTTCCTAGCTTTCCAACGAACCCACCTGCTTTTTTTTTCGATGCCTACATTTTTTTCATTATAATAATCAATCATTGACAAGATCTTGGCCGTTAGATTGGAGGGGTTATTTTGAGCAAGTAATAAAGTGGCATGCTCCTTTGAGTTTGGACTTTTGGGCTTGGCCTTTGGAGGCTTCACACTATGCCCAACTAAGGCTACCCTTACTATATTTTATTGGCTATTTAGGGTTCATTTCTTTGGACTCTCAACAAAGTTGGGCCGCTCAATCGCACTTTGATCCACTCCCGAGGGTTAACATTTATAGATGGTGACTATAGTGTCCGTTTTTTGGCTCTAAAAAATTCATATGAAGTCCAATTCATATGTGGTCGCAATTCTACGCTGTTCCCCTGCCGCCCCGTTCCCTCCCGTCCGCTCCGCGTTCCCCACCCGTCCGCTAATCGTTCCATCTTTCATCCGTTCCCCCCCGTCCGGTCCACGTTCCCCACCCGTCCGCCCCGTTCCCCTCCCGTCCGCGCCACGTTCCCTCCGTCCGCTCCTCGTTCCCCACCGTCCGCTCCTCGTTCCCCACCGTCCGTTCCTCGTTCCCACCCGTCCGCTCAGCGTTCCCCACCCGTCCGCCCCGCGTTCCCTCCCGTCCGCGAACATGGAGCGGACGGGAGGGGAACAGGGGGCGGACGGGGGGAACTGACGGCAGGGGAACGCGGAGCGGACGTAGGGAACGCAGAGCGGACGGCAGGGGAACGCAGAGCGGACGGCAGGGGAACGCGGAGCGGACGGAAGGGGAACGCGGAGCGGACAGCAGGGGAACGCGGAGCGGACGGAAGGGGAACGGTGGCGCGGATGGGACGGAACGCGGGGCGGACGGGTGGGGAACATGGAGCGGATGGGTGGGAACGAGGAGCGGACGGGATGGGAACGAGGAGCGGACGGGTGGGAACGAGGAGCGGACGGGATGGGAACGAGGAGCGGACGGGATGGGAACGAGGAGCGGACGGGATGGGAACGCTGGAGCGGACGGGATGGGAACACTGGAGCGTATGGAGAGGAGCGTACGGAGGGGAGCGTGGGAGCGGACGGGGGGGAACGCTGGGGGCGGACGGGAGGGAACGGGTGCGGACGGGGGGGGAACGCTGGGGGCGGACGGGAGGGAACGGGTGCGGACGGGGGGGGACTCTGGGGCGGACGGGCGGGAACGGGTGCGGACGGATGCGAACGGGTGCGAACGGGTGCGAACGGGTGCGAACGGGTGGGGACGCGGGAGCGGATGGAGGGGCGGACGGGGGTATATAAGTGGAGGGGACCACTTACATACCTTACTCCACTCCTTCTGGGCGCCCAGACAACCCTCCTCTAACACAGAGTGCGGGGTAGCGGGGCTCTCGGAGGAGTTAAGGATCCCTTTTTTGGGATCCTTTTACACTACTTTTGGCAGGTTGTGGCCGGTTTTGGCAGATCCACGTGGCCGTTATTTGGCATATTCCTTGTGACGCGCCCAGTCAACTGGCCTCTGCATGAGCGCCGGTAGCGGGGTGCTCGAAGGGTGTGCCGAATAGTTGAACTTTAATTTTTAGGGACATTTTTGAACTAATTCCACAGCAACACTATTTTGAAGTGTATGCTTGGATATTTTGTAGCACTATTATGAAGTGCAATTAGTATTTTAAAAAGTAGAGTTCTAGATTAGAATTAGAAACTCCAATTTGGGTGGAATTAGAATTAGAATTAGAAACTCCAATTTTTAGACATGACAAGTGGAGGAACTGGAGACATGGCAAGTGCAAGTGGAGGATCTAGTTCTGGGTGTTCCAGAGGACATGGACGCAAGGCCGCTGATTTGGAGTGGAATGTTTACGATGATCCCTCCCAAAAAGCCAGGGTAGGTTGGGAGAATGTACCACAACCGTGGTCAGCGAAGACTGCAATGCAGTACGTGGGCTTCCCTCACTTTGATCGGTTGTGGCCAAGACATTGTCACGAGCGACATTGCAAGGCCGTCAATGCGAGCTATACGCAGCTTGAAGACGTGGAGGCAAAATGGAGATTCCTAACGATACTTAGAAGTATCTCCAATTTGGATAGATGGCCCAAGAGTGCAATTCCAAAGTCGGTGGCGTGTATGATGTATGCGGAGCACGTGTTGCGAGTTAGGGTGGATTGGTCAAGTTTGGGTGCTCTGCATAATCAAAAATTTGGGGGTATTGGAATTGCATTCACTAAATGCACAGTTCCGGATATTCCATACACTCCCGTTCCGGAGTGGTTCAGGAAGAATCCTAAACTAGTGGATGAGCCTGGGGCACCAATTCCAGAAGGTCGGGAACCAAAAAAACCACGTACTCGCAAACGACCAGCCAATGACGTGGAGATGGCCATCGAGGAGGCGTTTGAGCATATGGATGAGGAGGGCATGGAGGTAAATGTCGATGTGGTTAACGAGCTGGTTAACCAGGTGGTTAACGAGGCCCTAAACAAGGTAAACCCTGGTCAACTTGGTGCGGACATGATGGAGAGCAGAATGGAGGCATTGCGCTAGCAACATGCCGAGGAAATTCGTGAGTATAAAGCAAGGATTCTCGAGTTGGAAAATCGACTTGCAACACTTACGATGGGGGAGGCTGGCAGTTCAAGTAGTACACCAATTAACATCCAGTCTTTGGAAGCAGAGAGGGATACAGCTTTACAGGAGGCCATGATTGCAAAGTCACAAGCAGCGGACGTATGTACGAGGAATGAAGTAATGCAAGGAAAGATGGAGGCTTTGCAAAAGGAGGTGGTGGACATGCAACAACAACTTCAAGTGGTCAATGAAGTGGTTGTCGATCACGAATCCAAGATTGGCACACTGGAGGAGCAGAATGCAAGGTTGAGGAAATTTCTATCGGATGCGATCGTGGAGCGAACCAATATGAGGACAGGGACATTGCTTTCTATGGCCAAGGCTCGTCAATATGAAGCTGAATTTGAGAGCATCCAGCGAGAATGGAACCGCAATCATAGATTGCGGAACTTGATGCTCACGTCATGGCCAGATCAGGAACATATGTACCCTAGTAGGTGGGATGATGAGGATGACTTGAAATTGCCTAACGGGAGCTTGGATTGGCGACAACTGATCGACTCCGATCACCATTGGGATGTGACCCAAGTGCATGAATATCCATACAACATGAGGGGTGAGTTGTTATGGCCGGGTCCACATCCAATGGTCTTCGACGGATCCGTGTGTGGGATTTGCGGCAGTCCATTTGGCCCAGAGGGATGCTTTCAAGTTGGATCGTGTGGGGGCCAATTCCATCCACAATGTCTGATAGTGGCAATGATCAGGAGACGGCAATGTCCCCATTGCAGATCACCCTTCCACCCTCGTTTGTACCTCCAATTTGGCCTTCGGGATTACATGCCTAAGGACTGGGTGGTAAGGCCAACGGACTATCCCTTCAACCTTTGCGAGTTTGATGGGACTTCTGTTGAGTGGAATTGGTTATTCAATTGTGCAACGGTTGAACTTTGGAACGATAACAAAGATGGCGAATGGACACAAAATCCACGTCAAATTTTGTATGTTGCAGACGAGTTGTTTCCCAACAAGCCCCCAAACCATGGCATGAAAAGATTTTTGTACCAAACTTTTGGTTGGCATTGGGATGCGACAACCATGCAATTACGGAGAGGCATTCAACCTCCTTTTTACAATGCAAGTGGTGAACCATCAATATCGGAGCATGAGTTGGAAGAAGATGCACATGAGATGCCCATGGAACGAGATTCCCATTTTGAAGCGCACTTAGAGCAGTCGTACCACAAACACAGAACGCAGTTGGAGGCAGTTGAAGCACTCTTGAATAGAGTTACGGATGATGCGGTATTGAGATGGCTAAATGGGGGGCCTAGACCACGTAATGCCACTCCACTGTCTCCTGGAAGTCGTCCATATCTCACCCGTGAAACCACGCGAATGATGGAAGCCGGGGAATCATCACGAGCACGATGAGGATCTACTTCAGCTGCAATAGACCTCGATTCAGATTCGGATTAGGCATTTTTGTAGCATGTTTAGAAAGTTGTATAGGAACGGAGGAAGACTTTGTACACATTGAACATATTTCATGTTCAAAGAATATGTAATATAAAGAGGAATTACCGACAAGTTGTCATTTCTAAGATCGTGTAAAAGATAGCATATGGATGTCACATGTTTTAATGTTATTCGAAACTTTTAAAAACTCACTTGAATATTTGTAATTCATATGATAGTCTAACCAAAAGTACTATTGACTACATAGTCAATATTGAATACCATATAAAAATATAATTATATAAATATGCAATAAATAATTTTAAAAAACATGCAATAAATAATTTTATTACTATAATAAAATGATACAACTTCGAACGTAACGTTCGCTTTGTGGTCTAAATGTCTTACCGAAGGCCCTAAGGTTGTGAATTGTATCAATTTTGACGGAAGTAATAAATTATGGGAGTACGTGGGAGCACCGAAAGAACACATTTGTGCAAAACCATTACGTTCGAATCCGTACTGTAGGATCATTTGCTTCGACACATCTTGGGTCCTCTTCAGACTCGTCTGTGCTGAAATCATCATCCGTTTGGGGAGTCGCGCTTCGAAGATGCAACTCTCGGTCACGTTGTGAGAAAATTATCCTCTTGGTCGGCCGGGAGCCATCTGCATCCTGTATGCCATTTTCATCTAGATGTGGTCTACCCTCATCTTCATTGTAGTCTTCAGCAGTAAACGGAAGCGATCATCCCTGATACCTCTTCCTAGTACGTTTGACACCTCTCGTAGTTCTCTGGCGCCCTCCACCCGTACCACGACTTGAGTGCACTTCATCTCTACTTCCATCTATAAAAGCATCCCCCGTTGTACTTCCGCCTCCAACTCCAAGACCACCTCTTCCATTGGATTGACTGTGTGGAAGTGAAACAGACGCGGGTGGAATTGCAATTGGTATGTTCTCAACAACATGTCGTCGTACAGAAGGACGACGTGGCGCCTCTATAGTAATATTTCTTGAAACATTGTGCATAGCAACCAAAGTAGCACCCACCGCAGTTGCACGTGAAACACCCAATCTAGAAGTATTGGCAATACTTCGAGTGAGAGGACGATGTTGACCTTGTGCATGCAATTGCACCGTAGAGGTGGATGCAATCCTTTGAAGAGCACGGAATCGAGTTGTAGGCATTTCAGGAACATTGGGCGTTGGATCTTCTATACGATGGTTGGATATGAGGGAGGCATCCATGGATTCAGAATGTACTCGGGTTGGAAGTGGATCATGTTGAACGTGCGTTGGCTCATTTACGGGTAGTACATTGTCGCCTTCACCAAATGAAAGAGAATCGCTCCGATGTTGCAAGGAATCTACTTCAATTCCCACATTCTCACTTGCCCCCATAGCAACATTATGGTCAGATGGAAACCCTTCTCCAGTGTGGAGAGTTTCAACATGCGGTCTTCCAATAGACCCCTCATGATCGTCATGCATTCCGTCGTTATGTTGGGGGACATCCGGTTCATCAAACTCAAACACCCCAAGGTTTCCATCACTACCATTGCCATCCTCATCTTCTGAACCATGATTCTCGGAATCGAGGTCATCCAAATCAAAGTCGATGTCATCAACATTGTTGTCTTCATCATTTCCAGCCCTACCAGTTGGATCCACGTCATCTTCGTTATCATCTTCTTCGTCAAGGTCATCGTTAGAATGGACCTCATTCAATTCGTACCATTGAGCAAGTCTTGGGCCCCTCCGATGTCGAATGAGCCTACTATTGGTATATATGTAGACGAGGTCCTCAGCACGACTATGCTTCAAGCGATTGCGACTCTTGTTGTGAACGTATGAGTACATGCTCCAATTGCGTTCACATGCGGATGCGGAACATACTTGTGCAAGGATACGTCTTGCTATTGTTTGGAGGGCTTTAGCTCCACCTCCCATTGCATCCCACCATTCATGGAGAGGTGCGGCATGCACGCTCGGGTCAGTAGAATCAGCAAAAGGCCCTCGATTTTCAAGAAAATCTTGGTACTGGTGGAGGATTTGGACATAAGTGTCCTCATCTTGAGCAAGCCTGCGAAGAACTCGATTTAGGATTGTCCTCGAATTGTCATCCTCATGGAGTGGGGCCCAACCACGTAGAAGCGGATTTAACATCGCTCCAGCCCAGTGTAGATCATTCAACATCAACCTCCATCTATTTTGAAACGTTACCATAGCATTTGCAGCAAGCTCAGGGCTTAAGCGAAATGGAGGTTTACTGAATCCACGAATATGGGTTTGTAAATCATGCATGACCCTCCAAGCCATTCCCATTGCAGGCGCCTTGCCGTCAAATACACGAAGAGCTTTAACAACCGGGATCACCATATACAAGAAATTTTCGCACGTGTTCCAGAATCCATCAGAACGTATAAAGCTTCGCACAACAGAGCCCTTCATGTAAGAGGTGCCAGATCTCCTCCTCATATCACGCATTAGAGTGATCCAATCCTCATCAACCACCATTCTTTCCAAAGCATTGCGTACTTGGAGAAGACGTTCAATCATGATGAAGTTCGTAGCAAAACGGGTCTCTACAGGTAGGCGGAGTGAGAGATTTGGTGACAACCTCCGGAATATAGCTTGAGAAGCATGATGGTTTTTAACAAATACACAAATATGGCGGGATTTTTTTACCAATTTTTTCACCCATTCCTCCTTCCCCCAATCTTCTAAGAGGAGATCTAGGCAATGTGCAGCACATCCTTGAAAATATAGATCGGGATTTGCTCGAATCAAGTCGCGAGCAGCGGAGGCCATAACTGGGGCATTGTCGGTGCAAACTTGGACCACATTATGTCGACCAACCTTTTCCACAAATGGTTGAATTTGAGCAGCAACGTAGACATGATCCTTGTGATTTCCCGTGGTGTCAATGGTACCCAAGAAAACGTCTCCCTTTGTGCCACATTGAAGAACGTTTAGGAGAGGTCGGTTTTGCACGTTGTCCCATCCATCACAACATATTGTAACACCGTATTTTTCAACGGAATTCCCCAGCTTCTCCTTCACTTGCCTATCTAGGTCAACCTTTATATCAGTTAACAACTTCGTACGGATGGCATTGTACGATGGTGGTGTGTAGGCTGGCATTCGATGACGGGCAGTTTCACGCACAGCATGAACAAATGCAGGATGTCTCACAATGTTGAAAGGAATGTTAGCTTCATAAAAAGCCGTTGCCCATGCTCTATCGAGGAGTTGTTTTGTTGACACATTGAACCCCTCCGTTATGTTGAGTTGACGTAGTTCACGAGGAGGAGTGCCATATATCACAACATCAGAATGTTGAGTGGTTTGGGACATAAGCAAAGGCTCTGTTTCACTAATTACGGAGTCCGCTATAATAGGCTCCAGAGGTACAATATCTGCCACCAGAGAGTCCTCATTTACAATGCCTACATGTAAGGGCACAATGCCTCCGCAATGTTCAAACAAGGCCCTAATATGCGGGGGTACCATCCTACATGTGGAAACATCAGAAGCACCCCCTACATGAGGTCTATAACCAAGGTGGGCCAACATTCTATCTCCTCGGTAAGATATGACGAACGGGCAAAACCTACATTTAACCTGCCTTTGTGATTTACCGGGAACCCTCCCCTTATCCTCGTACCAATGATCCCATGCATCGTTTCGGCGTGGCATGACTTCAACAAAACTTGCAAATACAAACAAGTTAGAGCAAGTCACTTTGATCGCATACTAGGTCCTGTTCAAGAGTGCCACGAGGGCAACCCTAATTCACAGACACTAGATTGGACAAAGTATACTCTGCATTCGGGTCTCACGCATTCAATCCTCACTCCTCAAAGGAGAATCAAAAGACTTGAGACACACTATGTCAATGGAGGCAAAAATGGCACCTTGCACCCTCAATTTATAGTGTTCGAATCGGACGGGGGAGCGGACGGAAGGGGTGGGAGCGGACGGGGGAGCGGACGGAGGGGGGGGAGCGGACGGGGGGGGGGCGGACGGGGGAGCGGACGGAGGGGGGGAGCGGATGGGGGGGGGGGGGGGGGCGGACGGGGGAGCGGACGGGGGGGGGGGCGGACGGTGGAGCGGACGGGGGGGCGGACGGGGGAGCGGACGGGGGGGGGGGGGGGGGGGGCGGACGGTGGAGCGGACGGGGGGGCGGACGGAGGTGGGGGGAGCGGACGGGGGGGCGGACGGGGGAGCGGACGGAGGGGGGGGGAGCGGACGGGGGGGGGGGCGGACGGGGGAGCGGACGGGTTGGGAACGGGGCGGGGGACGTGGGCAGACGGAGGTTGGGAACGGGAGCGGACGTGGTGGAACGGGGATTGGGAACGAGGGCGGACGGGTGGGAACGGGGATTGGGAACGGGGGCGGACGGGGGGGCGGACGGGCGCTAGTAGAATTTTCCCCACTTTCCCTTTACTTTGCTGACATGTCGTCACACGTGGACAATGTAAATCCTACGTGTCCGAAATTGGGTAATGTAATTACACAAAAAAATCGGTAAAATTCAAGTCCGGCAGGATAAAGACAGCATCCGGCATAATCCGGCATAATGTCGTGACGGATACGTGTCGTGACGGCACGACATTATGCCGGGATAAGCCTCCGTCACGACACAATAGACAACCCTGGTACTCGGGTCCTCACGTATGTTTACATTTTGTGATTTGTTGGATTCGGGCATGCTCTTAAGGGGTCTGATTTGAGGCCATATATCTTTAGTTTTTGATTTTTAAGATTGGTGCAGGCTTATAAGGGGTCCTGATCTAAGGCCATATAGCTTTATTATTTGAGAATTCTCTGTAGGGGCTTGCTTGTAAGGGGTCTGAAAAGAGGCCATATAGCTTTAATCTCTGATTTCTAAGATTGGGGTAGGCTTGTAAAGGGTGTGATTTGTGATTTGGGGCAAGGGGGGGGGGTATGTCGGATCCGACAGGCCCTTAGGTTCTCAACTCGGGACCTCACATATGTTTACATTTTGTAATTTGTTGGATTCTGGCATGTTTGTAAGGGGTCTGAAAAGTGGCCATATAGTTTATTTTTTGATTTCTAAGATTGGGGCAGGCTTATAATTGGTCTGATTTAAGGCCATATAGCTTAATTATTTGAGAATTCTTTGAAGGGTGAGGCTTGTAAGGGGCGTGATTTGTGATTTTAGGCAAGGGGGGGGGGGGTATGTCGGATCCGACATGACCTTAGTTTCAGTACTCGGGTCCTCACATATGTTTGAGCGTGCCTGTAAGGGGTCTGTAAAGAGGCCATATAGCTTCAATTTTGTGAAATCTGATTTGGCCTCGAATTTGTTCACAGCTAGAGGATGTTGCGGTCAAGGAGTTACCCGATATACTTACTGCATTGGGTGGGCTTGATGGAGATGTGGAAGTTGATTCGTTGCCGGATTACTTGGAGAAGTGGCGAATCTGCCTTTGGGATAAGGCGTTCATTGGTCACTTCTCTGGGTCAGATATCTACGGAAAGGGGACGTGGTGGAAAGATGTCAAAGGCGCTGACAACATTGTCAAGCGCTTAATTTTTCGGTAAGTTATTTGGGACATCTTTTGTCTTCATTTATTTCAAACCATTTTATTTCTAAGTTGCTGAATGGCCTCACTCTTTCGTTGTCAAGGTACATCAAGCACGAGCTTTTCAAGAAGAAGGCTTTGAAGAAGCTCCCTCCATTTCTAGACGCATGGTCTGATTCCTCTTCGCCCACTTTCATTTTTTCCCCGGCTCAAAAGCGCAACTTCTCCCTCTCGCATCTCCGCGAGTGTTGCTGGTACTTGGAATGTAAGAGGACGTGCAACCGGATGAGGAGGCGGAGTTGAAGATTCAACTCTCCGGTGGAGAGCCTCCACTGCCTCCTTCTCAAAGCGATGAGGTTGTTGTCCTTGACAGTCAACTTCCGGAGGCGGATGAGGTAGTTGCGACTCTCGATGAGGCCAACACACAGAAGTCCAAGAGGAGGAAGCGTGCAACCCAAGACGAGTCATCACTGAAGAAACACGCGAGGAAGCTGAAGATTGTGGAGGATGATCCCCCTCCCCCTGCTTCACCTGAGGCGGCTGTGGCATCTACTCCATCTCTTAGTCAAGTTCCTACTCTATCCAGGCCGCCTCCTCCGCCCATTCTTTCATCTGCTAGGCGTCCTCCCGTTGTTTTAGAATGCATCTTGAATGCCTCTATCCTTCATCAACGTCGTCATTTTTAGGAGGTTTCCAACTTCATTCTTTCTCTTCCACCCTCCTATCCGCGGAGAGCTCTAGGCGTTGCGAGGTCAGATGTGGGCATGGCTGATCTTGTCATTGCCGACATCCCTGAGAACCTGCCTGTACCCAATGTCTCCGATCCTTCCTATAGTGTACCTTCCTGGAATGCATTGGATACCGATTTTCTAGGTGAGCTCTTCAATTTTGCGGATGAGATCCTGCATGACGATGGAGCTCTCCTCCTCTTTCATCCAGATGACAATGGTGACTTCAAGGAGAGCATTCAAGACCACTTCGCTGCTTTTGGCTTCACCATCTTTAAGGAGTGGTTGGGAGTCAATCGTCTTCGCCTTCATTCAGCTAAACATGTGGACAAGACCACTAACCTCTTCCAAGTTGTGCTACTTGTTCGTGCCACGAAAACAATTGGATCCGACCTTGATAAGCGGCCCCGGCACTCGTCATTTCGCCTTCGCGATGCCAATGAGCTCAAGGCTCTTGGCATTGAGCTGGACATGGATGATGCCATTATGAATTATACCACAACCCCTCTCATGGATGGCTCCAAAGCTTGGCGTGGTCCCCGTGAGAAAGATATGTTTTTCATGTCCTCCTTGATCATGGCAACTACTGACATTGGGCAGGTCGTGGTTGACGTTAATGCAGGCGTTGGTATGTCCTACTTCACTTGCCATCATATCGTGGTTTTCATTTTCTACCTTTGCTTTTATTTATGTTTGCTAACCATTCCTCTGCAACAAGCACTTCTGTCCATGCATGCAGGCAACTTGGGCGCCATATCGTTGCTCTCGAGGAGGACGAGGACATCTTCAACCGTGTCCTTAAGCCACTTCAGAGTGTTAAACATCCGGTGAAGGCTCCATCCATTGTTGTTGCTTCCACGCAGGCTTCACAAGGCACGCAGAAGAGGCCGCCGGCCTTGAAGCGATCGAGGCCAGAGTCCTTGCAGTAAGTGAGTATGATGACCTTCTAAGTTGCTTCTTTTCCTTGTCCACTCAGCTTTTACACTTTCCATCCTTTTTCTTACAATTTTCATGCTTGTTTTCAGACTTGGCCTTGGAGCAGATGTGTTTGGTACGCCTACCAAGGGATTCACTTTGCCAATCTATGCCCATGATATGGCAATGGTACTAGCGGCACAACCTTCTCCTAGCAAAGCTAGTACCCCGTCTCCACGTTATGACCCCCGTGCCTTAGACTTCTTCGAGCTTCTTGCAGAGGTGGATAATGAATGCCATACCTTAGATTCCACTTCAGATGAGGGCGGCCATGAGGGGAGTATCTTTGGAAGTAGGGAATCTAGTAGTGACAACCTCATTGTTGATTGATTTTTGGTTTGATTGATTGGTATTTGGATTTATAAAGTGTGGTGTGGTTTTTAATATTCCAATTGTCTTGTTGAATGCATCTTGTCGTTGTTCTCAAATAACACTACACTTTTGTGGTCGTCAACTAGTAGACAATCTAAAGACAAGTAGCCAAACCAAATACACCTAACATTTTGATTTCTCAAGCATATCCTACCCACAAGAAAGAGGCCTCGGATCCCAGGCCTCTTTCCAAACCTCCTCCTCATGCTAGAACATACAAGAAATGGCCAAATGCAAAAACAAGTAGCCAACTCAAATATACATAACATTTTGATTTCTCAAGCATATCCTACCCACAAAAAAGAGGCCTCGGATCCGAGGCCTCTTTCCAAACCTCCTCCTCATGCTAGAACATACAAGAAATGGCCAAATGCAAAGACAAGTAGCCAACTCAAATATACATAACATTTTGATTTTCAAGCATAAGCTACCCACAACTAAGAGGCCTCGGATCCGAGGCCTCTTCCCATAGGTCCACCATCTTCTCAACCACACTGAATTTTCCCACAGCCATAGGGACTCGTTGGTAATTTTAAGAAACTTTTGGTCCTAAAAATTAGGCACTCCATAAATATCGGCCTCATAATTCCAAAATTAAACTTGAAATATGTGCAAAATCCACGGTCATAGGGGTCCTAACTTTCGTTAAATGGAGTTTTAAATTTTGATTTTCTGCTCACGAGATCTGCTCACCGCTCACATGGTAGCATTCCTGCCCCTACGATGTTGCCTAAAGAACTAAACAGACAAAACACTATCTTTAACCTCAGTTCTCCAGCAGTCTATGGGCTCATCCCACCCCACAAACTGCATCTGCATCCGTAGTTTGGCGATGGTCAATGAAATGCGGTTGGACACGTTCTCGCAGGTCAATGCATTCAAAGTGACATCCCAAATTTTCCTTCCTTCATTGGCAAAGAGTATTCTGTCATCACCATCGTTGCAAAGTTGTCGAGCAAGCACGCCGACCGCATAACACTCAGCCTCCGCGGTGTAATATACATCGGGATCCTGGTGTCTCCTGTTTTGGATGTAAAACAGTTCCGGCGCCACCCAAAACTTCTCCTTCCTCAATTTTTCCTTCGCTTCTACGGTTTCCGCATGCCATAGCGATAGGACATCCTCACCCGAATGCGTTGCACATCCCCAATCGCACATCCCAATCTTGAGGCTCCCGTCCGATTCCCAATGCAACATAATGTTGTCAATGGATAGATCGTTGTGTTGCACATTTGCAGCGTGCAAAGCCTCCATGATCCATAACAATGCCCAAGCCAACTTTACCCTCTTCGCTCGGAACTTTTGGACTTGGTCATAGAGTTGTCATTCGGTTGCGTCCATTGTCAAAATGTTGGCATTTGGGCGGTGGGCTCTATTCCGGATGAACATCTCTCGTAGAGTGCCCCCGTTCCACCATAGTGTATAGCCCGCATTGGACACACTGTTGATTAACCAAAACTTGATGAAACCTGGATGCGTGCTCTTTAAAACGCATGCCTCCGCACTTACTTGGATACGAGCTTTTTGCCTATCCGACGTCTTTGGGGTCTTTTCAGCCCACGTAATCTCCGGTGGGAGACGATCGTCGCCCTCGATCCTCACCTTCCTCACCTCCCCGTAACCCCCCACCTTCTTAATGCTCTTCAAACTCACGACATTTGCCGTATCGGGAATCCACAATAGTTGGCATGGGCCCGACACCCTTAGCCACTTCTCCAATTTCTCCGCCTTCCAAGGAATTATTTTGGAGGCCGTCTTGGACAATCCTTTGGCCACGGGATCCCACCACAAAAATATTTCCCGGATTCTTACAGCTCGAGGGCTCAACACCTCGCCTGTTTCGCCCTCCGGGAACATGTTCTCAACCAATTGCTTGAGGTTGAAAATACCATTTTGGGCCTTATTCTTCACCCATGAATCGAACCCCGCAAGATTCCTATCACCGCTAAACTCGGGGCCATCCACTTCTTGTCGAATAGCAACCTCCATGTCCCTTTTAATTATCTCAACCCTTTTGTGCTTCGGCTGCTCCAAAAAATGGAATTTGATGCCGGCCTCCCCATTCCTCAAATACCAGTCAACTATGGGTTGGTGGACCTTTGCCGTTATCGCATCCGAGAATTTTACCTTGGTTTCCCGCTCCTACTCGACGACCCTGAGGCCGCGGAAGCCCCTCCTTGGCTGCTCGTAGGGGCACCGGCATTTGGGCGGACGGGAACAGTATTATCTGAACGGGGGGTAATATTGGCTCCCGTTCCCGAAGCACTTCCTGATCCCACATCGGAATGTCGTTGCCGCTTAGGGGGCCGTTTGTGCACCCTGCCGGGTGCATCCGGCTCGTCCTCCGGCATCCTCCAACTTCGATCCTCCATCGTGTTTAAAAACACGCTATTATTGTGTTCACAAACACAACTCAAATGTGTTCACAAACACGGCCGTATTCACACCGCTCCACCGCAAAAAATCGGATCCAAAATTGGCAAGAGTTTGCACCCTAAACCAATCTTCCAACCGCCTCCTAGGCCCTCTCAAAACATTAGGCAAAGGATGCTAGGCATGCTTAGTCCCAATGTCCCGCTTGAGGAGGGGTGGTTGAAAAATGATGTCAATGAGGCCTCCCCACTTATATATATAGGTTGGGTGGGCCTCACACCAACGGTACGACCGGACGCAGCACCCCTGGATCCTGACCGTTGGACCGTGCATCATCCAACGGCCAGGATGGATGCGACGATTGGTCGACTGCTATACGGCAGTCGACTGCTAATTGCAATCCAATCGACTGCCAGATAGCAGTCGACCGCGGCGTCAACTGCTATGTGGCAGTCGACATGTGGGCCGACTGCATTTAGCAGTCGACTGCGGGGGTCGACTGCTAGTTTGCAGTCGACCCTGGAAGTCGACTGCCACGTCGACTGCCAAACAGCAGTCGACCCCCGATGTCGACTGCTAGTTTGCAGTCGACCCTGGAAGTCGACTGCCACGTCGACTGCCAAACAGCAGTCGACCCCCGCAGTTGACCGCTAGTTTGCAGTCGATGTGGCGGTCGACTGCCACGTCGACTGCCAAACAGCAGTCGACCCCCGATGTCGACTGCGAATGGCAGTCGACGTGGCAGTCGACCGCCACATCGACTGCAAACTAGCGGTCAACTGCGGGGGTCGACTGCCAAGCAGCAGTCGACCCCCGATGTCCACTGCGAATGGCAGTCGACGTGGCGGTCGACTGCCATGTCGACTGCTAGTTTGCAGTCGACCCCGGAAGTCGACTGCCACGTCGACTGCCAGGCAGCAGTCGACCCCCGATGTCGACTACGAATGGCAGTCGACGTGGCGGTCGACTGCCATGTCGACTGCTAGTTTGCAGTCGACCCAGGAAGTCGACTGCCATGTCGACTGCCAAGCAACAGTCGACCCCCGATGCCGACTGCGAATGGTAGTCGACGTGGCAGTCGACATCGCAGTCGACTGCAGAGCAGCAGTCAACCCCCGAAGTCCGCTGCGAATGGCAGACATTGGACCTCCCCCCCTCCCAAACATAAACAAATTGCTTTTGCAATGGATCCTATAGCAGATTACTCTAAACACTTTTAATATCATAGCATTTTTTATATTTAGTGCACGTTCAAGCGTCGGGACTATAAAGGGTTCACCGCTCATTAGCATTCATCATTCCCTCTCGCTCTAGTTGACCTTGATTGCCTTTTGGCATTCGTTGCAAGTGGAGAGAGGTAGTAGGTTATATTGGGATGGGCACGCGAAACGAATGGAAGCCTTGGTTTGTGCCCAAGGAGTGGACTCCAACGTCCAAGAAGGTCGAGTGCAAATTTTGCGCGTTGGAATTAGTTTATAGGAAGGACCGCATGGTTGCCCATTTGGGATACAAAAAAAATGGCGGCAAGATGCGGGGGGTGGCATTGTATCAACGTCAAGGGCCGATTGTAAAGTCTTTATTTTCGAGGTGCGGCGGATCGTGGCCGCCAATTCCGGATGACTTTGTGGACGAGTACGTTGAGGACGGGGGAGAAGCTGTGGTCGGGTCCCAACAACAAGCGTCATGCGGTGTATTGTCGAACGCGAACGGAAGCCAAACCACTCCACCATCTCCCGCACCGTCAGTGGCAAGGGAGTTGGTGTCCGGGATGACTCCCGAACCCCACCGACGTTCCCAACGGCAAATGGGACTAAAGGAAGGGTTGCAAAATTCGACAAAACGAGACTTGGATACAAAATGGTTGCAAGCCTTTTATGAGGCTAATATCCCCATTAGTATTGTCCGCCATCCCGCGTTCATCCAGGCCGTTAAGGCAACCGCCGAGGCTAGAATTATGTACAAACCCCCAACATACCATGCAATGCGCAAGAGTAACTTGACGATCCACGGTTCAATATACAAAAAATCGTAGAGTTGAAGACAACATCATCCATCCACAAATATGGGTGCACTATTTGTTCGGACGGATTGGAGAATGTTGTCCACCGCCCTTTGATGAACGTCATGCAAATTTGTCCGGCGGACGACGTGTTCCTTGGTTCCATCGACACCACCGGTAGCACAAAGGATGCCGCCTACGTGGCCACCGAGGTCAAACGCTACATCGTTGGAGTGGACCCCACAAAGGTTGTTCAAGTTTGCTTCGATAATGCGGCGGCCATGAAAACCGCGACGAGCAATATTAGCCGGGAATGGCCACACATATATTGGCAAGGGTGTGCGGCGCATTGTTTAAACTTGTTGTTGAAGGATTGGAGTAAACAACGATGGACGAAGGACGTCGTAGACAAAGCGAAGGATATTGTCAAATACATCCGGATCCACCAATGTCCGACGGCGGTCTTCCTCACGTACTCGCCCAATTTGGGCTTGAAGATGTCCGGGTCCATACGATTCGCCACCAACTTCCTCATGATTGACCGGCTTGTAAAAGTGAGACATGCTTTGGAATAAACGGTTATTCATCCTGATTGGACCGCCTACGTGAACAAATTAAATAGAGGAGGCGATGATCGAAGGAGAAGTGCAATGGAGGCACGTCAAATCAAGACAACGGTTAATGACGACAATTTTTGGATAATTTGCGATAATTACTGCCACATGTCGGAAGAGGTGTTGAAAGCATTGAGAGTGTTTGATGGCGTTGAGCCGGCAATGGGCAAGGCTTGGTTGACCATGAAGAATTTGGAGAAACGTGTGCTTAGCCTAAGGAATCCTCCTTTCAACCTAGCACACAACCTCGCTACCTTGGCCGAAGAAGATTTCTACAGCCGGTGGCATATGATGACCACGGACCTACACCATGCCGGTGCAATCTTGAATCATTATTTAATGGACGATAACGTCGTCCACGAAGACGCGGCCGTTAAATCCAGATTCTTGGACGCCATGAGGAGGTTGACCACGGGCAAGTACGGTCATTACGGTCGGGTTGTGGCCGAATTTCAAGCATTCAAAGAGCGTAGGGGCGCGTTCGCCAATATGCCCCTAGCCATGGAAGCCAACATCCCACCCCACGAGTGGTGGGACCTCGTGGGCGAAGGTGGCACCCACTTGGCCCCTTTGGCAAAGCGAATATTGGCCCAAGTGTGCTCCTCTTCGTCTTGCGAAAGGAATTGGAGTAATTATTCGTTTGTGCACAACAAGACTAGGAACCGGTTGAGTTCGGCGAGGGCCGAAAATTTGGTGTACATTTATACCAATTCACGGTTGGCACGGGAGAGGGTTGATCGGGACTCGGCCGCATGGTATCTAGTGAACATGATGTCCGAAGACTTCGACTATTCAACCGACAAGGATATAAATGGTGACCCCCCGCGGGACCCGGCGGGGATTCTTCGGCCTTCGGACAACGAGAGCGATGGGGGACATGGTGGAGGGAATTTGGGCCTTGACAACCACAATGATCCGTTTGCATACGATGGACTTGACGCCGAGGACGATGGTGATCTTCACATGTGGGCCAACATAGCTGGTTGGGAGTTTCTCTCCACTACACATGTGCGTCCCGCTACGCCGACAACTACAATACCCGATGTACCGGTAGACATTCAACCCGTAGTGGATGAAGATGTAGTGGCCGAACCACATGTGGATGAAGCTATTGAAGCGGCTCCGAACCGGATGGACATGGACGAAGTCCCACCACATGCTTTCCCCATTCATCCACCGACGGATGTTGTCCCCACTCCTATGGTGCCGACAACATATGCACAACCCATGCAAACTACACCACCTTTTTCCGAGCCCCACAGAGAGGGCACGTCCAATGTTGTCCTTAACACTAGTCCATTGCGAGGTATTGGGCAATGCCCGACCGTTGCGCGAGCACCGGAATCCGACTCGGATGACACATTGGCGCAACACATTACACGTCGGGGCCCAACAATACCACGCATGGGCTCCCGGTTGGTTGGTACCACCATCGGCATGCGCGCCCCATGCTCCACACCGGCTAGGCCACCCCCTAATATTGCATTGACAAACTTTGGTCGGACCACGAGAGGTCAAAAAAAAAACGACAAAGGAATGTGCGAGAATGGAGGACTACTGGGGCCACCCCACTTGCACGTCCACAAACTGACGGCGTTATGGATGCAACGGGTTCAAGACCAATGGTATCGATTAGAATGCCAAGGGCTGGCACACGGCTTAGTCGAATTCCCGGCCCGGCAATTGATGGCCACGAGTCCGACGCCCGAACAGATGACAATGCCAGCACGGACGATGAATCCGGCGTAGGCGAAGCTCCCGATGATAGTGATTACCAAGCACCGCCCCCAAGGGTAGCTGTGGGAGGGCCACGCAGGACAAGGAATTCTATTCCTCAAGACAACGATAATGCCCCTTCATGAATGAATATTTATAGTAATGTCAAATGTCCTATAGTGTTCAATGGGTTTAGTTGTATTGGTGATTAGTTTTTTTAATATCTATTTTTGGGTATGTTTGTTGAAAAAATAATATGAATTTCAAATTTGTATGTTGGATGTTGACTAGAAATTGAGCCTACATGTATGATGTGGGAGGATGAAATGAATGTCCAATGTGCACTAAGGTTAGGACTTAGGAGTAGGACACATGGAATTGATTTGTAATGCCAATAGGCCTTATGTAGTGTTGCATTTTTTATTCTATAGGTCGGAGGCGGCATTATAAAATAGTTTTAAGAATATTTAAGATTATTTTTATGTTTTTTTTAATTGAAAATCATCGAAGACATCAATCCGTGAGGTCCTTTATGGCAAATCATTGTCGAAAACATTCCCCTCTTCTAGGATTAGGTCATCGAGCTCTTCTCCGCCCAAATATTGATCCAAGAATGAAGACATTGTAAATACAGACCACCATTCACGACTTGTCCGATGTGCCATGTGGGGCGTTATGTATTCCAATATTTGCCAATTTGTGTGGCAATGCTCAAGGCTCAAACATTGCCATTGAGTTTGAATGTACTAATGCTATATGGTAATATGGAACAATTGTCAAAGTTGAGCGTGTCTATATTTGTCCTATTGCCATGGATTGGCTATAGTCGTGAACTTATAATAAAAAACATTTAAAAATGCCGTAAAAATTTATCGAGGATTTTAAAATGCATTTTAAATGTGTATTTTAAGATAAAGTAAAAATAAATGCACCTCTAGCCCTATGTCATGTGGGAGGATGAAATGAATGTCCAATGTGCACTAAGGTTAGGAGTAGGACATATGGAATTGATTTGTAATGCCAATAGGCCCTATGTCATGGGCGAGGATGGAATTAATGTCCACACACACACACACATATATATATTGCAAATACCCCCAAATATATATATATATATATATATATATATATATTGCACATACATCCATATATATAGCGCATACGTATAGAACATACGGTATACCGGGAACCCACATATATATTGCACATACACATACATATTGCAATTTGCACGTACACCCATACATGTTAGACATACATATTGCACACGGGTGTAGCTAATAAGGAAGTTATCATTTGTTTAAATAGCGATCCACTTTTATTTCACATTACGGATCATATCTTTTACATAGTGCGATTATATCCAATAGGCCTAAACACATATACACGGTGTTTGCTAGGATTAAATCGGCGAACTATATAGAACACGAACCGCTACATCTACATAGAAAAATTATCATGGCAATAGTCGCTCCGAAGGACAAATCCAAAAGTTGGTGCATCGACGATATTCGGCAGAACGTTTGTCGACTTGAAGCCAATATTCTCCATTCTCCACAAGTTTATCCCGCAAGTATTCAAGTTCCATGATCCAAATATCGTTGAGCCGAGCATGCTGAACTTCCCATCGAATTGGGATGGCAATGCGTTGCGTATGGCTGAACATGAAGAGGTTCAGTCGGAACGCTCGCAACAATTCGGCGAGCTCCAAAGTCCCTCTCACGCCCCTAAATCGATGCCCCATTGGTATGTCTACGTCCCAAAGCGACATACGCAACGCGTTGTACACTTCTCCCATACCAAAATGTTCACGCCAAGCTTTGTTAACTCCCATGTATTTAAAAATACATATGAGAGTAAAAAAATTCGCCCTCACTTCACACCCCCGCCCATAGTCTCCTCGGTGATATGGCTCCAAAATAGGCTCTACGACCTTCGGCAATATGTGCTCCCCCACAATTTCCGCGGTTAATCCGGGTAAAATTGTCGATGGTGCCATGTTTGGTACAACCTTGAAATAACAGCTTCTCCGCTCCTTCTCCCTTTGTTCTCCGTTTGCAAAGCTTGTTAAAACAGGCTATGGCCAATGGAGAACTTGGGAATGAGGGAAATGGGAGGTTGGATTGCTATATATATGCATCCTTTGTCATGATTGTATGCATTTAATGCATGATTTGACTAAGCTAACGCTCTTCCCAAACCCTAACGCCTAATTTCGACTGTTGGGCAGCAGTCGACTGTGGATGGTCGACTGCTACACAACAGTCGACTGTGGATGAATGATTGCCTTCCAGTAGTCGACTGCTAGGAAGCAGTCGACTGTTGTGTAGCAATCGACTAGCCACAGTCGACTGCTGGGCATTTATCAATCGACTGCTACAAGGCAGTCGACTGTGGATGGTTGACTGCTACATAGCAGTCGACTACCTTGCAGCTTAATTTAGATAACTAATTAGACACACACGTAACCCAACCTGCCAACTCATTGGATGCCACCCGAGGGCCCACACTGCGATATCCCTATAAAATCAAGTGTGCTACCCACCATGAGGCCACCTTGCCTCGTAGTGATTTTGAGGACCTTGTATGCGTCGCATACATTGCCCAAGATCAACTACGGTGTGGACAATCCATAGGATTGCGATGGCTTGGAGTGGCAAGATAGGGGATGCGGGTGGTTTGTCAAGAAGTATGTATTACAATCCCCGACACGCATGGGGCTTGCCGGACGAACCGGACGAATTTACACCCGAGGTGGTTGCAGAGAACACTCGAAATGAGGACGATTTGCGCAGTGTTTTACGTCCGATTCAAGGGTTCACTGAATTCTATTGGGTTCGACTGCCTAGGAGACAAGTTGATCTTCACCACCGCGGATACTTGGACGCCCAAGAAAGGCCCGCATGCCGCATCGGTTACAAGGAAAAACTTTTCCCATGGCACTTGTTTCAGGACCTTAGCGACGTTCTCACGAAGGGGAAAAATCAATTGTATTTTCGAAAAAACTATGGGACCTTGTGGAGGTTCTACCAAACCATAAAACACTCGGTGCATGACGCAATTCATTGGGGGTTCAACTGGTGCACCACGCACCAAAAGGAATATCGGGTGTATAAAGAGTACACACTTAGGTCGTCAATGTAAGATTTGCCCACGAAGATGGTGAGAGCGTAGTATCAAGTTTGTACTTGCACATATACTTACGTATGTTGTTAAGTTGGAAATGCGCAATATATGAATTCCCAGCAATATTGCGGTGATGTTTTCCGCTTGGTGTGAACTTATAATCATGCCACATAGAATCATTGTCACAGTTATTTGCATCGATACGTGTTTGATTCAAGTGCAAATGCATGTAGATGCAAAGTCCATGGTTTAATTAAATGTTTGTGGCAACCGATTGTGTGGGCAAACATAAGAAATGATCATTGTGCGACACTTGCTTATTACTCCCAAAATTGATAGTGAACAATAATTCGCTTATAAACATTTCCAAAATCATGGTTTTTCCCGCATTGTGTACAATTGAGTATCAAATAATGCCTCCTAGTCCAACACCTATCTCACAAACACTAGCCAACATTCCTAATCCGGCTCCGAATCACTATCCAATGGAATGGGGGGTCCGCGGCTTGAGCTTGCACCGTTCAGATTTGGTGGCCGTAGTGTCCAGTGCCTCACCTCACGCCTGCTCTCGGTGATGGCCCATAGTTCTTGCGCCGCAGTCTCCCGGTCAGCTTGTGCACGAGCGCGCGCGCGGTCTCCAATGTGCAACCCCCTCGCGGCATTCGGATGGCGGAGGACATCTTGCATGGTGGGGCTAGAGGCCCCGTCACGGATGTCCAAAAGGCCGTTGACGTATTTCCACTCATTCATCCGAATTTGGACGTCCACCTCATTGAAGCTACCCTCTTGTGTAACGCCCTCCTGCCTCTCCAGATCGGCCTCAAAACTTGTTGTGTCCAACACGTGTTCCACATCCCAAGTTGTTTCCTCGCCCGGGACCGGTTCCCGTGGTAATACCCCCACTGTCACATTGCCGTTGGAGTCATACATGTATCCGTGGGGGTGAGGACCTGGGACGTATTCACCCGTCTCTCCGGCATGCCCACCCACAACACGGTACAAAAATGCCCTCAAACCTACGGCCTGAGGAGAGGAGCCGGGGTAAAACTCATGAGCAACCCTTGTGTACATTTCAGGCGTGAAGTTTGTCGGGTAGCCTCGGAGGTCCTTCAGATACCTCCGTGCACGCCAGCTATAAGCAGGAGGATCGCCGTATTCTGCGGGCGGCACACCATGGATTATTGTGTATTCAAAATCGGGAGGCATTCCCCATTGCACTCCGAATTGCTCGTACAACCTTCGATGCAGAGGGGAAAAGCTAATCAGTGAGCAGTGAGCAGTGAGCGGTGAGCGGTGAGCGGTAACTCAACGGCAATTTTGATAATTTATGTGGGAAACTTAACTATGTGAGCGTAGAGCGGAGAGCGGAGATTTGAGATTTTTGTAATAAATTTTGACAGAAGATGGGTGTATTACCGTGGAATTTGGATGTATTTTTAGAAACATTTGTTGAAAAGGGAGCCCAAGTCCGTTGAAATGAGCATAAATTAGGGCTGACGTCAGCAGTAGGACTTAGCAAGAGCAAAACATAAATTACAATAACAAAGAGCATTGCAACAAGGATGTGTACATAGGAGGCTCACAGTATATCCATTAAGACTTGCCAATATGATTCATCTAGTTTACTTACAAAATGCAATGTATACATTGTTCATTGCCATAGATCTAGATGGGCATCCAGAATATGCAGATACTGATAACATCTAATCATGTCGGCGGCAACATATAGATACTCTTCTGGTAGGATTTGAAATCCTATTCGAAACTACGTGTAGAAGCATTGAAATCAGCACTAAGTGCATCAGATGTTCTTTCGGCGTCAGACTCAACAGCTTCCACATCTAGGAATTCTAAGCCTTTACGGTGGGCAAACATGGGATAAAATGTGCGATGAAAACCTTGAGCTAGCTCATTAGCCATACTGTCTGCGTACGAAGGAAGTGCAAACGATTTGGGAGGGCTTGGATAGAAGTTAGGATCACAGAAGAATGAGCGGTGAACTGGATATTTCAAATTATCACATCTGCAAATGCCAAAGATATAATGTTTATAAAACAAATTGATAAGAAATGATATTCAAACAAATTCAGCAGAAAGTGCAATTTGCAGACCATACTCACTTACTAAAACGAGATTTTTTGACAATTCTCTCAGCTGTGATCTGTTCACCGTCAATGTCATCAAAACTCGAGACAGGCTCCCCGGAATGTACTACAGGAGATGGAATACTTTGAATCAAAGGAGCTAGTATCGCCTCGAAAATATCGGAGTCCGGCTCCAAAGCCGCAACATGGCGATTAACGTTGCGGCAAGCGTGGATAGCAGAACCTGGAAAAACAATCGGTTCACTTGATTAATATAATGACTTGAATAAACAAAAATTAAAAACTCCGAGTTTAAATAAACGAACCTGTAGAGGCAGTACAATCAAGTATAACGTCGCCAGGGTAACTTGAAGCTTGAATAAGCATTTGCATAAAAAACACGGATTTCTCTCGGGGGCCACGCCATGGCATTGTGGTGTTCATTAATTGATCGTCTCTAGTAACGTAATTCTGTAGAATATCGTCACGGGCGACATCCACTCCATGGCGATCAAGAGCGGGAATGGGCTGAAAGGAGAAGTTGGATTTTGGAACCCCAAAGAGGCTCCTCACTGCCAAGCATATGCCAAAGCGCATGGTCTGAAGAGAATAACACGTTGTCAAAAACTGTCGCAAGGCAAGAAATTAATTAAAGATAAATGGAAACTCTTAGATTACATGTGTAAACTAATGGAAACATGTATGTAAGCTTAGAATAATAAAAATTTATAGAAATAAAAGAATGATGGTATAGGACTTACAGTTAGAGATGGATTCAGAGCCGAAGTAAGGTGCAGGCGGTTCATCCCCCACCACTCCTTCCGAATTTCAAAGCCATACGATTTGCAATAGCCAAGAATGTTTGATTTTGTGCTCAAACGAAAAGGGTGAATTATAATAATAGCACCATCGTCCTGAAGGTGCTGGTCGGCAAAATCAAATATAGGTTGCAACCATTCTTTGGCATCCTGATTCCATGCAGGCACAAAGGTGGCTGGATTGGATATTCCAGGAACCGGAAGACCTTCCGGCATATCCACGAGAATTAAATCCACACAAGGGTGGTTTGTTGCAGATCCTTTGTAATGACGGATTTTATCACTGGAATGCTGTAAATACATAGTTGAATATCAATATAGTAGGATGTGAGGACTACCATATAGTAGGAGCCAATGTAATCTTCAAAAAATTCAAATTTCAAATGGTTGTCAAAGACATAATTACAAGGAGTTTACCTTGGAAATAAATGACTTGAGCTCATTGTAGGCCGGTGTTAGGGTGCCCGAATCACCTCCAAGGACCTCATCCAAAGATGAGTTCAGTATGAACTCATCTACCTTGATGTTGCTCTCCTCGGCAGGATCCAAAACCGGGACTTGAGTTAAGAGCTCATAGGAGGAGTTTCGCTTAGTGCCCCTAGTAGAAATGGTGTGGACCTGTGAGCCAGAGTCAGCGGTCGGAATGCAAGTCAGTGGACTCTTACCTTCTTGCTCTCCCAGAGTGTTTACCTTCCTCTTGCCTTTCTTTGAAGCCTTCTCAGCTGCCTTTTGCTGCTTCTCTAACTCTCTTTGTTCAGCCTTCTCTTCGGCCTCCTTCACCTTCTGGGCTTTCCTGCGGTCTTCTTCAACACGCCTTTTAAGAGCCTTTGCCCTCTCATGATCATCCTCAATTCCCTTCAAATCATCCATTTCTTCTCCGGATTCTCCAATTGCATCGCGTAACTTCTTCAGCTCAGTCTCAAAAGATGGAGTGTAGTTGGTCCCACAATCGAGATACCAAGCCCCCGAAGTAAGATGAGAAGTCGCCCAGGTTCGTTGTTGGGCGGCGGAGAACATGCACGCAGCATTAGACCTATCAAGCCATGTGCTCAAGAAAACCGGGAGGTCTTCTTTGAGAATAGCTTTCTTCGGTAAGAGCTCATACTTGAAGTACCTGACAAATAGATGATACTTTTAGAAGTTATGAAAAATACTTGCAAAAAATTTCATCCGAAAGGATTGATGCAATCAACGCTTTGAATTTGCATAAAGGAGATAAAGTGGGAAATACCTGAAAATGACTCTTCGCACAACAAGGTCAGTTCCCTTGAACCCAACAAAGTCGTCAATTTTTTTGAAGGAATCGTGGCCTCTAAAATAGGTCGAGAATGCATGGTCCCAAAGCTTCATTCGACAATCTTCAATGTATGCCGACAAGGTCAGTGGCTCACTAGCCACATTCATATTAATCGATATTCTATCCTGTCGCATGATTTCATCGAATGAACTCATCGCTTGCTCTGCAATCTGAGCATCAACATGAAAAAATTGAGATTAGTTCAAACAAAAAATCGAATAAATCCAGCACATGTGTCTCCAAAAGATTGTCTTATGTATGCAAGCATTTACAAAACATCGACTTCCCTAGGCTAGAAATCACCTGCTGGACAAGAAGTATTTCACAACGAGACACTTACCCCAGCCCACCAGCATGCTTTTGCTAGGAATCGGGAAAATTTCTCTTCATTAATTGGCTTTGGCGGAAGTCTTCGTGCCTCGCGAGTAGCCGCAGATGAGTTGATATATTCGAGCCACTTGATTTTGAAGCTCGGTGATGCCCTTGAAGTTGCGATGAGCTGCAGCTTCTCAAGATTAAGCTCTGGTGATATCGAATTCAAAGTGTAGTGTCGCTCAATCTACAGGTACCACGCCTCTTGGTGAATACATGCGTTTGTTATATACGTGGCAACCAAAATGTGAAACAGATATATTTATTAATTGGCCAATCTTGTAGTGCACTAACCTCTTGAAACCAACCATCGGTGAGATCTGGGTTGGCTACAGCTACAAGCTTTCCCATTTTCTGTCGTAGTGCAATGCATTTTTTCTCCACGGCAGACTTCATCGCAACAGCTTTATCAGAAGCAGTGATGTCTCCATCAGATTGTTCAGTCAGTTGGCGAACGCCTTCGTCCGCAGACATATTAATTTCGTGCTAAAAGAAATCAATTAATTTGGCTCAGGTAAGCTTCGAGATTATGGCATTGGTAAACTTACAAGTATCATTGCAAGTATGACAAACACAAGTGAAAGGAAAACATATACGACTCCAAGTAAGAAGGGAGAATGCACCTGAAAAATGAAAGAGGTGAACACATTCAAAGGCAATGTGTACCATGTCTTCTTCTGGGATCGTTTGCATCGCCTAAGGTCGGAAGGAGACAATATGTCCTTGAATTTGCCCAATTCCATAAGTCTGTACTTACGGACTCTAAACAGGGTATGGACGGTATTTGTCTTAACGTGCGAGTCCTCAGTATGCCTGAGTATAAAGAACATATTCAGTTCAAAGGCCTGAATTGTTTATAAAGCAAGTGCAATTCAAGAAGGAATTCGGCAAATGAACTTACTTATTGATGTCATGCATGACTTGCATAACCACACCAATTTTGTCCTTGGTATTAAGAAGAATTGAGTCCACCAAACAATGCCAAGAAGCATCGCTCTTGTGGAGACGTTCAATGTGATTTAGCCAAGCTTGTCGCCTGTGGTTGCCATCGCACACAAAAAACATAAGATTGGTTAACCCTGCCAATTCTGGTACCGAGAGGAGAAAGGTGTTGAAATCGTTGTTCTTAGCATTCCAGATGGGTCCCCATTTCTCCTTGTCTGCTTCAGTAACCTCCTGTTTTTTGCCTTCTTCGTTAGTCACTGTCACATAGAACACCGAAGCCCCCTCACGATAGCCATGCACAAACTCTTGTTCAAGCTTGGCTAGATCGCTCTGCAAGGTAGGCCTAACCACAGGCATAGCAACCATCCTACAAAGCGGAATTGGGAAACGCGAAAAACTCGTGGGTTGCACTCTCAAACTGGATATGGTAGCCACTGAGTTCAATTTTCGACGAGCTCGAATCTCGTCCTCGTCAATTCCAAAATGCTCGTCATCACCGAGGGATTCTTCTTCTTCATCTACTCCGTCATCATTGGCATCTACTTCCCCACCAACACCAAAGGAGGGCTGAGTTGCTGGAGGTGATGCTCCAGCGTTAATGGGAACCTGTGCATGGAGCTGGGCACGAGATTCACATGTTACTCATCACTGAAGATGATAGAAACACATCAAAATAAGCCTGCCTAGGAAGGTCATTCGGTACCGAATGAATACCCTGGTTCTGGAAGGATTTTGCATGGGCATCATAAATCCTAACCCCGTGCACACAGTATCGGAACCGATACAATAATCCAGACCCCGTATCATGATCCTCTACTATTACTCACATTGCAACATCCAAGAAAATGTGCGTAGATAATGTGTATCGGTACCGAATGACTAACCCGTTGAGCCAAGACTTGATACTGAACCCAAAAAAAATCGATTATAGATGAGTTCCGACAGAGGTGTATCGGGCCCGATACACCTGCCTGGGACTCCGAATTTTTCTTCTTCTAGTTTATGATTCCTTGTATGTTGCCTTGAATCAAAACTCGTCATCATGCTAAGGTGATTCGGCGCCGAATTAGTATGTGGTTAGGCCTACCTTTCTATTGTATGTTCCATAGACGTTAGTAAATTTTTAGATAAATCTTAGCGCGCATCAAAGTTATGTAATCATGTGGAATGATTCGGCCCCGAAACAAAGTATGGGGCTGCTCAACTTCAGTAACGCTAAGGTTGGAAACTGGTGTAAGTTGATTTTCATCGGAGGACGTCAAACCTTATTCGGGCCCGATACACAATAAGAGCTCTGTCTACTTTGATTTAGTATGCACTGTTTCGGAGTCTCAGGTTTTCATATCAGAGTCTCAGGTTTTGGTCTCGGAGCCGAGGGCTCAAGTCTAGCAAACGACTTAGCAAACGACTGCAAATAGCAGTCTACCTAATAGTAGACTGCAAAGAAAAAAATTAAAAAATTCCAATAAAAATTATGGACCGTCAGATCTTCCTACCAAGAAGATCTGACGGTCCATAATTTTTTTTGGAATTTTTTAATTTTTTTTTGCAGTCGTCTGTTATTTCGACTACTATTTGGAACTGTGAAGCCAAAAGTTCCAGTCGATTGACAGGAACTTTTGGCTTCACAGTTCAGTGCAAAAGTTCCAGTCGATCGACAGGAACTTTTGGCTTCACAGTTCAGTGCCAAAGTTCCTGTCGATCGACAGGAACTTTTGGCTTCCCAGTTCAATGCCAAAGTTCCAGTCGATCGACAGGAACTTTTGGCTTCCCAGTTCAGTGCCAAAGTTCCAGTCGATCGACAGGAACTTTTGGCTTCCCAGTTCAGTGCCAAAGTTCCAGTCGATCGACAGGAACTTTTGGCTTCCCAGTTCAGTGCCAAAGTTCCAGTCGGTCGACAGGAACTTTTGGCTTCCCAGTTCCAAATAGAAGTCGAATTAGCAGTCGACTGCAAAAAAAAATCCCAAAATTCCCAAAAAAATTTTGGACCGTCAGATCTTCTTGCCAAGAAGATCTGACGGTCCAGAATTTTTTTGGGAATTTTTTGGAATTTTTTTTTGCAATCGACTTCTAGGTCGACTGCTATTTGGAACTGTGAAGCCAAAAGTTCCTGTCGATCGACAGGAACTTTGGCACTGAATTGTGAAGCCAAAAGTTCCTGTCGATCGACTGGAACTTTGGCACTGAATTGTGAAGCCAAAAGTTCCTGTCGATCGACTGGAACTTTTGGCTTCACAGTTCCAAATAGCAGTCGAATTACCAGTCGAATTACCAGTCGACTGCAAAAAAAAATTTTAAAAATTCCAAAAAAAATTATGGACCGTCAGATCTTCTTGGTAAGAAGATCTGACGGTCCATAATTTTTTTTGGAATTTTTTAATTTTTTTCTTTGCAGTCGACTACTAAGTCGACTGCTATTTGCAGTCATTTGCTAAGTCGTTTGCTAGACCTGATCCCTCGGCTCCGAGACCAAAACCTAAGACTCCGATATGAAAACCTGAGACTCCGAAACAGTGCATACTAAATCAAAGTTGACAGAGCTCTTATTGTGTATCGGGCCCGAATAAGGTTTGACGTCCTCCGATGAAAATCAACTTACACCAGTTTCCAACCTTAGCGTTGCTGAAGTTGAGCAGCCCCATACTTTGTTTCGGGGCCGAATCATTCCACATGATTACATAGCTTTGATGCGCGCTAAGATTTATCTAAAAATTTACTAACTTCTATGGAACATACAATAGATCTTCTATAACTAATTCGGCGCCGAATCACCTTAGCATGATGACGAGTTTTGATTCAAGGCAACATACAAGGAATCATAAATTAGAAAAAAAAAATTATGCATTTTATTTACATTCTGCCATATCAAAGTATACGAGTACTTTGATACGGCTCGGGCCCGAAAGCAATCCCTAGGAGACAAGATCTTCACATAAAAAACAAGAATGAACAGTTTCAAAAGGTGCTAGGGTTTCCCGAATCTTAAAAACCCTAATCAAGTATGGCATGAATTCTGCATTACAACTTAGGTTTAGGGTAGTCTTTCGGTTTTCTTGCTTACCGGTTCTGCCGAGTTGTGGAGATCAATCTCCATGTCTGAATTATCTTCAACAACGTTTCCCGAATCCTGCTCCATCTCCTCTTCAGACTCGCGGGGTTTCTGTGTCTGCAATCCAAAGAGTAATTGCACAAATTGTAAGAGCTTTACGATTCAGAAAACACAACAAGCTCTATGGTACACCTCAATATTATCTATTGAACCGACCTGTTGATTGTTGTTATTGGATTTAGAAGAGCTTGACGTCTCAGATATCCTCTGCCGCCGCCCACGCTGTAAACCCAACATTCCTATAGTTACCAAACAAACGTATCGCCACCACTGCGGAATGCCAAAAGGTGATAAACCAGAATCAAAGAAGAGCTGAAGCGCAACAAACTATCTCAAACCTATTCGTTTTCCCTAAACCCTAACGAGTGAAAGTTTGATAGTCTGGTTGAACCTAGATTGCTTAGCAATCACCCTAGAACTAGGTGGACTCCCCTGGTCAATATCATGCCCTACTCAATAAGTTGAAAAGGGCAAATCCCGAGATTAATCACTAAGTCATCATGATTATCTCACACATTAATCATAGCACTGTTCTCGGTATAAACAAAAACGGACCGTGCGAGGTGGGTCGCCTGGACTGTTATCATCTTCCGCCATAGAAAATAGCCGAATAGGTGCAGCGTCTGAACGATCAACATTCTTTAGACGACTTCCAGTACCCTTATTAGAGTTTCCCCCTCTCTTCCCCATAGCCGAGCGCAAGTTATACGGAGTCACAAACTGTTCGCTTCTAGCAAACTTTTTCTTCCTATCTGTTCGTCTCTGTTTTTCAATAGTCCTACTCAATTCTCTCTCAGCTCTTGCACACAATCGTGTGAACATCTTTTGTGCAGCTTAACCTCTTCGCATCATTTAACTACATGCATGTTCATCACACCTCTCAAATTAATCGTCACTTGGACATCTAAGTCACTTGGATGAAAATTTATCATTCATAGGCATAAAGGATCGTGCGCGATGTATTTATTGCATTGTATAATATAAGTATAATAGATGAGTTCATTCCCAAAATTTAAAATCCATGAACCTTTTAAGTTGCTTTAGGCTTCAAAATAGCAAGCGTCATACGCAAGAGTTATTCAATAGCCATTGAACAATTTTGGAATGATATATTCAACACTAAAAATTAATAACGGTCTTTCTTTTTTACTAACAATATCTGTGATTAGATTTTACCATTTTGCAGGGTTACAGTTGTAGGCTACTGCACTGCGATTTTCCACTAAGCGAAAATGGATCGTACTCTCCAAACTCATTCCCACATCTTCCTCCTCTCGTTTCGTCACCTCTCTTTTCCTATAATGGACGGCAATTTAGACATGCCCAACGGTGCTCTCAATCTGTCTCATATAGGTTTAGAGGACGATGCAGTTTCGTTGGATAGATTTTGCGGTCCATTTGATCAGATTGCGGAAGCAACTGTGAGATATGATGTTCTCCTTGATCTTCCACAAAGTCCTGCATCGACTATACATTCGAACAGAGGTCAATATTCTTCCGTTAGAACTTTAGAGAAGATCGCACTTCTTGGCAGTGAATACAATTCGGTGACGACAACGAGACATGCCTACTCTAAAGTTGGAGTCATCAAGCCTGGCACTTACTCAAGAGCCTTATTACGGAGTACCCCTAAACCAAAAGGGGCCACGCTTATCTCAGTTGGATGTTCAGCTATACGCAGTACAGCTGAAAAATCTTTAACACACCGTGGTGCCAGCGGAAATGATGGAGTACCTCGCATTCGTAATAGGGATAGCGATCATGCGGATGGAGCCGCCAAACTTAGCTGTCATACGTAATTAATAGTCTTACTTACGCATTCTATTTGGATGATAGGATTAACACAACCTAGGGTGAAATCCTAAATCAATTGTGGTTCCAGCCTATGGCAGGATGTAAAAAATATATATATTATGTCCTACTGATTAATATACGATATGCAAAAATTGTTATTATTGGTTTAACGCCGTCATTCCAATGCCTGAAAATAATCAATCACTTTATGCGTTGTCAAACTTTAACTCTCATTATAATGTGACTTTGCAGTCAGAATGCAATTATTTTTAGTGGGCTGGAATGCTGTCTGTTTTTTTAAAATTTCTATAAGTGCATCTATCCGTTGTCTTTCATTTTGTAGATTAGGACTTAGAAAGATACGAAATCTCAACTTTTTCTTTTCAATTTAAACCAACTCGGTTTCAAAATATATAATTTTGGTGTACCCCTAATATTTACTTATAGTTAACTCTGCATTCATCCCTGTTGATTTCATTGTGTGCAAGTATATATTCTTATGTGTCTTTGCTGACCTCCCTCTTTGATTTGGGTTTCATTTTGTCATTGTGAGGTTGCATTTGGCTAGGAGTACAATGGCCTTCATTCGCGCTGATTTGCATTCTGTGCCAGTTACCTTTCCGTTGGGAGAAGATGGTCATGCTCTGGTCACTTCTACCACTCTAAGTCTCAGGTTTCAATTTCGTGAAGAATCTCTTCATGTGGAGGAGGAGATTTTTGACGATGATACGGGTACACTCTCGCATGCAATAGGTCAGTTGTCGAGTAAGAACGACGTTGGTACGTTCTGGTTGCTCAAACCGGGTAAGTATCGTGCATACGGTCTCTCTGAGTCTATCCTAGCTGCATCTACTGTACTCCTAACTCCTCGAACGTCCTCTACAGTTAGTGTTGAAGCACCATTGATCACCAAAGTCAAAATTGAGCCAGGTCTTCAGACCATCTATGAGTTGAGTGATGACTCTGATAGCGACGACATCGAAGTTACTTTGCCAATATCGCAGATCAGTGACAAGAGTACAGTTCCACTTATGCAAGTCATACACAAGGATCATGTTAGTCTGATAGAGCCCTCTGATTCGTCTAAACCTGCACCAAGTCCTCCAGGTAGCGTCGTCCAATGCTTGATGAAACTTAATGTTCGTAAGAGGTCAAAGAGTATTCTCTCTCGCATTGATTTCAATGCGATTAGGCTACAGCAAGTTCGACTTCTTCCACCTCATTATAATGGCGACGTTATTTTTGAGTTTCCGCCTTTAGGACTCCACGACCAACAGTCTGCTGCAAAGCAGCTATGTGGTATGGACAGGAGATATGATGGCCATGCTTGGTCTCGAACTATCACGTCCAATATTCAGAATGATCTGAAGCTTACATTTCGGACATCGTCGTGTCTGGGCCACCTCCGTTGTGTCAATGTTGATTGTGAGTACCTAACACGAGACCACAGAACCGCCGTTGTGAACGAGACTGAATGGGATGGGTTGTCTGAGAAAGTGTTTGTTGTGGGGTCCAGCCCTCCTGCAGGTTCTACAGTTGTTTGTAAATCGTGTAATATTCCACCTACATGCGTTGCGGTATGCCCTGCAAAGATCTACTACGTGACCGCAACGCCACACATGACAAGAGCATGTGTTCACTTGGGAACTCACGACCACCCTGTGAAGTTTGGCGAGTATCGAGACTTCATTGAGCAGACAGAGACCTTGATAGGCGAGCAGGTGGAACGGACTCCGTCAGCAACTCGTTCGTCCATTGTGTTGGAAACGGCGAAAGAATTACTGGGCCCGCTACTTCTGGCCAAAGAAGGTGAAGAACGCAGGATATTGGAGTTGGAGGAATTGCTCCCCATTTTTGATCGGTGCAAGCATCTAACCTCACCCAATATTAGGAATTCTGTCACTTCATTCAAGGCACTACGACGCTTTGGAATCATGGACAGCATTACCATGCTACGCGGCTCCAGCAATTGGAAGTTTGTTCAGAAGAATATGTTTCCGGGGCAAGGAGAGGACATGGACAAGGTATTCGTCTTCAAGATGTCCGAAGTTGGCCCAGGGAGTGGAGTAGACTTGGTGAAGAGAATGCAGGCGGGTGGGGACCTTGAGAATGCCTGGATCATGTTTGATCACTTCAAACGTGTCAGGTCCTGGACAACAATGGCTTGCCATGTGTACGATTCCACTTATTGCCGGGTCATGACAATCGCTGTATGTGACATGCAATCCGAGGACGTAGCAGCCCAATCAGTCGTGTGGAAGAATCTGAATGCCGTCATGGCGGGCCACGGTGTGCATGACGTCAATTTCAAAGGATTCATGGCCGACAGTGCCCAAGCTAATTGGAACGTTGCACGCATGATCTATGGAAGCGGAGATGCGGCCGAGAAGATGGTTGACAGAGAGAGGACTTGCCTTTTCCACTGGACTCAGTCCTTGGAAAAACACACGAAGGCTGACATCCGTCAAGATCTCCAAGCACAACACCGGAAACTCTGCCAGCAGTACAAGAATGCCAAGTCAATGGCGGAGGCCGAGACCAAGTACCTTGCAATTCGAGCATGGTGGATGGCATCCGGCGCTGCGACCGAACACTGCCTTCCTCGACTGGAGCTCTGGCTGGCCTTCTGGCACTTTCGTTACCGCCAATGGGGTGGCTTCATGGAGCTAGTAAACACTTAACCTTCTTTAACGTTTGTCCCTAAAATCTCTTTCCAGGCAACGTTTACATAAATCACCCATATAGCTAACTGGGTGACACGTTACGATTACAGGACCTTAGTGAAGCAGAACTTGCAGAAATGCCATCCTGTAACCTAGCCGAATCGATCCACAACAAGTGGAAACAACAGTCAGGCGATCGGGGTTGCGACTTGTACGTGGCAGCCGTGGATGACTTAGTGCGAGCCTTCATGCAGTGCGTAGCATACTACCAGTTCCTAAAAGGAGAGCGCCCTGGAAACGGACCGTCGAAGGAAGAGCTGAAGCTCAGACGCGCGCAGAGGTCGGCGTCTAGGACTGGAAACTCAAAACCACTTCACGAAGCGATCTTGAAGATGCCAGGCGCCGATGAGTGGTGTACTAGGACTCCTCACTTTGAAGGGGAAGAGGTATTTGTTTCTCTGAAGCGAAAGCCAGATACTGCTTTTGGTGATGAACGTGAGTCACACAGGCCGGACAAAATCAGTATCTCCAGACCTCGCATCCATACGAGATCAGCACGCAAAGAGAGCGACCCTGCAGCAACAGTGGTGGCGGTGGAATCTCCTACAACTACAGAGCAGGAGAAGCAGCTCCTTCCTCCACACCAATCTCCGCAGCAAGACGACCGCTACCACGTTACTGCTGTAGAAGAGACCGCATGCAATCCTTCTGAGTGGCACATCGCACGCCTCCCGAAAACATCCGCCAAGGCATGCTTTGCTCAACAAGCAATCACGAAGAAGAAATGCATCGCTCTGATTGTGCAAAATGGGAAGAGTACTGCTGCTCCGACCTACACGGGCCTGATGGACAACTACAAGAAGAATATGAAGGAGTCTATGCAGTTCTTCTTCTGCAACGACGACATTGAGAGATGCGTGAAGGGTACAAAACGGAAGTGGGTGGTGTCAAGGCCCGAGGTTCCAGAGGTATGGCCGGTTAAGTTGGGGACCAACTTATCGACCAAAGAAATCCTATCCCTGGAGAATGCAGGCTTTAGGCTACCTCAGCGAATGGAGATGTCACCCAGAAGACTCTTTCAGGACCAGCCATTATCAGTGGACCTATTGGCTTACCCGACCCCGGCATACCCTGACGAGTTTCCTACCCGCCGTTCAGGGAAGAATATCCGGCGCAACAAGAAGGCCCCGTCAACCAAGCATGCCAATAATTGTGCGTCTGCCCTGTCATTGAAGGGCACTGTGCACAAGTTGTGCATGCTTCCGGCCCCTGCCCTTGGATGCATTGTCTCTTTGGATTCGGGCACGCCTCCAAAGGTCCAGCAGTACTACTTGACAATTTCGCAACTGCCAGCATGCACTTGCCCAAATTTCAAGGAGATGGCGACAAAAGCTATTGGAAAGCGGGGTCAATGGGCCAACTGTAAGCACTTGTACTATTTGTTTACAGTCGTTTGTGGTTTGGATTCAAAAACAGATTCTTTCATACACGCAGCTAGTTTTAGCTTCAACGAAGTGAAGCAAGTTCTAGAGAGTGGCTTACTAAAGCACTTGCCTTCTTAGAGTTTTTTGTTTCATCATGGAAACGTATGTATGCAGCCTTTGATTCAATCATGAAGTAGTGAGACTAAAAGGGGCGTTGCTAGGGCATGAGCGTAGAGCGTAGAGCGTAGAGCATAGATTTTCTGAATTTCGAGCGTAGAGTTTATATTTTTAGCAATAAAATTCCCAACAATAAAAAATTATTATTGTACATGGTATATTCCTCAGAATATTCGAATATTTGAGCCTTATGGCCGCGGAATTTAATACCCATAACCGTGCATAATGGTGTTGACATATGGAAAATAGATGACTTCATTGAAGAGAACTACAAGGACACATGTTCACGGAAGAGCACAAGTGAAGACAAGTACAAAGTGATTCATAAATTTAACATAGAAAAAAAATATATATATATATATATATATTTATATATACGTATTCACTAAATTGTGAAATTACATGGAGTGACGTGTGTCATACACGTTTATGAAAAATAACATATATATGAGACTAATAAATAAAGTTGCTGACTTTAAACTGTAGCATGGGCTAAGATCCCCCTTTCAAGAATTGTTTTCACCTCCTTGAAACTGAGTGTAGGCGCATGCATGAAGAGGTCATGGTCGGCCTCTAGTTTGCAGACTTGTACGTAGAGATAGTAAAGATGCTTACAAGGTCGGAATGGACACCCGCGTCTACCTAGCTTAGCCATTGTCTCTTTGAACGCCGGACAATTGCAGTCTGGGTAGGCACTGATTGAGAGATGGTAAACTGACTCCGTGGTAGCTGGTTTAGATTGCAAAGTTACAACGCATCCAAAACCGGGTTGAGGTATCATTACTACCTTCATAATACTTGCCTTCATTGCTCTAGCGGAATCAATGTTCTGCATGTGCTTCGAACTGGCACAAGTGATTGAGCGGCGCATGTTCTTTGACTTTCGTGTTTTAGGATAAACGTCCGCATTATCTGGCATTGGAACCTGTGACAGATCCGGTGGCGGTGCTGAACTGTTGAACGTGCTGCTCACAGGAACGCTTTGCTTTTGGGGAAGTTGAAATCCCGCATTCTCCAACGCCTCAATCTCGGAACGTGTGAGATTGGTCCCTATCTTCACAGGCCAAACCGACGGGATGGGAGGTCGTTCCTCGTAATCCGAAAATGGCTCTATCCATCGTCGACGATACCCCTTCACACACCTCTCAATATCGTCAGCACAGAAAAAAAACTGCTCCACCACCTTCTGGTTGCCTTTTTGAGGGTGGGTCCAAAGGCCTGTGTATGTGGGAGCTGGTGTGCTCTTCTCGTTTTGGACGATACGGGATGTACATTTTTTTCGAGTGACAGCCATCAGCGCCCAACAAGCTTTTGCAGAAACCTTATTAAGTCGGGCAATGTGCCATAGCTTCTCATTCACGCGAGTCTCCTCCACAGCCGTCACCCGTCCAATATCTATGCCAGTTGAGGCAGGGGGCTGTGCTGGTCGTTCCACTTCCACTTGAACTTCCTCATGGATGATACTCAGATTTTGACCACGAGCACGTGTCACCCTCCGACCCATTAGAGGGCGTGAAAAATGAACAGTGTCTGGCCTATGAGTTTCTTCTTCGGCGCCAAGGGGAAGATCCGGCTTCCGTTTCCTCGACCCAAAAACCTCAGCTCCTTCGAGGTGTGCGTCTCGAGTACAGAAATCTTCGGCTCCAGGCATGTTCAAGACGGCTGCGTTCAGGGAAGTCGGATCCCCGGTTCGGTGAGCTCGGCGTTGGGCTGTGCGAAGTCGAAGTTCTTCTCTCGAGGGTCCAGAGCCTCCCGCTCCACCTTTGAGGTATTGATAGTACCCCACCACTTGCAGGAATGCTCTAACGTAATCGTCGACGGCTGCTACGTAGAGATCGCCACCCCTATTGCCGGACGCTTGCAACCATTTGTTGTGAACGGTCTCAGCAAGGTTGCAAGAAGGCATTTCAGCTAGTTCATCCGGAGAATATTTCTTCTCCTGCATGAAGGCAATTAGTTTAGAAATGTTCGGAAACTCAAGTGAGCAAGGAGGAGTCGTGGTGGGCCATGCCTGCTGCAACGCATAGATCCCCTAAAAATATATATATTTTTCCGAAGGAGTTGTTGAGACGCTGAAATAAATCTCAATGATGAACACATAAAATTTAAAAGCTAAAGATTTAATATTGTTTAGATACTACATTAGACGTACAGATAAGAGTGCAACCTTAAAGAGTTAAATAATTTGAATGAAAGAGTGCATACTTACCAGTTCCATGAATCCACCCCATTGCCTATATCGGAAATGCCAAAACGCAAGCCAGTGGTTCAAATGGTGGAGGCCAGCGTCAGAGGTGGCACCCGAAGATGTCCACCAGGCTTTGATTGCCAAGTAACGTGTTTCAGCCTCTGCCACAGACCGTGCATCTTTGTACTGCATACACAATTTCTTGTGTTGATCTTGCAATTCGTGCACTATGTATTGTTTGGTGTGTTTTTCTAAGGATTGCGCCCAATGGAAATAACACGTTCGCTCGCGGTCTTCCATGGGTATCTTTGGGTCTCCGGATCCGTAGATGATACGCACAGCGTTCCAATTGGCCTGAGCACTATCCGCCATAAAACCTTTGAACTGCGGCTTGTGTATTCCATGCCTACCCATGACGTGGTTAAGGTTCTTCCAGAACACGAGTTGAGCATCTTTGTCCTCAGACTGGAAATCACAGCAAGCAATGGTGAGTACACGTTGGTAAGAGGAGTCGTACACGTGGCAGGCCATGGTGGTCCAGTTGGCAACTCGTTTGACGTGGTCAAACATCATCCATGAGTGCTCCAAATCGCCGCTAGGTTGCATTCGGCGGACAAGGTCAACACCGCTGCCAGGTCCCACCTCGGACATCTTGAAGATGAAGACCTTGTCGGAGTCGTCACCTTGGCCTGGAAACATGTTTCGTTGCACGTAGGCCCAATTGCTAAGCCCTCTGAGCTTAGTGATGCCATCAAGAACGCCATATCTGCGTAAATACTTGAAACTGTAGACACGGTTTTTCAAGTTAGGGGAGTTGAGCTCCTTGCAGTATTGGAAGATAGGCTCTAGCTGTTCCAGAGAAAGTAAGGTGGGAGGGTCGTCTTCTTCGCGGAGCAAGACGTTACCCAAAACATCCTTGCTAGTTTCCAAGACTATTTTGGAAATGGTAGCCTGCGGGTTGCGGTCAACATGTTGTTCAATTAAATCGTCGATTATCTTCCGCGTGCCCCTATAGTCTCCTACCTTGGCAGGATGTTTATGGTTGCCTACATGGACGCAAGCACGCTCTTGCGTATCATCTCCAAAAACGTAAAAGATTTTTGCATCACAAGAGGCTACACAAACAGGAGGTTCTTTACAGATCTTACAGATTAATGTTGAAGTTGGAGGTGGAGCGTCTGCAACAGGGAACGCATCTTTGGACGAACCTTCGAACTCGACCTCGTTCACTCCATATGCGCGTTCAGGCCGCTGCAGGAACCCACATTTGGGATTGTGGCATTGAAGATGACCTACACAGTTAGACGACCGGAATGACAGCCCCAGCGTGTTACTGATGTTAGTAGTCATAGTCTTTGTCCACATATGGCCATCGTAACGTTTGTCCATACCTTCCATAGATTTAGCATTCTTATGGATGGCAGATGGAAGTGTGGGAGGAAGAATGAAGATTACATCCCCATTGAACGAAGGTGGCAGGAAATCTACATTCTCAGTACGGATGGAATCGTAGTTCAGTTTTTTAAGAACTGACTTGCTTCCAGGCATAGCACCTAAGGAACGAAGGGAGGGAAGAATGTTTATCAGTTTTGTAGTTTGCGAAGATATAAGGAAAGGAGTAGTCCTACGCGAATCTTGGGAAGAGGAGGGAGATGGATGCTTAGCACTAGACCGGATTGATGGAAGGGAAGGCCTCTCCTCATCATCAGAAGAATCAGACAAGTCGATGCTAACGCAGAGACCTGGTTCGATCTTGACACGAGATAGTAATGGGGCTTCGGTGCACAGTGTGGAGGAACTACGAGGAGTGAGGAGGACTGTAGTAGCGTTCATGGACTCTGACAAGCCAAAGACGCGATACCTTCCAGGCTTGAGTTTCCAAACGCGGCTCGCATTATTGTCTAACGTTACGGGCTGGACGTATAAGGAATAAAGGACATTTTGAGTATCCGAATCGACAACATCTGTCTCTATCCACAAGCTATCAGCATCAAAACCAAAACGAATGGATAGCCACTGGGAAGTGAGATCGGCGGTTCCATCAGGGCCAGTTGGTATGCATGTAGGAATAAGAGATCCAGGAGAAACAAGTTCGATGGCATCCAAGAGTCGAGCTTGGACAGCAGCGGAAGACATTGAGAAACAATTTGACAATGCTATGTGAGAGGGAATTTGCAAAAGGAGGATTGAAAAGAAACAATGGGATATATACATGAAAGGTTGATGAAATTGTTGGACATACCAGACATGTACAGAATGTAGTCAGAAAATGTTTGGTTAATTATGAGAAATACTAATAAACTGTAGGAACATGATTGTAAACAATACATCATGGAGTGCCAGACGAAAATGGGGCCTTTGCCATATGGGGCCCTTTGCCATATTTGTCACCGCCATGTTTATGACAATGGTCAATCCCTAAACTACGAACTGCAGTGCATCCTGCGCAATCGAGTTTCTGACCTTTGGCACTCCTCAATATGGATCTAGAGTAAGTGCCAGGTTTAATAACCCCTGCTCTAGAATAGGCATGAATCTTGAAAGTAGACTTGTTATGTATCAGTGTTGCATCAACTGCCTGCAAAGATGGAGTCAGTGGTTTAGGAACGACGATCGCCGGAGTAACTGAGCACTCAGGTGGGTTTAGAATCTTCATGTTGTTGACGCCTGGAGAACCATCAAAGGAAAACGTAGTATAAATTTGAGATGAACTAGGAGCACCTAATGGAGCAAGGCTTGGGAGACGTGAGTCAGTACCCATTGGAGAAGAATATGATGAGATGACATGAAGGAAATGATACCAATAATCGGGTATTATATACACCTTGGGTAGACACCAATACCCAAATATATGACAACCTATTAGATCATTTAATAGTCAATATTTATTCATGTCAATTCTAGACAACTTGTTTCATGTAGGATTAGAATGTACTCCAGTAATAGTCATTACTTTATGACCACCAAACAAATATACGCACTAAAAAATAACTCATTCTTGATAACCCAATATATGCTACGCCGAAATGATGAAGGTAAACCCTAAAGGTGTATGTACCTTTTATGGAAACATATGACAATTTGAAAATTTATGGAGGCCGTCATTGTCAGGGGAGATGCGTAAATATATCGACAAATTCAAAATAGATTAGTAACTGATGTCAGTGTTGTCAGTGATCTAAAATGGGATCCAACATTTTATTAAACGCGCTGCTCACTGCTCACCGCTCGCAAAATAGCGTCGCTCACTCCGAACAATCCGAAAGACCAAACACTCCGAATCCCTTTCCTGTGTATATAATTTCTAGCATGCTATGTCTTCTAATTATATAATCCCGCGTTTAATAAAATGTTGGATCCCATTTTAGATCACTGACAACACTGACATCAGTTACCAATCTATTTTGAATTTGTCGATATATTTACGCATCTCACCTGACAATGAGCGACGCTATTTTACGAGCAGTGAGCAGTGAGCGGTGAGCAGTGCAATTCCTCTCCTTCTCCCTCTCTACCTCTCTCTCCCTCTCTCTGTCCCTCAACCTCTCTCCCTCTCTGTGGCCTCGGCACCCCAGCCGGTGCCGGCCGAGTGTGGAGTCGCAACAGTCCGAAGCGAGGCGACTAATATGAAACTCTCAACAACGATATGCATTAATTGCCATAGCTTGAAATGAGCAACTTGACATGTCAGACATTGAGTGGAATAAGACGTGGGCTTCGGAATTAGTAATTGAATGGAATAAGACGTGGGCTTTGATGGCGCAGGCTCTATAATACAAATCAGCCAGCCGAGTTTAATGGTAGACGTCAGACGCATGGTATCTAGGTCCAGCATGGATGATCCACATGTTCATCTATATATGGTTAAAAACCAGCTGGAATAGTTCAGATAATGGATGGATTTCGGCAGTAGTTAAAATCTTCTCAGGTAATAAATGTATGTTTTGAAATGTAATAAATGGGTTTAGGTTTCAAGAAGAGTCTTCTAAGGCTCGAAAATGTAGACCTTTCAATCATATAAGAGCAATCTGAAGTAATTTGTAGTGAGCGAGATCAGAATGTTGGGAGTGAGTTCAAGAAAAAGACGCAAGCGTGGTCTCCTCTTTACAAGTGCAAAGTCTTTGAAGCGCAACAGAATGGTGCGGACGAGGCGTTCAAGCGAGGAGATGTGTGACATTACTGATATTGCAAAGGTGCTCATCTACAATGATGAAGGACAGGAGAACCAACTAGAAGGCATACCAGAAACGCAAGAAGGGGGAAGCTCCGACAGTGAAGATCATGATGCCCCAAGGAGCGATGACAGGGACTCGGTAAGTCTCGAAACTTAAAATTTTAGAACAAAAGTTGGGGCAAGCGGAACGGAAGAGTTGGAGGGTTTTGTAGAATCTAGTAGGGCGGGCATTGTGGAGGATAGAAGGGCGGGCGGATGCTATTGAGAGGGTTAGGCAAGCGGAAACCCTATAACAACAAAGGTCAGGCTTTTGAGAGGGTCGCAAGCTGTTGCAGATGAATCCTGCGCCGACAGCCATGGACACCAGGGAGGTCACCGCGGGCAATCAAAGAGGTAGTTCATCGAGACAGCTTGGAGAGTCATCGACGACGGAGGTGCGCAACCTTGAGGGCGACATCGCAGGTGAGCCTTGACACCTGAAACCCTAATGAAACTCTCCCTCTCACCTTTCGATATTGGAATGCGATGGTCAGGCGCGCGCTCACACAAGTTTAGTCGCAGCACAAAGGTGCAGCGCAGAGGTGCTGTGCTTTTCCTCTTGGGTCGGTGTAGCAACCAAAAAAGGGTTTCAGTTTTTTACTTTCAGCGCGGAGGCGCTCTAGACACCCCGCCGGTGCCGGCTGCCCTCTTGGTGGCAAAACTTTTGTAGTTGCAGGAACCGAAATTTAGTTTTTCATTTTCAGGCGACAGAGACACCCCCGCATGTACAAGTGACTGAGACACCCAGCCGGTGCCGGCTGGACTCCCCGTGCGCGATAAATTATCGCTTATAATATAGTCTAAACCCAAACCCTAAACCCAATTTCTCTCTCTGTGAGGGTTACAGACCTCCCAACTCTCGCTCTCTCCCTCTCCCTCTCCCTCTCTCTACCTCTCTCTCCCTCTTTCTCTCTACCTCTCTATGGCCTCGGCACCCCAGCCGGTGCCGGCCGAGGGTTTTCAGTAACCCTTTAATGTAAAATCAACCGAGTGAAATCAATAAATTACCAATTTAATTTCAGTATCTTAGGTCGTATAACCGATATAGTTATAATTAAGTGTATAGGAAATCAACCGCTTTTCTAAAGTTGATGACGGTTTTCCATCCATTCCCATTCAAGAGTGGGCGGATATTAGCTGCCCCATATCATCTTCCACCGAGGGTTCTAACTGGTTCTCCCACACCTTACCTTGAATCCTCCATATCTTTAAGCCTCATTAGGTTGTTCCTATCTTTAAGGGTTTACATGTGCAAGCGAAGACTAAACCAAAGCTATCATTGCCATCCCTATGTTAAGTGTTGCTTTAATGTTTTGTAGAGTTTATTTGATGTTTAAGGGTGATGATTTCATATTTTTGAGTACTGACTTGATGTTTTTGGTTGTTGTTTTCATGTATTATTGAGGGCGTTTCATGTTTTCATACTAGTGTGCAAATTGCCTTAAACTTAATTTATGAACCGAGTTCTTATTTTATGAACCGATTGCCAAGCCAAAATGACTTAAAATAACTTAAAATGACTTAAAATAACTAAAATTGACTTTAAATGACTTAAAAGCCAAAAAAACGTTAGGTTTTTCACCGAATTAAGTTAATGAGCTTAGGCATCAACCTAATGAGCATAGAAAACGACCGAATCATATGTGGAAAGGGTCACTGTTCAGCCCTCCCTACACTCTCTCTCTCTCCATCTCCCTCTCCCTCTCCCTCGCCTAGGCACCCCAGCCGGTGCCGGCTGAGGGTTTTCAGCCCTCCATACATTATCTCTCTCTCTCCCTCGCCTCTCTCTCTCCCTCACCCTCGCCTAGGCACCCCAGCCGCTCAGAGCTCTCTCTCTCTCTCTCTCTCTCTCGGAGGCTGCTCAGAGCTCTCGGTTAGCTTCTCTCTCTCTCTCTCTCTCTCTCGCTCGCTCTCGGAGGCGACTGCTGGCACCCCAGCCGGTGCCGGCCGGGGGTTTTCGTTGGTGGAGCCGGGCTGTGAGATGGGAGGGGCTGGCTATGGCGAATGAGCCGCTGCTTCACAATTTCATAGAGAATTTGGGAAAGGAAGGAAGGACTTGAGAGAAGGAGCGGATGTCCACCATGTTGCTCTGCTGCGCTGCTTCCTCAAGACCATTTCAGCTCACTTTTGGGATCCGTGGCGAGGTTGGAGCTCGTTCCGGATCGAAGAAGGGTTTAGTCCCGCGCGTAAGTCTTGGAGAAAGTTGCAGAGATGAGTCGTTGCTGCTGTTTCTGTGTCGTTGTTGCAATTGAGGTGCTTTCCTGTTGCCAATATTGATTAGGGTTTCGGTTGCGGTTTGGCTATTGACCACGCATGGTAGTGTGTGGATGCAATGGGGAGAGGGAGGAAATTCTGTTAATTTGCTGGAATTGAATGGGATCGCCATCCAGGCGGGATTGGGTGCTGAATTGCATGGAGGGCGTGCCAAGGTTGTACCGGTTAAATTTTGAGCATATTATACTAAATTTTGAGCATATTATATCGACGTGTCCAGCTCATAAAGGTTTGGTTTGGCAGTGTGGGTGATAAATGCCAGTACCAAACGTCTTTGTATGCATATTCAGTGCCTCACAGAATCTTATTCACTTGCATGCAGGCAGAAATCAGGCAGCAGCCTCATCTCTTCAATCTCTTCTTGTCGTAACAGCTCTGCCCCTCACAGGGGTATACAGCTCTTACCAAAAATCTCTTCTATTTTCTAATGTTGATCGTTCAAGAAAATGCAGGGACTTCCTGCGAACTCCTGTGTTCAACTGAGTGTTTGATTTGTTACTTATCTGCCTGGTATATGGGATCCATACTTCTATTCGAAATCTCAAAGTATTGAGCATGTTAGTAGTCGATTGATTTGCAAGACAAACCATTTTCCTTCATACTAGCTGACTTCTCTCTACTTCTGTGTCGTAGAGGAGCATCTTCAGATCCAGAACAAAGTCTCATGAAGTGATTGGCTTGGCTAACCTTTTGGACGGTGTAATTCTGGCAGCGGACGATGCAGTCAATGACAATGAGGCTGGTACTTGCGTCCCTCAAGAGACTCTTTTGAGATGTTTGTGGTGAAATGTCCATGTAATTAAGGAATTTAAGTGAACAACCTATGTTTTGTCCTCGAATACCTGAGTGAAATCTAGTAAGACTCCATCAAAGAGTCAAGCGGGTTCATAGTCAAACGGCTTCCCTATTTTTCTTAAGGAACACTCTCTTGGAGGGATTAGGTTTGGCAGATAGAAAATCAACTTTGATGATCCAGGGCAGGTAGTGTTACTTCAAGACTGGCATGCCTATTCTGATAGATTCTAGGTAAGACATAGATTTTAAAGGCCTCAACATAAGCCACCTCCGCTTATGGATGCCTGACCTCATTTTTGGTATTCATAATCATGCATGCCGCCACATGTTCTGGACATCCACGCAAGCTGATTTGTGCATAAACATGTGCATGTTTTGTTTATAGTTGAAGAGCTGGATTTGTGTATCTTTAGACATGTTTCCCGGAGAGAGGGATCCTAGTTGTCCTTACTGTAAACGGTGGTGGAGGCGTGCTGCCGTGGAGACGCGGCTGCGATCAGGTGATCCGACCCTCCCTGATCAGGAGCGAGGAAGCGTGCGCAGTCCCTGTCGTCTCTCAAGCAGCATTGAATCGGGACTCGAGCAGGTCTCGCGGTCTTCGACAGTCGAACAGGCCGGGAAACAGTCGAACGCATCAGACCTCAGATCAGGAAAGACTACCCGCTGAGTTTAAGCATATCACTAAGCGGAGGAGAAGAAACTAACCAGGATTTCCCTAGTAACGGCGAGCGAACCGGAAAGAGCCCAGCTTGAAAATCGAAGGGCTTCGCCCTTCGAATTGTAGTCTGGAGAAGCGTCCTCTGCAACGGACTGGACCCAAGTTCCCTGGAACGGGACGTCGGAGAGGGTGAGAACCCCGTCGAGTTCGGACCCTGTTGCTCCACGAGGCGCTGTCTGCGAGTCGGGCTGTTTGGGAATGCAGCCCTAAGTGGGAGGTAAATTCCTTCTAAGGCTAAATACAGGCAAGAGACCGATAGCGAACAAGTACCGCGAGGAAAAGATGAAAATGACTTTGAAGTGTGTGCAAAGGAGCCAGTGTCAAATCAATTTGCTCCTGCAAGTACAAATGCACTAAATTGGTCAATGTAATCCATGGAATAGCTTGCTAACATTTCATTGCGAACCTTGTTGAGCAGTCTACGATTCTTAGTTCTACTAAAACTATTTCAAATTCCTAGTGCAATGACTGATATCAGATTATCACGTCCCACACCTGTCAAGAGGGTGGCCCCAGGATTGTCGCTGGTGTAATTGAATTCTTACTGTGTTTGGTGCTTAATTTAAAGAGCCTCGACATCTGTACACACATGCAAGAAAAATTGTGGACAGGTCACTTATTAGAGTACTGAATTCTGGTCATGCTCTGCAAAACATGAAACCTTTCCCAATGTAAGCTAACCATCTCAAAAACAATTCAATTTCAAGTAACATAAACTGTGGTGACATAGAAGCACACACTAGGGCATTTCAATAAAACTATCAAACTTTATATGAGTAATGACGGTAGGCAGATAAAAGACAACACACTGATTATAGGAGACACACTTGGCTGCACCACAGAAGCAAGGGATCTTCACGTCCTCTAGGCTGAACTTGTAATCATATGTCAGCTCTTCTCCAGGAGCAATTTGGTGTTTTGAATAAATCACTACTTTCTTTTGACCATCAACAGTGATGATCTTTGTGTAACAATTAGGCTGCACAGTCCAGAGCTTGTGGTGTCACAACATGTAAACCCCAGACTAAACCATCATAGACCGTCCCAAACACAGTTGAGGCTTTCAAGTGAACTTAGCTGTGTTCATATTATACAAATTTTATTTGAAATAATATATATACAAATATGGTACAGAGAGTTTCATAAGCTCAGAACGTGATTTGCCTTTACAGCTGTTGGTAGGCATATTATACGTAGAGTAAACTGTGAATTCAAGACTTTTAAATGAAATGGGAGGAGAAATTCGCCTAGAAAACAACACTTCCTTTTCCACTAATAACCTTTTTAATCTTCCATTGGAAAGGCCATTTATTCTAAAAAGCCACTTCCAGTTTGTGGACCTGCCTGCATCTTTTGTGCTTTCTGGTGGAAAACATTGTCGTTCCTCATATTCTCAGTGCGAGTTAGCAAGATGGCCATGGAGTCGCATTAGGTAGTCAAAGTTATGGATTGAATAGATGATAGCTGATTCGAACATGTTTCTATTTCTCATAGACGTTTTTTAGTCTTGTGGTCTTACATACATGGAGTATTCAATCCAGTTATCTGATGAAGACGGTCGCGGTGACATGTGACAGGAGACAGGTGACAGGTGACAGGTAAATTCGGTGGCTGCAGGTGAGCTCGGTGGCTGCTGGTCGAGGCACCCCAGCCGGTGCCGGCCGAGGGTTTCCAGACCCTCCATACTCTCGCTCTCTTTCTTTCTCTCTACCTCTTTCTCCCTCTCTTTCTCCCTCTCCATCTCTTCCTCTCTCTATCTCTCTCTCCCTGCAAGTGAATTCAACAGGTGCATTTTGAGAGGTGTAGGTCGGCAATATGTTACATCACGACGCGGCATGCCTCGGGCAAATGGACTCACAACCTGAAGGCCTATTAAACCAATATCATGACTCAGGTTAATAAAACCTTATTTCAAACCTCATCATCTCAAGATCACTTGAGGTAACACATTCAAGTGTGCATGTTTTTGACATGAGCTTAATGTGGCATTGTGTTGAACTTGTTTCAGTTGAAGCGAGTGTTGTGAGTCCAGGAGATGGTGGAGGTGGTGGAGAAGGTGCATTCCACATTGTTTTGTGGAGTTTATTTATTCATTTCAATTTCATGATGTTTGGTATTGCATTCGAATTTCGTGAATGAACCTTATCGATTATGAGGTGCGTACATTGTTAGGGGTCATTCACCAAGTAGTCAAATGTCTCTCTTCTTCTGTGATTTTAGTAATCAAGTTCATTCTGTTTGCATACAATTTTATTATGACTTTTATTGACTGATATGGCATTGTGCGTTTCCTCAGCATCTTTGGGTGAGCCAGACAATCTAATAGATGCTCGTTCGAAGCTGAAGACCATGGTCTCTAATGAGATTACCAACACCAGATCAAAGATTGAAGGACTTAGATTTCAACCGAAAAACAAGTCCAAAATTTTTATTCCTTTATGTCGAATGGTTTGTCTTCCTGTGGTCCGTCCATTCCTTAAGAATGATGTCTGTAAGTTAGCTTCGCATTTCCAGAAGAACGGTTACATGGAAGGTAACGGTGTTTTTTATGTAGCCCTGGATGATAATGAAGGCAAAACATTAGATGTTTCCGCAGAGATAATTTCTACTTGGAGTCAGCATTGGGTGACAGTAAACAACGAATTTGAGGCCATGCTAGCCGCCGATCCAGCTCTCCAAATCTTTTGCGGGAAGATGTTTCATGTTTGGGATGGCAACCACCGCATCCAAGCTTGGATGCCGATTATCAATAATGATCACCCAGATGACATTTCTTGGCATTATACGGTCGAGAGTATTATTCTGGTTGTGAAAGGAGATGTTGTATCCATGCTCACTGCCTTGTACGAGGTCAACTGGTATGTTCTCATTGCAATCACATGCTCTCATCATTTCATCTCATTTCATTTTACCTCATTTCTAATTTCATCTTGGTTTTCTGCCACCCAGGAGAAATGAAAATTCACATGTGGTTGCAAACCTTGTGCATCGACTTTACCGTACTCAGAGTCTTGCCAAACAACCAGTGGAGTTCTTCAAGTCTTTGGTGTCTCAGGATGATTTTCGAGCTGCGGAGGCAAAACAGTCAAATCCTAAAACCAAGACTTGGTTCTCGCTTACAACTGCAGCGCTCGCCTCCATACTCTACCAGGTTTATTCGTTTTCATACTCTTTCTATGGTTTCATTCCAACTTTTGTCTTCCTCTATATTTCCGCATTGATAATATACTAATTCTTTGCTTTTTAAATGTCTCAGCAAGAAATTGGAGTGCTTGCTTCATCTGCAGAGCGGAAATTTTATGATCGATATCCAAATCCTGAGGACTGGACATCTCAACGCGTTGATGACATTGTTGGCAAGGCGGTTACACGTGCCAAGGTGCATTTCAAGAGTGAGTTGAAGAAGATCTTACCCATTGCTGATCCTCAGAACACTCCTGCTTTTCTTGCCGAAGTGAAGACTCATTATGAGTCTCGTGATGACGGTATTGAGATGAAGTTAGAGAAGTTGTGGATGTTGGCTGTGTCTGCCATGGATCCATCCATGAAGGTACTTTGGCTTGAACGCTGGAATCAACCTCCAAGTCTTCGGATGCAACTGAAATTTCCAAAGCAAGGTTTCAACGATGATGCCTTTTACATCTGGTTGAATAAGGCAACATGGTGGGCTCAAGTATGTGATCCTCCACCTGCCCTCTTTGTTGAATTCTTTTGATATGTCATTACTATGCCATTGCCAACTTGTTATCTTCTTTGTTCATAACTCCTCTGTCGTGCTATGTAGTTGGCAGTGGAAGCACAAAAACTTCTCGATGGTGTCTTGCGTGATCAAAAGGCCACCATCAACTATCAACCTGATGACCGGGATCCAATTCCAACCATTTTTGATTATATTGAGCAGATTCGCATATCACTATGGGACACGGCATTCTTCCGCGAATTCGCAGTAGAGAAAGGAGTGAATAAGAATAACACTATCGAAAAGCAGTACTTGTTCAAGCCAGCATTACACCGTGTCCTGTACCGGTATTTCAAATATGTTCTCTTCCCCTCCAAGTCTATCTCTAGATCCCCTCCATTCTTTGTCAATTTCTTAGAGAGAGATAGTGAGGATTTCATGCTCACTGAGGGGATTATGAAATCATGGGATTCTGTGCATTGGGAGCGATGTGGGTGGTATCTTGACTGCCCAGCTTCGAAGGCCCCTTCGTTTGACATCGTTCTTCGAGACTCCATCCAACCACCTTCCCTTCGAACTGGGACTCCCTCGGATACCGTCGACACTCCGCTTGAGGTGTTTGCCAGTCAACGGCCGGCTTCAAAATCCAAGAGGCAACTGAGGCAGAAGAAAACTCCCGTTTCTGATGCGGTTCACAGGGCCACTTCCCCGGATGGGACGTCGCCCCTCTTCTCTGCACCAGATGCTGCACTTGCTTCAAGTGCATCTAGACTTCCTGCATCACCACCGAGTCCTTCAGTACCTCTAGCAGAGCCAATTACGAAGCGCCAGAAAGTTGATGTCCCGGAGTCCAGTACTGCCACCACGTTCTTGTCTCCCCCTAAACGTCATCCCATGAAGGTGAATTATGTTGCATTGTCAACCGCATATACTTCTCAACAACTTCTTGTTAATGATTCTTTTGTTCGTATGGTGGAGGAGAAAACAATCACTGGAAAGTTCAGCACCAACTACGAAGACATTGTTAACTTTCTCAACAAGGTCTCCCCCTAATTTTCCAATTCACTACAGCATTGCTTTCATTTTTTCAATGTCATGTTGTAGGTTGGTAGTTGGATTTTTGTTGTAGGTTGGTAGTTGAATTCTTGTGGCAATTTTTCAATGTCAAGTTCTAGCTCCGAACTCCTAGGACTTACATTCCTCTCCGGTTTAGGTTGGCACTGGACGCCACTTCTACTTTGATGGCAAACTCATTCAGAAACCTGCAGTGGACTTGCTTATTGCTGAGTACCCTGATGGGCAGAGAGTTCCCGGAGTTTCAAATCCCCCATCTCAGATCCCACCTTGGAATGAGTACTCCGATACTTTTCTTAAAGTGACCATGGGATTTGCATATTCCTACTTGCATGACGATGGAGCCTTCATTCTTTTTTACCCCGACAGTCCCACGGTTCGCAAGGAGATTTCATCATTTTTCAAGAATTACAAGATGAAGGTTTTTGACGAGTGGACCATCATCAATTATTTGCACCTTGCCAATCCCCTCGTGCCAGCCAAAAATGTTTGTTTCTTATCCTTCTCTCTTTTGAACTATTTTAACTAAGTTTTTTCATCTCTTCCGATTTTTCTTCTTAAGACTTAGCTGAATATTTGATTTACCTTTGCAGACTTTGAAGTTCAAGGCTATTCTTATAGTCAGATCTATTCCTACTTCTGAGGCTAGGCAACCAAAGATCCTCATGATCACTCCAGACCCTTCAATCCCTCAGGTGGACTTAGCCTGTGATGATGTCCTCTTCAATCCTGTCACATCCGAAACCCAACTGATTCGTAAAGGTGTTGGTTTGCCATGGCGAGGCCCGAAGGAGAAATCGGATGTTCTCATGAAGCTCTTTGTGCATGGATTATCTCCTCCAGATGGTATTGTCGCAGACCTAACCGCTTCCACAGGTACCTCATACCCACTTCTCCTTCCTTTTTTGATTTTAATTTTCATACCATGTTTCATGTCCTAATTTATCCCATTTCTCCAGGAGCTACTATTCGCGCAGCCCGTGCATGTAATCGCCACATTCTGGCTTTAGAGAGCGACTCTATGCTCTTTTCTGAAGTCCTTGAACCCCTGGCAGTTCCACCTCCAAATGCTTCAACTTTCTCTACTGCGGAAGACCTGAGTGATGATGACGAGGCCATTCCAGATGCCCCTTTGCACGATATATGTGAGTAAGTCCACGCATTCGTTGGTTCATATTGTTTTCTATTTATCTCTTACTTGTAATCCCTCTTTTGTCCATCTCTAAATCTTGCTCTGAACATGGCAGTTTGACAAATTCAGGGAGACCACTACGAACTCCACCAACTTGGTGCTTTCCGTCGCCGCCCGCGAGTCCTCGTGGCTTACCTGTATATGCTGAAGCCATGGCCTTGGCGTATGCCCATGGTAGCTCTGGGAATTCGACATCTTTTTTCACTCCTAAGAATCATGTTGACCCTCGAGTTCTACGCTACTTTGATTTAGAAGCAATGTCTAGCAGTGATTGAAGTAATGGCGACCTTCTTGATCATACAAAGTATCTTGAATAAATATTATGTTCTAAAACTTGCAAGTTTTCAGTGAAAACCGCGGTCATAGAGCTCAAAAGTTTTCAAATTCTTGCTCTAGTCTTGATTATAGGGCTTTATTTTCAATACAAAATTTCTAAAAACTGTAGAAGTTATCGCTCACCGCTCACATAATAGCATTCCTCCTAGGTGGGGGAGGAAATTATTGCATACCAACGTATCTAGAACTCATCCACCGTGAAAACCCTAGAATAGTATGTAACTTTGAGTACTATTGTATCTTAGTAATTTGATATCAAAATTTGAGGCCAATCAACAATTAACCTAAAGGGGTCAAGTCTAGATAATGTATGGATGAAAGTTATGCTCGTATGTGATAATCACCCTTTTCTAGCCACTTCAAAAGAGCCATGTGTCAAGAGGTTTGGGGCTTAAAGTAGACGTGCTTAATTCAGTTTCTTATCTTAATGAACACCTATCTTTGAGTGTTATGTGGTTAGATGTAGCTACAAAACTGGAAACCCAAACAAATAAAAAAGATTGGACTATATACTCTATAGTATGATCCCCATCCTAGACGCAATACCTAATGAACATATTTGAGGGGACCTACCTACATGACCGATTAACGAGCACAATAATATTCACTTGTTGGATTGTATAAACTTCGCCATTTAAATTATTGTTTCGAGGATGCCCGCATCTAAATGATGAAGCGAGCCCTAATTGCGCCCTTAGCCTTAAACACTAAATCAAATTTGTGAATTAATTAAAACACAATTTCATGTCAACCTTGAACGGTCCTCATTTTAATCACCCTTTCATTTAAATGATGACGTCAGCCCTAATTTAAATATATATATATATAATAACAACAATTTGCAATAGGACCCCCTTCCACGGATTTGGGGTACTCTTTTCCCTAAAAATATACATTTACAGTTTTGTCCGGACCAAATTCAGTGGCAATAGGATCCTTATGTTTCAATAAATTTTTGAAAAGCGAGCAGAGAAATTCACGAAAACATGACGCTCACCGCTCTACGCTCTACGCTCTACGCTCATGCTGTAACTTTCCCCAGACTAAAAGGGCCACTACAAGATATTTGGAGTATCACTATTTTTTTCTGCCTCAAAGCAGCATACAAATTTCTCTCCCATAATTTGTAAACATTAAATATCTTTCAGTTGCAGCATATAAACGATGGACATTTCCTTTAAAAGTAGAATATAACTAATTGCCTTTAACGACGTCTAACAAACTACCAGGAGATTTAATCATTTTCCACTCATGGAGTGCATCCAAAAAATAGATTTGCATTGATCACGGTGGACAAAATTTCCACGGTAATAGGTCCCAAATTTTATTATAATTAGACAAAAAAATACCAAAAAAAGATTAGATAAATCATTAATCAACTTTGAACTGAATTTTGATCCAAAATATCCAATAGTTACTGCTCACCGCTCACCGCTCTCCGCTCACCGCTCGCAAAATAGCTTCGTCCCGATGCAGAGGGGCTTGGCACGTAGGACAACGGCGTGTTTGCAACATGTGTGGCAACAAACAATTCGGGTGGACCATGTGACCGCACGACCCAACGATCCATGCGCCTTCGGGTCCCCAAGGATTGGAACAAATGGGGCACATGCTCCCGTCCTTGATCCAATCGGGGACGCATGGCCACAACAAGGCTGGTTTGGCCGGGGGTATCACGATGCGGGATGATACTGCGGTATCCCATTGGAATTCATCCTCGGGTCTCTTGGTCCACGCAATACTGGGGTAATGGTCGTCATCGACCGGGAGGTTCTCATGATACATGAAATCCAATGGCGGCCACGAGGTAAAAAGAAGCCGTCGTTCGGGCCATTGTTCGCTGTGGTCCCTATAGTGGGTCAGCTCGTCCATCAATGCCCTCTCACGCGTGGCGAACATGATAGTGGTTGTGACCATGCCCATGTAGTCGTCCTCCAACAACCGGTTCCTCCTAATGACCCGGTCGTAATCAACCCTCATTGCCTCCAAGTTTGTTGTGGGCGACGGCTCCCGCCCTTGTCCATCACTACCAGACATTGCTTGTGGCATTTGTGGCGCATCAGCCCTCGCAAGTTCAAGGTTGGTCAAACGTGCAATCTCGGCCTTCAACCCTTGGACCTCCTCGGCGTGTGCACGTCGGACCATCTCCAATTCCCGTTCGTGGTCAGATTTGCATTTTGCCAACTCCGCCCTCAACGCCTCCACAACGTCGTTGTCGGCAACTACCAGTGGTGGGGATGGCACCGCCGATGCCATCTCCACGTCAACGGGCGAAGATGGAGGACAAACCAACCGGGAACCATGTGGCGGTGTCACGTGGACCCTTTGTCGCCGGCTAAGTGGTTCAACCGGCAACCCTATGGCAATGTTGTGCTCGTCCATGTTTGACTCGGCGGCCGGTGGAGTCCCCACAATTTGATGATCTGGTCCCGCAAGGAAATCAAAATAAGATCGGACCCTCAAAGGATTCATTGGAGTTTGCCATGCCAATGGAATCGGACGGCCAGCGTTCCGGCCTAGCACGGCACTTGGTATGACCGTAACCTGGCGTGCCTGCCTCAAGTCCGGGCTCGTGCAGGGTATGGTGGACCAGTCGATATCCACTCCCAAAATTACCTCCGCGTAGACCATTTGGCATAACCACATTAGCATATGCCCGCGATCAAATTCCCTCGGTGCACCCCACAAGAAATCCCACACCTCCTTGCACCGTTCTCCAAATATTTGATGGCTCACCTCCCTCCATATGCCATAGCGTTGTCTAGACATCCGTTCAGCATTCGCGCTAGGAATGAACATCCTCGTCAAATGGGTCCACTCTACGTACCTTCGGACCGTGCTATACAACCACATACCCTTCTCATTTTGCCAGCCGGGATTGGCGAGAATGTTCAGGTCCCGCGCCACCTCCAAATTGATTGGTTGCGGCCTGCCCCTCGGTGCATTGCCGCGTCTTCTAGCGCATGCCGACCCCGGTGTCGCTTGCGGAGTCCCCCCCGGATCCAAATCCCCGCCACGTGGAGGTTCCGGCGGCAAGTTATCTTCGTCTGCCATCGTTGCCCCTAACCCCTAGCTTTGTATGCCTACTATAAATTAAACCTAATATGGTAGCACTTCCAAAATAAGCGCCACCACCCACAATTTTTTTTCCAATCCACTAAAACCAAATTAAGGCCGTTCAAAGTTCAAACTACATAATTAGATGTAAACCACTTTCAAAATAAGTGTTCACATATAACAGTTTCCGGTATGGTTCAAAGTTCAAACTAACCGCAATGTAGACCATATGTAGGTGGGTTGCAGTACAATACAGATAGTAGGCATATATAGTATACCGTGTGTCCCGTATATGTATTACAGTACGTATGTCCACCTGTAGCCCTCCAGCTCACCTCTATCTCCAAATGGCAAGGGCTGATTAACAACCTAGGCCCAAATGGAGGGAGGTGGGAGTGAGGGAATGAGGGAAGTGGGGTCCATATATACCCCAAAGAGGCGTCCTTTCGATTAGACGCCCCCTGGACCAACCCATGGACGCCACGTGCCCATGGGTGTCTCTACGCGACTGCTCGTGAGCAGTCGCACCCCTTCGTCGACTGCTATTAGCAATCGACCATGGGGTGCGACTGCTCACGAGCAGTCGCACCCCATTCAAGTCGATTGCTGATAGCAGTCGACCATAGGGTGCGACTGCCCACCAACAGTCGTCCGCACTTTGTCGACTGCTATTAGCAGTCGACTTGGGTTGTCGACTGCAGTTGGGCAGTCGACTTGAAGGGCAAACGACTACTTGTAAGCAGTCGCATCCTTTCGTCGACTGCTATTAGCAGTCGACGAAGGGGTGCGACTGCCCACCAGCAGTCGTCCGCACTTTGTCGACTGCTATTAGCAGTCGACTTAGGTTGTCGACTGCAGTTGGGCAGTCGACTGCTAATAGCAGTCGACTTGAAGGGCAGACGACTGCTTGTAAGCAGTCGCATCCCTTCGTCGACTGCTAATAGCAGTCGAATTTCCATGTCGACTGCCCAAGAGCCGTCGACAATCCAAGTCGACTGCTAATAGCAGTCGACTATAAGGTGCGACTGCCCACCAGCAGTCGTCCGCACTTTGTCGACTGCAGTTGGGCAGTCGACAGTCCAAGTCGACTGCTAATAGCAGTCGACTTGAAGGGCAGACGACTGCTCACAAGCAGTCGCCCGCCTGTCGTCGACTGTTGACGGCAGTCGAATTTCCATGTCGACTGTCCAAGAGCCGTCGACAACCCAAGTCGACTGCTAATAGCAGTCGACTAGTTATGGTAGTCGACTGCTAATAGCAGTCGACTAGTTATGGTAGTCGACTGCTAATAGCAGTCGACTAGTTATGGTAGTCGACTGCTCTTGAGCAGTCGACATGGAAATTCGACTGCCGTCAGCAGTCGACACCCCTATACGACTGCCCTTGAGCAGTCGATTCAGTGTGTCGACTGCCTAGTAGCAGTCGTTGTAACTCGTCGACTGCCCACTAGCAGTCGACACTGTTGACGACAGTTTACCCTGTGTGACGACAGGGTAAACTGTTTTACCCCCCCTAAACGGACGTGACGTTTTCAGGTCTGCCGTCACGTCGCTGTCACAGGACGTGACGTGACGTGACGCGACGTGACGTGTAATCCTGGTCCCAACTTAACCAAGGGGGTGACGACATGCAACAGATAATTGATTTTAAATAATTAAGTTATGCCCATTTTATGTCGAACTAGGTAGGACGAGTTCAATGGTATTTCTCTTTAAAAAAAAATGAGTAACGGATGTTGGTTAAAATTGACGTGAATATGGATATGTTGGCCTTACCATGTTCAAGAGTTTGCTTGGTACATGTAACATAGCGTTAATTGCCTACCTTGCTATAGGTGGGCTTTGTTGCGACAATCTAGGGTATCTATGTGCAGAGGGGGGGGAGGCTAGCTCATTTTTATTATCTAGTTTATGTTTGTTTAGGACGAGGTATGTTAGGTGTTTGATGGCAATTTCATGGATTGATTTCATTGAGTTTTTGATTGATGGTGGAGAAATGTGTAGGCTTTCTAGTAGCTTATGCATTTTGTATGGATGTTTGTCACCAAAAATCCTTCACCCTTCGATTTCGTCCTAGCCCGAGTGGAAAAGTTTATAATGACATGTAGAGACTTCTCTCTTTGTAACCCAATATATAATTCCAATCTACCCTTGGAATATACACAACTTGATTAACACCACACTATGTAGTTTTACATTCCTTAATGTCGGGCAAGGTTATATCCTTAGCCTTTTCTAATGTCCACCCGGCCGCTTTGGCCACGCATGCCTTCAAAGATATCCCTCTTGTGAATCGAGTCCTTGCCGTCGACTCCACACTACTACATGAGTTCTCGTTTATTGATTCCGTGCTATCACATGTCATCGTGGTTGATTCCGTATTGGTACATGACACTTCGCTTGTGGATTCCATGAGCACATAGGCTTTAAATACAAGTATTAAAAAATACTTATATACTTATCCTTGCCCTTCCTTCTCTAAGTTCTTCTTGATGTAAATCTCTATCAATGTCTTCCTACTAAACTTCAGAATAGTATAACTCCCACCCAACTTATGTTCTTCAAGTGAAATTTGGTACACTTCTTAAGTACCTTATCAAAAATCTCCACACCAAATTTTGGCACAAACAGAGTTCATATGCAAAAGTTATGCATGAAATTCTAACTCTAACTACTTAGTATGAATGCTGTGATAAAGCATCCGGTCATTAAAACTCTAATAACTCCCAACTCCTACGTCCAATCAATCTAAAATTTTGACACAAGATAGATATATAAGTTCAAAAGGTAGTGTCAAATTTTGGTATCCATATCTATAACCCTCTAAGAGATACATATTTTCAAACCTTGCTGCTTTGTTCCTAGACACCCTCCCCTTCAACTTTTAATAACTCTTTCATCCCAATGACTGAAGCTCTCAAATTTTTACCACAACTCCCATACTTTATAATAAACAATCCCTCAAATTTTCATACCCATTGAACACTCTGATCATCCATAATTGACAAATCTCTCACTATAAAGTTCTGCTCAAGTTCATAACTAATAAAACACTACAAGTAATGCACCTAGTACAATCTAGTCACTCTAAATGCCACAAGTTTAAACAAGTTTGAACTCTCTCACTTCAATATGAATCTCAATGCAACAAGTTGAAGTTTACAATCAAACTCCAAATTCCTTAAACCCAATCTACTTCTAACAAGAGGTCAATCCCTCTTCAAGGCTAAATAGCCTTGGCTCTTCTCCTAAGAACTAAGCACACACATGTGCTCCTATCTTGCTTCCCACACACCCACACTTATAACCCGTGGGGTGCTTAAGGAGCACGAAGGAAAGAGAGGATGAGTGAGGGAAGAATGAGGGATTATATAGTGAGTTGAGAGGGAGAGAGGGCATGAGATAAGGATAGGGTGAGAGGATTAGAGCCTCCAATCACAACCCCTTAACCTTCTCCTTCTAAGTAGGGACTCATCCCATCCACAAGGCTCACGATAAGCCCTCGAACTCTCCTCCTACTTTGTAGGCTCTCATCTTATCTCCTAAGCCTTCCTCCCTCAATTGATCAACAAAGATCCTAATTCAAACATTTAACTAACCTTGGTTTTCTACCTACCACACTTTACCAAGGTATGTCCTCATACTACTTAAATCCACTCCACACAAGCCTAATGCTTCAAACTTAGCTTTCTTCAAGCTTCACTTTTTTAATATTTTTGTGAATAATCATAAATCAACAAAACACCACTTGTAATGTTTTACAAGTGTTAACAACACATGTGAGCATCAATTTGGGCTCACAATGTTGTAATGAATCTAAGAGAGTTGACTTTCTATTCTTGAGTTCTAATGGTGTCAATTAAGGGGATATATTTGTTACAGTTTTCTTGGATGGCTTGTTCAATGATTCTATCATGTGTGAAGGTAAATTCAACTATTTGGATAGTAAGGTCATCTGTTGGTAAGAGTAGTCCCGTTTGTTCAAAGGTTGCTCCTTTTATGAATACTATATTTGGTTGGAGTTTGGCTAGACATATGCAGTCTGCATTGCTACATGTGCATCCGAGTATCCATAGCGGGATGGTGTTGTCTCGGCGGTTGTCATTTTGGTTGCTGGCATTAATGAGTGCCATGTGTTTTCTTTGGATGCATGATTTGAGTAGTTTGGCAATTTGGTGGATGGCGGCATTATGTCTTGTGATCCTTATAGCCTTTGAAAATTTTATGGTTAAATAAGGATAGAAGGTGCAACCATGTGTGTTTGTCGTTGTTGTGGCATAATGTGCAATGGGGTTGGTGTAGATTCATGGCTAGAAGAGGTTTTCATGTGCTTTCCCATATATTGGGCAATTTTGAATAAAAAGAGTTGTGTGATTCACAAATTTGTGCGTATGTGAGCCCAATATGGTGCCCACATGTGGTTTTAACCTCAAAAGTTCATTAAAACTTGACTTTGACATTTCTTCAGTTACTCAAAATTATAACAAGAGTGAAGCTTTTGTGTTTTAATTTAAGATTAAGTTTGAAGTGTTGAGCGGGTGTTGTGTTGGGATTGGAGTTGGAGGGATTAGTGGGTTGGTTAGTTAAGGGTTAAGTCAAGATTGAGTTAGCTAGGTTAGAATTTAAGTGGAGAGTTAGTAAGAATTGTGATTTTTAGCCGGGTTAATTGTTTGGTTTAGGATACCTAGTAGGTGGTTTTAGGGTGGTTATGGCTTCCTCGGATGGATAGAGCTCGGAGATCTAGGAGCCAGGCTCTCTCCCAGCTCAGACTTACTGGCCGCGAAGGCTCTCTCGAAGACTCTCTCTCTGGACTGTGAGAAAGGCCCTTGGCCGAAGGATTCAGGCCCCTGGCCGAAGGAATCAGGCCCTTGGCCGAAGGAATCAGGCACTTGGTCGAAGGAGTTCATACACTGGCCGAAGGATTCAGGCCCCTGGTCGAAGGAATTCATACACTGGCCGAAGGATTCAGGCCCTTGGCTGAAGGAATCAGGCACTTGGCCGAAGGAGTTCATACATTGGCCGAAGGATTCAGGCCCTTGGCCGAAGGAGTTCATACACTGACCGAAGGATTCAGGCCCTTGGCCGAAGGAGTTCATACACTGGCCGAAGGATTCAGGCCCTTGGCCGAAGGAGTTCATACACTGGCCGAAGGATTCAGGCCCTTGGCCGAGGGAATCAGGCACTTGGCCGAAGGATTCAGGCCCCTGGCCGAAGGAGTTAGGCCCCTGGCCACAGTTGAGGCGGTTCTAACTAACCTTGAAGTGTGAAGGGGTGCCTTAGATAGCTAGGAATTGGGTTAATTAGTTGCCTAGCACATAAATCATGTAGGAGATTAGAGTAGGGAGAAAATGTTAGTGTGGTTGTGTGTAATAAACATCATAGGTGCATAAGTATTTTTCAATGCTAATGCCCTATGGGGTTTAATAAAAAGAGTGTGTTTTGTATTTAAATTCATTGGAGCATGAGTATGGAGTTTCCGAGGCTAAGAGTCAACTAAGACATGTGAGCCATAGACTTCCACTCGGACTACAGACGCAAAAGGGTGGAGGTTTAGGGCTTATAGCGTATGTGGTGAGTGGTGTTTTCTAGAAGTGTTTTGAAAGCGTTCAGTCAAAATTGGTTGTTAGTGAACCATTCTTAATGCATATTGAATTTTTTTGATTTAATTCAATTGTGAGTCTATTGTGTTCTTTCTTTACGAAGGATTGTAAGTTTATTATAATACATATTAAGTTGGTGATGGAAGGTTGTTTTGCTAGCCTATATGGTATGGTATGGACTATGTGCATGCGTGGTGTGGGGGTGATGAGAGTTTTTTATGTGCCGCCATTTGCTCGTTTGTCCACTATGTCATTACCTTTGATACTTGTGTGGGCTCGGATTTTCTAGATTGTGATTTTATAATTGAACCAATGTGATGGATGTACTATAGAGGCTATGAGAAGTTTTTCAGGTGGTTATGTTGGAAGTAGGGGTGTCAAATATGGTTGTTATGAGGTAGACTCCTGCTTAAATTATTTGTAGATATGTGAATATTGTGGGTGACAATTTGTGTGTTAACGAGGGCTGGCCATATGGCATAGAGGTTCCCATTCCCTTTCACATCAAGGGTGATGACTGAGACATGTGTACATGTGCCCCTTGCTTGGTCATATATGGGGGTATGTTGGGAGTTGAACTCTTGTGGAATTGGAGGGGTTTGGGGAGTGGATAGTATTGGAAATGGGTATGTTCTTTTTTTTGGGGGGGGGGTTGTTGTCTATTTATCGAGGCATTGGTTTTACAAGGTTCTATTGTGATTGTTGGGTTGAATGTAGGTATGCCAAGGTTGTGGGTGTCATTGATTGTTTTTTGTAGTTGTGGTGTGAAGGTGTAGTTGATGGATGGGTTGTCTTCGTTGTGGATGCATGCGTTGGTGCTTAGTGAGGTTTCGAGTTGGCTATAATATGCAAGCATTGTTGGGTGGACAAATACATGAAGGCGTTGGGTGGGATGGTAGCTAATACATGTATGCCTGGGTGGGCTATGAGGTCGAGTTTTTTGGGGGTCCAATCTTTATGGTTTAAAATCATAATGGTGATGTTTAGGGGATTATCTTTGGTAGCTATTCATGCTTAGTGTATAGGTTTTGTTATAATTTCGTGGTCAGTGGGTGTTCATATTGTGCTCCATTCCATTGTGATATTAGTGGCTTCTCATGTGAGCCAAAGATGATATCTTTGCCATTTGGGAGTTGTATTTGTTGAGCAACATTGGGCATGTTAAGGGCAAGGAGAAGTATGAGTGTGTAAGTTTGAAGGAGCTTATAATGGCAGGGTGTAGGCTTTGGTGTTGATCTTATAGGTAGCATGCTTTTGGGTTTTTTTTCTTTTTCTTTTTTCTTTTTTCTTGGTAAAACGGTGGCATATATGTTGAGTAGCCATATTAGTTGAGCTAGTGGAGAAATCTTGTGGGGCTGGGTTTAATGCTCAATTTGGATTATGGGATGTGAGGCTTGTATGTCATTATCTGGGTTGCATTCTTGTATGATAAGGGTTGGTAGTGGAGCTTTGATTGGTGGTTGCATGAACCGTGTGTCCATGGTTTGTGAGATATTGAAATTGTTGGGGTATCATTAGATTTGTTTGAAATTTCTTTTGAATTAGAAGGGCACAACACATGACTTGCACACAACACAAAACACACAACACACAACCAAGATAGGGATAGTCAAGACTTACAAATTTACTTTGTGGAGGAGTGGCCCAAGGGCTAGTTGATTGCAACCGATCACTCAAGCAAAACATCAAGCATTGAGGCTTTAAAGTAACACCTTCCCTTTGGTGACACCTATTTTCAATCCTTAAGCCGTCAACAAGTGCAACGGTGCCATCCATTATGTCATTGTTAAAAGTGATTAATCATATGCGGCATTAAGTATAAAATAGCATCACTTTGCCCATTCCTAATAGTGGTGTAAAAAGGATGCAGAAATGCTTTTAGAAGAGCCCAAACTTTGGCCAATCACAATGGCTAATCGGGGATTTATCCACTCAACAAGGCAGTGTAAGAAGTGATCCACAAAGGGGGACAACACCTTCATTTAATAGAAGATCCTCACCTTCCGACAAGGCTGATTTTGTGGTGATTCTCACTTAGCAATCCAACATCAATAGACCCCCCCTCCCCCTAGTTGGCAATAAAAGGCTCTTTCCTTAAGATGACTTTGATCATTTATGTAGGTTGCATATGGATTTATTATTTTTTGATTTTTTTGGCAAACTTTGTATAAGTTTGCTAAATCCATGTTTTAATTTCGGAAAATTTCCAAGCTAATTAACCTTCTTTAAATAGAAAAGTTCTTAAAGTGTCACTTCAAGGCCTCAATACCTTATGGCATCAAAGCCTTGCCAAGCTCGTTCCCTTCTACCTATTTAGATTCATGGAACAAATATATAAGAATCGGGTTCTCATTTGAAAATTTGAGGATACCTACAATACAAGCATACGAGTCCTCAGCAATCATCGTGCGTCACTAGAAGCAATATGCAAATCTAATATAGTGACAAATTTGCAGATTTTCCAATGACATAGGATAAATTTCCAGTGACATAGGTTAATTATCCCCGAGACTCGTATTCTTGTAGAGCATGCTAGTTGTTATTGGTCCTCAACCCATGTATGTCTTAAGATGTAAAACCTTCACACATTCTCAAACCTGGTATAGCTCACCATTGCAAAAAAATTACTTACATGGATTTTGATGCTTGTCTTCAATTCTTGCTCCCTGAGATCACTCTTATGAAAGCTTAAAATTTGTTATAACATGAAAGGACTTTTTTCTATACAATAAATTGATGGCTCGAGGGAGGGGTTACATATTAAGGTAGACATGCCTAATTATAACGAACCAATCATTTGAACACTTATATTTGAATGATATGTGATTAGATGTGGTTCTAAGAACAAACACCAAATACACACTTGTGTTTAAAAGAGATTGTATTACATGTTAACCATTCTAGGCTCAGTGGTCAACATGATTGGGGGGACTAATATGACCACTTAATGAGCATGAGAGTCTCCACTTTGACAATGAATAAAATATTCATATGAGCTTCAAAGAATGTGAGGTAAATGCTTACGGGCATGATTGGATTTGCTAATCAACTTGCACTACTATTTGCGTGTTTCATATCCTACGAGAAGTATCGACATCCAAAGGACACACGTCTACCTTAACTTATATCCCCAATCTTCACTTGACTCGGATCGGAGGCAGTGACTTGGTCTCCCCATTGTGGAAGGATATAATTCATTAAAGTTTCATCTGCCTAATGCCTGATGCTTAACGACAAAGTTAATCACTACTTAATTAAGAGCTACTTTAGGGCCTTGTGCACACTTAACCTAAACACTTTCACACGCACTTAGCACGGTGACCTAGGAAGCACACGATGCCAAACTAATTGTGACTCTTCACATCAGATCCTGTAAGTTAATTTACACACCCGTGGCCAGCCGCCTTTAACAGCTCTTTTATCCCCCGAACCAGTGTTCAAGATTGAAGTCTTCAATGCCCTTCAAATGCGATTTGGCCCTTCAAAATATGCCCCTCTCAAAACAACCCTTCAAAACGCAACCCCAAATTGAAAATGAAGACGTCACTTGAAGTCCTCAATATAATTTGCCTGTCACAAGAACCAACAAGCATAGGGCATTATCACTACAAGACGTAGAGTTAGATGGTTGATTCTTAATTCTTCACATTGTATTGGAAACATGTACCATATAATTTATGCACAAGTTTAATATGAGTTTTGTATTTCATTTCTATATTCTTGAATTGACGTCTTGGATTTGAACCAACCCTTCAAAATGAAATTCATATGAGGGCTTCAATCTTGAACACTGCATGAACCAATGCCCGGGAAGTTTTTGGGCATAGTCGGTCAAGATCCTAGTGATACTTTATCCAACCAGTTACATGTTGACATCTTCCAATTTTGCTTTATTCATTTGAGGCATATTATGTAGATTCCTCTAAAATGATCGGTAATTCTCCTGAAGTCTTGAACTTCAACCGGTTATTTCTCAAACTCAACTACACTGTTTCTTGCATTTAGTGTTGTCAACAGTAATTACGAACCACAACACTAAATGCCAGTGATGCCCTTAATGTTTACATCTCCACAATTAGTGTTATAATATTCTTTATGTTTTGTGTTTTGTTGCCGCATGGTTGCACCACCACCATCTCTACCACCACTACTTGAACACTATTTGTCAAGTGTTTGGTAGATAGTGTTGCAGGTAAATGAATAGTAACAACATTAAATGCCACACAACACTAAATGCAAAAAACAGTGTAGTTCATTTGTAACTAACCGCCGGTTCTTCCCGAGCAGTCCCCCTAACATAGTTTCCATCACTAGTCTTGAATGCACGACCATTTGGTTCACTAGAGAGTCTCAATAATAAAGAACAAGTGGGAGTGGATCTTGATGTTCCCTCCAAGGAACATCATGGGGAACATCAAAATCCACTTCCACCTTGCTCTTTATCATTATATAAAAGTGTGAAATTTCCATCATCTCCCTTAAGAAACTATGTGGATAACATAGTTGAAATACATTTTGGGAAGAAAAAGATGCAAGTTAGAATCCCGCCACCTGCACTCGTAAATTTTTTACGTTAAAATATAATTTTCACACAAATGTTCTATTTTAAAGCATCCTAGGATTTTTTTTAAACAATCAAGTCTCTTGAGTTTTTGCTCAACTCTAAAACACAAAAAACATTGGAGCATTAAAAACTTTGAATGTGTAATTATTGGTAGAATGTGAACATTTACCCGTATGTGGTCCCTCAGGTGATATCATGCTTTGCCATTTCTACATGGCCATAATTAGCTCATGCATTCAAGATTAGTGACGGAAACTATGTTGGGGCTTTTATCCTCATCGGCACAACTGAGTCCACATCCTCAAATGTGTGAAGGCACCTAAAGGTAAGGTAAAAAGTCCTAAAACCGTCACTTTATGTGCTGAGAGTATACACTATCATAACATTGATGACGTTTCTACATTGATATTCGCAATCGAGTTGCCTTTGCGAAATAGGTTACTTCTTTATCCATGAAAATAATATGGTTAAAAAATGAATCACAAAAACTTATGACTTTGTTTATCAATCCATAGGGGAAGCATAATATAAACACATATTTCATGTATTTTGTTGCCGTGGTGATGAATAGTGTGGAATTTTGATAAATTAGAGTGGGGCAACCTAATTGCACATATCAAGATAGCTACCCTCATTTTTTGGGGTTTGTTCTTGACAAAAATCTTGGCCATGTACCACTCAAATATAGGCATCTGTTTAAGAGGAGTGTTCACATGAAACCCACGTATCTTACTTGTCATAATCTTCATGTCAACATATGGAGCTCAATTCCATGCATGAGCACTTGAAATAAGGTGTTTGTGGTCCGTCTTGCTCATCGGACATCTAGACTAAAGTGGTAAATGACATGGCTTGTACATTCCAACCTTTATGGTATCATGCATGTGGCAATCAAAGTGCACGTGATATTAAGTAGGTTTGTAGTGTTAACATGGATGCATGATAACAAAGAATTTAGTGTAATGTGTGACATCATCAAGCAATGCCAAAATTGATGACTCCATACATGTGACACAGATAATCTCCCAAAGTTGCACACATATGCAAAGCTCAAACTTTCTAGGATATGTTTGCTCATGATTTGATAACAATACATACAAAATGGCGAGAATAACTTGTACAAGTACTCAAAAAAATCCTGCATATATAACATGCAAATGGTCACGATCAACCATGCAACATAAAACTCTTGATATCATACTTCCTAATGGCAGTTTATGGGCAACGCACATTCTAGACAATTTATCACAAATGCACTCCACTTATAACAACTCAACACAAGAAAAAAATTATGAACCTTCACCTATGATGAAATCCAATAATTTCCTAACACCAACATGCGCTTCCACCAAGTGCACAACCTTGCATTCCATGTGATTCTTGTATGTTGATAACTAGATATAAGTAGCTAGTATGAATATAATATTTTCCAAGAAGGATTGCACTTACAACTTGATAATTTGATTGGTTTAGGGAAGGAAAACCCGGGTATGTTAGAGCTATTTTGATTAAGATAGTACCAGTTGGAGGGGCTAATATTTGCTATAATTGTTGTCTTGGAGTTCCCTCCAAGTGAGTCTTTGCAGACCCACATGTGTTTAGGTACAACTCAATGTCATAAGCTTACTGTTTGATTTGCACATACCCACAATGCACAATTACTATATCACCGACACCACAACTTTGGCTTGATCAGGTTGCTTGCTTTGCCTTTTTAACCTAAAGCAACAAAATACATAAAGAAGAAAGGTGAGATTTGAATCACGGTGAGGCACCCATGCCACGGTTGGACTTAGAATCACTAGGATCTTGACCTAATCAACCCCACAGTTGCTAAGTCCAATATATGCAATCGCATGTTCGCAATGTGAAACAAGATGCATAAATGGTTGCAAGATACCAAAACCTTCTTAGTGAGCTAAAACCCACAACCCACAATCACCAAATCCTTGGAATATCGAAAGAGATTCAACATAACCTAAGCACACCTAAAACTTGTGTCAGAGTCCAAATTACCCCAAATTGTTGGGAATTCGTGTTCCCTCAATGCCCTAAAGAGTTTTGACCAAAAGAACCTCTATTTTTGGCATTGTTGACATGAAATTCAACAAGAATGTAATGCAAGAGGGTTCATATAAATCGATCCAAATTATTAACCGACAATTGTATTGCAAGCTCCCCACCAACCCTAATCAACTCCACGCACATACAATCGACGCTTCAAAACAAAACAAAACAAACAAACAAACAAACAAACAAACAAACAAACAAAACCTAAAACAATTATGAGAACGATGTAACTTGCTTCAATCATCTTCTCATTCTCAAGAGCTTGGAATTTGAGACCCCCGGCTCATTCAAAACAACACATCTTGAGTTCATAACCTTTCTACCCATTCAAATTGCATTGAACTTGAAATTGGGCAAGTTTTGCAAGTTTAAGTCATCTTACCATTGCATATGCAATACTTATGTTGGGCATTGGCCCTCCTTCTCCCAAGCAAAAGCTTTGAATTTCAAGAAGGTGCCACAAATTTTGTTGATGCTCCTCATGGGCTAAGTGAAATCACTTGTAAGTGATATTGAGCCCAAAGTGATAGCAAATGATTCAAATTTTAGCCAACCCATAAATGAAGATTAAAGAATGAAATTTGTACCGGATCATGCAAACTCACACAGTGGCACAGTCTACAAGATTCGGCATTGAAGTTGGCGCATCCTTCTAGCTCAAGTTTTGGACTCGACAACTGTGGGGTTGATTAGGTCAATGATTTTAAGCTTTTTAATTAGAAGCTCTGCAACATTTGAACATCAATCGGAAATTGGGTGTCAAAAACATATGTGCCTCCAAGAACCCTGATCCCTAAAGCATATGTGTTTAAGAGGTCTTGTGTGTCTCTGAAGCATTTGGAGCCCTGAAGCCTCATAGAGTGGATCACCAAAGTTCAAGATCCTCACCCCCCACAAATTACTCAAACTTTGCATAAGTCCTAGATAGCAATCAAACCATGTAGTCGTTGATTATCAACTCACAAATCAAGTTCCCTTCTTCCCTTTTAATTTATTTATTTGTTTTTCTCCACTTTATAGACTAAGGAAAGGGCAATATAAACCATTAACTCACAACATAAGAAAAGAAAAACTTCAAGCCTTCTCAAAGTCTTTAATTTGTGCTTCCTACATGCCCCCTAAACCCTAAACACTGAACCCTAACCTACTCAAATCCTCAACCATGAGGGTGCTTCCTTGGTGATATATGAGAGGGAAATGTGACAACAATGAGGGAGATTTGAACTTAGCACATCCGTTCCCTAGGGTTTGGGGATATAAGAGAGGGAGTGACTTACGGAGGCTAGGACGTAGTTAAAGAATGGACTCCAAGACGACACATGTCTACACAACCACAAGTCAATTAACTCGACCTCAGATGAGCATCATTTCTTGAGTTCCACTCGGGCTGCGCTGGCTCGCCCAGGTTGGTTGTATTTTGGGTTCCCTTTGCAATTGATTTTCTCAATTTGTGCCAAAAAAAAACACAAGTCAATTAACTCTAATAATTAGATAGACGAGTCTTAAATGGTTGTTGTTTCTATCTAAGCCACTTCTCTTAGGATACGCAGTGCACAATAAGTACAAGATGGTTAGCAAATCCAAATTGGGGCCATAACCACTTTCCTCATGATTTTTGGAGCTCATATGAATATCTTATTCATTATCAATGTTAAAATCATTGTGCTCATTGAATACTATATATATATATACACCCCTAAAATAAATAAATAATAATAATGTCGACTAGTAAAAACCTAGAATGGTTATCACATTTTGAGCTCGCACTCCAATTTCTTTTGAACACATGTCCTTTGCAGTATCCGTTCTCGAAGCCACATCAATCCACATACCAATCAAATATACGGTAGGTGTCCTAATAAGAAGAGTGTAACTGAATAAGGGCTGTCTACCTTCCGATCATGTCCTGGTTCATTAGTTGGAAATTATTCAACCACAAGTGTGTCTGACACTCATCGAGGTTCTCCGACAACTTACACCCCAAAAAAAAACATCGTACAAAACACTGATCGATAGTAAAGTACCCCAAGCGCTGCCTCATTTCACCTCTCAAGAGCCCTTCCCAGTGAGTGATGCTTCTTCGCCCCTTTTCCTCGCTCTCTTTTTCTTCCCTCCTCCTGCTGCTGCCTAAACTACTTATTATACACTTCCAAACGGTATGCGACAACATTCACTCCCACAAGCCAATTGGAGTTACTACATCTTCTGCACAATCAACCCGAATTCCGAGGCCTGCGTTGGCGAGGCAGGGGAAAAGCATGTCGCTCATGATCTGAGACGGGGCTCTGGACTCCGTATACTTAAGTTTACATGAGATGACCCCAAGTACAAAGTAGTAGTGCTGTGCAAAAGGTCCGGACATCGGAGCATTTAGGGTTACTATCTTACGCCTAACGTAGACAGCCCTTATTCAGTTCCTTCTGTTGTTAACTGGGCACCCATGTTTGAGAGGTATGTAGTTGGTGTGGCTATAAAAACAGAGACCAAAACGACACGTGTTTTAAAGATACTGGATCGAGTGCTCAAAATATGGTAACCATTTTAGGTTTACTAATCATCATAATTGGGGTGGGGATGGGGGTTTATAGGACCATTTCATGATCAAGTAAATCTTCACTTTGATAATTAGTTATTTGTATGAGCTTTGAAAATTCTGAGAAAAGTGGCTACGGCCTCAATATGGATTTGCTATGTATCTGGTATGAATCATGTGTGATTCTCCTAGGAGAGGCTGGAAAAAAGTAGCACTTTAAGATTCATCTACCTTATAGTTGTCTTTTTAAGAATTTGAGCACAATTTCAACAATTCTATCACCTTTTCAGATTGATATTATATGGCATGCAATAGAGTTATCTTTTGGTTGGGAGTTTGTTGGTTATTTTGCACACAACACTTTCCATGTTTGGAGTGGTTTGGAGGTTTGAACAAAGAACATTCTATAGATTTGGTTCATTTAGGGCCAACCTCATTTTGGCATGCCAAGCAATGCTAAAATGAGTTTGGCCCTCAATGAATCAATAGGTTGCTCTTCATTCAAGTTCAAATACTACCTCCAAGTATGCACTACAAGGTGAAAATAAAATATTGATTTTGTATGCAAACCACCCAATGGAGATCATAAGGGACCAACTCCCCAACAAAAAGTTCCATGGAGTTAAAGGATTACTCTAATAAACAATATTTTGTCAAAGTATTGCATTATGCTCTCAAACCTACCATCAAGGATCTTCCAGTTTAGAATCAAACCCCAAGTTTTGTTCTATTCTTGCATATACAATTGTAAAAGTTGCATGTAAAGTGAGTGCACCTATGATGAATTGTAACCTATGACGGATTCTAACGTATTGGTACATATTCAAGTCTAAAATGTGCTTATCCAAAAGAAAACCATTTAGGTCATCTATGATTTTCACTACAAGAATTCAACATGTATGTTCATTGGGACTTCAAAAATAGTGAGCTAAACTCCCATGTTCCTCATTTGGCTTTGCCAATGTGCTCATGTTATTAAACCTCTACATATGCTGAAATCCAAAAAGTGCCCATAATAGGTGCACTCACCTTATACATGATCAACAAGGAGTCACATTTCATTTCACAGAATTGACTTGGGGAAACGTTGGTATTTTCAGCAAAATGCATGAGTATTGAGATCCAAAGTAGTGAAGTGAGAAAGGCCATGCACAAATCTCTGCACTTGCTCAAAGTTTCGTCAGAATGGCTTTACGGTTTGGAATGAGGTTTGAATTGTATGGAATAAGACAAGCACAAAATCACAAAGTCAAAAGCTATCACTTTGACAACAATTTTATGGATTCAGAATGTTTGCGGAAAAATCCATAACTGATTCCAGTGACCTATTCCAATCACCTTATGTCGACTCATGCTTAGATAAACTGAATCCAGTTACCTATTCCAGTCACCTTATGTCTGACTCATGCTTAGATAAACTGATTCCAGTTACCTATTCCAATCACCTTATGTCAATTCGTGCTTAGATACAAGACAACAAATTGTGAACATGGGGATTTGGTGTGACTTTACAAGAAAAGATATCAAAGACCCAATTGTTGAAAAATCATTCAGTTACGTACAGTCATAACCTGAAATTTGCAAACGGGCATATGTTGCAGTGAATCAGGGGGTGTTTCCATATATACACAGAGTGTGTGCCAGGGCACACCATAGCCAGCACCATCACCAAACCCTAGATTCTCTAGACACCTCAGGTACAAAACTTTATAGAAATTTCAATGAGTTTTTAAGTTTTTGAATTTGTTATGAAATCCTCTGCTTCTCTGCAAACATAAGATCTGCTTCTAAAATGTCCTGTTTCTACTTTGCAATCTCCATTCGCCAGAAACAACCCTCAAAAATATTTTGTGCATGCCAAACTAGTACTTCAAGCAACCTAAATAACATTGCAACAGTTGGAAAAACATGTATCAACAGTCAGCGTGCTCGAACAAGTGGCACTGAGGATGGAAAGACAAAATATGAATTTGTGAGACACTCAAAGTTCAAAGAGGTTTGTCATATTACAGAACAGTTTGTCCAAAACCTAAACAGGAGAATGAGTAGCTTGAAAGCAAAGAGATTATTGTATTCAGGAACAACACAAAGCTAGAGACTTAACCAAAACATTATTTGACAAGAGCCATGCAATCCCAGAATTCATTTATTAACCACTTATTGGCAGTCCAACAAAAACACATATTTGAAAGAAACTCCAACCACCAGTCAGCGCTGGCTACCTAGTGTGTATCCGCACCATCTCAAATATTGAATAATTAAACCAATGTGGGTCGCCCTAAGTTAGAACATGTCTTGAATTATTATGCATAACTACTGTGGCTTATGTCTCACCTAAAAGAAAGCACGCAAACTCATTCGATAGGTAGATGTAAAAGCTGCCTTACTCGAGGACACAAACATGAATGAAGAGCCTCTTTGACCACGGGCTTCTACTCCTTATACAATCTCCTTAGTTGTTCAAGGGTTTAACCTGGGCACTCTTGTAATGGATCCCTCATGAATGGATCTGTGAATTCAGATCCCAATTGTTTCGTTACCTTATCTAAAATAATTGTGGAAGTGCCCATCCCACTCACAACACACACTACCAGCATACGAGTCCCAAGGTACACATTCTATGCAACTAAACAATTTCCAAATTTTATCATGGCAGTTTCCACATCCATTACCTAATTCATTATAACCCAGACATTCTAATCAGGTTCCTGCAACAGTCTAGGCAACCATTCTAACTGAAGCTCCCATATTTTTGACTGCATGGATGTCTTCATTGAAGAGAGGGAATTATCACATATGAACGTACCTCTCATTCATCCAACATAAAAGCCCAGAAATAGTATGCAGCCCAAAGGTTGTTAATTTTAGTTTATTTGACACCTTCAATTAGCTTCAATAATCAGCTTCAATGAAGCGTATAAGTCCAATTTTTTTCATTTTATGAAATAATATAATCTCCTTCAAAGCCACCTAGGTAGGAAGGTTAAATGTATTTTCAAACTGTACCTTCTTTTGATTGTACAGAGAGCAAACTCTCCTGACATCCATTACCCTAGTTCATAATAACTTAAATGTTCCAATCACATTGGCATTCTTATCAAGTTACTGCAAACGGTGTAGGCAACCATTCTGGCTGAAGTTCACAATTTTTTCTACTGCCTAGACATCCTCCTGGGGTAATAAAAACAGGGGACCTTCAACAAATGTGTCTAAACATAGGCTTAACATAGCCAACATCGGATGCCTGAATTCAGATGTTGGAGGTCTCACATGCAGCATAACCAGTCCAAGGTTATAACCATTGGATTGTCATTCAAACAATTAGGGCAAGATGACATGCCTGTATAGGTGTCCTCAATTGCAAGCATTGTAAACACTCTCTTAGCATTGCATTGTATTGCATTTACATCTGCAGGAGCTTTGGTACTTCGCACATTGCACTTTAGGACCAACTTGGAAGGCATGGGAGTGGCATTCACGGAAGATGTAGTCTCTGCCATGCATGCAAGTAAGAGTGACCACAACCATAGAAGCAGACCACGAAGTATCAGACCACGTCCCACATTGCTCGAGGTTAGCATCAACACTGGGAAAAACAAAATTTGTTATGAAAAGCAGTAAATTGATTGGCAACATTTGCCAAACAGCTCTGTGCTTCTGCAGATTCTTAAATAGCATCCACATCATCAAGTAGCCTACGAGTCCATACCTAATTTGACGTCCAAATGAGCGGCAATGCGGCACCCTGCCAGATATGTGATGATTGAGGAGCACGAGTATAAAAACCCATAAGGTTTAGATCACATAAAATGAGAGTAAACTATTGCTCTGGGTATAATCCTGGTCACCCAGAGCAATAGTTTAAGGAGCACCTTAGGGTTGTGGAGACTGGAGGGTTGTAGAGAAAGCAATGATAATTGTAAAACTACAGGGGCAGGAAAGTGTTATGATGAAACTGAACACAAACATGTTTATTATCAAATCATATCACTTGCTATTCTTGTTTTTAAACGATAGGTGAATTTAAACAGAGAGACTTGAAGGACCTCTGGGTGAAGGATCTTGTCGGAATCGCCAAGCAACTCGGGATCCCAACCATTACCACCCTGCGGTTATACGTCAACAAACACGACAAATGCATTGGTACTTCTGGTCTATTCAGCTTCCCTAAAGATGACATATCCAGAAACCCTAGTTGTGGTTATGCTGCTTGATGAAAGCTTCTACTCCTATGTGAAATCTTGGATACATGCCATGACAAATCTCTAAATTCCAAAGATTGAATTGCACCCCTAACATGATAGCCTTCCTGAAGAGATGCTAATAACATTGACTTCATGATGTTCTCTAATGGCTTGCATCATTTATATACTGATGGTCAGGATCGGGTAGCCTGGTAGTGGCCATCAAATAGCCCCAAAGCAGATAATGAAAACCTAGGTTTCCTCTTCATAGAAAGGTGAACTTACAGTGACTTCTTCCTAAATTTCCTCTGAAGTGAGGATGGCTTTTCAGGAGATTAATAGTAGACTTACAAGACTGCTGGTGTTGCTTCTGAGCAGTCACCGAGCGTTTCACTTTGTTGGACAAAAGAACATCAGACATTTGTTTGTATTTCTCCAAGTAAGCTCTCAGCCTTGTATTCTTCACCACCACAAACATGTCAGAAGAAAAACCCAACATATGGACACATTCATATGTGTCACAATCAAATAAATCTCTTCACTTCCTTCTTTTGAATATTCAGAAGACATGCAAAGGATCAAAATTTCTCTACTTATCCTATTAGGATATTGCCTTCAGGGTGCCTCTTCATAACAAACATCTAAACTCATATATCAACATTGGTTCAATCACATCAAACTACAGCAGTGAATCGATGCCTACTGAACATAGAATTGCAGTTTTTAAGTTTGTTTCTATAACTCATCACTGGAAGACCTTAAAAGGTTAAATCAATGTTGAATGAATCATTGCCCCGGATTTTGAGGGCATGTACCATTAACATTAAACGCTGGTCACTTAAGTTTTGAGAAGTTCTGCATGTCACATGGATATATACAGTTATTGAAATCAAAGATAATTACATACTTTCATAGCAATATAATGTAGGCACACTCAAAAAATTCAATGTGACCATGGTGATGCATGCATTAGGGCCCTAGCACATGCTGTACAGGGATGGCTGCAGCAGCTGGAGCTGGGGCTGTGCCTCTGGAATCGCGACATCAAACTTCTCTCAGAAGCTCTTTGTAATCAGAGTGCTAACTTACCCTTCCTCCCTCTCCAATAAGAACTGGATATCCAACCTATCATTAGTACACTAACATCTGATTTAGTGTGGCCCATACTATTCATCATCGATGCACATTAATTATCTTGCAATCACTGGGTGACATTTAGAGAAGGTGTTACATGACACACAACGAAGACCACTCTCATTAAAATAACACATCAATTTTGATGCTACACTGTGTCAGATATGATATTTAGTGTAGTTGGCAGGTGTTCAGGTCTAGCACCCCATGATGATGAAAGCAAGTTATGACAGGTGTTTTACCTTAAAAGGTTCCCAATTGCACAGCAGTAAAAAACCCCTCTCTTCTGCTGCAATGGCAGGTTCTACGAGAACATTGCGGAGATTATCATTTTCCAACTGTGGCCTTGGAGACACCAAGTTTCAGATTCTGGTAAGACCCACCAGCACACGTAATATATGTATACAGATAGACTGATGCAGCTGTACAAGGATTATCATATAGTTTCTTCTTACCAGAGATGTGATCCACATGTGTACTGTGGTTTGGCAAACACTTTTCCGCACAACTTGGAATCCCAACCCTGCAATTATATGTCAACGAACACAACAAATGCATTTGTTGTGTTCTATTCATCTTGCCTAAAAGTGACAGATCCAGAAACCCTAGTGGAGAAACTGGTCTACAATGAACCTTGAAAGCTGGGGTTAAGCTGCTCAATGAAAACTTCTACTCCTACTTGAAATCTTGAATAAACACCATGACAAACCTCGATCCAAAAATGTCAAAAATGGAATTGTACAAGGGTTTGTCCATCCCTAACATGATAACCTTCATAAAGAGATAATAACAACACAATGTTGTCTAATGGCTGGCACCAGTTATATACTGATAAGTCGAGAATATTTGATAGCCTCATAGGGGCCATCAAAATAGCCTCGAAACAGATAGTAAAACATGGGTTTCCTCTTCACATCAAGCTCTGCCAGCTCACAGTAACACATGGTACTCCTTATCCAAGCCATTGCCTACTCCAGCCCCAAAACATGATTCTACTTGCATATCTCAGGGAAACCTAGATCCCTTCTGAGACATCTGACCTTGTTAACACTGAAGCAATGGCAAGCGATGCAGGCCCGGAGCCTCCGAATGTGTGTTACTTTACGCATCTTGAACTTGTCTGGGTGTGGGCTGACAGACCTGAGTGTGCCTTCAATTGTCAATATCATCAAGGTTAGTATTTTAAATTTTGTCAACATACAGAATGTAATCCACGTACAGATCCTGATTCTTGACGATGGAGTGGACTCCTGATATTCTCAGTGCAATCATTGTCCTGGGACGGCATTGACATGAAAGACACTAGAATACAAGTAAGCAATGATTCCATCAGTGCATGGAAACCTGCAGGGAGAGTTGAAAGTTGCAGACACTCGATCAGGGCCGAAGCAAACCCCGGACCAATTGACTGCTACACAAACCTTGGTATGCCAAATGAAGCTGGAAAGGGCACAGAAACTTTGTCAAGAATGGAGTGCGAAACAGTTCCCACTGAAGGGGAAGTGGCCCTTGCCGCCCCCCATCGAGGTTTGCTAAATCACCTTAATATTCTTGCCAAAGAAGAGTCCAGCCCCTTAAAAGCCTCCTCAGAAATGTAACAGAGAAATCAAATGGCCTTGAGAAAGAACTGTTAAACCGTTAACATAGAGAGGTAGAAATCCTCAAAAACCTGAAACCCTAAAGTGTATTGAAAAACCCTAACTCAGTTACATGGTTACCACAGGTGCAGAGTCCAAACAGTGATGATGAATCATGCATCTTTATTATAGAGAGCTTGTAAGAGTGAAGGGTCTAGCATTACAACATTACCCATCTTTCACAACATTTGGAAGTCCTAAGACGAACCCTTCTTGAGGAGCTCCTGTGTTGAGAATCTTCAGTTGTCAAAATCCAACAATTCCAGGTAGTTTGGGAATATGCCTCCCTAATATGATTTTTCCCAATGTCCCAGAGGGTTAAGGGATCACTCATGAAACCGCAATTCCCCATGAAAAGCTTTGATTTCATATAAATAATTCCATGTACAAACTTGGAAATCTCCACTTGCACCAGGGGAACCCACATTTAGCAATCCAACTTAGAAGGGATCATATTTATGCTCGACAACTTCCAAGCCAAGAGCCAAAATGGAGACCTATGCGTTAAGTGTACATTTCAGGTGAGCTTGTGATACCATTGAATCACTGGCATGACTGCAGATGAGCATGAGCAGAAAGGAAGAAACAGTCTGGCAGGCGACTCTGCGACAACCAATTATCAATCCTTATTCCTATTCTCCAGTCAAGCAAGTTGTCGCAGGGACCCTGGGCCTTACCGCTCTTGATCTGTCATACAACCACCTATCTGACAATCTTGCTGACGAGCTCTGTCCAATTCTGCAGGGAGGGCCTCCACTCACAGGTACATGTTTAATCAGATGCTAAATAAAGAAATCATGCAAACAGTATGAACAAGATAGTAAGGTAAGTGGGTCTAAAAAGGGGCACTTCTCCAAGGATATTTAACATGCAATTAGGACAAGGTAATTAGCAAATCCAGGCCATAGCCATTTCCTTCATGATTTTCAGAGCTCATATGAATATTTTATACAGTATCAAAGTAAATATTCCTTTCTTGAATAATCGTATAGGTTCCCCCCCATTTATGTTGACTATTGAAACTAGAATAGCTAACAAATTTTGAGCACGTAGTCTATCTCTGTTAAACACACATTTTTTTGGTGTCTGTTCTTCAAATCCATGCCTAACCACACATCAATCATAGATAGGTGTTTGATTAAAAAAAGTAACCGTATTAGGCTCACTTACTTTAGATACTGGAAGGACTCCACACCCATTGCAGACTAGGATTGACTCTAATGCCTGCCACAAACAGGTGACTCTAATGCCTCCCAGAAATGGTAACAAACCACGTAATAATTTGGAGTGCAGGACAACCTAAACCTTCTGTGTGGACCTCATAGGTTGGTTTCATGTTCTTTTGACTGCACTTGATGATGATTCTCAAATGAAACTACCAATAGAACATAACCCCTTCATATTAACTGCCATTCAACTTGGGTGAAGCTTTGAATTTGCAGGGCAACCACTTGACACAAGAGGGAGCAGATTTATTCAAATCTGTCATGAATGAAATGAAAGCTTTGCAACTGGTCGACTTGCGTGACAACAGGGGGCAAGCTCCAGGCATAGAAACCTCAGTCACCAGCTTCCCCAAACGACCTTTCTTTACAAAGAATCAGTCTGCATCTGATGATGTTCTCCCAACATACAAACCCAGTCGATACAGGACAAATTTTCTTGCACAGCCAAAGTTTGACTACCAAAAACCACAGATAACCAAAACAACATACCATAGCATCACCCCAAGGGCAGCGATGGCTGCCATCCTCAAGCTACCATTGAGGCCCAAATCTGCTTCTGAACGCACTCAAAAACTTCTGTCTGAGGATCAGAGGGTGCACAGGTCCACGAATGGCATTAGTTCCATAAATTCCTTACCGACACCCATGACTGCCCAAGAAAGTATCCAAAAATCTATATCCAGAAAGCAAAGAGCACCCAAGAGCATGCAAAGTTGTACCTCCAAGAACAAGATGAAAACCTCCTTGATTCAAACTCACAAAACAAAAACTACCCCAGAAAGGAATGAATCAGAGTCTAGTGACAAACAGCCAGAAGTCAATGCATGCGCACAGACTTGTGATTTAAAGACATCTCTAAGACCAAAACGTACTGCACCCTCTGAACAACATGCAAACCAGGAGGAAGACGCTACTCTAACCAGTGTCTCTGAAAGTCACTCTTACCCTTTGCAAGCATTCAGCACAAATTTGGACAAAAGGAAAAGTGACGCTTCTACCTTAGAAGGTTCTACACACCTGCCGCAAACAACACATAAGAAAATGAGCAAGAAAAGATCCCGGTTGAACTGCTGTCCTCCACGGCAGGCTCCATTTAGGAAGATGACTTCGTTAGTGCGCCTTCTTGATAGCAGAAATGCACAGGCTATAGTGTCAGAGCACCAAAGAAGGAGAAGGATAAGAGCAAGGATGTTGAATCAATTTGACAATCCTCCTCCCCAGCCTAAAAAAACTAAATCAAGAGCTTCAGTGATTCAAGGAACACAGCCACATCAGGGAATACATGATGCAAAGCATTTCATAAAACCCGAGCCTGCATCAAATAAAGAAAAAGGAGAAGCAGAATGGAACAGTTTTATTACCGAGATGACTGCAACCCTTCTCAATCTCAAAGGTGATTTATTTGTGATACCACATTGTATGACTACTAATGGCCTACCTTAAAGTGAACGACGCATTCCAACAACTACTAACATTTTGCATTTATGTTCCAGCATGACAAGACCGCTTGTTATCACCTGGAATCTATTCAGCATATAAAGATGGCAACTGGGAGTTGGAGATAGCCTGTCAAGTGATCTTAGCATCAATATTGCCTCTAAAAGTAGGTCCTGCACCCACAGCAACAATCAAAGAGTAACTACCATCCAAATATTACGTTAGGATGGAAAATAGCAGCAATTATGCAGAGTGAGGGAAGTTATGCAGAGAACCACAAAATGAACTGAAGTCTGAAACTATTCTGGTCCACTGGATGTTAAAGCCCAAGTTCTCATTGCTATGCAGAAGAGCTTGACTACATCGTTGGCCCATCTGGTCCTGAAGTTTTAGCAGCTGCCCACAAAGTTGCCCTCCTTCACAAGAGGTAATGAAATAGAGAACCAGAAATTCTCTAGTTCTAACAATATACATTGGCAGTGGTGTGTGCCAAGCCAGAAACTACATTGACCAGTCCTTAAGTAAAGTATTGGCAATTCCAGGAAGCATTTAACAGAATCATTTAAGCTTTGAATAATTGCCTTACTTATATGGAAAAAAATTGAAATGCTTGGATCCTCTTCAACCCCTCTAAGCATTTAAGGCTGTGATGAAGTTGCGCTCTAAAACATCTAAAACAACAGTAAATACCAAACCCATAAGGTCAGAGAGGTCCAGAGCATGGCACACTACATGAAAATCCTAGTCAAATGAAATGTACTGAATGATTGTCAAGATACTTAATGGCTATCTTGGTATATGAACATATTCATGATAGAAGCTCTTACCCTTATTCTTGCAGCAGTATTGGATCCAAGTAACTTCAGTTCACAAAAGAACTTGTACATCACCAGCCATTGTTTTTAAGAATGGAATACCTCACACACTAAATCTTGATGCTTGTAAGTTCAATAAGAGAAATTTCTAGTGAATAGACAACTGGCCAAAAGCTTGTGTTCATCACATACCTGAAGAGCATAGCAGCTCATGATGAGATGGTACTATATATCAAATATTCACAACATACACATACTTTTGTGGAAGTTGCATTTGTCATGGTTAGACTCCTGTAAACAAGTAAACATTAACCATCTGCAAGATATTGAACAACCTTCTCATCCCCTGCAAAACAAGGAGCTGCCAAGTCTCCCTTCAACTTTCATGGTTCCTCCTCTTCCAATTTTGAGAGAATGCCCTCACATTAAGAAAAGAGAATAGTTCCAATATCAACTACATACTGACCCTGCTCCAACACAACAGCTAATCTCAGTCATAATGTTGCCCAACATTGTAATGACTAATTGATGTCATGATGACTTGGAATATCCTGCAGGTCTTCAAGAAGTTTTGGTTGAACCTTGTGCATCCAGCAAGTTCTCACCTTGCTCAAGGCCATGACCAAACGAGGCAGGCCACAGTGCAGTGATACCATGCCGGATGCCTAAAGTGTAAAATATAGAAACAGCCTAAGGTGCCTAGAAACCCTTGCTGTCAGGCAAAGCAACATGCTACAAGCTCAAGAATTACAGTGATGGATGTCAAAACTGCAGCAACAAAAGCACATGAACATTAATTTGACATGTCCTGTGAGCACAAAATTATTTCCAGCCACACAAGGAAACCCACACAACTGGCTGTCTGATTGAAAACACAAGTATCTGGCTTCACTTTCACCTAATCTAGCATGTGACTTGAGATTAAGAAGCAATTCAAGGAATATTTTCACTTCGCAGTTTATTTAGCTTTGTCTTGAGTCTACAACTACAGTACATAAACTAATTGCACCCTGCATAAACTACAATATCAATATGCACAACGATATAATTACAATAATATGCATTTGTCAACGGTCACTTTGGTAACCTTCATGCACAAAACACAGAAGCTGTTGCCTGCTGACCATGACGGCACAATCTGCAAGATGCTCCTGTCACTTCCATAGAACCTTAACCTAATCACAGCTACAAATTACTTTTGGTGTTGAAAAGACTACTGATGAGAGGCTTCATGAAACCAAAGAGAGCAAGCATTCGACGCACAAGTAGAAGTAGTCACGATATTCAGAGTGTCTAAAGCACTACTGTAAGGTTTCGATTTGACTTGCAACCACACCCCTTACTTTCCACAAACCTGTGGATAATGCAAATGCAAATATACAGGCCAACAGACTAGAGAAACCAAAACGGTGGGTGCTGGGCCTAGACACCTGGTGTCCAACAGGATATTACAGTTTGACAACTTCCGTTTCTACCCACCATGTTCGTGATAGCCCATGGTGTTTGGTGGAAAACTCATGGCAATCTGCACCCCCTCTTTGCTTCGTATTCAGGAATCAGTCACAACAACTTACAACAAAAGAGCTCAATATTGACGAGGAAAAAAGAATTTCCATTGATTTGATTTACATTTTGAGGACAGAATACAAGTGCAAAATCTTGAACCTCGTATGATAAAGCCATGTGATGAGATTGTGAAGATAGCACTTGCCATCATAAAACTTGTTTCATTTACTCCCTAACCAAGCAGGGGGGTTGTGTTCAAGCATGGCCAAAGGAGTATACTCTCAACCTTTTCTTGCTATAGTAGTTTATACACAAGTACAGATGGCATTCTCAACTAAAGGTCGCTCTAAAGCTGAATGCCATTCAGGCTACCTTGAATAGACAGCACAAGCCACTTCCAACAGAGTCTCTTACTGAATTTTTGAGTAAGTAGACTAGCTGCTGTCAGTAAGTTCAGTAAGATCACCTTCAGTCAGGACCCAATTGAATGGGAGTTTTGACTTCTCAACTCACCGGCACAGATGCATTTCCCACAGGCTCATGTTCGTCCCTATGGTCACCACTGGATTCTGCAGATGCAGCTTCACCTGTTTCAGCTGTTCCACCAACATCATGCTTGCAAAGAGGGCATGATGCATTGATCTTGAGCCATTTATCAACACACTCAACATGAAAGTGATGAGTGCATGGTAATTCTCGCAACTCCACATCGTCCTTGTACTTGCCAAGGCATATACAGCAAACTGCATCTTCTGCAGACACCTGTCTCTCCTTCTCTGTTCCTGGTGCCACCAATCCTCCTTCTCCGGCTCCTTCAGTATCTGACTCATTTCCATCCTTGTTGTTTTTTAAGTCATTTGTAGACTTTGCTTTGAACTTGTATGTTGGCAACGCAGCAATTGCCTCTGGTGTGGCTCCTCGACCTTGATTTGGGTCTTCACGAAAACCAAGAAGTGCAATTATGCATGGCAAGCAGCAACAGATAGTGGCGCACAAGATGAATGGCATTGCATACCCTATGCAGCTGAAGGTGAGGAATACAATGCACAACCTGCTCCCACACCCACAAATATATATGTGAATACCCAAGAATATATGGCAAGAACCTCCTCAGAGAGACTGCTAGTGCATATTGAGAAGTTGCATCTGAGCATCACTTCTGAAGAAAAGCTGAAAGGCTTGCAGACAGTAGCATTAGGATCTGCACCTGTACAAATTTGGCGCATCACTTGAAGATGAGTGCCCTCCAAATATCCAGACATTTCCAACCACAAACCAGATTGCAAAATAGCAATCCAAGGCAATCTTGAATCTTTCAACGAGCATCCCAATCCTGACACACAAAACAACTTCATTACTGCACGCTGCCTTAATTGGACATCACTCAATGATATGTTCATTGAGTGTTACCAACAAGTTCGTACACTTAGTGGATCCTGCAACTGTCTACATTGTGCCAGTTGATAATCAGAATCCTTCCTTGAACACTATAAAGCTCCAGTCATTATCCAAACTTGGTTAATCTCTTGATACATCCAGTATCTTCCATAAACCACCTCTTCAGTAGGTTCCCCACCCACATAAATTTTAGATAATCATTCCAAAACGAGTATGAAAATACCAACAATCACAAGCTTTCAGCAGATAATACAATCCAAAAAGGTGATGACATACGGTACCTGTCATCGCCACTTGTATCTTGTCCATCTAACCCTCTTTGCCGATTGGGCTGTGATACCTCATCTTGTGATCCTGGAGTTAAAGATACATAAGGTGCAGTCCCAGTTCCAGTAGACGAAGGTGGCGTAGAGGTCAAAGGAGGGCGCATGGCATCCTGTTCTCTCAGCCGTACATACCGATGTGTGTATCGCCAATACAGAAGGGGCAAAGTAGCCAGGCAACCTGCTGCATAACCAGCCACCCATACAGCCAAGGGTGCTTTGGGATGTTCATGTCTTGACAGGGACAACACAATTATGGAGGCGATGATCTGACTGAAAGTGACGGTAAGTTCAATGGTGATCCAAAGACCCGAATTCAAAGGACTTGTTCTTTGTCGTGAGCTATGGCTATTTGCAGTGCCTGGTCTTGAAGAGGAACTGGATGCAGTTGAAGGAAACAAAGGCTGGCCTCTCAGAGATGAGTTTGTAGACAAACTTCTAGATAAAGTCTCTCCTGCAAACAAAAAGTCAAAAATTATAAATTTGTGTCCCCCAGAATTGCTATTAGCACAGGAAACCAGCACACCCAATATCCAGCCTCAACTATTAATGATTCGCCCAGCCTTCAGCCTAGACATCAGAAGCATCCATTTTCACACATCACTGTAAGACAGCAATTGTGCCCTACACCTCAGCCATGTTTTTCTGACCCTTCACCCAAAAAGAGAATTTATACCCTGAAAATACTACTATGTCATATGAACCTGACGAATAAACCTCACAGTTCACATATTTACTTCAAAAGCAGGAACTTGAAGTGACTCTACATTACCAAATCTAAGATGCATAAACTAATGACAATCGAGTAACTGAAAAGTATTGCACTAACTGTGTGCTATCGATTTTCAGAGCCATCAACTGTCACCTCAATGATGCAGTGCACTAAAAAAGCATCCCTATTCCTCACAACTTAGTCTCAGAACATGCTAAACCCATGGGTCTGTGTGCAATATTCAAACAAAATAATAACAGTCGGTAATGGCAATGGCCCATCTAAATTTGTGACATCTCATCCTTGTTCCAGTGTGGACTTCCGAAACTAGCACCAGTCACTTCAAGTTGCTCCTCTACAATTTGCAACTCCACTAACTTATATTTTACTATAGACTAAATTATTCCCAAGACTAGAAGGCGCCTTCTCATAGGAGCCGCTGACAACACTCGAGAGTAAGAAATCTTCCAGATTGTACTTTAACAACAGGTTCGACCGAGTATGCCATGCACCCTGAAAACTTTAGCACACAATACCGGCCCTGGATTGTCCATTTATTCATGAAAAATTTAATTTTTGATTATTTAAAAAAATCTACAAAAAGCCCTACGGAGTACAAGCTGCATAGGGGACCATATTCTCCTCACCTGAGGCAGGTACAGAAATAGTAGAGGGCGGAGATGGTCGAATAGTGACAACATGTTCATCAACGGCAGGTGCTTGAGCCATTAGCAAGGGCGATGTGTCACTAACACTGTGCTGAGATTCAAGATCCAAGTCCTCACACCGACCGGCCATGGAAGTTTATGAAGCCACCCTCCAACCTAGGGGGGGGAGGGGGGCAATTTTAAGTAGCCCACCCGTCTTGGCTGCTCCAGTCAACAGAAGCAATTACAGCCCGTTTATTCGAGAATCTTCAGCTTTCCACAACCTGCTTGATGAGGACGTGAAATCCTTCCCTTAACCACTGCAATTTTGTGAACTCTATAGTTGAATCATGGCAAATAATCGTGAAAGAGGTCAACCAGATGGAGCCCCGCCTCACACCATCTTCACAAGGATTTTAAAAGTGAGAAACACTGAGCTGCCGATGTCGAATGGTGTAACAAGAACCCTACATCAAGCACACACAAAACATCATCAGATCCAACTACAACATGGTGAAGCGAGAAGCAAAAACACGTGGCGATAAACGGCAAACCGGATCGGCAAATCCAAGGAGAAAATCTACAACACTTATGGTAGAATGGGAAAACCAGCACACTAGAGGTAATCTCCCAGACGAGCTGATGATGTAAGAGGTGCAAACCCAATTGAAAGCAGCAAGATTGCAGCATTGACCAAAAAGTGCAACTGATGCGAGGAATCTTTCTACAGAATCTCCACGCTTCTTCATCGTCAAGGACATCATCAGCTGATCAATTCGAGGGACAGACAGATATCCTCTTTACTCGCGAAGACAGGCGCAATTTGGAATGACCGAGGGAGGCCCAACCACATAAGAATCGACAAATTCGATAGGAGGAAGCACAAATGGATAGATTCGGTACATCATTAAATCAGCCAGCCATTTCACCACATGAAAGATCACATGAATTTTGAAGTACTAAAACTTATGTAGCAACCAAGGGCCACAACCACAACAAAATCTTGCCGAATTGATCTACCATTCCACAACCTAAAACACCCAAACCCTCGCTCGCTTCCCCAAAGCTTCTTAACACAAAACCCTGATCACACCGCCGCAGGAGAAGAGACAAAAAGCTCGCGATAAGCCTCACCCTGTTGTCCGAGGTCACCCGTGCATCAACACCGCCACTACACACCAAATCCTCCTCACACGCCCTCCGCCAAGTAGAAGAAGCTGCATGATAGAAAACGCAAACCCCACACACACACGACGGCCGGTCTTTTAGGAGTCGTCCAGCAGCTGTGCCACAAAGCCTAGCGCGATTCGCATCGTCATCAACACAGAATTGGTGGAAACCCTGACCCTCACCGACCGACGCTTCCTAGGTCAGATAGGATGGAAAACAGGGGAGGGCAAATTGCAACGCACGGATGGATGAGCCCTGCCTCGCTGGCTGGACAGGGGAATTGCTGATGCTGATGCTGCTCCCTCTGCGGCTTCTCTGTAAGTCAGATAACTTCAGGTCAGGGGAATCGGAGAGCGGGCGGCTGTGTGCTTGATGATGATACCTCTGGCTCTCATTCATCTGCGAGAGAGAGATAGATGTCACGCCTCGTTCGGAGGAAGAAGAGAGTAACTTTAGTGTTGGTGTTGCAGACCACCTTCGTGGCGAGCCTGAGTTTGGCTCCGAGTGAAAAGGGGGGTTTCTCGGTGGTGCTTTCGAAAGTCGCCTTCCTTTCCTGCCCTGCCCTGCCCTGGCTTACGCTGCGCCTGCCACCTCCCCCTGTGGGAATCGGGTCCTTTGTCATCCACTATGGTGTAGAGTGCACCTAGGTATTTATGTATTAGGTGTTGGTTTTTCTGAGGAGGATAACATTACTAAGGGCCGGCTTAGACACCGGTCCAGACTTTTAGGGGAATGGAGCAATATGATTGGCTACGAAATGGGTTCGTTCACCGGCCAGGGTTTACATTATGGCCAAGGCTTCTCCGGTGGAGAATGTCAAGCATGGATGAGAAAATGACATGGATGTCAACATGGCAACACCTTTTGCTACAAGAGTTCTCCGGAGATCAAGTTTCTTGAACGATCTCAAACCCTTGGACAAGAAACTTGACCTCTGGAAAAGAACTCCAACTTGAGGCCCTTTTTTAAATTGTTTTTTTCCATCTTGTTCGCCATGTCTTGGGCAGAAATTCTTGACCATCCAATGCACTTCTTCACCTCAGTCTAAAGCAACTCTAAGCATATACATGATGGTTTGTTTCCAAAGAAAGAGGTTGTGATTAAAAACACCCATGATAATTTATAGTTGTTTGTCAAAAAAACTCAAAGTACATAGCGTGAATGCTCCCCATAAATGGGGGATCTTGGAATGAAAGGAAATTTGCGCTCATGTGATACATAGTCCCATGAAACGTAGCCAAAGAGTTGTGTAATGTTACAAGGACAATTATCAATGTATTGGAGGTTTTCAGTAGGTGAGGCATGTAGACCTAGCTTATTGAGGGACACCATTATACCTGACCTCGTAGAACCACAACCGCACATGATCATTTGTAGGGTTGTATCGGCTAATGACTACTTGACACAATCAACTAGAATTGTACAACCAACTAAACCCTAAACCCTAAACCCTGATACAATCAACTACAATTGTACTCCACATGCTCTTCACATTATGTCATGGACCGACTTTGACATACAAGAATTCCTTCCTACTTTCATAGTTTGCACAATAAGAATTATCATATTTGTGGATGGTTGTAAAAGCTTGGTAAAGTTCTGGACTATAATTGATTTAAGGGGCCTTTCTCATCCATGTTTTTCAACTAAAAGTTGGTTTAGACTATGGAAAAAAAATGCACCGGTCAAAATTTTCAGGGGAATGGAGCAATATGATTGGCTATGAAATGGGTTTTTCACCGGCCAAGGTTTACACTACACCCAAGACTTTTTTTAGTGAAGAACTTCGAGCATGGATGCCAACATGGCAACATTTTTTTGCTAGGGGAGTTTTGTGGAGATCAAGTTTCTTAGGCAACCTCAAACCCTCGTACAAGAAACATGACCTTCGAAGAACTCCAACTTGAGGGATTTTTAATTATTTATTTATTTTCCATCTTGTTTGCCATACCAACCATTGCTTGAAATAGCCTTGTCTTGGTGGAAATTCTTGACCAACTAGTGCACTTCTTCACCGTAGTCTAAATTGGCCTTCAGTCATGATTGTCCCATATAGGGCCATTTTGCTTTGCATTCAAGCCTCTTGCTACATGGGTAAGTAGTAGGCATCCTACAAAGGCTCCTACCATGCAACTGGACCAATTTGGACTTCCTCCCTAAAAGCCATAAAGAGGTTCATGGATAGCACTTTCTGGTAGAAGGAGTTCAAGTGGATGTCACCCATAAGGTACGTGGGCCTTATGTGGTCACGCTTCTTAATCAAACATTTTGATTTTAGTTGCCCATAACATTACACAACTCCTTGGTTGCGTTTCGTGGGACCATGTAACACAAGAGCATAATTCTCCTTAAGTTATGGGATTTCTTGTTTATGGGGAGCACTCAATTTGTAAATTATGAACTTTTTGACAAGCAACTATAATATTAAAGTTTAGGGTAAATAATATACACGCATTACAATGAGATTAAAATACGTGCTTAGACTATGGTAACCATTCTATGTTTAGTATGTAACTCACCAACATCAATATTACTTAAGTTAGATGTGTGCTTATTTGGATTCTTTTTGTTGTCTTTACACTAGATTCTTGTAGAATCTGAGACTATTAGCAAGTACAATCGTGCTTGTAATCATGTGCCTCCCTGCATTTTTCGGAGCTCATATGAATATCTTATTTCTTATCAAAGTGAATATTCTCTTGCTCATTAAGTGGTCATCCAAGTCCCCCCGATCATGTTGCCTATTAGCCTAGAAGCCTAGAAGCCTACAATGGTTAGCATATTTTGATCACATGGTCCAATTTCTTTTGGGTGTCCATTTTTAGATCCACGCCTATTCATATACAACTCAAATTTAGGTGTCCAAATTTTTGCTATGTTGGATTTAGGCACTTCTTCTTTGAGATCATTGGATATGTAAGACTACTCAAAGGATCTTACCACACATTAGATTATAAACTTTTAGCAAGGAAAAAACCACCTTTGACATGATGCAATAAGTATTATCCCTCAACCATGCTTTGTACCCGCAACTCAAGTTTACATATGAGATTGCGACTTTGATCAAAGGTGAAGTGTGTGTGTGTGTGTGTGTGTGTGTGTGTGTGTGCAGGGTGTATGTGATCATTTCAAAGAGAAAAAAATCTTCATATTAACCTCTACCAACTTTTGCATCTCAACTATGCTTATGATATTTGAAATGACAACATGTTTGATCTGCAACTGCTCACTTGATGAGACAAATTTCAATTTCATTCAATGACCAAAATTGTTTGTGGAATAAGGCCACATACCTTGCATCATTGATTCTACAAATAAGGATTTTCAATCCATTGGCACATGTTTTGTGATCAAGTAGCACAATACTTTCTTCCAACTTTATGTATCTTCAATATTTGCACACTTGAGATTGTAGTAAGTATTTGGAGATATTTTTCAAATGTATCAACTCCTCCAGGATGGCTAATGATATAATTCTATTAAGTTTTTTGTATGTTGTCATGCTCCCTATTTTTGTTGTTGCTAGAGCATAAAGTGTGTACTAGATTATGGCCATTGAATAGACTAAACCAAGCAACAAGTGACCATGAGCTGGACCCACCCATTGGCGATTATCATATGTAAACACTCATCATGATGAGATTTTGTGCATTGTTTAGAACACCGCAAACAATTTGTTGGACCATATTACATTGCGGGTGAAGTAGATGTGCTTGGATGTGTGATTTTGCCATAAGACACTTCAAGCACATGGAATAACCTCTTCATGGTGGAAATTATAAGGTGGCAATTTATATATAGTGTTGCAAACTGGGTATACAATGAGTTATCATCACGACAAAACGTAAACTAAAACTAGTGATGTGTAACTAGGGATCAAGAAAGCACGTGAGGGTGCCAAGACTTTTGGTACTATTCCACCATCCCTCTTTTTGATAAATATGGAGGATAATTTAAACGGACTACACCTAATTATGATCCTTACTAAAAAATGACCCATGTATTATTTTTCTAAAATACATATGCATGGAGCATGAGAGCATACTATGATTAGTTTTGGACACAAGTTAGGTCAAGAAAAAAATGGATGTTAGAAGGGCAAATATAATGCATCTAAACTTCAAATGTCAATTCTCAATTCTCAAAAGTTCTAGGTAAGCATTATAGAAGACACATCATGTACAATTACTTACAAAACTAAGTACACTTTGAACACACTCATCTTCAACAAACAACCACGAACAATTCACATGTTCTTTTTTAGATTTGAAAATTGGATATGATACTACACAAACTTGTGTACATGTATGCAAAATTTCACATTGCATTGATAATAAGAAAGTATGTTGCAAAGCCAAATGAGAAACTATATACATATACTTAGTTTTGTTCAAGTTGCCTACAAAATCTTTAGTAATTGGTCTAGTAATCCCTACTCTTCAACATAGCATCAATTCTTCGTGGCATGCTCTCATAAAAATGCCATGCAATCATGTTCACTAAAATTGGGATACATTGAACACACATGCTCCCACAATTCTTGGATACATGTTAGAGGTGTCGTAAACATGTCCTCGCATGTCTCGTCATTGAAAATCACGCGTTTCCAATCATCAATGGTCCAATTCTCATGCCTTTGAGCAAACCTCAGGCGTGTGAGAACATGTTTACAACTAAAAAATGGCTTCTTTGTTGCACTTGTGCACCCAATCCAACTTCTCTCAAAGCACGCCTCACAATGATGTTAGACAACATGTACATGTTTTAGATCAAAGTTGTTTTGCTATCACGGGTGCAGTTCCAAATCGACCTTCAGTAACAAGAGTGACACAACGCCTCTTCTCTTGGTCTACAAGAAGCTTTGGATGCCTCCTCTTTGTCTCTCAATCTCGCCCCCTACATCCTTCTTCAGATGCGCTTCAAAAGATTGGCTCATGCCCACTAAAGCGGCAACTTCGCAAGTAGAAACATTGCTTCTAAGTTGCACCAGAGCTTGGTGCTTTTTGTTCTTGAGACAACGGAGACATACTGTAACTACAAACAATTTTACAAATTGCACCTCACGTACTCTAGAACCAAGGCTACACAATGCACAAGAAATCTCATAACATTCTCAACTACGCAATGCACACAAAGATGTTGATGTTGGAAGAGTGACAACGAACAAAAGTGAGTATTATAACCCTAATCACTTCAACATTTCCTATTTTAGAAACCCTAAACCCTTTTCACTTTTTGGTTGCAAATTTATGTAATTGATCACTTAGACTATTGCTTTAATCACTTCATCACTTTGTTTTCTAATTTGAATTGGCTAACGATGGGAGCCGAAGTTGAGTTTGTTTACAATGCACTCAATTTTGTTCGTAAATGTATGCAACTAGCCCTTACAAATGTTGCACACTTTGTTTTGCTTTTTAGAGATTAACCTTTATGATCTGTAGCTTTTATGGGCTAAGCCCTTTGGTTTTAGCACTTTTGAAGATTAATTGAAAATTCATACTTTGGTCAAGAGAGTGTTTATAATAACTTGAGCATTGTCCATGAAGCAAAGATGTATATTATTGGTTTTAAATGACATCCATATGGTTATAATGAGCAAACACTTCCTACAACTTTGCAAATTTAAAATTTGAAGCATTTACGTTTACATTTTACAATAATGTGCATTACCAAAATTAGTTGAAATTTCACATGATTGGTCAATGATATGGATATTACATAAGGTGCTACAAACTAAACCATGCAAAGAAGTGGATTGTGTCACAAAAAATTCAACTATGATAACCCTCTTTACAAAAGAAATGATATGTCGAAGATTCAATTAAGATGACATCCAAATCTCACAAGGGATAAAAAGGCAATGAAGACTACAAAGAAGTCTCTAACTCCTTTGTCCAACCCTCAGTTAAATATATTATATATATAGAAATATAAAATATGTACTAAACATGTAAACGTCCTGCTACAAAATAAATAAAGCCATATTAATCTATCTAGAGGGCAAATAAGTAGTGTTTTATTACGTGCATTGGCCAAAAATGCCAGGTTAACTTACTAATTTAAAGGAATCATGACCTATTGGTTGATGGGGTGGGGTATTAGCTTTATGATAGCTTGCGAGAAGTTTCCTTGTGCGGCAACAAGGTGGTTGCATGGGGTGCCGCCCGGGAACGAAGGAATGGGGTAATGGGGGAGGTGGCAGCCAAGGAGGTTGTTATCGGTCAGGTCAGGTTGGTGTTGACATTTGGGAAAGTTGGGGCTCAAACTCAAGTAGTATGTAATGATGAACATCCATAGTACTTAATGAATTATGCAGTCAGTCTGTAATATGTCTATATTCATTTTGGCAGCTCCTCTTCGTCAGAGGCCGTTCCGCTTTGTCAGAGGCCGTTCCCCTTTGTCAGAGGTTGTTCCCCTTCGGCAGAGGCCGTTCCGTTATGTGTTCCCCTCAAGAGCTTGAGAGAGTTGTTGTAAAAATAGCTTTGTTGCAATAAAATTTATTTTTCTTTTGTAGCCATGACGTGGGTTTTTGCTTCTTCTGGGATTTTGTGGCAAGCAGGTGCTATATTAATACAACTCCTGGAAATCTCTGAACATTCCAATAAAATAATACATTCTTCCCTCCAACTTTGCCACATGTCATATCCAGATTGGTCTCTTGCACCGACGTGGAATGTGCATTCCAGCACTATGTAGTAAAGAACAAGTGGACGCGCACTCTACGGTAAGTAAGTTAGTACCTAGTGATGGGAAAAGGGTTGGGGGATGTGCTGTGAAGAGAGAGGCTTGTCAAGGCATGGGGTGCAAGAGTCTCAGTGATTCTTGAAGGTTCTTGAAGGTCCCTAGGCACACTCCACCAGGACCTTAATTTGCAAACCTCTGCTCCATTGAGGCCAGGAGCAGGAGCTACCAATGACGATCACCAAGATATTTGTTGTGTACGCATTTTCACAAATTTGATTCTTTATAATTAATTACCACATCCAGTATCTAGCATTGCAGCGATGCAAAAAGAGAAAGATGAATGTGTATCTGTGTTTGATTATTGAAAATTTGGGTGACGATTATTGGCCTTCAAGGATTCCGTGGCTGTGAGTGAAACCAGATTGTCATATCAGGCAGTCACAACCGATGTTGCAATTACTACTGCCTACTGAATTGCTTCTTGTAGGTTGAGAGATTCGTGCACAAATTATAGAATTGACGGAGGTCGTGGCAAATGCTCGAAGGTGGAGAGGTGAAAGCACCCACTGAGTGATTCCAAGTGGCTTTTGGCCATATTTTTAATATGTTGTAGGGTATTGGATATGCTCATGGGGTGAACACAGAAGTGGTTGGGTCAGTAATTATGGGCTTTGCATATCTCGGTGCAGCAAAGTATGACATTTTTACCTGAAATTCCTTCCTGGGTCCTCTCAAATGCCCCAAAATGATGTTTGAAACATCCAAAATCATGGCTTTCATTATGCCACTCCCAAAGGAAACTTATGCGAAATTAGGTTCGCTCATCTTTTGTGTGTGTCTCTCGAGTCTTCCAAGAACCAGGATAAAATATCAATATTCTATATATGAAACCCTTATACAATGAGGCAATTTGCATGCCATGAGACACTCGATTTTGCCATCTTATTGCCCAAAAACCATCGTAATCAAACCCTTAAGATATAACATAGTTCACACACAATTATGTGAGGCACTTCTCACAGGTATTGTGCAATGAAGAAAGATAATGATTCTTTTTATTTTAAAGAAATTGGCTTGTCAAGAGAAGATGACCCCATGAAAGAAGGTATTTGACACATATGCTCGATGCAAGCCTTCTGGCATGGATATCTATCACCACTAACAAATTGTGTGGTCACTATGTCGTGTCCCGAATCAGTCAAAAGCTCTTGTTATATGGGATTGGTTGTCGAATCTGTTATAACTTCACAGGCTAACATCATGTCTCCCTACGTTGTGAAATCTTGAGCCACTTGTGACAATTCATTCATCTGGTGACACAATGCTTGCTGTTTCAGTATGAATCATGCCAAACATTCATTTATCAGGTCACTTTGATTCTTGAGAACAGCGGATTACGGTCCTGACAAATCTCATTACCATGCTTACCATGTCAGCTATTACTCGATGTATGGCCATGTGGAGCAGTTGGCCCAGGAAATCACCAAGGGTGCAAATGCTGTTGAAGGTGTTGAGGCAACATTATACCAAGTAAGATTCACCTCCCTTGCCCCCTCATTGCCTTGGTGATGACCCAATTCTTAAAACAGGAGGCATGACAGCCCGGAGGGTGACTTGTGAAACTTTAACAGTCAAAGGAACATGATTTTTATGCACTACTCGAACGTAATTTCCGTCACGGTCCTTCACTTTTGTTTTTTGTTTTTTTTGTTTTGTTTTGCATATCACAGTGAAGTTACACGACAATGAAGTCACTTATCCAGCATTGAACTCCAAATGTTGCCGTCCTTGCAAGTAGGCCATCAAAAAGTGCTTCCCAGGTTTTGGATGGTTGGATCAACCTAATTCAAGTTGGAAACTTTCAAGCCACAAAATTAGAATGTTCATTGGACACACTTTTCTAAAAACAATGCGAGGATTGGGCAAAATAATCTTAATATGGATTTTTCGTTGACTTTAGAATATGCGAGTTTATATGTGAAGCATATTTTACGCTTGATAGTGATCATTTTGACAATCTTGACACTTCTAGAAACTGAATTGGGACACTTTGAATAGGGATCACACTCCGCGAGTTTTGTTTAAAATGTGATTATGTAGGTGAAGAATATAAAAAATGTATCACAAAAGTCGATAATGGTTCTCTTGGTTAATTCCACAAAGCACGACATCATCCACTCAATGCTCAAAGGTCTGGGAGGCCCATTCTTAAAGGTCATACGAAAGGGTTTGAGATGACTTCTTAATATTTTTGACTAAAAATGTCAAAAGGGACCCCACTAGAATATAGCTCTTTCCACCTAAACATTATCTCAATTAGAGCATACATACATGTAGAATGATTTACAAGGAGATTCAAGCTCATATAAACGAGCTTAGACTCAAATACATATCATGGGTATGTGAGCATCATTTTCACAAATGACTTTATTTTTATTGAGAGGTTGTACTAAATACACACTAGATATGGAAATCTTCAACACATAGACAAGATAGAGCATTATTTCATGTTATATTTGTTGAGTATCCATACAAATTATCATGTATCTCGTATAAACACACCCCCAGTCTTTTAATCCTTAAATGCTCTAGAGGCCCAAACTGGGTCTCTCCATGCACAAAAACATGTCTTAGAGCTACATATTTCTATATTTCAGTACATGTGAAAATTGACCCTATCTAGAATTGATTTATTTTTCAAGTGCATTTTTTGAATTAGTTGAATGCCTTGATGTTATGGAAGATTTAAGTGCAAATACACATCCCTAGATGCTTTGGATGCAAATGCAAACATTATTATTTGATCATCATTGTCAAGTATTTTCTCCTCAACATAAGAGAATACATAAAATAAGGTTTCAAACTTATAAATATATAGAACATGAATCATGAACTTGGTGAGGCCCATATAAAATATGTATATGGCCGTATATCAAGACCATGCATCCTTCAAGGGGTTAAGGGTTGATTTGCCTTGACATATGATTCGTGCATTGTTTGTTTGTACCTAAGATAGATGGGCCTTAAATGGTTACTTATTCTAAATAACCCACTTCTCCTAGGATATGAAACACGCAATCAGTAACACAAGATGGTTAGCAAATCCAAATCAAGGCCATCGCCACTTTCTTCATAACTTTTTGGATCTTATTCGTTATCAAAGTGAAGATTCCCATGCTCATTCAATGGTCACACAAATTTACCACCCCCCAACCCAATCATGTTGACTATCAAACTTAGACTGATTATCATAGTTTGAGCATGCAGTCCAATCCCTTTCAAACACATGACGCCTTTTTCGTATCCGTTCTTGGAGCCACACCAAACCGCATAACACTCAAATATCGGTGCCCTTACTACCAGCGTCTGGGGAGATTCTTAGGCATAATCAGTCAAAATCCTTGTGCTTCCCAAGTCCAACCGGTTACATGTTGTGATCTCTCGGTTTTCCTTCATTAATTTAAGCTATATTCCATACATTTCTCTACGACGATCGGCATTTTCCTGAAGCCTTGAACTTCAACCAGTTTTTTGTCTCAAACTCCAACCGCTTCATTTGTAATCACACGGGTTATCCCAATTACTGTGTGTGACTATTCAGAATTATGTAGTGCAATAACGTCTTACTCAAGAGTTCAATTTTTATTAACGAAGGTTCGATAGAACCTTGTTCGGACATTACAGAACACAGATGACTTTGCTCGGCAGAACATTACGTTCTGTGTAACTCCGAATACGCAACACACACACTGATTGGGATAATCAGTGTCGCAGTCGGTTCTCCCCGTTCATCGCTGACTACATGTAACCAAAATCAACCTAGTCATATTTGAGGGAACTTGCCTACTTACACCTTGTTTGTGTCCCGAATTCATCAGGTGCCGGAGACGCTCTCGCAGGAGGTGCTGGGGAAGATGGGCGCCCCTCCCAAGGCCGGGCACCCTGTCATCCAGGCGGCCCAGCTGCCGGAGGCGGACGGGCTGATATTCGGGTTCCCGACGCGCTACGGCATGATGTGTGCCCAGTTCAAGGCGTTTCTGGACGCCACGGGGGGGCTGTGGCGCACGCAGGCGCTGGCCGGGAAGCCGGCGGGCTTGTTCGTCTCGACGGGCACCCAAGGAGGCGGTCAAGAAACGACGGCGTATGTAACCACCGTACCCAACTTCCTCACTCGTCCCCCTCCTGGATCGGTGTCCGCCGGGGAGATTCTTGGGCATAATCGGTCGCGATCTTAGTGTTCCCAAGTTCAACTGGTTACGTGTTGTGATCTTTCGGTTTTACTTTACTGATTTGAGGTACATTCCATAGATCCCTGCAAAACGATCGGCAACTCTTTTGAAGTCTTGATGAACTTCAACCGGTCATTTCTCAAACTTGATCAATCGGTTTATCTGTAACTAGCGGTCGATTCTCCTCCTCCTGGATCAGTGTCCGCCGGGAGATTCTTGGGCACAATCGGTCGAGATCTCAGTGTTCCCAAGTTCACTGGTTACGTGTTGTGATCTTTCGGTTTTACTTTATTAATTTGAGGTATATTCTATAGATTCCTCCAAAACGATCGGTAAATCTTTTGAAGTCTTGATGAACTTCAACCGGTCATTTCTCCAACTTGATCAATCGGTTTATCTGTAACTAGCGGTCGGTTCTCCCGTTCATTGTTCATGATACAATTTACATATTTACAAACTCTATTTCATATTTACAAGTGCTGGAATGTAATTTCCAGTGGGTCTTAGCCAATGTCAGCATGACATGTGAAGGAAGAGGAATTATTCTTCGGGGGTCGGAGTAGAGAGCCCTCTACGGTAATGGCTGCGTTTACTTGTAGTACATTACACTAAATAGGATATTTAGTGTTTGATTATATTTAATGTTGTTACCACCCTACCCTACTTAACACTAATTTTCAATTTTTTGACAATTAGTGTTAGAAGATATCCTGGAATTCTCCTTTCATCATTGTGAATTTTTTTTTCATATCCTTACTAACACTAAATTCAAACATGTAACTTTCACATATTACCATAGTTGATATTTAGTGTTTGAGTTTACATTTAATGTTACTTACTTTCATAGGGTTATTGATATTTAGTGTATGCGTTCCTATTTAGTTATCAAACACTAAATATCTTATTTAGTGGAGTGGTGTGGTATCTGGATGTTTTTTCTTTGTTTGCACCCACTTCTCGTAGGATATGAGATACGGAAATTGTATGAGATGGTTAGCAAATCCAAACGGCCTCCGTGACCATTTGGCTCATAGTTGTTGAAGCTCATATGAGTATTTATTCATGACCAAAGTGAAAGATTCTCTTGCTCACTACGTGGTCATATAGCTCTTGATGAAAGGGTGAAGTTCTTCATGAGAGGTTATAAAATAAACTCTTGAAGGGTTCTTGATTACAATGGCAAATTTAAGACAATACAGTTATAAGTAGAAGATTTACCTTAGATCCTCCTACATATCCTAAGAAGTAAAAAAATAAACCTATAAATCATCTAATCACAAAATTCATTGTTTTGATGAGAAACTTGATAGGATTAGCTAAAATTGTTGGAAAGTTGCAAGCATAATATGACATTGAAGTGATCAAATTATGAAAATATCTTTTGAGATGTGAGGCTTCATAAGGTATAAAGGAGGAGGATGCATGAATTTTACTAGTGAAGCTTTTGGAGGTTATAGAGAGTTTCAATAACTATGTGTGAAGGGAAAAAATGGCTTATAAGTTTCATTTTTGAGCAAGATTCAATCATTTGAATTTGAGAGTGTCATATTGGGACGTTTAGGCCATTAAGGATTAGAATTTCTTGCAAGGAATCTTAAGGCTCAACTCATGATTGTTCGGGTTTTCATAATATAAAGAATAGGAAGTGATGAGCCTTGAGAAAGTTAGAAGAAGGTGAAAATTCAAGGAAAACAAATGTGCAAAGAGGAAGGAGGTCCCCTCAGCAAAAATTGTACCAAACAACATCCTCATTCTCATGCCACCTTTTAAGAATTCAAGGTTCTATGTGTTCATATGTAGGGAATTCATAAAATTGAGCATGAATATCTCATATGTGCCATCTAGGTCTACATCTAACAATAACAATGACCAACCTTTGATGTTGAGTTAATGTTGATGTGCACTTTTCATGGTTTCATATATTTTCAATCAACACCGCATCATTCAACACATAATCCAACCTTTTAAGCCTTCAATGACAAAATACATAGAATCATTAAAATTTTAAATTGCAATGTTATGTTCAACTACAAAGTATTGATGGATTCAATGAACCGTTGACAGGTTGACAGCTGTAACTCAGTTGGTGCATCATGGAATGATTTTTGTACCCATGGGTTACACAGGTGGTCCGGGCATGTTCAATCTATTAGAACCCAAGGGTGGTTCTGCATATGGATCCGGCACATTTGCAGGTGATGGTAGCCGACAACCAAGTAAGTTGGAGCTTGAGCAAGCTTTTCATCAGGGCAAATACATTGCAAGCGTTGCCAAAAGACTTAAATGGGGGCCTTCATAACTTCAGTAAGTTAAGGTAGGTAAGTTAGTTGCAGCTCTTGAACACATCCAATGAATGAGGAGGTCACACCTCTAAAGTCTATGAGGCAGCCCAAATTTAGCTCTTCAAGTCATAAAAGGCAACTTGGAAGCATAATGTACTAGGTTTTGAACCATTATGGTCGTTCACATAAATGATGGTGATCATCTACTTATATTATGCAAGTTGTTTGAGTGATAGTAGTACTAGGAGTCTACTTAACACTCCTCAATATTTGTTGTTGAGATATAGGGTGTTGAAATATGATATCATTGGCAAGTGTAACCTTTGGAGTTGTATGAGTTATAGTGTTTAATTTGGGTCATTGGAGCTCCAAAACGTCCCTATGAAAACTTGTAAACTAGCAAGTTTAAACAATCACATAAGGATAGTTTGTATGTTAGTGGAGAAGAAGATGACATGAGATGTTTAAATTTTGAAATTGCATTGCCCTTAAGAAGAATTCCTAAACAACTCCAAAGTTCCAAACTGAGATAAAATGTTTGTTAGCTTTAGTTCACTACTAACATATGAGCCCTAGACAATCGACATGTCTCATTGAGAGAAATATGCAAATCTATCAATGTGATAGCTTTATAGCTTTTCTGGTGATGCATAATAGTTTTCTAGCAACACGTGTCAATTACCCAAGACGTATATGTTTGTGATGATTTTTTTTATTAAAACAAAAATTGATAACGGTGCTTCTAGCAAGGTTCAAATAAACATATATCATCATCAAGTAGAATTCAACACATCATCAAGCCATTGTATTAAGGCACACTTTCTAGCATATGAGTCCTAGGAAATTGTCCCGCGTTGGTGTAAGAATAAACAAATCTATTACTATGGCACTACTATAGTATGTTAGATTAATGAGAGGCATGCTCGTATATGATAATTCCCTCTGTATGTCTCTTAACCCTCGAGAATATATAATTGTCCAAATTGAGACAAAAAATAAGTGTTGAAATTGGTTGACCAACAAAATTGGACACTCCTACGGTCCTACCTTTTTAAAGGTGAGACACCTAATGCGGACACCACTCATTTGGGAGGCATTAAGCCTAGCTTTATTTTTGGGCTTGGGTGAATGAAGTTGCATGAAGTAAGTTATGTGCTTTCACGGGCATAACATTACTCAACACCTATTATTTGTTCAGTAGGCCCTCAAAATATAACAGTTGGATGCTCAAAAAGTTGAGCATGAAACTCAACTTTTTGAGCATTTGACTGTTATATTCTGAGGGCCCACTGAACAATAATAATAATGTATTGTTACTAATGTTACGTGCTAAGTAACGTTACAGGCGTTCAGTGTTTGTTTCACTCTTTCATTTTAGAGTGAAGGAACCAAAAGCAGTTTGCTCTGCCCAGTCACCGGACTCACTCCGCTTCTGGACAGGACGATCCGACGGCGATGGCAACGGCGACGGACGAAAGAAGGTGGGTTTCTATATACCTCCGTCCGTCGCCATCGCCGTTGAAGAGAGAGACGAGAGAAAGAGAAGAAAGAGAGAGAAAGAGAGAGAGCGTGCCTGTGGCGTGCATGAAGGTGGAGGAACGACGGCCTCCGCCATGGCCACACGCGTGCCAAGCTTTTTGCTCTACCCCTGGTGCCCCGCCTCACAATTGCGAACTTACCTCATCAGAGCATTGGTTCCTTATCTTCCTCCTCCCTCCATCCTTTTCCATCGTCACTTCTTCCGCAACATCAAATTGCTCAACCTCTGTATTCGATTGAACTCGATTTTGTGTACTTTCTGGTTAGTGTGCTCTGGCATTGTGTTTGGCACGCATACGATTTGAATCCGACAATTTAGAATTGATTGAAATTTCATTAATACCAGTTGCGTAGATTGGTGAGTACTTCGGCTCCTACTCTACCCCTGCTCACATTCACCTCATCGAGCTTTCCTTGCTTATCGTCCTCCCCCGCCCTTCCACTTTTCCATGTTCCACTCGCTCCCACTTCTTTACGCTACGATGTGAAAATGCTGCAATCAAAGTTCCATGTCGTCCTCACACCACATCAATTTCCTGACCTTTCTGTTCGATCGACGTGGATTCTGTATGATATTTTATACAATTTTTCTTTGATGTTGTGTCTGGAACGTACGCACACGAGTTTAGAACTCGTGATTTCTGAATATTGTGTTAGAATAGTTGCGGTTGAATGATGACACCTCGGCCCCTGGTTTACTTTGTGTTCAAGAGGCGCCATTAGATACTAATTTTGTGAATTGCTGCGCATTCAAGTATTAAAGGCCTTTGCCACTCCATGTGTGAGGATGAATTTAGTCTGCTCAATTTGATGGCGGATGTGGAACAGATTATACTGGAGCGCTGCTGGAGTATATTGTACATCATTCAGAGTTAGGGATGTGTAGAAATGATTAGGGATTCTCGTGTCCCGAGCCTCTTTGCGGTGGAAACAAGTTACTCTTTCGGGAGTCTTTGTTTCCACGGCCTGAATACTCGACGCTCAAGAGAAGTGCAGCAAAATTTCTGATCAGCTGAAGTTTTCGTACAGGGCCTGTTGCAATTTGTGTCGAAGGTCGAAGGCTACGCCTCATGATCCGAGCTCCTATCCCTGAAAATTCTCTCCTCCTCGTCTTGTGGTTCGATGACAGTTTCATTTCAAAAAACAAATTGGTTGATCAATCTGGTCGTGTTTTTTTGAGATTCTAAGTTTCACGAGAGAGCAAGAATATAAGTTGTTTGAGGATATAATGTCATCTATCCTCATCACTAGTTTCCGATCACAAAGCTCATAAAACAAACTAAGCGGTCCTCTATACTCTAGCGTGTAGGCGGGCTTGACAACGATATTTCACAGACAATGCTAGAGATACTTGGCATAGAATATTCAATTAACTGCTGAGGCGACATACAAGACAAAGTCATCCGCCACATGCGTCCAATCCTCTTCAGTTTCTCATCAACAGACCGCAAAGTGCTTCTACATCTCTGTACCATGCGGACAAAATTGTAGCCGAACATTGTAACGAGTCCATACGGTCGCCTACAGTGAAGAAATGAAGGGAACTTCGCACGATCAATATTACTTGGATAAAATCAGGGACCCGTCATTCTATATATGCACTCTAGACACACCACTAGACCTGAAATTTTCTATTTGTCATCGATGTGTGCAGATGTATCTCGCTAGTATGGTGCTTTGAAATCAAGAGACACCTGATTCATTGCCCGTGTCAAGATCAAGCGGTGCTTGGAATTCCCAGAGATCCGGAAAGATGGATGCTGTGGTGAGACACACCGTGAGCATTGTGTTGCCTGCCTTCTCACCTGTGGTCAGCGGTCAGCGTCTGGTAGCAGGCAAGACACATTCGTTGAAATTTGCGGGAGCTGGAAATGAAGAAGGAAAGCTGAGGTAAGCTTTCTCGATCCTTTTCATATATGTCCTTCTATATTGTCTTCAAGTCCCGGTTGCTTCAGTGAAAGTTCTGGCTTCAGCAGCTCGTAGAATGAGACTCTCTCGTTTTTAGAAGCTCTTTTAGACGTTTACGAGGAACAAATCGTCGTCTGTAACGCAATAAAGTCCCTTGATCTGCGTGCCTTTGCGAGGTGTTGAGGCACATCCCTTAGCTAGGTAATAATGTGTCCATCGTCTGTTGAAACCCGGAACTAAATCTTTAGATTTTTCGAACGCTTATTGGACTAAATTTCACAATTGGATTGTAGGAGTAAAGGAAGCTTTCACGTGAGATGTGCAACGGGCGAGCAAAGGAGGAGCAGCACAACGACCGGTACTCAGTTGCCACCCTTCAGTTCCTTTCAAGTGACCTCCTGAGCAGCTACGTTTTTGCGTAGGCTAGTGGGATCGGTGTTTCCTCAAGTTGCGTTCTCTGCATGTGAATGATTTTGTGCATATACAAGGAGTCTTTAGCCTACGTGCGTAATTGGAGATCTTGCAAATGAAGCAGAGCTGTTGGTGCAGGTTTGATGAATGGTGAGGCGCAAGATTACTATGACGTGCTAGGTGTGTCCTCGGCAGCCTCTCCTGCGGATATTCGTAAGGCTTACAGGATGCTCCAAAAGAAGCACCACCCTGACATCGCTGGTGCAGAGGTTTGTGAATAACTCTTGTGCACATGTTTCAATGAAGATCTACTTTAATGCTTTGGAAGAATATGATTGTTTTCTAGACAACCGTTTGGTATCGTCCAGAATTTACTGCTCTTTAGCCATTTGTGTACAGCCTTATATTTCTCCTGTATGTTACACGATGATTGTGTCTGCTATTGCACATTGAGGTCTAACTTGAATGAATCAACGTTGTCATGATTGTTGAGTGGAGCAGGGTCACAGGATGACATTGCTGTTAAATGAAGCGTACGCAACCTTAATGGATGACAGTCTTCGTGGGGCTTACAATGAAGCGCACTCACACAAGGCAGCTATGCGAGCAGCTGGACACACCACCTTCTCTGGATCGCCATTTAGTCAGTGGGTGGGACCAGACCGACCTCAAGGATTATTTGTAGATGAAAACATTTGCATTGGTACGCCTTCCATTGTGTTCACCTCTGAATATTTATATGTTCTACCGCAGGCGAATATTGTCCAACAGTTATGTCTGCTTGCTTAATCATTTGTCTTGAAGTCTTGTCCGTATATAGGCGATCTTAGAATCTTGATCTGTTTCGTGCACTGATGCGACTATGACCACACTCGAAATCATAATGGTTATAAACTTCAGCTCGATTGCTCTGTTATGTGCTCAAACAAAAACTCCGCTATGCTTGTCACAGGTTGTCGAGAATGTACCCATGCAGCCAGCAAGACATTCGTCATGGACGATTCAGAGGGTACAGCTCGTGTGTGCAAGCAGTGGGCCGATCCTGAACCTTTAATCAAGGTCTTTGCCCTATGCTCTCATCCTCCTGTCATGGTCATGGCAGATTCATATATAATAGAATACCTTAGGAGGCTAGGGGTTAGTAGAAAGGCAGTCTCAATCTTTGGAGTCAAGTATGAACTCACTATTACTGTGATGAAATCCCAGGTGGCAATCGAGGTTTGTCCTGTGAATTGCATACACTATGTGGAGAGGGAAGACCTGCCGATTCTGGAGTACCTCATACGCCCACAACAAAAGTCGAGCAATGGAGTTTATGGAGGTGGGTGGGAACGTCCTAGGAATGTTTTCATGGCTGCTCGGACGTTCAAGCGTCAGGTGGAGGACAAAAAGATGCGTGCAGCAGGTATGGTCCGATCCCTTATAAGAATGGTATCATCCTTGGAAATGAGCCTTAAGATGGCAATGTCATGGTCATTCAAATTCTGGGAGGTCACCCATACATGCCTGGTTTCATAATGCAATTAGCATCTCACTTTTCCTCTCAGTCCTGCAAAGCTGATATTTTCAAGTAGTTTATCAGGTCTAAGACGAAGCAATGTTCTCTGAAGCAACTCCTTCAAAATTGTTGCCATCTCCACCCATTCTTTCTTTAGTGCTCTCCTTGTTTTTTTGAGAATGCTGTCTTCTCCGCGTTCTTTGACTACTCAGATTACAAATAGAGGAGTACTGTAATAATAACGCATTTAATATTTTCCTAATATTCTTGTATTGCTTTTCCTTATATAGTTCACTAAAATGTTTTCTTTCTCAAACCTGACAGGGCCAGCATCAGTTGAAACCCCTGCACAGAAAAAAGCTCGAATGGAAGCAGACCTGAAGATTAAGGCTGGGGCATTTTGGAAATTGTGGTCATGGAGTTTGCGGCCCATGTCATGGCAACAAGAAACTTCAGGACAGGGACTAGGGAGAAGTGAGGGTACGCCAATGGAGTGGCCTTGGAAAGGTCTGTTTGGTCGCTCCTCCACATCTGAGCTTCTCACATTTCCAGTCTCTGCCGCAGAGGTCCCAAAGGTATGTGAAAAGCTGTCTTCTGTTGCCTCTGCTGCTTCTGTTGTCTCAATCTTTCAATGTAAATTATCGATATTTGCATTTTCTTATGTTTTTTGAATAATTGAAGTCAACCTAAAATCGATGGTAATGCTTGTATTGTGATTAGAGAGAAGGTAGCTGCCAACGTATCCAGCACTGTTCCTTGTAGATAGGGCTTTCACTGGAAATGTGTGCACATGAAGTTAATTCATAGAGATCTGAACAAGAATCTCACCTGATTTGGATGAGACTTGGTATTAGGCTCTTGTATTCCATAGTGTCAATATGTCAAATTGATAACAATTCTGATATATGCAGGTAGTATCATTAGTTCAAAATTGGGCAACCACATTTGCATCTTCAAGTGAGCTACCACTGCCCATGCCCTTCCGAACCGATCCACTTCCAAATGGAGTCAAACTTACACTTGTCACAGCTGACAATGGTATGCTGTATGCACTTGGGGCACTAGTTGCAACAGTTGAGGAGATACATGATGACACAACAAACGTGGAAAAAGCAGCACTTGGTGAACCGTTTGTGATTACAAACAAAGAAATTGATGAGAAGTTCAGGTTCATTGTGACCAGGGAGGGAACTACAGGCACGCAACCCCTCCCTGGGGAAGGGCGCATACTCAAACTCTTGAAGGATGCACTGGCTGGGCGGGATGCGTCCTACGCTGCATATAACATTCCTCGAAGCTAAACACTTCTTGCAAGGTTATGTAAGAACGTCTCATAAACTTTACCTCCGAAAACTTCAGGAAATGTTCTCTCAAAACCTCGTGAGGTATACAATCAGTCGACCATACTTGTACAGACCACTCTACTTGGGTGCTTAGCAGTTACTCTTCTCCACTTTATTATGTAGAATATCTTACATGCTATATACATAGAAGGTGAAAAAAAAATATATATATATATATATATTGATTGACTACTGCATGGGTACGATTCTATCATCCTAAAATTCATGAATCAAGAGATGCATAAACCTGATTTGTCTTGTGGGTTTGAAAAATCGGTTCTCCTAGTTGTGAAGTAGCTTGATAGAGATCTGTAGCTCTTTGTACATATTATATCATAACTGATGTTTATTACTTCTGTTGCATTTGTACATGTAAACAGTGTCAATGATCTTTCTTGTGTACCATAATATGTGACCAGAAAGCATCAATGCAAAGTTGTTGTCTTCTATTGCACCCCTTTGAGCTGTTTTGGAGCATAAGGGATTCTTAAATAGCAAGTAAAACGTCATATACAAAAAAGAAAAAAGAAAAAAGGTTCTACCGACTCGGTCCTGTGGAGGATTTTGGTTGGCTGAGTTTGACTGCAATGGTGGATAGATTTTTGTTTAATGCAGAAAAGCCATCAAGAACTTTCTCAAGCTTGTTATTGACACGCTCTAGTATCTGGAGGTCGGGATGTTGACCTCCTTCTATGTGGTTTACTCTATTCTCCATGTGCTGCATGTGCTGGGTGAGTAGGTCCATCATCAACTCGGCGCGGTTCTTCATTGCCTCCTCCCTCTTCTCTGATGTCTGCAGCAAAGCGATTCCAAGGTAAAAAAAAGTGTCTATCAGTGACTTGCAACAAAGGATTTAGCACTCGTCAAATTTCTCTCAAGATTAATAATGATCACAATTAAAAATTATTTCCCATGCCTACAAGACATCTGTCCAATATAGTAAGCTGTCAAAAATTTAGACCATTATTGAATACCTGGAGCTGCACTTGCATGAGCCGCTGCATCTCCTTGATTGCACTTCCACAATCTTTACCTCTCTTTGAGGATTGTCCACCTTGTCTGCTGGGCTCACTGGGTCCTGCAGCATTGAGGACTGTACCTACAGATCGATGATGATAATCTTCGACAACTGCAGAAGTCTTGGGAGGGTGAGAGGTTGTCACGAGTGCCTGATTCTTTCCTGACACTTCAAACCACACATCATAAAACTTAGGTTTGAGAAGTTCCCTGCCCACAATGCTGGGATTCCAGGACGGGTCGGTTCGTGCAGCTTTGGCAGACATATACCTGTACAGAAAAAGTATGTCATGAGGACTAGAAACTTGTGCTATTCCTACACCATTCCCATGCATTAATAAGCCACAATATGCAGATAGTAATAGACTCCTGCATCATTTAATAATCATCAACCTTCATTGCCATCCACTTCAGAGTACATAAGATTCTTCAGCCTTGTGAGCTCGTTTGCTTTCTATTTAGACATGAGGAACAAATCTCCAAGAATTAGGGTCCTCATTTCTAGGAATGAATGCTTAGCACAGTTGAGTGCAAACTCCAACTAGTCCTCAACCCATTATGAGCTTATCTCAAGACGTAAAGCCTTCACACATTCTCAGATTTAGGTTTAAATTTCAAGAGATATGTATACTTGTGTTTTGATACCTATCCATGGCCCGTCACACTACTTGTGGTAATTCCTTCTTACTCTTTGTCTACATAAACTTGTCCATTCAAAGGAAGGTGAAAACATGGATTTTATTAAATAAACTAAAACATGTCTTGCTTGGCTTTTGATGCTTGCATAAAAATGTCTTTGATTCCCAGTCCCACTAAACACTCTTATGACGATTAATAATGTTATTACTAGATATCCCCACGATTTTCTTAAATAAAAAGTATTAGTGTGTGCAAAACTGTGAACTGTATCGGATATGGTTGCTAATTACAGCAAAAGGTTCAAGGTACAGATACCACTGGAGAGATAAGTACCTGTAATCTGTACATTCACGCCGCACACTCCAGTACTTGCTTTGACATTGTTTCTTCGTGAAATGCTTTCCAAACTGATCCTGCATGGCTTTAAGTATGGGCGTCCACTTCTTCTGATACTTCACTTGGCCATTACTTTCCTCCCACAAGCGTCGGTGTATAGCATCATATGTCTCGAAAAGAAACCTGACAGACTCATCTGTCCACGTGACATTGCCATCGGCATCTTGTCCAGCTCTTTTTCGTTTCTTCAAAATGGCTTCCTCCTTGTTCCTATCGGAGTCGTCACTGCTCGATTCAGTCTCTGAAGAAGATGCCAGTATTTCGAAATTCATGGAGTCCTTCGGGTGTCCACTCTTGGAAGCTCCATATCTTTCTCTTGTATTCTCCTGTTTATGTTTCTTCTTTTTGACCTGCTAGAATACAGCACAGAATGTCACATTGACATGGTGCTCTATGTAGAGTTTGCATTTGGAATAACATACACATCAGTTTTACTTTATTTCACTTCATCTTAATCTGCAGACAGACACTTGAACACTACTAGTGATTCTGTCTTTTTCCACATTATAGCATAATCCAAGAAACACAGGAGACTGAATCATTTACCTTGGCGCCATCTCTAGGTGTCTCAAGGGCTTGAAAATCCCACTCCTCCCGTTTCACTACTTGTGCTTTGGGACCTGCGATTGAGCCACAACGTACATTTAAACTAAAGCCTTAAGGTCGCTGCTTGCATTCTGGCTGCTCTTTGTTTGCTCCTAAATCCTGCGACTGTGTCAACTATGGACATGAGGATGCCTAACTTTTGTAGACATAGAGCAGGTCAATCCATGAAGTAGCATACATATTTTATAAATTCCAGATCCTTCTATGATTTCCAAAACACCAATAGAAACATACTTAACAATTTTTTTACTAAATGTTCCCTTGTGCAAAGTAAAACTCAAACTCGACTCTAACCTACTGCGCTTAGCTGAAGTCATGCCTGAATATGCAGTGAAAACTGCAACGGCCTCGCTTTTTATGTGACTCAATATAATTCAAGAAGTTCAGTCCCTTGCTAAGATTTCAAAGCTTTGCGAATTGATGTTTCAAAGTTTCTAAAGCTGTAGCTTCTTCAAACCCAATTTTGCCTTCGAAGTTCGTGACTCATGTACGTCCACTGCTGGTGTCCATTATTCACCGACTGACTCCTCATAGACAACATTCGATCGCAGATAGAAATTTGCAGAGTTGAATCCATTTTTTCTAAGCGATCTTCAGAGTAGAATCCTTTATTTGTGACTTGTCGCAGGTTTAGCCTCTACCACCATACATTGGAATACCCTTCGTAAGGCCAGATGCATCTGAAAACTCCAAAACTACTTACACGAATGTAGCCACGAGTTGTGATCCAGGCTGAAAATATATGAATGGCAATTGAAAATTGCCATCTTTCAAATGTAAGAAGATATGAAGGTGAGAAGATTAACGTCCTCTCATACTATGTAGCCAAAATCGTGGTAAGAACTACAGCCACGCTGAGAGGACAACGAAAAATGGCTTCAAAGAATTGAGGTATCTCCAAAGTTAGTTTCTGCGATATATTATTATGTGTAATGAAATGCTTCAACATATCTGCTAACTTAGTTTACGTTTCCAATTTCTTTCTGATGAATATTGAGAACTCGGAAAACCTTCCGTGGAGAATATTCCTTCACATTTCAGGAGGCGCAATCCTTCCAGAGGTGGTGAATGGAAAGTGCAAATTCAGGATTAACATGTGGCAGCGCTAGTTGTGGAGAAATTTTATCATCCTTCCAGCGGCGAGATTAGGCAGGATTGAATATTTAAAGAAAAAGCGTTTCAAAATTTGCCACAAAACGACTAACTCCAATTCAGCTGTTGAAATCGCACCTTTAGATCTTCTCGCGTTTGTCTCTTTAGCTTTCCCGCTCTTACTCGATTTCCGTTTCCCCTTAGACAGGCGATCCAATTCAGCATCGCTAGATCCCTCACTCTCACCCGAATCCTCGCCTAGCGAGAGATCACTAGTTCCATCGCCATCGCCTTCTCGCTCCCCTACTTGGTTACTCTCCTGGTGTAACTGTGGCAGAAATGAGCTCAATGGCGCTAGTCCCTGATCAGCACCCGAAGCGAACCTCTGCAAAGATGCTTGCGACTGCAACAAGCCTGGCTGACCGCCAAGCAAGCTCTGCCAATTAAAAGTTAACCCTGACGACTGCGCCTGCAAGTGCTGCTGCTGTTGCTGCTGCTGCTGTTGTTGCTGCTGCTGCTGCTGTTGCTGTTGCTGCGGCGGCGGAGGGAAAAAATGAATAGGCGAGAAAACGGAGGAATTTTCGCCAAAGCCTGGAGAGAAAGGAGGCAGATACTGAAGTCCGGCAGTCACCCTCGGCAGGCCCCCATCCGCTTCTTCGACGAGGTTAGAATCCTGCGTTCGCAGTCCGTGGCTTCCACTTCCCCATAGACTACTCCCCCAGGCTTGATTGTCGGCCTCCAGGCCCTGCTGATACTTCATTTTCTTTTCCAATCCGCGAGTGCGGACAAAGCTATCCCTCGCCGCCCGGCGCTAGCAGGAAGGGAAGGATGCGGTACTGACTGATGACCTAGAGGGACAGGGACCGAAGGGGAGAGGACCTGCCTTTGCCTATGCTTGCTTTTCCTCAACCTGTGTGCTGGTGGCCTCGTAGAAACGAGAAAGTAAGGGGAAGAAGCTCCGAAGAATGTACCTAGCTACCGCGTGAGAAAGACGACGCAGCCTGCCCTCGTCCCTAACTCCCAAACGGAAGAGGGACAGGGCCGCCCCGGGGCAGCCTGTTGCCTGCCCGGACGGGCCCGCCACGGATTCGTGGCATGGATGAAAAAAACGCAGGAATCATCTAAATGACTATTTTTAGGAAATTTTATTCCGGAAATAGAGTCAAAGGCCCAGAATTAGTCTAGTGATGTCACATTCGAATGAATCGGCCCTCAACCCCATAGGGGGGCTTTTTTTTATTGGAGCCACTTCATCCACGATATCTAGGATGGATGATTTTAAGTGAGTGCCACAAATCCGTGGCGGGCCCGTCCGGGCAGGCAACAGGCTGCCCCGCCCGCCTGGCAGGGCGGCCCTAGCCCTCTTCCATTTGGGAGTTAGGGACGAGGGCAGCCTGCACGCTCGCCCGGCGTCTCTCCCGCACGACGTGGCCGTGGGTGCGTTCCCCCCCTCCCCTCCTGTTTCATCCATCATTTCGGCCTTTTCATTCGTTCGCAGCGGCTGCTCATCCGTGCCCCGGGAATACTTTCCTCATTCATTCATACATACTACAGTTCAGAGGAGGTGGTTGGTGAGTCACCAAGCCAGAGGGATTTGTCACATACATTATTAGAGTTATCAAACAGGGCTGAAACCGGGGGTTTGATACTTCTTCGAGAAAACGATCTCTTGAGAACTTGTTAGCTCGTGATGTATCAGGGTGAAACTTTTGGGATTTTCTTTTTGTCACCTTTCAAATTTTCAGAGAAGTTTAGGATCTAAAATAGGCTATGCGCTTGGGTCCCGTTATCCTCAATCCCGGATCGGCTTATGCAAGGCTCGCTTGGCCCACCCATCCTAGTAGGACAAGCTAAAAAGTCGGTTTTTTTTTATAGTTCGACAACAACCTTTGTGTATGATAATTTAAGCAGTAAGAAAATTTGGATGACTTTGTGTTAATTCTCATATACTCAATGTTTGGGACTAAAACCATGGTTTCAACTCCTTTATTTTACAAATAAATTTTGTTGGTTGATCATCGTTTGGGGCCAATTGCAATGCGTAGTTGGTTTCTAGAACCTATCTAAAAATATGACTTATAATCCATGTCCAAATGGACCACTTGAAAGTTAACACATTGGGAACAAGGCTTTAGAAACCAAGAAGAAGAAGAACTCCGGTCTCCGAACAAGGCCGGAGTGAATAGAGTGTCTATTCGTAAAACATCCTTGGCCATGCCCTAGGGTGGTGGTGTTGGATGTGAAACTACTTCACCCCTTGTAGGATGTAGACACTATGTTTAACAACTAGTAACCATTAACAGTAACCAACAACATGTGTTCGTCCTTGGTGGTGGTTATATATTGATTTATTAGTCGATTTATGGTAAGAATTGGAGGTCTTTGATAGGTTGTCGATTCTCTAGTCTTAGTATAGAATGTGCATATTGTGTGGCGATTATGTTTATTTGTTTGAATGTATTCTTGATTTCTGCAATGGGATTTTCAGCTTTGTTTCCAAAATTTTCATTGATGGGATACGTGTTGTGGCTCTTGCACCTACAACTAGGACCATAAGTGGTGCTACATTCCATCCTCTTGTTATATAATGTTATTGATGAGCGGTTGATATTTTATAGTTTCCCTATCGAGGGTTTTTGTGGCAAATCTATCATTACAATATGTGAATTCTATAAATTGTATAGTGAGTTTGGGTGTGGGGGCTTATGGCGGAGGTGGTTGTATGGGTGACCTATGATGCACATTATGTCAGGCTTAAACCTAGCATTGTAATGGCCCAATGATTTTTTCGAAGTCGGGCGGGGCGGGCAGAAGTTTTCGGTCGGGTCCAGAAAGTCCTGATTTCTTTGTGGGGCAGCTGCCCTGCCCGTATCTGCCCTGCCCGTATCTGCCTTCCTAGAAAGGCTCGTAGGGGGTAGGATATTGTCTTCCTAGGTGGGTGTAGGAAAGACTCTATTCCCGGCACACATCCATTGCATGCAACTTTGTTGCCAACAAGTGAAGATGCTCTAAAAATGTAGTTCTTCACCTTGACACATTATGTTTCGGTAAAAAATGCTGCAAAATGAGAAAATGAGTGCTCAAGATTTGATTGTCGACCAACATTTTCAAAGGGATGACATCCACCGCTTTCATCATGGTAAGGTATCATGTGAGGATACAAAGTCTCCACTACTACACTAACTATGATAATTAGTGTCACTTACTATTTGGATTTACACATTGCTATATCTTTTTTTATTATAAATGTGAATTCCTACCAAGTAAAGATGTTCATGTTCTATAATGTTCAAACAACCTGTTTAACCTTTGTGAGTAAGAAATAAGATCTATAGTATAAAGCTATAGCATTGTGCGATTCCAAATAGTAAGTGTCACCAAATATACTATGTAATGTAGTTTCACCATCACTTTATATGGAAACATTTGTAGGCCAAAGAATATTCAAGTTGGCCCAAAAGCAAACCATAATAAATTACTTTGTGACATCATCAACTCCGTGAAATTTCTCAGGCTTCGTTCAATCGTATCCATGAACAATCACTATGCACTCGTCTTGGTCTGAGACGACCCTAAACTACTGGATGATGGTGGAGAGATACCCAAATCTCAAGGAAGAGGTTGGCGGTTCGATTCCCGACTGTGAAATCTCCTCTCTACTTGACAGAATACTTGCCAGTTGGTCAACTGCCTCATGTGCTTTGACGTTGGCTTATCAGCCTTCTATCTCAAAAAAAAACAAAAACAAAAAAAAACACTATGCACTCGTCTTTCAGGATCTGGTAGCTTGTTGGAAAGCTCTTGAATAGCCAAACAAAATAGAGCACTCTATTTGCTTCATTTGAGCAAGTAATGAGTGCCATTTCTAAAAAAGCACATTTAAAGTTCAAGGGGTCATCATGTTCAAAATGGCCACGTGAATTTTGATGGTTGATAGCGGAGGATATTCAAAATGGTGGGGCCAAACCATATGACAAATGATTTGTTGGATGAAAGTCAAAGAGCTATTTAAAAAACAACTCGTAATCACTCCCATTTGATCCTAAAAATAAAACCCTAAAAGTTGTTAACAGCGTACATGTTCACAACGCCTATCATTGGGAGATGACTATATTTTATTTTATTGTTACTAATAAATGTGTCTACCTACTAGTTCCTTACTACATTGGTAATCACAATTAGTGCGTGTGGTACTAATTTCTGAAATACACGCTATGGTATTCTAGCCTATGACCGAGAGCTACACATTGGTGAATTTTCACAATGACCTCTTCTATGGTAATGAACGATTTAAAATTTTTCATGCAAGGTAAAATGAAATATTTGTCTATTTCAAAATTTTCAAAATTTTTAAAATTAATTTTGAATTAAATATGATTTTTTAAAGATGTTCCCTAGGGTATCTTATGATAGACCTAAAGAAGTTTGACGTCAATGCTAATACAACTTATGAGCATTCTATAATTATCTTTTATGAACATGTTCGAGAACTGTAGACTGACTTTGACCTTACTATGTCAAGAGGCATCCTAAACGAACAACTAATCTCATCCAACACGTTATGGCAAGGTCTCATGTGCCTTGAACCGAGACCTATGGGCCTTGAACCGAGACCTATGTGCCCCATGGCTAAGTTGTGTTTCTATATTTAGCATTTGATAAGGGCCTTCAGTGTCTTACCTTTACGGGAAGAAACTAACACATGTATAAATAGTATGAATATCGTGAATGGTGCTGGTATTTTCAATTGATAGTGTTGTGTTGAATAGTATCTTTAGTGAATAGTGTTGAGATGAACTATGTATCTTAGATATTTTTTTGGTGACAATACTTTCATAGCGTAAAAAGTATTCCCCACACACCTTCACTAATTTCCCACACACACTATTAGCCCTCCCTTATAAATTGGGATAATTAGTCTAGTCCAACTTTCATGAGAATGTGACTACCTCCTACACCGTTTATGGTATTTCATGTCACATGCATAATAGTGTCACTTACACTACTTTGAGGCATATGCTAGGTTGCACTAATGATCAACGAGTTCATCATTAGTGTCACCTCGTGACACTTAGTGTTCAAGTGCACTTACTAATATTTTGACATGAGTATGTTCAGTAGTGTTGTGAGGTGTATGCATATATTGCACAAAGGTCTATGAGTTGACTAATGTGTACACAAATGGCACTTGGCATTAGTATACTCAGTGATATTTTCCCCATGTGTACTAAAACGCAAAACTATCATCTCAAATATCCCATTGTACTATGCTAAATGTCATAATGTAAAGAAATTTTCACTTAAAAAAATTGTTGATGTTGATGAATGATACCATATTGGCAATTAGCAGACATGACACTTTGAGATTTCTAGGCATCTAATTTAAGCCCTTTCGCAAATAGTGTACATGACACTAAATACCATAAGTGGTGTAGTCCAACAACACCACCCTCATGTGAGCCCAACGTGGTTGATTGCATGGTCGCCCGCTTTTCATCTATCTACACATCATTTTCTCCATCCATAGATAATGCGTCCATTCTATAGCTATTTGTTAAACATATCCCTTAACTTGTTGAAGGCGTTTGATGTATGTATGATGTACAATTCTCGGTCCCCACATAAGCCAAATTATAAAGTGGATTGTACTCTACCATTACATGCCCAATTGTCATGTAGATTACAATGTAATGGGTTGTGGACTTGGTAAAAAAAAATGTGGTGATCCAATTTGGGTTGCAAAATCGTTAAGTGTTAAGCAAAGAAAAGAAAAGAAAAGAAAAAACATTTGTGTGTTTCCACATACATGAATTTGAGCCCATTGGCTCTACTATGAACAAGAGTTTCCTTGTTTCAACAGTAAGGATTATTGTCTATCATTTTGGGGGTTGACGAATTTTCATAGTTGGCCCCTTATGTGGGCGGTTATATCAATTCATGCTTCTTGTCTAGTTTTCTTTTGTCGAGGGCTAGGTATGCAAGGTATTTGATGGCAACATGGTGGATGTTTTTTGTTTTTTATTTTTTAATATGTTATGGGGTACATGCAAGTTTGCCAATAGTTCAATGCTTTGTGAATGGATGGAGCCATGAATTTATGTGGTGATGATTATGAGCGGGTTTGCTTTGTAGCCTTGCTCCTTAATTGTAGTTACGAGGGGGTTTTAATTTGTCATGTTTAGTTTGAATAGCTTGGTCACAAATCTATCACGTGGGAATGTGAGTTCTATTATTTGGACCACAAGGTTAGGGGTTGGTTAGAACATGTTGGTTTGTTCTTATAATGCACCTTCAATATACATTATATTTGGGCGCAATCTTGCGAGGTTGGTGCATCTTGTTGTTCGGAATGTGCATGGTCAGAAACATTGTGAGATGGTGTTATGGGGGTGTCTTTATTGTCGGCATTTGTAAGTGTATAGTGTATTGTGTTTGCACATGATTTGAGTAGGTTGGTGAGTTGTTGGGTGGCAACATTGTGTCTTGCTATTACAAGGCCTTTAAGGAACTTATGGTCACATAGTGCCAATAGGTGTCACCATATGTCTTTGGCATAGTGTGCAACTGGGGTTAGGGAATTTTTGGGGCCAAAAGAGTTTTTTCATGTGGTTTTCCATGTATTAGAGTTAGTCATAAAGTAAAGTGTTTGCAATCATGGGTTTAGTCCCAAATATTGAGTTATGAGAATTAACACAAAGTCACCCAAGTTTTCTCGATGTTTAATTTATCATCCACAAGGAGTGGTACGAAGGCTATTAAAAACTAACTTTCTAGCATGTCCTACAAGGATGGGTGGGCCAAGCTAGCCTTGCATAGGCTGATATGGGATTTAGGACAACGGGTCCCGTGCGCATACCCTATTTTAGATCTTAAAATTCTCTCAAAGTTTGAGAGGTGGAAAGAGGAGGTCCGAAAATTTCCACCCAACTTTCAAAATGGGCTCCAAAACACAATGCGACAACGAGCTCTTAATATGAAGTTTTCTCAAAGAAGGATCAAACCCACAATTTCATCCCTCTTTGAGGGACTTTTCAAATAACTCTATTGAGCTTATATGAATTTTAGTTTTTGTGTCGTTTGAGCATTGGTGGTTTGTTGTGCTTTGTAAAATGATTTGGACATGTTTTGATTGATTTGGTCATTGGAGATTCATTTTTCGGCATAGTGAAATTGTTTGGCTTTCTTGACTGTTAGCTTATGATGTTCGTTCTTTATAAACGTTTTTAGATTCTGAACTATCCATGTAAGGTTAGTTGTTGAGGGTGGTTAGCTAGTCTATATGGTATGGTGTGGGCTATGCGTATATGTGGTATTGGGGATTGCGGCTTTGGTTGTACCTTTGTAAGTTGGTAAATATGCTTGGTCATTACCATGTATGTTTGTGTGTGCTCTGAATTTGTGGATCGTGATTTCATGTGGGAGCCAAGTGGCAAGGTGGACTAATGAGGCTATAAGAAGTTTGTATGGGTGGGTATGTTGAGAGGTTGGGCACCTTATGTGGGTTGTCTATTAGGTAGATAATGTTTAGGTTGTCGGTAAAAATGTGGATATCATGGGATGGGTTTTGTGTGTTGGTGAGGTCTAGCCAAATGGCAGAGAGTTTGTGTGTAGTATGTTTTGGAAGCCTGGCAATCTTTATGCTATTTGCATGTTGTTAATTTGGCTATACACTCATGAGCATGCTATGTTTGCATGACCTTTATCATGTGGTGGTATAGAGGAGTTGTATGCGTACATGCTCTTTTGGGGTTGTATTTTGGTGGGCCTATGGTGTATAAATCTAGCGGGATGGCCAATATTGGGATTGGGGGAGGGGGGGGGATGTGGTGATGATAAGTTTTTTTTTGGGTATGTTTGTCCATTTGTTTGACATGTTTATTTTGTAAGGTTTTATGGTGGTTGTAGGGTATGATGTATGATGGTATAAAGATTTTTTTGTAAAGAATAAAAATAATCTTGGATGGTTTGTTGTAGTTGGAGGGTAGATGTGTGTGCTACAGGTGGGGTGTCTAGGTTGTGAACACACATGATTGTTGGCTCTGGTTGGTTGTAGTAAGATAGCCATTTGGTGAGATGGGCAGTGATTTTGTGAATATCTTGTAAATCAAAGACCACATTGTGATCTTGTGGGGCATTAGATTGAAAATAATTACTTTAAGTTGCATAAAGTAGCTTTGTGGCAAATGAGTCATGTTGGTTGCTTTCCATCACATCATGAGATAGCAACATACCATGATGGTTCATTCTTTTCGATACATCCAACTACACCTCTGGATGAGCAAAACTCTCCTACTTACAACTACATTGTACACCATCAAGGAAACCATCTATGCAATGCATGAGCATTCCCTGGTGATAAATGGGTTTTTCATTCATGTAAATGCCAAGAAACAAATGCGGTCTGTTTCATTGATGATTCCATGTCAATGTGATCAATTGAGACCTAGCAACAGAAGGGGACGAAAAAAAAGGACCTCCTCTGAGGTTCATGGTTTAGTGCTTTTCTGTTGGGTCCAATGACACTAAATTGAAGCATTCACACTAATTTGGCCCTGAAAACTTTGATTTTTAGAGTCTAGGTGGTTCACTGCAAGTTTTAGTCACTCCTCTCGGCAGCTATATCAGGACCACAATTCATATCAGTACACTCACCATCTGTTCCGGAGAAGGCAATTAGGGTACAAGCGGGTCTTAAATAGACACTTTCAGCTCTGCACCCACTTCTCATAGGCTATGAAACACGAAAATCAGTTCAAGATGATTACCAAATCCAAATTGTGTCTATAGTCATTCCCCTCGTACTTTCAGAGCTCATATGAATACCTCCAAAGTGAAGATTCTCTTTCTCATTCAATGATCATATAAATCCCCACACTTATGTTGACAATTGCCAAGGTTTGAATAATTAACAAGTTTTGAGCACATAGTCCAGTCATGGACTGCAAGATTGGACTATGAAAGAAATTAAGAATACAGCTAAAGTGTTATACAAATGCAAGTGAACTTATGATTTAAAGGCTGTGTGATTTCCAGTGGAGTAATGATATACTGGACAAAGACCCAGTTCGCAGGGATGTATTGAGCCAACGTTCTTATTCATCAGCTATTGACATGCTAAGTTAATCAATCTGCAAGACATACGTCAAACATACCTAGTCAAGTGATCATACTCCAGCAATTAAAACAGGTTTGAGAAGAACTAGAGGAAAATATTCTCAAAAAGAATTGTAAGGATTGAAATCTATTTTAATGATTTTTTTATAGTAGTCATTACTTAGACTTAGGGTGCGGGGCTTTTCTGCTATTGCTATTATCACTTCCGCTTAAGCTCCACCTTGTATGAGCAAAAAGAGGATTACTACCCAGACCCATGAGATCAAGTGATTCTCCCATCAGAAAAATTGACACAAAATCTGCATAAAATCGGGAAGTCCGCATGAACAGGTGCATAATAGTCCATATTTATGGACATTAAAAATGTATACAGAATACAGCAATTGGAAACAAGAAATACTCACCTGCCAAGTCTCAAGTCCATGGATGTAATGGGTGATGTAAAATTAGGGGCAGCAAGTTTGCACTCATGTGAAAAAAATTACCAGTACACATTCAGTGTCTAGCACATGACTTGATCAGAAAACATGGACAAATCCAGACAGCTTGGCATCACAAGCCTGAGAAACAAGAGCAGGGCCATGAAGCTCACCAACATAAACAAAGATAGAACTACCACAAGCTAGATCCTATAATCAGACCCAGGTCTATCTTCACCAAAGCCTGTGTCCTATCAAAAAAGTGAATCGGCAGTGGTCTTGGGAATGGCATCTCTCCCATCTCAAGTACCCTACGATTTTTCAGGTCATTCACTTACTAATACAGATATTCCTAATGTTCACCTGGAGACACTCTAATATTCACCGCTGTGTAGATTCTTTGACATGCTGCTGCACGCAGATAAAACTAATCCCTCATTCAGGTGGTTCGATTTTGTCGTCTCTCTATGCTGTTAATAATCCCAGTGAGGCCATAAGAAGGACGATCTAGGAAGCCTTCATATGGAGACTCCAACTTCAACAGAGGCTCGAAGTAATTTCCATACACATACTCCGGCACATACATTTGCTCTTCGTCATCAAACAGTAGAATGTGACCTTGCCATTCCCAAGTTCTGTATTCCGCATTGGTATCCTCGTCATAGGTAACACATACCTGATGATGTCCCACCTCAACAGAGTTTCCGGTATTTGGCAGCAGACTCCCCCAATTTCCGTTGGTAATGATTCTTATGATGTTTTCTGACAATGTAGAGGTCTCTCGCTGGAGATTTGAACGAGCAATCGGCTCATTCCTGTCCGCTGCTGCAGTGAGTTCCACAGGTGCAATGGCACTGGTGATGTTAGTTGCGTCATCTCTGGTTGCCTCTGTTGCAGGCTCCAACTGAATTGCCGTGGGGCGCCCCATTGTGCTTACAGCCGCTGTTGCTTCCTGACTTACTCCTGAATTAAGGCACAGAAAAAGACTTCAATCAAAACCTGTGGACTCATAGTAAACCCTGCCAAAGCTTCGTAAGGTAAGCTGGTCTTAAAAGGACACTTTTAGCTCTTCACCCACTTCTCGTAGGATGATATGATACGAAACACGAAATTAGTGCAAGATGATTAGGAAATCCAAGTAGTGTCCGTAGCCATTTTCCTCATAATTTTTGGAGTTTGTATCAATATCTTATACATTATCGAAGTGAGGATTCCGCTCTAACTGAATGATCATATAGGTCCTCCCAATTATAATGTTGACTATTGAGAATCCTCATATGAATATCTTACACATTATCGAAGTGAGAAGTCCCTTTCTCATCAAAGGTTAACAAATTTTGAGCACGTAGTCCGATCTCTGTTAAACACATGATGCCATTATCGTGTCCGTTCAAGATGAGTAACCGAATTAACCCCGCTTACCTTAGGTAGATGACCAATGCCAGACGAGGACCAGGACAAACACCGGAACAAAGATAATATCACAGAGAAAATCAAATTGACAAACAAGAATTACACCTAGACCTGATCATTGTTACACCGAGACTAATGTCCAAACCCTAAGCACCCTAAAGCAATCAAAGCACATGCAGTCCGTCTCAAGAAAACTGCACCGTATCTGGATCCATCATCCACGAAGTTCAATTCGCATCCCGCACATCCAGAAATAGAATAACACACAACGCATTACCAAAAGGAGCAACATCAACATATCACCCAAACCCCAAACTAAATCGACCAAATCAAACTCCACATGGAAATGCGCGGTTGCTTCGAAATTTACCAGAATCGAATATATCCCGAATCCCCTATCTCAGATATGTGCCAGTAATGTGTGTGGCAAGGTTAACAACATCCACAATGCCTGTAAGGCCGTCATCGGGCAAGCTCCATCGCTTTTGTGTTCTTTCGCGAGGCCAAAAAAGGTGAGAAGAGAACTGAAGAAAGGGGGCTTCTACAGACACCGGCTAATACCGGTATTCGGCATGAACAGCCTGTATATCCGGTTCCCGATCCATTCTCCAAGTGAGTTTATCTTAGGGGTTTCCTAACTAGTGTACACTAAATATTGTATTTAGTGTCACTCACTATTTTAAATTACACTATGCTATAAATATATACTGTATATCTCATTTTTTTCCAACAAGGTCAATTTGGCTGTTTGGACATTATAGAACATCAACATCTTTACTTGCTTAAAAATTACATCAATAGTAAAATCATGTAGAATTGTGTAACTCAAAATAGTAGATGACACTAAATACAATAATTAGTGTAGCTATTATATACACTAAATAGTCCTAGTGGTTTGGGCCACGTTATTTCTCTAGACCCCACATTAATTTTCAATCCACATCAAATTTGTGCGGGCTACATTAGATGGTTATTCATAAAAATTGGTGTGGATTTTTAATGCTATTTTTAATGTAAGTTGAAAAAGAAATATATATATATACGAGGTGTTGTTTGGAAGTCTCAAGAAAGAATGAGGATAAGACCCCATGATCTTTGACCTATGCTATTTCCACCCCGACCAGACAATTAGAGTGGTCCATGTTAAAAAATTCCAACCTAATTTTTCACCCGCACTATTAGGACTATTTAGTGTAGTGTGGGCAAGGGTCTTTATTCAAAATCAACCCCCGCACAAGAGAGCAAGTGGAGTACGGGTCCCACAAGCCCATTTTATTGGGGCCACAACGCAAAGGCTTTGGGTATGTGGGAGCCATGTGAAAGGAACATGTAAAAATATTACCCCCCCAGGTTAATTTTGGATTCATCCAACTTACTCTGAATAGATTAAGTTGGGGTGTATGATACCACTTCCAAAGTTCAATCTATCAAAACTAAACAAAAATAGTGAGCTATAAGGGTTCCAAATATTTTCACGTTCAGCTTCTACGGTTACCACAAATCTTTAGTCAAAGAGTGGACACGATTTATATCTAGGTGAAAGCACCATTCCATTCTCAACCAACCTAGGAGGTCCCAATCATGACGTTGGCTTCTATTTTCACATATGCAAAGGAAAAAACTCTGATGTTGGTTGTTGGTCTAGTGGGAACCTTGTGGGAACTATGTGAACCACGGGGAGGAAACACCACTTGTAGGTGAACTCAAACCAACATATGGATAACTGTCTGTAGCGAGTACAAAAAATGACTCCCAAGTCTATTGGTGGTCGTAACACTTACATTCTTGAAATTGGAAGGAGTTTGCCAAACAGGTTAGTCACCGCAAACCTTGGATACTTCATAGATGGAATATGGTTGTGTGCACACAAATATAAGAGCTACATGCCTCAAGAGAACTTCACCTTGACAAGTTCCCAAGACAAAGGAAAACAAGAAGAGACATGAAGAAGGACATAAGCCTTCCCCGAACCTTCTAGAGAAGACAATATTATCATTGTTAATTGAGAATGGTATTTCTACTTTTCCCATGAAGTAGAGAGAGAGAGAGACGACGACGACAACAATGCCAACCTCTAGGGCTAGTGTGAATGAGGGACACTTCATCCCCATCAAGTATACCATAAGATGCTTCTCAATACATCTTATTTGATGCCATACTATAAATTCCACATGAGATTTGAGTGGTTGCAAGCAATGTGAGATTACCATGTTGCAAAACATAAAGAATATATATATATATATATATATATATATTATTTATTTATTTATTTTTGAAAGCCAAAGCATGAAAGTACTCTTGATATTGTAGTTTAGTAAATTTGCATATTAGTGTAGGTAAGGTTGCTTACTCATGGTGGGTCATTCCCAAAACAAGGGCCCCGCACAAGATGGGAATGGAGTACGGTTCATGCTTTATGGGAAAGGCCACACTTGTGACAAGCATTGAATCTCAGTCCATCACTATTCAATTTGATTTGCCATTGGTTTTACACCCTCATCCCGAAGCTTCAAACCTTTACTAGGAAAACTTTCCCGAGGGTTTCCCAAACATGGCCCTCCTACATAGATTGGTGTCCGAAGTGATGCACCAACCGTGACAATAAACTAGTTAATTTGCACCTTTGGCAAAAAAAATTTGTCAACATTCATTTGACAAAAGTGCAAACCTTGGATAGCTGGCCAACTAGCATCACCTAGCTAAATTTTATGGGCCCTTATTTGTCACTTAGCTTTAGCTAGCTAGGTTTACTGAACCTAAGATTCTTATTTAGCTTTAGCTAGCTAACTTTTCCGGAATTCTCATTTTCACTCAGCTTTGACTAGCTAAAAATTTGTGTGACATGCATATTCATTCTAAACCAAAAAGAGATCCATTCAAACGAAATCAAACAAAATATATTTAATTGTATTGCTCTCAATTGGCTTTATATTTTCATGTTGTTGCACAAGGAAATTGAAAGGCTTAAAATCAACACGTATAGTCGGCTTCCTCACTTTGACTGGCACTGGTGATAAATCATCATCTTTGTCATCATTGTCATTAACATCATCATCATCTTCTTCATTTTCATTGTCATCGGAATCGTCAATGCCATCTAGCAATTCAAGACGAGATGGAATCAAGGTGTTCCAAATTGGAGATTTCGTGACATCTGCAAGATTATCAGGAATTAGGCTCATGAACTGTTTCAAAAGCATTGTTATTGCAACGAGTCTAGTTCTGGGAGATGACCGTTTGGGTCCAATGACATCATTCATTCCACTGAGATTACATTTAGATTCCAGCTAACTATTAGCTAACTTCAGCTAGGTAACTTTCCTCGCCTAGATTATGGCACTTAGTTTTAGCTAGCTATTCTTTTGAGGCACCAAATTCTTGTGTAGCTTTAGCTAGTTGGAGCTTTTAGCTAGCTAAATAGTTGCCCACTTAGTTAGTTGTCCGAGGCCTGCAAAAGTGGAATGCAAAACAATGTCCAACAACAAATCTCAAAGGAGACGATAATTCGCGTGACCACATGTAACTTACAATGTGATCACAATGGTTATGTGAATGTACATAGATCAACAAAACATTAGAGTCATATGTAAAGTCTCTCAAAGAGGGATGAAACAATGGGTTGAAACCGTGGGTTTGGTCCTTCTTTGAGAAAAGTTTCTCTTAAGAGATCATTAGCTCGTCGTATATTGGAGCCTATTTTGAAAGTAGGGTAGTTCTTTTGGGATGTTCTCTTCACATGTCACAAAATTTGAAAAAATTAGATTCTAAAATAGGTATGTGCATGGGACCCACCAACCTAAAATCCCGGATCATCATATGCAACACTAGCTTGGCCCACCCATCCTAGTATGAGAAGCTAGGAAGTTAAATTTTAACAGCCCAACACCACACTTCATCTATGATAATTTAAGCATTAAAAAAACTTGAGTGACTTTTGTGTTAATTCTCATACAGAGTCCCGGGAGTTCTGTAGAGAAAATGGATAATTTCCTAGCTTCTAGGAGGTGGCTTGGATTTTTCAAATTTTACCCGGAAGTGGGCCTAGAGAGTGCAAATTTTACCAGTTGATATCCCCCATTTCCTAATGTATTTAGGCAATTAGCCGACATTTCTTTTTTCATTTATCAAGTTTCCTAATGTCTAAAATGGGACCGGTTTTGTATTTTGGTGGTGGATGTTTATTCCCTCCCCATTTTTTCCCTTTAAATTTCATTGTCATTCATTCCCTCTTTCTTTCTATTTTCAAGTGTTCAGGGTTAAAGAATGTTGGCATTCACTCTCTATTTTGTTTGTCTAAAGAGTATCCTTAGCAGGAGTTGAACTTGGCAATACCCCTACCATCTTAGGGCCAAGGATGTAGCATTCAAAAAATACAAGATCCACAAAGGGTCCAAGTATTTTCTAGAGGCTGGTTAGTATTGAAAGTCACAAAATTTGCGTACCATTGCCATTAGTATCAACTACCCCAAACAAACAAGACACATCACTCACATGGGCTAACATGATAAACAAGACTCTTCACCAAGTGCACCATTTCTCAACATCCATCAAGGATTGACTCAATCACATGCTAACCAAGAGAAATACTTTGCAAGAAGACAAAACAGTGGCTAACCAAATGCAAGGGGACTCCGACAAAGGCTCCGTGCGCTAAGAGCTCCAGATGTATACAAGATGCATGCTTACAACCAAATGAAATTGAAAGTGTACTCCAAGATGCAAGTTCTCTCCTCCCTCACGTAATGACATTATAAATCCCACAAGTTTGTGAAAGCATTGCCAAAACCATCACACAAAGCTGCAATCAACGTAATATGGTATTCTCAATGGGCTAACATAATAAGCAAGACTCTTCACCAAATGCACCATTTCTCAACATCCGTCAAGGACTGAGTTAACCATAGGCTAACCAAGAGGAAAACTTTGCAAGAAGACAAAACAATGGCTAACTAGATGTAAAGGAACTCCGACGGCGACTATGTGCGTTGAGAGCTCCAGATGTGAAACGAGAGATGTGGGAGTGGCACACAACCCTAACCCCTGCGACTGGGAGTCAACACAAAAGACTCACATAGACTCAATCACTCAACGATTCAATGATTCAAGATGTAAAGCACTCGGAAACTTAGAATGCAAGCTGCGGTGGCAAGCAGCTAACCCTAAACCACAAGCCAGCAAGGCAACAATAACTCCAAGTCTCCAACTATGCATAATATTAAAAAAATTCCTAAAAAGTATATGTCTGGTCGGATGCCCGCCGTGAAAAATGCCTTTCAATCGGTAATTTGCCGTGGATACTCTAGGGCAACTTGCCTAAATGCCAACCATTTTTCCTTCTAATTGGCCCATTTCCGAAAACCTTGATTTTTCTTCCGGAACCCCCTCCTAAACATTTCTATTTCATTTGGAAATTTTCAAAATCAACCGGCTAGCTTGTAACTAACTGCCGGCACTCCCCATTCATTGTTCTCATAAACTCAAGGTTTGGAACTGAACCCATGGTTTCATCTCCTTTATTGTACAAATAACGCTAATATCTATGTATACACGGATTCCTTTCCGACAATGCTATGCTTGAACAATACTCCATTCTCCTTTACTATTCTTAGTAAACTATGCTTCCTGAATATGTTATATATTTGTATCCTTATCCCACTAAAGCCATTTTGTACGGTGCACTCTCATTGCATATGTGGACCCCAAATCCTTTGACTTTGTGACCTCCCTCCAGGAATCCATCTACAGGAGGTTCACGAATTTACCTCTTATTGGACACCTAGAATTCCAAGTATAATGGACACATTAAGGGCCGGGGATTCGTGGCACTCAAGTAAAATCATCCATGCGGATGAAAAAAACGCAGGAATCATCTAAATGACTATTTTAAGGCAATTTTAAGGCAATTTTTAGGCAATGTCTTACATGATTTTTAAAACGCAAGTGGGGGTAGAGCATGAGCTATGTGCACACACAATAAGTACACCACAATGTAGACAAAGTGGGGTTTTGGTTTCATAACATCTATAGAGGTGATAATAAAATATGCCCGTACAAGTTGGTTGTTGATTCATCTCAATCTAAGTTCATTAACAGTGATTTATCCCAATTAGTGCATGTTATTATTCGGAAATGCATAGTGCTATAACTACTCACTGAGAATATCATATTTCACGAAACAAAATCATGTATGTTCTATAATGTCCAAACAACTTATTGAATTTTTTTTAGCAAAAATTGAACTCTCGAGTTAGACGTTATTGCACTTCGCATAGTAACATGCACCAATTGGGATAATCTACGTAGACTAATTGAGGGCTCTTTCACTATGGTTTAGAGGTTCATAATAATTCCCAAAGTCTACAATAATAATCAATGTTTTCACCCTCCTTGTCATGTGTTATGAACATTCTACCAAACAAGCAAGTGAAGGCTCCAACATAGCTTATAAGGGCCATGGATTTGTCAAATTTCCATTTTAATGAAATCTATGTGATGAGCATGTATGACATGTAACTAAAACATGGAAAGATGTAGAGTGAAAACATTAAGTACAAATGAACATGTTGAGGAGAATTACACCATTTAGGGTATTCAATGTCACTTACTATTTTGAGTTATGCATTGTTATAACATTTCATTCTTAATGTAATGTATGACCAAGTAAAGATGTTAATATTCTATGATGTCCAAACAACCAATTTGACCTTTGTTGGTAAAAAATGAGATCTATAGTAAAATGTTATAGCACAATGAAACATCCACTAGTAAGTGACACTAGATATTGTGATTAGCATCACTTACTATTTGGAATGACACAATGCTATATTGTTTTACTGCATATCTCATATTTTGCCAAGAAATGTCAAATTGGTTGTTTTAACATTATAAAACATCAACAAATTTACTTGGTAAAAAATTACATCACCATAAAAAAGATATGGCATTGTGGGCTGGGGCGAAACAACCCCTACACTGGTTCCTTGGAGGCAAGGGTTTAGGGGCTGGGGTGAAACAACCCGTACACTCGTTCCTTGGAGGCAAGGGTTCAGGGGCTGGGGTGAAACAACCCGTACACTCGTTCCTTGGAGGCAAGGGTTCAGGGGCTGGGGTGAAACAACCCGTACACTCGTTCCTTGGAGGCAAGGGTTTAGGGGCCGGGATGAAACAACCCGTACACTCGTTCCTTGGAGGCAAGGGTTTAGGGGCTGGGGTGAAACAACCCGTACACTCGTTCCTTGGAGGCAAGGGTTTAGGGGCTGGGGTGAAACAACCTGTACACTCGTTCCTTGGAGGCAAGGGTTTAGGGGCTGGGGTGAAACAACCCGTACACTCGTTCCTTGGAGGCAAGGGTTTAGGGGCTGGGGTGAAACAACTCGTACACTTGTTCCTTGGAGGCAAGGGTTTAGGGGTTGTTGTGAAACAACCCGCACACTCGTTCCTTGGAGGCAAGGGTTTAGGCATCCAACAAGGAACAAGTGTATGGGTTGGTTCCGCCAAATCTGGGTTTAGGCATCCAGCAAGGAATGAGTGTATGGGTTGGTTCGCACAAATAGTAAGTGACACTAAATACTACATTTGGTGTGCTTTGCATAACTTGAACCCACAAGACCATTTTCTAAAGGCATGTAGCTGCATCACCACTAACAACTGCAAGGGCTTTTAACTACAAACCCCGTCCCAACTTTCAATATATATTGAATGGCCAATTTCTTTGGTACTCATGACTCATATGACTCAATATCTTTCGTTTCAAGTAATCCCTCATTTCATACGGAATTTTGGTGGAGAGTTCGTTGTTTTACATACAACACTTTCCATGTTCAGTAAGTTTTTGATCTATACTTGGAGTTGTTGTAGAGGTTTGAATGAAGAACATTCTATATTGGTTCATTGAGGACTAAACCCATTTACCACCTCTCAAGATACGAAACGGACCGGCCGTTTTAGAATGTCCATTGTTCAAACCTCCACACCTACTCCAAGCATGCACCTGAAAATTCAATGGACATGGAAAGCATTGCATGCAGAGCAATCAAATTAGAGTTAGGATAACTGTATTGGACCCGTAACGTTATTGCTATTCCCAAACAAAATTCTACCATTTTCCAAGGTTAGATATGGGAGCATAGTCGATCAAAGCGTCCGCCATTTGGTGCTTCTACTTGAGCATGAGGTTGTAGAGCCAGATGTTATAGTAAATACATCGAACTTCTTCATTGCAAGTATACATTGCAAGGGAACATTGCCGAAGTATTTGAAAGAATGACATAATCAAAAGGATCCAAGGATTTCACTATGAGGTGTCGAAACCTAGCAGCACATTGAAAATTATTTAGTGTTGAGATTTATGAAGCAAATCACTTGCTATTGATTCAACATAGAGCAACCAGCTTTCGTACATTGCAAGGCCAAGTGCTCGACTCTTGTGCACACACATGGTGTATGATTCCACATGGATTCATTTGGGATGGCTTCATTAACAGGAGTCACACCCATGTCAACCGAGAACTCAGAGCATTCAGCATTTGGAAACTGTTGCACGAGTTTGAGAAGAAAATGCGAGAAAGAGTTAAGATTGGTGATGACGTTTGGACATGCTTTTAAGGGAAGCAATCACTGGGAAACTGTTGAAATGGTGTGCATTGACACATGATGGTATTAGCGGATGTAATAGAATCACATGAACAGGAATTGAGGGCACGTTCCTGTGTGTGGCCTTCCACTTGTGGGCTGCTCTTGCCATTCTGCCTCAGCAATTTGCTTGTTGCACGTCCTACCTCTCTTTCGGCTCCAACCGAGATGCCTCAAACCATTTTCCCAAATCCCATTCTGACCCCCAGATCCCACCACCACCCGTCCCTCCCAAGACAGAACTCATCAGTAAGAGAACAACTACAATTCCTAAAGGGGAAGTAGAGAGGGAGGGTATCGAATTACCCGCAGACAGGGGAGACTAAAAATTCCCCCCCCCGGAGAACTGATGATGTTGGAGGCTCAGCATACACCATGACGTGAGGACCCTCTTACGAGGACCTGCACCAGCATAAGCTGAGATGAGGACACATGAGGACAAATGGTGGGGGAGGAAGGCAGGAGAAATGTATGAACAGGAAATTTGGGGTTTAAGGTTTGGAGATCCACTGATCCACTTGATCCCTTTTTTTATGTGACTAGTGGCTTGAATCAATTTCTTTGGACCCGACACCAGAAACACACCCCCGAGTGGCGCACCAGATTCTCAAGACCTTCCCGCCTTCACAGCTGAGAGCAAAATTATGATGATCTTCAAATTTGGGCTTTCACAGGTGTAGGCCTCGACTAGATCACTGATCACTAGTCGGGCCGACAGGAAGAGTTTTTTTTTGGATTTTCTTTTCTTTTCTTCTTTCTTTCTTTCTTTCCCCAGCGATTCCTTTCTTTGGCTTTGCTCTTCCTGTGCGTGCCAACAAGGGCTCTCCTGTTGTAAACCTGTGCTAACCCGTTGATTGTTCTGAGCCTCCACCACCGGAGTAGGGTTGTTGTGCAGCCGCTGGCACTGTGTATTGTTGTGTCGAGGCCGATCCAGCTACTGGTCCAGCGGAGAGACTGAGACCTGCCCACAGGAGATTCATTAATTTTTGCAGAAATGAGTGGGCTCGAGAAACACCCGGACAACAAATGAGTGAGATAACATATAAGGGGAGAAGATTTAGAGTGGACTAGAACTTAGCATGGTCCAGAAACCCCGAGCAGTTTAAGACAATAATACAAGTGACAAGTAGAGCAAACAACAAACCAGTTATGGAGAGAGAGAGGGAGAGAGAGATCCCACAACAACAGCACCGAAGTCTCAGGTATAATCTAGGCGACTGCCATGAAGAAATAAGATTGTCTAGTTGCAACAATTATTTGTTTGAAGTGGAAATTAGCCACCTTCTCCAACTTTTAACCTGCCCTACGCCTAGGCTGAAGACTACTCCTGTGATATAAGATACAGGTCTTTACAATTCATCACCGGCTTGGTTATTGAGGTGAAAAAGGAAAGAGGTAGTAACTTCATATTAAAAGAATGAACAGCTAGCTTTACAAGTGGTTCTTCACCATGCTACTGTAACCTCCTTCCTATTTCATCCAATAGGAAATTTTCACTGTTCAAGCGGGTGACTGAAGAGTGTACATGTCGATTCACCACCTAAGCTATTTTGAGAGATTCAAAGTTTGGCAAGGTTGCAGGGGCGGAGGTCATCATTGATTGCTGCTCTAGAGCTTGCCACTGCAACGACCCGAGCTCGCTTTCTGCTGAGCAACATTGTTATGTAAGGATTCGGAAAATGTTAAGAACCTACATCCAAGAGTGAATGACGCCTACAAAATTTGGACGACACGGGGAAAGTACAGACAAGGGAAATTTTCCAGCCTGTGGCAGACAGTGATACACTGAAGTGTCTGTCATACCCTTGCTTGACGTAATCTTTTCCAGTCAATGTGCTAGAAGCCGCCATCACTATTGACACCACAATTTCAGGAATTCGCAGTCCGTACCATACACCAAGTTGGCAAGAAAAGCAAAGGCATTTTGAGATTGAGAAAGTTGGAAAGACGTGTTTAAGAAAGTGGATGTACCTGCAGTAGGAGCGCTAGTGGGAATGGTAACAGCACCACCATAAGCTGGAGGCTGCAAGCTAGTTAGGCTTCCAGTTGGACTATAGGGAACCAGATGTGGTGCATACTGCGTTGCAGGGTAACCAGGACCGCCCTGTAGAGGCTGGGTTGTGAAGCTACCATAAGGAAACACTGGGCCTGCTCCAGGACTGAGTGTGCCAGGGCCACCATACATCTGTGGTGCATACTGTGGTGCACCATATTGAAACAGGTTCTGTGAAAATCAAAGCGAATATGAGTAAATGACCTTACGATCTACTCATCACTAAACCGGAAAGGCGTTTGCACGGAATCATGATGAGTACAGGTGCCATATCGTCTAATGAATGAATCAGGCCTCAACTCGTGCCATATCTGGAACATAACCTGACCATTGCACATATAGACGTGAAGGCTGTAATGGAGGAAATACGCACCGGTGGATAGCTAGCGTAGTCTTGAGGGTATTGCGGATACCTGATGTACAGACAAACACACAGATCTCTATTAGGCCCACCCCATTCCCTTGCTTCAAGGAGCAGCAGTGCAGCCTGGTTGTCCATTGTGCAGACTGAAAGTGGTCACCAAGACATTTCCGTGACTGGCCTGGTGTAATAACTTATACCAATTGGAGAGCACCTGAAGTGGTTGGACACACAGGTTGAGTTGTCTTCATTTCAAATCGACCTTCTCAATCCAATCATGTGACTCCCACACCTTGGCAGATCCTTCCCAATAGAGGATGAAGAGATTCTAAAGTTCAGCTCTGCTCACGTTGTACCTTACCAAAGCTTTCTATCTCAACGGAATTGAAGAGTGATCAGGCGACATCACATTTCGACGTGATCGATACACCTTAAATAAGTACTAGAAAGCAAGTCGCGTAGAGCATGAACAAAGACAACACTCGGACGACTACGTTTTAAGTGTTAATTTATGCTGCTCAACAGAAGTCAGCTTCTGTGATATATTAGACAACTCACAGAGAAAGTAGATGTTCAGACAACTTGCAACTAACTAGAACGTACCCTCCATATGCAGGTGGATAAGTAAAGCTTGCTTGCTGCGCAGGATGGCCGAATGGCGAACCAGGTTGAGGGAACGAGGCACCACCAGTGTAACCGGGCCCTCCCTGCTGAGGGCCTGCAGAGAAAGGAGAAACCGGCCGAAAACGGTTGCCTGAGGTGAATTAGAAAGTCATCTTCATCAGTCTCCAACAACTCTGACTAACCTGCTGCATTTTGAAGACTGCTCTTGAGCAGCTCACGATTGAATTTTTCCATAAAACATGTTCCCGAAACAATATGTTCCTTAACTCAAACAAGACTTTTCATAAGATGCATACCGATCTTCATTTCTAGGTTGCATTTGAGCTGTCTAAATTTATCCCGTGAATCAAGACTTCAAAGACCATCTAGTCAAGGAGGGTTGTTCTGTCATTGAATTTCCCTGAGCGACGTAGACTTCTGACACTAAGACTGGAACCCAGAACAGAATACATGCGGCTTCAGATCGAACCCGTTTTTAAGTCGAAGCAGCAGATGATCACTCTCATCATGCACACTCCTCGATGGCAGGCACTTAACACTATGAAAAGGGAGTGCTTGTATCGGAGATTAGAGGGCAAAGATATCAAAAGGCCTCCAACTTTCTGTGCAATTCTGTAAAGGATAGGGACTCCAGAATTATGATATCCACTAGCACATGAGGGTCGGTTCTAGGCAGTTTCCACCTCGCAAATCTGCTAGCGAGGTCAAGCATCACATTTCTTGGGGCCCAGATGCAGGTTAGATCAATCCAAGATAAACCTGCATTGAAAGAGTAAGTCTAACCCTAAATTTTTATAATATAAGTTGAGTATTTCTAGATTGGTGTGTCCCGTTGAGATCTCACAAACCTTGGCGTCCACGTTCACGTCCAAGTCCACGGGGCATACGTGGTATGGTTGGAAATTCCTCGGAGAGGGAAAGAGGGAGACGATGAATTTAGAGTGTTTCAAGGCATGAAAATTCATATCAAATAGGATAATGAGTGTTTTTTTTTTGCAAGCACTACAGCGGCGGTAATTTGGGATCTTGAAATCAGATTATGTGCATGCTAGTGTTGTTGGAGAGAGAGACTGCAGGAAATTTCGGAAGCAATGATAACTTAAGCATATTTGTCCATTATTTGCTTATGCAACCAGAGCTCGAAAAGACTGGATTTTGAATTTTGTTCAGATTCATATGGAGATGAGAAAATACCGTGCTGACCATGAGGCCGATGTCGATGCGCCCCCAACGAGGCCAAATTGCAGTTGGCACGTCTACCATCTATAATCGGAGTAGCATCTGCGCACGCTCTCCTCGCAGCTTCAGGATCCCTGAAGGTTACCTGCAAACCAGAAAACTTACCTGAGAATTTCTGGAAAATAACTAAACTAGTGTTGAGAAGAGCTACTACGAATCGCTGACAAAGTTTTTAGAAAAGGCTCCCTGACCTGAAAATGCATCGTCTTTCATACAAAATCTAAATTTAAATTTAGGACTAAGATGATTGTGTAAACGGCTTGAACAGGAAGGTGGACAATCAATTGCCCTTAACAACAAGACCTTAGATAACAGCCAATAAATTTCTAAGGACCAGAATCCCCATGCAACGAATGGCATAGAATCCTCCATTCACCCCGATTTAAGCAATGCAGAAAAAATTGATCGCTGCATCCGTTGTCATATTCCCTATCTGGAAGATTCCAAGTTAAGCATTCCATTCTCCTAAATGACTTGCTGGTTTGTCAGACATGTAAGAGCAACCTTGACACGTTACATGAAAACTAATTAGTAGGAACCAGACGAAAAAACGCCACATAGTACTTCTCTCCAGCAGATGAGACGTTTGGTGGTCTGCACTTTAACATCTTGTGGGGATTTTCACCACAGTGAAGTACGCAATCCAGAGTATGACGAGGATAAGTCGAGAACGATTCTCCCACGGAGCCTTAGAGGGCTCGACAGCGCCCTCATCATCCATGCAGCCCTCATCCCAATCGTAACGGCAAAATTTGGGAAGTACAAGCGGTTATATCTGTCAACGTGGACAATCTGAAAACAAATACAGGTGGCGGAAGTAACCGAGAACACTCCAATATCAATCGGTCCGTGGTCTACAAATATCACATACGTAATCTAATACTCGACTTTAAAATCGGCGTGAGGAAAGAGCAGAAAAGACCGCATGAGGAGCCTAACTTGAGAACCACCAGTCTCCAGCAACATTAACCTAACTGTAATGACACTGTCGAGTAGTTTCTAAACCACGCGACAGTCTGTAGAAGAGACGTTTCAAAAATCTTATGTCAAGGTTGTTATTATAAGAGAATCTCAAAAATGTACGTGTCAAGTACTAAACCAAAAAAACAGAAAAACAGGTCCAATCTGGCTAGTCTCTCAGAGATTGATGGGAAAACGGCAGACCTTTAACCTGTTGCCACACCCAAGTCAACACGTAAAGGTCCACAGACAACAATCGCATAGTTAATAGCCTTCGTGGTTCACCACTCCAAAGAAACGACTTCAACAATGAGGATCTCCTCTTGACTAGTGCTTAAGTAAGATAATGTTGGAGTACTCACGAAGCCATAGCCCTTAGATCTGCCAGTGTTCTTATCAGTGATAACAACCGCTTCCAAAATGTCACCAAACTGCTCGAAGTGACGCCGCATGGTGTCTCTTTGAGTTTCCCATGCCAGCCCTCCGACAAACACCTTAGTGTAAGTAGTGTCCCCAAACTGATTGCTCAAAGCCCCCGAACCTGTCCCAGCCCCGCCCGCCTGCTGGGCCATGGCAAGCACCCCCCTCTCCGGGTGCCGCAACGTTTACAAACCTGAAAGTTCCACCAGACTTTGCACTGCTCCGGACAAGGTTGATCACCAAATGCTCCTAATGCTCTTGTGACCGCTGTAAAGATTCCCCTAATGTAAGCCTTCAAGGGTCCTGCTGAGATGGTATCGTAAGCTGGAGAAGCTGCAGAATGAAACGAGTTAAGTAAGCCTCCGAGATCAACAGCAAACAAGTGTCTGCTAGAAATGTTATAGAACGAGGTGGACCACTTCCAGCGAATTTAGAGATCGACAACAACAAAAAAGAATTTGACAATTTCTCAGAGGCTACAGATGAAACTTCTCTAGAGTACGATAATAGAACAAGTTTCCACAAACAGCAGATCGCACGGCAATTCCGCTGTCTACAGTATATGGATCAACCTAAGGGAGAACAGTGCCTCCCAAAAGCGCCGACGAATACTGAGCAGGCCGATAAGGTCTGCACGTGCGATACCTAGTAAGGTAAAAATATACCACCGCTGAGAAGAGGAAAATTGTCCAACAACAAGCTTATTTAAGAGCCACTGGTTCAACACTGGAAGCAAAGATCGTTACTCGAAAAGCACAAGCCGAAGGAAATAGAATAAAGTGTTCCAGGCCTTTCTTCGTTATTATAGAGTATGTACGAGATCATCAGGAGTCCAGCAACCAGCTACTGAAAGACTCAACAAGTAGACTTAGGATCTGAGCTCCAAGAGTCGGTACGAGCAGGTCAGAGCTTCGAATATCTGAGACTATCAATCATGCAGACTTCCCGTCGCAGGAAAACGAGACTAAAGGAACAGCGAAGTTGGCAAGAAGGAGAAGCCGGAACTAAAGGAGGAAAACAGCACATCGTCCACCGATGTGCGAAGATGATCCACTCGTAAAACATTCCCTTCCACTAGTATGATATCACTTTGCAGGTTCTTCCTTCGGGAAGACCTTCCACCAAATAGAGACGAATGATCCGCAAGCAAGCTCAAGAAATGGTTTGGCGTGTCTTTGAAGCATGCAAGAGCACCTGTGCAATGTACAGTAAACATCAGAGTACGAGGACAACTTCTTCTGAGTGCCCGAAGTTAATATGAGGAAGATCCAAAATCGGGCCTTGTTGAACACCGCACAGGTTTCTGTTGAAACGTTTGGTAGTCTTCGAGGTTCAAGTAGTCCAGCCGTGTGTGCCGAGCCGAAGGGAGAAAAAGCAACACAGAAAGGAGTCCTGAAGCGAAAATTGTAGATTTCGAGGTGCTATCAACTAAGGGTGTGAGCAGGTCGGGGAAAAGAAAGAAAGAAATGCACCAGAACCTTTGACACAACAAACTCACAGCACCAACGGAGGACAATCTTTGCTCGTCATCCAGCCACACAAACTAGACCCGGTACACACACTCGTCACAGACTGTAGCCTGCGGGCCAGGAACGAAATCCAGATAGCAAGCCGTGATCGGAGGACGGATGGAGGATAAAACAAAAAATAAAACATCGTACTGTGTAAGATCCCTGCGCGCATACACCTAACTTAAACTGTCTCTTCGCAGAATGATGTGTAGTAAGTACTACGCCACCGCGTCATAATAGTAAACCGCGAATTTCCACTAAAATCGGACACATCCGTGTGATCAGAGAGCAGGAGAAAAAAATTGCAAAGCATCGTCAGCACACCTGAATACACACACACTTGCCTTAATCTATGCGATCCAGTGCCATCGGAGCTCTATCTCTCCCCCCTCCCTCTCTCTCTCTCCACCTGGACGCTCTAGCCGACGCTGCGAGCGAAGCCAGGTGCAGGTGCCGCCTCGCCTCACCTCACCGCAAGGGAAGGGGTGGCAAAGCGAGCGTGGTATCGGAAACACACCTGAAAAGATGCCTTCTCCAACTCACGCAATCCAGCTGACCATGGGGCTGCGAAAGGCGTAGGAATAAACCGGGCAAAAGGCGCAAACGGGGAGCCAAGCGGGGCACGGCGAAGGGAAGGAGACGACCGGGCAGGGCATACAGCGGGCCGGGAGGGAGGGCGCACAACAGGCTGGGCGACCCGGCGCGGCCCCGTGGGGCCCGGCCAAGCACGCCCGTGCGCTGGCGGCGGGTCCCGCCGCAGCCACGCGGCGAAGGCGCAGTCGGCGCGCGGTGCTGGCACCTGATAAGCCGCGGTGTATTCCCTCCCCATCGCGGCCCTGGCCCGTCCGATCTCCATCCAACGGCTCCCTAGTGGATAGGATAAGTATGCCACGCTGGCGGCGTATGCTGGGGTCAGTTGGGCCGCCTGCGCGGTTTGCCGCGCGGTTGCCGCCAGCAGCAGCCTGCGTCGTCGCTCGGCCTCCCCTGCCGCTCCGCCCCGGCAGGACCCCCTTCCCCCTTTCTTGTTTGTTCTTAAGTTACGCATCAGAAGAAGCTACTAGCTTTAGCTTTGGCAGGCCATAACTCGGGGAGATCCAGTCAGGAAGTTGGGTCCTCAGGGAGTCAGGGCATCATTATGTACAAAGGGATAAGATAGTAAACGGAGAGCCACGCCCTTGCTATACGCCAAGTTACACGCAGCCTTCCTTCCTTCCATCCACTCTCTTCATCGCCCTTATGAAAAACTCTGGATTTAGTGTGGCCTTTAATAAATTGGTGTGCACATTCCTTAGGGCCGGTTCGCATGGGGTCCCAAGTTTTGAGCCTCAAGAAACCAGTGAAATATGGTTAATTACCATTGAAGCTCTATCTTGATTATTTTATGCGAAACTATTTGTAGGACTTGTGTTGAGAGTTGGGTCAAGCTTTCTGCTCGGCCCAACTCTCAACACAAGTTTCAAGCCTCACCTCTCCCAGAAGTGTGGCCATGTAGGCATCCATGTCATACTTGGGACTCAAGATTTGGGACTCCGTGTGAAGTGGTAAGTCCCAACTTTCATGATCTCAACGGTCGAGATTGACCTCAGTGACTTGGGACTTAGGACTTGGAACCCCGTGTGAACCAGCCCTTAGAGTGGTCTTTGCAATTTGTCATGTAATTCGTCTATAATGATGTTCTTGAAGAGTTTGATAACATTTGGTGTGTTAAGTGAGGGTCCGATTGTTTCTAGGAGTAATTTAGAGGTTACATACATAGAAAACTTGCCATATAATGGGTATTCTCACTTGACCCTCCTTTGGGTCCCGTAGTGGGAATTTTGCCTCGGTGGTTGTACTTGTGACTTGCAGTACTTGCAATTGAAGTTGCTTCAATTTGCACCCAGAATTATTATGTAAAATTAAGAAAAAATATTGTCTGTAGCACCAACGCCATGGTTTAGGGTTGCATGTGTTTATTTTGCCTGCATTCCTTAATTGAACCCTATATTTGATCGGTGTGTAGATGAGTGAGGATCAAAGAACAGACATTAGAAAGAAAAAAAACATGTGTTTGAGAGAGATTGGACTTCATCTTCATGTTTTCATTAACTACTCCACACTCAATAGTGAACACAGCTGGGAAGATCTATGTATTCAATTAGAGAACGAATAAACATGCACTTTTGATAACCATACCCAAATCAAGGGAAACCTGATTTTCGATCCAATTGTTGATGATATTTCATTGTAGATTCTCTGATGCAACACAAGCTTCATTGTGTAAACCTAATTTGTAGAAGTTGGAGAACATGAAAAAACGTACCAAATAACACATACGTACCTTAGATGTCCACCTCTTTGAGTTGGGCCCCTACCACTGTTATATAATGTGAAAACATAGTCCATTATAAAATAACATGTTTAAATATATTTTTCTAGACGACTTGACCCCAAAATTGATATTATAGGCCTCGAATTTACTTTCGAGGTATGCACTTGAGATGAATTGACAATAAACCTAGGGGGTCATTTTTTACTAGACCCCTTCACTAGTTGTGGGGGCTCCATTGAAAGAGGTGGGCATCTATGTAGCCTTGACCGTAGGATCAAGTGCCATGTAATGCGCTCTCTAATTGTCATCAAGTCAAATGTAAATGGTTTGGAGAGGTTTCCTTCCATTCTCAAAAAATTGAAGAGGAAAACGGGCCCAATTACTTAGAACCATATGCTATATTTTCTTTGTAAATGTTCCGATGTAAATTTGAAGGGCCTCCTTTTCAAAAATCTCTTCCTTTTTTGGCCAAGGCATTACAACACACTTAGAGTGCATGTGTACCACATCACTAACCACAATGTGACACATAAACCATGTGTAGTCTAAGATTCACCTAGTTTTAGCATGTTTACTCCAAAGCATGTTATAAAGATGGCATTCAAGTTTAATTTGAGAGACACCCATCATCCGGTCAATGAACTTTGACCACCTCTGAATCAGGTATGTGAATTCCTACAAATATGATGATCCAAATTCTCATATGTATGTACTCCAAGTTTGCACAAGTGTATCTGTTCTATTGTAGGTTTCACATCCCGTCATTAGAATATAGAAAATGAAATAAGATTTTTTACTTGTTGTTCAAATTTGAGATCTTCAACTTTACGACCTTTGCATATTCTCAACACCTTCATAATGAAACCATACAAGTGGGTGATTAAAACGAATGTTAATAATGAGCAAATGCCCTTGACATCAAGAGTGGTAGTAAAATTCCAATATCATTGAATGCAACCCAAATAGTCAAAGATTTGAAAAAAAATTGCTTTGATTTTGCACAACTCTTTGCAAGGGAGATATGAAGTAATTGTATACAAGCGCTTCTCTCATTCATCTAACATAAACATCCTAAAATAGTATGCAACATGGAGATTATTTTTATAGTTGATTCGACACTGGAATTAGCTTCAAAGACCCCCAAATTAGTTTGCTTGAGGTTATTTGAGATGAATTGGCGACAATCTATAGGAAGCCAAGTTTTTAAGTTGGATGGATGAGAGGTATGCTCATATACAGTAATTCCCTCTCTCCTTTGCAATCTTCCAAACTTTAGAGAAGAAGAAAAAGGGGAGCTTAAAGGGGGCACAGTTTCTGGATCCCCATTCATTCTTTCACAGCTTTGTGAAAAAGAATGTTTGAAGTTGTGGATGTTATTTTTATTTTATTTTCATTATGGATGGATGAAATGCCTAATTACATGAGACACTACGACATAATAAAAGATGTGAAGTACAACATTGCTTCAAATTCACTAAGGGCCACTTCAGACACGAGCCAAGAGCTGCGACCATGAAATAGTGAGAGCCCAAAAGAAAGTGTCCAAAGGCCGTCCCAAGACACCTCCAAAATCATGTAGTGTGGTCACGGATCCTCAAGTGTAGTGTGAAGCCATATGTGATCGGGCCCTCAACCAAATGCTATTTCAATGAATTTCTATTCATGCGGATCCTCGCACATGACAAAATATAATAAATCAACGGTTGTGAGCATTCGAAATGCCATGGTCTCCCAATTTTGTGTTAGGCTTACCTCCAAGAGGTGGTTTTTGAAAAGAGTCCAAGTGACCATGAAACATGATCCATTCGATGTCATGTAGGAATCCATGTAGACTTTACATCCATCTTGCATTCACATACTCCATTGGTCCCTCAAGCATAGTGTGAAGCGAACTTGGATTGGCTCTGCCTTTTCCACCAATGAGAGTGCTTGAAGTGTAATGGTCACGGGCTCTCAGTCTCGTCTGTGAAGTGGCCCTAAGTTATTTCTCCAATGTTGCATGTTTATTCTAAACTTGTGGTCATCCTGATTGAACAATTTTCTATCAGGAGGAGCTCTCGCACAGAAATGGTAAGCTATTAAGATACGTGGGTGTTTTTGGCATGTTCTCTGACTTCTATCTGTTAGATTTGCACAACAAGACTTGGATTGCTTTAGCAAATCCAAAATGAAGCTTCATCGATGAAAACCATATTGAAAATTGGACTTCCCATGATTTAGATATGGTTATTGGAAGTGCATGTTTGTTGATTCCTTAATCAAACATATATGTCCTCCCATTTTGGTGGTCAAAGTTAAGATATGAGCATGAGGCCCATATCCATGGTCAAATGTTTATATTTAGATCAATCCTAAATATTTGGGCAAAGAAATAAATTTACCTGCTACCTAGAAATCAACAATTTTTTTAAAACTTTTTGGGTTGTATGTAAGAAAAAACTGCAAAAATTTCAGACCTTGGACAACTAACCAACCTATTCAACTATTAGTTAACTAGTTGCCTTTCGTAACTATAGTTGTTTGCGATTTGACCAACCAAAACTTGTAGTTAATTATAGTTGTTTTAAATTCGGTCTGCCAAAAGACCTAGTTAACTATAGTTAACTAAAGTTGAGTGCAACTTGTTCACGAAATTTTGTTGTAGTGTTGTGGTGTCACTAGTGTGTTATTTGTGTTGGCGGTGTACATGGAGGTTGTTCCGGAGCCCAACATTGTGAGTGATCGTATAAAGGCCTTTCTTGATGATCCTTAGTGGCCCGAGCATATTAAAGACCCTCAATTGAGTCAAGAGGTGAACTTCTTCGAATATATAAAAATACTTGGAATTTTCTAGTTAACTATAGTTGTTTCCTAAAATGTATTGAAAAAAATCTAGTTAACTATAGTTATTTTGGCAATTGTCCAAGGTCTGAAATACTTCATACACATTGAAGGCAACATTTTAGGCATGCCACGCGCCTAGTCACCTCTGATGTTTTTGTGCATATGAAATTGGCTAGAGCATGCCTAATTTCCCTCAAACATGCCCAAAAACGTGACCTCAATTTCAACGACTGTAGCTGAAGATCTAGAGTGTTTTTTTGACAAATCCAATCATATAGATGTTTGTAAGTTGGAGGTGACTACTCACAATCCAAACTTTAAATGTTGAAGTTTTGTTATGTAGGAGATTATAATAGAAATGTCAATAGTGGTCTTGAAGGGCAACAATTTAGGAGTTAAATTGGGATTGGCTTCTTGATCAAACTTGCACTCAAATCATCTCCAAATGACAAAATGTTGTCCTCATTCAAGAGAGAGGCATCTACCTACTCAAATCAACTCACAAAATTTGAAATCATTATTTTGTGATTTTTTGGGAAGCTTTGCAATTTGAGGCAGAGGTGCCACAATTGTGCACCTTCCACATGTCCAACTAAGAATTCCAATGGTAGATGTTTAGGATATGGTGTGTGCGAATGTCATGCAAATTTACATCTTAGTTGGGAATCATTTGCATGTAGGGATCAACAAACAAACATGTTTAGGACATGTTGTCCCTGAACCACAGAGGTTACAAAATGTTAAGCATGCATTCATAGAGCAGTTCCATTGTAAACCAATCGAAAGCACACTCCCATATTTGAATTAATCCAAAAAAATAGTTAACTCTATTGAATCAAAATTATCCATGTGGCAGGACATAGCAAACCTAAACATGAACAAGAGGACTATTTGAAACAATCCAAAAACCGTCATAATTGGTGTCAAACGGGTGAGAACGAACTATCCACAACCAAATTATGGCCGCATAGGACATTAGGGGTTAAGGATGGATGCCTTTTGAAAGAAAAGAAAAGAATACGCCCGAATCAGATGCCTTTTGAAAGTATGATGAAGGATGGTCCGAGACGACCCTAAACTATTGGATGATGGTGGACAAATACCCAAATCTCAAGGAAGAGATTGGCGGTTCGATTCCCGGCTCTGAAATCTCCTCTCTACTTGACATAAACTTGTCAGGTGGTCAACTGCCTCATGTGCTTTGGCGCTGGCCTGTCGACCTTCTGGGCAAGGCATGCACCTCCTATGGTGGGGTGGTTACCTTTGAGGGAAAAGGGAGGGGGGTGCCAATTGTGGTTCTAAATGTGGTGAAGGCATGCTTAAGTTGATAGAAAGTGCCTCCTATAGATTTCTAGATGTTTTTGGGAGTTGTTGGATCAACTAAATGATTGGCGTCAAAAGCCCATCCCTTTAGTTTTTTTAATTGCAGGTTGTTGTTGTAGTTGTATTGAAGGCAATATGAAATTGATAGCAGATGCATGCTATAGGTTTTCAAGTGTTTTGAGAGTTTATGACTAAATTAAATATAGCGTTGACCTCCACAGCCGGGCCATTTATATAAAACACAAAGTGGTTGCAAGTTGTAGTTCCAAATGTGTGGGACCCGTGTGGGAGGGGAGTTGCACCCTTCACTAAGAGCATACGCATGGGAGTTGGATTCTTTATTGGAATTCTAAATGGCTTGTGTGGATGTCTATGTAAAAAAACCTTGTGTATGACAACATTGTGGAGACAAATACGCATACTAAATGGTATGCTAGATACTAGACTCATATATTTCTATTAGGAATTTTTAATTAAGTTTGATAAGTGCCTCCACTATACAAATTTAAATCATGACACAAATTGGAATGTAGTACATATACAATCCACTTTCACTTTCCAATGAGAAAGCAATAGAAGATTGTTTTATCCATAGGATGCAATACTTGTAGTAATTTGATCCTAGGACATACGTTGTTGAAGGTAGGGCAACAATAACATCTAGATATACCATCATATGATCATCTAAGTCATAAGTTCACTTTAACCTATTTGATGCCAACATAACTTTATCTCCATATGCACAAGGTGGGCCATTAGATCAGCATGTTGTCTGTATTCTACCAACCTAAGGTAGAAATACCATAACCCGTGAAAATAAGGTGATTTGCATTGAAGATATGGTCTTACAACCATGAGATAATTTTCCAAGATAGAAGAGAAGGATTCATGAGGAATGCGAGTTGTTTCATATTTTTATTCCATGTGAACAAAATTCCACAATTTTTCAAAGTGGAAAGTTTGTCAAACCCCTTACTCGTTCACTAGATTATGCTCACACCGGACACGGTAATCCGCATTTCCATACAGAACATCACCTAAACCGTTTAACTCATGAGTACATTAAACATGACTAAATTTGGCTAAACTAAGTGTACACGCATTGAAGTGGGCAACCTCGCCATGACTGGTTTCAGAAATGGCACTTCAGTGTTCTGACGGAGGTCTACTTCATGGGTAGAGGGTGGTTAACCGGTTTGGGTATTTCTACCTAATATTACCAAATGTGTGGTACATATTATCAAACTTTCCATATTTCAAGTCTTGGTGGTCAAAGATTTTGTAGCTTTAATTGGTCTTCCATGGTAGTAGCGCATTCTAGAGAGAAAATTTGAAGGGAGCCGAAGAGCACTCGAACATAACATTATTAAGTTGCATGGTCATGCTCCATTCCATATTTAGCATTTGTTATGGGCCTCCACTATCTTACCTTCGTGGGAAGAAACTTAAAAAATGAGAAGAAATTGGCGTTGGTATGAATAATGAATAGTATCGGTACGAATAGTAAGAATATTGTGAATAGTGTCTATATTTATAGTGAGTAATATTGGGATGAACAATGTTTCGTGTGAATAGTATCGGGAAGAATAGTGATTATTGTGAATAGTGCCAGGATTTCAACTCCACCCAAACTTCCAAGTGCCAACGTGAATGTTTGAATATTAAAAGAATATTTGCACTTTGTTTGGGGGCCCTACGTAATATAATTGACACATTACATGGTCATGGAACCGACCCACATGGCTGAATATTGTTATAAAGAGCATCTAGCTTGACAATTATTATTAAATTAAAATTAAATTTTAAAATTTTAAAAAATCAGAATACAAACTCAATCCCAACAAAATTGGACCGGGTAGTCATTGGGGATAGTAACATGATGACAACAATGAATGAAAACATAAATTGGATGAAACTAACACATATTCTATCATTTTTTTCTCTAAGCCTTAAGTTTTTCCTTATGTACATTTACCTTTACTTTAGAGATCTCCATTTCCTTTTATTTTGTATGCACCAAAGAAAAACAATACTCACCTTATTTATACTATGTACCATAATGTTTCAAATAATACCCATTTTTGCACACATGTTAATTTGTACATGGTACAAAGCGTCCACCTCCCTAAAGTATATGTCACATGCGTGCGTCACCTTCAATTTGTACGTACCCCTTATATGCAAATTTTGGGTAGACAAAATTTGTATGTATATATATATATGTATACGTATTAAAAATATATAAATAATAAATAGCATGTTGTATGTGGGGTAACAAAAATATATTACTATACTATATGTATATGAGAAGAAGAAAAACGCACAATTTACAAGCCTCTAATATTTGTAGGCACAAATACTTCATTATCTCTTCATGAAGTTGTGAAAGTCTCTTTCATCAGTGGATGGTTCCTATCATGAAAGTCATTGCAACTAGCAAAATTGTTGTTTTCAAGTGTTTCATGATCAACTCCTACTCTAGACCCCCACCACCTCAAAATGAACCCCAAATCCTAGGGTGTTGGGTTGGTGATGACATATGATGGCGGGAAACTGTTTGTAAATTGGATGAAGCATGAAGGTGTGGGATGATTGTTTCCAACTTAAACCCTACCTAATCTTTTATAACCTCCTATATATGTATGCACTTATTGTAGACTTACATATGGGTCCAGTGTTCCATGGTGCATTTTATACCCCATAACATATCTATATTGCCATGAAAAAAGAATATCCTAGTCCGATGTATATTTTGTAAACCATAGTCATAATTAATACCTCTATTGTCCACCCACGTGTTACATGTACCCCCAGGGTGTTAGAGCCAATTTCAAATTGATAGTCGATACATGTTGTAGATTTAGTAGTGATTTTAGGTGTTATTAAAGGATTTAAAATGTTGGGCTCAAGGGCCAAGCCATCATAATCATGATTTTTATTTGGTTGCAAGTTGTGGTTTGAAATGTGACGGAGGCATGCACAAATTGTTAGCATGTGCTTTCTATATATTTCCAAGTGATTTTGGGACTTGATAAATAAACTAAAGGAATTGGCTCAAGAGCCCAATTTTTTATAAAAAAATCCCCCCCTTTTCTTTTGTTGCAAGTTGTGGTTCCAATTGTGGGTGGCTCAAATTGATAGCATGTCTTGATTTAAATCCCAAAGTGATTATGAGACTTCCTTGATGAAGTGAAGGTTGGGCTTAAGAACTCAATTTTGTGTTTGACTTTGATCTTGGATTGTGGATCGCCAAACGCATGCACAAAAACATAGTATTTGAATGCTATCTATTTGGGAGTGTATTTGGAGGTGAGGGTGTGTGCAATAAGAGTTGGGTTCCCAAGCATGGCCCTTTTTATTTATTTAATGTTGTTGCTCTTTTTGTTAACGCTCTTATCTTGATGTGTTGTGGGATTGATGCCAAGCATTTAAGGGGATGGGCTTGAGTGCTAGTTGTGTGGATTGAGGGTTGGGCTCCCAAGCCTAGCTTTCTTCTTCTTCTTCTTCTTCTTCTTCTTCTTTATTTTTTATTTTTTATTTTATTTTAATCCGGTGGGTGTTCTTGTGGATGCCCTACTTTTCAATGTGGCCTAGAATTGATGGTTGATGTTTGCTAGAAATTTGAGGTATTTTTTTGACTACATGTTGTGTGTACTAAGGTTTGGGCTCCCAAACCTAGCCCTCAAGTTTGTATTTTTTTTCATGGTCTTCTTGTGGATGGTCTAGTCTTGGAGGTGGCTTAGGATTGATGTCAGGTGTTTGGCAAGGATTTGAGGGGTTGGAGTTGGGTTGTGTGCAATGAGTGTTGGGCTCACGATTATGAACCTCATTAAAAAAAAATATTGGGTCTTCTGGTGGTTGTTTTTGGTTAATGTGGCTTCAATGTGGCATGGGATTTAGAGTAGGTGCCCACCATGGGTCTAAGGAGATGGGCTTGAGTGCAAGTAATGCGCACAAAGGTGAAACTCCCAAGCATGGCCCTTCTTCTTCTTTTTTCTTTATATATATATATATATATATAATTTTATTTGGGGGGGGGGTATTCTTGTGCCCACACCTTCGTATGATGACTTGGTTTGGGCTCACCCCTCACTAATATATCCACCATCCACACTATTTTAAATATTTAATACTACAATAAAAATGCACGATAATTACAATTTTCTTGTGGTTGTTATATGGATGCATAAATGAAGTTACAATCTTTGGTAACGTTATTTTCTGTATAGTACCATGTATTTAACCCTTCATTATGTATGACATTTTCAAGGTCGTACTCCCCATGTCTTTCCTTTGGGCAGCTTTGGCAACCCATAATACAAAAACGTATCTTTCCCCCGCGCAAAAATTGCAAATATATTTTTTTGGCTTGTCCCATGGTAATGGGATCGTACTCTATGGAAATGGAACATGATCCTCTTCACCGATTGCTTAATCCTTAAGCATTTGACATGCCCAAATTGGGCCTCTTTGTGCATAAAAACATATATTTGAGCAACACACTTTGCATTTCAGCTAATCATGTCAAAAGTGACCTTATCTAAAAATAGCTCAAATACTCCTTATGAGTCAGTTGAATACCTTGATGTTAGTGAAGATTTAAATTCAAACACATAGCCTAAGTGACCTCGTATGCAAATATGTATGTTGTGTTTTTGACCATCAATGTTAAGTATGAGTAAATTTTTATTTTCTCCATGACATAAGAAAATCTATTAAACAAGGTTCTGAACCCATAAATATATAATGCATGATTTATGAACTTGGTGATTCCTAACATAAAATTATGTATTCAGTCGTAAATTGAGACTCTGCATCCTTTAAAGGTGAATAAAATTTGAAGAAATAGTCCAATATCTTTTGAATATGTGTCCCTATGGTGTCTGTTCTTTATCCACATAAAACAAAGTTGACTCTATGTGTAAATATCTCATTGGCTTGCATAATGTACATGGACCTTTTATGGCAAGCCTTTTATGTGCACAATGTACATCTTCTTAATTGAACACCTATAGGTATTCGAGCGTAAGGCTTGTTATTATATATTTCGTGTAAGGTACATGGACCTTATGTGCTCACGCTTCTTATTTGAAAACATGTATTTGAGTGTTACATGGCTAGCCTTGTTGTTAATAAAAGCTACCAAAAAGACACATCTTACAATGAGATTAGACTATGTACTCAAAGTTAGACATCATTCTAAGTCCAACACTAAATATAATTGAGAGAGCCTATGTGATATTCTAAAGAACACAAAAAGGTAAAACTCTCTTTGAATTCCTATTTTAGTCTTTGGTGACACTGCACATGTGGTTTACAAATAGTATTGAGCAAGAGGATCAAAATTGGTGACACCAAATAAAATAATTAGTATACTATTTTCATCCTCAATAACATTACTTCAAGTATGTAATGGAGCCCATAACAGAGTTTTCTAGAAAGTCCCTCAAAGAGAGACGAAATTATGGGTTTGATCCTTCTTTGAGAAAAAACTTTCTATTAAAAGCTTATTAGCTCGTCATGTATCGGAGACTATTTTGAAAGTTGGGTGAAATGTTTGGGACATCCTCTTTCCACCTCTCAAACTTCGAGAACATCAAGATCTAAAATAAGTTGTGCACGTAGGACCCACTATCCTAAATGCCATATCGACCTATGCAAGGCTCGCTTGGTCCACATATCAAGAAAGAAAAACCAACGTCAGGTGAATCTGAGCCCCGTTGGCCCTACCCTGCTCAAGAAACCCCTTGGTGCAGGGTGGGGCTTACTGCGTACCTTGCGGTGGGTGGGCTTTTGTTTGGACCCACACATCAAAGCTAGTAGGACAAATTAGAAAGCCGATTTTTGGTAGCCCAACAACACTCTTTGTGTGTGATACTTTAAGCATTGAGAAAACTTGGGTGACTTTTTGTCAATTCTCATAGACTCAAAACTTGGCACTAAACCCATGGTTTCATATGCTTTACTTCACAAATAACTCTAATATCTTGAGTAGTTTTTTCTTCTTTTCTTTTTTCCTTTAAATTCCTTTTTCTTTCTTCCTTTCTTCCTTCCTTCGCTCGGACCAAGATATGTGCAGTAGGACTGGCTACTTAGGTGGTGTCTTCCACTCACAAACATTCAATCCGTACGGAAACCCCTCTCATGGGATCATGGCCTTTTGTTGTTGTTGTTGTTGCTTCCACTTCCCCACTTGGCTTGTCCCCTATCCTCTCTCTCTTGAGCATTCATAATAAAGTACACCCCCCTCCCTCCCAATCCCATGCTAGTACACACACCCTTTCCTTCTTGTTGGATGTACAACAATAAGGTAGACGTGCTTAATTTGGTTACAATGTTTGGGGAGATTTCCGGGCATAACTAGTCGAGATCTTGGTGTTTCCAAGTCCAATTGGTTACATGTTGACATCTCTTCGGTTTTGTTAAATTGGGGTATATTCTTGAAATTCTTCTAAAATGGCCGGTAATTTTCATGAAGTCTTGATGAATGTTCTTTCTCAAACACAACCAATTAATTTGTAACTAGTAGTCATTTCTCCCCGTTCATTGTTCGGTTACTTATCTTAAGTAAGCACTTATATTCGAGGGGTACGCGGTTAGGTGTGGCTCCAATAATGGGTATAAAAAAGACATGTGTGCACGATAGACGATGAATGCTATTTCACGAGCATGCTCTTGTTTGGATAATTCTACTTCCATGGAGTAGGTCCTTATGACCAAGTTTTTTTCATAGGCACGTTGAGGATTTTTTTCTACAAAACGTTGGCAGTTAAATTTTGTATGGCCTACCCGAACTACACGGGGACAACATAAAAATTGGAGAACAATACCTCACCGGTCCAACTTCTACATTGATATGCGGAACTGGGTTGTCTTCACAAATAAATAAACTACCCTTGCAAATCACCTTGGTTGAAACCAAATCACAAAATTATTCCCTTCGAGTAAATTAGTATAAGAAGATTAAAAGATCAAATGGTCCATCAAGGCTAACCCTTTTCATTTAGGATGTGTAATTTCTTTAATAGCCATGTTTTTCATAACAAAGGCTAGGCCCAATGATGATAAGGAAGTTTAATGTGAAACCCAAAAAAAAATCAAAAATCAAAAATCAAACAATCAAAAAATCAAACAATCAAAAAAATCAAAAAAAAAATCAAAAGTAACAATATTGGACTCCAATGGGATCCCAATCATTCCAACATGTTCCTAATTACAAGAATACTTGCACCCTTTGAAGTTATTATACCAGAATTTAGATATGGTGAATATATCATAGTATTTATGCAAATTGTGGTTTCTAGCAACAACAACTTGCAATTGCAAATTGCACTTTACTTGTGCAATTAATTTGACTTCCTAAAGATATGACCTTTTTATATTTCTATTTATTTTGTGAATATGTACAATTTTGCATTAATTTTTCATATTGACACTCAACTACTTGCAATTGCTTAACGGGTGGGTCACTTTGACCATTTTACCAACATGCAACATATTATAGGGAGGTTTAAAAATAAAAATTCTAAAGGAATTACAAATAATGAAGGGCCCAATAAAACTAGACAATCCCATTATAAGTAGAGTAAATAGGTATAAAATGTGGGCCATTACTTTTCAATAAAGCTAATAAAGGAATTGAAGTTCATGTTTAGGAATCAATCCTAGAATTTATGTTTAGTATGATCTATTTGTAAGCATGCACTTAGCCAACTAGTGCCAAAGAGCTACTAACATTTTGTCTAGAACAAATGAGGGTTCATGGTGGGTTGGGAGGGTGTAGGCCATTAAGCAACATAATAGCCATACGTTTGGGGGTACTAAGGGAGCATGTTGACCTCTTGGCCCGAGTTGAAGAATCTACAAGGCAAATTCCTCACAAATCCTTGCATTGAAGCAATGCTAGAATATTATAGGAAACATCCAGACCATAACAAATTCAAATATGATCACACTTGCAGCAAAATGGTTGATGTGGATTGCATTATTTCTACAGTGAGCATGAGCTACAGTGCTACCAATGAAGTATACACAATAGATAAGATTGATGCAGAGGAGCAGGACAAGTTTGTGACTGAAAAAAATGTATAGGGCTCATGTACAAGGTTTGTACTCGTGTGCAAACTCCTAGAGAGTGGGTGTGGTGTTTTTTTAGTACACAATCATTTTTATTTTTTGGTTGAATAAACCTGCACTTTTGTAATGCACATGGTGTATGATATTTTGGTTGTTGATATGGTTGTGTATGATATGCAAGTGTGACGTGGTTGTGTTTTGTTTTGAAGTCCCTTTGGAGTTCATGACTTTTAGGGACCGTGTTTGCAAAAGTATGTATGCAATGGTATGTATGGACATGGATTAGTTACTGATATTTATAAGGAATATAGACTATAATAAATTACATTGGCATGGGAAATATAAGTAATGGTAGGGTGCAAACAAATAGGTTGTTTTAGAGTATTAAGCAATTGAAAGGAACCTTTAATTCATGCATTGGGAGAAAATAGCCCCTAAACCCTAAAAACCCCTTTGCCACATGTGGTGCACACAAATTCCATAGAATGGCCCTCCCATGGATTGCTCGGAAGTAGATAACATTGTAACAAATTTGAATGCCTACATGAAATGAGATTTGTGAATGCTGAAGAAAAATAATTATTTGAATGGTGGCTACTAAAAGCGCCTAGGTCAGGGAAGATATTTAATTGTTAAAAAACTATCGTATGTTATCAAGCATAGTGGCCACACAAGGGTAGTCCAAAAAACTTAAGAATGTGGATTTTAAAAGGCCATAGGGTTGCTAGATTGTATGTAACGGCAAAGGTAAGGTTTAGGAAGAATCCAAAATGATTGGCCACCTCCACCCAATTGTTGTCGTTCCTCCTCTCAAATCAAACCTCAACCCTTCAAAGCAATCTTTCACAACATGCCATCAACTTGATTGGTTCCATGGCCTTGCTATCATTTTTTTCTCAAAATTCTTTCATCACACACAAACAAGTGGTGAAACCTATGTTGTGAAAAGAAACAAATGTCTATTAACGAAGAATATGATTATAGGATGGGACCAAAACAAACATGGCCACTAGCAGCTATATAATTATGCCTTCCCTCCCAACGTTGGAACCGCCCTTCAACACTGGGTATCATTGGTTTATGGGGTTTTGGTCCAAATGATTTTGGGTGAAAGTGGATTTAAGATCTAATACGAGGAGTTGATTTTTATTTTATTTTTTCAAAACTTGAACTCTTTGTGATGATTTGTTCATTTTATAATAAATTTTCACCTTCAAAATGATGGGTAGATTTATTTATATATCCTTTTGTATGTGTTACATGAATTTATGTCTTGGATACTTACTGACTTGGGATGGAGGTAAGGCCATGCATTGGGAGGAAAGGAAAAATGTCATGATTCTTGGTAGCTATACACCCCCCCCCCAAATGGTTTCATATGGTAGGGGGAGGGGTGGGAGATTGGCAGGTGAGGTAGTAATCCCACATGTGCACTACCAAGGGTTGGGCATTTTTTGTGTGGCTGATCTCCTTCACATGCACTGCCATACTGCTAAGGTGACCACATGTGCATCATATACCTAAGACAAATCAATCCAAGCATTTGCCTACACTATTCATAAAATGCTTTAATACAAATTTGAGATAATTATAAATATTATTTATTTGTTGCATAATTTTTGGTGTTTGAGGTCATGGGAGTCACAAACCCAATTTGTTAAGGATGTATGACAAGGGAATACAAAATCTTGTATTACAAAAAAAAATGCAAAATGTGTGCATAGGAAACTAAGCGAAGGAAAATATGAATGCAACTACACCTATTTAATATAATAAATTCATTGGTTTCATTATCCTTGACAACTCAAAACCAATAGATGAACTTTATTTCCAATTCATAACAACCTTTTAAACACATTTTACCAAAGAAAGTATAATCAACATGTAATCGTGTCTTCAAAGCGAACTACTATATGAACAAATTTTCCCTTGCAAAGTTCGCAAAAGGTATTAATAAACACACGTTTAACATTTCAAAGACAAAAACCCACAAATTGGTAGCTCATATTTGATTATTTTGATTTTTCTTAGCTCGATAATCTATTTAGACTATGCATCGCATTGTATAACATTACCATTACATTGTTCATTACTAATTGTTCACGGTTTGAGAAGTTTCTTCATAAAATCTTGCTTTGTGCCAATATTTGTCACGTTAGATTATTTCTACTTTGCCCATGATTGTTTATAACCCATGTGTCCATGTGTGAAGCCAACCAACTAAGTCTCCAACAATTGCCACAACATAGGGTAGGCCTACGATGTACTGATGTATTGATAATTAGATCATTGACAATAAACCAAATCCACCTAATCTAAGACAACTTTCTCATCCACTTCTCCAATTACATTAGAATGGTGGTATAGTGGACAATTTTACTTTTTAAGCAATGGGCTTTTGGAACAGATGAGTAAGCCCATTGCTTTGGAATATTATGATAATTGATGAATATTGAATCTATAGTTGTATGACACAATATAGGGTAATTTAGCTTAAGAACATTGTATATATATATGTCACATGGTGAAATGAGAAGTGCGCCAAACATTTGTTATATTGGGGCCCACAATATTCAATCTTGTTTGATGATAAGTATGTAACAATCACTCATAGCAACCAGAGACAGTGGATATGTCTAGCATATAACGCTTGTTGGTACATGATATATGAATATTACCTCTATAGCAAGATGTTATAATTTTCATAATAATACATGGAATGTTTAATATAGCAAGAAATATGGTGAACACAACTTTGATATACATTTCGTGTCTATTTAGTAGTCTCTCTAACCGTGCAGAAATTCAGATGTACCTCAATCTACTTAAATATTCCAATGCATAACAACATTTGGTTTGGGTTTTGGGTAGCATGTTCCAAAAAAAAATTATTGGGCAACCCGAAAAAAACACAATTTTTGTGGCACCCTATAAAAAGTGAAATCCTTGGGGCAACCTTCAAAAGTACTTGGAAGGTCTAAATATAGCCCTTCAAATCCACAGATATAGGCTCTTGCTTATGCCCGTGCTCACACTCATGCTCATGTCCTAGCTTTTCTTCAAAGAATACTAGACTATGTATGTGATCAAAATATGATGATAACCATTTATGGGGTCCATAATAGACAACATAATTGGGGCGACCGACATGACCTCTTGATGAATTGTGCAAGTCTTCACTTTGATAATGTGAAGGATAGTCAAACGAGCTCCAAACATTATGAGGAAGGTGGCTACAACCTCGATTGGGGTTTGTTAACCATCTTGTATGAATCGCATGTTTCATGTGCCCATAAGAAGTGGACTGGTCGGGAAGAGTAACCATCGAAAACCCATCTACCTTACAAATGTAAAAAACTTGCTAACATAACCTTCAAGAAGGCGATGGATCAATACAAGTACTACCCATAATGTAGATGGTGCTAAAACCGTCACTTCTGAAGTGCCTTAGGGCGTAAAGAAAAATATAACATCTTCTAAAAACATTATCAACTATCAAGGGATGTCAACACTCCGAAATGACCCCAAACCAACTCGTTAGCATAATGTCCAGCTGGTCAAGATTCTCACAACTAGTATGTACTTGTTGTGCAAGATTTTAGAGCGTTGGTTCTGAGTGGGGTGTTGGGTTTAGCACTATCTACCTTTGTAATTACGAGGAAAAATGTTATGAATTGTCCATGTTACTCTCTTTCGCTTGTTTTCGATTTTGTATCCATCGTTCTCAGCACGAAGCCAAGGATAGACGACTCTAATACATGAGCCCCCTTCTCGGAGAAACATAGGCTTTGAAGACCCGAATTCCCCTTCTCCAACAAAGTTCATAATGTTGACCCCATGTTTGCTCAAGTTGGGTTTTGAGACTACACGGAGGTGAAATCACACCAAGGAGTTTAGAGGGAGAGAAGGGATTATTGTCTACAAGCGTACCTCACATTCATCCAACATAAAAAATTGACCTCCTAAAGGTTTGTTTCCAATTCACTTCAAATGATCTCAAACACACTAATTCCATGTCTTTAAAGCTACTTTTGATGTCAAAAAAATTATTTAAAGTAACCACCGGCCTGCATACTATTTCAATGCCTTTATGTTGGATGAATGAGGGGTATGCTTGTATACGATAATTTCCTCTCTCCAGTCCATACATAGTTCAAATTAATATTGCACAAGGGGCTTTAAGAAAAAGACAATGAACTCCTTGGTAAGACATTATAACATTACATAACTCCGAATAATAACACACACTAATTGGGATAAACAGTGTAGCACCAAAAGAGAAAAAAAGAAAAAAGAAAAAAGAAAACCACTATTCTGAATGTCACCAGTGAGAGGATTATGTGTTGTATTGAATGCAATAAAATCGGTGTTTGGATACTAAAGTTGAGTACATGTTTCCTGTGACGAAGACTTTTAGAAATATGATTTAGAGATCATGGCTTCAGACAACTGATCATAGGCTCAAGAAATTCTGAAACATGTTTTCTCATGGCCCTTGATAATGTGGACCACTTCACACACGAGACTGAGAGCCCATGATCATTACACTTCAAGCACTCTCATTGGTGGAAAAGGTGGAGCCGGTCCACGTTCGCTTCACACTACGCTTGAGGGACCAACGGAGTATGTATGTGAATGCAAGATGGATGTAAAGTGTACATGGATTCCTACATGGCATCAAATGGATCATGTTTCATGGTCACTTGTACTATTGTCAAAAACCACCTCATGGAGATAGGCCTAACACAAATCCGGGAGACCATGGCACTCCGAACGCTCACAACTGTTGATTTATTTTAGTTTATCATGTGTGAGAGCCCGCATGAATAGAAATTCATTGAAATAGCATTTGGTTGAGGGCCCGGTCACACATGACTTCACACTACACTTGAGGGTATGTGACCATACTACACGATCTTGGAGGTGTGTTGGGATGGCCTTTGGACGCTTTTATTTGGGCTCTCACAATTCCATGGTCACGGCTCTTGGCCTATGTGTGAAGTGGCACTTATGATGCGTGAGTTCTCTTGTTATTAGCAATGGCTGAATTACTGCAATCAAGTTATGGTCAAGCATGTCTGTATTGACGAGACTCGATAAAAGCATACCGACACTCAATGTATTTAGTGTGCTATGGTATTTTATGTCATTTTTTTAATAACTTAAATTCTCTTGACACTTGTTCTCAATAAGTTTACAGGGACCATTGTGGATGGTGGATCTTCGGATGAAATCTATGCCAAGTATTTGTAAAGAGTTTAATACAGGATGTGTCTTAACAGTTATGTAATGAAAGATTGTCATGGATTACTGAAATTTGGATGAAAATTCACTCAGTGAGTGACAATGATCAAAAATCTATATAGAATGCACAAAGTTTTTTTACAAGGAATGACAAAGAAAGCTAGGTTTACATTTAGTCTTAGTGACATCCACATGCGGTTTATAATTGGTATTGAGCATGGCAAATAGAATTGGTGACACGGATTCCAATATTTAGAGTCATGTTGGTGGATTAGGTAAACCTCGAGGACTCAAGGAAGAGGTTGGCGGTTCGATTCCCGGATGTGAAATCTCCTCTCTACTTGACAAAAACTTGCCAGGTGGTCAACTGCCTCTTGTGCTTTGGCGTTGGCCTGTCGGCCTTCTGTCTCAAAAAGAAAAAAAGAAAGAAAGAAAGACTCGAGGACCGGGAGAGTTGAGGGGGGTTATTGGAGACAACTATTTGAGCACCATCCACCTTACTCTTCTAAACCTCTCGATCATGAAGGTTTGAGGCTTAGATCGAGGGTGTGGAAAGATGAGGATTATGCTCTACTATTCTCACTCTTTAGTATGACACGTTTGGGACACACAAAAAATGTCGTATTATCGAGGTGTCGTCTTCTCGTTAATATGACAAATGGCATAAAATTTGTCGTATTATCAAGGGAATTCAAAAACATAAGCAATATGAGCTTAAAAATATATACAACGAGTTTAAGCAATATAGATGGTATGAAATAACAACTTATAACTCCAAACAAATACAAATATTCTCAAGAACTCTTGAAATAGGAGTTCAAAGATCTCTGGTGTTGCCTACCCATGTTAGCAATTGTCATCTTATCTAAATTCCCTACTAGCTTTTGAAAACTAATAATTTCATTTAACACCAAAATGTAAAGAGTTGTGTAATAATAAATTAGACAACAATGATGCATGACGTTCAGCATCACTAAGCTTTACTATAGATGGAGCAACATCATCCACATCTACTAAATGTAAATCAACGTTAAGATCAAAGCCTTGTGCATAATTGATTCCCAAAGCAACATCCACCAACTCATCAATACTCAATTCTAGCTCAGTAATCTCTTCCCCTTCCATCTGAATGTAAGTCTCGATTGACATATCATCATCACCCAATCGCAACTTTGAAATCAAAGCACCAAGTTCATATGATTCTTCTTGCATTCTATTCTTCTCCCTTTCATCAACTAGGGCAAAATCAACATTCCATGTTGCAGGTAATATACGTGTCATCCTCCAACAATTCTTGACTATCTATGCATCCAACTCACTCCATATATATATATATATATATATACACACACATATACACACACACACATATATATATATATACATATACATATATATACACATATATATATATATACATATACATACATACATACATACATATATATATATATATATATAGAGAGAGAGAGAGAGGCATAAATTGAAAACTCACTCCATACTTCATAACTCCACATGATAGTCTGTCTGATGTTGGGCACCACCTTCCTCAAGTCCTTCAATGTAGCATCATCATATTGTGATAAAACCCATTGCAAAAGTTTCTTCTTGTACTAAATTTTGAAAGATGCCATTATACCTTGATCCAAATGTTGAACTACGCTTGTAACATTGGGAGGAAGGAATACCAAATTCATGTTGCTCAATTCCAAGGTTGAAAAACCACGAGACTTACCAACTTTGGCAGAGCTAACAACATGTGAAGATGCATTATCCAAAATCACAATCATCTTTCGATTTTGGCCTTTGAATTGATTGTTGAGCTGCAAAATCCAAGCTGTTTTATTTGAGTGCCACCGAACATACTCATGAGGCTGCCATCTTCCAAAACATCGTGGTTGCTTAGACATATAAATCACAAGCAACTTCAACTTATCAGTCCCAGTTGAATTAACATCAAGAGCAAGTGTTACACGCTCCTTCTGTAACTTCTGACCTTTCACCTTCCCTTGTGCTAATGTTTTATTAGGATGTGCTTTAAAATACAATCCAATCTCATCCATGTTGTAAACATCTTCAAGCTCATAATCTGACAACAGAATAGGAAGGAGGCCACTCTAACCCTAACCAAGTCCATTCTACACTAGTAACCCTAATTATTATTAAGTTCCCAATGATAAGTGAAGTTCCCAAGAAGTTTCCAAGAAGTTTCCAAGTGAAAATGAATGTATTTTGGATGTACATAACATAGATGATTTTTTTTAGCATTAATTACCTCTTTAATATGACAAAACGGAGATTCTAAATGTCGTATTATCGAGTGTCGTAGTCGTATAAAAGAGGGAGTTTTGAACTAAAAAGTTTGGTCGTGCAAAAATGTGTTGTAATATCAAGGGTGTCGTATAAACGAGGTTAGACTGTAGTTGGGAGTCATCCGTCCGTCCTCTTCCCCAATCCAATCCTAGAACGCCACCTCAAGTGCCAATGGGGTATGGATCTCGACAACTACTACCTCCTCGTTTGCTATTCCAAGAAGCTTGCATTCGCTAAAGAGACACATGGAAGGTCTATTTAGTCCGAGATTATGGCTCAAGTGCCACAATCATATACACATACATATGCAGGTTTGTATCAAGTAGAACTTAATCGAAGCAAGGGCTCCTATATTGCTGGCAGCAGAGTTAATAAAAAAGTGTGGAGATCAATTGGGGTCGAATTGCCTTAATGGTCCCTTGTTTGAGTGTAACCGGAAAGTCTTGGAGGACTTCTTTGAGTTTTAGACGCTAACATGTTTTATTCATGATATAACTAAGAATCTTCTCGTAGCATGTGCCATCTATGTGCACATGCACCTCTTGGCTCCTCTCACCACTTGTGTACTCCTCAAATAGAATGAAGCTGAAGAAAAAACTCTAAACTTTATCAAAGTAAGTTTAGTTTAGTTTAGTTTAAATTAGTTAGTTAGTTAGTTAGTTTGTTGTTGTTGTTGTTGTTGTTGTTGTTGTGTGTGATTTTTTTTTCTCTCTCTCTCTCTCTTCTCTCTTCGGTTTCCCTTCCTAAAGAATAAAGAGAACCAACTTCCCTCCTTGAATTTATTTTTAGGTTACTGATACAAGTGTTGGAAGTGACAAAATCTAGGAGATTCCAACAAAGAACATGAGTCGGTCCCCGCTTTTGATGACTTTTCCGTTAACTCTATCCATCCATCTATCCACATACTACTACTGCATGCTATATATGATAAGAAACGTCGAGGTAGAAACATCAGATGAGACAAAGAGAATCGTGGATCGAGCAGATAACTCTTTGGATAACAAAAATTGGCCAAGAGTAGATTTCCCAAGCATGTGATTGGCCACACACTGATCAGCATGGTGCCTTCCAGATTAATAACTATCCTTTCTAAATGTTATGTGAGCGGAAAGCCAACAAACTGGGAGACCACTGCACTAAATAGTGTGCATTTAGTGTCACTTGCTATTTGGAATTACACAATGCTAATAAATATTTACTATATATACATATATATATATATGTCTTCTTCTTTTTTACCAACAAAGGTTGAAAATTGATTGTTTGGACATCATAGAACATTAACATCTTCACTTGGTAAAATATGATATCAATAATAATAAAAGGTATACCATTGTGTAACTCCAAATAGTAAGTGACACTAAACATACTATTTAGTATTGTTACAGATGAACCGATGGAGTTTGAGAAATGATTGGTTAAAGTTCAAGACTTCAGGAAAACTACTGATCTTATTTAGAGGAATCTACAACATGTATCTCAAATCGGTGAAGTTTTTTTTGAAAGATCACAACATGTAACTAGTTGGACTTGGAAACACTAGGATTTTGACCGATTGTGCCCTAAAACCTCCCCAGACATTGGAAGCCAACGAGCGGGGAGATTCGACTGCTAGTTACAAATGAACTGGTTGAGTTTAAGAAATAACCGGTTGAAGTTCAAGACTTTGGGAGAATTGTTGATCCATTTAGAGGATTTTACATGATATTTGTCAATTCAATAAAGAAAAACCGAAGATATTTTTTTCTTTTTCTTTTTCTTTTTCTTTCTTTCTTTCTTTGAGACAGAAGGCCAACAAAACCAACGCCAAATGCATAAAGAAACAAGGAAAACATGCCCACATCAAGGGGAGAAAAACCGAAGATGTCAACATATGACCAATTGGTCTTGGAAACACCAAGACCTTGGCCAAATATGTCCAGAAATCTCCCCAAATACTATTGGAAGCCGGTAGTCAATATTCACTATGATGCAAATTTATCTCCCAAATCATAGGTACACTAAATAGTCCTATTGCTTTGGGCCGCAATGAATGTCGAGAGCCCGTGCTAATTCTCATAACGAGAATTTACGTGGGCCACATTAATTTTCAGCCTACACTTAACCTCTAGTCCACTCTAGTCGCAAATTAGCGTGGGCCACAATGATTGTTTTTTAATTAATTAATGTGGGTGATTATTTGTTTTTGATGCAAGGTGACTATTTTATGTAAGATGTTGGTCGGAAGTCTTCATGAAGACTGAAGAGAAGATTTGGGGTCTTGGACCCACGGTAATTATATGCACGCTAATTTTCCACTCACATTAATAGGACTATTAGTGAAGCAATTGAGGCATGTGGGCACTTCCAAGTCCACAAACAATTTTGACCATTGGATAATATGGGGAATCGTTTCCTCTAGTTAGCAATCGTGAATCACTCGGATTCTTCTCAATTCAAGTTCAAGAAATAGAGTCGAGATGCAAAAGTCGTGGGAACTCAATGTGGCATTTGTCTTTTTCTTTGAATGCTCATATCGGGTCTCCCAATTGTGTTCACATTTGAGCCTAGTTGGTGCTTGTGTTTTGAACACATGGTCCAATTCCATTGTAACACATATCCATTCATAACAACAAGCCTAGTCATGTAATGCTCAAGTACATGTTTTTATTTATTAAGAAGAGTGACCACATAAGGTCCGTGTACCTTGAACTAAACGTATGGTTTGCTAGGCTTATGGCTCACACTCTTCATCATCAACCTAAGGTAGAAATACGGAAAGTGGTGAAAATAAGCTGATTCGGCTAGAACGAGTGGCTTGAAATTTTGTGCAATATTTTTCAAAGATGGAGAAGAGGAAATGATGAGGAATGCAAGTTGATTTGTAATTTTATTCCTTGTAAATAATTAGTTACATTTTTTCATAGAGGCAAGTAAGTCAAACCCCCTACTTGTACAATAGAGTCTCCTTAATTTGAACATCAAAATATTCTACTCTACATACAAAAACACACAAAACAATTAACTTAATGGCACCCAAAAGTGATCGCAAGTGGTGTGAAACAACACCTATCCGGTCAATCATTGCACCCCATCTAGCAGTGCATCCTTTTCAAGCCAACACTTTTATAATTAGCCATTTTGGGTTCGCACAAGAATCATTCTACCCCTAGTCTAGTGCACCAATAGTGGTCATTCACCGTTTTAGGTTTTTCTACCTTATATCAACTATTTGGGATTCATTGATAGCAACTGGAGAGGCCATCCATAAGACACTCGGTGTTAATTGAAAGCCTCCCCAAACAAGATATTTAACATAGTGAAAGGATATATTTTGATACAATAGGTTCGATTTAATTGTGTTTATTAAAGCTTTAGGTTAACGGGCTCATAGTCACGCCGGTATCTAGATACGGGCGTTCTTTTTATTGTTTATTAAAGCATTGACTAGGCAACATGCATGAGCACCTTAATTACAACCTCACAAAGAATTGCTTAGATTATGAGTTGTTGATTGCAGGGAGCATTACAAGAATACACGGGTCTAAATGACACGTCAAAAAGTGGCATGGTGTCATGTAGACCGGCTTGAAAGGGACTCATTTGTGTGAAAATGGTCCTAAGGGCCACTTCACACATGAGACCGAGAGCCCGTGACCATTACACTTCAAGCACTCTCATTGGTGGAAAAGGCGGAGCCAGTCCAAGTTTGCTTCACACTACGCTTGAGGGACCAACATAGTATGTGAATGCAAGATGGATGTAAAGACTACATGGATTCCTACATGGCATTGAATGGATCATGTTTCATGGTCACTTGAATTATTTTCAAAAACCACCTCTTGGAGGTAGGCCTAACACAAAACTGGGAGACCATGGCACTCCGATTGCTTACAACCGTTGATTTATTCTATTTTATCATGTGTGAGGATCCTCATGAATAGAAATTCATTGAAATAGCATTTGGTTGAGGGCCCGGTCACATATGGCTTCACACTACACTTGAGAATCCGTGACCACATTACATGATTTTCGAGGTGTCTTGGGACGGCCTTTGGACACTTCTTTTGGGCTCTCACAATTTTGTTGTCACGGTTCTTGGCTTGTGTGTGAAGTGGCCCTAAGTTGTCCCTTGTGAGCAAGTGTAACTAACATGATGTCATTTTGGCCATTTTGGACATTGTTATTAAAATATGTTTAGTTAGTAGTGGTCAATTGGATGCATGCTTCTGTATGCATGAAAAAACAAATGGCAAGGATCGTAGCTTTGGTTGCGGTGATTGTAGGAGCTATAACATTAAGTAAATACAAATGCTCTCATGTTTTAAACCCTCAAACGGCTATACATGCTTGTGTCATTTTACAATATGCATATTTCTTACAATCCTCTCAAATTGCTAATGAAATGAATTCCCTTTGATTGTATTTGTGGTAGGTTGCGGTTGCTTGTGCCTACATTGAGCACCGCAAAACAAAAAGGCTTAAGCAACAATGTGAAGAGACCCACACAAATGCAGCTACCACACTGGCAAGATGTGGTAGCGCAAGTGCTCAACCCAAGAGGGTTTGAAAATACAGTCTTCAAGGTGGCCCCAAGTGAAATGATACATGTATTCATCTTTCATGTTGGAGTCACCCATGTTCAAAACCACCATTTCCACAATGGAGTTTGGTAGGCCAAGGTAAAAATAAAAATAAAAATAATATAGAACTTTTCATTTGCCCAAAATTGGGGAGTTTGGTTTCAAAGTCAATCGGTCCCCTTTTCTGGGTAGAAATGTTGTTTTCAACTTTAATTGAAAAAAAACAATTTATAATTGGTTCTGTAAGACTTAAAACCGTAGTTTCTGATGAAGAGTTTAAAACGAACCTTTTAATCTTAATAAAAAAAGGACCAACCTTGAAGCTAAGCTCCCCAACATCCACTCGCCTTGGCCCATTAAACACCGTTCTAAAATGGCGGTTTGGAGCTTTGTGTGAAGCATGCCCCTCTCCTTTCCTTTCCTTTCCTTCACGAGGAAGCTGCAATTGAAGGCGAAACGGAGCTTGAGTGGAAAGAGGGAAAGCGTATCATGACTTGAATCTTAATTAAAGCTGGTGCACTCATGGGCCAAATTCCAGAGGCAGAACCCGGAAGGAAGGAAGGAGAGAAAGAAAACGTTCTTTGCCCAAGTACACATAATTGGAGTATTGAAGTCGGGATTGAAGTAGTTTCAAGGTTCCACCTCTTGAGCTTACATCTCCCTTCCAAACGGCAATATGTCTTATCATGTATCAAGGGTGCTCCTGACCCTGATGAATTTAAGGTTAACGGGCTCACATTCACGTCCTTGGAAACCACCGACATCTGTTTCGTTCTTATTTCATGCTCCAAGTGTCAGGGGAGGATTTTCAACATAATCGGTCAAAATCATATTGTTTCCAAGTCCATCCCATTACATGTTGACATCTTCTGGTTGTTCGTTATTGAATTGAGATATATTCTATAAAGTCCTCTAAAATGAGCAGTAATCTTCGTAAAGTCTTGAACTTCGACCGGTTGTTTCTCAAACTCAACCGGTTCATCTATACCTAGCAGCAAATTCTCCTTGTTCATTTCTTCTTCCAACATTATTTTAGAACGAGTAAAGGCACCACAATCACCATTGCTTCCCACCACATCTCCTTGCACATTGGTGAATGTACATTTAAAGGCACCAGTATTGTAGTTGATATTGCGATGGTGGTATGTCTGTCACCGTAGTTTTAAATGCCCCTCCAACTAGTACTCCACGAGCACATCCACCACCAAGATGTGGAGGGAGATGTGGTGGCAATGAAGATGTCCCCCCAAGTCATTGTCTCCCACTGGAATGCCAATCTATACAGGGACAAAGCCGGGATATTGGCTTTTGGATCTTTGGGTGCAAGCAACCTCATTTTGGATATGGATGTATTATGTGGGATGGACGAGGAACTGGGCATGCACGACAGGTGGAGCAGTGCTAGGGGGGTGCGAGAGTGGAGACGACATTCCCAATGGAGTTCCATTGGGAACTTTTGTCCCCACTCTCACACCCACTCTCACACTTCTCCAACTCTTTAATACATTTGCTCGCTAGATCTAACACCTATCTCATAGGTTGTGCCAATGACTAGACCAAACTTGATTTCCTCATGTGGGAAGCCCTCGACCTCGGTTCAAATATGTTCGTAGACATGCTTGCTAGTTGTTCAAGATTTGAAGTTTGTTTATTTCACACTAAGTTTGGTACTCACAACCCATTGGAACAATTGTTGGATGACAAATCAAATTTGGACGAGCATTTAACATTTATAGGCTAGTTGTTTGAAAGGGTATGTGAACCTCAAATATACGTGTCGAAGGGAGGGCCGAGATAGAGGTTTTGCCTTATACAACTCTCATTACAATGGGAGCCGAGGACTTGGGGAGATGCCCCAAGCATTCTAATATCTCATGTCACATTAATTTGGCAAAATGATTGACATAACTTACTTCAGTAAAATTCAAACCAATTACAAAGGTGATAATTTGTTAAGTTTTGACATACAAGGTGCACATACAAGGCATGTGGCCTTGTTGTAGCCACTTCTAACGATTCCACATACATTATCAATTGTTGGTTTAGTTTAAAATTGTCTCATTTGCTTAGTGATTGCAAATCATGTGTTTGTAAATAAGCTCGCCAAACTTGCTACACATGTTGACCCTTTATTGTATGACTCTCTTCCGTATACTTTATTGTACATTGCAACCTTATTATCATCATTTTGTTTTTTTTGGGCACAAATTGAAAATTCAATTGCAGAAAGAACCCAAAATACCTTATTATCATCATTTTGATATAGATCGCAATGATCTCTACAATTGCTCGAATGTGAACAACAGTTAGAGACCCATGCTTAGCTTTGTGCAACAACTAGGTAGCACATGCTCAAGGTTTGAGAGATATTGAGTGATTCACATTGTTACTTTGATTGTAAATAGAGATTTGTAGCGAGTTCTAAGAGCATAGTGACTAGGCGCTTTTGTTAGTGTTTCATTGTGAGCAACACAACAATTATGCCAAATTTTAACCTAATATGGTGACAACATGGGATGTTAGCATTCCACAAGCATGCAATTTTGGGATCCACCATGTTTTCTCATTGGCATAACTTGTGGCATCTTTCGCTTTAATTGTACAAATTAATCCTTAGTAGTGCCATATGGCAATTGTAACTCATAGGAACACTCCCTTAATAGTTTGGGGTTGGAGGGTTTAGGGTATTGGTGCAACCAACAAGAAGGTGAGCCTGAAGGATCTCCCAAAGAAGAAGAGCAAGCCTCAGAGAGGCTCGTTCTTCTTCTTCCGGCAGTTTTGCCACTACCGTAGTTGTTGGTCAAAGAAGCAATTGTCATTTTTCAACATGTGTGTTCCTTTGCCCATTGGATTGGTGCACCCAAAAAGGATCGATGACCCGGATGACAACATGGTTGTTGATTGCATCATGGAGACGCAACATCTAGACTATGCAACTTGTCAATCCAAGGTTGTTATCCAAATCCTTGCAAATTTGCAGACATTCAAGCCCTCCCCTATGAGGCCTTACCCAACTGAATTTTTTTGATGTGGCGCATTCATCCTTTCCCACCACACCATGTTTGTCTCAATTATGATACACATTAGTCTTGATGTCAAGGAGGCTATTGAGGTGTTTGTAGATGCTCTAGATAATTGGTTTGGTCCCTCCTTTTGGTGTTCCTCGAGTCCCATTTGTATGGCACATGCAACATCAATTGCTCGCACTTTGGCCAACATGACGTAGATGCTAGCTAAGAGTTCAAGGAATATGGATTCCAACCTTATTTTTGGGGGTGCAGTATGCGACAAAGGCAAGGTAATTAGTGTGCTTGGGTTGAAGCCGACCACTCATCATAAGACAACGTGATGGAGATAATGATGTTAGTTTCATGATGTAGCAAATGTTTGATCACGTCCTCCTCGTATGACATGTGCCTGGGTAACCTCTTTCCATCCTCTCCAAATAATCCTTGAAGTTAAGCCTTATGTTGCTAAATGTTTGGGGCATTAACAATGCTAATGAAGTTGGATTAAGTAAGAAATACCTGGATAATCTTTGTCCTAAAGTTGATGTCTTATGCTTACAAGGGCATAAAATACAAGGAGATAAGGAAGATAGGACTTCTAAGATGTTGTGGAAAAATAATTCATGTTGGGCTTTGAAAGCTAGTCCAAGTGATGATGATGAAGATATATGTGTAGGAGCGAGTTGTGGAAGAGCCCCATGTGCTTTCGCCACAAATTGTTGCTTCTTCTCATGGACAATGGTTCTAATGCTGAAAGCCATAGCCAATGGCTTAGGTTCTCCGCTATGTAGGATGTGATGTAAGATTTTGTAGTCTTTATGCTTCACGCGTGGTTAGGAAACGGTGTGCTATGTGGATGAAATGCTTACAACTCTTCCTTTTGATTGTTGGTGGATATTCACACACGGTTTTAATATAGAAATAGCCACAAATGACATCAATTAACACACAAAAGTGTGAAGCAAAATGACTTTGTTTACATCTTCGTCCATCCTTTCAACATATTTCATGTTGACAATATCTTAGGCTTCTTGACATGTAGGGAACTAGTTGAGCAAGTATGACATTTTACTTGTGATCCCACATTCTCACAGTTGCACAATTTAGGCAAGGCCATGATATTTTAATTGAAGAAATACCTTCTCCCATGCAATAGGAGGGGCTTCACCTAAGGTAGAGGGTGCTAAAACCAACACCTATAAACACCTCCCACTTGCCAACACTCTACTACCTTGAACAATTCCCCATGATGGGGTGTTTGGGCCCATGGAGTGATGGTTTTAGGTGCCATTAGTGGCCCAACCTCATAGCGGGCTCCACTACCTCCATGTAGGGTAGGTAACGGGCTGCACTCTATCTCGGGTTGGTTCAAGGTGGATTTAGGGCGGTTTGTCAATGCCTATTCCAACCATTCTATATTGGGGGGGGGGATGGTTCTAGCCTTTCTATTCACAAAGCCAAGAGGTAGGCCCACAAAGCACAAAGGGGGTCAGTACTTTGGATCAAGGGGGTAGGTACCCGGGATGCAAGGTGTTGGTTTTGCAAATGACCTGGGTGAGATCATGAAGGTGGCCATGTGGCTTTGTGCACCGTTACTAGTTGGGCTTTGATCTAGCTTGGTCTAGTACCCAACTATGAAGTGTTGGTTCTAGGCAATGAAGGTGGGGGTCCGCATCATATGCAAGGTCGTCATACACATGGCCTATGGATTGGTTTAAGGAAGCTATACTAAATATGGCATTTAGTGTCACTTAGTATTTGGATTTACACAATGCTATGTCTTGTTACTATCAATGTAACATTTTACTAAGTAAAGTTGTTAATTTTCTATAATGTCCAAACAACCAGTTTAACATTTGTTGGTAAAATACAAGATATACAATAAATAATAATAGCATTGTGTAATTCCAAATTGTAAGTGACATTAAATATCATATTTAGTTATGTGATTCTGATTTTGAATACTCATCAAATATTCAATTTAGTCTACACATAGTTTTTTCTTTCTTTATACCTATGTTTAGCCCAAAGGCTAATATGAACATTCTTTTTAATACCAACCACATAGCCATATGTATGTGCAATAGCTTAAGAATTTTGGTTTAAGCACCCTCTACCTTAGATGGATTGCATATATGGGTGACCTACATCACAAACGATAGTAAAGAATCTTAGATTCTTGAAGAAATGGAGATGTGATCAAATTATTATGCGTTGTGTGGCTTCCGAATCGACTTCAAATGGCCAAGCCAACAAGATTGTCAAGCCTTTTCTACTTAAGCACCCGTAGTCACCAATGTGTACAAATAGGGTCAATGGTTTATATGATCATCGTTTATATGATTTTTTAGCGGATTGTTGAATCAACCACACACTGGTTAAAGCGACCACAATCAACATGCAAGGTGTTGACTAGGCTCTAACTTGTCATTCAAGTTGGCCAAGTTTATTAATTTGAACACACAACTAATACCTTGCCCCTCTTCTTGTGTGCGATGAAAAATAAAATTTTGACATGTAATGTGACTGCGTGATGCGCCTTTGTAGTCATTTTAACAAATCACGTAGTCAATTTAATTGTTCCACTTTTTTTTTTGATTTATCACTCTACAAACACCTTGGAGCACGCACTAATTTTCTTGAAAATGTATGATAATGAACATGTATTCATGAATGTAGGATCACTTAGTAAAAAAGTTCAGCCCTCTCTAATTTTGAGACTTGGCAAAATAGTGCGTGTTTTGGGATTTAGTGCCGCACTCACTAATTGGGAGAATCCGTGTGATTCGAGGATCGAATTTGGATGCATGAAGAACACGTACTAAAATGAACGTTGTGGATCCAAAAGGAACTTGTATGTTTAAACTACACCCTTTGGATGAGGCTCGGTGAGATGCGGCTACCCGTGTTTGCCTGCACAATGCATACCTACTACTCTCCATAGTTTTTTCCTTCCTCCAGTACAGCATGATTTTTATGCATTTTTACTTTGTCTTCTTTATAATGTGTGGGCCGTCGGGAGGAATAAGGTAGATGGGTCTTAAACGGTTACTATTCCGACTAGCCCACTTCTCCTAGGATACAAGGCACGCAATTCGTACAAGATGGTTAGCTCATAATTTTTGGAGCTCATATGAATGTTCGTATTCATTTACCAAAGTGAACGTTCTCGTGTTCGTTAAACAATCATATACAATAATCTCCCGCTTAAATACGCACTTTAAACCGGAGCCATTGGTGCGCACTAGTTGGTAGGTGCGTGCTTTACTCATATCGTCAGTGTTAATGTTTAATACAAGCTCAAAAGAAGAACCACCTATCAATGACAAAATCCAGCCTATCGAGACATTTGTTGAATCTAAGTGCGCACCGACTTCAAAGGCTTTGAAGCTCTACACAACACTGTCCTCGACATCGATGACCAATTGCTTTGCTCCGATGTTCAAGCGGAAGTTGGGCAAATGTATGATGACCTGTGACAATCGTTTGAGATGTATTAGCGAAACGCTAACAAACTGACATTAAATGTCACGCGTAAAAAATTCATGCATTCGCAACAATTGACTCTGCATGACATGTTCAAAAAAATTGCGCACTTAACCAAAATGCGTACTTAAGCAGGAGATTATTGTAGGTCCTCTCAAGTATGTTGACTATTGAGCCTACCATGATTATCATATTTTGAACACGTAGTGCAGTCCTTTTTAAACACATGTCTTTTTAATTATCCGTTCTTGGAATCACAACAAACCACGTACCACTCAAATACATGTGTCTGATCAAGACGAGTCACCAAATCAAGGTTGTGTACCCTTAATTGTAAGGTGTTTGGCTTGAATGCGGGCACTTCCAACTCCACAAACAATTTTGACCATTGGATCACACGAGGAAGTGTCTCATCTAGTTACTGATGGGGAATCATGCATGTTGACATTCTTTCAAATTTTTGGAATTGCAATTGAGATGTCATAGAAGTTACAAGAGGTCAAAGTGAAGATTCTCTTTGTATGTAATCGATCACATAGACCTGAACCCAATTGCGGTACTAACATTTGAACCCAAAATGGTTAAGGCATCGCGACCACATAATTTGATCTCGTTGTAACACATACACTTTTGATGTCTCACACAAACATATTTGTTTTACTTAGTAAGAGCGATCGCATCCTTTAGCGTCCCCCTCGACCGTGGACTAAGCTCACTTCATCCTTTGGTTTTGGTTATAAAATTACTCTAGAAGTTTAGAGAACCGGCAACCTTACATTGACTAAAGAGAAGACTTAATCAAGTTGGCACACAAACATCTTAAGTCCATCCTAAGGCGAAGTATGCCGCCCCTTGACAACAAAAAATTAGACGTCATCAAAAGAAAGATGAATGAAGGAGAAAATCAAACAACTTCGCTAGAAACAGTTCCAATTTCGACCAAGTAAGAGCACCCAAATTACATGTGGAATTATAGTTCGGTTTCAAAGCAGGTGAGCCATGAAGGACTTTGAGGTATGTAGTCAAAGTCCTTCAGAAGGCGGAAAAAACATAAGATTGTTTCAAATTTGACCCCGAAAATGATTTCAAGACTCCAATGATATGCAATCAATTTTAAAAGTTAAGAGGCCAAAGGCTTATGAGACTAAAAGTACATCAAGATGGTGCATAATGGCTAAAGCCTCGATTTTGCAGAGTGGAAAGTCTCTATGAGATAGAGGTTATTATCAACTTGATGGTCCCCACCCAAAACTTGAGGATGTCTAGCACTACATTCTCAACTAGGGAAGGGAACTTATCTTTGATAAAGTTGTAAAGGGGACATTCCAACTACATTGCAAGAGCAGAAGACGCATACATTGTTATCTCAAGGGATTGAGATAGTCAATCACCCGCTAGTTTCGATGGCAAGTCTATGATTCAAGGTGTGGTAAGTAACAAATATTATGTGTTGGGTTGGGCAATGGATGCTTCGAGAACTATTCACATTTATAGCTAAGAAAGTCATGAGGGTGAAGGTAATCTAATTTCTATCCCATGAGGTGGAAAAATCCACTTTTAGCAAGAAAGGCCTCCTTGAGCGACCTTGGTTCTTCTACCTCCAGGCTGCATTGCTTTGACATGCTTTTGTCCAATGTGGAAAATCTCCCATCGATGAAAGCATCCAATGTGATTTTTGATGATGTTGGGATGTCATGGCCTTCCCATTGAGGTTGTAACATCACAATGCCTTTCACATGGTGTTGCAAACTTATGTAGATTGTTGAGGAGTCTGTGTAGGCATGCTCCTAGTTTTGAAAGGCAAATTTCCAACCTTGTGGCGTAAATGAGAATGGAAACCATAGTGTTGAATACAAATGCAAAATTCCCGTCAATCTCGTCCAAATATGTCTAAAGTTTATCAATATACATGTCGAATAGCCTCATGCTTTGATTTTGGAACATGTGTCAATTCTCCCACCTCAAGACAAGCACCAAGTTCTGAGCATACACATTTAGTGGAACATAGATATTCAAGGGATTGGATTTCGGTTCTCAAGGAACATAACTGCATAGCTAGATAGGAATGGACTTAGCCAAATAAGAAACTTATGGGATATGGAGAACAACAAGGTCCTTGAGGCTAGAGAAGTTTCCGGGAAATCAAAACTTGATCATAGAGAACTTGGGCCAATTGAAGCTATGACTAATTCCATTCCCAATCATTGGAAAACTTTGGTACAACAAAGCAACATCCATGTCCCCATTGGGAGTTGAGTTGGATGTTTTGAAAAAATACACTAGATGCCCATCCTATTGTGATCTTCTAGAGTAGTAGACTCTTTAGACCAATTCTTGATGATTGTTCATGGGCCCCTTTCCCACCCCCTACCACCAAATGTTCTCAAGTTCCAATTATCACTCGTATCATGAATACGGACTCACCCAAGGAACTTGAAATTGCCATAAGAGTTAGTTAGGTTTTGCCTAGTCATGGTGTGCACCATTAGTAAAGGTGAGAGAAAATCTAGCATGGATGTCTACATTGGAAGAAGTAACTCTTTAAGAATGGACCTCTTGACTTCAATGGAAATCAGGAGAGGAATTTATGAACTACACCTCTGCCATTGGGAGAAACCTACTTCAATCAAAACATCCACTACCTAAATTGGTTATCACAAAATGGCATGGCATTCTCAACCCTCGGCTCAAGTTTGAATGGAGAAACATGTGGGACACAAACATAAGCAACAAAGAAAGAGAATTCAATTGGTCGATTTAGCATAGAGCAGTTGCCGTTAATTTGTGGAGAGCCATGATTATTATGGACATTGACGACAAATGCCATATGTGCATGAATGACATCACATAAACCATTGCACATAGATTATGAGACTGCATGGTGGCACACAAAGCATGGGACTTGGGGAACGCTATCATATGAGTGGTGAGCAGTGAGAAGGTGAGCGGTGAGAAGGGAAAACATCATGGAAATACATGCACATGTATCCTATAACCGTGGAAATATGAGAGAATATGGGGAGTTCAAATGAAATATTCTTGGGAATTATTGAAACAAACTATTGTTTTTGAATTAAAGAATGGAAGGCACACTTTGGAGAACGTGAGAAATTGTGATTATGATTAAATAATGATGTAGATGTTGTAAAACCGCATATGAATTGAAGTCCAACAATTATGCTTATTAAGGAAAACAAACATAACATCAATCATAAATTATGACTAGAAATATATTTCATGACATTTACATGGAATCTTGCATTGAAACTCCAGTATTGTCCATGTTATCTTGCATTACTTCACCATCCTCACTACCTCTGTCTACTTCATTACACTCTATAGCTATGCCATCCACAAATGGATGGCTATGAAGATGTCTAGACCTATGACAACATTTCAGAGTTGATGTCACAACCATAACTTGTGTTACACTCTCTGCATGTGCAGGAAACCCCATCAACCTAGGAGTGGACTTAAAGGAATTTAACATTCTGCAAACACAAAACCAAATATTTAGGCTTTAAGGCACTTATCACTAGGAGGAAGCCTTGCAGATCGTGACTCGCATAGTTACTAATGTGAGAGCGTTTAGACACTTCCGAACTGATACATTATCATCACCAAGGGAGTGAAGGTGGACAAACAACACACAATGAAGCAAGTGTAGCGTCATAAATGGCAAAGTCTCCCTCAAATGCAATGAGGTGATGACCGGTACGTTTGCATGCGTGGACAGAAGCACATGGAAAACATACAAACAACTAGAAATCGGAAGTTGTTAGATTGAAAACCAATAAACATACAAGAATTCAATAAATGAAAAGGAATAAATGCCAACATATAGATGCAAAAGCATCAAGAATCACCACTCTGGGTTTATCAATGCTTCAATAAAAACTTGCAATGATAATGCATCTTTCTCCCTTGCACCTCTCCAAGGTACCCCAACATTCATTAGTTCAATATCCTTATTTATTAGCTTAAAGGAGATGTCAGTATCCTCAATATCCAAGCCCAAACCAACAATGGATTTTTGGAAATCAAATCGTACCTAAGACATCTTCTTCTACATGAACATTACAATGCAAAATCGCCTAGTATGCTTGATCAAAGACAAATTGATACTATCAATCAATCAACAATGAATCTCAAAGGTAGAATGAAAAAATCAATTAATTAGGCATTTACCGTTTGAGGACCATCAACCCTTGCACACAAGGGCAAGTCATTGATGCCCCACCAATCCTTTGTGATTGCAAATTTGTGAGTCTTTGCGTAAGTGATTACATCTCCTCGTACGCCTTTAATATATGGAGCCATCATGAGTATGCATGCATTATTGTTGAGATAGGAATGGAAATTCAAAAGAACTTTGATGTGGCATGTGTCATGCTTATTCCAAGTTGGAATGTGTCCCTAAAGGGAAGAAAAAAAGGAATAGTGGATAATCATGTTCACACAAGTCCATACTCCATTTTCCAAATGATGCGTCAATGTCGTCATAGGTATGACCAACAAAAATGTACGATAGATGGACATTCGTGGATATCCCTTTTGTTGTGAGCATAGACCAAAATACCTTTACAAAACTATATTTATTGTCTTTCCAACAATTATCAAGCTGAACATATAAAATGAATGAAAGAGGAATAGTTGGGATGAGCTCCATATGTAGAGCTCATAATTCTCGTAAACATATTTCACTTCCATGAAGAACAATACATTAAAGAGTTGAAAGTTGATGAACACATGCATCCTAACCTCAATCCTCCCCCCCTAGGCTTTTGAAAGTATGTTGCTCCCACATTTTGATTTGTGCTTGTCAATGTGAAGCGGTCTTCCATTAGAACGAGTTACCAATTCAATGAGCTTCCATTGGGTCTAGTGGAAGTTTAAGATGGAAGCTTGGTGAGCTTCCACTAGGGCAAGTGAAAATTTACTAAGCTTCCACTTCTCCTAATGGAGGCTCACCGAGTTTCATCATCACAAAGTACTAACCCTCACCTCACGTACTATTTGTTTCATTTGCTTGCCATTTGCATAGGAGGACGTCGACGGAGGTCGTTCCCTAGTTGTTGACATTGATGACATGGACATCCAAAGACCTACTTCAGAAGTTGGAGACAATGATTTGGAGGCTAAAGATGATGATGAAGAAGAGGCGCCTAGTGAGCATGATACTAATGACGCCAACAACAAAAGGGAATCCCGCCATATGGACATTCAATGGGAGGAAGAAGACTCCATTCCTCATACTCAATCCCCGGCTATAATTTTGGCATTTCCCCCTTGCAAACTAAGGTCCTCGACTTCGCCTCTTCAAGCCAAGCAAGGGAAAGAATTCATGTTACCTCATATGAGGTTGAAGAACATGAGGAACCGGCTGAGGAACAAGAACCAGTTGATGAAGAAAATGATGAACATGAGGAAGCATACGAGGAAATAAATAAGGATGAGGACGAGGCACACAAGGACATTCATATGAAGGAAGTTTAGAATCATTGCTTTTGGAGGAAAGCATGGACGATTTTCCGCATCTTGATCCTCCCAATCCCACTCAATCCGGTGTTACCCGCCTATAACAAATGAATCCACGAACGCTAGCATTTTCGGTTAGATCAGCCCACTTCTAGAGTTGGTTTTTGTAGCATAATCTAGATCTAACCTCCCTAACATTCTACCAACCTATGGTATAATTTTCGGGTCATACTAACCACTTTCATATTGCCAACCAGCTAGCATTTTTGGTTAAATTGGCCAACTTCCAGAGATGGTTTTCGCAAACCAAGTCCCGGATCTAACCTCTCTAACATTCTACCAACCTATGGTAGAGTTTCTGTGTCCTAGATGTCCCATGAGCGTCACATCTGCGCATACCCACCCTCTCTACTTCCTAATGCATTCCTAGGTAATATATCACGAGTTGTCCAATGCAAACTTTCAATAACACATTCGACACCTCTGTCTTGTCAACACTATGGACTATGTTAGCTTACAAGATGAGCAATAATAGGAGAATACCAACAATGAGCATGCTATTTTAATCTTTCTTACAACACTTTACTACTTGTTTTTTAGGATTGTTGTCCGTCTGGACCGCCATGTATTTCCAGGACGCTACCCGTCCAAATCTAGAATTTACAAGCACACGAACTCTCCCTAAGAATCTAAGCTATCTTTGCTAGGGGTGCATTTCTTTTTAATTGATTTTAAAATACACATTTTAAAATGCATTAAAATACTCGGCAAATTTTGAGGCATTTTTTATGTTTTTTATTATAAGTCCACAACTACATCCAATCCATGCCAGTAGGGCAAATATAGACATGCTCAACTTCGACAATTGTTCCATATTACCATATAGCATTAGTACATTCAAACTCAATGGCAGTGTTTGAGCCTTGAGCATTGCCACACAAATTGACAAATATTGGAATACATAACGCACCACATGGCACATCGGACAAGTCGTGAATGGTGGTTTGCATTCACAATGTCTTCATTCTTGGATCAATACTTGGGCGGAGAAGAGCTCGAAGAAATAATCCTAGAAGAGGGGAATGTTTTCGATAATGATTTTCCATAAAGGACCTCACAGATTGATGTCTTTGATGATTTTCAATTAAAAAACATTTTTAAACATTTTTAAAAATATTTTATAATGTCGCCTCCGGCCTCTAGAATAAAAAATGCAACACTAATCTTTGCACATGTGAACTAAGAAAGCCAAAAGGCTCTAGGACAATCCTTATATACTTCAAACAACTACCTATTAGGTGGGTCAACTTGGTAGGTTGCCACCCCGACAAAACACTGCAACTAGTTGTCCTAACACATTTTTGCCCTCTGTCCAATTCATGACTAGCTGGCACATTGAGGTCATAAAAAATGGTCAACTAGTAGAAGACTCACAATGCCAATTTAATAACTTTGGACCTACAAGTCATTTTCTGACCAACTAAGTTACTACGACCAAATAATAATTACTAATATTGAATAGATTGTTCAATAGTAAAATAAAATAAAATAACCCTACTTGTGGACAATCTAACAACTAATTGTATTAAAGACAAATTTGAGGTAAAATAGTAGACTGACATTTTTTGCCCCTTCGACAATTTGTGACCAACTAGTCAGTTTTTGACGAGTTGGTTTACTAAGGATATTTATGTTCCTAAAACATAGTGCTAAATCCTACCTTAACAATTAGTACGTGATTCTTCATGGATGTCAACATTCTCTTATGGGCAATTTGAACTTGGACCAGTTGCATCATTTTGGGCTAAATCAAAATGATCAATGGTGTGATGAAAATCACAAGTGTCCTCCTCTCCCATGTCCTTGAGCTTCCATTTGCCTCATGCACCCAATGAGCTATCCACCAACATCCAGGTTCAATTTCAATTGGTCTCATACCTAGAGTTGCACATCCATACACATGGATAAGTATTATGAACTCCACCATGATCTTCTCCGACAAACACCACACAAGTCAAAACGCAACAACTCTACACTCACATAGAATACGCTTCGCTAAATCAAATGTACAAGGAGGATCATGGCGTTGTACCCTAGTAGATTTGACGTTGAAGGCTATAGAGAGAGCAAACTCACAGCAGTGCATCGGAGGGAAGGCGCGAGCTAGCACTGCAGATTGAAAGCCAAAGCAAACAACATGTTGTGGAAGAACGACTCTCCAACAACCATGCACATCTCACATGGGCGAGTGGGAGGCATGTGGCAGCGTGGCAGCGAGCAAGGCGGGTGGGCCATGAATGGGCAAGTGCATAGTGGGAAGTTGTGTGTTGCCTTCATACTGGATTTGCAGGATTCGTACATATGGTTTTTTTATTTTTAATACATATTTTTTTCAAATTTTTTTTCAATGAAGAGGTCTAAGAGTTACTTCTTACCTACATGTTATAGGGGAATGGCCCTATGTGTAGATTTACAATTCTTATCAAATTAAAAATGGGCTTTGTATATTTACGAAATTGACCAAAGCAATACCCTAAGCTCATGTATGTTTTGTAAGACTACCCCACAATTAATACCCCTTTTGTTCACTCACGTGGTTCCATACATGATATTATAGTGCACCCCCCGGGCATTGAAGTTGAAAGGTGTAGCTTACACTAATGAACAAGTTCCTCACACAAGTTCTAAGGTCTTACCTAGGGGCAAATGGTTTGAATAAAATGAATTGTGCATTGGAGGGGTCTAAATTGTTTGGATCAACCAAGAGAGAATTCAACTTGCCACCAAAATCCTAAGTATAGGTTTCATTGTCCAGGCAAGGTGAAGTACTTCATCCCCCACTCTGACACAATATCCACTAGGGCATTCATTGAGGAGTCCCTCACAAATCATGAAAACGTGGTGTCTCACAACATCAATGTGTTGAAGTTAGAGTGTTTGGAATACCAGTGGCACATTTACATATTGCTTTATGCGTCAAAGAGAGAGTGTCAAGCATGACATGCCAACATAAGGCATTCATGCAATGCCAAACTAAGGCAGCGTAAACATGACACATCCACGCCAACTTACAAAGGTTTGAAGAAGTTTCATTTCAACAACCATGTAGCTACATAATTTTGGTTATTCACAGATGACATCAGTTGTTGTGAGCAAGGGAGCAAGAAGAAGTGGGTGCTTGATTGGCCGAACCTTTCGACTGTGTTGCCAGTAAAGGTTGGAAGTAACCTTTCAGGGGAGGAGTTTTTTTGCATTGGAGGACTTTGGTTTTCAAGTGTAGCAACACGAGGCCATGTCCCCACATCATCATTTGGGTACACTTGTCCAACCTTCCCATCCCTCAATCACAATTTCATGTTCCAACAAATCCAAGTGGTCAAACTACCACCAAATTTTCCCATGCAATTAACTGTAATATGGCGACGCCGTTGCCAAAGCATAAGAATAAATGGGAGAACGCATCACATGTGGATGGATATCATGCGGTGGGAGTGATTGCCATCTCATACCCCGAATTCAATTGCATCATAACCATAGTCTCTAAGGAGGAGAGGACTTACCTACAGTTGAAGGTGGACTGGTTAGGGCTTGGAGACACCCTTGAGGGGCCCTTAACCCTAATATGGTAGTTGTCTTTAGGAACCCCAATTGTAAACCAATGTAGAGCCATTTTAAAGAGGCAATGTGTTGTATCCAAGAAGAGGGCACTATATGTGACAACAAACGGGAATTACCTTTGGGAATAGGTACACGTCAAGATGAGTACATGTATTCAAGTTAGGTTAGGCCTAATTTGATGAATTTTAATGTTCAAACATGTGTTGGGCAAAATGTAGGAACTACAAAAGCTTTTGGGGCATGTAAATACTCAGCTTGGTTCTTGGTGGAGCTAGCAATAAATGGTCGAAAGGGTATAGCTAGGCGGTGAGCCCCGGTAGAGAGTCCTAGGGGCTCATGAGGATGGGGACACACATATGAAGGACATGGGCAAGTCGGAAATTTCAAAGGGAGCTCAAAGGGGTGACTCTAGTGGGAGTGTACATAGGAGGCCCAAATTGTCCCTTTGCAAGAAGTGGATTTAATGGATGCTTCACGGAAAAGCTACCATTGGCAGCCACACATTTGGGAGGAGGCTTGAAATGGTGAAGGCATATTTGCAGTGGATTATGAGTATTTTAAAGATATTTGAGGCCTCCCAATAGTTTAGATAGGGTCCACCTTCATATATACAATTTTTTTTTGCCTATACCTAAACTTGCAATTCCTCCTTCGCCCTTTTTAGTGAGGAATGGAATGCAAGCCAAGTTCAAGACTGATGGAAGCTCCTATGATTGGGGAGAACCGGCAGTTACTTACAGATGAACCGGTTGAGTTTGAGAAATACCCGGTTGAAGTTCAAGATTGCAGGAAAATTACTGATCATTTTAGAGGAATTTATAGAATATACCCCAATTTAATAAAGGAAAACCGGAGGATGTCCATAGTAAGCGGTTGGACTTGCAAACACTAGGATCTCAACCGATTATGCCCAAAAATCTCCCCGATCGTTGGGAAGCTCCATTGGATGCTAATGTTGGTCATATACATCCATGAGACCCTTTTCTTTTAGGGCCACGTCACACACGAGCCAAGAGCTATGACCATAAAATTGTGAGAGCCCAAAAGAAACTGTCCAAAGGCCGTCCCAACACACCTCCAACATCATGTAATGTGGTCACGGATCCTCAAGTGTAGTGTGAAGCCATATGTGACCGGGCCCTCAACCAAATGCTATTTCAATCAATTTCTATTCATGTGGGTCCTCACACATGATAAAATAGTATAAATCAACGGTTGTGAGCGTGCGGAGCACCATGGTATCCCGGTTTTGTGTTAGGCTTGCCTCCAAGAGGTGGTTTTTGAAAATAGTCCAAGTGACCATGAAACATGATCCATTTGATGCCATGTAGGAATCCATGTAGATTTTACATCCATCTTGCATTCACATACTCCGTTGGTCCCTCAAGCATAGTGTGAAGCGAACTTGGACCAGCTCCACCTTTTCCACCAATGAGAGTGCTTGAAGTGTAATGGTCACGGGCTCTCAGTCTCGTGTGTGAAGTGGCCCGTAGTGTATGGTCTTGTGCCAAGAAGGAAAATCCATACTTAATAAAGGGAGGTCGGATTCATGAACTTATGTTGCAACCAAAACCCACATTTGGTTTCAAGGCAGCTTGTTATGTAACACAAGCTGATGCCAAGAGGAACTCGTTGGATTTATGATATCACTAACTATGCACAACCAAAGGCCACACACATGTCAGTCCAATCTCGCATGCTCTAATAAACATAACTAAATCAAGGGACATTTGGTATTTGATCTATATTTTGTTGATGTTTCATTGTAGATTTGTTAATGCAACACAAATTTTGTTGTGTACACCTAATCAACAAAATTTGGGGCATATGGAAAACGAACCGAATAACACCCACATACCTTGTATCTATTGAATACAAGAGATTCCGTCACTAGTCTTGAATATACAAGCTAATTATGGCCATGTCAAATGATGCAAAAGTTGTTGCATCGGGGACAACACATGGTTGATTTACCCATTGTAATTCTCAATGTTTTAGTGTTTAGTGTTTTATAGTAGTAATATTTTAGTGTTACAGTACTACACACATAAATGATTCATAATCAAGATAGGTGTACATGGTAGATCAATGTTCACATTTTGTTCCCTAAAGGGTCTTAATAACAAAGAACAAGGTGGGAGTGGATTTTGATGTTCCCCACGACAATCCTCGGAGGGGAACATCAAAATCCACTCCCCCCTTGCTCTTTATTATTATTTAAAAATGTGGAGTTTTCATCATCTCCCCTAAGGATATGCAGATAGCATAGTCGGAATAAGCGTCGCTTGCACTTGCATTTATGTAACATCAAAAGACCTTTATCACACAAATATTCTATTTTAAATCGTTATGAATTAAAAAAAACAGCCAAGTCCCTTGAGTTTCTGCTCAACTCTAAAGCACCTAAACATCGCAACATTGAAACATTAAATGTGTGTAATTACTGGGTAGAATATGAACATTTACATGTATATGGTCCCCGATGGGATATACATTGCAATTGCTGACATGTCCATAATAAGCTCGTGCATTCAAGACTAGTGATGGAAACTATGTTGGGGCACACTTTTCATGGGACAAGCCTCCAAACACTAGATGACCGATCCTTACTTATTGTGGATAACTCTCATACAACTTCCGTTTTCAAAAATTAAAATGTGACATCTCGAAAGAAGGTCATAGGATAACAACAGCTAAATGGTGCTTTGTTGTTCTAACACTTCACGTATCCTTTGTTGATAAAGGGCACCTCAATCCCTATGTCAACGCGTTGCAATTTGCAAACTCCGTGTTCGAGACAAGCGATAAATGCCCTACTGGCTACACCTTCATGCAACACATCTCCCAATGCAAGTTGCTGAATAAAGACAACATGGAACAAATTTTGGAGCTTTGAAGCAGTGCCCGGGAAGTTTTTGGGCATAGTCGGTCAAGATCCTAGTGATTTGGTCCGAGACGACCCTCAACTACTGGATGATGGTGGAGAGATACCCAAATCTTAAGGAAGAGGTTGGCGGTTCGATTCCCGGTTGTGAAATCTCCTCTCTACTTGATAGAAACTTGCCAGGTGGTTAACTACCTCTTGTGCTTTGGCGTTGGCATGTCGGTCTTCTGTCTCAAAAAAAAAAGAAAAAAAATCCTAGTGATTCTAAATCCAGTCGGTTACATGTTGACATCTTTCTGTTTTGCTTTTATTCATTTGAGGCATATTTCATAGATTCCTCTAAAATGATCGGTAATTCTCCTGAAGTCTCCAACTTCAACCGGTTATTTCTCAAACTCAACCGGTTCATTTGTAACTAACTGCCAGTTCTCCCCGAACCATGCTTGAAGGATAGTACTGAGGTATGTGGGGTGTTATTCGGTTACTTTTTTCCATGTTCTTCATCTTCTATTGATGATAGTTCTAGTTTGTGCACCGTTAACAAATCTATGATGAACTATCAATAAAAATCAGAAATGAAAATTGGATCTCCCTTGATTTAGTTCAGAACTATTGAGAATCATATGTGCCTTGCGTACTATTTTAGGGCTTTTATGTTGGATGAATGAGAGGTACGCTCATATGGGATCATTCCCTCTCTCCGATCTTTTATGGTTGACATGGGATGTTCAACTGACAAGCTGTGAGCCCAAAAGGGTGCCCACATTTAGTCTTAGACCCTTGAAACGTTAGTTGATGCACTTTGAAGTAGCATGTTACTTCACAAAAATATAAAAAGAGTGAAATGTTAGTCTTAGAAGTACCATGTTGTAAGAGGCTAGGATGTGAGTTGTTATTGTGTTTTTACCTTCGGAAGGATTTGAGTGAATGAGGATAGGTAAGGAGAACTTGGATTGAGTAGTTAGTGAGTAGGCTAGTACAAATGGATGGAGACAACCAAAGTGACTCAAGAGGCAAGTGCATTCGAATTGGGATGAATGGAGGATCACATGGAGCGCACAAGTGGACCACCTCATCATGGCCACTTAATGGGGAAGGTCCAAGGAAGAATACAAGGTGGAGGATAAGAAAATTCTCAAAGCACCAATCAAATCACGAGTTAAGCATCGTGGTTTGAATTAAGTGGTGAGCAACGATTTGGGAAAGTAAGGGGAGAAAGTTATGGCGGCGGAAAGCGAAGGAGGCTAAGTTTGGGTTGAAGCATCCCAAGTTTGGTAAAGTGTGGTAGGTAGAAAGCCAAGGCTAGTTAAATGTTCGAATTAGGATCCTTGTTGATCATTTGAGGGAGGAAGGCTTAGAAGATAGGATTGGCGCCTACTAAGTAGGAGGAAATCTCAAGGGCTTATCGTGAGCCTTGAGGGTGCTCACCCCCTCAAGCTTACTATATAATCCCTCATTCTTCCCTCACTCATCCTCTCTTTCCTTTGTGCTCCAAGGCACCCCACGAGTTATAAGTGTGGGTGTGGGAAGCCATATTGGAGCACATGTGTGTGCTTAGTTTTTAGTTTGAGAGCCAAGGCTTGTTAGCCTTGAAGAGGGCTTGACCTCTTGGTAGAATTAGTGTTGACGTGAAGGATTTTAAAGTTAATTCATGATTCCAATTTGTGGTACTTAAAGTTCATGTTTTGAATACACGTGGTTGCAAGTTCCATGTTTAAGAGTTGAGCACTTGAGGTTGTGATGAGTGCAAAAATATACTTGTGTGGATTAGTTAGTCTTAGTGAAGTTAGGAAATTCTCTCTCCCCCTCTCCTCTCTAGGATTTTAGGATTTTAGGATTAGAGAAGAATTGTGTGATTAGAAAGGGGTTGTTAGTAGAATTAGGAAAATTAGGTAGGAAGATTAGTTAAGGGCTTGAATAATTAGTGAGGTAGTTGGGGATTACAACTACAAAGTTGTGGGTTTATGAAGGAGCTGGGTTTATAAAGGAGCTGGGTTTGTTTAGTTAGAAGCTAAGAAGCTGGGTTTATGAAGGAGCTGGGTTTATAAAGGAGCTGGGTTTGTTTAGTTAGAAAGTAAAGAGCTGGGTTTATGAAGGACCTGGGCTTGTTTAGTTAGAAGCTAAGGAGTTGGGTTCATGAAGGAGTTGGGTTTATGAAGGAGCTAGGTTTATGTAATTAGAAAGTAAAGAGATGGGTTCATGAAGGAGCTTAGTAGATAGCCTACTTAATTAGCTCATAGACAAGTAGTTAGTTACATTATGCTAGTTAGTGTTATGTGTGGCTTTCACAAGTAAATGTATTTGAGATTGACTATAGAGAATAGTGTTTTTTAACACTTGCATCCTCTCTTTAAAAATAAACCACGTGCACAAATTAATGGAGAATGTGGAGCACTCTCGCGATGGCAAGACAAAGGAAGCAAAGACCAAAGTTAAATCCAAGACCACTTGAAGGGTGAACCTTGCACTATGGACTCATCCAAGTCCAAATCCAATACCGCGGAGGAATGTGAGCCCAAACCCACTACTCGGACTACGGACGCTTAAGGGTGGGGGGTTTGGCCTCACACAAGCTCGAATGATTTTCATCCTATAGCAACTTGACCAAAACATATCAACTTGCAAGGCTTCGAAGATTGTGAAGTTGCAAGTGCCTTGTTTGGGCGAATGTATTGTGATGTCTAGCTAAACACATCCATTGGAAGGTGAAAACACGTCTAGCCATTCTATAGTCTAGAAATTGTTCTTGGGGAAAATATTGTAACTTGAAAATGGCATCAAATACTACACCAATTATGCCAATTAGTGAGGAAAGGCTAATAGTGAGTGTGGAAAATTAGTGAAGGCGATACTAAAATTCTTTAGGTTGTGAAATTAGTGACACCGAAAGATCTAGGAAGCACTGTTCGATCTCAACATTGTTCATTGAAATTATTATTCATAGCATCGCTATTCACTAAAAATATTGGCACTATTCATCTTGGCACCATCATTGTTTGCATATAAATTTTTATATCACTCTATGAGCACCTCAGAACACGCACTATGATAAATGAGCATGTATTCATCAATATAGTATCACTCAGTAAAAATTTCAGCTCTCGCTAATTTTGAGATTTGGCCAAATAGTGTGTGTTTCTGGAATTAGTTTCACACGCACTAATCTTCATCTTGATGTCTTATATTTTGTATTTTAACTCCAATTTGTCGACTTTGAAATGACAATCTTTAGGGTTTGCAGTCGTGAGGGACTCCATAACATTATTCATATCCATAACAATGTAGTGTGGGATTGACATTATTCCAAGGAATATTCCTCACATCCAAATTGAATGTGGAGAATATCTGGGAATAGTTGGCGTAATATTGTCGGTTGCACAAAACACTATTATGGATCTGAATGATGTTATGTCTTTGAACAAGATAGAATCATCAACAGGCTCAAATCTACTTCAATATAATACCAATGTTAGTTTTTGTTTCCCAGTTTGCAATTATTGATCAAACGAGAGGATTTTCTGAGCCAATCCAGTGGCCAAAAATGTCTGTGGAGTTGAAATTGCCCACAAACATAGGGTCACATGCTTTAGTGCTTAAAAGAAGGTCGAGAGCTCCAATGCAAACCAACCGACACTGTTCAAGATTGAAGTCTTCAATGCCCTTCAAACGCGATTTGGCCCTTCAAAATATACCTCTCTCAAAACAACCCTTCAAAACGCAACCCCAAGTTGAAAATGAAGACATCACTTGAAGTCCTCAATATAATCTGTCCGCCACAAGAACCAACAAGCATAAGGTATTGTCACTACAAGAAGTGGAGTTAGAAGGTTGATTTTTAATTCTTCACATTGTATTGGAAACATATACCATATAATTCATGCACAAGTTTAATATGAGTTTTGTATTTCATTTCTATATTCTTGATTGACGTCTTGGATTTGAACCAACCCTTCAATTGAAAGGCTAAAATTTGAGAGCCCTTCAAAATGAAACTCATATGAGGGCTTCAATCTTGAACACTGCCAACCGAGCATGGCGTTGGGAACACATGGGTCTGTCTCTTGTGATGATCCAAATGCATGCTGCAGTACTATACCAACCGCAAGGACTGACTACAAAGGACCTTTTTACCTCGTCCACGTGTTGTGGCTTGTGTGCTCCGGAACTCCCGAGTAAGATATTCTCTTATCCAACTTTCTTCAGAAAGAGAGAGACAAAGAAAAAAAGGAGAAGAAAAATCAAATTCCGCGGGGTACAATGAGGGTTTGGTCTCATAACACCTATGTTCACAACACCTACCGAAGGGGGCTGGGGCGAAACAACCCGTACACTGGTTTCTTGGAGGCAAGGGTTTAGGCATCCAACAAGGAACGAGTGTATGGGTTAGTTTGCCCAAATCTACCGAAGGGAGGGGAGGGGAAGGTGAAAACGCCGAATGCTATTGTGAAGTTTGGAGGTTGTTGGTTTTAGCTAACCCCTAAATCAAGCATTTGGGCGAACCAACCCATACACTCGTTCCTTGTTGGATGCCTAAAGTCTTGCTTCCAAGGAACAGGTGTACGGGTTGTTTCGCCCCAGCCTAAATCAAGGTTAGAGACCCCGAGTTAAGTTTGGTGAACTTAGATATTAACGAGCAATCTATAGGGGTAGAATTTCTAACAATATCCCTCGGTAGGTGTTAGGGATCGAAACTGCATGCCAAGAGGGTCGATCTGGCTAAAAACAACAACCCCTGGGCTCTACAATAGTAATCAAGGTTTCATCCTCCCCACTCTCTCAAGTCATCCTCCCCCTCAGTAGGTGTTATGACATTCACTTGTACAATGAGAGAGCTTATTCTAATTGAACACATCCCATGTAAGTACTAGCTATATATGACATTCATCAACGGAAACCTAGTTATTAGCCGTATGACAAAGACCTCGTATGCTTGTAGTGAAGGTATGTGGCCCTATCATGGCTACTTTTGACTCCGCAAACAAATATGGTGGTCGGATCGGCTCATGAATCATCTCGCGTGGTGTCAATCGCAAATCACAAAGATTGTCATATCAAATTTCATTATGGGGTTTGAGATGTAAATGTTGTTAAGAATCCATTATGAACGTTATATTTTCTTTTAAATGGTCCAATAGACCGGTTTCAATTGTGTCAGCTATTGCACCTAGAATGGTCTGTATATTTTGAGCGCATGTGGAGTGCATAGTCCAATTCCAATTGTAGGACGTTTATGTATGGTGTGCATTCTTAACTACAAGTTGTGCCATATGCCGCTCAATTACACGTGTGCAATTGAGAAGATTCATCACATACAACACACAAATCTTACTCCTATAATTATATTTTGTACTAACATGAGCATAGTTGTTATTTTTAGAATACTAGAATTCATGTTGGATGGTGTTGTTGATAACTTGAAATATGATCTCAACAGGGGAGTGCTATCTTGTGAGCGGTGAGCGGTGAGCGATGAGCGGTAATTTGTGAGCGGTGAAGAAAGGAAAATATTTGGTAATAGGACCACTAGTATCCTATAACCGTGGCCTAAATAAATATAATTTTAGGCTTTAGTAATAAGATTGGGGAGGACAAACAACATGAATGCTAGATTGTGAGCAGTGAGCAACAAGAAAAAAACAATATATGCACGCCTATGGGCATATATGTATTTATCATTTACAAATTTTCATAGTTGTATTGCATGCCGTATGAGAGTGGAATGAAAAAAGTTGAAGTAAATGATGCTCATGATAATGATTATCATTGACATTCATAATATGAACACATTAAAATATAAACAAAACATGTTGCAAATAAAACTCAATTTTGTACTAGGTCAATTATACAACACAAATATGAAGAGTGCAAAGAAAATAGAGTTGGACACAAGACGTGTATAAGTTCTTCAAGGTATAGCATAAGTGAATGTATATCAAAGAAACGATACCAATAATAAAATCTTCCATTCTGGTAGTTGAACACATGCTAACAAAAAACTAATCATCACTATAACTTGAAGTAATGGATGTTGATCATGATTCGGACTCTAAATCTATGAAATTCAGAACCTGACAATCATAATGTCTAGTTTTGTTATGGGTAGAAAAAGGGGAAGATTGAGCAAAAAGAACGGAACCCATGGTTGCGGCATAAATAAGGAGGCTTCACGGGGGTGATGGACTTGCTACAAATCATGGATCTTCAAAAAATTGTCACCAATGTTGGCGCCATTATGGTATCACATTCTTAGCACATGACAACATAGATGTCTTAATAATTACTAATGTCCATAATAATCCAAAAAAATACATATACAATATATCTCAAGTTAAAATTATGAAATCAGCCATATGAAACTTTCGAACAAGATAAATAAACAAAATTTATTCACAAAATAAATTAATGGCCTTGCGAAGTTGCGATTAACAATTGGAGAATCATCCAAGTCTTCAGAATTGGTGTCTTTGCTAATAGGTAAAGGAGATTGTGTAATCAAAGGCTTGAAGACGGAATGAAAAACATCTTTGTCACCTTCTTATACCAAGAGGTGGCGTTTCAAAGAGCAATAAGCATATATGAAGGGGTCCTATGAAAGAGATAATAACAATTATCAAGAGAATAATCAATGAGAATATGTTAATTTGTATAAAAATTATATTAAAATTTTCTAAAACAAAAACAAATTGATTTATACTTGTGGCGGCAATGAAGTTTGTAACCATGCCTTCAGGATTAGACAAAGCATCAATCAAAACTAGAAACAACAATGGATGTTTTTCTCATGGGCCTTTTCATGGTGTGATGCAATCATCTCTCATAAGTTGAGAAATAGCATCCGTGAAGTTGTATTGAATATCATCATCCAAATCCATACCATTGTCCGTCAATATTCATTTAAAAAGACAAAGACATGCGTTTGAATCCCGAAGTATGATAAAAAGAGCAAACAAGTAAGAACATTGTGAACTTGACGGTCTGCCCAGAAAATGTAAAATAAATAAACCACAAACCGATCAAATTATAATATACACAAACAACATGATTCATTAAAATGGAAAAAATGTAATGGAAAAGAATTGTAAGACTAACCGTTTTATTTGGATTGCGAAAATTGGCTAAACGAAGTGAGTTTATATAAGTCCAAGGTTTATGACCAATATTGAAATTGTAATTGAAAAAATAAGAAGATAATTCTTTCGTCCACTTTGGATCTTCAAAATGAAATATCAACAAATCATCATCGTCAAAAAATATTACATGTAAAAAAAACAAGAAGAAATTTAATAAACTTTGCATTCCAAGAAGGTATTGTAAAAGGAGGTATTGAATAAATAAAATATTCATAGCTTGAAATCTCACAAGTTATTTATTAAAAATATTTTTATTCATAATATCATCATTCAATTTGAACATTTTGAAAATGTCGTTTCCCAACAAGTGACCCTCCAAGACTATATATAATCAGCAAAAATGGCAAAATGCCGTTGCATTAAAGACGACCTTGATGATGATGTTTAATTCGAAAACTACAAATCCATCAAAATCAAGAGTTTTCTTAGTCAATTGTTGCATGAAAACAAAACAAATAAGAATAAAGATATTGAAGTCGGTTGAATCAAAAGCATTAAAAACAAATGACACAAAAGGATAAAGAAGCCTAATTTTAAAGGTGGTTAAAACTCCAGAGTCTCAATCACGGATTTTCAAAAAAATGTATGACCACACAAAGATATAAAGACTTATAAACTAAGAAACTCTTGTTCCATTTAAATGAAGTGAAGACAAAAAATGTGTCAAATATACACATTTAAAAATATTTTAACAGTTCAAGATGAAGTCATATAAGAAACCTTTATTTAGATAAAAGGTACAACCAAACAAAATGAACATGATAAAAATTATTTCATATTATTTTATCAAAATATCGAATTATTATAGACCTTCAAAGTTGCCTATCCGAAAAATGTATCACAAAAGATGAATTCTAGGACATCCAAACAAAAATGGTAGACTTTAGAAATTTCCCAAAAATTGAAATTGACGTGTAAATTCTTACAAAAAATCAGGTATGTTCAAATCATCTTTATGTATAAGTCAATTTTTTTCAATTATATCCAAGAAGTTTTAATATTTTTCACGATTCATCTTCAAAAGCCCAAATCTACCAAGCTTGGACACTGTTTAGTTTACCTCCCAAGGGTATTGGCGGTGCCGCCAATACCCCAGGTGCCCTCACAAGTATCTTTTATATTTTATCCCGGGCGTATTGGCGGTGCCGCCAATACCCCTTAAACTCTTACAAATTTTTTTTTTTGGTATCCGGGGTTATTGGCGGACCCGCCAATACCCTTGCGCTATCATACATATCTTCCATTTCGTATTCCAAAGGGTATTGGCGGTGCCGCCAATATCCCTTGTAAACTTACAAGTTATTTTTGTTTGGTATCCGGGATATTGGCGGTGCCGCCAATACCCTTGCACTATCATATATATTTTCCAATTTATATTCCAAGGGGTATTGGCGGTGCCGCCAATATCCTTGCGCTATCATAGGTATTTTTCATTTTGTATCCCAAAGGGTATAGGCGGTGCCGCCAATACCCTTGCGCTATTATACATGTTCTTCAATTTGTACTCCGAGGGATATTGGCGGTGCCGCCAATACCCTTGCGTTATCATACGTATTTTCCATTTTGTATCCCAAAGGGTATTGGCGGTGCCGCCAATACCCTTGCGCTATTATACATATTCTTCAATTTGTATTCCAAGGGGTATTGGCGGTGCCGCCAATACCCTTGCACCATCATACATATTTTCCAATTTATATCCCGAGGGATATTGGCTGCACTGCCAATACCCCTTGTACTCTCACAAATTGTTTTTTTTTTCATATCCGGGGGTATTGGCGGTGCCACCAATACCCCTTGCGCTCTCCAAAGTATTTTTTTCGTATCTCGGGATATTGGAGGCACCGCCAATACCCCTTGCGCTTTCACAAGTATTTTTTTCGTATTTAGGGGTATTGGCGGCACCGCCAATACACCTTGCGCTCTTAAAAATATTTTATTTTTTATATTCGGGGGTATTGGCGGTGCCGCCAATACCTCTTGGGATGTGACAAATATTTTTTGTTTTGTATGCAGAGGGTATTAGCGGTGCCGCCAATACCCTTTGGGCTCTGACAAATATTTTTCGTTTTGTATCCGTAAGGTATTGGCGGTGCCGCCAATACCCCTTGGGCTCTGACAAATGTTTTTCGTTTTGTGTCCGGAGGGTATTAGCGGTGCCGCCAATACCCTTTGGGCTCTGATAAATATTTTTCATTTTGTATCTGAAAGGTATTGGCGGTGCCGCCAATACTCCTTGGGCTCTTTGGAATATTTTTCGTTTTGTATCCGGAGGGTATTGGCGGTGCCGCCAATACCCTTCGGGCCTTGGTAAATATTTTCCGTTTTGTATCCAGAGGGTATTGGCGGTGCCGCCAATACCCCTTGGGCTCTGACAAATATTTTTCGTTTTGCATCCGTAAGGTATTGGCGGTGCCGCCAATACCCCTTGGGCCCTGATGAATATGTTTCATTTTGTGTCCGGAGGATATTGGCGGTGCCGCCAATATCCCTTGGGCTCTGACAAATATTTTTTGTTTTGTGTTGAGAGGGTATTGACGGTGCCGCCAACATTCCTTGGGCTGTGACAAATATTTTTTGTTTCGCATCCGAAGGGATATTGGCGGTGCCGCCAATACCCTTGAGCTCACATTCATTTTTTTTCATTTTCTATCCCGAGGGGTATGGGCGGTGCTGCCAATACCCTTTATGCTTTCACAAGGATTTTGCATTTTGTATCCGAGCGATATTTGCAATTCTACCTATATTTTTGAAGGTTAATACGTATTTTTTGTTCATATTCCTAAGGATATTGGTGGCGCCACGAATACCCTAACATTCTTACAAGTATTTGTTGTTTCTTACATGGGGATATTGGTGGTACCGCCAATCGTTGTACTTTCATTCGTTTCTTTTTGTTTTGTATCCTGAGGGTTATGGGTGGTGCCGCCCATATTTTGTGAGTTCTTATTGAAATTGGCTATGATTTGATATGAATTGTTTAAAACATAAAAAGCGTAAGGTGAATACCTTCAATTTGCATTTCGTCTCCAGCTACATCTGTTTTTCATGCTCGGAGTTGTTTTCATCTTCTTCCGACATGTTTTGTATTTGTTTTTTCCCCTCTTCTTCTTGAACTTCAAACTGCTCCATAATATTGTTGGATACATTTCGATGAAGATCTTTTTATGGTCACTTATGTTCTTTGGCTAATTCATTCAATTTTATATTCATTTGTGTTTTTGTTAAATCGCCAATATATTTGTGCACTACAATGTTGGATTTTTTCCTCATAGTATTTGCTTTTTTTTGTAATAAAATATAATCATTTTCATCTTCTTATTTTTCAATCAATTGCATACTAGTTTCATGATGTTCTGCCTCTTGCATCTATGATGGTAAAATTTAAAAATTATACAACGTACTCTGTATAATATTCACATGAAGTTTGATGCATATTTGTACCTATATATATTGAAAATTATCAATGTCCAATTTTGTTCTATTGTTTATAATATTTATTTTAAAATATTTTGACAATGTACACTTTTGTTATTGTTTTGGTGATGTATAATCAAAAAGGTATTTATAAGCAAAAACTTGAGCACTCATTTTTGGACATCTATTATAATTGTTTTTCATTTATTTTTACGTAGAGATTTGACAAGTGTATTTTTTTTACTGTTTGTAAGTGGTTAGCTTCATAGCTGTTGCATATTTGGGTTCTTTTTTTTGGGCATTTATGGTTTGTTGCGCAAGCCTTTATAATAATTATCCTACTAATAATAATGTTAATTCAATTTTTTGTTTAATAGACACTTATAGAATAAATTATTGGATTTCATTTTTTTGTTGATATTCTCGTGTTGTGTTTACATTCTACCAGTTTGTACAGTAATCATATTTTAATTCAAGAAAAATTAGCATTATATTGCCAATACAAATAGCATCTCACCCATACATTTAAAGTCTCTCATTTTTTCCCTTACTTCCAAATGGCTATCATTAGAGCTTATGAATTATTTGTGCCCTATTTTGCCTATTAAAGATGATGGTCATGTGAGTGTCTTAGAAGATACTTAGTTTGAGGTTCAATCTCTGGATAGAAACCATGTACCTGGAGCAAAAAATGTATTCTTTGGACAACGATATCTTTGAAACAAATTTGATTCAGAAGAACATGTGTAAAGATGGCCATGTTTGTATTTTGGGTCTAGGATAATATGGAGTTATATGTCTTCTTGATTTCTAGATGCAAGTGTTGACAAACGAGTCTGATACATCTACTGTCCATGTACCTAATGTGGCTACTGTCAAGATAGAACCAAGTGACGATAATTTTTTGTTGTTGTTGTTGGATTTGGATAATGATATTTGTCATGTTGTTTTTCTTTTTGTCACATCATATTTTCCTTATAGAACTAGGACTCCCAATCCAATTTGGTTTCTATGGATATTGATGGTGATGTTTTGTTTATGTTGCCCCTAGTAAGAATGGGTGTTCCTGGTGCGTATGGCCATTCTGTAAATAGAATGGATAAGATGTGCGATGGACAACAAAAATAATACATATCAAAAATAATTTTGATTTGTCATTTAGACGTTTTTCTTGTGCCGGACATTTGCAATGCGCAAACAAATATTGTGATTATATGTATTGCAATGGAGGTGTCCACAATTGTACGGAATGGATTGGATCGACTTCTATCCCATTTTATTTGAAAAATGTCGCCCAAAAATAATCAAGACTGGAATATAAGGTATGTCGTTCCATACTAATGCGTATTATGTTGTGCTATGCTCGTAAATATATGTTCACCCCACATCCCCTGGGATGTCAAGGGATTAAATACATCTTGGTATTCATGAACACCATGTATCAAATGGTACATGCCGTGAGTCACTTGACATGACTTCCCAATGCATTGCCAATGAGGTCATGAAAATACTCACTGCCAAAAACTTTGCTATAGTAATAACAACGAGCAAACAATTCCTAACAGACTATCTTCTAAAATGTCCATCAAACGGTGAAGGACATCACTTGGCAAGTTCATCCATGGAGGTCGTTATGGATAAATTCAGTACTCTTGCCTCTCCAAATTATCGTAACTTCATATTGGGCTCAAAGCATTTTGTTCATAGTGGAATGGGCACGATGGATAATATTATGGTATAAAGTGACATGTATTAGTGTGGATTTTTATAATAAAAACCAACAATAGATTGATGGTTTTGAAAGCATCCATGGTAATAGGTTCCCTTCACTCTTCTTCAATCAAAATGCGGGTACTTTATATTTCTTAAATTGCAAAAATATAAATGCCAATTTGAGAGTATATCTCCTAAAACCGTGGCCAATTACTAAATTTGGCATCATTGCTCACGTGTTACCGCTCACTGCTCATGTATTACCGCTCACCGCTCACTGCTCATTGCTCATGTCTTAGCTTCCCTCGATCTCAACACATAGATTACAATATAGTTTTTTAAACACCATGTGAATCCGTTCATTTTTTCAAAGTGTTGATTATAGGTGTGTCCAAAACTAAGCATAGACTTTCATATTCAAATCATGTTCATTTTGGATCCAACAATAATTTGGACACTTATATTTGAGTGGTATGTGGTTATGTGTGGATTCAAGGACTAGCACCAAAAAGACATGTGTCTAAAAGAGATCAGACTACGTGCCCAAAATATGCTAACCATTCTAGGCTCAATAGTCAACAAGGTTTTGGGGGGGGGGGGAAGGGACCTTGATGACCACTTAATGAGCACAAGAATCTTCACTTTGGAAAGATACTCATACGGGCTCCATAAATTATAAGGCAAATGGCTATGAGCATGATTTGAGTTTGCTAAACATCTTGCACTAATTGTGTTCAATATCCTACAAGAAGTAGGTGCAAAGAGAAAAGTGTTCATATAAGGCATGGCTTTACCTTGGCACCATCTACCTTATCATGTACATTTAGCACACATGATGATGTCACATGCAAGAATGAGGGGGAGGGGACCTATATGACCACTGAGTGAGCACAAGAATCTTCACTTTGATGAGATACTCATATGAGCTCCCAAATTATGAAGCAAATGGCTATGGGCACAATTTGTATTTGCTAAACATCTTGCCTCCTTATTGGGGACTAACTTTGTTGGACTCCCTGCCACAAAAGAAAAACAAGTTCCAAATACGTTAAAGAAAATTGTTGAAACAAATTGCAATCGAAGGCAACGCTACTACAAAATGTGGTCTTAGGCCCACTTATGATGAGCGCCCGGACAAAGCATGAACAATGACACCCTGGCAAATCTTTCGTCCTCATCAAGCCATTGTGTGTGCCATCTAGCTCATCATATGCAACTTCAGACCTGTCGGCAACCCCAACCAATCTTAATCAAACAAGCAAGAGCATTTATCCACTAGAGAAGCTTGGAGCCAACCCCCCCACACAAGAAAGACCCATAAAATCTCCATCTTGTATGTTGAGGTGACTACATTGGTTGGTGACATGGCAGGTTGACGAAGTGGACAAACTTTGGATCTGAACAAAGCACTAGATAAAATTTCAACCAATGACCTTTGACAATCTTTTGTCCATGCGTTGGTCTGAACTGGGTCTTAGAACACACTTTGCAGTTGACAATAGTGGTCATTGCGACACGACCCCATTGACATGTGTCAATCCCAATCTACAATAGTCATAAATTGGACTTGACACGTGCAAATGGGATCATGTTGCAATGACTGCTTGTGTCAAATGGGAAGTGTGTTCTAAGCACCACAATCCTAGTAATGTGACAAAATTCAGATGAGCATCATATGATCATGCTGGGCCATGTTCCATTTGGGTCAATATAGTTAGGTCATTTGTGACCATAGCATTACTCAACACTTAGGTTGTTGCACCCTTGATGCTGTGAATTTTGCAAGCATGATTCCCCACTTATGTTGGGTCACCTTTGCAAAATGAACAATATTCAACATGATTATTGTTTGGTTTGCAAGTGTGGATGTATAAGTGGATGTTTTCTACAAATTAATATTCATTTTTAAAGTTAAAAAAAGATTGGGGTCATGTTTGCTTTTATTGAATTCAGTAGCATGCTGACCGATTGGCCATGTGGGGCCTTGCTCTAGCTATGTAGGTCAGGCTTACCGCGAGATCAAGTGTCATGAATCAAGCATCAATTTAGAAGGATTCCCGGGCCACATAGTAGGCTCTCCCTTTTAGAAAAAGGTTCCATGTCATAAGCTTTGTAATGTTATGAAGTCTCATAATCATTTAGAAATTCATAGGGAAAGAAAAAACATGGCTTCTATATCATCACTACTTTTTAATAGGGTTAATGCAAATTTTGAGTAGGTATTGTGAACCAAAATCCCCCATTACTTGTGTGCATTAATAACCTTTGGGTTCTATGAAAGGGTTGTGAGGGGGGATCATAACATTAGTTAGCAGTAGGGTGTTGCACCCTTAGTGCCGGGAATTATGAAATAATTATGCTCCCCTTATCATGAGTGTTACGCTTGAACACTATTCACAACGTGAGGGAAAATGGCAACTGTGCCTACCCCAAAAGATTTGTATTGAAGAAAGAAGTAAATTATATTGAAAAAAATCAGAATGAAAACATTAAAATATAAGATATTGACATCGCCTACTCATAACATTATTCATATCCATAACAATGTTATATGGGACTGACAATATTCTATGGAATATTCCATCATATAGGTTGAATGTGAGGAATATTCTATATAATATTGTCAGTCCCACAGAACATTGTTATGGATCTGAATAATGTTATGCTCGCTTGATGCGTGGGGCCAACACATGTTGGCACAATCGACCTGACAACACCACGGTTAGTTATGCCAAGAATAACCTCAACCCATAGATTTATGAACCTGGGTTCTCGGTTGTGGAGTAAGCTTCCCCGTTTGGAAAAGGGACCATCCTCCATAGCCTAAGGGCCACTTCACACACGAGCCAAGCGCCATGGCCATGAAATTGTGAGAGCCCAAAAGAAAGTGTCCAAAGGCCGTCCCAACTCACCTCCAAAATAATATAGTGTGGTCACGGATCCTCAAGTGTAGTGTGAAGTCATATGTGACCGGGCCCTCAACCAAATGCTATTTCAATGAATTTCTATCCATGTAGGTCCTCACACATGATAAAATAGAATAAACCAACAGTTGCGAGCGTTTGGAGTGCCATGGTCTCCTGGTTTTGTGTTAGGCCTACCTCCAAGAGGTGGTTTTTGAAAATAGTCCAAGTGACCATGAAACATGATCCATTTGACGCCATGTAGGAATCCATGTAGACTTTACGTCCATCTTGCATTCACATATTCATTTGGTCCCTCAAGCCGTAGTGTGAAGCGAACTTGGACCGGCTCCGCCTCTTCCACCAATGAGAGTGCTTGAAGTGTAATGGTCACGGACTCTCAATCTCGTGTGTGAAGTGGCCCTAAGTGATGTTATGGTAGGGGGACTCACTCCTACCAAATCTTCAATACCAAGGAACACTTTCATCCCTTGCACACACTTCAACTAGGAACACCACACTCCACAAGAATGATGAGGGAGGAGCATAAGTTACATTGGATTGGGCGGAAGATTAGCACATTCACGTTTTCCAAAATTGCCTATATTTAATGTAAGGACTCTCACTATTCAAAGGCCCACTTTGCAAAGTTGGAACAAATCTCCAAGTACTAGTATATTTCAAGGTTTAAGACCGCATAATTTTCTTCATACATATAACTTCGCTCACTGTTGATGTTCATCATGTAGCTGCGCCGGCCAGGGTTAGGGGCTGGGGATTTGTGGCACTCACTAAGGAACATCCATCCAAGATATTGTGGATGAAGTGGCTCCAATAAAAAAGGCCCCCCTATGGGGTTGAGGGCCAATTCATTCGAATGTGACATCACTAGACTAATTCGGGGTCTTTGACTCTATTTCCGGAATCAAATTGCCTAAAAATAGTAATTTAGATGATTCATGCGTTTTTTTCATCCACATGGATGATTTTACTTGAGTGCCACGAATCCCCGGCCAAGGTTAGGCTTGCCAAGCTCCCAGTACAATAGAGGTATCTTTTCAATGTACTTATTACTACACTGATTATCTCAATTAAATGCAATAACATCTTACTCCGGAGTTTAAGTTTTTACTAACAAAAGTTCAATAGGTTGTTCGGACATTATAGAACATAAATAACTTTGCATGGTAAAATATTACATTCTCATTAAATAGTTATATTATTGTGTAACAATACTAATTGAGATAACTACACTAAATATGATATTTAGTGTCACTCACTATTTGTAATTACGCAAGGCTATATCTTTTTATTGTATATCTCACATTCTACCAACAAATGTTAAATTGGTTGTTTGGACATTATAGAACATTAACAACTTTACTCGGTAGAAAATTACATCAATAGTAAAAAAAAGATATAGCATTGCGGAAATCCAAATAGTAAGTGACACTAAATATCATATTTAGTGTAGTGTGGCTAGTATAACATACCGACAATACATATTCAGGCAACTGGCCCAACCCACTCGGGGAGATCACTCCATTGTAGAGTTGAACAACCACGTGCGATCATTTTAGATGTAAAAAATGTAAAAAATGTAAAAATCATCACCAAAATGGGTCACAATTTTATCAATTTTTTTTCATGAGTAGATATAAATGGTACATGTTACATAATAAAAAATGGTGACTAAATTTGATGATTTGTTTTTTTAATAAAACATACCGTTTCTAACTAGAATGACGCAGAATTGAACTAAAAAAATTGCTACAATTAATGAATATGACTAAAAATTTCAAAAAAATATACAAAAGATACCATCAATGGTTGTGTATATGTAGGAAAAATATCGTAAAATTTAAAATTATTTATGACATGTAATATAGGGGTAGCAAACTTTGTTCGCACGTGGTGTTCAACTCTACAATGGAGTGATCTCCCCGAGCCAACCCACCACTGCAAGTCATTCCCTTTATTTTATTGCTTCAACATAATGCCCTTCATCTAAGGGAGAGGGAATGATCGTATATGAGCCTACTACCTCTCATCCATTCAACAACAAGAAAAACCCTTCTCCTATATAGGTTTGTTGTCAATTCATCTCAAATGACCTCAAGTACATTGGTTTGTGGTCTTCAAACCTAATTTTGGTGCCAAATCAATTAGAAAAAGCAACCTACAGGTTGCATACTATTTCATAGATATTATGTTGGATGAATGAGAGGTATGCTCATATCCAGTAATTCCTTCTCCCCTCATCCAAGTGGCAAGCAATGATATGACAGAGCTCCTAGAATCATCTATTGTAGATGGGTCTTAATGGTTACTTTGCCAACTAGGCCAGCTCTGATGGGATATGAAACACACGATTAGTACGAGATGGCTAGCAAATCCAAATCAAGCAGTAGCCACTTTCCTCATGATTTCTGGAACTCGTATGAATGTCTTATTCATTATCAAATTAAAGATTTTTGGGCTCACGAAATGGTCATATAGGTGTCCTCAATTATGATGATTACTAAGTTTAGAATGGTTATCATATTTTAAACATGCAATCCAATTTCTTTTGAATACATGCCTCTTTGGTATTAGTTCTTGGAGCCACACCAAACCACATGCCAATCAAATATAAGTGTGCAATCAACAGAATTAACCAAACTCCACACTCCATGTACATAGTTGAAGTGTTCATATCACTTACTGAGGGGAGGGGAGGGAGAGAGGAAATTACTGCATATGAGCACACCTCTTATCCATCCAACATAAAAACTTGACCCCCTAGAGGTTTGTGGGCGATTCATCTCTAATGATTCGATCTAGACTAGTTTGAGGTATTTAAACTTAGTTCTAGTGTCAAATCAACTTCTAAAAACAATCTTTAGACTACGTAAAACATCCAGGCTTTTATGTTGGATGAATGAGAGGTACGCTTGCATGCGTTGATCCCCTCTCTTCATAAGGGAGGGTGAAATTGTTGATTTGTATTATAGAGCATGTGGATTTCCGGTTTTAACTACTGATCACTATTAAATCAAGGTCAAAAACCTCGCATTGATTTAGTGAGCTTAAACTGGAATGAATTAACAACCCACCATAACACTATGCATATCCATAACAATGTTTTGTGGGATTGACAATATTCCATGGAATATTCTCCACAGTTAGTCTGAATGTAGAGAATATTCTACATGATATTGTCAGTCCCACATAACACTATTATGGATTTGAATAATGTTATGACCAAAGTGGCAAATTAACAAGGATTTGGAGTTAGGTGATAATCTGGATAGAACGCTATGATTTTGCTTCCAATCACAAGGGTTGGTCTTAACACTGCCATTGACAAGCAAGAGGAAAGTGTTACATAAAGAGCATACCTCTCATTCACCCAATAAAAGTTACTAAGAAAAGTATGCATGTCGGATGTTCGTTCTCAACACAATTTGACACTAGATTTTGTTTCAAAGACGTCAAATTAGACTAGCAAGGCATAAATGACATGATTCCCATCAAAAACCTATAAGACATGCGAGTGTTCTTCGGTCACTTCTCTTAATTGAATCCCTACATTTGAATGGTGTTTGGTTCGGTGAGGAATCGAAGAACAAACACCATAAATACACATGCTTAAAAGAGATTGGATCTCATTGTCAAATGTTATTAACTACTCCACTCTCAAGAGAACAAAATTGGGAGGACCTGTATATTTTAATTTACGAATCAACAAACATGCCTTCTGATAAATTATGCAAGTTATGGTTTCCAACCCAATTTTTTTTGTTGATGCTTCATCGTAGATTTATTGATAGAGTCAATAGAAAAGTCACTATAAGTGGGGACCGACTCAAGTTTTTTGATGGAATCACCCATATTTTTCACTTCTAACACTTGTGTCAGTAACCTAAAAATAAAACTAGGGAGGGAAATCACTTTTCTATATTTCATGACAAAAAAAAGAATTTTTTTTGAGTTCATTCTTAAGTTTGATTTTAATTGTGAAGTACACAAGTGTTGAGAGGAACAAAGAGATGTATGTGCACATAAATCACAAACAAAATGAGAAGATTCTTAATTATATAAAGAGGAAAGCATGTGACGACTAAAAGTCAAAAAGCCATCCAAGACTTTCCGGTTATATGCAAACAAGGGACCATTAAGGCAATTTGACCCCAGTTGATCTCCATACTTTTCAATTAACACAAGTTTCAAGAGCTGTGCTCACATGCAACAAATTCCCTTTCACCATCAAGTTTCACAAGACTTTGTGCAACAACTTCTTAACTACATAATAAAGACCTGGGACGACATGCTTAAGGGCCACTTCACACACGAGACTGAGAGCCCGTGACCAGTGCACTTCAAGCACTCTCATTGGTGGAAAAGGCGGAGCCGGTCCAAGTTCGCTTCACACTACGCTTGAGGGACCAACGGAGTATGTGAATGCAAGATGGATGTAAAGTGTACATGGATTCCTACATGGCATCGAATGGATAATGTTTCATGGTCACTTGGACTATTTTCAAAAACCACCTCTTGGAGGTAGGTCTAACACAAAACCGAACCTACCGAGACGAAAGCCAAACGTTTTTCCCGTAGGTAGACGTATTAAATCAAAGTAATCTCTAAAATTAGAGACCATGGCACTCCAAATGCTCACAAATGTTGATTTATTCTATTTTATTATGTGTGAGGACCTGCATGAATAGAAATTCATTGAAATAGCATTTGGTTGAGGGCCCGGTCACATATGACTTTACAGTACACTTGAGGGTCCGTGATCACACTATTATGAATTCCGTATCATTATGTATGTGTCCACACCGAATGCCCTATCCACCACATATGCCATAGTGTTGACACCATCATGGTATAGAATAGATGTAGACAAACATTTTTTCTTAAAAGGTGAGTATTTGGAACCATGCTTTGCATCATATACTATAACTTTAATAAAAATAACATATGCAAAGACATATTTATGAAACTATTTAGGACTTCATCATTGTATGTTGTTAGTAGGCGTTTGAAAAGTCCTAAGTTTAAAATTATATCACGGTGATTGTTAAATCGACCCCACATTGGTTAAAACAACCACAATCAATATGTAAGGTGTCAACTAGGCTCTAAGTTGTTATCCAAGTTGGCCAATTTTATTAATTTTAATACATAGTTGAGACCTTGCTCCTCTTCATGTGGCCATGCAACGCGACTTTGTGATCGTTTAACAAACTACATGGTCAACTTAACAATTTCTTATAACATATATATGAGTCCTATTTTATATGATGTAAAGACCATTAAGCGCAGGATTAATGATAACTTGTGAATGGGTTGCAAAAATTACAGTATGACACAAAAATAAGGACATTGTAGTTTGCTTGCACCATGTGATCTCTAATATGAACCAAAGTTGGTCCTGGTTGGACAACAAGCCAAAACTAGCCACGTGTGCAAGATGATACTAGGGCGTAACACTCTTGCGACTACTAGCCACTTGTTATAGTCCACCCTTGATATGTGTTACCACGATAAGTGTTAAAATTGCATATGTCTTAAGGAAAATTGTGCTCCCCCCAAAACATCCAAGAAATACACTAGTAAGTGTTAATTATTAATTTTCAACATAATATGTAAAAAATGCTCCCCTCTTTGATGAATTCAGCTTGATAATTGTTAATTGGATGAAGATGAGGCTATGAAATTTGATAACGTAGATGAAATTGAATAATTGAGGAGGAAATTAAAGGTATGCTTGATGAAAGAGGTGATGCAATGGACACACGGGGTGGTCACTCTATAAGATTTTTGTGCACCACGTGCGGCGGAGGGGTATTTGGTTAGGGGCTATTTACCTCCAAGGCACAAATTAAAAGCTCCCTATAGTTACTTAATTTTCTAAAATGGCCTATTTTTTGCACCCTACAATTACTTATAATGCCCATGTCATTGCAATTTTTTGTAGTCTACATTCCATATAATTTAAAAATAATAATTTAAAAGTGTATGCAATGCAAAAGTGGTGGGAAAAAACATGGCAACAAAAAGGTATAAAGAATACATACGATTGCAAAAACTAAGTGCAAAAACTTAAGGTGGAAATACAACAAGAGTAAGCGTGTGTTCACAAACACAACACCCGCTCTGTAAAAATCCTTCATTCAAAGTCAATTTACATACTAGTGAAGACCAAAAACATAGTGTACAACACTAACATAGTGTGAAACACTCCAAGATGAGCCGGGCTTGGTCATGAACCCTATATAGTTTGTTCTGTCACAAACTTGGATAGTTGCTCTAAATCATTCCTATCTAGAGTGTACACTTCATTTGTAGAATTGTAGCTCATGGTTACAATAGACATAATGAAATCTACATCAATCCATTTGCTACCCATGTGATCATACTTAAACTTATTACGGCCATGATGTTTTTATAATATTGCAACATTACTTCGATATGGGGATTGTTAGGATTTATCCTCCCCGATTCCTCCGTTCGGGCAAGGAGGTCAACCGCTTGCCTTAGTACCTCAAATTGTTTCCCATTGCACCGCCGCATAGCCTACACCCTACCCACCCACCATGAACTGGCATCTACTCCGTTCAATATGTTAGTAGCATTTCCAGTTTTAATTTAACTTAGGAATAAGTTGAGGCCAGCAATGCTACCACACTTTAGTGTAGAAGACTGACCTTTAATCTTTTTCAAATGCTTAATGATAATGATTGGGAGATAGGGAACCATAATCACCTTGCCTCAGGCAGATAGAACCTGGATGTTGCCTCAAAACGCAAAAATGCGTGCAAACAAGCTTTGCAAGAGATAATGCAACTGAATCCTGGCAGCAACGAGACGCCAGAGAAAATATGTTAGCAACACATTTAGAGAGTGCAAGAATCTACCTACAAGACATTGAGATTGCACGATGAGAGAGAGCTTGAAGCGATTAAAGATGGAAGTTGGATTGAACGCAACATCACAATGATCTCGCAAAAAAATCGCAAAATAAAAAAAACTTAACGGTTGGGCGAATATGGTAGGGACAACATGCAAATCACAAAAACCCTATCATTGAATAAAACGTGTGATATGAAGAGGTGGTTGTGGAAGTGGACAGGGAGAGAAGGGATAGAAACGCCACCAAGAGAAGCGAGAGAGAGAAGGGCGAGAAGCCACTAAGAGAAGTCAGGAAAATAATTATTGTAGGGTTAGGCTTACAATTTCATCCATTTTTGGGCAAATGATGAGTCATTTTTCATCCATCCCTCATTAGGCATGCGCACAAAATTGATCCTACTAAACATACATCCTAGGATCCTTATTTTCAGTCCCTATATTATTTTTACAAAAAAAAGAATGGCCCACATTTTATACCTATCTACATTACTTGTAATGGGATTGTCTACTTTTAATGGACCCTTTATTATTTGGAATTATTTTATAAATTTTATGTCAAACAAATTTAATCCTCCCTATATTATGCCGCACGTCGTTTTTAAAATGCACTAAGTGACCCCCCCCCCCCCGTGAACGGACAATGCACCCAATGAAGAAGTTGATAATGTGCAAATTGGTGATGTGGTAGTAGATAGAGTGGGATTCAAGGATGCTAAAAGTGCATTAGTGACCTTGAAACAATTCTTGGAACAAAAACCTATTGATGTTACACCTCTCATCTAGAGCATTCGAACACTTCAAAAGGAAATAGGATCTTGGCATGCACGAGAATCTCATCAAACTACTTCATATTCATTCTTTCATTTCGCTTAGATGTATGATGACATTCATATCTTATGTATCTTCATCCTCTAGTTATATAAGTGTTATTGTTTCCAATCCCAAAATCACATAAGTATTATTCATGTAAGTGTGACAAATTGTCTATGGTACCCCTGATAAGTGTTAAAGTTTTTACATCATGTGACTTATGTGTTACAAGTTTCCAAAGTATTAACATATACCAAGGGTGGATTGTAGACATCTTTAAATTAAATATGTAAAATCGGGTGGGCCCTAACCTTCCATGCTTGGCCCACATGAGTAGCTGGAGCTACCAGTGCCAACATAGCATTATTCAACGACATGGACCCTCATAATATAATAGTGGGATGTTGGGAGCTCAATATGAATTTGAGTCTCCCTATGTAGTTTTTCGAGCATCCAACTGTTATATTATGAGGGCCCATAGAACAAGAACTGAATGTTGAGTAATGTTATGAGCTTTTGGAGGTGTTTTACTATGAAGGAGGGATAAGTTATTATAGTAAAGGCGCCTATTCCCGATCAGGACCCCATCGGCAATCTATAGGGTACTGTAATTTCAATCATGTTGGGACTTCATTTCGATTAGGTTAGGAGTCAATTTCAATAAGGCTGGAACTAATAGTGCCATTGACACATGTTGTGGTTTTGAGTGCTAAAGTGAGGAGGAACGAGCAGTTATGATAGACTCTACACATTAGTAATATGTTCGGACCAAATTTTAGCTTCAAAAAATCACAATAGTTTCTAAAGTTACCAAAAAAATTGCAATCCTTGTGATTTCTATCTTCCTATATGGGAAATTTTTGCACCTCCTTATACTTCTCCAGATGTAGCGCAAATTCTCTTAGGTGATCAATTATGGGTGCCTCTACTCTAGTGGATATCCAGTTTGGATATAAAGCTGATTTCACATACTAGATTTTCTCCCCCTCCATTTTGGACTCCAACCGTATAAAGCTCAGTTGCAAGCAAGTCCCTCACATTATCTGGGCACCGAATCCAGATCCGCCTGTCACCCTGTCGCGCCCTGTCGCGGCTCCCGGCTGGAAGCGCGGGGCCTGCGTTTCTTTCCTCTGCGAGAGGTGACGCGTTTCTTTCCAGAGTTTTTTCCTGCGGCTCCAATTTTTTTCCGCCTTCAGGCCGTTGCGGGGCTGCCCGCCTGCTGCTCGCGTTTACGGTTCCACGGTCATGGTTTACGTCGTCGTTACAGGCTGAGGGGTTACATGGTTTAGGTTACAGGTTGGGGGTTACAGGATCGGGGCTACAGGGTCGGGGTTTCAGGCTCGGGCCTACATGCTCCAGGTTTCAGCTCACCTCACACTATGTCGTTACACGGGCTGCTTACACCCCGTAGTTACATGTTGGTTTCACGTTTCCCTCCTTCTCGTTACACACTCGTTGTTAGTTACCGTTCATGGTGGTTTCACACACATTGCTGGTTACCCTCATCCTCGTTGGTTGTCAATCCCTGCTGGTTACACACTCCTCGTTGGCTACTCTCCTCTTGGTTCCTTCGCTCTCATTGTTCGTTACCAACCCCCTGGTTACTCCCTCAATGTTCGTTACCAGCCTCCTGGTTACGCCTTCATTTTTAGTTACCAGCAACCTTGTTACACTCCTCCTGTTTGCAATGTCATTGTTGGTTTCCAACTTCCTGGTTACAATATAATCATGTGCTTTGGGGGGAACGTCTCTGTCCTGGTTACCATTAAATGCGGGAAGTTTGAACAGCGAATTCTCGTTTAGGGTTTTCCTAACAACCTGTACGGATTGAAGCATTGCATCCCTTCCATAGCGTCGCGTCTCGTCGTATCCAGGAACGGCGCATCCGTTTCATTCTCCAAGCTTCGACGCCTACAAAATCTCTTCGCAACCTTCACGATCCTCTCCCCATCCCACCGGTTGCAATTCCCTCCCTCCTCTCACTATTTTCTCTTCCATCATTCTCCTCTGTCACTTCCATTCGTTTCTTTGCACAAATCGCCCTACTCCACAATCATTCCCAATCCATCATTTCCAATTTCATACACAATCATTTCTGCTCGCATTTAGCCCCCCTGCCATCATTGTCCAACGCCCATCTCATCGGATTAGTGACGCCCGCCGCATAATTCCGATACTCGAGAAGCTGTCTTCGTCAGTGGATTCCTCTGCGCCCGCACGGTGGTCGTCTCGCCAGGAGCGCGGACAGTAGCTGCCCTTCAGAACTTGCCGCATAAATATATGTGTGGCTGCACTCCTCCATTACACAGGCGAGTATTTATTTTCTCTGTCTTTTCTGTGCCCGCCATTATTGTAATTCATTTCAAGAAACACTTCCTCCATTAATTACTACGGCATTTCTCTTCCCCTCCCCGTCTTCTTTTTTCCATAATCGCAATTTTCATGGCGTTTCCCGTATAGGCACGATTTTCCACCACGGCATTTCTCTTCCCCCCCTTCCCGTCTTCTTGTTTTCATAATCGCAATTTTCATGGCGATTCCCGTGTACGCATGTTGTACCACTACGCCATTTCTCCTTCCCCCCCTTCCCGTCTTCTTCTGTTCATAATCGCAATTTTCCTGGCGATTCACGTGTTGGCACGATGTGCCAGTCCTCCGTTTTCTCTTCGCCGTTTTGGCATTTCCATTAGCCCTTCTTTGTCCGTTCAAATCCGTTTCCCTCTCACTTATTTTAGCCTCCGTTTTCCGGGCCATGAGGTCCCAATACTCTCATAGAAAACACCACCACACTCCTAATATCATGTTTGGCGGAGCAGGTGCCCGAAGGCGCAACTTTGCTGCAATTGCAGCACGGCATCAGCCGCATTCCTCGTCTGTAAACTACGCTAGGGTTGTCATTGGTTCGTTCGCTGAACCCGCCCCACTCGCCTCTCGTCCTCCACCCCCTCTCCCTCAATACTTGCCCTCCACAATTCCAATGGCCATCCAGGGAACGGATGATGCTCGCGCAACCCCGGCCTCCTTCGCCGCTGATGGGCTTCTGAGATACTGTGTCAACATGGGCAACTAGAGGTGGGTGGAGCAGTGGGTAACGCCCCTGGTTTACACGCAGATTCTCGAAGAGGCTGTCCACATACGCGTCCCCAGTGCCATAGACCCAACGAAGGAGCGACGGGATGCTATGTGCATCTACTGCGGGAAGGAGTGCCCGAGCAAACTTCGACTTGTTGAGCACCGCCTCAAGGGTTGTCCGGAAGGGCCTTTGATTCCTGGTTACAGCGTGAAGGGACAGGGACTCCCCTTTTATCCAAACTTGAAAACCACGCACCTGTCTGTAACCATTGCGAAGCAGGTGGAGGAAGGCCATTCCCTGTCGTTGCGAGACCAGAAGGGCGTTGACGACGAACATGACCTCTCGAAGTACCCTAAGCCCACTGACCATGTAACCACGCGAGTTTTCAGGCTGAATAGCCTGCACGAGTTGCCGCCAGGGACTTGGAACAAAGACCGTCGCCGGTCTCAAGACAAGAAGAAAAAGGCTGTTCCCCAGGGCGACGGTGGTCACATTGCCCGCGCATAGGAGGCCCAAGAAGAGGGCAGTTCGCAGGCCAAATCAAAGGGGAAACAAAAGAGGAAGGGCGTTGTGAAGCTCGCTACCCAGCCCGACAGAGTGCGCCCCGTGGAAGACGTGGCTATGCGCCCTGTGGAGGAACTCTCTTCCGACAACGACATCAGCCTTCGGGCGTTGACCAAGAAACGGAGGATGTCCACAGCCACCGTAACCAGGCCATCCGATGTGCAGAAGCCCAATGCTCCCCGTCAACCACATGCTGAAGTGGTTACAGACACTGCGTCTGGCAGTGCAATTGTCCCTGCTGGATCCGTAACCAGCACTCAACCCTTGCCGCCTCCATCGGAATCACAGGTGGCCCTTGTTCCACTGGTTACGAGGGGCATTGCCCCCGCTCTACGGCGGCCGTCGACACGGACACGGGAGGATACCATGTCACCACAACGGCTCTCGACTCCATGGACGGCGCTCGTTTCACCACTGTCCCTCGCCACACTTCGCCGCCCCCACCTTTCACGGGTTTGACGGTTAGGATAAATCCACCACAGTCTCCTACAGTCGAAGAAGCCCTTGCCGTTGTTGACATTGTCATCGAATCTCTGGAGGGTTCCGAGAGTCCTGCCTACAACCCTCCAACAAAGGCAAGAACCATCGCATCCAGCAGTAACCCAGGAAAAAGGGGGTTACAAGCAAAGAGTTGCAGCTGAGGCAGATTGAAGAAGAGCGTCTAACATCACGTTCCCGCTTCACTGCAGAGGCTGAATCGATGGTCACACAACAGTTTGCCATGCCAAGTTACCCTCCTCCCGTCCCCCAGCCCGACCTTGTGCAGTTGCTGCGATTCATGTTTCCAGATTACGACTGGGAGTCCGATAGCCTTGCTGGTTTCAACAGACAACTGGCTGGTTTCAGAGACCTTCAACCCTACGATGGAAACTACGATGTTTGGTTCGACAGGAAATTCTGTCAAGCTTACGGGGCTTGGACTTTCTACGCCTAGGTGAAAGTCCACAACCATCTATCTATTTATGTGCACCTGTTTGTAATTATTGCAATAATGTATATCATATGGCATGAATGTAACCAGTAATGTATACCATATGTCATGAACTTCAATGTCTGTGTGATTGGTGAACACTCTTGTAACCAGCATATGTCCCTCTTGCAGATGCAAGCAGCCCAGGTTAGGTGCTTGATGCTACACCGTCTGCTAATACCAATGCCTGCGCTTCGTTTCCGTCTTTTGCGTTTCTAGTAACCAGGTTTTCCCTACCGTGGGCGTAACATTTTCCGCCCCATTTCACCATTCTATATTTCTCATTCAATTGTTTATTGAATTCCAACTGTGCAGGCTGCAGCCGGCACTTCATACACGCGGGACCCCACCGCACACCAATCAGTGGTCCGGATGAGAAACCAGGTTACAGGAGACGAGGAATTCACGGACCTGGTTACGTATGTCGATTACCGCCAGAAGTGCAAGGCAGTGGACGTCATGAAGAAGTATATGGAGGACAAAAGGCAGCAGCAGATCGAGGACATCGTTACTGCCAAGCTCGACGCCTTTGAGGCATCCGTGCAACCGCGAGTGGAGGGTGTTACGTGGGGGTGGCATCCGCTGTTCCACATTTTCACCACATGCGGTGGTCTTCGAGCGTCTCTTCCGCCGTTCCCATGGAAACACACCCGTCACGAAGGCAACAACGTTGTGACCGCTCTGAAGGGCATGGAGCCGTTTCCACGAATGTTCCCGGTTCCATGGGCGGCCCCCATTTTGAAGACATACATGCGCCTTCGTGGTCTCCGCAATCCTCTTCTCCATCCCATCGTCGGCGCTACACGGCGTATGGTGCTCGACTGGACCTCAGTGGGTATGTCTTCCTCTCCATGGCAGGTTACAAAAGAAGTCATGGAGTCAGAGGGTTACATCATGTTCGCTGCTGCGCGGGAAGGCATGTCGGCAGCCGAGTGGTCGGATGGGGTACAAGAAGCGTTCTGGATGCTGCCGTCACCTACCGAGGAGTGGTGGGTGGAGTACCTCTCCTGGATACAGAGGACTCAGTGCAGGGCAATGCAGCGGTGGGTTACAGGCGAACCGGATTCCTTTGTGCGGTCATGGTGTCAAAGGCTTGACGTCCCAGACTCCCACCCCATTCAATCTGTAATTCGATCGTGGTTGCAGTCCCAGGAGGACTTGGATATTGGGTGGTTCATTCGTTCCACAGGTTCGCAACTTCTTCACATCGTTGCTGTTTAGCAATTTGTAACTTATTATGTGTTCGCGATGGAGTTGTAACCAGTGGAAAGTTAGTGTACCCACCTGAAGTGTTGTCACTGGTTGTTGTTCGTAGGACTGTCCGTTGTGGAGGACACTGAAGAACACAGGCGTCATCGAGCGCTCCATGACCACCTGCTGGAGCAACACACCCAACTATTGGCGGATGGAACTGCGGGTCCCTCGGATGTCCTTGTAACCTCGACTATGTCGCCGAAAATCCTGCCCGCCATCGGGAGCGATTGCAATCCTGCTGATGACAACGTGGTTACAGACCCCGCCATGCTCGAGGAGGCGACTCCACATCAGCCCGTGGTTACACCCCTTGCTCTCCCTACCTCATCCGTAACTACGTCTACCGCTGTCGCGGTCACCACAGGCACTAATACAGAGTCATCGCCTGTGTCACTGCAAGACCCACCTCCACCATCCATCACAGAGGTACGTCCCGTTCCCGGACCCCCAATAGAGCAGGAAATTTTTGGTACCACCTCCAATCCCATAGCCGTTCCAACTATGGCCCGTTGGTTTTGGGATCCCCCCCAGGCTGAGAAGTCCTTCCAGGCTCGTAACCGGGTGGATCCCAAACAATTGGCACCACTCCCAGAGGTCGTTGTTGCTCCCATATCCCCCCAGTCTTTACCGATTTCCTCTACTGCCATACAGACTCAGGATAAGTCGGTTGTTGCGTTACAGGTTACGCACCACAGAGAGTCACAGACCACAGGTACCCTTACTCCGCACCCAGAGAGTGAAATAAAGGGGAAGACTGTAGTGCTGGAAGACACGCCTGACGTGAGAGGAAAGGGCACAACGGTAGCCAAACCTGAGAAATCCCGAAAGCCTTTGTCGTCGGGCCAGGCTCGCCCGGTGCAGGCTGCACGTAACCCAGACGTGCAGAAGAATAAAATCGACAAGGAGCTACAGATGTTGTACAAGAGATTGCGGTACAACATCTTTCGAACTAAGCGCCTCCTTCTATGCATACGTCTAGTTCCACAACATTCATTGCAACTATATCTGTGAGTAGCTGCATATATTATTTTACACATAATACAAAAACATAACTTCAGTGGATGTGGTGGCTGACACGTTCGTGGTTTGCTGACTTGCAGGATTGAGGCGCTCTTCCAGAAACTCAGGTATATATTCTTAACCATGGGTCCCTCATGTTAATATCATTTGTAACCACATATGCACTATTGTAACTAGCTATTTCCCAATTACCATCGTAACCAGGAATCATGTGCACTAACACCACTCATCGTATGTTGCAGGACTGGGAGCGGACACTCCGAACTGTGCGACTGGATTGTATTCTTTAAGGGGTTGCCAGGAATGACAGTGGGCATACTCTTCACCAACATACCACCCATCATAGAAGTCAACAACGAGCTAACGGACAACTGGCTCGACTTCATGATTGTGAAGACCTGGCTGAAGCACGGAGACAACAGAGCTGGTTACGGGTTGGTTACCGCAAAGGTGTCGGGCGACTTGAACGCGTACATGGCTGGCGGGAAGGCGAAGAACGAGGCATTAGGCGATTTCTTGAAAGGTGTTTTCAAGAACTTCCCAGCCGATTGCAAGGCTATCATCGTTCCTTATTGGGATAGGGGGCACTGATCACTCTACATGTTCGAGGAAACATGCACAGTGCACTGTGATTCTGTGGAGGGGTACCACACGAAGGATGACAAAGAAGAGACATTCCGGCGTCTGATAAGGGCGATGTGGGCAGAGCATCGGGAGATGTCGACGTCGGACTTCAAGTATCATTCATTCGTGGGTGCGGCCGTGCATAGACCAAAGGTGAAACAATCATACGATGGGTGGGCCTGTGGTTACGATGTCATCGCCAACCTTGACAGTTACCTGAGTATGCGTGGGGTGGCCGCTACGCCAATTGACTACAACACGGTAAGCACTCCAAACTACATTTGTGGCCATAACTTGTAACCAAGCTAGTAACCATTATCGTTACATTGCTCTAAAACATCATCCTTACCTTGCACGTAACCACGATCGTTACCGATGTCGTAACCATGATCATAAGCTGTACAGTTGGCCTCCCTTCTAACCTCACACGACATGTAATGCAGTTCAAGTGGCCGACGTATTCAATTGCAGCCATGCAGAAGGCATTGATCACCGACTTTGCTGCGGAGCTGGCCGTGACAACAAGAGCTGCTGGTTACCACCCACCATTTATACCGCGAAAACAGGGATTGGAGGAGTCGATGGGCATGAAGGACGTGTCCGTGGAGGATGTCGATGCACAGAGGGCGATTATGCAACAAATTGAACAGGATCGCAAGAAGATTGTATCGTCGACTATCGCTCCGAATGTGGAGAACGTTCCAGCCCGCACCTCACGCACAGAGGCCATGGAAGCAGTGAGGTCCACCGGAGCCCCTGTCGAAGGGGGGTCGTCCAGGAGGGCAGCCGTTCCCGGAGGCACTTCACGAAGGGCGGGGGGTGATGAAACCGACCCGCGAAGACAATCTGTTCCCTCCCCCCCTTCAACACAGCCGCGTACGCGAAGCCCAATTGACATCTATCTTGGACTGGACGGGAACGAGGATGATGAGGGAAGGAAACTACCGCCGCAAAGACCAACAAAGGAGGCGGTCAGGCGCGGTTCCACGCAACAGCAGGGGCGACCTGCGCGTGGTCGTTGAAGACAAGAAGGCGTTGAGATGTTTGTTCCGCCATGTACATTGTAGCTCACAGTAGGTGTAGGAACGATACAATTTTGTAAAGGTTACGTTGACAAACCTTTTTTGGGGATGTACACTCCCTTCAGGGAGCCTCTTTACATGACATGCACCACACTGGTTACGGGTTTTGTAACCATTTCCATAATTGTTGTGTTTTGGGTGTGCATTGTGAATGAAATGGGACAATGAGTGGCCGCACATATAAACTTTGTTCGAGAGGCTTGTCAAGTTCGTATGTTCACGTAGCTAGGTTACACGTCCTGTATTGCTAAGAGGACATCCGTTCTCTGTGGTTACAATATGCTGACTTTGCGCACATATAACCAGGATGGGTACAAAGTGAAGTCCTAAACCTGCTCATCCACCATCTTTAGAAGAGGTCCCCTCTGATTTGAAGAACCGCACTCAGGGACAATGTCTCCACAATAAAATGCAGTACACACGTGGTTACATAGTGTGGTTACAATGTGGTTGCACGGTGTGGTTACAGTGTGGTTGCATAGTAAGGTTTCCATTTGATAACATGAAGGTGGTTGTATACAGTGGTTACACGATGTGGTTAAAACGGATGCCTTCAGTACGCTCCGTATGGGATTACTCACACATTGGGCATAAACATTTATATAGCATGTCGTGCCTCCCCTGTGCAAACTATCACCTATCTAGGAAATCTCTTCTGCGCTTGAGGCTCATGCCCATGTTGTCTTGAATCTCGAGGAAGTCCACAGTTTCTTGGCTTGGATGCAATAGACCAGCTTCCAAGTCACTCTTCAGATTCTTCATGGTGCCTTGCACAGACAAAAATGCAGCCAGCACATGCCAGAGGAGGACTTTGTTTCCACGGGAGTCGTCTAGGATGGAAAGAGAGAGACGGTGTATGTGGTCCTCAATCTCTGCGCTGCACGGAATGTGTGTATATTTTACGGGTTGTGTTTGGCTGATGTGGACGGGGCTGGTTACGCCTTCACAGAGGTTGTAACCACCGTCCACCGCCTCCAACATGTTCCGGAGACCGCCACCACCCGTACCTTTAAGAGACCCACAATACCTTGTTATGGTTCCTTCTGCAATGTCGGGGTGCAATAATTTTAGCACTTTCACCTGGTGCTTGCAAATGTTACCTTTCATACCAAGTGGACAATCGCAAGAAGCCAACTCCTCGCCGGGATTGTACACCCAGTACCGTTTTTGGACCTTGGACTTTGACGTAACCACAGCAGGGCCCCTTGGACACGAAGGCAACATGACACAGGAATCAGGAATGAGCATGGCCTTCAGGAGGGCGCCAATGACAAATTGCTCCTCCTTTTTATTGGTTACAAAACCAAACCGTTTGCGCAATGACATGTACCAATAGTGATTAAGTACGTCCCCGACGAGTTGGTGGATGGTCCAGTCCACTCACCATCCATGATAACGCCCCTTCGATTGCTTCAATGTGGCTTTGAGGTTTCCATGGTAGCTTTCAATAGCGGCGTTGGTGTCTTGGACCGCGTAACACAGATTCCGGTGGCCCACAACCCACGAACGTGTGTTACCGCCCCACTGCTTTTCGAAATACGACCAAAAATCAGAAGCCTCTGGGATTCTTTCGGCAAGCTCCCGGAGTCTACGTTGAGCCCAGGAATCCATATGAAGGTCATCAGGGCAGTCTCTGTCGTACATGATCTTCCCAAGCCCTTGCAGAACACATCCGCGGGTTACGGCATTTTTTATCTTTATGCAGGCATGTTTCAACCAGGCTCTCCTGACATGCCACAAACACAAAAATATCTTCGTCTCGGGCCACACCGCACTGCAGGAGGAAACAAGTGTGGTCAGCCTGTTGATGTGTGTCATATGGAAACAAATCACTATTAAGCGTTGCGGAAACAGTCCTGGGTACTTAGAAACATCAATGTTTATGCAATGATTGTTACGTACCCGATACTGTTGATTTCCGTTTTAGCGTCATCAACAATGAAGGCATTGGGACGCCAGTCATGCTGGAATCCCCGAAGATGATCGTTTAGAGCACGCATCCACAGCTGAAGGTTGTCATGTTTGCAGCTAGAGGTGATAATGTACGCAACAGGAATTCCATTGTACCACTCGTCGAAGACCATGAGCGTGTAAAGAGGGAACTGCAATGACAAATGAGGAACATGAAGACACACACATGAGCAATTCATGTAACCAGTATTGTAACATGTTGTAGGGGGCTGTGGTTACAAGGTGTAGAAGACACGGACATGCTGAAACGGCATCCACCAGATGCCTACCATGTGGTTACAAGAATCGCACACCTAGTGTATCGTGGTTATGAATTAGGATGCAGTATACCTTTTTGGCGTTAGTCCCAAAAGTGGCGTCTATGGAAACAACGCTTTCGTGACCATGTACCAGCATGGACTGCCGTTGCCACTCAGTTTGTATGCCAATGGTGAATGGGATGTTTGTTCCTCGCAACTCCTCCTGCACCAGCAAACCTCCATCATGGTAGTAGAAGACGTCATGCATGTTTTCTTGAACCCACATTCTAACGCTGGTGGCGTCATTCGTATGCTTCATGTACGTTTCGCGTGCGTGGTTACGAGCGACATTGCGAATGTCTTGTTCGTTGAGGAACATGTCCCTGGTGATGCGGCCTCTCTTGCTCATAATAGCGAGAACACGTTCCTTGTGTTTATTCATGACTTGCGTAACCGACAAGCCCTCACGAATGGTCTTCTCTATCCATTGGATTGTTTCCGAAGACAAATGGGCACCAACGGCGGTAGTGACACCTAACTGCCCGGCGCCATGGACAATAACACCATTCTTGTTCACATGGTGTTTCTGTGTGTATACTACCTAACAAATGTGGGGCAGTAACCACAGCCGCTTCAGCACGAAACTATATTGGCAGCCCTTCTTCTGGTTCAATCCCTTCATTTTCTTGGAGACCCTCGGCCCTTTGTGGCCCTTTCCATTGGGAATGCGCTTGCCCTTGTGGTCGAGTTTTTGTTTCTGTGCAACCAGTCCATCATGGACGACAACGCAATTGTTGGAGTGGTTACCCGGTCCGTATTCACAATGATATCTGTACGTGGAGACCACACATGTGACACTGTGAAGGTCGACATTTTCACTCAGACGGTTACAGCGCTGGCATGGTTGGAACGGTACTCATGGTTCTGTTGCACCAGTATAAGTTCAGCAGATATCAGTGTTATGAGGTGTTATTGTAACCATCCTGGTTACAAGAACACGGACATGTTGCACTTGGAAAGGGTAAGAGAGGGAGTCGCCATGAATACCTGAACTTCTTGACGAATGAACACGCTTGCGGTCGCGTTAAGGATGTGTGCTTCAGGATACCTTTCCTCACAAAGCGGCACTCAACGTCCGGCCGACATTCCTCGCCCTTGCGGAAGTCATCAATGCGGTCCCATGGAATGAAAGCTATGTCGCCAGTGTCGTCGCCATCCGGGTCGCGACTCTGAAAGCGGTGGCTGCGGCTCCACTGGATGGATGTGTGGTCAAATGGGCCTGGGGGCGGAATCTACAGGGCATTCTGGATATCGGCAAGACTTGCCGCCAATGTCAACCTATAGTCGTCGGCATGTGGGAGCATATTCAATCGTTCCGGGGTGGTCATGGCCACCACGGAGTCCATGAACGGAGAGGGAAATGTGGAAGATCATAAAATGTGAAATGACAAATGAAAACTTGCGTCGTGGACAACAGAGGGGTAGACAGAATTGAGGAGAGAGATTGTGAGCCCCAAACGTGCACTGGTTCAGCAGAGGACAACCAATGTTGAGATCTATGCAAAAGCACGCTGTCCCGACAGTATGCAGGTTTGCGGCGATGGCTCCCATTCAATGGTTACCTTCGCAAATCGAAGAGAGCGGCAGACATGGAGGATGTGAAAGATATGTAACCCTAAACAAGACACGAGTTTCAGGAATACACAGACCTACCGGGGGTGGAGGGACCTCATGGGAAGCAGTGCATTGACAATTCGGACAGACACCGTAGTGCTTGCAGGTTACAGCCCCAACAATGCAAGTTTTTCTGAAGGAACGCAGGGGATTCACAATGCGGGAGGTGCAGGTTACAGATGCAATAAGCAAGGGAACCATAAGGGAGGCAGGGGAAATCGGACTCGGGGATGCGGCAATTCCCGTCTAAACTTGCGAATTTCAATTTTGATGGATTAAGTTTTACAAACAGTGGACCACATGGCGGGATCACCGGCTAAACCCTAAGCCAGGAATGGAATTTAGGGTTGTGTTACCAAGTTTAGACGCTGGCTCGGCGTTGCTGCATTCATGGGTAATGTTCGAAAATGGTTAACCCCACCTTTTGCATGCAGACGCCCATCTCGAATTGAGGGATTCGTCTTTGTTGCGCGACAGATGCTTCGGTTACGTCGTAACCATCATAGCTTGAAGAGTATAGGGGTAGGCCCTAAACGAAGTGTAACCATAAGGGTGTAACAAGAAGGCTGGTAACGAACAATGAGGGAGTAACCAGGTGGTTGGAAACCAACAATGAGAGCTTTGGAACCAGGAGGAGAGTAACGCAGGAGGAGTGTGTAACCAGCAGGGAATGAAAACCAACGAGGATGAGTGTAACCAGCAATGTGTGGGACAACACCCTGAACGGTAACTAAGAGCGAGCCTGTAACCAGAAGGACACCCTCAACTTAAAACCAGCATGGAACTACGGGGTGTAAGCAGCCCGTGTAACGACATACTGTGGGGGGAGCTGAAACCCGGAGCCTGTAACCAGAAGGACACCCTAAACTTAAAACCAACATGTAACTACGGGGTGTAAGCAGCCCGTGTAACGACATAGTGTGAGGTGAGCTGAAACCCGGAGCCTGTAGGCCCGAGCCTGAAACCCCGACCCTGTAGCCCCGATCCTGTAACCCCCAACCTGTAACCTAAACCATGTAACCCCTCAGGCTGTAACGATGACGTAAACCATGACCGTGTAACCGTAAACGCGAGCAGCAGGCGGGCAGCCCCGCAACGGCCTGAAGGCGGAAAAAAATTGGAGCCGCAGGAAAAAACTCTGGAAAGAAACGTGTCACCTCTCGCAGAGGAAAGAAACACAGGCCCCGCGCTTCCAGCCGGGAGCCGCGACAGGGCGTGACAGGGTGACAGGCGGATTTGGATTCGGTGCCCAGATAATGTGAGGGCAAGCAAGTTAGTTAATGCGATGGCCACTTATTCCCACCCTGTTATATTCCCGATCATCATTGTTGATGCTTCAATGTCCAAGGAACAGGTAACCAACTGAGCACATGCTCACATTTTATTTCCGATCATTGGCGTTGGCTGTTTTGGCCTTCTGTCTCCAAAAAAAAAAAAAAAAAAAAAAAAAAACATTCTATTTCCGAGGAGCCAATTTGCCTCCACCTTGACAACATTCCATTTGACCCTTGAGGTAGTTGATGCATATTAGGGCCACTTCGCGCACTAGACTGAGAGCCCGTGACCATTACACTTCAAGCACTCTCATTGGTGGAAAAGGCGGAGCCGGTCCAAGTTCGCTTCACACTACGCTTGAGGGACCAATAGACCAACGGAGTATGTGAATGCAAGATGGGATGTAAAGTCTACATGGATTCCTACATGGCATCGAATGGATCATGTTTCATGGTCACTTGGACTATGTTCAAAAACCACCTCCTAGAGGTAGGCCTAACACCAAAACCGGGAGACCGTGGCACTGCGAACATTCACAACCGTTGATTTAGTCTATTATATCATGTGTGAGTGTAATGTAACTAGAAATATTGATGGATTATTGAATATTCTGACCACATGTATCAGTGTGTAAACAGAGGATGACGGGAGCTAGACAACTCCTAGTTGAAGATGAATGGACTGGAGTTAGACAACTCCAAATTGACAATATGTGCACTGGAGTTAGACAACTCCGCATTTAGTGCATTGGAATTAGACCATTCCAGATTGAGAACATGTGCACATGAGTTAGACAACTCTCGATGAGGTGCACTGGAGTTAGACCACTCCTATCTGAAAAGATAAATACTATTCATTGGAGCTAGACAACTCTCAATGGATAGATAAGTCTAGTTGGAATTAGACAATTCCAACTAGAAGGAAAGATGGATGAGTCTAGTTGGAATTAGATAGTTCCAACTAGAAGATTGGATGGATGAATCAAGTTGGAATTAGACAGTTCCAACTTGAAGAATGAATGGATGAATCAAGCTGGAATTAGACAGTTCCAACTGGAGGAATGTGATTGAGCTGAAAGATGGAAGAAGGTTCTAGAAGAACCAAAGATAGAAGATTCATAGTAGAACTAAAAGATAGAGCTATGAATATAATATTTTTACTATATGTGAAAATAGTAAGTAAAAGTAATACCTTTGGTATATAAGGAAGCTCGGGGGAGGAGAGAGGATCTTTTGTCTCTCTCCTATGGTCGGGTGGCTAAGCTTAGACCAAGACCTACTTGGTTCATGGTTGTAATCAGACGCTATAAGGAAAATAAAGAGAGTTCTTCAACTGATTATTTTTTATTGATAGTTGTTGTTGTGAAAGTTGGTGGCAAATCTGTAGAGGTTTGTTACAGTGAGGATCCACATGAATAAAAATTCATTGAAATAGCATTTGATTGAGGACCCGGTCACATATGACTTCACACTACACTTGAGGGTCCGTGACCACACTACATGATTTTGGAGGTGTCTTGGGATGGCTAGTGGACACTTTCTTTTGGGCTCTCACAATTTCATGGTCACAGCTCTTGGCTTGTGTGTGAAGTGGCCCTTAGCCTCAATCGATGGTAACACAAAAATAGTCAAAAAGGTCCATTTGAGATGTGTTCAAATTTTGGTCGATAGCTCCTAAGGTGGTCTAAAGAGCATTCTTTGGGCCGTGTGGTAAGGGTCATGTCCCTTTTGACACAAACCAAATTTTATTTAAGCACTAACAAATTCTTTGGTCTGACATGGTAATTTTATGGTCCATGGTAAGTTTTGTTAGTAATTCCCAGAGAGTTCTAAGAAATTGTAAAATCATATTCATCCACTAAAAAACATGTCTGACATGTTGATAGGCCCTCCCCACCTAAGTTGCATAAGGTACATAACCAACTACAAGGTGATAGCAAGGGTGCTGGCCAAGAAATTCAGACCGTGGACCTCACTTGGGTATCGTAGCCACCAACTCATTGCACCACACATGGGCAAAAAGAGGGCTTTGAAGCACTCTACATGTGAAAGGCCACTTTTACCTTGTAATGTAAGAGTCTACCAAATAAAGTACCTTTAGATTTCCGGCATATTCATCTCAAATGACTTGGACTAGACCGGTTTGGGGTCTTGAAACCTACATCCGGTGCCTAAACAACTAAAAGTAGTAAAACGCAAACCATTTACTATTTTGGTGCTTCTATGTCGGATGAATGAAAGACACACTTGCATGTGGTAATTCCCTCTCTCACATTAGTTATTACTTAGGAAGGTGACTCATATCTAGATCAAGATCTAGATCTATAAGATCTTTAAAACTAAATAAATGTTGGACATTCCTTCACGGACATTCAATAATAATAAACATGGGATCTAGTGTGTAAGCTTGAATGAGTAGCCAAAAATATAACAATTTGGAGGAGGGGAAATAGATCACTATAAGAAGGTTTCTAATTTAAACATAGAGAGAACACAAGTTTCTTCATATTGAACATTGTGAGCCAAATTTTTGGTCATTTAGTGAAACTATGGGCAAATAGCTAAAACTTGGATGAAAGAGCATCCAAATGGATGAATATAGTGGAACCATAGGCTAGGAAGTTAGTTATAACCATAGGCACGGCCGTAGGCGGCCTAAGTTGGTTACTGTAACCATCGTCCTCTTCCCCGTCGAGCTAAGAGGGTTGGCGAGAGGGAAGAAGGTAGACATTCCTTAGATTATTTTTGAGCACATAGTTGAACTTATGGGCTTGTCTCCCTCATCACAGAGTCGTGTGAGGTTTAGCGTGAAACTATCTTCTGAGTAAAGCTTAGTGATCACCGCAGTGATTGTGGGACACTGGTTTCTGTGAATAACATTGTTATTTTGATTTTGAGTTATTAAATGACCGAAGTGAGTCAAACTATTTCATGTTTCTGAAGAGTGATGTGGATTGTGAACTATTGTCCATTGTTGAAGTTGTAATTGACAGACTGAGAGGTTGTGAGTATGTTTGAGCGAATCCGAGAGTGAAGCAGAATTGGTGAGTAATGCAATAAACAATTGTCGGTTCTTAGGATTGCAATTGACTGAGACCGAAGTCGAAAGTGGGATGGAGTGTATTTAGATTGCAGTGAGCAATGAGAGATTGAGAGAATCGATCAACCTCGGAGAGAGAGAGAGAGAATATGAATGAGGATTGAGAAATCTGAGAGGCGTAAGGAATGAGAGAGAAATCCAAAGTGAAAACTATTGGCAGATGAGAGTGAACATTGTGTAATCATCGTTGAGGCGAGAGTTCTCGAACATAGTTGAGCCTATTGGAATGGTGAATTAGGATTGCGAAGATTGTTATGTGAGCGAACCATTGTCAAGCGCAGTAATACCTTCCGTTTGAGCGACATTGAATAACCAGAAAGTGAAGGGTGAGGAATTGAGTCAAACTATGAGCATTGGGTGTTAACGTGTTAACCTAAAGCGAAGAGGGAGGAAGAGTGGAACAATTATCTAAAGAGAGAGAGGCTAATCCAAGAACATTGTTAAGCCACGCTTTGAACTACCCTGTGAGAGGAAGGAACCTGGAAGACCGAGAGGCAGATTAGAGAGTTAAACTATTGACAATAGTTGAGGCCTGTGATATGCAGTGTTAGGAAGATGAATGGCCCAATGTGAGCCTGTGCGTAAACTATGGACTATTGTTAGCATGTGTCAGAAAGAGTGAGGAAGCCAAAGGGTCAAGGGGTTGTGAATGACACAATAGCCTATTGTAGACCTGTGAGAGGCAGTGAGGAAGAAGAAAGAGCATATTGTTCAGCCATATGAGATTATAGTTGAATCATGATTTTAGGCTGATAGATTTATAATTGGGAAGAATGGAATTTATGAGAGAATCTCAATCAATTGATATGATGAGAGAAAGATTATGATCAATTGATTAATGAAGGGATTAAGGAACATAAGTTAGGATAAACTTTGGATTATCAATGTGATTTAGGCATAAGTTATCCTAGGCTTAAATGGAGTTTTATATGATTATAGAGTCTAGAGACTTGATCTTTGAGTGTGAGATGCAAGCTAACTCGATCAACTATTGTCTTGTGTGTTACCCTGGTTGTTGTTGTTGCAGGTCGTGCAGGGCCACTAAGACTATAGCTTGACTTTGCCGATTGTTGTTAGTTGTATAAGTTGTGAGTAATGATTAAATCTTGGAATTAATGAATGAACAATTTGTCTTGCATTGAAATTAACATTGACCAATTAATGAAGGAGTTGTTGTGATTTGAAGATGCATTGGCCAATGGTTACCAAAGACAATTGTGATACTCAAAGACTATTGTTCTCGAAAGACTATTGTTATACAATCTCATGACGAGATGGTTACTACTGTGACATACACACGTACCCCACTGAATGAGAAATACAGTGAGAGGAAACCCTGTGAGAAAGGAGAGTAAAAGATGGATAAGAGATGTTTTAGAGCGAAGATAGCATACCTATTGTTTGATTAATGAACTATAATGTGACAATTGCCTGTAATAGACACTAGTTAAGCCTTCCTTGAGAGTCTGTACCCTGGGTTTTTGTTTATTCAGTCATAGCAAAAAACTAACTACAAACATTCAACAACATACATGGGACCTAGACATTATGAGTAAGCTTGAATGGAATCTACATCTAATAAGTAACCAAAAATATAACAAAAACTTCACGGTCTTTTCGCATGGCCAAATAAAACAGCAAGACGACACCATGAAAAAAATTCGTGTTGAAGCCAAGTGTTTGAAAGAGCTATGTTTTGTACTAGTGAGTGGTCATTAACCGTTTTCGACAAACTAGTGAGTGGTCATTTCCATGTTGCCTTAGATGGTGGTGGCACTTTGGACAAGATGTGTGTGGCAATTAACTTAGGGCCACTTCACACACGAGACTGAGAGCCCATGACCATTGCACTTCAAGCACTCTCACTGGTGGAAAAGGCGGAGCCGGTCCAAGTTCGCTTCACACTACGCTCGAGGGACCAACGGAGTATGTGAATGCAAGATGGATATAAAGTCTTCATGGATTCCTACGTGGCATCGAATGGATCATGTTTCATAATCACTTGGACTATTTTCAAAAACCATTTCTTGGAGGCAGGCCTAACACAGAACCGGGAGACCATGGCACTCCAAACGCTCACAACCGTTGGTTTATTCGATTTTATCATGTGCGAGGACCCGCATTAATAGAAATTCATTGAAATAGCATTTGGTTGAGGGTCCGACCACATATGACTTCACACTACACTTGAGGGTCCGTGACCACACTACATGATTTTGGAGGTGTCTTGGGACGGCCTTTGGGCACTTTCTTTTGGGCTCTCACAATTTCATGATTACAGCTCTTGGCTCGTGTGTGAAGGGACCCTTACTAACTCGGGAGAGCAAAGCCAAAGCAAGGACAGGACAAACGGATATGGGTTGTTTCTGACACACACACACACAACAAGTGTTGTTATTTTAACCTATCGGGTATGTTGCGTACTAGGCATGGCTGCCATGGTAATGTAAAGTCTACGGTAGATGGGTCTTTGAATGGTTACTTTTCCCAACTACACTTATGATTTGGGCGAACCAACCCATATACTCGTTCCTTGTTGGATGCCTAAACCCTTGCCTCCAAGGAACCAATGTACGGGTTGTTTCGCCCCAGCCCGCCCCAACCCTACACTTATTATCCCAAGTAGTGCATGTGGTACTAATTCCCAAAACACACACAATTAGCCAAATCTCAAGATGAGTGAGGGCTGAACTTTTAACTAAGTGACACTCAATTCATGAATACACACTCATTTACCATAGATTTCAAGAAAGTTAGTGTGTGTTCTAAGGTGTTTGTAGAGTGATAATTTTTTTAATATTCAAATGCATGCTCGTTAGCATTATATTATTCAACCCTATGGTTGAGGCGTGTTTGAATATTTAGCATATGATAGGGGCTTTCATTGTCTTACCTTTATGGGAAGAAACTAATGCTAATGTGAATAGTATGAATTGTTTTTTTAGTGAATAGTGCTAGGATGGACAATGCTTCCTAGATCTTTTGGTGGCATTGATCTCATAGCGTAGAGAAATTTAGTATCACCTTCACTATTTTCCCTGGACGCACTATTAGCCCTCCTTCACCAATTGGGATAATTAGCGGAGTCCACTTCTCCTAGGATACAAAACGCATGATTCTTACAAGGTCATGGTTAGCAAATTCCAAATCAAGGCCTCTCCTCATAATTTTCGGTGCTCTTATGAAAGCGAAGATTGGTTATTAAAGTGAAGATTATTTGTGTTTGTGAATTGGTCACATAAACCCCCTCATTGATGTTGATTGTTGAGCGTAGAATGGTTATCGTATTATGAGGACGCAATCTCTTTAAACACATGTGTTTATGGCATCCGCTCTTGGAGAGCCACACTTAACTACAAATACCACTCAAAATTTGGGTGTCCGATTAAGATAAGTAACCAAATTAGACACGTATCCTATTGATGCTTGGATGCTAATTAATAGTGTCCGGCGATCATCACATTGATTGTTACCAAGCTATTGCTTCTAACTTAATGTACTTCCGAGTTCTGTGCTTGCCAAGTTGAGTGAATTCACATGTGCATCTGTGCCATTCTCCAGTCATGCTAGTGGCCTCCCTGCTGCTTGTCTCTTTTGTGGAAGCAATCGGGTCGGTGGAATAGGTGCCACAAGTACACTAAATATCTGGTTTGGTTTGGGAAAAATACAAGTGAAAATTGGTGTATTGTTTTGATGAGAGTAATCTTCGTGACTTGTCATGTAACGCCAAGTGTGACGTAAACATTGTCTCTACTTACCACCCAATGCTGGCAAGACAATCAATGGGAGAGAGGGAGCATATCTCTCACTCATCCAACAGAAAAAGATGCCCTGGAATAGTATGTAACCCAGAGGTTATTATTTGTAGTTATTTGGACATAAGAATCATTTTTGAAGACCTCAAATTAGTTGAATGAAGATCATTTGAGACAAATTGGCAACAAACATGTCAGGGTCAAGTTCTAATGTTGGATGGATGAGAGGTACACTCGTATACAATAATATTCTCTCTCTCTCTCTCTCTCTCTCTCTCTCTCTCTCTCTCTCTCTCTCTCTCTCTCTCTCTCTCTCTCTCTCTCGGATAGGGCATGTTTCAACACTAATGACCAGTGATCATGACTGATGCTTCCTAAAATTTCTCATTAGCTGAGAAATGAGCACCGGTCTCACTTCGTTGCACACAAGGAGAAGAGTAGGGTCCAAGACCCATTTTTTTTTTCTTTCTTTCCAAGATCGAGCGATTCTATTGGTTGACAATGTAGCTTTTTGACCCAAGAAATTTACACTCGGGTCCACGTCCAACATGTATGGAAAAAATAAAGTGACACTAAGGACTCACTGTATTGACTACGTGACCAGTGACCGGGACCACAACCACGACCACCACTTTCTAAGTCCTCTCATCAGCTCAGATACGAATAACTAAACACTTGAGGCTGATGACCAAAACGATTTGTTTTATGCATTCTCTTGCCACAAGTTGCAATGGACAAAATCGCAACGGATGGTGGTCGGAATGGGACAAGTTTTCTCCTAGTGTTGAGAAACACAGGCTTCCTGCAGGCCTTCGTCTTGCCAGAAGAGCCAGTCCCCAAGCACGAACACGGCACATGCGCCTCCGCCGGGATTCGTGCCCTCCCCAATTACCCAACTTACACTAGATGGACACCTGGACGTCCACCTGGATCTGCTTCCAAATCCAGCTGTTCGTATTTGAATAGAAAGGCTGGCCCCAGGCACTCAAGTATAGAATGAAAGGGCACATGGCTCGGGTCCCAAAGATGAAGATTAGCATTGAAAAACTGCCATCGAAGCATGCCCTACTCTTTATTATTCATCTACAGTTACATATACACACTGCTAGGGTATGCGGGTGTTATTCAGCTTGTTTGGGGTGAGTTTCCACGTGGGCCGCTCGCCCACTAGATTCTAGGTGATAGTGGGTCGGAGGTGTTTGCATGTAGTTAACCTTAAAGGTCAAGGGGGGGGGGGTGAGAGGGCCTCTCCCATCAGCCTATGTTTACCCCATTTCAGACCTCCATGTAATTTTTTTAGTGCGATCGGCATATATATTTAGATATGGAATTTTGAGATACACATTTTGGGGAATTTTTTTTTGCAATTCCGACATGTTTTGACGTTATCTTATGGTCAAATAGTTTAGGGTCAACGCGGCCCTGAGAGGGCCGCTCCGTCGTTTAAGGGTTAAGCACAAGCCGTCATCCAACCACATTATGGCAGTCCACTAGAATATGAAGGGTCGTGGACACGGGTTGCTAGACTCATGTGAGCTCCCTAGATATAATCTTTAACCTACGAGTGTCGGTCACCAAAGGATTAAGACCTTTTGAAGATTCAATAAAACCGACGTTGGTCTAGGACTCCATCCTTGGTAACATGGGAGGAGGAGGTTAGTTGGTGGGCCTGGATTTGAGAAGATGGGAGTAGTTAGTTGGCACATACGAACCCTACCCCACCAAATTCCCTCTACATTTGGGCATGTTTGTCCTTATTCATACTAGAATCTGTGGAGCGAGCAATCTACATGGAAACTCAACCTTGTTTATGTTCTCCACCTTCTATCGATGTGATTTGCACACTGGAGCTTGTGATGCATTGGCAAATCTATGATGGAGCTTCAATGAAAGTCGGATTGAAAATTGGACATTTCCTTATCTACTTAAGTGTTGTTATTTTTAATTCCAAAGTCACATAAGTGTTATTCATGTAAGTGTTACAAATTGTCTATGCTCCCCCCCCCCAATAAGTGTTAAAGTGTTAACACCACATAAGCACTACAAGTTTCCTTGCTCCGTTGAATGTAAGGTTTGTAAATATATCGTGGATTATGTTGTGATGCTTATGATCTATAAAATACAAGAAGCTCACTATCCAGAAGGAAAAATGCAAAGCTCATATTCTAACCATGAGTGAGTGCATACATTTGAACCAAAGCATGTACTTGACATTTTATGTCACGTCCACATTTGTATGTATCTCTTTTGAACACATATCTTTTTGGTGTTTGTTCTTAGATCCGCACTTAACCATGTACCACTCAAATATAGGGTTCCGATTAAGTCCAGTGCTCGATTAGAGCCCCTCTATCTATCCATCTATCTTTGTTCATTTCGTGAGTCAATGAAAATTATGGCCCACACTCAATGAACGGGGAGAACCGACCACTCATTAGATGAACCGGTTATGTTTGAGAAATAGCCGGTCGAAGTTGCAAAGCTTCGGGGCAATTGTTTCAAGGAATTTACGGGATATACTTTTAAATTAATAAAGAAAAAACCGAACGATCGCAACATGGAACCGGTTGGACTTGGAAACACTCGGATTTTGGTCGGGCATGCCCAAAATTCTCCCCGGACACTGCCCACACTCCAAATATTGAGAGCACATTCTTCGGGCGTACCAAAATTCTCCCGATCGAGGCCAACAAACATCGGGACCGCACTCCTTGGGAGAATCAAATCAACACCCATGTCAATCCCGCGGGTGGGACTTATCTTAGAACGCCCCAAAGTTTTTGGAGATGATTGGTTCGGTATGCCCTATCTACTTCGTGGTGGAAAGGTTGCTAGGAAGAGAATTTGCCGTGGTTAGTTACGATGTCTTTTGCATTGAGAAGCGGAAACATAATGTTGACACCACAAGCATATGAGTCATGGGGAATGGAGAGAGAGGGAACTACCATATATGAATATGCCTCTCATCCATGCAACGTAACGATCCCTTGCAGGTTTGTTGCCGATTTATTCATTATATGATGTTGGGTACATTGATTCGGGGTCTTTAAACCTAATCCCGGTGTCAAATCAACGCAAAAAAGTCGCCTTTGGGTTGCATGCTATTTCATGGCTTTTATGTTGGATGAGTGAGAGGTATGCTTATGTATGATAATCCCCACTCTCCATGAGCAATGATCTTGCATCACTAGGGAAATTGTTTTGAGTCGCTGAATTATATGTAAATCTTTCATGATAGTAAACATACAATGCCCCTCCACTAACGCAAGATGGTTGCTTAGAACTCACATGCTAGTAGCGTGTTGTCACCTTGGTACCACCTTCTCCATGGTGCCTGACATTTTTCACAGTGTCTTATAGATGGACTACTTACTTTCCCCTTTAGAAATTCTTTGTTAAAGGATGAACATAACATTATTCAGATCCATAACATTGTTCTGCGGGACTGACAGTATTATGTAGAATATTCCACCATTCAGGCTGAATGTGAGGAATATTCTATAGAATATTGTCAATCCCACAAAACATTATTATGGATATGAATACTGTTATGAAGGATATGGAAATTTTAATTAGAATTGTTAATGCACGGAGAATACAGTTGTCCCCTAAATTTTCTCATGACCATCATTGTTATGTGGTTTCCGCTTCTCAATAGAAACACACCTTCGTCGCACTTGGAGTGATTATAACGCTTCTCTAGGAACATAATTTTTGACATGGATGGTTATGATGCATTTTCCATTGAGAGTGGGAACATTTCATTGATGTCTTTTTGGTGTAGACACATTCTTCAAGGGGACAAATGTAATTTTAAGGAGTTCATAATTGAACCGTCAACTTTCCGAGGGGTGGAAAGTGTATTTATGATTGTATTTTTTTTTATCAACGGGGAATAAAATTATACCAAAAGTTCTTCATGACGTCATTGCTATCCTTGCTTTCCGCTTCTCAATGGAAACAAGACACTTGGGGTTATGTATAGGCCTTTGACCCTAGCAACACAAGATGCCATGCTTTGACACAAAAAGTACCAAATTCCATCCTACGTCACTTAACTTTCTCTCTCCTATATATATATGGATGTTTGAGCATCTCGGCCCGTCACTTTGACAAGGGCGCTTCTTATGTTGAATTTGCACGCCACCATATCCACAAGCTCATTGAACTCCGGACCCAAACACCAAGTAGTGGGGCCGCATGAATCAATGAACATGGAGAGCCGACCTCTACATTGTTTTGTCTAATTAGTGTGGGTTATCATTTGGAGTTACGCATTGCGATAATAACATTTTACCGAGGTCATCAAATTTTTCTTACCCCAAGAGCATAGGTAGTCAGTGTGCACACCAAAGGTTATGATATAACTTAGACGGTTTAAAATGATAGTGTCGGTAAAAAGTTATGGCAATGCGTAACTCCAAGTGGTAACCCACACTAATTAGACAAAACAATGTAGTTGCAAATGAGCCAGTTGAGTTTAAGAAATAACTGGCTAGAGTTCAAGACTTTAAGAAACTTACCAACCATTTTAGAAACCTATGGAATGTATCTCAAATTGATAAAGAATCACCAAAAGACCACAACATGATGTCGACTGATTATGTCCAAATATCTCTGTGGACACTAAAAAAAGCCTTCAGTTTAGGGGGGAGTTTATTACCATCGATGTCTCTCTATTCCGACACAAAATGATTATTTCCCCCCTCAAATTTTGCCATATGAAGGGCTTAATTATGACCACTTGAGCCATTTCTCTTAAAATAAGAACGCTTAATAATTGCATGTGAATAATAACATCTATACAATTGGAAGATGTATCCATTCTTGTAACACAAAAGGAACTGCATTGACTTTGATTATGTTCATAAGTTTGTTAAGCAAAATATGAAATAACACGTAACTTTGCAAGTAATATGAAATCTATATTTTTGGAACATTATGTTGGAAACTTGAGAAAGTTATGATACTACATGACAATGGAACATCTTATTCACATTTAAGACATATGTATTACAACAATCAAGACATTGCACGCATCAAATAGAATGTCTAAATTATGGTCGGATTCTAGTTGGCACAATTGACTCTACATACACCATTCGATTTGAGCCTTGTTGGGGCTCCTCGGACCTTTAACCCTCAACGTCTTGGAGCGTATTGTGCTTTCATTAGATCATCTTAAAAGTAAGCTTTTTAGAGTTCAATCTTTATTGTATCTAAAAGAGTTGTTGTTGCTATTAATTTCAAGATCAAATCAGTGTTGTGGCAATATTTAGTAATTTTCACGATTTGTTTAGAATGGATTAAGAATCATTGAGTTTTAAGAAACAATGATAAATTTATGCACTACATGTAGTCCAAACTTGCAAGATCATATTAAAGAATAGATGTACACTTTGAGACAAGAAAAAGAGTCCATAGAAAATTGACAATTTTCAATCAAAATAGTACAAAGTCACTTTACATAGTGATGCATCAACAAAGGGAAAAGTCAGTTCATTCTTGACTTTAAAAACGATATCTCTTGTGAACAACCATCTTTCATATTGGAATGGGACCCTCGCCATTGACAAGGAAACTTCATGAGGAACACAATGATACCTATTGTGACTTCCTAGCACCTTCCTAGGATGAAATTGTCTTCAAGAGTTGTTCATAAGCCAAAAACGGACCTCTCTTGAAGTTAACCCTCAACTCCCTTGTCACAAAAGGTATCATTGTGTTCCCTATCAAATTTTCTTGTCAATGGCAACGATCCCATTCTAATATGAAAGGTGGTTGTTCATGAGAAATATTTAAAGTCAAGAATGAGCCAACTTTCCCCTTTGTTGATACATTACTATAAACATGGTGTTCGTGAAAACGTCACATGGCACACAAAACAATCACAAATGCCATTTTCTTGAATACGAGGATGGCCGGATTGAATGGGTTTTTGGAGGCAGCTTTTGCCAACTACATTACAAAATGCTAGTGGCATGTGCAAGTGATACCGAGGGAAGACGTCTTTTAATATCATGAATGTTATGTTCTTCATTATTACTTCAAACACTCTTGTCAACAATCAAAGCATAACATTCATGGTATAAAAAGATTTCTTCTTTACTCGATGAACTTGTACCATAGGTGCCCATACAAAATTAGTTTCAAAATGCAAAATTTTCCAAAGTTGAAGTGCACTCCACAAGACTAGAAATTGAGCTGGCCTTGAAAATTTTGATTGAAAATTGTCAATTCCTATGGACTCTCTTTCATACCTCAAAATGTATGTCTATTATTAATATGATCTTGAAAGTTTGGACCGTGACTTTATTGCACATATTTATCATGATTTCTTGAAGTTCAATGATTCTCAATCAATTATAAACAAATCACAAAATTACTAAATATTGCTACTATATTGATCTGATCCTAAAATCATTAGCAACAACTTTTCTTCTAGGTACAATAAAGATTGAGCTCTAGCAAGCTGACTTTTCAAATGATCTAATGAAACCACAATAAGCTCCAAGAAGTTAAGGGTGAAAACACCAGCCCAAAATTGTGGCTATCGGAAACTATAGGGTCTTTGATCATTTGTGCATATCAAGTTGTCCTTTGGAAAAGGCAGTTTTTATAGAGATTGTGAACTAGAGGTTCTAGGTACTCAATTGGTGGATGCTACGAGTTGAATTTGGAACTAAAAAATAACTTCCTACAGTAGTCTATGTATGAAAATTCCCATGGTCTAAGATGACCCTAAACTACACTATTTTGTCTAATTAGTGTGGGCCACACTAATTCCCAATAAAACACGTTAATTTCAAATTATAATTTAGAGTGGCCCACACTAATTTCAAAGGTGAAAAATTTGTGTGGGCTTTGTCGTTTCCACAATTGGATGAAACTTCATAATTCCATCCAATTGTGTTTGAAGACTTTCCCCTAACTTGCGGAGAACCCTAACACACACGGATGGATGACAATACGAATTACATCCAAAGTGATGCAAACACTGGAAATTTAGTGTGGGCCACACTAATTTCCAACCCACGTGAATTTCCCACCCACACTAATTAGACAAAATAGTGTACCAGGTGATAGTGGAGTGGTGCTCATTTCCGAATGGAGTGGTTGGCGGTTCGATTGCCACTATGAAATCTTCTCTCTACTTGATAGAAAAAACTAGCTAAGTAGGTAGGAAGCCAAGAGCCCACCCACCGCAAGGTAGGCAATAAACCCCACCCTGCACCAAGAGGATTCTTGAGCAGGGTAGGGCCAACATGCTCAAATTCACGTCGGATTGCCCGACGTTGGTTATTTATTTATTTATTTGAAGATTCCCCTCCAATATAATGGCTTCTATCTCATTGTTTTGTGTATACTCAGATGCAAGCAAGCCTAGAAGCAAACCGTGACACTTGAAAGTTTTGGATTTCTAGGAAATCCAAGAACACCATAGTTGATGGATCATTCAAACGGGATCCATTCTCAGGGGTTGGACTCTTCATTGGAAACTTAAATGTTGTGCGTGGGTGACTATGAATTGAAAGCCCCCCCCCCACCCATATATGAGGAACCTATAGAGAAAAATCTATGTATACATACTAATGGTAGGCTGGAAAATAGGCTCACTTATTTATACTAAGCTTCTCAATTCAATGTGATAAATGCTTCCACTCTACACACAAAACATAAACCATGAAGTAAGTAGACTTGTCTGGCATACACAAGATCCTACAAGAATAGATGTATGGTAGTCATTAGGGACCATTACCATATGACAATGGATGTAGGATAGTCATTAGGGACCATTACCATGTGACAATGGATGAGAACATATAGATTCAATGAAACTAGCACATCTATTGTCAATTTGTTCCTCTAAACTTAGGGCCTCATTTTGGACATCTAACTTCACTTCAAAATTCTTAATAGCCTTTTGGAATGTACACACTTGAGAAAAATAATCCCATATGTATACTATGTACTCTAATGCCTCAAATAATACCCCTTTCTACACTCACCTTAGTTTCGTATGTGGTATGTAGAGTCCAACCCCCGAAGACCCATTATGGAAACACTGGGCTAAATACACAAATAGTCCCATGAGATGTGCACAGGCAATACGCCGCTTGCGATTTGTGGCGTCTATGTAAACATATCCATCGTGGATGAAGGGGCTCTAGTAAAAATAAATACCATGTAGGGATATAGGTCCGATTCAGTTCACTTATACTCCATTACACTAATTTGGGCTCTACGATGCTATATCCGGAGTCAAACCATCCAGAAATAGTCATTTCCAAGCCATGACATAATTCAAGATGTTTTCACCTACGCAATGGATGAGTTTACATAGACGCCATGAATCCCTAGCTAGCAATACGCGCACCCATAATTGTCATCCAATAGAAGCATTAGTACCTCACCTTTTAAAAAAAGAAAAAACCTTATGCCCCGAATACCGTGTATATGGATCCAAGCCTTTTGCAAGGCCTCAAGTGCAATTAAGGATGGTTAAGGATTTATGGGCTTGCAGATGGAATAAGCATGTGGCCTTTAAGCCTCTTGAGCTTCTTGCAAAGGTGGTGGCCTTTTATCCTTGATGAACCAAGAAGCCTTCTGCGTCCGTATAATCTGGTCTCATGATGATGTGCTCTAAAACTCAATGCTACATGAATTTCTTCTTCTTCTTCTTTTTATTTTGTAAATTTTAATGAAAAAATTCATTTTTTTAAAATTTTTAGTTTTTTTTACCACAAGTGACATGGGTCACGAGAAAATTCATGTGTATAGAGCTCTCTCTTAAAGAAATCTTATACACCTCGTAAACCAATCTACTTAGGGCTGGTTTAGACAACGGTGAAGAAGTGCACTGGTCAAGAATTTTAGCGGAATGGGAGCAATATGATTTGTTATGAAATGAGTTCTTCACTAGCCATGGTCTACACCATGGCCAAGGTTTCTGTGGTGGAGACCTTCAAGCATGGACAAAAAAGGACATGGTTGTCAGCATGGCAACACGTTTTGCTAGGGATTCTCTAGAGGTCAGTTCCTTGGGCAACCTCACACCCTTGGACAAGAAACTTGACCTCTAGAGAACTCCAACTTCAAGAAAAAAAATCACCATTTTTTTCCATCTTGTTTGCCATACCCGTCATTGCATCAAATAACCTTGTCTTGGGCGGAAATTCTTTACCGACCAGTGCACTTCTTCACCGGCCCTAAACCGGCCCTAAACCGGCCCTTAGAGATATACACTTTGTAAGCCAAACTTTCATTAACTACCCTTTTTGTACACCCACATGGTACTGTACAAGCTACATTGACAATCCCCCCTCCCCCCTTTTCTTGAGAAATACAATGCATGAAGATGTCTTGAAAATCCTCTTTCAATTGCCAACAACACTCAACAACAACTAAGACAACCTAATAACATTTTAAATGTGCTCAAATGCTTAAAAGGACAATCACTATAAAACCATGGCAGTTTCAGCATTTAATAATTTTTGGGGATTTGTAGAAAAATCCAATTCCTTTTTTTCATGAAAAAACTTCATTTTTGTAGAGGAAAAAGTGAGAATCTAAATGACTATTTTGTTTGCAATACATGAATCTCATAAATACATAAATTATTCGACAATGATTTGCCTAGCCCACTGGGACTACGGGTATAGGTATAAAGTAGATGGTGCTAAAACTAGCACCCCACCCCAGAACCGAAACCAAGTCAATAATCTTGCACGTTAAACTCCATACATAGTGATTATGAGATTGTCCGCCACCTTAACATCATGCATGCTCTCGTGTTGACCTTGAATCATATACCAAATAAACTTCGAGTCCCATAACATTACTTAGCGTTGTGCATTTCGTTCTACGTGCCCTAGGAATATAACCGCGAGGGGTGGGGAGTTCAGCCTTCATCCGAGTCATCCCATGGTTATATTCCCATGGCCCACAAAACATAAATGCAACGCTGAGTAATGTTATGCATACAACTTTTGCATTTGGAATCAAAATGAGACGCATACATTTGGTGAGTCGGAATCCCTCGTTGATCGCTAACGAGAACCATTTCATGATAAAAACTCAATATCTATCTATAGTTTGTACGTGCCCCGGACCTTAAAGTGACGGTTTCAGCACCATCTACTGTAGTTATGGCCAGAAGTTAAGTTGCATGGCACCAGGTCCAAGGCTGTTTGCAGAGGTCACCTTGATTGTCGCCTTATGAGCTCCATACTAGTACTAAGTGTCATGAACATGGGCGAGGGAGAACCTAGTAGCTTCTTCGTAGGCTTTGAAGAGCAGCACAGGGCCACTTTTGTGGCCTCTTTAATAAGTAACTTGGTGTGTAGAATGAGAGACCGAACTTGAATGCGCCCGATTATAATGTACACTCTTCAGTTGACCAGAGCACCAACTTCAAGGATAATGGGAGGCAGAATAAACAAATTTGGAGATCAGAAGATGTACTTTGGAGGAGTGAGGAGTAGTACTGCCTCCTTCTCAGTGCCCGGGGAGATTTTTGGGCACAATCGGTCAAAATCCTAGTGTTTCCAAGTGCAACTGGTTCCGAGTTACAATCTTATGTTTTTTTTTCCTCTTTACTGATTTTGAGGTTCCTCTAAAACGTTTGGTTATTTTCCTAAAGTCTTGAACTTCACTCGGTTCAGCTGTAAACTACACGGAATACGATGTTTAGTGTCGTACAGTATTTTATGTCACTATGGTAACTTTTTGGATTGGATGACAGTGCTTATGAATAAGTGAACAAATAGTGTCATGGATGATGGATGAGTTCATCCATTGGCCAAGACCCTACCTTCTCTTTGTCAGCATCTTGTGATGAAATATTGTCATGGATGATTGGAATTTGGATGAAGAATCACTTGGTGAGCGACAGTAACTGCAACACTGTAAAGCTACAATCCCCCCCCCCCCAATTACAAGGAATGACAAATAATATTGGGTTAAGTTTTAGTGTTGGTGACACTATACCACGGTTTACAATTTAGTATTGAGCAAGACAATTAGAATTGGTGACACTCGCTCCTTATGTACCAAAGGGGCATATAAGTGCTATTCAGTTCCATTGATGTTGGTTTATTGATACGATACATTCACATGTATATCATACCAACCTTGGAATAAACCACTTGGTAAAGATACCTAGAACCAACGCAATCATCCTCGACCATAGATTTGAAGCCCCCTAATATATGTTCGATGTTGGTTTTGGTGTACAGGATGTTGGGTTGCTGTATATCCAACTTTACATAGGAATGCATAATGAGCATTGGTGGTTTCTTGGCGAATTTTTTTGGCCATACATTGTTGCATGTGACATGTGAAACAGAAGATTGTTTCAAATGCGATCTGGAAGGTAAATTGTTTTGTCTTGAAGCCTTTCATTTGAGTATGTCATCCAGAGACGAAGCTCGATTCATATTCCACCATTATTATGGGGCCAGTATGCGTCCACTCTATGTAAGCCACGCGACTCAGCTTAATTGGACACCTACTATTTGTGTGAATTGTTCTTTGGTTCAGTCGTCAACCAAAATCAGGAGGGCCTCTACGATCACTTAAAAGAGAGAGAGAAATTTCACGTTATACTTTTATAACTTGGGTGTCCCGACTCCAGAACATTACTCAGCCGATGAGCTGTGTTCATGGACCCCCGCAGTAGATTCGAGAATAAACCCTCCAGATGCTGGAATCCAAGTGCTTCAGACTGAATCTGAAGTTCAAGGCAGTTGAACACAACTCGTCACCTGAGTAATGTTATGTTTGATTCTGGAACATGAATTCCTTTGTGATTGGCGACTGCTAAATGGGGTGAGGCGATTCACGATCCGATATGTGGAGTTGGAAGTTGCCACAATAAGCTCCATATCCCTTAAAAAGTAATTGCTGGTTGTAGTTGCAACTCCTGGAATGCACACACAGCAAAATGTGGAGCATGAATTAATAACTACTCACTGTGTGTGCAAATGACCGTGACAAGGAATTTAGCTCAAAAAGTGCTGAACATGGCAATGGACAGGGTTGTTCTCTTTTGCAGAATCGAATGTTCACTCAAATGTGTCGAGCACACAAAAGAATCAGTTAGGCCGAACTTATATTGACAAGTTGATTCCAGTTTCGTCAAAGTGGAAACCACTGGATAATAATATTGTGACCTTCGCTGAACGATATTCCTCATCACATCTCTAATAAGGAGATATTGAATGGTTAAAGGAAGCTCAATGGTCGCTGAGAATGGAATCGCTGTATCCCATCTTTCATAAAAAAAGCCTGAAAGGCAAGCAATTTGGGGACTCTCAAGTTCAGACTATGCTTATATGTCAGTCATCCTGGGCTGCAGATATAAACCAGATCGTATTTTACTCGAGCATCATGCGTGTGTAGTCAGTGGAAGAACGAGAAAAAGTAAAGAAAAGGATAACGAACATCAATTTTTGCAGCTGATATGAATGAAGGTCTGTTCATCCTAGAATGTAAACCCCTTTCGAGTATGTAACAGGAGTAAGGTATCCAGGTGTTATTCGGTTAATTTTCTTGATCAGACCTCTATATTTGATTGGTTTGTAGTTTAATGGTGAAGATCAAAGAACAAACATCATGAAGACATTTATGTTCAAAAGAGATTACACTATGTCTGCAACTTTTATTATTCATCCCACAATCAATAGCGAACGAAACCTGGAGGTCCTATGCATTCAATTAAGACATCAACAAACATGCATTTTGAATAATCATAACTAAATCAGAGAAGGTCTGGTTTTCAATCCAATTTTTGCTCATGCTTCATCGTAGATTTGCTAATGGAACACAAGTTTCATTGCGCAAATCTTCTCAGTAGAAGGTGGAGAACATGAAAAACAAACCGAATAACACCCATGTACCTTATCGCCTACCTGTCTGCGGGGGCTGGCACGATGATTGATACTAGTTTTCCTACACAAGCCAGGAAACCAAATAAGAAGTTGATAGTGAGAGAGTGATTAATTGAGTGGAAGATAAGAACATACTTACACAAGGAAAAAGCTATAGGGGTCAGGTTCATGGTTGGTGTTTGCGAAGGATTGGGAAGAATTTCAAATAGCATTCTCCACTCTTAAGATGTGACTCCTAAGACTATCCCGATCACACGGCTCCAATAGACTCACATTCGTTGGGCGCTCTGAAGGATTGAAATATTTTAATTCCTCACAAGTTCTCTCCAAATTACGCAATGCAGTCACTTAGAATTGGACAAGGAAGAAGTTGCCATGGAGCAAATTAAGGTGTCTTTTTGACTGACTACTTGTGAATTTTCTGGTGAATTTGCTAGAACTTAGAGTTCACCATCTCAGATCTCGGTAACGTGTTGTGTCTTCATTGGACACGAACATGACAAATATAAATTGTAGGAAGTGATCCTCACGACATGGTGAGTGCTACACTTGATATCATATACGTGTCGCCTTGCTATAGGTTATAGGAAGGCTTTTGGTGTATAATATCTAGTACATAATGCAGCCGGTTTTGGGACAAGTCTCATTGAGGTTTTGTGTCGCGATTGGTTCTAAGTGTCATTAACCGACTCCCTTTGTACCAAGACAATACCAGGTATAAGCACCAACTACCACAAGTCATCGGCCGGCTCGACCTTTCCAATGGCATTCATTCGGCTATCTTGAATATTGGTATGGGACTTGCATATTGCCAGTTGTTGTAGAGCCCGTCGCATATAATCCTAGTCCATAAGATGAATCAAAAGGACACAACTCGATATGTTTTGCTAACGTGTTGTATCGCGATTGATTCAAAGCACGCCTATAACCCCCGTAGCCAACGCCCTTTGTCCCAGGACGGTATCAAATAGCACCGACTATCACAAATTATTAACCCTTTATTGCCAGAGGGTGCATTCAAATGAACTTGGAACATTCACCTTTTGTACACCTTTCGACCCACTTATCGTCAACATATTTTATGACCAACCAATTGTATGTGGAAACCAACTCCATTATGAAACACTTGTAAAGAGATTCTCTCCGTTTCATCAAAATTTGAGAAGATCCAATTGTTACAAAAGTTCAAGTTTTGAAGGTGGGACAGCTAATGAATCTTTCTCTAAATTTGGATGATGGGATGGACAAGGGAGTTCAATAAATATAAAAAGAATACATATATCCAAGAATCTAAATTTTCAAATTTGGAGTTCATATACCTATTCTACAGGTAGTCAAAGTTCATTAACCGGATGATGAGTGTCTCTCACAATGTTGCCCACACTACCGAAAATGGCGGAGCCTTGAACATTGCAGTGGGACAACACCCCGGGCATGAAAATTTGCACCCTCCTTCAAGTCTTAGTAACCTTTTACAAGTTCCAAAACAACTTCAAAGCATTGTCCTGCTTCAAATCAAAACAAATTCCAATCGAGACTTGCACCGATCTATTCTTGAGATATTGAAGAATCTCCATGGTGAGTGGACCCCCTAGATGAAGACATGAAGTGACTCCATAGTGGCTCCTCTTTCTGATACCTTGGCCACACCGGTGGAAGGCGGGGCCAGCTAGCCGCCCAGGGTGGCTGTTGGGAAAGGGACCCGGCTGGCCCGGTGTGGCAGCCCGCCATCCACCCTAAACTCTCATCTGGTCGGCAGCGCCTACCCGGCACGAAAATCAACCTGCCCGGATAAAAAAATAAAAAATAAACAAAGGCGTGGGGCCTGGTGCTACCTGGATGGCCCAGCCGGGCAGCTCCCCCTGCTGGACGGCTGCAGCCAGCCATCCGACGCCTAGGCCCTGCTGTCGGGTAGCTGCCCGGAAGGCGGACCAAAATTGCCGAGGCCCACCCAACGGGGCTGGTTGGTTGGATGGCCCAGCCGTCCGGCCGGTGTGGCCTTCCTATGAGAGAGGCCCCATGGGGTTCCCTGTGGAAATAAAAGGTTAACCAGCTTGACCCGTCCCAAGCATCCGGCAATCTCTAGTATTGGGAAGAGATTCGCACGGCTACTGGCTTTAACTGTGCTTATGCCATACAATTACCTCACCCATAATTCGAGTCAAAAGCTCACACCTCGAGGTGGAGGATGTGGGCCAATGAAGTACCCAATTTGTGGGTGGGCAAGGTACCTGGTTTGTAGTTACATCTTCATCATGTATACTTCAGAATGAGATGCATGAAGAATGAGACTGATTCAAAAGACGTCAACGTATCATTCTGTATCAAACGTGCTAATCTACACAAGGAAGTTGAGTGTAGACTCTCAATCTGCATAAATTACACCTCATGTTGCATAGTGATCACTGCCACCACAGGGTCTGAAATTTGGGTGTCAAATTATAGGCTTAACATGCTCTGCTGTTAATTTTGACACAAACACTTAAATGTCTTCAACTCTGCAGAAGCTCAGTTTAACATATCGTTTAGTGTGGCCCACACTATTCATCATCGACCCACATGAACAATCTTGTGGTTACTGGGTGACATTAAGAGAAAGTGACATAGGAGACTTGCTTCTAAAGTACACATAATTCATTTGGATACCTTTCTCTCTAGATTGGTGTTTCACGCAATTAATTTGAGATATTGAACAAAAAAAAAGAAATTCAAATCGTGCATGTAGTCGTTTGCCTCATAATTTTTGGAGCTCATATGAATAGCTTATTCAATATCGAAGTGCAGATTCTCGTGCTCATTAAATGGTCATACATGTCCTCCAATTATGTTGACTATTCAATTTAGAAAGGCTAGCGTATTTTGAGCGTGTACTCCAACCTCTTCTATGAACAACTCTTTTTAGTGTTGGTTCTTAGATTCACACCTAACCACATTTCACTCAAATATAGGTGTCCAATTTATTGCTATGTTGGATTTTTGGATTTAGGCACGTTTGCCTTACATACACGTCATGCATGAGGCCACTCTAATCCACACATTAGTTTTAATGCCACACTAAATTGCATATATAGTGTATCGAGCATACCAAAAATGCAATTTATTGACCACTCATCTTTGTAAGAGGCTCTTCCCTAAATGCAAATGCCCAATGTATTTGCAAGTTAAGCAAAAGGGGCTAACATAATGGGAAATTGTCCCATGGGAGAATGCAAAGCCATGAAGACATTATCCTCAACCATGTAAGTTACATTTGCCTTATGGGGTCATTCTAATCGCATACCTGTATTTGTGTGGTATATGACAAGATTTATAGTTAAGAATGGACACAAACTACATGTGCTAAAATGAGATTGAACTATGTGCCCAGAGATGAGATTGAACTATGTATACCTCTGAAACATATCACGAGAAATAGAGGGACCTTGAAGAATTTCAAATGTGAACACCTTGAATGGCTGCAAACAAGCCATTTCTACCTAATCTTCCCCAAGGGAAAGGCTATAGGTTCCCACATGAGCAATTGGAAATATACACTGCACCTAACTATTCCCACTTGATCTAGGAACCGTAGTGGTAGGATTCATAAAAAATCAAGTGTTAGGAAGGACACCCATCCAAGCACTATTATGGCCGATTGCTTGACTTCGGAGATCCCACGAAATCTAGGTTATGGCCTTGGGTTTAGGTCATCTTGGTGCAATCAATGACATTCTTCAACAGACACTATTGGTTCACACCCGGACCTAGCTGGGTTCTAACACAATACTATTCATTGTGCACAACACTATTTCATTGTTCCTGGACATTGTTCAAACCAAACCCAACCTTGCAACTAAAGAATGTTATGATCATCTCTACCTATTTGCAAGATAAGTTTTTTCCTCCCCCCAAGCATTTCAAAATAACTACAGCTTGCATGGTGGGGGAGGGGGAAGCGTCCACATTCAAAAACATTGGTTTGGAACATTTCAATGGGCCAAGGTAGAAACAATTTGACCTTGACATTTGCCCAATCTTGAGGAGCTTGGTTTCAAGGTTAGTCCTTTTCTTTGAATAAAAGTGCATTTTTCCCACTCCTATCGGAAACATGGAGGTTCCAAGCCTGACAAGACCGACATCATGGATGGTAGACTTCAGTGGCTTAGAATAGGCCTAACATACATTTAACCATCAACCTTCTTGTTCCAACCTTTTTGCCTCATCTTGGATCATTTTTCAATGGATTTGTGGCTAAAGCTGTTCAAGCATCGGCTGTGTCCAGTAACCTCGTACACAAACATTACATTCTCATTCATAGAGAAAAATAGATTGAGAACAAATTTCCATTTCAGTTCTTTTTTAAGGACCCCTGCTCAGAGCATTCATATCTGCATGAAAACATCCCGAGTATCATATCATTCTTGAGTAGAATTCTATACTATATCTGATGCCCTCCAGCCCTATGAACATGGAGATCCAACCACTGGGTACAGATCAGTGTTCAAGATTGAAGCCCTCATATGAGTTTCATTTTGAAGGGCTCTCAAATTTCAACCCTTCAATTGAAGGGTTGGTTCAAATCCAAGATGTCAATCCAAGAATATAGAAATGAAATACAAAACTCATATTGAACTTGTGCATGAATTATATGGTACATGTTTCCAATATAATGTGAAGAATTAAGAAACAACCATCTAACTCCCTATGCTTGTTACTTCTTGTGGTGGACAAATTATATTGAGGACTTCAAGTGACGTCTTCATTTTCAATTTGGGGTTGCGTTTTGAAGGGTTGTTTTGAGAGAGGTATATTTTGAAGGGCCAAATCACGTTTGAAGGGCATTGAAGACTTCAATCTTGAACACTGGTACAGATGGGCCGGTTAAGTTTGAGAAATGCCCGGTTGACATTCAAGACTTAGGCAAATCACCTATCATTTCAGCAGAATCTTTAGAATACACCTTGAATTGATAAAGGAAAACCCGAAAGATATCAACATGTAACCAGTTGGATTTGGACACAATTGGAAGTTGGATCTCAACCAATTTTGCCCAAATCTCCCCGGATACTGCTCCAGCCTCAAACTACAATCGAAGAATTTTCACAGTACCAATTAAGAAGTCAATATTTTGAATTGCCAGGAGCTTATGAGCACTTCTTATCCACATGCAAATTCCAAGCATGTCGGTGAGGCACGTCCAAGCAATGCTACATCCTGCCTATTGTGACAACCCTCAAAGTTAGCCATTAACAAATTTTGACCATTTTAATCCCTAGTAGATCACAAAAAAGCACAAGACTCTTGCAGAAATCCGTATTCCAAACAACAATGATCCTATACAACTACACAATAAACAATTTACGTTTGAGTGCAAACTGCACAGTCGGATTCCCAATCCTTGAGACTTGAAAACCAAGAGTTTGGGCTGAAGAAAAGAACCCCAGGAAATATAGGTAAAAATGAGCTGTGAAGTGCTGCTGGGACTGCCTGTGTAATGCAGTTAGCACATCTCACCATGGATTAACACAAGACTTGCAAGAATTGTCTATGGAAGGCTTAATTTCTGGAATCAAGTAAAATCTAAATTGAGAAGGAAACCTTGGATATGCCCACACACTATACAGAGAGATGATGGAGCAAAAGAGGCAGTTATCAACCACTCAGTTTGATAAGCCCTCATGGCAGCGTCCCAAACCCTAAATGCCACAAAAGAATTATCACCAACACAACTTGACATGCAATATTCCCTGATGAACTGGAGTTAAGAGAAGAAGACTCAAACACATTAGAAAGAACTCATCAGATGAGATGAGTAGTATGCAAGATCCGGTTTCTCTCCATGGTACATCGACAGCTTGTGCCATTCATTCCCCTCTCAAGCCTCCTGAACTACTGGACATGACTATGTAAACCCTTGGATATAAATAACCAATCCACTAGCTCCATGTAGAGAGCCTGCATCCATAACCTCCGGTTCTCGTCTCTGAACAGTCCGGTCATGTTCCACAAACGGCTTGAGTAGGTAGATGTCTCATCGTTACACAACTGCAACTTGTCGCCAGATCTACATGACGTAACCCCGGCCTCAAGCACACTGAACATGACCCTGGACATGACCATTTGGACGCCCTCTCCTCTAAACCTCCCAATCATGGAAGTCTGCAACCTGGATGGAGCATCATGGCGAAGGAGGGCAAGGGTTGTGATGCTACCGGGGGAAGGGTTATTATCCTCATCCCCGATCCCGAACCGCCACCTCACGCGTCAAATGGTTATGGGAATCAACGTTTGTATCGTGCAGGTTCTTTCTCTCCCCCCTCCCTAAAAACTAAGACCTATGTAAATAATTGAACGTGTCAAAAGATATGTACAGATGAGTTATCTAATAGAATACTACCACATACCTAGGTTACAAGCTCACTGGGCCATTCCATCGTCCTAGGGTTATAATGTCACCGGGCAATTGCATCACCCCAGGGTGACAATCTCACCAGGCAATTGCATCACCTAGGATTATGATCTCACCGGGCAATTGCAATTCGCATCACCTCTGGTCGAAGATTTTGACACCCCAAGAGACATCTTCGCAGCGTTTGATGAAAGGGAGGATGGTTGCGGGATTGGGATACCAGCCCTTGTATTCGCAATCCATCTTCGGAGGGATGTGGAGGCATGGCTCCAGTGATTCCCCAAGGTTGCAATTACCATTGACACGAATGTCTTCTTCATACTCCGCTGCGGTGCGGTCTCGAGTTTTAGTGAGGATCCAGGGAGTTACTCCCGCGATCCCCTGTGCGACATAGCCAAATGTGGACCACGGGCTGGTAAGCAGTGCGTCACTGAAGGACAGGAGGTACATGTCCGCAAAGGCTATTTTGTTGTGCTCCACTGAGTTGGACATTTGCATGCCCTCGTGGCTCGGCGTGTGGACATCCACAATGTGGCTGCTCTCGGTTGCTGCATTCCCCTCGTAGAACTGGCGTATCGCCTCGTAGAATTCTTTGTGCAGTGATGTCACCACAATGGAGACGGAGGACGTTGAGTTTTCGTTTTCGTTGTGGTATGGTTCCGCCTGCTCCTCTCGCTCTTGGTCCTGTGTCACGTTCGGCAACAGCTTGCTTCCAAGAACACATGACATAACCTGAGGCGCATTCGCAAGTGACGGACACATGCGAGTCATGTACAAAGAGATAGTTCGTGAGGTTGCAATCTTTAACTTACATTGCATAATTATTTGCTGGCTTCAATTTTTAGCCAAAGTAATCGAGCTATCAAAAAAATGTATACATATTTATGTGTGTGTGTGTATATATATATGTGTGTATATATATATATATATATATATAGAGAGAGAGAGAGAGAGAGAGAGAGAGAGAGAGATGTTTTACTTGCAAAGAAATTGAAAGAAACAGCAAAGATGAAAGCTAGGTACCTGCTTTGTTTCTAACGGAATGGTGACGTTGTTCGGATTGAGTATTCGAACTTGGAGACCGACTTTGCGTTGCGCATTTGACAAATACGCATTGTAGAAGGGCAGTATTATCTCCCACACAGAATCCGAAGGGTGAAGAAGGTAACGACTAACATGGTGGAAAAGGGTCTCGCGTTCCGGAAACATCTTGTCAAGTTCCGCATGAAACCTAGGAACGAAATGCAATGCTGGTGCGAAGTAGAGGTCCGACATCAAGAATAGCCAAGGCGTCTCATCCAAGTAGTCCTGGGAGAATTCACAGAAAAACCTGCTATCATTTTGATTGTAGTTGTGAACGAGGTTCGCAAAAACGTGTCCATCCTCAGACTTGGTAACATATCCATTCTGTACCAAACTCCCGAACCTTCCCGTAGAGTTCGGGCGTGTAATGCTCTCCCAATCGAATGTTACCTGATCCGGAAGCAACCACGAAGTGGCTGGGAAAGGCTCGCAAAGGAGCTTGTCCATCTGGTTGCCCGGAGCGAGAAGCAGCACCCGGTTCGTGACAAGTGCGTAAACGAAAGAGGACACCAGCGATATAATGCGGTTTCCGAGGCCGTTGCCATTCACGATCCACACCGCGAACCGGCAGTCACCGAGTTCTTCTGGCGCAGCGCCTGGGCTAAACTTTTTGGCCACTTCCGCACACTTGCGATGCCGTTGTTCGTATCCACGAAGCTTTGCAATAAGGTATGCAGACGGCTGGTACTTGGAAGCATTTCGGAGCCAGTATTCTTGCGTTCGGCTAATGCACTTTTTGTCCCGTGCGTAAAGCTCAAGCGGTGGCAATAAGCCTCCAAGTGTTGTGTCAGGTGTTCTCCTCGTTGCATTTTCCACTGCGATACGCCGGTCGTAGCATTATGATCACAAGTTGTCAAACCTCCCTCCAAAGCCAATACAAAGAGCATCGCGAACATCAAGCGCAATGCCATGAGCAACGCTATGAGTAAATTTAGTAGTGAGTGAGGACGTACCTATGGAGCCGGAGGGGATCTCACTAGCTACCTCGTCCAGGGGTTGGAAAACGGAGTTGTACGTTAAGAGTGGCAGCACTGTGAATATCACAAAAATCCCCCAGACCGCTGGTTTTTGACACCAGTCTTGCACGATCTCAAGGCACGTCTCGGAACCGATTTTCTTCGGGGAGTTGGTGAAGGGCAAGGACTCGTTGCGCTTCACCTTCCGCTGCTGCTGATAATCCATATGTGAACTTCCACAGATGGATCCTCTCCACAGAATGAATCACATCACCATAGCACATTCCCTTCTAGATTAATCTTGTGGCATTGTATCTTCTCTCGTGACCTTTCCCCGAATGATGATGATGTGCTTGACCACATGATCACGGAGAACTTCACTTGAATGAATCACGGAGCTCAATCTTGAGGTACTAGAGAGAGATCTGCGTATGAGCAGCGAGGGCCACTCAAACATTTGTGATTCCTAGGAGACACTCCCTATCGGGAGCCTTTGACCATTTGAAAAATGTATAAAATAACTGCAAAGAACTTATGTGATTAATAAGCACGGGCGAGAGGAAGGATGCTTGTGTTGGGCTGGCCTTACTATTAACTCAACTTCAGTTTCTGTGATTCCTTAATACTCACGTTCTGGTTACCTGCTGTGGCTATTTACTCCCTCAGCTAAATACGGCAGGTTTTCCAATTTTAGAAACAGGTAGAAACGTACAAGTAGATCTACTTTCCTGCAGGAAACATTGAATAGTATGTCCTGCTAGCTTTCTAATCGGTCCGAAGTTTCGGATCGTATTTTCCTCAACCCTAATAAGGTCTCCCCTTCACTAGGCAAGCCTGCTAACTCCTTTGTCAGACCGGAAGACTCCTCGCCACTCATCAGGTGCACGTTTTCCAGTTGTCATGGAGTGAGTCCCGAATTAGCATGGCGTTGATCGATTGATCAGGAAACTATCAATACGAGAAAAGAACATTTTAATTGTGACGATGCCAGGCTGCCTCCCCTCTCTCAACCAGATAAAGGCGCCCTCACCGACTCACACAAACAAAGATTTCTTTCAAGGATGAAATTCCTGGAGGCTGGAGCATGTCTCCCTCGTCCATTCTCCTCCTTTCCTGTTTTTTTTTTTTTTTTTTTTTTTTTGAGACAGAAGGCCAACACAGCCAACGCCAAAATGAATAAAACCAAAAAGGAAAACGCGCCCTCACCGAGGGGAGGCGGGGCCCCTCAGACGCGAACCTCCTTTCCTGTTCTCATGGACTCTAGAGTCTACAACGCATGCAAGAACATTCAGAGGTGGCATATTTCTCTCAATAATTTATGCAATAACAGAATCAAGAGATGGCACGCCACCACATAACTTGCCGCCAATGCGGACAAGTATCCTGATTCCTCATCATACAAGACCTACTGGAGCTACAAGATCCGATCAACAGGCAAGATTGGCGAGGGAGGCGAAGCAAGAGCGAATATGCCTCAGTTCAATGAACGTCGTAAATTACACTTGGATCATGGATTTACCGTCCACATTCCCCTGGAGAAATTACTTCGACAGTGATGCAGCAAATGCATCGTGATGAAGTTGGTGCCGGTCGAAATTAACTTCCTTGCATGTGAGACACTAGTATGGGCCCATGCATATGAATAATGTCTTGGGGCATCCATGCACCGTCCGCTGCCGCCGTCGACGGCCGGCTGTTTTGAAACTTTGCAAGGGCAACTGCGTGACCCTTCCGTAGTGTATTGCCTAGTAGGTACTTTTGCATATTTTCTGCACACTTTGTTCCTTGATGAAGTTTCTAACTCTTGGGATTGTAGTCACATGCCCCTGGACATGCTATATATACTTAGCAGGCTATAGCAACAAACCGTTGCGAAACCCTTGCGGAACAACGTGGTGTAACTGAATTGCAAAGATCTCATCCCTGGTCATCAGTGAGTTCATCATTCCAACCTATGTATACTACTTTCTCAAGATGGAGATGACAGGAACTAGTCTTTGCATCCTAAATCCTATGTCCAGCATTGTAGATACTAGGATGTGAAGTAAAGCGGTCGGAAAGCAGATGCAATATATGAAACAGTACCACATAGCACAAACAATGGCGAAGAAAGAAGGTCTATGGATTAAGCATCGATCGTGAGCAAAAGAGCTCAAGAGTTAGAAATTCATCAGCTCCTTGAGAGCAACAAGTAAAGGGTTTGAGACAACGCTGTTCACTGTCTCCCACATTGTGAGAAATGTGCACTATATAGCAGCTACTGTAACTTACAGGAATTGAACGGCCAGCCACACGTCGGGGGCACGTCGGATTAATCGATCCACCTAAATTTTACCTTTGCAATTACTCCCTCCCACTTCTTCTCTGATCACATCCATGAGATATAGGTACAGCTCACCAAACACGTCATGTTATTCACCTCTGCACAAATTTACCTCATCGTCCTCTCAAAACCATATACGGTAGTACAGTACAATACCTCAATTGCTGCAATGTGCACGGACATAATTTTATCCACATAAATTACTAATTTCTGGTTCTAAAATTGCAGGAGTGCGTTGGGCATTCTCGTCCTTCCATCAATCCGAGGGAGCCACTGATTTTGCAGCTTGGCGAGCCTTGACATTTCTCACTCTTTGGTCATCCTCACAGATCTCAGTCCACTCTTCTTCCACATCCACAACATAAACATTAACTTAACTACTGGCCTGCCGCGAGGAAGTTTCTTTTTCTTCCCAATAATTTTAACAGCTACAGGAGTATGCATCAATTCTTCAATTTCCACGTGCTCTACGAATTTGTCTAACGCTCGCTGTGGCTCTCTGGCCATGGAATCAACAGCCATAACAACCCACCAGTCTCACCAATTGTAACTTAACCCCTGTTGCCGCTTCAGCTTCCACTTCACATAGCCGTGCCATCTCACACAGCTTGAGCTCCAGCTTGCAAGTTTGATGGGTCAAGGTAATTAAAAAGAATATGAGCCATTACATGTGCCTAAGATTGTGGAGCTTTGTTGTAAGTTGCTCCCTTCCCTGCTTTGTTTGGAACGATTTCAAGCTCAAACATGAACTAGTAGAATTTTCAAGCTCAGTATGACTCTTTTCTACAAGTTCAATTATATCGGACTTGAACTTGAAAATCAATTCAAAGGAACTGGGGAGTAACCTTAGAGACAGCTCCCACCATCTTCTAAGGCACATGTAAGGGCTCATATATCTTTTACCTTGACCCATGCCACCAAGCTTGAGCTCAACTTGTTCGTGGCAATTAGGGCATCCATACAGACATGTACTTTGTTTGCAACTCAGTCAACTGAGTAAATTTCTGTATGATGGTGGAGATTAATTTGTTTGTGATTCTGTTGACTTGATGTATCACCTCCATGTCCCTGTATGCTAGAAATACTTACGGCGGTGCTGCAGTCCTTTCAGAAGGATTAATCAAAGACATAACTAATGGTACTGGGTATCCATGCTGAATATATGATCTGATGCTTAGATTCCAACTTGTGGTTCAGGGTGTATCTCGTGACCCCCTCCACACCTATAATTTCATTGCATCCACGAGATGCAAGGTCGGCGAAGAGACTGATTAAACTGTGGTATGGCGACATCCTCCTGCCTGCAAGCTCTGTCTGATCTGTATGGCCTCTGATTCTATCACGATTTCATTATCTTCCTCCACCAACAGATCAGACCCTCACTCGTGTCTTTCCACAGAATCAACCGAACAAGACTCAAAGTTCTGCTAATTGCCTAGACATGTCATTCCATTTTCAATCTTGTACTTTTATTTGAATTCATTATTTGGGTTATCTGTGTCTTGAAATTGTCAAGTTCATTTGACATGATTAAATTTCCTGGCCATCTGCTGAATTTGTCAGAGCAGTAAGTCAACAGCTACTTGTTGAACTGTTTATCTACTGGGCAATGAATTGGTACGGTTGTTTATAGAAATGAATTTAGAGCGGCAACAAGCAGGGTTTACCCAGGGTAAGAATGTGGTATGTGGACCACTTGTGGGCATTTCCAATTCCACAAACAATTGTGGCTGTGGTCTGAGACGACCCTAAACTACTGGATGATGGTGGAGAGATACCCAAATCTCAAGGAGGTTGGCAGTTCGATTCCCGGCTGTGAAATTTCCTTTCTACTTGACAAAAACTTGCCAGGTGGTCAACTGCCTCCTGTGCTTTGGCGCTGGCTTGTCGGCCTTCTGCCTCAAAAACTAAAAAACTAAAAAACTAAACAAACAAACAAACAATTGTGGCAGTTGGGTCTCACTTGCTTAGCAACTGCAAATCACTGGGATCGTTATATCAAGTTTCAAAATCGGAGTTGAGATGCACAACTTAAAAGAGGTCAAAGGGAAGGTACTGAGCGAGGGTGTGGCATTGGTTTATTGGTCTCCTGTCTCATAAAAAGAAAAAAAGAAAAAAGAAAAGAAAAGGGATTTACATCCTCTTTCTTTGAACACATAGGCCCTCCTAATTGTGTTACTAATTGAATCTATAATGCTCAATAAATATTGAACACATCATCCAATCTCATTGTAGCATATGTCCTTTTGGTGTTTGTTCTTAACTACAAGCCTTGCCATATGCTGCTCGTATATAGGCGTCCAATCAACTCCTAATATTCTACACTAGTATGGATTTTTTTGTCCTGATAATTTTATTGGGAGAGTGGATGGGGATGCAAATAAAATCATTTTCATTTCATTTTACTTTTTGACAAAAGAGTGGCATATGTTATTACATGTGAGAAAAAATTTGAGACCAAACTTTTCGCAAGAGCTATCATTTTATTTTTATCACAAATGTCCTAAAAAACTATTTGCAAGCAGTGTCGGTTTGTCACCGGTCATTGCAAGAAACACAAAGTCCTTCTCCATGTCCAAACGTCACTTCTCAAACAAAAAAGTTGTAAGTGAGTTTTATAGAAGCATTTGTGCCACTTGTGCATGGCTTGGACCCTATAATGTCCCAAAATTGGTCTAAAATAACTAGACATTTATAATTCATAAGACATGCACTTAAAAGGTCGTACTTGAATGACATTGAATTGAAGACATTCATCATCATTATTATATTGTATAAATGATTTACTCATCAACCTGCTAAATTATTCATTCAAAGTAACATTCCCTTTGTATCATTCATAAATAGTCATTTTCACCTCTCATCTCTTGATGGATCATAAAACTACATGTGTGCTTAGCACCTAATAATTTCAAACCAAAACCATGTCATCTTGATTTATCTCGGTGTATATAATAATTTAAAGCTAAAATTGCATACATGGAATTCACTACGTTATTTCAAGACAACCAATAAAATGGATATGTTTCAACAACAAGAAATTTCCTTTATAATATTCTTACAACCTAGCCTTGCAACCTTCATCTTATAGCAAACAAACAATGTGTGTGTTACTATGTGTAAAAGAAGCCTTTATTGACCACATAAGGCCCTTATACCCTACTTGGATTGAGAACAAAGGGGTGCAAACACATGAAGGCCATGTCAACAAATTGGTAAGAATCCATTCTAACATACAGACTAAAATTGGCTCAATCACATGCACGGGTATTATGCACATGTTGTACTTACTACCTTGTGATTTGTCACTACGTGCGATAATGGGGTATTTAATGGGGGGATATCTGTGCACCTCTCAATATTTTTTCCCTCCCTATTTGTAGATAAAAAGCTACTTTGACGTATTTTTTAGCACTCTATATTTATTTGTAATTATTTAGAGAGGCTAATTTTTGGCACAATTTTTTTTTATAAATCGTACAAGTACCAAATAGTGGACGGAATACTATAGCATTGCGAAACAAACACTCCATAGCATTCAAATTGTCATTCATTTGGTTTCAATTAGTAATACCAATCCTAAATCATTCAAAGTACCATTCAAAACACAACCAATAGCACTTGGATACTAGTTAAAGGTTTACCGATAAACATGGAGATAACAAAATATACAAGCTGAAATAGACAAGTTGTAAACACGGAGAGAACAAAACAGGAAATACAATCAGTTGTGACAAGACATTAAATTTTGCACAACTACCTACTCCAAAAAAACAAGGTTGCATTCAAATACAAGAAAAATGAATACAAAAGATTAAAAATATTTACTTTAATTGTGTTCACAAACACATTCAACTATAGTCCAATTTAAACCTTGTAACAAACATTTACAATGTGAAGGGCTAGGATACAACTATGCACCCTCCAAAACTATCAAGATACATGTTCAACATCCTCTACAATGTCATGATAAGACTAATAAATTATGAGAGGTTTACCACCAATGACGTCAAACCCATAATTATTCTACTGATCCTACTACACATTTTTAAGGGGATCCTATGTCTACAACCCTATTTTTTTTCTAATGATTACTGAAATGGAGGAATTATCCACCACCCTATTTTACATATAATCATGTAGGGGACATATTTCCAATGCTATGGTAGATCTAACGAAATTATAAATTTTACCCTAAACGAATTAAATTGGCCCTATTTTTTTTTATCTCATGTGGTTTCCTAAAATTCCAATAGTCACCTCCCTAAGGTGAAGCAATATATTAGAAATAATGATGTGAGAGATGGAATGTATTAAAGCTAATATAGGTAGGAGATGACACAAAGTTTGTATCTTGTCATGTATGGGGAGTTGTTATTTTATAACCACCTTGAAATGAGCATGTTCATGTGTATAGAGCATGGACATGTAATTCATAGGACTCTAACACACGGATATAGGTGGCAATAGGGTTCCGGGCAAAGGTTGTCTCAAAAAAAAGTTTATGATGCCAGGTTGTTGCTGCAACGTGATTGAAAACAAAATTAAGAAGGAAAGCCCCTACAAATGGTTAGGAATGCAAATAGAACTGCTTGAGATCGTAATCCTAACAATGGTATCCTAGAATCCCAAATCTATTAAGAATACGAAAGTTGGCATTAGGATTGAATGCCAACAATTAAGGTTGAATTCCAATCATAAATTTCTTATGTATGATGGTTTACAATACCCAAGAAACCAATCAATGAAGGAGATCACAATGCTCATGAATAACCAAACAACTCAACTACATAAAATATTACCAAATACAACTTGACTCAACTCAATTAAATGCAATCAAACTCAATTAAATAGCCATTAACACCCATCCAATGATCAAAGACCTTGAACCCAAACTTTAACATCCACTTCATTTCAATTCATTGAGCAACATGTGAAGCGCATAAGACAAGGAAAATTGCACTATCACTCAGAAAATTATGTACATAAATTTTTATTTAAAAAAAAAACACTTGGGTGCAAGCATAGTAAAGTGGACCAAAAAAGTGCTCCAATATACAAAAGCCATGATTTTCTTGGTCAAATGCCTATAAGTAGTAGCAAAATGTTGTTTAAGATATATTAATTTTCATGATAACCTCTATTGTTAAGTCATGTACTCAAATATAGAATATCAATATGAGATCTTCAAAACCTATCATCAAAAGTGATGCGTAAAAGCAATTGACTAAATATAAGTTTGAAAATAAATTTCATGACCTTAAATATTTTGAACTTGGTGTCATCATAATTTTTTTCTTTCAAAGATTCATCATTTTAATGTAATGTAATTATATTTCAAACAAGTTTTTGACAATTATCTTTTCAATGTCACCCACTTTTTCACCACTTGCACCGTCTTCTAAAATACATATACGTTGTTTGAAACTGTTTTTTGTGAACATAAATTGCTTGGCTTTGTAGATTCATGTGTTTTCTAAATGTACATGAATTTCTATTTCATAAAATTCAAAGTTAGTATATAGTTTTGGATCACTTTCACTTAAACCTGAGGAAGGATCAAGAGTTGTCCACTTTACCGTGCTTGCACCCACCTCACTTCTAATCCCATATGTTGTATCCATTCCAAAGTGGAACCATGAAGCCAAAACTAGAGTGGGGCACATGAAAAGAATCGGGGACACCATAGATCACCAATCAACCCCAAATGTTGACACCTCCAAATCAGTCTACATCTCCTTCTCATGTTAAACATGGTATTTATTGGAATTCATGAATCCCACACATGAATGATAAATTCAAAAAACTATGAACCACAAAACCAAAAACAACCAAGATCTAAATACCTACTCAAGGCACTATCAAAACTCATCCATGACAGGGGAAGGGGTAGTTGAAGGCGTAGCAACAACTTGTTGATTTTTCAAAATTTCTTCCTTTACTCTTGTCTTTACTTTACTATTCACCATTTGACAACAACATGTCAATAAAGCTCAGTTGGATGATTAACCCTTAAACGACGGAGCGGCCCTCTCAGGGCCGCGTTGACCCTAAACTATTTGACCATAAGATAGCGTCAAAACATGTTGGAATTACAAAAAACAAATTCCCCAAAATGTGTATCTCAAAATTCCATATCTAAATATATATGCTGATCGCACTAAAAGAATTACATGGAGGTCTGAAATGGGGCAAACATAGGCTGATGGGAGAGGCCCTCTCACCCCCCCCCCTTTGACCTTTAAGGGTTAAGAAACTTTGGGTGTTGTCATGCATGGTGGATATGTGAGAAGGAACATCCACCAGAAGCAAACAAACTTTCTATGTGCACACCAATCCCTCATGTCTTGCTTTCTTCCATGCTAAAGGGTTTGAAGGAGAAATCATACCATTTTTCAAAGAGGAAGGTCCTCCATCATCAAACAACCTTTCTAGCGCCTCAAATTCCCAAAGGAAAAGATGATTAGCATCTTCTAATTGCGTACTAGGTTGGGAAACAATCACATTATGGGGAGTCAAAGTGAGAACGGAAGAGGGAAAGGCCTTGACAGAGGTTGCAAGGCTTCCTCATTCATAAACATACTTCATCTACTTCAACTATGAATGCAACTCCCAATTCTCAACATTGCTATTGATTTTTCTTCAATGAAGGGCACACATGTGGAATCATGTTGCTTTGCCAAATAGGTTGCCTCTTTACCCATGAAATTTACCTTGGGTCAATCTTTGATTAATGCAATTTACAAAAAATTTATCCATGAGTATAACAATTGTAGGAGTACAAATCATTTATTATATTCTTGTGGTAATAGACAATGAAGTTATTGTAAAATCATTTACTGTAAATTCCTTAATCAATTGAGCTTCATTAAGGACCTTACTTATTGTAATTAATTGACCTCTTGTGGTACAATTTTTTTGTTTTTGTTTTTTTCCTAGCCTTGTATGAAAGTAAGTGTAAATACGGCATGAGATGAACTAGAAATGTGTAAGCAAGCAAGTCTAAAAAGGCTATTGTCTCGAGATACCAAAAAGTAGTTGGAAGGATGGCCATAGTCTAATAAGAAAAAGCATGTTACTTGATATCTGTATGGAACTACCTTGAGGCATATAATGCTAGGAAAGTGGGAGAGAAGAAGATATGAGAATCTCATTCATTGATAGGAGAATTGTTGTTGAATGTTTTAGGCTATTAAGCTGAATTGACTAAAGATTATCAATTATTGTTTGCATCTTGAGGCGATTGTGTGGGAGGCATAATTGCATGTCCATTGTCTGAAACTCAAAGCTATCTAGATATAAGCATAGGGATTCTACTGGTTTCCAAAGTGTTGTGTTAGTTTCAGGGTTGCAAATTGTATGATTGCGAAGTCACAAGGAGTGATTCCTTGTTTGTGACTATAAGAGTATGCATTAAAAGTCTTAAGATTAAAAGTACAACCTCTCTGACTATGGAATGATCAAGTTACCCTTGCAGGTTACACTATGGTCTAGGATAAGAAAATTTACGAGTGAAGGGTGAGATTGATAGTATCACAAAGAGACTTCTTGCTTTTGTCCTCATAACATGTGGGGTGATGATCCTTTGTACCACCATTATGCTGCGAAATGATAATTTAGGGAATGAAAACTAATGGCGGGATCATGAATTCAGTGAGACCATCGTCAACATTACTTTACTATACCCTGATGAAACTTGTTAGGCCAAAAACAAATTTGAGTGATAGTGAAATGCAGTAAAGTGGAAAGACTATGGTCTTATAGAGATAAAGTGGCAAAGGTTCTCAGTTGCAAAGGATGTCGTTGTAGTATGTGAGCTCTATATCATTAAGTGCAAAGAATTGAAGAGAATTAGTGGGTATGAGACCCTTGAATACTAAGAGTCAATAGTCTTGGGTTTATTTGGCTCCTCGTTGTTCTTTTTTTGTGACTATGGACAGGATTGAGAACTTGAAAGGTTGGTTGGCCGAGACCATAGGTTTTAAAGAGGAGTGGAAGGTCAATAGCATGGGAAAAAGTTGTACGACTTCAAGGCAAGGTGATAGCCTGTGAACCGTCCATGAGAGGTTAAAGGGTGAACAAGTGAATTCTAAACTCCCATATTGATTTTCTAATTTGAAACAGTGGTAAAACTCATGATTAATCAAGTCATATTTTTCAGTTACACTAAAAAAAAATTGAGACTATTGACTACGCAAAAGCGCCCTCGGCTTTGGTGAAAAGACTAAAGTGGGGTACTATATGCAAGACAATTGACGATGATTGTGCCTATGCTTGTGCACAACACTTGGTCCAATTGAAACAAACTCACTGCCAAACTATTGCTTGGGTGATAGGTGTGAGGTTAGTGACTGTCACAATTGCATTTACCGGCACTAAGTGATTTTATAACTCTTATTCTAAAATGAACCAATGATGTTTAATAAATAACCTCAAATAACCATGTGATTGTCCTAATAAAACTTAAATGAGACACCTAGATGTTACACAAATCACCTTTTAAGTCTTCCCCAATTGTTTCCATGGTTTTTGTCATATCCAAAATCCTAACTACACCTCATAAATTACTTATGGATTTCCAAACCTCCTAAGTATAGTTGTCTTGCCATATAACCCAATAGACATCTTTGTCACTATTCAATGTCCCGTGTTCGATTCCTCATGTACAAATTTGTCACTATTAACATTCACCTATGTAGATGGTTAGGAGTATTGGCTTGCGGTGAGCCCTCCCATACGCTCAATACAACCTAGCACTCCAAACTCTTTACATAGGTTTCAAGCATATATTAAGGGCAACTTTTTTATGGGTGGCAAATGTTTTCCTCCGGCATACAAGAATTTTTTAACCCTGCCTATCTTGCCCAAAATAAATTTGTACACAAAAAGTTCCTCGCAGTGCCCCTAATTTTTTTGCCATGGTCATAGGGCACCCTATGACCACGGACATACAACCCATGTTTCATGAGCCTACTCATGTTCTAGTTTTTCTCCCTCGATCATTACCTCTTGTCACTTCTCCTTCTCATTGTTGTTTCTTGTCATTCATTTCATCCAGGTTCAACAATGATGTTTAGTGGGGGTGTTGTACATGACAAGTCGTGGTAGGTTCACTTGGATGATGACATGGAATACAGAAGACCTACTATGAACACCACCTTTATATGTCTCCCTCAACTTATGCTTGCACCCAAAATGAACCACATCTCACACAAGTTGATGTTCCCCATGTCTTTCATCTTGAATCTATAACTGTGATAACTCACTTTGTTTGTCTTCCAATATTTTTGCCAATTGCGTGAAATACTCCAATTGAGATTGGCAAGTATCATCTTGCATCATCTTTTACATTGGAAGTGTTGTGGTCCTAGAGGATGTTGTGTCTCCATCTAGCTTTGTTATTAGAATTATTTGCATTCTACTTAATTAGATCATAGTTTTTAGTAGATTGGCAACATATACATATGGTATTAATGGTATAATTCCTCGTATTCAAATTCGCTCTCATGTGTTTGTATGATGCAACGACCTAGTCATTGTCGATTGGCAACAAAATGGTAATGATTGGGCCCAACAACTTCAATGTCACCCATTGTTCCTACTTCTCATCATGGTGTGGGTTGTGGCACTCTCCTCCATTGTCAGCAATTGTTGAGGATGACCTCAATAATATAATTTTCATTGTTGATATCCTTAGATGCTTTGGCTTTGCTTTGGATGCGTCTAGTTTGTTAAAGGACATAGATGTCAATACCATTGCAGTGCAAAGCAAATTGTCCAATATCTCCCATGTGAGTTCAATGACAACATTTTATTTGAGTTCCAATCGATTGTCTACTCATCCACATGGTCGGCCACTTTAGTGATAGGTGTGGATCATAGATACAATGGTCATGTTTGGACGCTGACTAAGACAATGAATATAAGGAGCATTGATCTCATTAACTTTCATAAAACACATTGTGTTGCTCTTTGCGATGTGATATTTATTGTCCTCATGTTAAAAACTATGGTTGCCCAAATGAAACAAGTTGGAATGGCATGTTTGCTAATCCACTAACGGTTGGTACCTTGGAGGAGCAGTGAGCATCCATTGCTCACACCCACTACAAATTTGAACCACAATGTATCCACACACACCTGAGATCGAATGCTTATCATATTTTGAACACACAATCCAATGTCTTTTAAACAAGTGTAATTTGGGTATTTGTTCCTGGAGCCACACCAATCAGTAAGGAAAAACTTGTCCATTCCGACCATCCGTTGAAGTGGTCCACTACAACTCATGGCAAGAAAATGCATAAATAAATCATTGTGGTTGCCAGTTCTCCCAAATCCGCAACCAAAAACCTCCGGTTGGCAACTAAAATGAATAATTTATACATTTTCTCACCATGAGTTGCAACGGACAAATTACAATGGATGGTTGGAATGAACACTTTCTTCCTAGTGTTAAACCACATGCAAGAGAGCTGGGCATTTCTTGAATAGATCTATGCTTACATTCAAGCATAGTCCCTTTTTGGTACATCCTCTTGTTCAGAGGCCAAACCATTCCTCTACGTATCTATGTACCTTCAAGAACTTGGGACAGTGGGTGGGACCATCCTTCTTGGTCATATCATTGCAAATATATCTCTAAACTTTTACTACTATCTCCTCTTGGTATGTATCTAAAAATAGTCAAACATTTGAGTATTCAAACTACTAAGGTTGTAACCTTTGTGCCCTCAAACAATATATGGCATTCCATATCCAATACTTATAATGTCAAGTTCAACGGAATATGTGCCACTCATTCATAATGTACTTCACTAGCTTCATTCACAAATCAGAAATGCTTTGTATCTCACTATATGTTCAAGCATTATACACACAATATTTTTGCACAAAGATGATATACAAAACCTAAGATTGCCATCCAAGTTGTGAAGGGTCTCGCCTCACTTGTGCCCATGCCACCAACCAAGTCCAAAGAGAGGGTTAGTAATGTACATGAGGTGAATAACAACATAACCCAATTATTATATATGTCACACATATGAATACGGCATAATCATACATTTTGTATCACATAATACTTAAACATACATCAAGTATTCTACCTGTTCCTTAGCCATTTGAATTTTGTGTGACCAAACATTGAGGTAGGTAGCATACACCTCCCACAAGTCCGCACTTACTTACACTAATCCTAGAAGTTACTTAGGGTAAACTGCATATGCGGCTTAAAATTTGAAAGGAGGTTCTTATGTTTCCTCTACTTAATATAGGATTAGGTAACTGTCCTCGTTTGTAGATCCTTAGACTAATATCTACGGCGGATATCTGTTAGGTAACACTTTTCTAACCCTAAAATGATTAGCTCTTTGGGGTTATGTTTTATTACCTATTCAATTTATTTATGACAAAGTAAAAACTTAGAGAGAGAGAGAGAGAGAGAGAGAGATGCCGACCTTTTGGTGTTGGCGTAAATGAGAGACGCTTCACCTTGATCATAGTGTGAGCTCATATGTGAACCCGGGACAGGTTTCCTAAGCAAGGCTATGAAACAAGTGCTATTGCCTCTTGTTGGAGGTGGCCCATGCCACTAAGGGATAATTCACACAAGGTCCCAAGTCCTTTGAGGTCAATCTGTGCAATTTTAACCGTTGAGAGCATGGAAGTGAGGACTTGTATTGAGAGTTGGGTCAAGCCAAAAGCTAGATCCAACTCTCAACACAAGTCCCATGAATGTGTTTACATAAAGTAATCAAGATTAGCCATATTTTAATGATTTCTTGTGGCTTCAAATTTGCCTCCATGTTGGGACTTGCTAACATTAGTGGCACTTGGGACCTATGCGAGCCGGCCCTCACAAACATAGGTGTCCGATTAAGAAAAGTAACCGAATTAGGCTCTGTCTTCTTGTTGCCCTTGAATGACGTGGCTGTGAGTGACCAACGACAATCCGCAGTCGACGCCCTTGATCCAGCTGCAACCCCAGCTAGGCGCCTCACCTTCAACTCCTTCCACCGACATCGCCCATCCTTGTATATTACACTATTCCCCCCAATGAACGGGGAGAATTGACCGCCAGTTGCAGATGAACCGGTTGAGTTTGAGAAACAACCGATAAAAGTCCAAGACTTCAGGAAAATTACCTGTCGTTTCAGAGGAATGTAGAGAATATGCCTCAAACTAATAAAGAAAAAACAGAAAAGGTGTCCACATGCAACCGGCTGGACTTGGAAACGCTAGGATCTCGACCAATTATGACCAACAATACCTAACTTAAGCGACGAATCCGCCGGCGCCTTGTCCAGCTCCCTCGCAAATTGCAATTTCGAACGACCCGAACAGGATCATCATCACGCCAGGTCCCTGACACTTTTTTCCTGAATTCTAACAAAGTATATATATAGTCCGAGTGCATGGTTCCATCCCGAGGTCCAGGGCTCGGCGCTCACTGCGTTACCAGGAAATTGCACCAAGAATCAAGAATCAAGAATCAACTTCCTCCTCGCAACTCTATGTGCAGTTGTTGCCTTCATTCTTCGCCGCTACGATTGTTCAAAAGTTATGTGGCGGCATCGATCGGACAATATCGGTTACTTACAGAGCTGCTGCATTGGCTGGTTTGTTTAAGGGGAGAAAATTAGTTTCGCTGCCTGTCTGCTACGCTTTCATCGACTGGGTTTGAGTTGCAGAGGGGGACACTTAAGGTAAGTACGTGTGCGGGTGTTATTCGATTTACTTTTTCGCTGTTCTGTTCTCCATCTTCTATTGTTGATCAGATTGACGTCCTAAAATTTGTGGTTGCGTTAAGTTAGCAAATCTAAGGTAGACGTGCCTAACTCCAACGCACCAATAATTTGGGAACTCACATTTGAGTGGTGTGTGGTTAACAGGCACCGAAAAGACATGTGTTCAAAAGAGTGCTCAAAATATGCTAACCATTGTAGGTTTAATAGTCAACATGATTCAGGGGATTTTTGTGACCACTCAATGAGCACGAGAATCTCCACTTTGATAATGAATAAGATATTCATATGAGCTCCAAAAATTATGAGGCAAATGGCTTCGGAAATCCTCTCACGCTAATTGCGTGTTTCATATCCTACGAGAAGAGGGTGCAAAGAGAAAAACATCCATCGAAGGCACATCTGCCTTACAATGAAACATCAATGAAAACAACAAAAACTTGGAAATCAGATCTCGCCTCATGGAGTTATGGCTATGGGAATGGAAGTGCATTTGTGTTGATTCAATAACTAACTACATAGGCCCTCATGTGTGTTGGCTATTGAGTGTATAGTAGATAATGTAATTTGGAGATTCAGTCCAATTTCCTTTAAACACGTGTTCTTAGATCCACATCTAACCACACGACATTCAATTATAGGTATTTGATTACAAAAAGTAGTCGAATATCACCCGCAATTCTTTCTTGACATCTAAATTGGTTTGGTAGTGTTGAGCCGGATTTTGAGACTGGGAGATCATCGGAAGCAAGCATGCAATGAATCAGTGAACCAGTGAATCAGTCTTTCTTTGCAGCCATTGCAGAGACAAGGCTTGAATTAGGGCAAGAGTCTTGTGGCAGATATTTTGCAATCTGGTCTTCATCCACCATCTCCAGTGAAGCTGGTGAGATTACTGATCCAAGTTGCTTTTCATTTGCGAGGTTCCCTGCTTATATTCTCCTGATCACCTCAACAAGAAGGCCGTGCCAATTCAACTCCAAGTTCCTCCATCGTTCGTGTGCTTACAGACTTCCTTTGCTGCAGAGATCATACCATTCATCAGGTCGCTACTGCATTTGAGGGACATAACCATACTTAACCACACTATTTGAACGAACTTAGTGTGAATACATTTAATGTGATGAAATGTGTGGTAATCTATCAACCTTTGCAGCCAGTGCATGGATAGGGCTTGAATTAGGGCGAAGTGGTCCTTTATCACCATCTCTATCAAAGCCGGCGAGGCTACTCATCCAAGTTGCTATTCATTCGCTATGTGATTCCCTGCTTATATTTCCCTGATCACCTCAACAAGGCCATGTCCAAATTCAACCCTAAGTTCCTCCAATGTTCGTCTGCTTACCAACTTCCTTTGCTGCAGTGATCATTTCGTTCATTAGGTCACTACCGCATAGGAGGGACATATTAAACCAACACACTGGTTTAACAACTTTAGTGTAAATTTATTGTTCAGTGTGATAATAAGTGTGGTTATGTCCCTCAAATGTAGTAGTGGCTGCTGCATTGTGTAGCATAGGTGCTCTCACCACATTATTTAATGAGTTGGCATCAGGTTGTCTGCATATGAATCCCGGAGTTAGCGTACTAAATTGATTGACATTGCATTGCTGCGTGGAAATAATGCTACACTGTTTATGGTATTTAGTGTCACTTACTATTTCGAATTACGCAATGCAATACCTTCTTACTCATGATCAAGTTTTACTAACAAAAGTTGAATAAGTTGTTTGGACATTTTAGAACATAAATGACTTTGCTTGGTAAAATATTACATTTTTAATAAATAATTATAGCACTGCGCAACTAAGAATAGTACGTGACACTAAATACCATAAATGGTGTACTGGATATGTCTCGGTGTGATCCTTGCCCATGAATTTCTACTGTGAGATGAAGCCATTAATTCGCGATTCATCAGGGAGAGATTATGCACATTGTTGAAGAACTTTGTAAACAATCTGTTGGACCACACGACATTTTCTGATGGGGTGGATGTGTCGGAATAATCTCTTCTCAATGGAAATCACGTGCCCTGATTAAATCCCGAACTTCCATGAAAAGTAGAACCAACATGGAGACCCCATATTGCAACAAATGGAAGCCAGTTGAAAGTCAGAAATTTGTAGATGAGGAGCGAGCAGGTTTCAGCTAAACCTGACTTTGGGGCTTCAATTTCTTTTCTCCTGCGACCTAAATATCAAGCTTTGAATTCAAAGTATATGTATTGGAATCCATTAGCTTTGGTTTGCTATCAAGCTTCTCACACAACTTGGTTCTTTTGATTGTAATATGTGCATAGAATCAGAGTTTGGCTGGTCAGGATGCCGGCAGGAACTTTGCAAGTTCATTTGGACAAAGCAAAAGGTCTCAAAGACACAGAAATTATTGGTATGCACTTTCAAATCTTGTCGGAAAGGCTGAAACTCAGTGGGGAGGCTTATTGTTGAGTGAAAATGAAACATACTCTTACTGAAGACTGATCTCGAAGTGGTTGTGAAAGATGTGAATCATTCTTAGAAGTATATTCAATGCTAGTGTGGTGGGTCTCACCTCGAGTGTAATGTAGTGGCCAGAGTATGAAATTGGGATGTGAAACTTCTTTGGTTTATAAGAATTCAAACAGCTGGGAGGTTCAAACCTCATGGCAGCCTTTTGCTACCATTGGCTTTTCAGAGCTGCAACATATCAATCTTTTAGCACTTTCTAAAATATCATGCAGACTATACTCACACCTCTTGAACAAAATACCATTCATCTTCAAATTAGTTAGCATGTTTGCAAGGTGGCTTAAACCCAAGGCCTTGACATAGATCCCATGGGAACTTTGAGGTTAAGCTGCCAAAGGCCAAAATAGTGCTAGGATGGGTGACCTTCCTAACACTTGGTTTTCAGTGCATCCTCCTATTATGGCCCACCCAATCATAGTGGGGGTACCCAGGTGAACAAAAATATTTACAAGCAATCATGTGGGCAAGCCCTTGGGAAACATAGGTGCAAGTTGGCTTGTTCGCACCCATTCAAGGTGTTGAACCTTTGAAAGGAGGCATTAGTCTTTGAGTTCCCTCTAATTCTCATGATGCCGGTTTTGGGATTACATATAGAGTTAAATATACTCGAAAATAAAGCACCACCATCATCCATGCTGGTAGCAACATTGAAGCCGTATCTTCATTTTTCCATGTCTGCCTTGAGTTTATATTCACGCTCTCGTCTTCATTTTATTCCTTATTATTTATGGAGTTTCCACAACTCTCCTGCATCATGGGCCTCAGATGTTTTATGGTTTCTTCCTCAAAAATTTCAGTCCTCTTTATACTACAGTCTAAGTTATGATTCAGGACTAAAGTTGAGGTTGGGTGACATACTCATAATCACCCACTGATAATTTGAAACATGAGGTTGTGTTCATCTGGCAAAATTGGCTCAACGAGCAGACTGTGGGCATGTTCTAGGTAAGGCGGATCCTTATGTAGTCCTCAAGGCAGGGGGCGCAACTGCAAAAAGCTCGACTTGCAAAGGTAATCCATAACTCATACATGATTTTAGTTTCTGAGACTAAAGCTACCTAGGAAAAAGCTTATGATGCCTAAATTATACACAATCAGGCCCATTGTTGTGTTTTTAAGGTTAAATGGGTAGTCGAGACCGAGATTGTTCATGGTGAGGATTCTCATCCAATCATGAATTGTTAAATTGAGGCAAGCAGTGTGAAATCAAATGATGTTACGTATTTACACAGTTTTGCATATGTTCAATTGCTTATGATAAGAAAAAATCAGATTAATCAGGTCCACTGTCTATAACTGCACTGAAAATGCAAGTGACTAGTCTTTAATGTTCATGTCAGTGTCAATGCATACTCTTGAGGGTTTAATGTCTTTCTGATACTAACTCAACATTGCTCTAATGATTCCTGCAACATTAATTCAATCCTTTTGGTCCTACAGCTATTACATATAGAAAGAAAGATTAATATTGCGACTCTATTTTTGACAAGCATTAATTCAATGTTGCAGTTTGCTGTGTTTGAAGTAATGTAAAACCAGTGTTGTTGATATATGAATGTGTAGGTTTTGTGATGTGGGTTTAATAGAGGATATTTGTCACTACAGATATTTAGTTCACCTGGATAATTGCAGTCCCCTTTCCTTATGTGATGTCTAGTGAGATTGTGGCAGATGAAGGGAGCAATCCAGTGTGGAACCAGAGTGTGAAACTCCATATCCCAGCCGGTTGTAAACAGCTGCTCCTCACCATATACAATGCAAACACATTTTACAAAGATGACATAATGGGGACAACCACGTAAGGCTCCGAATCTTCGCCTCCTCCAAACAACGAACACAGTTTTCAGAACCACTAATTTGGAGCCTCTTTCGTATTATATGGGAATCTTAAATATTTACATTCAATGTAATTCGAATTATGAATGCTAAGATTTTGATACGTTCTTGAAATACATAATTGGATTGGAAGTATTTTACAAGGCCCTCCAATACATTACACATTATGTAATATGGGATTTATACTCAAGTTTCACTTATGGTGACTGAATGCAGAATTACATTGTCTGAAGTGTTTGATGGAGAGAACAAGCTTCCAGATGGAACGCTCTTGTGTTCCTCAGCAGACTACCCAGTGATCACACTTGATGGAAAAAGCCGAGGATTCATCACCCTCGGGCTTTCTTTTGAGAGAGATGAAGAACCCGTTTTACTCAGGTAAATATGGATTCTGGGCCAATGTGTAGCCAACAACCCTTTCTGGTTAATGCTTGACGTGGATTGGCATTTGAGGAATCCTCTTGACTTGCGAACTGGAAATTGTCATTGCAGCTCTGAAACCTTTTCTCAACACCCTCATAGCCTTGAAACAAACTTTTGTAAATGCAGATTTCCTTGCATGGATCTACCCACCCCTGAAAGGAGGCAGTAACCTGTGGGCGAAGAGGCTCCTCATTCATGCTAGCTCCACCCTGCAGCCAGTGTTTTTATTTATTTATCTGTCTATCTATCCAATTATCTATCTATCTATCTATCTATGTATGGACCTAATTTTTGTCCACTGCATAACAGTATTGAAAGTTGTTGCACTTGGATTGATAGCTCAAAGCATGAGAGAGCCCTCTATGGAACAAAACCCATAAAATTATGATAACATCAAGACAAGTCACATAAGATTTGTGGGCTTTATATGGGCACTCTTCTTACTCGGACACCTTAACTACTCACCTATATTAGAGTGGCATATGGAATAGTCTATAGTTATGAACGGACACCAAAAAGATACGTGTGACAATGAGATTGGAGTATGAGCTCAAAAAGTAGACACCATTCTGGGTTCAATCGTCAACGTAGTTGCGAGGGCCTATGTGACCAGTAAAAGAGAAAGTGAATCATCACTTTGACCTCTTATAACTTTTGCATCTCAATTATGATTTTGAAATTTGGATTTGGCAATCTTTGTGATGAGAAAGGCTAACCGGACAAGACAATACCCAAACTCATCCAACAGCCAAAAAAATTCTTGGGAGTTAGAAGTGCCCACAATAGGGCCACATTATCTAGTGACCTGTGTCGAAAACCATGTGTTCCTAGGTTCACCTGAGCCTTAATACGACAGCTAGAGAAGATTATCTACAAGAAAACCACTAGTGACAATTTTAAGAATTATGTGTTTGAATTATGGTCATGCGGTGTCTCAAGGATTGTAGTCTTGTCTGGGAACCCTTATGGAAGAAATTTGATATTTTGGGACAGGAACAAATATTGACTGGGCTGTTGTCTGTGCAGGCGATGAGTCTCGAGGACTTATGGAAATTGTGGGCCATTCATGGAGTTCATATTTGAAGCTGAAGGTGGAATGAATCCTGTTGCACGCCAGAAGAGTAAGGTATATGGCCCTATTGTTGTCACTCGCAACTCCACAAACAATTTGGGCAATTGGATCAAATTTAGGAATTGTTTCAATTAGTTAACAATTGCAAATCATCATTTCACATTTGAGAATTTTTACAGTGGAGATGCAAAAGTTATTAGTCAAAGTGAAGATTCTCTTTCTCTTATAAGTGATCACATAGACCCCTCCCAATTCGTGTCAACTATTGAACCTAGAGTTGTGTCTACATTCTGAGCAAAGTCCAATCTCCTTGTGATGTGTGTCTTTTTTTTTGTATCTGTTCGTAACTATATGCATTGCCTTATACCGCTCAAATGTAGGCCTCCTGATTAAGTATAGTGACTATGTATTGCCCATTACCTTCAATTATTAAAGCTTGAAATTGAATCAAAGAAATTGATGCAGGGATGGATAGGGATGGATAGGGTTATAAACCACTTCTTGTTACATCCTTTCTGCAAATTTGTTCTTTGAATTGTTGAACTTTTTCAAGTGAAATTGCTTCATTGCTGGAAAAGAAAGGGCCTCTGATCTTCGAAAGATGTTATTTTGTAAAGCAAAGCAATTCATAAGGAAATTTCACAAAACTTACATGGGATTGCAATATGGCTTGCACTTCATGATGTACACATAGGTACACATAGGCTCTTTCTTCTATGTACTGTGGGCACTTAAACAATGTGCTATCAAATTAGGGTGGCCCACTTTAATTGAAGATTTTTGGTTAAAAAAAAGTGGCTCAATAAAATGATTTTTATTTAGATGTGTCATGCCTTGATGATGTCGCAACTGCTTGATTTGATTGTGTTGCATTTTAGATTTCTTTTTGTGGTTACAGGTGTGGTTTTGAGTTAAACCCATGTTATAGTATAAAATGGATAACATGGTGTTCTACTATAGTGTGTACCACATTGAATCAATTTCACTAAACTACACTAATTATCCCATTGAGTGAGGGCTAACTAATAGTGCGTGTGGGAAATTAGTGAATTTGGTACTAAATATCTTTACGCTATGAAATTCGTGCCACCAGAGGGAGTCCAAACTGTTTTCACCATTGTTTTTGCTAGTGTTTTGAATGAGTAGCAATGCTACCATACCATTTTACAACGCGTGAACGTTGTTGTTGTTGTACCATCGAGAATGATTCTCAGAGTTGTGACCTCAAGCTTCAAAGCACCTAAGAGCATGCACTAATTTTCTTGAAATGTATGGTAATTGAGCATGTATTCATGAATCTAGTATCACTCAGGAAATATTCAGACCCTTGCTAATTTTGAGATTTGGCTAAATAGTGCGTGTTTCAGGAATTAGTACCACACGCACTAAATAGGATAACCAATGTAGTAATAAAAATTTGAAATTATGAAGCCCACTCCAAATTAGAAATCTCTCTCAAATAGATGCTCTCCATGTATCAACACTTCAGTTGGATTAAATGTGCAAAAAAACACATGAATAAGATCAATGAATGGGAAGAACCGGCCTTTAGTTACAGATGAACCGGTTGAGTTTGAGAAATAACTGGTTGAAGTTCAAGACTCTTTCAGAAAAATTACCCATCATTTTAGAGGAATCTATGGGATATGCCTCGAATCATCAAAGAAAAATTGAAAGATGTCAACATGTAACTGGTTGGACTTGGAAACACTAGGATCTTGACCGATTATGCCCGAAACTCTCCTTGAACAATGAATGGGATTTATGTGTCAATAACATGAGGTTCGCCTCATAAATATGTCCATAACATTACTTAGCAATGTGGGCCCTCGGAATACAACAACTGGATGTTGGGAGCTCAGTTAAAATTTGAGTCTCCCTGCACAACTTTCCGAGCATCCAACTGTTATATTCCAAGGGCCCACTCAACGAGGACTAAGTGCTGAGTAATGCTATGTCATTTCAGAGTCCTAAAATTTTCTTTATTGTGATTGGTTCTAAAATACACAGTCTCCCTATAATCTAAATCATTGTAAAACAAGTTCTCCTACTCCTCTAAATTCAAAATATTTTTGTAGTAGGTATTTCATAAGAAACCACTTAATTATATTTTTCATTTGCACCATAACAATTGCCTTGTGGTATCATGATGTTAATAACAAATGCCCAACGTACATCTAGAGTGATGTAATCTCTTATATGTAAATAACAAATGCCTAAATCTCTCAAATGCTAAAACTCCGGTAGTAATGATACATGCGGAGCGACCAAAAAAGCATAAATGTTTGCCAATATTTTCCTTGGGGATTGTTGAATCGACCACACACTGGTTAAAGTGACCACAGAGATGCGTCACATAGTCACAGGACTTGTCAAAATTTGAACAATTATGGTTGCAAACCGAAATGGATAGAAAGAAGGAAGCAAAGATGATACATTGCTCCTCTTCATGTGTGCGATGAAAAATCCAGTTTTTGAAAGGTCGTGTGACTGTATGACGTGTCTTTGTGGTCGTTTTAACAAACTACGCGGTCGAATTAACAACCCCATATTCCTATTGATCATCTTTCCCAATCTTATGGAAGTTGATACATGCCTCCCTTGTACCTACTCTTTTACGATTTCGAGGATTAAATTTTGTTTTACCACATAATTTTGGGCAAGACTTGACTGCCAATGTATATATTTGTATTTAATGAACCACAAAATACATTAAAATTGATTGAAAACATAAAAATATGAACTTCTATATTTCACTAATATTGAAAGTTCACGATTCTACTATTTTGTAAGTAATATATTTTAAAATAGTATCATTATAAATATTAAGAATAAACTATAAAGGTTATATATATGTGAAATAGTGACAATGACTCCTGCGGCTTGCCTGATGGATCATTGTCACATTCAAGTATCAAATTTTCAAATTATTATTATTATTATTATTATTATTATTATTATTTCAAATAATAATTAGAAATATTAACATTCCATGCTCGAAAGCAAGTATTACATATGATGTTCACGAAAACATTTATATATACATAAGCATTTAATATTACATATATCCACGTTTTGTTGCTCAATTTTCTTCAGCAATGACCTAAACCATCTTCACCTCACATGGACTTGCAAATGCAATGCGAACATGAATCTTTGATTTTTAGTCAAGAGAAAGAGTAAGCGAATTACGAAGGAAGATAAGATAAGAATGTCCAAAACGGATGAACGGAGTATAAGCTTTGATGTACAATAATAGAGGTATCCGTAAAGCCTCCCAAAGAGGGACGAAACCGTGAGTTTCTTCCTTCTTTGAGCAAAAAATCTATTAAGAGCTCGTGAGCTCGTCGTGATTGGAGCCTATTTTGAAAGTTGGGTGAAATGTTTGGAACACACTTTTTTTCACCTCTCAAATTTTAAGAGAATTTTGAGATCTTAAATAGGGTATGCACGTGGGACCCGCTGTCCTAGGATCCTGGATCGGCCTACGCAAGGCTAGTTCAGCTCACCCATCCTAGTAGGATAAAGCAGCTTTGAAAGCTAGTAGTTTTTAAGAGCTCGACACCACTCCTTGCCTTGTGTATGATAAATTTAAGCATAAATAAAATTGGGTGGCTTTGTGTTAATTCTCATGAACCCAAGGTTTGGGACTAAACCCATGACATCATCTCCTTGACTTTACACATAACACTAATAAATAAAAATAAATAATTTAGAGAATGAAACTGTCAACCCATTAAGATAAATGTTGGAGCTTGTGCCATTTATGAATACAAATTGTATATTTATGCTTTATCAGTTACATTTTTCTTATATATTGATTACCTATTCTCTATATTATAAGTTTTTTTGGAATGGACATGAAATTTAGCCAATGTATACTATAATTCATACAACCTACTCTACAAAAAAATTTGAGATCCGAGTATTTTATATCACTATGGTTGTTATATGAAAGAATAATAAACAAAGTTATAAGTTTTTGTGATCTATACTAAATATGATATTTAGTGTCATATGGCATTTAGTGTCACTATGGGAACTTTTCGGATGACACTTCTTATGAATAAGTGAACAAATACTGTCATGGATGATTGATGAGTTCATCCATCGGCCAAAACCCTACCTTCTCTTTTCAACAACTTGTGATAAAATGTTGTCATGGATGATTGAAATTTGGATGAAAAATCACTTGATAAGTGATAGTAATTGCAACAACACTGTAAATCTATATTGCCCCCAAAAAATTTACAAGGAATGACAAATAATGTTGGGTTAACATTTAGTATTGGTGACACTACACTGCGTTTTACAATTAGTATCAAGCAAGACAATTAGAATCAGTGGCACTAAATATCATATTTAGTGTAGTTTCAGCCGATGTTGGATTGATATCATCTTTATTATTAGATACCATTTGTGTAACTATGGTAGGGATTTAATCCTTTTTATACTACAAGAACTATTATATTTAGTGTCACCAAATTCTACTTGTCTTGCTCAACGCTAATTGTAAACCACCCGTGTAGTGTCACCAACACTAAATGTAAACCCAACATTATTTGTCATTCCTTGTAAACACATTTGGGCATTGTAGATTTACAATGTTGCAATTACGGTCACTTACTAAGTGATTTTTCATCCAAGTTTCAATCATCCATGACAATATTTCATCACAAAAATGCTAGGATGCAGAATATACCAAACTAATAGTGGATGAACAATATGTAAGGTGGGATGACAATATGGCTGGGGATTCGTGGCACTCACTTAAAATCATCCATCCTAGATATCGTGGATGAAGTGGCTCCAATAAAAAAAGCCCCCCTATGGGGTTGAGGGCCGATTCATTCGAATGTGACATCACTAGACTAATTCGGGGCCTTTGACTCTATTTCCGGAATCAAATTACCTTAAAATAGTCATTTAGATGATTCCTGCATTTTTTTCATTTGCATGGATGATTTTAAGTGAGTGCCACGAATCCTTGGCCATGACAATATTGGTATACTTATTTTTCATACGGTATAGAGGAAAGGGCTCCCATTCACGTCGGTGTACAAACTAAACCCCGACATTATTTTTATTTTATTTTATTTATTACTTATTCTTCATAAGAAGTGTGACTCATTACAAAAGTTACCACAACAACAACATAAACTATCACATGACACAAAATACAATATTTTGTGTAGTAGTAGTAGGGTATGGCTATTTGATTACCTTTTCATTTTACTTTTTCGATACCATTCTCGTATACGAACCTTATGGCGGGACACCGGTGTCCCAAATAAATCGGAGCCTCCTTAGTGACTGGTTTTGTGGTTGTAAGTGATCGAAAATAGAAACCAACTTCGAACATCAGAGCGTGTACATGACGTCAAGAGAATCTCAACGCCGCTTTAATCGCCTTCAACTGATCATTTTTGACGTCGATACGGGCTTTAGGGTTTAACCAGTGTATTATGGGACATCGGTGTCCCGCCATAAAGCTCATATTACCATGCAAGAACCCTTGTGCCTAAGTAAATTCAGCACATTATTAGCATGGTTTCGAATGATATTGACCCAAAAAATAACACGGGTATACAAAGATTCTCTCACCTTGACAAATATTCTCTCACTTTGGCATTAAATATCAATAGTTGATTGGTATATTACAGTTTTGATACCCACATGCAAGTTCTTTAATACCTTCTTGTTGATGTTGAGTATTAGTAATACCATGCCATTCGCCTTTAACACCGGGATGAAGAGACCGATTTCTTCGCACACAAAAAGGCGGTGTAGTTGCTCATATTACGATGTTCTTTGTGGCAATAAATGCCCAAAATAGTGTGGAATGTTGATAAATTAGCGTGGGCGAACCTCCCTAATTGCACGTATTGGTGTAGTTGTTACTCAGCTTATTGAAGGCACTTTTTTATCCCGCCCAATTTTTTTGTACTAAAGGGATGATGTACTAACTTCATCTTGTGATCTTGAGGGAAAACTTTTCGGGCCCAAAAAGTTTTTTTAGTACTTCTCTAAGCTAAGACAAGGTCAAAGTCCACTTTCCGCTCAGTCAGGTGCATTTGCAGTGAAGCAGGTTTCTTGATACATAAACAAAACCGACTTGTTGCAGGAGCCACCCATAATTTTGACTCAAAGTACACATGAGGAGGGAAAGGAAGCGAAGGGGGAAAAAATGTAGCAGTAGAGTTATCCGTAAATAACTAAATAGATAGATAACCAACATCGGGCAATCCGACGTGAATTTGAGCTTGTTGGCTTTATCCTGCTTAAGAATCTTCTTGGTGCAGGGTGGGGTTTACTGCCTACCTTGCGGTGGGTGGGCTCTTGTCTTCCTACCCAGCTAGCTAGTTTTTTCCGTCAAGTAGAGAGAAGATTTCACAGTGGGAATTGAACCGCCAACCACTCCATTCAGAAATGGGCACCTCTCCACTATCACCCGGTAGTTTAGGGTCATCTCGGACCATAGAGTTATCTGTAAAGTCTTTCAAAGAGGGATGAAACCATGGGTTTGATCCTTATTCGAGAAAACTTTCTATTAGGAGCTCATTGTATATCGGAGCTTGTTTTGAAAGGTGGGTGAAACTATTGGAGCCTCCCTTTTTTCGACTTTCAAACTTTGAGAGGATTTTAGGATCTAAAATAGGATATGTATATGGACCCGCTGACTTAGATTTCGGATCGGTCTATACAAGGCTAGCTTGGCCCACCCATCCTAGTAGGACAATTGAAATTTTTAATAGTCTGATGCCACTTTTTGTGTATATTAATTTAAGCACTAAGAAAAAATGGATGACTTTGCGTTAATTCTCATGCCCCAATCACACCAACATTTCCGTCCGGTTCAAATTGTGAAATTGTTGGGGATGATGGTGAGAAATAGATGTTGGCCCGCCACTTTTCACATTGTTACATCCATAGATGTTGACAGATGTTGCTAAGAAATGGCCGGTGTGATCAGCCCCTCATAAACTCGGGGTTTGGGACTACATCCATGTCTTTATTTGCTTTGCTTTACGAATAACTCTAGTGTCCAGAGAGATTTTTGGGCATAATTGGTCAAGGTCCTAGTGTTTCCAAGTCCAACCGGTTACATGTTGTGATCTTTTAGTTTTTATATGATTAGTTCAAGGTATATTCCATAGATTCCTCTATATTGATTGGTAATTTTTCTGAAGTCTTGATGAACTTCAATTGGTTGTTTCTCAAACTCAACCGGTTCATCTGTAACTAGCGGTTGGTTCTCCCCATTCATTGATTTGGAGCTCATTCTCAACAATGAAGAATTTGGGACATGTCAAATGCAAACAAACACTGCCATTGTTTATGATATTTAGTGTCACTTACAATTTGGAATTATGGAATGCTATAAACTCTTAGTATATGTTTCAATTTGTATCCACAAAGACCAAATATGTTGTGTGGACATTATAAACACATAAATGACTTTTACTTGGTAATTACTTACATTGTAAGTAAGAAGTTATAGGACAATGTTGCTCTGGATCGTAAGTGACACTAAATACCATAAATGGGGTACATGAATTGGGGAGAGGGAATTATCGCATATGAGTGTACCTCTCATTCATCCAACATAAATGCTTTGAAATAGCATGCAACTCTAAGGTTATTAGTTTTCATTGATTTGACATAGGAATCAGTTTTAAAGACCCAAGATTAGTCTAGGCCAAGTCATGGGAGATGAAATGGCCGTAAACATGCAGGGGTTAGATTATAATGTTGGATGGAATGAGAGGTACGCTTGTATGTAACAATTCCCTCTTTCCCAGGATTCACAGTTCCTTACAAAGAGAGGAAGTTATCACCTACGAGTGTACCTAGAACTCATTTATCCAACATGAAGAAAAAAAAAAAAAAAAAAATTGACCCCCTATAAGTTTGTGGTTGATTCATCTCAAATGACTTGGATCCTATTATATTGGAGTCTTTGAAGCTAATTTCAATGTCAAGTAAACTAGATCACTAGCTGCAACTCTCGTAGTGAAGGCATGAAATGACGGGGAATTGACCACCGAAACCATGAAACTCATTGACAGTAAATTCTTGTTAATCACAAGTAATGTTTGTGGGTTTTATGTGTCCAATCTTCTTCCTTAAAAACTTGTATTTGGGTGGTATATGGGCAAGGCTCGTAGTTGAGAATGGACACCAATTAAACATGTGTTACAATGAGATTGAACCATGTGCTCAAGGTACAGACACCATTTTATGCTCCATAACTAACATAGTTGGGAGGGGCTCCGTGCTTGTCGAAAGAGCTAGAGAATTCGAACTTTGATCTCTTATAACCTACGCATCTCAATTTCTCTTCTAAAACTTGAAATGGCACTCTTGGTGATTTGTGATTGTTGAACACATGAGACGGTTCCCAATCTGATCCTATGGCCAAAATTGTTTGTGGAGTTCAAAGTGCCCACAACAAAGCCACACACCCTCAATTGCACACCCCATGCACATTTCCACTACTTATGCACATCGACTATGATGATTTGGATTTGCAACGTCACACTAAGGTAGACGATGGTGCTTTTTCCAACACCTTCAACTTTTCGCACAATAAATACATCTCGATACTGAGAACATCTAGATCACCTCGATATCAGGCTCCCATGTTGGTTTTAGGTCATCTAGCATCAATGCTTTGAACCCCCCCTTATAGCATTTGCATACAAGGTCCCAATAAGGCACACTTTGGTGTGTTGGGATCCACTTTTCATTGCTAAAGAGAATAACTTACTTCTCCACAAACCCAACAACACAATCCATGCCCGGCTCTTAAACCGACGGTTTTAGCACCATCCACCGTATACATTGGTCTCCATCTCTCAAGCCTCTCAACTTGGAGCTTTTTGCCATGTACAATGAATACGGGGAAGGGCAAAGGGATACACATGTCGGACAAAGATCTAATGGGCCCTTACACACGGCCATCATGACGATTCGAATGCCCATGCCGCAAATTCCTCTTCCTTCGTAAGTTGGTCACCTTCCACACTCCAAAATAATGCGCCCCTTCTCGTACCCAACTTAAACCCCCTCCATATTCCCGTCTTGGCGGTGAACGAGAGAGGGGGGGCCCATTGCCTGCATTCTTTTCTTTTGCCCTTTTCCCTTTCTTTCCCTTTCTTTCCCTTTCTTTCCAAGCCCGCTTAAATGCCATATGACGACACTTCAACGAGCGCGGAGAACCGACCGCTACACTTTGTTTTGTCTAATTAGTGTGGGTTACCATTTGGAGTTACGCTTTGCTATAGCATTTTACCGAGAGTACCCATTTTTTTTACCCAAATAACATATGTAGTTAGTGTGCACTACACACCAAAGAATATGATACAACTTAGTTGGTAAAAAATGATAATGTCGGTAAAACGTTATAGCAACACGTAACTCCAAAGGGTAACAATTTAGTGTACTAGTTACAGATGAACTGATCGAGTTTGAGAAATAACCGGTTGGAAAATTACCCATCATTCTAGAGGAATCTATCGGAGTATATACCTAAATTTGATAAAGAAAGTAGCCGAAGGATGTCAACAGGTAGTTGGTCAGACTTGGAAACACTAGGGTCTCAACTGATTATGCCCAAAAATCTCCCCAGACATTGCAACACTTGCCTCCAACGCCATGACTTAACCCAAAAGTGACATGAGGACAGAAACTATCTTCGACTGTTTTCAATCTGAATTTGAAGGCATTTGCCGAACTGTTCTAGAAAAATTCAACAAAAAGTAATTGTACAAATCTACGAGATCAACCCAACGACACCAAAAACAACAAATTTGAGGATGGACTGTAATTTCTATGAAGCTCAAAAGTTTTAGGCTATCCTGCAATATAGTCCACCCGACTCTTCCCTGGGCATTGGCTTCCTACATGGTTCACGTGTACTCAGAGTTCGTTGGCCGAAGATCTAGCCGCTCAAAGTGGCTCGAAAAATTTCTTGAAGTTGTACTTGCTATGAGTTGTATTGTGGCCGCTTGGATTTGCATATTTCTCACTTCACAAATTCTCCCAAATTTTTGTAAGAAATGCTCTTCTGTTTGCAGTTTCCGACAACCCTATGTACATGACATCGAGTACAGTAGAGTTTCGTAGTTTTTGCATTTTTTTCAAGTGGAGAGGGAAGCTAGTATGTGGAGCTCAAATTTCTTAGTTGAAGTTGCCGTGAAATTTGGAGTGTTGCTGGCCATACCGAGGAATGAGGAGAGAAAAAGCCCGAGAAACCCTGCAAGTTATTCGATACTGACAGGTGCTTTCAATGCAAAAAAAATTATTGAAAAAAGAATGGACGGATCGGAATTTTTGAGGTGATCTGTACCCTACTACACCCTCCCTTTATACGGTTGGATTTACATCTATAGCCATCGATCTGCCCGAAGACAAATTAAAAAACGAACACCTACTGCAAGGATTCTTCCTCGAGGAATATCCTATGTCACTTTGGGGTTAAGGGCACGCTTTCATGTGTTGGCCAAGTCAATGAAAACCACTAAATTATGACACCTCATAGAAAGTTGACCTCCTTTGACATGGGAGTCCGTGTGATTTTTTTTTCTTGGAGGATGCGAATCGGTGCCTAGAGCAACTATGGAGTTAGTTGAAGTTCGAGGAGGGGGACTTGGCCGTCTCTCTATTCTGAGGTGGAAAGTGCTTTGTATTTGAGCCAAAAATCGTGATTTTGCATAAGCATCTTGATGCCAACCCAAGCTTGTTGTATTTCAGACCCAAATTCTTCATGGATGCACCCTAGGGGTTGCACTATACTAAACAGACATGAGTATCTGTGAGTGCACAAAAGGGGTATTAATTTGAGTTGTGTTGTACTATGTCGTATACATATGCTACACAGATTATAACTCGTAGTTATGTACATGTATGAAAGACCTTTAGAAAATACACAACACTTGTACTTTTATGGTTGTGTCACTAGACTTTACAGGATAGGTATTTGATATTGGATGAAACATAGGATGCATAGTATTCTCATTTCCTTATCTCATCCATTGTGGCTCATGTAGGGGTAGGGGAATCTAGAATCCTCAAAAATACACTTGTTAGTCAAATAAGTAGGATTTGGTTTGGGGTATTGGCTAGGGGTGCTAGCAAGGATAAATTTACGGGGCCAACCCTCCCATTGGCCAAGGGAGGGGGGATGGTTGTTTTCAAGGAGGCCAGTGATGCCCCCTTCCCACTTGACTTTAGCCAAGCCTAAAAATTGGTTCTAAAAACACGGCCTTCACACCATCGACACTATCCAGTCCTAAGCCTAGTTGGCAAATGATGTGGCATGGTTTAAAAGTGGAGGTTTTAAGCCTCAAGCACCGACCCACCCTCCCATCGGTACCTAGACATGAGGCAAGAATGTAGGACCTTTAAAAGTGTCGCCTCCCGCCCTTGTGATTGGTTGCTTTTAGTCTTAGCTATGAGGGCACGAGGAGCTCCATTAACAAAAACCAATGGTAAGATAAATGAGTAGTCAGGCATTTGGGGATGGGACAAAAACTATCTAACATGTCATTGCTTGGTAGATAAAACAATGAACAACATGTGTGAAAACTACTTAACTACAACCTACTCGACAATCTCTGGAGCAAATTCTTGTAGGTGCATTGGGGTAGCTAGATGCCTCCGCAATAACCGAGAGAGATTTACCTGGTTTTTAGGAAAGACTATGGTTATTTGGTAAAGTCAAGTGGGAAAGGGACATGAGTAATTTAGTGGAGTAGGGCTGGGGCGAAACAACCCGTACACCGGTTCCTCAAAGGCAAGGGTTTAGGTATCCAACAAGGAACGAGTGTATGGGTTGGTTCGCCCAAATCAGGGTTTAGGCATCCAACAAGGAACGAGTGTATGGGTTGGTTCGCCCAAATCAGGGTTTAGGCATCCAACAAGGAACAAGTGTATGGGTTGGTTCACCCAAATCGTGGAGTAGCTAGCAGTGGACCGCCGGTCTAAGGGTAAGGGGGGTCACCGTTAACGGCAGTCGGATGGCCACTAACGACAGTTCCCTCTAAGCAAGCATGGCAACTGCCATCGAGGTCTGGCAGTTGACGGTGAGGCTTGGCCGTATGAGTTTCTATGTTCGGTCTGCTACAGATTTGTTGTGCTCCAACGTTGTTTTGTTGTAGGTTTTTGGAGCTCTGAAATTTTGTAGATTTTCTATTTCGTTTGTACACAGCATGGCTCCCGAGGATGTGAGAGCTTGCCTGGTTGCAGGCAAACGAGAAAACACGGTGATAATTGCAATGGGAGGTGTGGGTATAGATGTTAGACGTCTTGTAAATTTTGAGGTTCATAAAGGAAAATTGTATTGCGGGGTTGTGTTCAGTGTAGAGGGGTGGCATATTGATGCACAAATGGTCGTGAAGGGGAATTTTAGTAGTCTACTGGTGTTGATAAAAAAAAAAAGGTTTGTTTGGGTTGGGATGTGAATCCTTTGACGGGTCATGTTGTTTCATGCAAAAAATTAAGAGACGAGGGTTTGCACACATTCAAGGGCATGATGGGTTATTGCATGAAGGACAGCGGGGAGGAGCATTTTGAGCTCGTTCATTGTAATATTTTCGCCCGAGACATGAATGATGTTATGTTGGAGTATGCAAAGTTTAGCAAGACTAGCTTGAACAATCGTGTGTGTCTATCTCATAGCAACACTTTGCAAAGGGCACATCAATGGGCTCAATTTCGTAGGAAGCGACACTTGGGTGTCATGCTTACCCATAACTTTGTATCACATGTGTAAGAGTGGTCAATTTTACCCAAATCCGACTTGCGTGATTCCTTTGAAGTCCGCCGGCATGGATGTCAAGCGCGCGGCTTCCATAGGAAAATTCATGATGAACCCTACATCCATTGACATAAAAGACATCTCCAATGTCTTATTTGATATCATTTAGGTTACTGCCTTTTTTAAGTTGCCTTACTTGCTTCACATACTAATTAATAGAATACACAACATATACACATAGTGGCAATCCAACTTTAAATCTAAAGATCTATTGACTCATATTAAGGCTGGCATATTATATATGCCATCTAAACTCTTTACTGTTGCAAATCATGATACTATGATGGATCTTGGTTGTGAATGTGGTGTATTTTTTGAAGACACATGAAGCTACAATTGTAAAAAATGTGGTAGACCAAAACAATTGGTATTCATTGGGCGGAGTATAGGGATCCGATTGACTTCATACCCCGTTCATCGAACATGGAGATTGGCTTATGTTGGTATCAAAAAGGAACCAACAAGTGGACTTACAATCTTATTGATCATTTGATTTAGAAAAAATAATTATAATAGCTTCTATGACATGTATTGCATACTTCAATGCTTATGAAATACATCCATGGGAAGGAAAATTCTTCAATGACATTATCGATGAATGCTAGGGTTTTGCATTATACATATGATAGAGGTTCATTTTTATTACAGATATATTTGTATACTTATGTATGAATGTATATTTTTATCATTGAAATTGTACATGTATTGCTTGATTTCACAAAAAAAAAAAAAAACTTGTATATAGGGGTTTTTTTAAGTATTTTATGGACGCGAGTGATTCTTGGTTTTTAAGGAAAGGTGCACTCTTAGTATATAAACTTTGCCCAAAGTTTTCATATGATTTCAATATGTTTTCGCTTTTCTAGAATCTCAGGTTCCATAAGTCCACTCATGCAACATTTCAAACGGATGAATGCAAAGATAGCCATATTCCAACTTGCATGTTTGAGAACAAGACAAATCTACCTCTCATACCCCCCCCCCCCAACCATTGGAATGTAGTATTTCGTAGGAGCGGCCAACACATGGAAGTTTTTCTAAGGTATCAGTCCCTATTGTCAACACTTGGGCGGCCTTTCCAACAATGAAGTCATTCTTTGTTGTTAAATGGACTCGAGAATTGCCTCATCCAAAGTTGAAAATTGTTTTGCACTTCAAATGATCACATAGGCCCCTCCCAACTGTGTATACACTAAATTAGAAATGATTCTTGAATGACATCCATATTTGAAGCACATACTCCAATCTCATTGAAACATGTATTTTTGGTGTACATTCTCAACTACAAACCTTGTCATGTGCCACTCATATATAAACATCCCCATTAAGAAGAGTAACCACATAAATCACTACTTTATTACCTTTCCCCTATTTCAAAATGTAGCGATTACTCGGGGAGGTTACTCCCTTTTTAATTAATGCATACACGTGCACTCAAGACCTATTTATCGGGGGGGGGCTATTTACCTTGCAAAAAATATTATAAGGTATGGTATTTTTCAAACTAAAGGTAAATGCTTGTATTTTAATACACTCTATCAATTATTATAATATTTTCAAGGAATCATTTAAAAATACCCTATTTTACTTATACTACCAAAGAAAATTGGAAAGAAGATTGCAATTCAAACAACGCGTTGAAATTTTCCCTCCCGGCACGTAGGTAGAGAACATTAACTCCACATTGGATATGTTGGTTCCGCAATGTTGAACCCAACCAACTTGCAAAGTCATACATCCAAGCTTTTTCAAGAAGAAATTACCTCTTTTCATCCACTAGCACAGACCCTACCCTAGACTCGCTACCCCTAGTAATTGTTTCCACGCTATTTTACATGTACTGACTAGATAAAAGAGGCCATTATGTGTGATGGTATTTTACATGTAAACATGTTTCATTACTTTAAAAACCCCTATATTATATGTACGTTTTTGTAAAATTTATCTACAATGAATATATTAGACCCTATTTTTTATCGCACGTTGTTTCTACGATTTTCGCTAGTGACCTCCCCGAGAGCGATTAGTAATCATTAGTCATTCTACCATATAGATCATCATGTTGATATTCTCCATTATCTCACAGAGGCCACTGCACTGCATCATTATAGGAAATTAGCTCTTGTAACTCCACCTTTATGCACTTATAGTTTCAATACATAACCTTATTAAGCAGTGTGCATTTTCTCATGTGGGCCCCAAGAATATAACCATGGGATGCTGCAACTACTACAAATTTAGACTGAACATGCACTAGTTATGGCATCCCATGGTTACATTCTCGGGGCCCACATGAACAAACGTACACTGCTTAATAATGTTACGTAAAGTTAACCATAACAAAGTTATTCACGAAATCCCTCAAATAGGGACAAAACCATGGGTTTGATCCTTCTTTGAGCAAACTTTCTATTAAGAGCTCATTACCTCGTCATACATTGGAGCCTATTTTGAAAGTTGGGTGAAACTTTTGGGACCTCCTCTTTCCACCTTTCAAACTTTGAGAGAATTTTAGGATTTGAAATTGGGTATGTGCATGGAACCTCCACAATTTTAAATCTTGGATCCGCCTATGCAAGGCTAGCTTGGCCCACCCATCCTAGTAGTAATTTAAGCATTAAGAAAACTCGGGTGACTTTGTGTGAATTCTCATCAATTCAGGGTTTAGGACTAAACCCATGGTTTCATTTGCTACACTTTACAAATAACTCTAATGTAAACTTGTGTGTTGGGGTGGAAGTAGGGGTCTCCAAACCCATTTTGAGCTCAACTAGAAAGTCCTAGAGGTATTTGGATTCCTTGTTGATTCTGCAGAGGCAATGAAATGAAATGAAATTGATTTAAAAGTCTGGGAAGTCAAAAAGGCTAATGGACTGAAAGTGGATCAAGATGGTTTCTAACCAACACAGTTCTCTAGAGTGGCAGAGTGCGGTAGCCTCCGTGAGATTGAGGCAAACATCCACTTGATGGTCCAATTGAAAGAAAGACTTGAGGCTCCCTAGAACTACACTAAATATGATATTTAGTGTCATATGGTATTTAATGTCACTATAGTAACTTTTTGGATGACACTTCTTATGAATAAGTGAACAATTACTGTCATAAATGATGGATGAGTTCATCCGTTGACCAAAACCCTACCTACTCTTGTCAGCAACTTGTGATGAAATATTGTCATGGATGATTGAAATTTGGATAAAAAATCACTTGGTAAGTGACAGGAATTGCAACCCTGTAAACCTATAATCCCCCAAAAACTTAACAAGGAATGACAAAGGATGTTGAGTTATCATTTAGTGTTGGTGACACTATACCGCGGTTTACAATTAGTATTGAGCAAGACAATTAGAATTGGTAACACTCAATATCATATTTAATGTACTTATCAAATAGTGATGGAAACTTATCTCTAGTGGGATTATACAGGGGGCATTCCAACATGAAAAATGACTCATTTTCAATTGCATCATGGGAGCAAAAGTGGCATAGTCTAGTATCTCTAGAGATAAGGATCGTCGCAATGAATGGGGAGAACCGACTGCTAGTTACAGATGAACTGGTTGAGTTTGAAAAATAACTGGTTGAAGTTCAAGACTTCGGGAAAATCACCCATCATTCTAGAGGAATCTATTGGAGCATATATCAAATTTATGAAGGAAAACTGGAAGATCGCAACATGTAACCTAGTTGGACTTGGAAACACTAGGATTTTGACCGACTATGCACCAAAATCTCCTGGCACACTGGGTGATGGCCCCCACTTTAGCTGTGGGACTGCAAACTGTGAACTGCAAACTGTGAACAGTTCAGCCTGCAAACTGTGTAGACTGCAGTCTGGTTACAGTGGCCTGTCTAGCTGGCTACGCTATTTGGTCTAATTAGTGTGGGTTGCCATTTGGAGTTACGCACTGCTATAACATTTTACAGCGAGTATCATCTTTTACACAGATGACATGACTAGTTAGAATGCACACCAAAGAATATGATATAACTTAGTTGGTAGAAAATGATAACTTCAGTAGAAAGTTATAGCAACACTGCTACGAATGGTAACCCACACTAAGTAGACAAAATAATGTGGTTGAAGGGGAGGCCACACAACATTTGAAAACGTTGGATTCAAAATGGAGTCTGGTAAGCCAAGGCAAAAGAATTTTTCCCTTCACATGTGCGTAGCTTCGAGGAGCTTGCTTTCAAGGTTGGTCCTTGTTGTTCTTTTTTTTTTTCTAAGGTTCGTTTCCAACTCCGATAAGAAATGGATGTTGTAAGCCTTGCAAAACCGCTGTCTGGGATAGGAGTTGGAAACGGATAGTTTAACCCAAAAAAAGAGGGACCAACCTTGAAACCAAGCTCCTCAAAGCTAGGCACATGTGATGGGCGAAATCAGTTTACCTTGGCTTGCCAAACTCTATTTGGAAACCCATGTTTTCAAATGCGTGTGGCCTCCCCAACAACTACACTAATTATCCCAATTAGTGCGTGTTACTATTCGGAATTGCTCAATGCAATAACATCTTACTCAAGAGCTCAAAGTTTTACTAATGATAGTTCAATAGGTTGTTGGGTCACTATAAAGAATAAAGGACTTTGCTTGGTAAAATATCACATTCTCATGAAAGACGAATAGCCCTCCGTAACTCGAATAAGAACACACACTAATTGGGATACTCAGTGTAGCCCTTAAACGTGGAGTATTGCTTACGTCATGGAGTTGTTTTTTTTTAAAATAAAATAATAACAATTCAAGAGGATGTGGCAGTGGAGTCAGATTCCAATCCCAACAATGAACTTCTTGAAGGAATAAACAATGAGGCCGCAATGTATTTGACGTTGTGGATCGTGGTGTTGAACCGTCGCGGTGTTGAACGAGTCTTTGCATTTTTCCAACGCCAACAAGCTTGAAGGAGGAGGTGTAGAAAGTGGATCCCAAAGTCCCAAAATCAACCATTAAAACCCTCATGAAAAATATACACCAAAATGTCATCAAATACCTCACATACCTCGTCCTAAATAAAAGGAAACTTGACAATAAACCAGCACCCGTCCCCCCTCCCTAAGGAACCGGGATAACGAGTACACCATCAGAGCCCACCTCCCAAAGGAGGCATAACACCTTATGTTGCATCATGGATAACCGTGATCAACATTAGGCCAACAGGCTCACATTCATGCCGGTACTTAGGTACGGGCGCTATTTTTTCTTTTCTTTCTTTCTTGTAGAAAGTGGAGGTTTGGAACAATCAAAGGAGCGAGGGGACATGGAAGTTAGAGGGCCATTACTTAAGATTTCACTTTTCCACTAGATTCCGAGTTACCGTAGAGGGCTCACTATTTCGACAAAAAATAATTTTATTTCCCTTCACTTTTGCCACGTGTCAATCCTACGTTGGTTGAGAGCTTTTTGAATCCCACGTGGTAACTACATTCCAACACAACTAAAAATGACATAGAGCGCCCTCTACTGTACATGCTAAGATTTCAAGCAAAAGTGAAGTGTGAGCCCAAAAGGGTGCCCACATTTAGTCTTAGACCCTTGAAACGTTAGTTGATGCACTTTGAAGTAGCATGTTACTTCACAAAAATATAAAAAGAGTGAAATGTTAGTCTTAGAAGTACCATATTGTAAGAGGCTAGGATGTGAGTTGTTATTGTGTTTTTACCTTCGGAAGGATTTGAGTGAATGAGGATAGGTAAGGAGAACTTGGATTGAGTAGTTAGTGAGTAGGCTAGTACAAATGGATGGAGACAACCAAAGTGACTCAAGAGACAAGTGCATTCGAATTGGGATGAATGGAGGATCACATGGAGCGCACAAGTGGACCACCTCATCATGGCCACTTAATGGGGAAGGTCCAAGGAAGAATGCAAGGTGGAGGATAAGCAAATTCTCAAAGCACCAATCAAATCACGAGTTAAGCATCGTGGTTTGAATTAAGTGGTGAGCGACGATTTGGGAAAGTAAGGGGAGAAAGTTATGGCGGCGGAAAGCGAAGGAGGCTAAGTTTGGGTTGAAGCATCCCAAGTTTGGTAAAGTGTGGTAGGTAGAAAGCCAAGGCTAGTTAAATGTTCGAATTAGGATCCTTGTTGATCATTTGAGGGAGGAAGGCTTAGAAGATAGGATTGGCGCCTACTAAGTAGGAGGAAATCTCAAGGGCTTATCGTGAGCCTTGAGGGTGCTCACCCCCTCAAGCTTACTATATAATCCCTCATTCTTCCCTCACTCATCCTCTCTTTCCTTTGTGCTCCAAGGCACCCCACGAGTTATAAGTGTGGGTGTGGGAAGTCATATTGGAGCACATGTGTGTGCTTAGTTTTTAGTTTGAGAGCCAAGGCTTGTTAGCCTTGAAGAGGGCTTGACCTCTTGGTAGAATTAGTGTTGACGTGAAGGATTTTAAAGTTAATTCATGATTCCAATTTGTGGTACTTAAAGTTCATGTTTTGAATACACGTGGTTGCAAGTTCCATGTTTAAGAGTTGAGCACTTGAGGTTGTGATGAGTGCAAAAATATACTTGTGTGGATTAGTTAGTCTTAGTGAAGTTAGGAAATTCTCTCTCCCCCTCTCCTCTCTAGGATTTTAGGATTTTAGGATAGAGAAGAATTGTGTGATTAGAAAGGGGTTGTTAGTAGAATTAGGAAAATTAGGTAGGAAGATTAGTTAAGGGCTTGAATAATTAGTGAGGTAGTTGGGGATTACAACTACAAAGTTGTGGGTTCATGAAGGAGCTGGGTTTATGAAGGAGCTGGGTTTGTTTAGTTAGAAAGTAAAGAGCTGGGTTTATGAAGGACCTGGGTTTGTTTAGTTAGAAGCTAAGGAGCTGGGTTCATGAAGGAGCTGGGTTTATAAAGGAGCTGGGTTTGTTTAGTTAGAAGCTAAGGAGTTGGGTTCATGAAGGAGTTGGGTTTATGAAGGAGCTAGGTTTATGTAATTAGAAAGTAAAGAGATGGGTTCATGAAGGAGCTTAGTAGATAGCCTACTTAATTAGCTCATAGACAAGTAGTTAGTTACATTATGCTAGTTAGTGTTATGTGTGGCTTTCACAAGTAAATGTATTTGAGATTGACTATAGAGAATAGTGTTTTTTAACACTTGCATCCTCTCTTTAAAAATAAACCACGTGCACAAATTAATGGAGAATGTGGAGCACTCTCGCGATGGCAAGACAAAGGAAGCAAAGACCAAAGGTGCGAGGGAGAGATTGACATAAGTCACATAAGTATTTCTTAATACTTAAAGGCTTATGTACGGTATGGAGACACCAAGTGAGACCTCTTATAGTAGCGATACGGAATACACAAGTGATAGTTCAAGTGGTAGTATAGAGTCAACGGCACGGACTCCATTTAGGAGAGGGATATCCTTAAGGGCTTGTGTAGCTAAAGCGGCCGGATGGACGTTAGAAGCAAACAAAGACAAAATAGCACCCGAGCATAAGGAGGTTAAAATAACATAGTTAACTTGTGCATTCTCCACATACGTATTGAAATCGTACATTGAGTTGTTAAAAGTGAAATTCCAGTTAAATCCAAGACCACTTGAAGGGTGAACCTTGCACTATGGACTCATCCAAGTCCAAATCCAATACCGCGGAGGAATGTGAGCCCAAACCCACTACTCGGACTACGGACGCTTAAGGGTGGGGGGTTTGGCCTCACATGAAGGCATTTATGAAATTGGGGCTTTCAAAACCGATAGCATTGCATAAGGTAGAGGAGGCCAATGTGGACACCTCTAGCTCTGTGGAATCATCCAGCCGATGGATTTGAGCATTAGAAGTTTGAGCATGTTAGCAATTGCCAATCATGACCAAAGAACTTGAAATCGTTGAAATAGGAGATGAGGAAGGTGTTGATCTAGGCTCTGGAATCAAAGATCCTCTACTTCCCAATGTGGTGTTATAGGGAGGGGGGGACTCTTTTATCGTTCAATGTTGTGTGAGTGGACAACATCGATAGTAGATTCTACATGGGCCATTTGCCAATGAAAACCAAGTTGAATGCCAATATTGGTTGTGTCATGTCTCCAAAGTGGTCACATGTAAGATAAAATGTTGCTAATTTTTTTTTCTCATTATAGAACACCCACAATACAAGTTGGTCGGCACCTCACAACCACATGCCGCCTCCACGGGGAGGTCACTCCATTGTCAAGTTGAAAACCACATGCATACAAAAAAATTCTACTTTTTCTAAGTTGCATCACCAAAATGGGTCAAAATTTTATCAATTTTTTTCATGAGTAGATATACACGGTATCTATTACATAGTCAAAAATAATAGCCAAATTTGATGATTTGTTTTCTATAAAACATACCGTTTCTAATTAGAATGACGCAGAATTGAACTAAAACAATTACTACAAAAATGAAGATGACTAAAAATTTCAAAAAATATATACAAAAGATATTATTCATGAATATATATATGTAGAAAAAAAAATTCATAATTTTTAAAATTATCTATGGCATATAATATAGGGGTAGCAAACTTTGTATGCACGTGGTTTTCAACTTGACAATGGAGTGACCTCCCCGTGGCCGCCTCCTAATTTGCCCAAGTTTCCACTTCCTAATTTGGCCACCTCGAGCACAAATATCAAGCTTGTCATAGCTGGGTGGATAGCAACTCCTCATTATGGAGGATGGTGGGTGTAGTTTAACATTTGCAAAGTTGACCAACCCAAATATCATCAATGCGGCGGCTAAATCACCATGTATTACTCACCCATTGAATTAAAACGACTATACCGCCAATTAAGAGCCAAAAATAGGTGTTTGATTAAGGAAGCTAACCAAACTAGCCTCATCTACCTCATAGGCACCCTGTAGTCTGGGAGAGAGGAAGTATTTGAGTCGGGCAAGGTGAGGAGGGTCGGCTTGCTTGATGCAACAGGACCCATGCACTCTACATCCCCTAAAAGGGAGGCCACACACGTCCAAAAACACCAGTTTGAAAGGAGTTGAATAAGCCAAGGTAAAATAATTCGCCTTGACATGTGCCTATCTTCGAGGAGACTAGTTTCAAGATTGGTCCTTCTTTATTTGGTTGAAACCATTCATTTATGATAGAAACGGAGGTTTTCAACCTTGCAAAACCGCCGTCTTGGATTGGAGTTGAAAACACATTTTACCTAATAAATGAATGAGTTTTAGGAGGGGGGATAGCATTCCCCGAGCCTTATGGGGTTACTCTTCTTAATCGGACGCCTATATCTGAGTTGCCTGAGACATCAAGGTTCTTAGTGAAGAAGGCACACCAATAAAAACCCATGTTATGACGAGTCATATGCTCAAAATATGGACACCATTCTTAGGCTTGGGCACAACCAGAGAAGCCTATGTGATCATTTTAAGAAAAAACATAAATCTTCACTCTAACCTATTATAGCTTCTTAATTGTAATTCCAATTCTAAACATGAGATGATAATCTTTGTGATTTGCAACTTCTACCAATTCCCGATTCGATCCAACAACCAAAAGTATTTGTGGAGTTCCAAATCAAACTCCCACTACGACCATATAGTCGGATGCTAAAGAACCCCTATCAAGCTCTGTCCGGCGTGACAGAGGCTGGTGGGGCCCACCACCACCTCTGCCCCCCAAAACTTTTCGCGTCCCTGCCCACGCGGTTCGGGCAACGTTGCCCGACATCTCTGCGATTGTCCTTCACTAGGATTGAAGGCCGCTTGTCCATATAACCCATATTGACTGCACTTCATCTTCAAGGTCCAAAATCCAATATATATGTTCACTTCCATTGAGTAAATAAGCAATTGATTGGGATTTTCTTTTCCAAGTGAAACCGTCAATATAACATGTAATTAACTTCAAAGTCTAAAACATTACAAAAGCCTCATTACCACTTAGGTTATATTTATTATGACTTCCCATTGAAAGGGGCTTTGTCATTCTAAACTGGAACTAAAATTAATGTTTTCTTTTTAGTGTGTCATGCAAAATCTGTGTTATGCAAAAAATGTGTCATGCAAAATCTATCTGAAAAATCTATCATGTAAAATCTGTCTCAAAAATGTATCATGCAAAATGTATCTGAAAAATGTGTCATGCAAAAACTGTTTGCAAAATATGTCATGCAAAAACTGTCTCGAAAATGTGTCATGCAAAAACTATTTAAAAATGTGTCATGCAAAAATTGTCTGATAAATGTGTCATGCAAAAACAATTTTTGCATGACATATTTTGCTAGACACATTTTGCATGACACATTTTCTAAACAGATTTTGCCTGATAGTTTTTGCATGACACATTTTTTTAATAGTTTTTGCATGACACATTTATCAGACAGTTTTTGCATGACACATTTTTTAAATAGTTTTTGCATGACACATTTTGCAGACAGTTTTTGCATGACACATTATTTTAACTGTTTTTGCATGACGCATTTTTCAGACAGTTTTTGCATGACACATTTTTAAACAGTTTTTGCATGACACATTTTCGAGACAGTTTTTGCATGACATATTTTGCAGACAATTTTTACATGACACATTTTTCAGATAGATTTTGCATGATACATTTTTCAGACAAATTTTACATGACAAATTTTTCAGACACATTTTGCATGACACATTTTTTGCATAACACAGATTTTGCATGACACACTATCCTTCGAGCCATGGACCTCCTCCGAGCATTGGGAACATTCCCTTCTTCCTTCCCATCGGTTCTCAACTCGGGGAGATCACTCCATTGTAGAGTTGAACAACCACGTGCGATCATTTTAGATGTAAAAAATGTAAAAAATGTAAAAATCATCACCAAAATGGGTCACAATTTTATCAAAAAAATTTCATGAGTAGATATAAATGGTACATGTTACATAGTAAAAAATGGTGACTAAATTTGATGATTTGTTTTTAAAATAAAACATACCGTTTCTAACTAGAATGACGCAGAATTGAACTAAAAAAATTGCTACAATTAATGAAGATGACTAAAAATTTCAAAAAAATATACAAAAGATATAATCAATGGTTGTGTATATGTAGAAAAAATATCATAAAATTTAAAATTATTTATGACATGTAATATAGGGGTAGCAAACTTTGTTCGCACGTGGTGTTCAACTTGACAATGGAGTGATCTCCCCGAGGTTCTCAACCACATTTGCTAATATGTTATGCAAACGATGTCCGCGGATGTGTTATGCACTTAAATCTGTAGAATGTGTTATGCATCGAAATCCCTGGAATGTGCTATGCGCCAGTCCTAGATCTACAAATGTGTTATGCACTAGATCCATATTTACAAATGTGTCATGCGTCATATTCAGATTTACAAATGTGTCATGTACTAGATCCAGATTTACGAATGTGTTATGCACCGGATCCATATTTACAAATGTGTCATGCGTCTTATTTAGATTTACAAATGTGTCATGCGCAGGGATTACACGTCACGTCCTGTGACAGCGACGTGACGGCAGACCTGAAAACGTCACGTCCGCGGGGGGGTAAATCCGGCAGTTACCCCAGGGGTAAACTGACGCGGTCAACCCCCTGGTCGACTGCTAAGTCGATTGCAGATAGCAGTCGACCTAGCAGTCGACTGCAAAAAAAAAATTTAAAAATTCCAAAAAAAATTCTGGACCGTCAGATCTTCTTGGCAAGAAGATCTGACGGTCCAGAATTTGTTTTGGAATTTTTTAATTTTTTCTGGCAGTCGATTGCTAATTCGACTACTATTTGCAATCGACTTAGCAGTCGACTGCAAAAAAATTAAAAAAAATTAAAAAAATTCTGGACCGTCAGATCTTCTTTTCAAGAAGATCTGACGGTCCAGAATTTTTTTTGGAATTTTTTAATTTAATGTTTTTTTGCAGTCGACTGCTAGGTCGACTGCTATTTGCAGTCGTTTGCTAAGTCGACTGCAAAAAAATTACTTTTGCAGTCGACCAAGACCAGTCGACTAGCTGGTCGACTGCTAAAAGCAGTCGACTTCAAGGAAAACGTAAAAAAAAAAAAAATCAAAAAATTCTAAAAAAAATCATGGACCGTTAGATCTTCAATCCAAGAAGATCTAACGGTTCAGATTTTTTAATAGATTTTTTTAATTTTTGTTTTCTGAAGTCGACTGCTCGTAGCAGTCGACTAGAGCAGTCGTCCAAAAAAGTAAAAAAAAAGTTACAAAAAATTGGTACAGTAACTTTTTTTTACCACGTCAGTGCGCGTCACGCCCTGACGTGACGTGACGTGACGGCGTCACGTCATTTGTGACGCGACGTGACGCAAAAAGGCCGCGTCACGTCCATTTGCACATCCCTGGTCATGCGTCATATTTAGACTTACAAATGTGTCATGCGTTATATTTAGATTTACAAATGTGTTATGTGTCATATTCAAATTTGTAATGTTTTAGACTTTGAAGTTAATTACATGTTATATTGACGGTTTCACTTGGAAAAGAAAATCCCAATCAATTGCTTATTTACTCAATGGAAGTGAACATATATATTGGATTTTGGACCTTGAAGATGAAGTGCAGTCAATATGGGTTATATGGACAAGCGGCCTTCAATCCTAGTGAAGGACAATCGCAGAGATGTCGGGCAACGTTGCCCGAACCGCGTGGGCAGGGACGCGAAAAGTTTTGGGGGGCAGAGGTGGTGGTGGGCCCCACCAGCCTCTGTCACGCCGGACAGAGCTCGATAGGGGTTCTTTAGCGTCCGGCTGGCCATATACCCTTACCTAGTGGTGGCAAAACCCTTGTTTTTGCATGGTGACCTAAGTGCAAACAAAATAACAAAACACGTGTTGAAACTACTGGAGTTAGTGGTTTGGTGTCAACCTCTAACTTGACCTTGAGAGCTTGGACCTTATACATTTGGAGGCATGGAAGACATGGTATAAGGTGTGAGTGTGTCTATTGTGGGCTCTTCCAACTTCACAAGTGTATGGTCGTTGGATCAACAAGTTGAAGGACTCATTATGCTGGCAATTTTGAATGAAGATGAATGTTACATTGTTTTATGATAAATGTCGAGGGCATACTTGTAGTGTGACTTATCTTTTGTTGCACTATAGTGTGGCCCACAGTATACACCATCGCACATTAAAGTAGTTTGGAACTTTATAATTGAGGGAATTGTTTTTGAATCAATCAATCTCTCCACACATCCAAAATTCACGGGGATAGCATGTGATGGGGAAGTTTTTGGGGAATGATTTGGTTGAAATCCAATGTTTTTGGAAAATAAATGAAAATTTGTAATTTTATACTTCAAAACCGTCCAAGTAGGATGAGCATGAATTGAATCTCACTTTATTAAAAAAATGAAGTAAAATAAATCTCACATGCATATTATTTTCCATCTAGTTGAACAATTATGACCTACAACATAGGCCTCCAATGTTATGTACTATGGGTTGGAATATAGTGTGCACCCACAATGTTTATCCCACATGTTTTTAGTGTTGATTTCCATGTATATAGTGTGGCCCACGATATTCACCATAAACATTGTAGTGGGATATTTGTGATTGGAGTTTGTAAGCTCATGTTATTTCTAGTTAGAGGAAAATTCCATCTCGTTCATAAAGTGACCGTGTAAGGAGCCCCATTTCAAGAATAAAGTTTTGCTACACCAATCGAGGGAGAGGTTGAAAATGTCGACTACTACCATAAAGCCCATGATTGATAGTTCTAGCCAACGTAACCCTTAAATTGAAGTCGGAGGCCCCATATTAGGCTTGTAAATTTTAATGACTATAAGTTGGGACCAAGTTGATAGAGGGCGGGTTTTTATTGTTCCCCCTTGAGAATTGTTGTGAAATGAAATTCCCACTCCATGTTGAGGAACATCTAAGGGAGAAGAGTAAGGGTTCATGCATGTCCTTCAAACTTGCATACCATTTAATGTATACGGCCCTATTATGGGCGCTTCCAAATCCATATATGACTTTGACCGTTGGATCATATGAAAAAACAGTCTCAAATGGGTCAGCAATTTCAAATCACAAGGATTGTAATTTCAGGTTTTAGAATCAAAGTTGAGGTGCATAATTCGTAGCAGGTTAAAGCAAAAGGTTCTTTATTGTTGTAAGTGATATCACATGCACAACATTATTCAGATTCATAACAATGTTCTGTGGGATTGACAATATTATGAGGAATATTCCATCATTCAGGCTGTATGTGAGGAATATTCCGCAAAATATTGTCAGTCCCACAGAACACTGTTATGGATCTAAATAATGTTATGTGGCCCTCCATTGCAGTAACTATCAAACCTAGATTGAAATATGTATTCTCAACACACAATGCAATCTTATCATGACACAAGTCACTTTGGCCCCGCTTTGGTATCCATTAACAACTAACTACACGCCTTGCCATATACAACCTCTCAATCAAAGAAAGCCAAATGAGAAGAGCGACTACATAAGATCCCTACAAATTAATATCCCTAAAATCTCGCACATTAACTGCATATTAGATCATGAGAATGTCCACCACCTTAACACCAGTCTTTCATGTTGGGTTTAGACAATATACCAGTAGCACTTTGAACCCTTATAAGGTAGAGATGCCATAAACCGTGAACTACCCTCTACCCGCGCAGTAGACTTCCATCAGAATAGTGAAGTGCCATTTATGAAACTGATCATTGCGAGGCTGGCAACTTGAACACGTGTACAGTCAGTTTAGCCAAATTTAGTCATGTTTGACTACCATCAACCACAGTCTAATGTACTCATGAGCTAACCGGTTTAGGTGATGTTTTGTGTGGAAATGAGGATTACCATGTTCGGTGTAAGGAGAATCTAGTGAACGAGTAGGGGGTTTGACAAACTTTCCACTTTGAAAAATTGTAGAATTTTTTTTACAGGGGATAAAAATATGAAACAACTTGCATTCTTCATGAATCCTTCTCTTCTATCCTGGAAAATTATCTCATGATTGTAAGACCATATCTTCAATGCGAATCACCTTATTTTCACGGTTTATGGTGCCTCTACCTTAACATCTGCATTGATAGTTTCATTGAGATATACTTTTGGTGTGTTAAAATTGGACCCATATTGTTTGAACTACGAGAACTATATTAGCCTTCTTAAATTCTAATTACGATATATATGCCCCGTGCTTAAGAAGTGGCGGTTTTAGCCCCACATCCTTTAATGAAACACACAAAGATATTTGGTGTGTGGCCAGGTGTTAGGAGAAGCGCCTTTGAAGCATAAAGTCACCACGGCCATGATTGTGCCAATAGTCCGGCGTTCCGACCAGCTCTCAGGATCGGGTCTTGAGCTGCTAGCTCTTTCCCCAACAAACGCTCGGTTGGAGCCTCAAGAACCTTTTCTATATGCTTAGCCTCCTTTCGAGAAGTACGAAGGCATGTGGGTGTTATTCGCTTCATTGTTTCATGTTCTCCAACTTCCACCAAGTAGATTTACATGACAAAATACTTCATGTGTTGCATTAGAAAATCTATGATGAAGCATCAACAAAAACAACGGGATCTCCCTTTATTTAGTTACAATTACCGAAAATGCATTTTGTTGATTCCTTATTTGAATAAGGTAGACATACCCATTTCCGCTAACTTCAAGCAATTTCGTTCAAAACCACATTTAATTTTGAAGTGATGAAAGTACAATAGATTTCCAAAGGCAAGATTCTCTCCTAACCCATATTCACAACATAGGTCGACCTATTGATGACAATTGGTAGACGGAATTTTGAGTACAACCAATGTCCTCGTCAAGGAACTCAAATCCGTGCCCTTTTAACTCACTTTTTCCCATCACGTTGAACTCCGAAATGGCTATAACTCCTCTCTCACCTGGTCACTACCTATTTCCAACATTCCAAATTAGAGAAGGACGGCTACATGGCTGGAACTTCACGGCTTTATGGGACTCTATGTATTAAGATTGGGGTGGTTATTGGAAATGGGAATGTCTACCATACATAGGTTCGCCCGATCGTGTTCACAGTTGAGTAGTTAATGGAATTTGAAGACATGCTCGGATCTCTTTTATACATGTGTGTTTATGATGTTTTGTTTTTTGATCCTCACCGAACCACATAGGGACCACACACCAATTAAATGTAAGGCAGACAAACTCATTTCCATTACTTGTAAGAAATTTTGCATAAGTGTAATACATGTGTGATATTAAAGTAGTTTTTCACAGGTCTAGATATTGATAGCATAATGTTGAACAAAAAAAAATCACAACTTACTTCCAAGTTTGAGAATACCGTAAATTTCCAAAGGCAAGATTATCTCCCAACCCATATGCACAGCATAGATTGATCTATTTCTGATATTCGGGAGACGAAAAATTGAGTACAATCAATGCCCTTTTCAAGGAGCTCAAATTTGTGCCCCTTTAACTTACATTTTCCATCACGTTGAATGTGAAGGCTACTTGTGTGATTCTTCATAGGTTTTTCCATCATGTTAGAAATGACGGCTACATGTCTGAAACTTCACATCTTTAGGGTGGACTCTTCATACAACGTATGAACTACCATGAGTGTAAGAAGGAGTATTATTTGAAGCATCGACGCACATGGTATACATAAGGGAGATGTATTATTTTCTCTAGTGTGTACATTTAGAAAGTCTATGAAGTAAATGTAATTGTACAAAAAGGGGCCCTAAGTTTAGAGAAAATATTGACAATACATGTGTTAGTTTCATCCAATTCATGTTCTCATCCATTGTTGTCATATGGTAATAGTCCTCAATGATTACCTTGTCCATTCTTGTTAGGGTTTGCATCTAGGTTCTAGGTTTTATAAACCGAAGGCTCTTGGAGCGCACATCGGCATGATCCCCAACCCCACCCATTATTCAATGTCCTAACGTACATGGTGCTAGAATCACCACTTTAAGGATTAAAAAATGATAGAATAAAACTGCTATGATTGATTATTGTTAGCAATTGAAGGGGGGATCCAACACAACGAAGCATGTCTTATTTGAATTACATATGCAAAAGATAGAAATAATGGCATCAAGTTGTTTTGGTGGATGATCCAAAAACCAATGCAAGAGCATGATGTTAAGATGGTGGACATTCTCATAATCAACAAGTTCTTACAATGCAAGATTTTAGGGTGTTGGTTTTGTGGTGGTGTGTTGGTCTTAGCACCATCTAACTTACCTCAAGTATTGTACCTCTAAGAAACTTTCTTGTAGGGTGTCAAAGACAATCTTTCATAAAGTGGATCAGTTCAACATATTCAAACTTAGGTACCTACATGCCCCCTTTCTAGCTATGCTTAAGCCCTACGCATCTTAAAGGCCATGTCCTAGCCTCAACATGAATAATAGTATGTATTTGAACTACATTATGTCATTCTTGGTTATTTGTGTTGGAAGTGACCCCTGGGGGATAGACTCTTCATTGGAATCCTAAACGATGTGCATGGGTCACTATGAGAATAAACTCCCTATATATGAGAAGTTTATAAAGAGAAGAGAAAATGTATACATACTAATGGCATGCTAGAAATGGATTCATGTATTTATACTAAGCTTTTCAATCTAAAGTGCTAAATGCCTTCACTATGAATTAAATAATGATACATAGTTATAAATCATTAATAAAATAAGTCTTTACTACATATGGCATCCACTTTCATTTTTTAATGAGAAAGTCATTGAACATACTTTCATCTTTAGCATGTAACTCAACGATTGCATCAAACATACAAAAACAAGAGCACAAGAGGTTAGCCACAATCCGAAGTGCAAAACTCAAGGGAGCTCATGAATGTTCAAGAGCTCCCATTTCGTAAAAACCTAGAACCCAAATGGAAACCCTAACAACAATAGACATGATAGTCATTGAGGAATATTACCAAATAACAACAATGGGAAACATGAATTGGATGAAACGAACACATCTACTACCAATTCTTTTCTCCAAACGTTAGGCCCCCTTTCGTATATCTACCTTTACTTGAAAAGTCTTAATAGCCTTCTCAAATGCACATTAGAGAAAACACGTGTTACCATGGTAACACGTGGCCTGAAGCATACACGTGTTACCATGCAACTTGGTGGCCAGAAGTGGGCGGAGGGAGCTCCATGACCTCGGAGCAAAGCAAACTAAGGTAGAAATACCATAAAGCGTTAACCACCCAATCGCGGTGCACTAGACCGCCTCATAATGGAAAGTGCCATGTCTTAAATGGCGCGGCAACTTCAATGCAGTGTAGCCAATGGGAGGCAAGATCTAACGTACTCATGATTAACGGGTTTAGGTGATAATCTGTATCGGAATGAGGAGAGCCTAGTGAACCGGAAGTGGGTTGGACAAACTTTCCACTTTGAAAAATTGTGGAACTTTTTGTACAAGGCAGAAAAATACGAAACAACTTGCATTCTTCATGAATCCTTCTCGTCTATCTTGGAAAATTATCTCATGATTGTCAGACCAGATCTTCAATGCGAATCGCCTTATTTTAACGGTTTATGGTATTTCTACCTTAGCAACTCCCACACAACGAGCTACCCAAGCTAGACACAAGCTACACATACACAATATTCACAAGCTCACAACAACCCACCAAACGGTGCCTAGGCCAAAGACAACTAAACCTTGGCCAAACACAACTCTCCCACAAGCAAGCATCCACATCAAACACACAATACCCATATCTAAAACAAGTGCACACAAATGCTCTACACAATAGGAAACCACATTCTCAATACCCCCCGTCCTCCCCCCCCCCCCTGCGCAGTGGTACCTCATGGATCCCAACCATCACACTATTACACCCGAACAAAATCACTCTAGGACACAATCTCCCGGGGAAGTCACTCCATTGGTCAAGTTGATGCCATGTGCGATAAAAGTGAATCTACTTTTTCTAAAGGCATCACCAAAATGGGTCAAATTTTATCAATTTTTTTTCTCTAGTAGATATATATGGTATCTATTACATAGTAAAAAATGGTAACCAAATTTGATGATCTCTTTTTTGTATAAAACATACCGTTTCTAACTAGAATGACGCAGAATTGAACTAAAACAATTACTACAAAAATGAAGATGACTAAAAATTTCGAAAAAATATAAAAAAGATATTATCAACGGTTTTGTATCTCTAGTAAAAATATCATCATTTTAAAAATTATTTATGACATATAATATAGGGGTAGCAAACTTTTATTGCACGTAGTGGCCTAATGTGCATGGAGTGACTTCCCTGGGCACAATCTACTACTCCTCACACAATACTTTAGTTGTTGTAACACCGCGCAATGAAAATCCACGTACCTCACTTATCACCAACAACAACAATCCCTTGACCATAGACAAGTGCAACTTCCCCCTTGCCGCACCACACGTCACCTTATAAACCCAACAATGCAACCCAAACATGGATATTATTTCTTCCACATCCACCGTACAATTCATCCCATCATATGCACACATCCATAATCACACTGGCGAGTACCAGACCAAAGGCAACAGTAAGAGTCATGGCTTGAATTACGGTATTTTCGATTTTTTCGGATAGGCCTGTAAAACGGCTTCATTTTGAGAACTACCACCGTATCCAGTAACCGCCTACAATAGCTATGGGAAAGATTCACCCAACCCACACCCCTACAACCACACCTCCACCCACCTTCACAAAACTTTGAAACATAAATCCTTTGGTTAATAGAATGATACATGTCCCTGCTCCCAAGGAACAAACCAAACCCCCTTTGTCCCAAACATCACCACCTCCATAAAAGCATCATGAAAATCCTGATTGAAACCTTTGACCTCACTCACTCATATTACTCATCTTCCCTAACATGTCCAATGGAACTCACACAATATCACTTACCTCACCCAAGAGACACCATTTTTGGATCAATCGGCTTTGTACTCTCTCACAAGTGACAGGGTCCCGGGGAGATCACAACCTATATACTTTGTAAACCACGTGTGGTCGGGGGTTAATTAAAGATGGGCTATTTATCTAAATTTCTTGAATAATAGGCACCTTGCTAGTAGATTAAATGGTATTTTGAGGTATTTTTCAAGATCCTATAGGTAAATATAATTTACACCATGAACTTATTTTATAGGCTTTATTTGTTTGTAAATTGTACCATTTATCAAAATATTGGAAATTTAACATAAATTGTTGTTAATCCATAACAAAATGACAACAAGACGTTAATGGTACATGCAAATAAAATTGAATGGTACCTAATTGCAATAATATTTTGAAACTCTTAGTGACCACCCCAAGCTTACCAACATCTAAATTCAACGACCTTTAGTCTTTGAGGCAACTTCTCATCAATCCAAAGACATGCATTGAACCTCACATGAATTCTTTGTTCTTCCAACTAGAATAGACCCTAATTTATAAATAAATATTAATTACTACCCATATGTTTCCCCTACCCTATTTTAGACATAATATTGTATGGGTCATTTCATCCAAGCTACAATAATTCCAAAAATATATATATTTTTTCTCTTTTGAATTAAAGGCAATAATATTCAAGGCAATGAGATTGCAAATAGTCTTGCAAGGAAGGGATCCACCCTCTCCATAGTTTCCCCCGTCCCCATCATGCATACAACACCCCCACCCCTTACCGGTGACATTGCTCCCACTTATATATGACACAATGGCTCCATTACAAACCTTAAAAGATCAACATTAAAATACCATACCCGTGCACAAATTGCCCACGCCATAGAAAACTTCCTATATGTAGACAAATGGTTAGGAAATGGTAACATCAACCAGGCCCAATCCAATGCATTATGGAAGACATCTTAGATAACAAATGCACAAATTAGCCAAGTCCTTAAGTTTTGCTATGCATAATACATGGCAACCTACGAAAGCACATGTTGTGGTTGTGCACCCATCCAAATATACACTGCACTCTTTGCCCCTTCAAAGAATTAGACACATGGCCCCACCTCCTATCTAAATGCGCAAATCGACACACATGGTTTGTGTATCTCAAGACACAACAAAGTGCACATGATATTGCTAGCATTTGCCTCTCCGGTAACGTCACCGGATGTTACACACTCGTTAATACCGGAACACAACACAACATAGCATGCAACAACACTCTCACCTCATGGCTCCTCCCATGTGAGTACTACTCCCCACGTTGCACATGTCTAGCCAGGTTGAGGCCCAATATAATGTACGTCCTTAGAACCAATAGAGAAACCAATCTTTTTATTCCAACTTCTAGCCTACACATGCGGCTCATTGAATTTATTGTTTGCCATGATAGATTACCCAGTGACTCCACCACATACAAATTACAAAAATACAACTCAGTGTTAGCCATATTACGTACACTAGGTTGGCAAGTCCAACCTCTACTTATAGTCACAATAGGGTTCAAGGGTACCATCCACCCACCCACAATAAGATCCCATACTAACCTTAAACTACCCAAGCTATCCATCTCTTCCCTAATGGAAAAACGACACCACACATCCATACAATATTTAACATACCTCATCCTTAATAAACGCAAGGTAGAACATCACCAAACCCCCATCCCTCCATCACCATGATCCTACGAAACCCCCTCGCCTATGACACTCATGGTCAACATACCATCAACACCACCCAAGAATCATGATCAATGGGACATCCTCATATTTCCAAAACCATAATATTACACACACTTCATAAATTGAAGCTAATGGTGAGAGACCAAGTATTTTTTAGCCAAGGAGAGCTATATCTTCAAAATTTCTCTAATATGCACATATCTAACCTAACCCTTCCCCAGTTTACCCACAACCTCTAGAACTAGGAGTCATAAACTCTACTAATTGATTTGTCAACATAAGACAATATGGGCACCCCATTAGGCAACAATGCAACATGAGTCCCCTCAAGCACCGATGGTGGTTGTACATTATATCAACATTCTCAGTCCAACTAGAAATTACCTCGCGGGCCCCCTCATAAGCTCCATAGTAGATAATTGGTTGATTAGACCTACGCAGTACATGGCCTTCTTCCACCGTGATCACTAAACTTTGAGCCAACACATCATAAGCCCCCCCCCCGTATTGTGTGTCCACTTTGCCAATCAAGGGCACACATGACAAACGGAGCCAACGTCAGGATCTCCCTCCCTTAGCCGTCACAAACTTAATTGCGATTAAAGAACATCATGAAGAACTATAGCCAAACTCTCCTCAACTGCATTCTCCTCCTGTATTAAAGTTGAGGCGGTTACCTTGCCATCTTCAACTGCCTCACCCCTTCTGGTTATTGACGGAATACCCACCTCCAAGTCAACCATGCCACTACCCACGCCATATCTCAAAAATGCAAAATAAAAGAACATGGACACAAAACTACAAACCACCGCATGCCAATTCTACTAAGTACAACATAATGCCACTTCTCAACAACCATGTCCTACAAATACCTACCCATTAAAAACTCACACATTATATCTTCACACAAGCTACCAAAATATTTTGCCATCACCACACCCATCACACTCTCTTCACCTCTCTTCCCCCCCCCCCCCCCACCCCCCTCTCCCCACAGGTGCAATCATATTCTCCCGGTGCCCCAAAACCACCAATTCACACAATACCAAATAAACACAACACCAAATATAATTAAGAAAGTTCTTTATTAGTCACAAAGCCCTCCCATCTACATGTGGGCAATATTTCTAGGCAAACCTGAACGGGAAAACCCATTCGACAAACCCTAGAAAGAATGGGCCCTTAATCACATCGGCAGTATAGTTATCAAAGTCCATTAAATTTTTATTTTTATTTTCATCCATGATAGTAGACTAAATCTCCCTTGACATCAAGGATGGTATGAAAGTTCCAAGTTCATTGGAATGCACCCTCTGACAACGAAGGATAAAAGAAAAAGAGAAATTGCATCTCTTTCTCTCTCACACACACACACAAAACTCCGACTCACAAGACAAACTTGAAACCACAATCTTCATAATTTCCAATTGCTAACCAAATGATACAAATCCCAAACCTATTCAATACCTAGTCAAAGTTGTCTTTAAAGTTGAAAAAGTGCCCACAATGGGGCCACAAACCTTCTCCAATACATGTGCCAATCACTTTGGCCCTACTCACAATCATGGTGGCATTGCCTCCCACCAACTTGGTGTTGTAAGGAAAAGCGCTAGATGTCATTTGAGGTGCCCCCCTTGGTGGTTGTCCTTTTCTTCTTTTTGCAATTGAAGTTCCTTCGATTTGTATTGAATATAAATAATAAATAAATAAATATTTATTTATTTATTTAGTGTGTGAAGCCCACTATATATATATATATATATATATATATATATATATATATATATATATATATTTTTGTGTATGCCTATGAGATGCAATCAAGGATGTATGGCATCGTTCAAGTGGAAACAACACCAAAACATGAACAATCCATTTAGTTCCATACATCAATTTCGGGGTCAATGACGTAGAGAAAAGACTATGTCGTTCCTCATATTTCTTTAGGGTGAACTACACATTCAAACAGATGCAATCATAACTAGGAAGTAAGTTACAATGGACAAAAGACTTGTCTAAAATTAATAATGCATCTGAGAGTATTTTTTGTACAATTGAGACATACACGTTATAAAAAAATTATTTGGAGGAAGAAACTAAAAGAGTATAATGAAATCTCCAATTATACATACTTTGAGAAGCAATATGGTCAAATATTCTCTCCAGATGTGCAATTTTTCACATATAACATAGTGTGTGCTACAACAAGAGATTCACTCCACATCCAAAATTAGTTGCTACCATTTCCAGTATAGAATCTGTTGATAGAAGTGCACATATAAAATTTCATTATGTCCAAAACTTGTGAATGTTTAGATTTACTTCAAACATAGTCTCATTTACAATAATTCATATAGTTCATCAAATAGTTCACAAAATTCTTGTGTTATTTGCGTGATCTCTTTGAAAATATTATTAGATAATGGCTATCAATGGGTATACTTGGCTCTTGGCCACATTCTGTTGGATGGGTCCCAATGGCCATTCAACATAATACACATCAACATGTTGATACTACATTGGAGATATATCAGGCCTCATTAAATTAGGCGTTCTATAAATAGACACATAAAATACATAGAATAATTAGAGTAGCACGCATAATTTTTTTTTAAAGTTCCGAAAATGCCCAGGACGCCTCTACACAATCCGACAAGTAGTTCGCGCTCCTGATGGTCGTCCGTGTTGATTAGAGCCTTCTCATTGTCAACACAATAAAACATGCCACACACAACACCATACGAAACACACTCCAGTTGTCCAATTCCGAGCATTTTCCATGCATTTCTTGAAAAACACCTATTTTAGGCACTCCGGGGGCACAAAGCGCATAAATTAAGCTAATGTATTTAATTTATGCAAATGCTTAATTTCATGAGGCCTGAGATATACAATGACTGCCAAAACTGAGTACAAACACAACATATTGAAATTCAACAAATAATGTAAGGAAATTGGATGCACCAAAAATGAAACCATAAATTGCATAGGATTACCATTGCAATCAGTCATACTTCCATGGGAATTGAGGCCTATTACACACAAGTATGCATGTACAAACAAAAATTAAAGTGAAGTTCAATCCAAAACTCAGTTTTGCTCACACAAGCTGGAACAAAGTTAAAAATTTGTCCACCTACCCTTAGCAGCTATAACAGTTGCAATGCGCTTAGGCATGCTCCTATACAAGTTCTTACACTCATTGGGAGTAATTGAAGCCCAACAATCCTCAACACGCTCCCACAATTCTAACATTCCTTTGGGAGGTCTCTCATATTGGTTTAGTCGACGTTTTAAAGTTGCCCACAAGTGTTCGATCGGATTCAAGTCTGGAGATTGCGCCGGCCTCTTCAAAACAATAAATTCTTGCGAATTCAGCCAACGGCGCACACTCTTGGATGTTGAAAAATCAAATTGGCAGGATCCAAATTGTATGCATGCAGCGTATGAATCAACTCTCGCTCTAAAATTTCTCTATACATGTACTGATCCATTCTTCCCTCAATCCTACACATCATACCAGGGCCACTCGGAGTCATGCAACCCCACATCATCACTCCCCCACCTCCAAACTTTACAGTTTGTTGCACCATTCCAGCACTTCTACTTTGTCCATCATGAAACCAACACCAACTGTGACCATCAGAGCAAAATTGATTGATTTTTGTTTCATCGGAGAATACTACACGATCCCAATCATCATCAGTCCAATGGCAATGACGTCTAGCAATTCTAATCGTCCCTTAATTTGAAGAAGTGTGAGCTTTGGTTTCTTTTGCTTCACTTTACATTTCAAACCTGCTTTTCGTAACACTCTCCTCACAGTACTATCGCTCATACCAACATGAAGCTCTTCTCTCAAGTAATTTCCAACTTTGTGTGCAATTTCTAAGCCACCCACGGTGATTTCTCTCACACAAGCTCTACGATCAGCTGCACTGTACACCTGTGGCCTGCCACCAAAACTGTGATTGACATCACTCAATTCACTCAAATGTTGCTTACGAAATTGTGCAACCCAACTTTGGGATACCTGTAAGTCTTTAGCAACATTTCTAGTACTTTCACCCCTCCTCAACTTCTCTAAAGTAGCTTCTTCTATTTGCTTTCTACCAGCAGCAGAGAGAGACCTCAATGAAACCATTTTGCTCAATTTGCATACATGATGTGCACTGAATGGGGACACAATTATAAATGTGAAGGCCAAGAACATGCCCACCCAAAAAATCGGACCCAGAAAACCACTTGTACATGTCATATTTGTAGCATTCATTGCGTAATCCAAGTGGGAGCATAACTGAGTTTTGGAGCTAATTTACTTTGATCTAGATCTTTCTCAAATTATCTTGCATTGCTAGACTTGTAATTTGGTATCCACATCATTTACATGGATGTATACTTGAGCCGTCAACTGATTTGGCATTAAATGCAATAAATTATAAAATATGAATGGCTAAAGGTAGACTAGGCTTTTTCGTACTCAGTTTTGGCAGTCACTGTATGCCATGTTAAAGTGGTGAAAGTCGTGTAAGGGGTCATGCGCATGTCATGGACAAATGTACAAGCGGCAACAACTACCTATTCAATTAGGGTTTTCACCGATGTTGGACCGGTATATTAGTGAATGCATAATATCAATAATCAACATCATTAATGGTAACAAAGAACCTGGCCCATAGGTATGAGAATTGTAATACCAATCAAATGTTCGTATTTGGTGGATCTCTCAAAGTGAGAGAATCTTTGTGTACCCAAATTACTATATGGGCCAATACCATTCTAAACCATATTGATACTAGGGCCATTTTACATAGATATGAAGACTCTTGCATGATATGTAGACCCGAATGGTTTTGGAAAAGACATAAAGTTCTCAACAGCCCATACCCTACTGGTACCATAAAATGTGAAATCCTCGTCATGGATACCCAAATGGAATAAATAAATAAACAATACTAGTCCAACAATGGTTCTAACCACCTCCTTATTTGTGAGCCATATATTGGTATTCAACCAATTGGAGAAGTGCACTAGAAGAATAAGTTTATTTTAGATGGAACCGCTTTTTGACATTATTGACTAAAACTGAAACCATGTAGCTTAAAAACACCTTTTGTGAATGGAGAGGCCCGAATAGGGCCTCTTAGATGGTTAGAGTTTTAGAAGAGTGACCACAAAAAGTCCACAAAACTTAATCAAAGGACAAGATTTGTTGGTGTTTTAATCACTTTCTCTTTTTGGCGAAGGACTCCTTGATCCAACTTTAGCGTTGATGAGATGATCTCCTTTTTTTCTTTTCTTTTGAGACAAAAGGTTGACAGGCCAGTGCCAAAGCACATGAGGTTGATGAGATGATCTCCAAGTCATGCCCTAAGGAAGAGGAAATTTACCCGGGGGGTGCACTCCATTGTCAAGTTGAACACCACGTGCGATTTTTAAAAATATAATAATAATAATAATAATAATAATAATAAAATCTATTTTTTACATAAAGCATCACCAAAATGGGTCAAAATTTTATCAATTTTTTTTCATGAGTAGATATACACAGTATCTATTACATAGTAAAAAATGGTAACCAAATTTGATGATTTGGTTTTTTTTATAAAACATACCGTTTCTAACTAGAATGACGCAGAATTGAACTAAAAAAATTACTAAGAAAATGAAGATGACTAAAATTTCTATATGTATATATATATATAATATTATAAATGGTTATGCATATGTAGAAAATTATCATAATTTAAAAAATTATCTATGGCATATAATATAGGGTAGCAAACTTTTATCGCACATGGTTATGAAACATAAGGGGGTGTGATCGCCCCGAGGAAATTTAAAGCTTGCACATGTTCATCAGTGGGTTTGAACCCATGAGCTTGTGGCACCAAAACTTAGGCCATGCCATCAAACCGTCGCCCTTGGGAGTGAGAGGTTCATGTTATAGTGTTGAATTAACCCTTTATTGCCCCCAAGGACCCCAGGGGCTCTTTGTGAAAATGAGGTCCCACATTTCTTCTTGGGGCAACGGTTATTTGCCAAAAAAAATTTGCATGGACCTCGGGGATGCCCATTGCCATCCAACCATGGTGTCTGATTGAAGATCCACACCTAGATGAGAAAGATGGAATTTTTTCAAGACTAGGGACCCTCCAAGCTCTTTGTTAGAGCTCTCGAAGTCTTCTGCCCGTCTTTACCTATGTAGACTACCCGTTAGCCGAGGTTTAGTTCCCGTTGCCGCCCGCTTTAATTCCTCTCAGTCTGAAGCCCACATTAGCCTGAATGGCAACCCGAAATTCAACGGCCACCTCGATCCAACCTCCAGACTAGGAAACGGTCAATGGACTTTGACCAACCATAACTTTGCCATAAACAATCCAAACGAATATTTTTAAAATGGGAAAGTACTCTATTTTTAATGGGGAATATGCTTATATACTTTTTTTGAGGGTCCATAGTCAACCCGTCATCCAATTATAGAAAAAACTAGTATTTTCAAAGCTGCCCCTACACGGGACCCTAAACTTTCACACCGTTGGATTTTATGAGATTTCCATGGATTTTATATTTTCTTGGACCATAGAATGTGTGCTGAACTTACGTAACACAAGCAAAAGCCCGATCGGAAAAAATGTTTATTTAAAAGGCTTGAACTTTGTGTAATAACGGAGGTGGTTTGAAATTTAAGGATCACATGTAATGGACCCCGGGGCAAGAAAGGGTTAACGAGAAAATTGCATTCATATGGATCACACAATGTCGAAAGATGTGTGGACCTCGCCTTTAAAAAGAGAAAAGAAAAGAAAAGAAACAGTCTTTATTTCGACTTCTTATAGCTTGTGCATCTCAACTATGATGTTGAAAATTGAAATGAAAATCTTCGTGATTCACAACTGGTAACCAAATGCAAGTAATATTTTTAGTTCAATCCATCAACTGATTTGTTTTTGTGGAATTGGAAGTGTTCACAATAGGGACACGTACCTTAATGCAAGACTTTGCGTAGCAAAGTAGTTGGAGAAAAAGCTAGAGCCCACAAGGATAGGGCGACTTGAAGTTGGTGATATTGAAATCGATAAACTAATTATGCATACTTAAATCTTCTTATACTTCATTCTAGGTCCGTTTCGATTTGCAATAATGCATATGATGAATAAAAAATCTTAGATTGGATCACTTTTGACACTTTTAGACCCTTTTTTGAAACATCAATAAGTCATCTTAAACCTTCTCATATGATACTTTGAGTTTTATAACGAGCTCCCATAACTTTAAGGGTTGATTGGAGTCTAGTCAATTCAAAATATGTCAACCATTCTAAATTCAACATTTAGATAAATCATTATATAAGTTTTATTTTTTATGTCTTATGAGTTAGAAGTCCAAAGTTGAGTGCCAAATAAAGTAAGAATGTTGACACGATTGGGAGGACCTATGTGATCACTTAAATGAGATCAAATGAAACTAATTTTAAAGTCTAGGAAGCCATAAAAGCCTATGGAAAGAAAGAGAACGTTAACTTTGAGAAGAGTCATATCTGCACTCTGTATCTGAAAGTCAGATTAAACTACAAAATAAGAATATGTGTGATTTGCAATTGCTAACTAGATGAACTCATTCTCGATTTGATCTAGTTTTCAAAAATGTTTGTGGGTTGGAAGTGCCCACAATAAGGCCACATACCTCAACTTAGATAAACTGCCATCAAAATTTGTTTGCAACCTATTTAGGTGCTAATGTGATGTTTGTCATATATATAATTTTTGACCTAATCCTAAGAATCATTGTTTGGGGAGATTTTTGGACAATATCAATCAAGATCCTACTGTTTCCAAGTTACATGTTGACATCTTTCGGTTTTCTGGGCATTATTTCTTGATTTCCCCTTGGGATGCATTGGTTCTTCCGAGGTGGTTGTATTTTGGTTCCTTTCTACAATTGAATTTTCAATTTGTTCCCCCCCCCAAAAAAAAAAACTTTCAGTTTTCCTTTATTAATTTGAGATATATTCTCTAGATTCCTCTTAAATGATTGGAAATTTTCCCAAAGTCTTGAAACTTCAACCGGTTGTTTCTCAAAACTCAAGTCGTTCATCTGTAACTACACCAAATATGATACTTAGTGTCACTTTGGTAACTTTTCAGATGATATTCCTCATGAATAAGTGAACAACTATCGTCATGGATGATGGATGAGTTCATCCGTTGGCCAAAACCCTACCTACTCTTGTCAGCAACTTGTGATGAAATATTGTCATGGATGATTGAAATTTGGATGAAATATCACTTGGTAAGTGACAGTAATTGCAACATTGCAAATCTATAATCCCCCAAAAAATTTACAAGGAATCACAAAATAATGTTGGGCTAGCATTTCATGTTGGTGACACTATACCGCGGTTTACAATTAGTATTGAGCAAGACAATTGGAATTGGTGACACTAAATATCATATTTAGTGTAGCAGTTGGTTCTCCCCAGTCATCGCTAAGAACTTAACTCTCATTATGAGATTGGTTCATGTGAGTATTTCAAATTTAATTGATGCATTCTTATTTGGACAACGTTCTTTTTGGACATTAAGGGTCAATTCACATGGGATCCCAAGTCCCAAATCCCAAGTCCCACTCATGTTAGCAAGTCCCAACATGGAGGTCGAATCCCAACTTTAGAACCTCAAGAATTTATTAAAATATGGTTGATTATCATCAAAGTCATATCTTGATTATTTTATGCATAAAAAACATTCTCAAGACTTGTGTTAAAAGCCGGGTCTAGCTTTTCGCTCAACCCAAGTCTCAACACAAGTCCCAAGCCTCACCTCCCAAAAGTTTTGCCATGTAGAATTCCATGTCATACTTGGGACCCCGTGTGACGTGGTAGGTCCCAACTTCCATGATTTCAATGGCTAGGATTGCACGGATTGACCTCCAGTGATTTGGGACTTAAGACTTGGGACCCAATGTGAACTGGCCTAATATACCTGCCAAAAATGGTTCGAATTCACTTTGAGGGTTGATTGCAAATGAGGTGGACTAAGCTTGAATGAGCACTAAGGGCCACTTCACACACAAGACTGAGAGCCCGTGACGAGTACACTTCAAGCACTCTTATTGGTGGAAAAGCCAGAGCCGGTCCAAGTTCGCTTCACACTATGCTTGAGGGACCAACGGAGTACGTGAATGCAAGATGGATGTAAAGTCTACATGGATTCCTACATGGCATCGAATGGATCAAGTTTCATGGTCACTCTCACTATTTTCAAAAACCACCTCTTGGAGGTAGGCCTAACACAAAATCGGGAGACCATGGCACTCCAAACGCTCACAACCATTGATTGATTCTAGTTTATCATGTGTGAAGACCCGCATGAATAGAAATTCATTGAAATAACATTTGGTTGAGGGCCCGGTCACGTATGACTTCACACTACACTTGAGGGTCCGTGACCACCCTACATGATTCTATAGGTGTCTTGGGACGGCCTTTGGACACTTTCTTTTGGTTTCTCACAATTTCATGGTTACGGCTCTTGACTCGTGTGTGAAGTGGCCCTAAGTTAGGTATTGCATTATGAAACATGATCAACCCATTTAACATAATGAATTCAAATGAGATGTTGAACTTGCTATAGATGTTTGGAGTGAAGGTGAATGTTTCTATTTTATTTGTGTTGTTTTATTGTGTTTGTTTTGCATCGATGGACGTTTTTACATGATTAGAAGTGACCATCTTCTCAAGTGTGGACGTGCCACTCATAGCGTTTTCCTTACATGGTTTTCCTTCACGGTATTGTCCATTTCATACTTGAGTATGTACCTATACAATTTATGGTCAAAGTTGGTTTCGTTTTAACAACCACCCACCCACCTTAAATAGTTGCACTAATTGAGCCTCCAAATAATTAGGTGGCAAATCAAACGGCACTTCATAGCTACTTGTTGTCAAAGTTTGAGTTTGTAAGAGCATCTCCACCCATACGCGCTAAAGGGACTCGGCAAGCCCTTTGACGCGGCCTTGAAGAAAAACTTGCCCCACCCCTCTCGCCCGGGCTCTTCAAACTTGCCAAGGCTCTTCAAACTTCCGGCTCCACTCACTATCCTCGCGGGTGAGCGTTGCTCTTGCTGCGCCCACATTCCGGGCCTCATCCTCTTGCGATTCAGTGAATCGTGCCACTTTTGGGAATCAAGAGCGGTTCTGTAGGGCGGAGATGGCGGGATCAGGTATTGGAAAAGTAGGTTGTGCTTGGGCTTGTGCGGTACTTCTGTGCAGCAATAAATATTTTGGGTAGGCCTTCCGGACTTGGATTCCAGTGTGAATTGAGGGTGTGCTAGCTAGTTGTCAGAGTCATTCTTCGAAGAGTTTGCAATTCTGCTCATGGTGAGGGACAATCAGTTGGTGCGATTAATTGGGCCTTGCCGAAGTTTTCAAGGGGGTTGCAGAAGGTAATTAACTGTGCCGAAAATCTCTAAGTCATTGCGGAAAGATGCGGGTCTCCTATTGTGGAATGCTTGCTACTAGCATTTATCAGCAACATCGAGCATGAAAAGCATTCCATCTTTTGTATAAAGTTGAATCCTCATGAATCCTCACGAGCCTTGATGCCGAGAGACACAATCAAGTTATAAAGATGGAATGATGCTCTTGAGAGAATCTGGCTACCTTTCCTAAAATTGGAAGCAGAGCCTTGTTTAAGATTGTTGCAGGTAGAGATCAAAACTTGAGGAACAGCGAAGGACTTCGTGGATTTCATGTTAGGGTTGAGAATTGGTGCATTTGTTCCATGTTGCGATGATGACGTATGGTGGATTGTTCTGAATTGCACTATAGGATGGATCCATCGATTACGAAAATAATTTGTTGACACCAAGAGAGGTGTCCATCAACGAGGGTTTTGAAAGTTATATTAGGGTTTCCTGTGGCAATGGGGGGAGAGCTGTATGGTCCCCAGGGTTTAAAGGGAATTCTGGAAGGAGTGCAGAATGCGTTCATCGGACCAACGAGCTGGGAATCCACCTTCATCGCCACCGCAACAATCTTCGTGATCGCAGCGCCGGTGCTCCTGGTGGGACTCTCTCTTTCGGGTGTCCTTAGTGCATTCGTGCTTGGCCTCTTCACATTCCGGGCTTTTGGTGGCCAAGGCACTGCTATTGTGTTCCTTTACTTCCTTATTGTGAGTAATTTGATCATCGTATCTTCTTCCCTGATATTGAGTAGATTAGAGTTTAGATGGTTTTTCTCCTTCAACAAAGTCCTTCGATGTTCCTCGCAAGAAATCACCGCCAGCGAGGCCAGCTAAGTGACAAGCTCTCATTTCAGCACCTTCCTTGAAACAGGTTCGAAAGTGGAAAGTGGACATGTGGGTTATTTTTGGCCAGTTTCGGACATGTCATCACAGGGAATATTCCTGACCGTTTTTGGCTTGAAGAGCCAATATGCAAGTAACGGTGGGGGAGTGCCACCCTAAAGAAATTTAATGGATGTTTGGAGCCCTTCAAAGCGCATTTGGAGAGCCTGCCTTACTGCCCAAGGGTGGAGATGCTCTAACTCACACACTTCTTTGAACAATCTCAAATCTCGTCAAGTGAAAGTAATCATTTTCTCACAACTACTACTATTGCATGTGGTACATTGGCCCATAAATTTCGGAGGTGACCACGGAGAAACGCTACTTTTAATGGCCGTGGTACCATTGGCCCTTCGAGGGAAATCACCGGTTTGTGAAAGTGTGGAGTGTGAGCGATGCACGGGGAGAACCGGCCGCTAGTTATAGATGAACCAATTGAGTATGAGAAATAAACCTTGAAGTTCAAGACTTTGGGAAAATTACCCATGATTTTAGATGAATTTAAAAGGAATATACCTCCAATTAAGAAACGAAATTGAAAGATTGCAACATATACCTAATTGGTTGGACTTGGCAACACTAGGATTTTTGACCGGTTATGATGCCCATAACAATGATTTTGACCGATTATGATGACCCAGACACTGAGTTTGAGGACATGTTTACAAAAGTGACCAAAGACCATGACTATTGTTTCTTAAAATCCCTCAACATTTGAGAAATAAGTGACGGTCCCATTTTGTTTTAACAAAAGTTACGAAAAATAAAAATGACCATGGGTGAGGGAGCGTGTCAAAAAAATGAATGAGAAAGTGACATGAAATCCTACTTGTTTAGACATAAATAATGTTTGGTGATCACTTGGATTTTACAGGGGAGAAAAACCAAATAAGTTGTTTGGGTAGAAAATAAGATCACCATGTCATAACTCTCTCTCTCTCTCTCTCTCTCTCTCTCTCTCCATATATATATACATACCATTGTAACTTTAAAAGATGTTTCTTTTGAAGAGAAGATTTATAATCTTGGTTCTCATTTGAAACATTATGTCCAGGTCTATGTCCACTTTACACTATGTTCCATGACCAAAGCTTTAAAAACAAGTGTTGTGGATTTCTATTGGTCATGGTCTTCAGACATTCGACCATGCCCACAAGAAATCCTAAATTTTTTTTCTCACAACCCTTGGTCATGTGTGTAAAACGGCCCTGAATCCTTTTATTGTCATGTTTTTCCTAAATTACACCCTAGACGCTTGGAGTTGAGCACATATCCAAGATGCATTAAGTAGGATAAACTACATACCCATTTTGAACACCTAATTTGAAACTGGCTCTCAATAGAGAGTTATGGAAAATGATCATGCTTACCATTCATTGTCGCCGAATCATTTAAATGCGCTTTATTTCGAAATTGGCCTTAAAATCTTTTGACCTCATGTTTCACTTTATGAAGACTCAAGGCCGCTTTACACACATAATCGGTGACTGCGAGAAAAAATGTTTTACAATTTATCATGGTCATGGTCGGTGGTCCGAAGACCATAACTAAGAGAAAATTGCATCACATTTTATAGTTTAAAAGCCTCGGTCATGTGTCAAAATATAAAGAGGACTTAGAATGGGACATAAATCTTTTTACATTAAAAAAATATTTAGAATAAAAAGGACTAAAATAGGCTCGACTAAAATATTATATAAAATTTGCATCAAATAGAACTTTCTCTAACATGGTCACCCTTATTTTCTGTGGCCTAAATCCAACACCTCAAAATCTTGTACAATAAGTACATATTTGACTTTGAAGATTACTGTCCGAACATCTCATGAAGGTGTTAGTTTTAGGGTGCCTACAACTACAAGTTCAAACCCTAATAACTTCTATACACGGTGTCCAAATGATGAATTCTTTAGTGTGTTGGAATCGTCTCTTGATCTCGCAAACTTGATAAATTTAAGAATTGAACTATCCTCCATGCTTATTTTGTGGGATTTAGGTGTACTTACCGGAGGACGTTAAACACCCTTTCACGAACTTTCGGGGGTGTCAGATCCGGGCTAGGGCAACCCTCCAGAGAAATTTTTGAACCTGACCGAAAATTACTCAATTACTTAAATAGTCTTACTTAATAACTGGAATTAATCATAAAATGTACTTATTGGAATGAATTCTAGTGATTAATTAATTCCAATAAGTGCATTTTATAATTAATTGCGTATGAGTACTTGTGAAAGTAGAAGGCATTACCTAAAATATTATAAAATATACATACTAAATCAACACACTAATTTAAGTGTCATTTTAGAATGACAAAGACAATTTCAAATGGTAAGTCACAAAAATTATAACCTCAATGTTAATGAGGATTTTGTAATGTTTTTGACCTCCAAGTTAATTACGTGCTTCATTGATGGTTTCACTTCCGGAATGAAACCCCAATCAATTCCTTATTTACTAATTGGAAATGCACATATATATTGGATTTAAGACCTTGAAGGTGAAGTGCACTCAATATGGGATTTGTAGTCAAGCGGCCTTCAAGAATGCAAGGGCAATGTTTTTTCGAAGTTGGGCGGGGTGGGCAACAATTTTCAGTCAGGTTCAGAAATTTCTCTGGAGGGCTGCCCTAGCCCCGATCTGACACCCCCAAAGGTTTGTGAGGGGGTGTTTAACGTCCTCCGTACTTACCTTACCCTTACCTTACCTTATAAATGGATGCTACAAGGTGCATGCACCACATGTATGCCCTGCATTGGGTGCTAAGGTAGAGGGTGCTTAAACCAACACTTTAAGCTATTGTACATACATATGGCTATGTGGTTGATATAAAAAAAATCATATTAGCCTTTTGGCAAAACATAAGTATAATGAAGAAGAAATTTATTGTTAGCCTCAATTGAATATTGATGAATATTCAAAGTCAAAACTTCTAGCTTCCTTCAACCAATCCCTAGGCCCCGTGTATGACAAGCTTGCATATGATGAGGGCCCCCACCTTCATTACCTAGAACCAACACAACATAAGGTAGAAATACCATAACCCGTGAAAACAAGGTGATTCGCATTGAAGATACTATGGTCTTACAATCATGAGATAATTTTCCAAGATAGAAGAGAAGGATTCATGAAGAATGCAAGTTGTTTCATATTTTCTACCCTGTACAAAAAGTTCTACAATTTTTCAAAGTGGAAAGTTTGTCAAACCCCCTACTCGTTCACTACATTCTGCTAACACCAAACACGGTAATCCGCATTTCCATACAGAACATCACCTAAATTGGTTAACTCATGAGTACATTAAAACATGACTAAATTTGGCTAAACTAAGTGTACACGCATTGAAGTGGCCAGTCTCGCCATGATCGGTTTCAAAAATGGCACTTCATTATTCTAACGGAGGTCTACTGCACGGGTAGAGGGTGGTTAACCGGTTTGGGTATTTCTACCTTAGTTGGGTACTAGACCCAAGCTAGATCAAAGCCCAACATGGCCACCTCCACGATCCCACCCGGTTCGGTTGTAGACCCATCCCCTTGCATCCCGGGTACCAACCCCCTTGCTGCCCACAACCGAACCCCTTGGCCTTGTGGGTTTCAATGTTTCAACCATCCCCCCACCTTGAACCGACCCAAGATAGAGTGGAGCCCATGACCTACCCTATATGGAGGTAGTGGAGGCCAGTATGCGGTGGCACCACTAATGGCACCTAAACCCGTCACTCCATGGGCCTGGGCATTCCTTTTCCACGGAGAACAATTCAAGGTACTAGAAAGTTGGTGATTGAGAAGCGTTTATAGATGTTGCTTTTGGGTGGGGTGTTGGTTTTAGCATCCACTACCTTGATGCTTTTCTACAACTTACAAGCTTAAAGACACCGTGGAGGGCCAAAAAATTACGAATGAACGGGGAGGGCCAACCGCTCGTTACAGATGAACCGGTTGAGTTTGAGGAATAACCGGTCGAAGTTCATAAAGACTTTAGGAAAATTACCGATCATTTCTGAGGAATCTATGGAATATACCTTCAAGTTAACAAAGGAAAACCGAAAGATCACACTTGGAAACACTAACACTAGGATTCGACCGATCATGCCCAAAAACCTTCCCCCGCCCGAAGACACGGTTTCAACATCACATTCGACCGGTCCGGTCATTATGGAACCGAGAGAGGGGAGGGAGGATTGTGGTGTTCTCTTCATCGAAGAGATTGTGTATGATGGATTCGGGTAGGGGTCCACATAACGTGAGTTACCTCAGCCGAGATTTGGCTTGATCTCACGTATCATACGACTGAGGAGATCAGAGCTTGTTTCCTCACGAAATGACAAACCCTACACACCTTACACGGAGAAGGTACATTCTATGTAGAGGCCATCATATGATTTTTACAGTTGCCCCATCAATTTGCTGCTGCTCACCCTAAGTGAGCTGGTGCGATTCGACCCCTCCGGTTCGAGAGGCTTTTGAAGAGACTGGAGCCGCTCGATGGTGCTCCCCTTGCAATTAGTGCTGACTGTGTAAGGTTGCTGTGGGTACATACATACTCCACGAGGAAGCCAGCCTAAGTTAGTGACTTACGGGATATGGATGGATGGATGGACGGATGGCAAAATTGTCGCTTGCCAGTCGGTGGCTTGGCAGAGTGACAAGGGATGTTGTAGTGTGAGAGCCGGTTCTCAGACGTCCCAAGTCCCAAGTCACTTGAGGTCAATCCGTGCAATCTCAGCCGTTGAGAGCATGGAAGTTGGGACTTACCACTTTACATGTGTCCCAAGTCCTAAGTCCCAAGTCACTTGAGGTCAATCCGTGCAATCTCAACCGTTGAGAGCATGGAAGTTGGGACTTACCACTTTACATGTGTCCCAAGTCCTAAGTCCCAAGTCACTTGAGGTCAATCCGTGCAATCTCAACCGTTGAGAGCATGGAAGTTGGGACTTACCACTTTACATGTGTCCCAAGTCCTAAGTCCCAAGTCACTTGAGGTCAATCCGTGCAATCTCAGCCATTGAGAGCATGGAAGTTGGGACTTACCACTTTACACGGGTCCCAAGTCCTAAGTCTCAAGTCACTTCAGGTCAATTCGTGCAATCTCAGCCGCTGAGAGCATGGAAGTTGGGACTTATCACTTCACACGGGTCCCAAGTCCCAAGTCCCAAGTCACTTGAGGTCAATCCGTGCAATCTCAACCGTTGAGAGCATGGAAGTTGGGACTTACCACTTTACATGTGTCCCAAGTCCTAAGTCCCAAGTCACTTGAGGTCAATCCGTGCAATCTCAGCCATTGAGAGCATGGAAGTTGGGACTTACCACTTTACACGGGTCCCAAGTCCTAAGTCTCAAGTCGCTTCAGGTCAATCCGTGCAATCTCAGCCGCTGAGAGCATGGAAGTTGGGACTTATCACTTCACACGGGTCCCAAGTCCCAAGTCCCAAGTCCCAAGTCACTTGAGGTCAATCTGTGCAATCTCAGCCATTGAGAGCATGGAAGTTGGGACTTACCACTTTACATGGGTCCCAAAGTCCTAAGTCCCAAATCAATTGAGGTCAATCCGTGCAATCTCGGCCGTTGAGAGCATGGAAGTTGGGATTTATCACTTTACATGGGTCCCAAGTCCTAAGTCTTGAGTATGACATGGATGCTTACATAGCATCACTTCTTGGAGGTGAAGCTTGGGACTTGTGTTGAGGATTGGGTAGACCAAAAGCTACACTTAACTCTTAGTACAAGTCCCCTAAATAATCATGATCCGACTATAATAAACATGAACCACATTTTAATGCGTTCTTGAGGCTCAGAAGTTGGGACTTGCTAAGATGAGTGGGACTTGGGACTTGGGACCCCATGCGAACCGGCCCTAAGGTAACGTGTGGTGCTAACCCGCCACTTTAAGAGGTGAGTGTATTTACGATAATATGAGATTGATGAGTGTTTAGAAGTTTCTAATTGGCAAATGAAAAGGGGGGTTACATGGCACCAGAGTATGCGTTATTCGAGCTCCATATGCAAAATTTGTAAGGGTTCAAAATTTTATGGATAGATGATCCAAAACTAGGCGGCAACATGATCTCAATGCAGTATACCTTCTCAAGATCAACATGTATTGAAAGTGCAAGATTTTTAGGGTGATGGTTTTGGGTGGGGTGTTGGTTTTAGCATCGTCTAAGTATTTTATGGCAAAGCTTGCCATTAAGAATGGACACCCAAAAGACACATGTTACGATGAGACTGGGCTTTGTCCTCAAAATGCTTACACCATTCTAGGTTCAATACGTTAGTGAGCATCACAACATGCAAGTGGGTGCAAGCATAGTAAAGTGGACCAAAAAAGTGCTCCGGTATATGAAAGCCATGATTTTCTTGGTCAAACGCCTATAAGTAGTAGCAAAATGTTGTTTAAAATAGATTATTTTTCATGATGACCTCTATTGTTAAGTTAGGTACTCAAATATAGAATATCAATATGAGATCTTCAAAACCTATCATCAAAAGTGACGCGTAAAAGCAATTGACTAAATATAGTTTGAACGTAAATTTCATGACCTTAAATATTTTGAACTTGGAATTTCTTTTCATATTCCTTGAATTCATTATAAACTTGAGGTCATCGTAATTATTTTTTCAAAAATTCATCAATTTAATGTAATGTAATTGTATTTTAAACAAGTTTTTGACAATTATCTTTTCAATGACACCCACTTGCACCACCACTTGCACCGTCTTCTAAAATACATATACGTTGTTTGAAATTGTTTTTTTTGAACATAAATTGCTTGGCTTTGTAGATTCATATGTTTTCTAAATGTTTATGAATTTTTATTTCATAAAATTCAAAGTTAGTATATTGTTTTGGATCACTTTCACTTAAACCTGAGCAAGGATCAAGAGCTGTCCACTTTACCGTGCTTGCACCCAAGTGCCTACGTAATCATTTAAAAAGCAAAAGAACATCCACGTTAAAATTTAGTAACTTTTTGGTCTCGTGGAACTTCGATTTCTGAAATCTGCAATAACAATCTTCAATGTTTACAACACTTGCTACTCAATTGAGACAATTACTGAGATGATCCAATGGGCAAAATAGTCCATGACGTTTGAAAGTGCCCCCAATAGAGCCACATAAGGTATGCACGTGTTATTTAGCGTGTGGTTGGGTGAGGATCAAAGTACAAACATCATAAGGACGCCTGTTTGAAAGAGATTGGACTACGTCATCAGATTTTATCAACTTCTCCAACACACTCAGCAAGGAACGCACTTGGGAAAGCCTATGTATATAATGGAGGGACCAACAAACATGCACTTCCGATAAACATAACTAAATCAGGGGAGGTTTGATTTCCAATCCGATTTTATTGCGAATGTTGCATCGTAGAGTTACTAGTGCAATACAAGTTTCATTGTGTAAATCTCATCGCTAGAAGATCACGGGGCAATCAACCCCCTTACATTTCATAACCACGTGGGATAAAAAATTTGGTACCCTAATTATATGCCATAGATAATTTTAAAAATTATGAATTTTTTTACATATACATAATAATTGATAATATCTTTTGTATTATTTTCTAAATTTCTTAGTCATCTTCATTTTTGTAGCAATTGTTTTAGTTCAATTCTGCGTCATTCTAGTTAGAAACAATATGTTTTATAAAAAAAATCATCAAATTTGGTTACCCTTTTTTACTATGTAATGGATACCATTTATGTCTACTCATGAAAAAAATATGATAAATTTTTGACCCATTTTGGTGATCCTTTATGTAAAAAGTAGATTTTTTTTATCGCACGTGGTTTCAACTTGACAATGGAGTGCACCCCCCGGGTAGAAGATGGAGCGCATGAAAACAAATTGAAGGACACCCACATACCCTATTGAGGTATAAAAACTGAAAACAACAAATGACCTCTATTGGTGCACTAGACTAGGAATAGAATGATTCTTGTGTGGACCCAAAATGGCTAATTGTAAAAATTGTGACCCAAAAAGGATGTAATGTTAAGCTGGATGCAGTGATTGACAAGGTAGGTCTTGTTCCACACCACTTGGGATCACTTTTGGATATCATTGAGTTAACCATTTTGTGTGCATCTGTATGCAAATTTGATCCTCAAATTAGGGAGACACTACTATACAAATAAGGGGTTCGACTTCCTTGACTCTTTGGAAAAAATGTAACTAATTATTTACATGCAATAAAATTACGAAACAACTTGCGTTCCTCATCGTTTCCTCTACTCCCTCTCTGAAAAATGTTGCACAAGTTCTCAAGCCACTCAGCTTTCTGACCTCATCAGGTTATTTTCACCATTTTTTCCTTGCTTTTTTTTCTACCTTATTATCTGACAATGGGAGGGAGGTTTTTCCAGTTTGAAGGAACCGCAGCCTGACCACCTTCATCTCTATATCCAATCTGGTCGGGTGGTCACGTGACTGCGGCCGTGGCCTTATTGGAACATGTGGGTCCCATACGATACACTTGCATGAGTGTCCTGGGAGACTTTTGGGCATAATCGGTCAAAACCCTAGTGCTTCCAAGTGCAACCGGTTAAGCATGTATTGTGATCGTTCGGATTTTCTTTGTTAATTTGAGGTTTTTTTTTACTATAGATTCCTCTATAGAAAATGATTGGAAATTTTCTTTGAAGTGTTGACCTTCAATTGGTTATTTCTCAAACTCCACCAGTTCATTTGTAAGTAGCAGTTGGTTTTTATTTTTATTTTTATTTTATTTTATTTTTTGAGACAGAAGGCCGATAGGCCATCGCCAAAGCACAGGAGGCAGTTGACCACCTGGCAAGTTTTTCGTCAAGTAGAGAGGAGATTTCATAGCTGGGAATCGAATCGCCAACCTCTTCCTTGAGATTTGGGTATCTCTCCACCATCATCCGGTAGTTTAGGGTCATCTCGGACCGAGAATCAGTAGCAGTTGGTTCTCCCCGTTCACTGATTCCAATTCCTATACATTGAGCCACTTGCAACCTTGCAGTTGCTTTGTACAAGATTTCTACGAATTTGGAGTTTCACCCACCAAAGTTGGGATGAATGTTCACAACACCCTCGACGACGACGACAGTAGGTCACCCATAAATGCCTATCTGTTGGCCACCCTGAAATGGTTTTTGAAGGCCCCTCTATCAATAACTAAAACTCTATCATTTTTCTCTTCACACCCAAAACTTCAATTGTTGAATTCGAACGTAAAGATGTTCACCACATGTTAGCTGAGACATACCTTTTTCCGACTAGTCCACTCCTCGTAGGACTTGAAACACACGATTAGTGCAAGATGATAAGCAAGTCCAAGGTGTGTCTATAAGCCACTTTCCTCATGATTTTGGAGCTTTACTAGGAACATTCTATTCATTGTCAAAGTGTGTGAGAGAGAGAGAGAGAGAGTTTAAATGGCTACCAAATCTCTTATCCACACATGTCTTTTTGGTGCTTGTTCTTGGATTCACACCCAACCACAAACCACTCAAATATAGGTGTCCACTTAACATCATAATCAATTTAGGCACATGAGGGAAGCTAAGACATGAGCTATGAGTGGTGATCAATGAGCAGTGAGTGATGAGCAATGAGCGGTAAAGTCAAATATAGTAAATTCCAACTAGGGATCATAAGTCAAATATGGGAACCATATTTATTATTTTTCTCCAATTGTATAATATTAACATTTCAACAATTGACAACATAAAGGGGCCTATTACTATGAACTACTAGAAAAGTATTCAGTCAATTGTTGAATTTTATTGCATCCATCATCTTCTAGGGGCAAAGTGAATGGCACAAATGATCCATGAGTTTGTATGCAGGTCTTAGGACAGAATGCATATTTAGAGAAGTCCTTGCATGTGTGCTTGGAGTTAGCATTCATGTCTCAAATGGCATGGGTAAGGTGATGGCTCCCCCACCCTAAACCATCAAATGGCAGGTGTAGGGTTGATGGCTCCCCCTGTCACACCAAACCGGCCACCACGGCATGTGGAAAACCAAAAATTAAGAAGGAAAAATAAAACCAACAAACCAAAAAGAAAAAGTGTCTCGGGCACCGAGTCACCAAAATCTCATCGTTTAGGACTTTTCCTTCAACCATAGAAATGGTTTTGGGGTCATTTTGAGACCACTTGACCACATTAAATTCAATATGTCCTCAAGAAAATTAATATTTAATATCTTTGAATCTAATATCTTGGCACCAAATAACTAAATTCACATTTTTCAATTTTCTAGAGAATAAAAATTGTATTAAAATCACTCTTCCTTTAGAAAATAAAAGTCCAAAATCTGAAAATTTGGTGTCTTGCATCCGAGAAATAAATTTCTCAATTTTAAGGATTTAATTCTAGAGCCCTAGGAAGCGTTGCTGAGGTCATTTGGAGCCCATCTAACCAACTTTAATTCAATTTCTTCATTTGGAAATAAATGGGAAAAACTTGAAAATTGGTGTCTTAGATTTGAGACATAAATTTCTCATTTTTGGGGGATCTATCCTAGAATCCTATGAAACATTGTTAGTGTCATTTGGAACATACATGACCAAATGTATTTCAATTTTTGTGGAAAAAATGGAAAAAAATCTTGAAATTTAGTGTCTTAGATCCGAGACACAAATTTCTCATTCTATGGGATTTCTTCTAGAACCCTTTTAAACAAGATTGGGATCATTTGGAGCCCATTTGAACAAATTTATTTCAATTGTTTTTGTGGGAAGAAATGCCAAAATCTTGAGATTTAGTGTCTCGGATTTAAGACACAAATTTCTCGTTGTTGGGGATTCTTTCAAGAACCTTGGGAAGTGTTCCTAGGGTTGTTTGGAGCCCACTTGACTAAATATAATTTGGTTGTTTGTTGTGAGCATAAAAGTCCAACATCTGGATATGTAGTGTCCAGGGTCCAAGACAACAAAATATGAACCTTATAGGTTTTTTTGAAAACACCAAGAAGAGTTGATGGCTCATTGTTTGGGTCATTTGGAAACATCACGATTAAAGAAAAATATATAACATCTTGAACAATCTTTAGAATGCCCAAAAATGTAAGATTTGTAGCCTCAATATCCAGATATGATATTGTCATTTTTGGAGTAAATATTGAATGCCCAAGGTTGCTAACTTGTTGTGACTTTAGTTTGACTTTCTAGAGACCACTTCAAAAAAAATTATAAAATTGAAAAATTGGAGATTTCCATAATCTATTAGAATTTTAACTTTTGGCACCAAGATATCATATCCTCATTTTTTAGGCAATATGTGAAATTGGGTTTCTTCAGAGGCTTGTACATTTGAAGGTTTTGATATTATTAGTGAGTATTTGCCAAAAGGTCTTTATGTGCCTAATGTTTCATCACCTCCGTATACCATCCCTCCTTGGAATTATCACAAGCAAAAGAATATTGAGATTATGTGTGAATTTGCTTTTGCATATCTCACTGATGACAACCCTTTGAATCTATTCATCGCTCAAAAGAAAGATGTTGGGGACGGTATAAGGATGTTTGTGGCCTTCTTTTTCGTGTTGGAAAAATATCAGTGGGCTTTCGACGAGTTGTCATTGTGTTGTCCTCGTGACACATATTTGACAATGCTACTTCCAAACTTAATTCCTTTACTACTTTAAATTCTCCTTCTTCAATGCATTGTAATGTTAAATTATTATAAGGCAACCACCTTGAATGGTAGGAGTTGTTGCGCAAACTCGAGGTTTTTCATCATGGTTTTCAAAGCCCAAATTGGAGCATGTTTTCGGGGGGGGGGGATGCAGAGTCTAAGGTGGACGTGGAGGAGGCCTTGGAAGTTTACTTTATTCTCACACCGGCAAGCATGCAACTCATAAACGACATAGCGCCATAGACAAGAGGTAGAGAAAAACATATAAATCATTGCAAACTCTAATTGAAGCCTTAATAACTCCTGGATTAGTTGTCCTTGATGCTTATGCATCTACATGTTGGCATTTCTCATACTCTCAAGGTGTTTTAGGCCACATGGATTTCACAGTGTTTTTGTGCATGACTTGTGCAAATTCACATACCTCTCAACATTTCATTGCTAGGTGTCTCCATTAATGCTTGTAGACGTAGTGGCCGCCATCTAGTCACGTACAAAGAAGACTCTTCATTGTTCGATGTCATCCTATCACCATTGCGTGATACAATACCAACTCCTAGGACGGGTGAAACTCTAGCTTAAGCAACCACTACCAATTATGACGAAGAGCATGTCAAGAAGTGGCAAGGAAAGTCGATTGATTATGTAAATTTAACCAATTCTCCAAATTCTCATGATTGATTGACATATGTAGCTTGAGAAGTGCCCACTTGAAGTCCCACACTTACAATATCATTATGCAAGAATAATAAATCTAGTGTGATTTCTCCTCCAATTTTTATGGTTTAACCTCCATATGCAAAGGGTGTCGCACGGATCATGGTGGAGTCAGTGACGCCGATCTCTTGCTGTAGATTAATCAAATTGTTCTTCACCCATTCATATATGATGAGGTGGATGAGTGTATTAATCTTCATGAATAGGGCAAATCAATTTATGACTAGTTTATGGCTACGGAGGTGTTTGTGTGAATGTGTGTGGTATAGTTTTGTATTTGCATTTTCATTATTAACAAAATGGCCATTGTGTTGTGTGTGCAATTGATTATTTTGCCCTATACCCATCTACTCCATGTGTTCAAACAACTTCGTTGAAATAATTTCTCTATAATCAAAGCGACAATAACTTCAAATGTTGTAACAATGTTTAGATCTTGGGGTTCCTTTTAAATTTCCACAATCTATAGAGTATCATTCATGTGAGCAGTTTCTCTTGCACTTCCATCTATGCCCAAAAACTTTAGTACTTTTCTTCCAGAATGTCACCATCAATTCATTTCTCAAACCTACATGAATTCTAAGAAAATAGTCTAAATCATACCCAACACTTGGAATGTGCTTGCATTTCTTTTTTGAAGAATTGAATGTTGAATCTAACAATGATATTTAAAATTCATTTCAACTTGTATGATCATAAAAGAAGTTCTTACTGTTGGTGGCAAAACACCACAAGTATAGGATACTAGTGGGTGTAATTCCAAATATTTTCCCTCCCTTGCCACTCAAAAGTTACCGCACACTACTGACTACTCACATGATAGCACTCCCCTTAGGCGCACCTACCTTACAACAATTCTTAAATACGATGCATAACTTGTTGAGAACATGTATGTCATGGGTTGTTCGTTGTTACCAAGGGGTGCCAAAACATAAACCCAAAAGAAATGCAACATGGCATAAATGAAATGTAAAGGACTTGAGGGAGAGAATGCAAGCCAAGGAGAGAAGAAGAGAAAGAGAGGGAGAGAGGGAAAACGGTGTTGGTCTTTGAAGTATTAACTTATCATGGGCTTGCCTTGTTTAACCAAGTGTCAAGAAAGTGAGGTTGCTTCTTAACCAAGAGAAGGATAGGTGGGATAAAAGTAGGCTTTAAGTGCATATGATTCCATGAGATGTTTTCCAAATTATACCAACATTCTATGGTAGGATGTCGTAGAGCGCATGGTGGTGTGAGTCATCATATGTTTCCTTATACCTTTTTGTAAAAATGCTCAATGAGGAGGGCGTATAAGATCACTCAAGGAGAAAGATCATTTTCACTTTGATTCTCATAGCTCCTACAACTCAACTCCAATTCTGAAACTTGAAATAACAATCTTTGTGAAATTCACAAATGTTAATCAAATGAAATAATTCCTAAATTGTTTGTGAATATGGAAGTGCCCAATGTAGGACCACATATCTTAAATTGTCTAGGTGATAGATTTTCTATCTATGGTGTATGTGCAAGATTTGCCTTAACGTAGACGTGCCTTACGTGAATTCTTCTCTCTCTACACACACTTCTATTAGGATATGAAACACACAATTAGTGCAAGATGATCAACAAATCCAAATTGTGCATGTAGCCATTTGTCTCGTGATTTTCTGGAATTCTTATGACTATCTTATTCATCATCAAAGGGAAGACTCTCGTGTTTATGAAGTGGTCCTATACGTCCCCCCCCCCAATCTTGTTGACTATCGAACCTATAGGCTGGGGCGAAACAACCCGTACATTGGTTCCTTGGAGGCAAGGGTTTAGGCATCCAACAAGGAACGAGTGTATGGGTTGGTTCGCCCAAATCTGAACCTATATTGGTTAACGTATTTTGAGCACCAGTCCAATCTCTTTCAAATATGTGTCTTTTTTGTATCCACACCTCACCGCATACCACTCAAATATAGGTGTCTAGATTGTTGGTGTGGTTGATTTAAGCACATGTATCTTATACCATTTTGGATGAGCTATACTCCAACCAACATCCCTTTCTCGCCCTCAAGTACATGTGGACTTCAAAGGAAACCAACATCATCTCTCCTTACTAAGTCACAATGGAAAGTTGCCCAAAGATGGTGATTGACCTTACATGACAATTTCCGCAAGGAAGGAAGTACGGTAAAGCAAACCCTCATTGCAAAATCGTTGTTGAAAGTATTGTATGGAAGGGCCCCACTTGACATCTGCGTAAGCTTTAAAAAACACACATTCAAGGCCGGGGCTAGACGACGTCTACCTTGTTGAGTTGGGACCTACCACCATTACCTAAGGTGAAAACGTAGTCAATTCTAGTTTAGTTTATTTATATTTTAAGATAGACTTGACATTCGAATGAGCACTAGAGGATCCAAATTAATCTATATTCGTACACTAAAGATTGATTAACCGCAAATCTAGGGTTGGGGCAAAACAACCCGAACACTGGTTCCTTGGAGGCAAGGGTTTAGGCATCCAACAAGGAATGAGTGTATGGGTTGGTTCACCCAAATCCAAATCTAGAGGGCCATGTTTTCACTCAAACCTTTCTAACCTCGTTAATAGTGGTGGGAACCCAGCTCGTACACATATGGGAGTGGAGGCACTCCTTGTGAGCGTCCTAATATACAAAACGGTTTGTACGATGTTTCCCAAGTGATCATATCAAGCAACAAGTAATTTGATATAGTCATTTGACTGCAAGGCCCAAGATAACATTACTAAGCAACTACATGATGGTGTCTTTTAATAAAAAGAGGTTGCAATTCAAACAATATGATAGTTTACAGTTACTTGTCACAAAGTTCACAGTTCATAGCTTGAGTGTTTTCCATAAACATAGAATTCCGGAATTGAAGCAGAATTATGCTCATGTGATACATGGTCCCATAGGACACAACCAAGGGATCATGTAATGTTATGAGAGTCACATTCTTGTGACGTCATTATTAATGCTTTGTTCTTTCTCAAAGGAAGTAAATGAAAACCATGTGGATTGTAATTCCTCTCAAGGCCTAAGTTTTCTACCTATTAGGTATTCTCATTTAAATACCATGAGCTCCTTAAAGTTAAAGTTAGGGGGGCATGAAAAACCGGGAATTTAAGTGGGGAGCATTACTTTACATTTTCAAGTGTCATTGGACCCTATACGTACTCATTTTCAAAGTTCAATAAGTATTTCTAGGATCTAAAGGGGGGACTAACCAAGGGCTAACTTCATATCTTTGTTAGATTCTTGAGGTGCTCTAAACATGAACCAACAAAATATACTATTGTGCATACTAGATACATATACCACAAAGTAATAAACAACTAAGAAACATAGATACAATGCATAATATCGGGGAGGTGTATTTTAAGGTTATGGCACTTGAAAAAAATGAGAAGACAACATTCAAGAAAGCACGCAGACTTGAAAAATAGCTTGCAACCATTTTTTGGATTCTAGGGGTTCAACCCCTGAGTGAATGGATTTTCCGTTAATGAATTTATCCGTTGACACATCTAGTTAGTTTCATCCATATGGTTTGATGCCCCCTCCCTAAGCACCCAAGTGGAGGTCCAAGGAGTTTAACCCAACTTTCAAATATAGGCTCCTACACAAGATGAGCTAATGCGCGCTCTTACTATAGAAGGGACTTTGAAATAGGGACTTTATGGGAAACTCTATTGCAACAAGCACATGCCAAATAGCAAGACATAAAGAAAATTGCACTAATTATGTTATTTAGTGTGTGTTTGAAAGTAGAATGGATTAGTTTGCCCAAGCGTGTGCTTATCATATGAGAGTTAGTTGCTAAAAGTGTAAAAGAATGTAGCACCTAGTTGGCACCAATAGTTCTAAATAACAAACTTAATGTGGTATCCACTACATATTTTGAAGAATGCAATAGCATCAATTGCAGGTGGGATTGCCAATGCCTCAAGGCACACGGGCCAGACGTAGGACAAGTAAGGTAGAAATACCATAACCCGTGAAAACAAGGTGATTCGCATTGAAGATATGGTCTTACAATCATGAGATAATTTTCCAAGATAGACGAGAAGGATTCATGAAGAATGCAAGTTGTTTCATATTTTTTTGCCCTGTACAAAAAATTCTACAATTTTTCAAAGTGGAAAGTTGTCAAGCCCCCTACTCGTTCACTAGATTCTCCCTACACCGAACACGGTAATCCGCATTTCCATACAGAACATCACCTAAACTGGTTACCTCATGAGTACATTAACACTTGACTCCCATTGGCTGCACCAAGTGCACACGCATTGAAGTTGCTGCCTCGCCATGATCGGTTTCAGAAATGGCACTTCACTATTCTGATGGCGGTCTACTGCACGGGTAGAGGGTGGTTAACCGGTTTGGGTATTTCTACCTTAGTCAATCTGAACATTGCAAACATACTAGATCCAGAAGAGTTCATTGTAGCAAGCAACATTTGTGGCAATTTCGTTAACCTTGGATTTGAGGTAGTGCAACTTGACAAACGAGAGATCCAAACTCGGATTGGTTATTTGATAAGGCACATATTGATTGGTAAGTTCATTGGCATAAGTCTAGAAGTTGTTGCGCATAATCGTTGGCTAGCGACTCGTAATGCCAAACTTGCACTTGAAGATGTTGTTAGGATTCAACATGCTGAAAGAGGATTTCTCTTCTTAAAAAAGAAGAAAACCAAGATGTCATTACACGACTCCTTATAAACTCCCCACATAAATTTGAAGTAGGTACTTGCATGCAGCAATGGGTACTTGGATTTAATCCAAATTCCCCATATGTGTTGGAATCCCAACATGGGTAACCCTAAAAAGAATCCCGTTGGAATTCAAACAACTAGCTAGAAGCTTAGATCAGACATATGCTTTGATATAAACAACGGTCTTGTGGAAAACCCAAGATTTTGTACTGCTCTTGATCTATTTGAAGGGTATGATATTGGCGATGATTGGATGGTCGATCTGATGATCATCTATATCAAAAAGACCATTGCCAAAGCTTTAGATATTAATGACATTATCAAATTTTTTATGGGGATGTCAGCTCGATGAGTCCAAATCTCTCAATAAATAAGACCGCCTATTGAGTTTTTGAAAATAAAATATACATTGGATATTTCCATGTCAAAATCTTGGGTCCGCCCCTGCTCATTGTCACATCAAATTAGAGAATGTGGCAAATATAAGTGGAAGCTCCAAGATGCATGCTTCAAATCCAAATGGCTAGAGTTAGAGGAAGAAGATACACGAGAGGAGGATGAGGGCAGTTTTACGAGAATGGAGGGCATATTATATAGGAGGAGGTAACAAGGTTTAAGCAAAACCCTTCCTAGAGATAGGAACTTATGATCGCGGCTCTAAGAAGCCACACTCAAGTTTTGTGCAAATTAGCACATTGTGGTAGAGAATGCCCGAGGACCAAGGCATTCCGCAAATAATGGCCTGTCCGAGGGTGAGAGCTGAGGACATGGCTGTTATTTGCGGAATGCCATGTTCTGAAGGTGTTATCAAGTGTAAAGTCTTAGATCAAATTTCAACCATTGGATGCATGCCAAGATCTACGGTTTATATTCCATTACGTTTCTAGTCCCACCGTGATCCACGATGGAAAAGTACGTTGTGTATGGTGACCGCTCTTACCAAACAAATATTTGAGCCACGGCTTCACAAAGACACCGGGAGTAGGGCAAACATGAGAAGGGCAAACATGAAGATGATCAATGTGGGTCCAACAACATCGTGGGAGATATTAACACCTTAAGGTAGATGAGTCTTAGACAATTTTTTCCCTTCTTTTGATTAGCCTAGGATATGAAACACACAATTGGTACGAGATGGTAAGCAAATCCAAATTCATAACATCATTCAGATCCATAACAATGTTTTGTGGGATTGACAGTAATCCACAGAATATTCCTCACATTCATACTACATGTAGAATATTCCATGGAATATTGTCAGTCCCACATAACACTGTTATAGATCTGAATAATGTTATGTCGGCGTCGTAGCTGCTTTCCTCATTATTTTTAGAGCTCACTTGAATACCTTATTCACTATCAAAAAGAAGATTATCATGCTCATTAAGTGGTCATATAGATCCCTCCAATTACATTGACTATTGAGCTTAGAATAGTTATCATGTTTCGAGCACGTAGTCCAATCTCTTTTGAACAAGTATCTTTTAGTACATGTTTTTAGAGCCACACCTAACCACATACTACTCAAATATAGGTGTCCATTTAAAATCCAAATTAAGATAAGTAACCGATTAGGCGCCTCTACCTTAAATCTTACAATTGATCGGGTCATCTATCTTTTTGGATCTGCAAATTTTTATTTAGGAATAAACAAAACGAATGGAATCCCCCAACTATCATCTTCATAACATTATTCAGATCCATGACAATGTTCCGTGGGACTTACAATATTCCATAGAATATTCTTGGATATTCCCACATTCGGATTGAATGTGAGGAATATTCTATAGAATATTGTCAGTCCCACAGAACATTGTTATGGATCTGAATAATGTTATGTTGATTCACTTGATTGTATTGACCATCAGTAATTTGTATGAGATGGCTAGATCCGAATCAAGGCCGTAGCAACTTTCTTCATAATTTTTGGAGCTCATGTAAAAAAATTATTCATTGTCAAAGTGAAGATTCATGTGGTCTTTCAATGGTCAAATACCCTCCCCCCCCCCAACCCCAAATCATGTTGACTATTGAGCCTACAATGGTTATAAATTTGTTATTTTGAGCTAAATTAACTCCTAATTGGGTTAAGAGACCCCGTGTTAATCATTTGAGCTATTGGGATGAATCAACAACCAACCTATAGGGGGTCAGTTTTTCACTATTACCCCCTCGATAGATATTAAAAAAACCCAACTGGTATGCATGATCTATTTACACCTAGAGATTGTTCGTCCACAAAGGCGTCAAAAATAATTATGAATTGTCTAAATGTGAAAACCAAGTTAGGTATTAAAACATATCTTGGTCATAGGATTTGAATTGAGGAAATAAGATATTAAGGTAGATGGCTTTACATGGTTACTTTTCCCAACTAGCCCACTTTTCCTAGGATACAAAATGTGCGATTAGTACACGATGGTTAGCAAAACCGAATCGAGGTCGTAACCACTCTCTCATAAATTTAGAGCTCGTATTAATATTTTATTCATTCTCAAAGTTAAGATTCTTGTGCTCATTACATTGTCATACAAGGAGGAGCCCTCCCCCCCCCAATTATGTTGACTATTGAACCCGAAATGGTTATCATATTTTCAGCACGTAGTTCAACCTCTTTCAAACACATACCTTTTTGGTGTCCATTCTTAGATCCCCACCAAACCCCATACCACCCAAATATGTAGGTGTCCGATCAAGAGAAAGAACCGAACGAGGCACGTCTACCGTATTTGTCCCACATATTTGTCTTGCATTTTTGGAGTTCACGTTTACTAGGTACCTAAACTTTGCAAATTGAGACTCGGGTATGACTAGTCCGCCAAAGCATTACCGAGTCACGTACCGTGGACTATGACAATGGCAACTTCATACTTTTGGCATACAAAAAGGGGATGAAAATATCATAGCACTCGTTCTTACATCCAAATATATTAGAAGGAAACTCTTGACGCATCATCGGTCAAAATCCACGTGTTTCCGAGTCCAACCGGTTACATGTTGTGATGATCTTTCGGGTTTCCTTCATTAATTTTAGGTGTATTCCATATATAGATTCCTCTAGAACGATGCCCAATTCTCATGAAGTCTCGATGAACTTCAACGGGCTAGTTCTCAAACTCCACCGGTCCATTACCGATTGGTTTCCCCATTCATTGATCTTGACGAAGCAATGCTTGGCTTGTGTTTGAACGGTTACGCTCGATGGTTTATATGTGGAAGGTTGAAGAGGAGAACCGTGAGTCAAAGAGAGAGAGAGAGAGAGAGAGAGAGAGAGAGAGAGGCATGAGCTTCCTCCCAAGTGTAAGTATGCATTCATGAATTAAAATAAAGGGAAGGAACCAACTTGTGGAGCATAACGTTTGAAGAGTCATTATGGATTTGAGGTCATAATGTATCGTCCTTGAAAGTGGCGAGGGGGTACAAAAGAGTCGCCCAACCAAATTTTGGTTGGGTAAAGGGGCAACACAATCGTAGACCCCACTACTCACGGTCGGGATGCGGTCGGGGCGCGAAACAATCATGTAGTTGCCGATCGGTTCATTCTTACCCCAAAATATGATATCCAACCCATAGGCCTAAAAATAGGTAGATAGATGGATAGATAGATAGATGTGACTTATCACGGAATGCAAAATTTATTTCCTCTCCTAGTGAAATGTAAGTGGGGTTGAGGGCCCGGGGGTGGACTCTTCATACCATGTACGAACTAACGTGAGTGTAAGAAGGTTTATTATTTGAGGCACAGGCGTCCGTAGTATATATAAGGGAGAGGTGTTCTTTGTCTATAGTGTGTACTTCTAAAAAGGCTATTAAGAAGTTTGAAGTAAAGATGGATGTACAAAAGGGAGCCTTGAGGTGTAGAGAATTTTTTGGTTGACAATAGATGTGTTAGTTTCATCCAATTCACGTATTCATTCATGGTTTTCCAATGTGGTAATAAGGTCCAAGGACCATCCAATCCATTCATGTTAGGGTTTGCATTTGGGTTCTAGGTTCTTACAAACTGGATGCTCTTGGAGCGCAAATAGACTCCCTTGAGGGTTGCTCTCTGTATTGTTGCTAAGTTATCGTGCTCTTGTCTTTTCTTTGTTCGATGCAATCGTTGACTTACATGCTATGGATGCAAAAAATGTTTAATGACTTTCTTATTGGAAAATGAAAGTGGATTCTATATGCAATAAAGGCCTATTTGATTCACGATTTATATGTAGTAGAGGCATTTATGACGCTAAATTGAATAGCTTAGTATAAATGCATGAGTCCATTTTCTAGCTTGCCATTAGTATGTATACATTTGTTATTCTCTATAATCTTCACATACATAGGGGGTTTAATCTCAAAGTGACCCACAAATGTCATTTAGGTTCCTAATGAAGAGTACACCCCCCCCGGGGTTGAGGGAGACGTGTGTTATTTGGAAACTTTTCTCTACACCCACTTCTCATATGATTTATGTTGACTATTGAGCCTAGAATGGTTAGCATATTTTGAGCACATAGCCCAATCTTGTCTAAACATCTACAATCGAGGCATCTATAGTCGACTAGGTCCATTGTAATGCCGACATGGATGAGATCTATGATTTTTAGGTGAATGGAGTTAAGGTTTACGTGACTATGGCTTGTGATTGATTGCCCTTATAAGAGTTTTGAAAAATGTTGTATCCAAGCATAAGAATATAGATGAGCAGTTATGGGTTAACCTATAGATTGACTATGTGTTGCCCTCGCTTTACCACTTTGGAATTTGTAGCAATTTCCATATTCATGAATAAAAATCAAATTAAAAACTTGTGTCCTCCTTAGAATTTGTTTCTCTTTGCAAAAAAAATATAAATAAAAAAATCTCGCTATTACTCCTCCTAAATAGATGCAAACTCTCTTATTTTATGGGTTCTAGATACCTCAACCGTACCACGTCCACCTCAAAACAAGCAACTTTAGGTCTGCACCCACTTCTCCTAAGATATTATATGCACAATTACCTAGTATGAGACAATTCCCAACTCCAAAACGCGGTTGTAGCCATTTCCTCATAATTTACGGTGCTCATATGCATATGTTATTCATGATTATTGCAAAAAATTCCTTTCCCTCTAAATAATGATGCTATTAGTCCCTTGATAATTATGTTAACTATTGAAACAGAAATTGGATAATTATATAACATTATTAAGTACTGTATATTCGTTCATGTGGGCCCTGAGAATATAACCATGAGATGCTGCAACTAGTGCAAATTCAATCTACACTAGTTGCAACACCCCATGTTTGTAATTAGGATAAGGAACCAAATTAAGCTCTCTCTCTCTCTCTCTACTATGTTTTTACTTTAGCTTAAATGAATTGACTAGATAACAAAATATAATTCTAAAGGAAAATTACCTTAGGGTTAGATAAAGGTTACCTAACACATATCCACCGTAGATGCGATTCTATGCATCTTAAGGTCCAGGATTGTTACCTAATCCTATATTAAGTGTAGGGAAACGTGAGAACCTTCTTTCGAAGGTTAAGCCACACGTGGACGTTTACTCTAAGTAAATTCTAGGATTAGTGTAAGTAGTGCGGACTAGTGAAGACGGGTGGTGTGTATAACCTGCCACAAGTTTTGGTCACACAAGGTTCAAATGGCTAAGGAACAGGTAGAATACTCATTAGTGGTATGTGTATTCAATGATACAAATTGTATGATTATACTGTGCATGCTTGTGTGACATAGATAACAATTGGTCTCTGTTGTTATTCACCTTGTGTACGTTACTGACCCTCTCTGTGGATTTGGTTGGTGGCATGGGCACAAGTGAGGTAGACCCATCACAAACTTGGCGGCACTCTTAAGCTTTGTATCTCATCCTCTTTTGCAAATAATATGTGTATTTCGCTTAGATATTATACAAAAAGCTAGTAATACAAAGCATTTTTTATTTGAGGCAAACTTTTGAAGTACTTTTGAAGTTCTTTTGAGTATGTCTTACATACACTTTTGTTTTTGACTATGTAAAAGTTGGATATGAGGTATGACACTGTACTTAAGTGTACCTAGAGCAAAACCATACTAGTTTAATGATTAAAGTTTGTGATTTTTACTTTGAGGAGTCGAACCAAGTTGTGCAAGTTGATGGTAATGGTAAAAGGGTTTTTCCATGAGGGATGGTCCCACCCACCCTCCCGGGTTCTGAGGGATACATAGATATGTTGGAAGAATGGTTTGGCCTCTAAACAAGAGGATGTATTCAGACATGACTAAGCTTGAATGTAATTATAGATATGTTCAACACATGCCCAACTCTCTCTCTCGTCCACAAAGTGGGCCAAAACAATTGCAAGTTCCACACATTAAATCGTTTATACTCACATTGATTGCAAATACACATGCACCCTCACATGTCCTAGAGTTTTTTTCTTTTTTGGAGGGGGGGAGGGGGGTTTCACAGGGGGGTGCACTTAGTTTAAATATTGAAATCTACATGATAGCAAGGAAAGGGTCCATTCACTTTAGAAAAATGTAATAATTCAACTACTAATAAATACAAGAGGTTTGAAAGAATACTTATGTAAAATATATTGCATGATAAAGTTAGGTGTACGATGTAAGCCATGTATCGGAGAGTATGAGGCCATGGCTAGGGGTTTCACCTGGGATTCTTCTTTGGTTGCTAGGCTTTCTTAGGTTTGGGCAACTCAAGCTTTATTGCCTTGCCACTTCTTTTGGATTAAGTGATTTGAGTGGCAGACATTGAGATTGTGTGGAGGTTATGTTGGTGGAGGTGTGAGAACCATATTAGTTGTTGGGAGTGGCTTGAGTTCTCTCCAGATTTTGAAACATTGATAGGTTTCACTTGGCATATTTGAGATCTAACCAAAGTACTCAAAATTAGTGGACATATGGTGGTATAATAACATGTGGTTCTCTCAATTGCGACTATCTACTTGAGGCTAGTGGCATATTTGTGTTCCTTTGTGGTGTTATTTGTTGGGTTTTCATATTTTTGCCAATGCAACACAAATTTCAATGCAAAAGTCCAATTGAGAGAAGATGGAGAATAAGAGGAACTAACCGAATGTTTGTACAAGAAGGACATCATGTCTAAAAATGGAAAAGTTTTTTTTGTTTTGGATATTGCATAGAATTGCATGTTGGCTTCCTTGACGTATTTGCACTCTAAATCTTAATATATTTCAATGAGTTGACATTTCTAAGAGATGATCGAAAGATGAATCTATCAACAACAATCAATCATTTTTCTTGTCTTCAAAGCCCCCTTGGTTGTTTCTTTAGACGTTCAAGGGTCAATATCCACAATGGTCTTTAATCCATAATTAATGTTTCCGATCTCCCATCAACAATATATGAGTCCAACACATGAAAATCATCCACTTTTGCTTCTTTTTCTTTTGAAGTTCTACACTAACCAAAACTCTATTTGATCATGATTTAGCAAAGTCGAACCCCTTGATCTCATCATATCTTGATGCACCTTTGCAATGGTTTAAGTTATGTATTATTTACTTAGTAAAGATAATAACAATAAGAATGAAATAGCATTGTTGTCCATCAAATGATGAATCTCCATATTTCACTCAAAATTAACATCCTAAGGGATGTTGAGTACCTATGAATGATTTGAACTTCTTGCCTTTTTAGTTTGAAGGGCAACACTTATGAAATCTTTTGGTAGAGATCATCCACATAGACATCAATTTCAAACTCTTGTTTTCAAACTCCAAAAAGATGTCTTCTTCCTATTTTGTAAGTGCATCTTTGCCGTTGCCCTTTTAAAAGCAATGGATGCATAACTATCACCACCGCACCCCATCACATCTCTTTCCAGAGTTCAGACTCCGCAATAATCAACATAGATTTTAAGGTGACCATAATGAAGAGGGCACTTTATTTCAATGTAGCACTATGGAGGGTCATCTACCCCTTTCAAACCTCTTTCAGTTGTAGAAAACACTTCTTCTTTATTTTTTCATGTTTAATATTAACCTTCACATCAATGCTTTATTTACACACACACACACACACACACACAATTATCTTGCATATTTTGGGCATACAATATGACATGTAGAGTGACGATTGGTGTTATAATGTTGATGCCTCCACCACTATAGGTTTAAGACCCTTCCACGAGTTCTTCCACTACTTTGGAGTAGAAATTGGAGGGAATTATGGTGGCAATAATTGGAGGTACCATAATATTATTTTATTCCAAGGCAACCCTCCTCAAAGCCTTTAAACTTTGATTATAAAGAGTACATTTTGGGTTGATGTAAATTATCTCATGTGAATGAGTAGTTTAGCAATTTAACTTAACCCTTTATTGCCCAAAAAGCCCACAAGTTGTTTTTAAAAAACAAAAACTCTTGAAGTGTAACCCCTATTATAAAACTCAACTTCGCTTTATGAAATAGTCGAAACGATCAATCTCAAGTGTAACATAAGCATCCTATCATTTCAAGAGCCAAGGGTTGTGACCATGTAATTGTGAGAGTCCTTGATTCTCATCCAAAGGCCATAGCACTGACATGATTTGCCGGAATTTGCGTCAAATCTGCCTCTTGGAGGTGGGCCCAACGCATATTCCGGTAGACCATGAGAATTTATTTATAGTCAGCTATGTAGGAATCATGTAGGATTTTCATCCATGGTGATTTCTTTGGGCTCTTAATAGGCTTCCACCTTCTAGTGCGAAGTGAACTTAGACGGTCTTGGCCTTTTCGACCAATGAGATATCTTAGAATGCAATGGTCATGGGCCTTTAGTCTTGTGTGTGAAGTGGCCCTAAAGCCCACAATTAAACTTTGACCTATGGGGCTTTTTCCAATCACCGGGTTGTTTTTTTTAATGTGTGTAAATAGCCCTTTGGGGTTTTATGGTTGTTGTGCTTGGAGCCCATAACGCACAATACCCAAGAAGGATTTTGTCTCTAGATCATGTCACATGGATATTCGCGCCATTGTAGATTGTGCTTGGGCCTTGGCCAATTTTCAACCAACTCACTATATAGTTACTTACCTAACTCATGTAAGTACAAATGCATGACATGAGGGGTTACGTTTTGTCGGTGGGGTCCCAAAATATCCTAGAAAAGTTACCATACTTTACCATACTCTACGATGTAGGGTTTTCCAAGATTATAAGTTTTGAAATGAACAATAAGGGTGCTTTTGTCACTCTTCTCAACGGGTTGCACACACATGAGTGGTATAAGGTACACAAGCCTAACTTGGCTCCTTGCCTTAATCGGACACCTATATTTGAGTGGTATGTGGTTAGGTGTGGCACCAGGAATGGATGCCAAAAAGAAACGTGTTTAAAAGAGATTGGATTGCATGCTGAGAACATGATAACTACTATAGGTTCATACCCCAATATAATTTTTTTTTTGGGGGGGGGGTTTCTATATGATTGTTTAATGAGCACATAAGTCTTCCTTTTAATTATGATAGTGAGATATTTTTATGAGTTGGGAACATTATGAGGAGAGTGGCTACGACCTCAAGTTGGGTTTCCTAACCATCTCATACTAATCACGTGTTTCACATCGTAGGAGAAGTGGGCTAGTTGGGAATCCAAATCAAACCCATAGGGATATACCTCACAATTCTCAAAGCTCATATGAATATTTAATTCACCATTTTAAAAAATTAAAAATAAATGAATAACATATTCATTTAAACTCTCTAAATCTAGTCAACACAATCAAGAGAACCCTAACCCTAATCATGTCACATTCCATAGAAGGCTCTTTATTTTCACATAATAAAATGGTTTCCCTCTCAAGTTTTGCCATGTGTCAACCCTACCCTGGTTGAGACCCTCTTGAGTCCTTTGTAATCATATTGATTATGAGGATGCACACCCTCCGAGCATCTAATATTTAAACATTTGAATGTTCCAATATTTGAACATTTTAGATTGCTTGCAAATGAAATATTAAACCCTCATAAATTTCGCATATTGTGTCCAAATGATGTGTTTTTAGTGCATTGGAATCCTCTTGATCTTACATAGAAAAAGAAATGTTTATTTCACTAAACATAACAATAGAAATCATTGCTAGGGCTTATTATGTTGGGTTTAGGTGTGGTGATTATAAGGCACACATCTACCTTAGGGCCACTTCACACACGAGACTGAGAGCCCGCGACCATTACACTTCAAGCACTCTCATTGGTGGAAAAGGCGGAGCCGGTCCAAGCTCGCTTCACACTATGTTTGAGGGACCAACGGAGTATGTGATTGCAAGATGGATGTAATATCTACAAGGATTCCTACATGGCATCAAATGGGTCATGTTTCATGGTCATTTGGACTATTTTCAAAAATCATCTCTTGGAGGTAGGCCTAACACAAAACTGGGAGACCACATCACTCCAAACGCTCTCACAACTGTTGGTTTATTCTATTGTATCATGTGCGAGGATCTGCATGAATAGAAATTCATTGAAATAGCATTTGGTTGAGGGCCGGTCACATATGACTACACACTACACTTGAGGGTCCGTGACCACATGACATGATTTTGGAGGTGTGTTGGGACGGCCTTTGAACACTTTCTTTTGGGCTCTCACAATTTCATGGACGCGGCTCTTGGCTTGTGTGTGAAGTGGCCCTTAGTGAGGAGGCATCCACTTTCCTCACTTGCGGGAAATTTTTAAAAACAAAAACAAAAACAAAAAAACAAACCAAAAAAACACATGGTCATGCAAAGTGCACTTCAAATGAAAGTGTGTCCGTATTCAATTCGATTCAATTCAATTCAATCACACAAAGCAAAGCCCGGGCCCTCATCACCCAAACCGGGTCAATTTTCTATGCGACGTCGGCTATGCACAGCCGAAGCAATGATTCACAAACACACACATTCACTTAGAGATCTCGTGTCAACCCACCAACCTCGAAGTGGACAGGCACGCATTTCTCGTTCTTAGCTGACATGATTTAGACCTAAAGTTTGCCACTCCATTATACCGTTACGTTACTTTTGCATTTTATTTTCTATATTTATGTGCTTAGAGCGTCACCGCACGTTGTACATGAAGCACTAAATTGAGTGATGCAAAAGGCTATTAAATCGGGTAATTCTAGTTTAGCGAAGAAGAGGAGTCCTTCTATATGTTTCATGTGATCACTTTAAGTTCTGGGTTTCATGATCAAAAACAAGGTAATCTACTGTACAACGGAAGACACGGTGGTGGTGGCAGCCATTGTCCAACTATTCCTCAATGTTGTTCATTGTTTCTCAACTTTGTTGTCCACCGTTTCATAAAGATGGGGGACCGCATGTGCAATGGACTGGGATGGCATGGGTCAAACTAGCAAATTACAATACACAAGGCTCTATATAAAAAGAATTGAAGCTAAAATTCTATTTGGTCAAAGATTGTGAGGCATTGATGCTTGATTTTCTTACAAAAGAATAAAATATCTTCCCTCTATAAGTTGCATATATGAAGGGACGTAGTAAATTAGAGAGAAGAGAATACCTCTAAATTGGTGATAATGAGGATGTGAGGATGCCTACTCTATTGAAATTCACATGTGAATGTTTAGAGGTGTCCGTAATGGGAAAGTGTGGTCGTGCTCTCAAGGCATCTCCATCACCATTGTTAAATCTTCCTCCAATTCTTACGCCATAGTGGCAGTGGAGGAGCTTGTGGAAAACTAGGTGGAGGGCCCTTAAAAAAACCACATTAGCAGAGGCACCACCGCAACAATACCAATTGATACTCTAGAGATAATGCTATAGTCCCACACTGTGCAAGAAAATAATGTGTGTGTGTGCACACGCGCGTGTTGTAATAACAATAAGTAATCATTTAGGGCTAATATGAAGCATGAAGTGCTATGAAGATGGCTCTATCAAGCATTGAAAGAGGTTTGATTGGTGAACACGATCCTCTATATTGCTACACCAAATTAATGCATTCTTGTTCTTTTGGTCTTTGTATATCTACGTTGACAAGATGTGGTAGAATGCGGTGGTAATCGTTATGCCTCCAGTCACCCTCATAAATTTAGAGGAAGTAGATGTGTAAAAATCACCACTACATGCCATCACATCTCCCAATCTCCACATTGGTCAATGGAGGTGTACATAGACTAAAACGAAGCGAGCACTCTATTTTGAGGGTTGGAAATGAAAAGTCCTTAATGTAGTCCAACCTCATTCAATGCTAGAAAGTGCTCTCTTCACAACACTTGAGAGAGAGAGAGAGACGCCAACCCCGTGGACTTCATAGCACTTCAATCTTTATATGGAACTTTTAATGGCCATTTCATTGATATTAGCACATACATTATTAATCTAGATAAATAAGATTGTGTATAAATTAACAATTGATATTATAACAACGCATATGCCACTACATTTTAGGGCCCCTTCAACTGCTATTCCAAAAGATCCCTCCACCTCCGCTTTAATATACATTTTGGAGAACGATGTGGTGACATAACATTATTCAGATCCATAACAATGTTATGTGGGACTGACAATATTATGTAGAATATTCCCCACATTCATCTTGAATGATGGAATATTCCACATAATATTGTTAGTCCCACAAAACATTGTTATGGATCTGAATAATGTTGTGGGTGTTGCCCATATAAGCACATTCATGTGATGATATAAACAAAATTAAACTAGTAACCACCATGCATATAAAATACCCAAAGATTTTTGTGACCTATTTAGAGAGAGAGAGAGAGAGAGAGAGAGAGAGAATTATTGCATACAAGCATACCTCTCATACATCCAACATAAAAGTCTTGAAATATCATACACCTTATAAATTGTTATTTTATGTAATTTGACACTGGAATTTGTTTAAAGATTCCAAATTACAAATTAGTGCAGTCCAAGTTATTTGAGATGAATTGGTCACAAACCTATAGGGGTTCAAGTTTTTACGTTGGATCAATGAGATGTACAATTGTATGCAATAATTTCCTCTCTCCCTCAATGAGCGGCCTTCATTCTAGATGTTGAGATTATGAACATGAACCCCTACCTTCCCAAGCAACCCATTTTGGTTAATAGATGATTTCTTCCCTACATTAACCATCTCTAAGTCATTCACATGCATGAGCTTTGCAATTTGGGGATGATTAGAATGTGGAAAAAATGTTAAAGTAGGAAGTGGTCATGTTTGTGTTGTGTTGGGAGCTCATGTGAGGGTGTCGACTCCAATCAATGGTTGCAACTCAAATGCAAACTTTGCATGAACATTAAGGATGTTTATGTTGGTAAAAAAGAAATATTTCTTGATGTTCATGTAAAATCAACCTTTGTGCTCACATCGACTATTCAATTTAACATTTGGACACTCTCTAATTTTAGGGAATACTTTGCATGAGATATGGGAAAATTTGATTCTTTTTGTAAACAACTAAAAACATGCTTATTTAAATGCCATTCATCCATACAAGGCCACTGACGACCCAAAAAAGAGACCTTGGCAGGATCTCTTGGATGCGCTAGTGGAACCAAAAACAAACCTTTTTGCTTAAGCACACTAAGCACGTGTGACTAAGCCAACCTTAGGGGCTTTCGTGTTCTAGTGCATCTACCTAGTATTATCATTGTGGTATACGAGCTCATTCCCTCTCCAAATGTTGTATTATTTCCCAACCATTTAACATTTGGACACTCTTTGATTTAGGGATTCTTTGCATGAGATATGGGACAAAAAAATAATTTTTTTTGTAAACCATTATTTCAATACCAGCCAACTATACAAAGCCACCAGGGACCCAAAAAAGAGAGCTTGACGGGCTCTCTTGGTGCGCTTGGTGGAACCAAAAAATACCTTTTTGCTTAAACACACTAAGCATGTGTGACAAAGCCAACCTTAGTCACTTTCATGTTCCAATGCATCTGCTTAGTATTATCTTTGCGGTACAAGAGCTCATTCCCTACCCAAATGTTGTAATATTTCCCAATCATGTCATTGTAGATGACAACTTTATCTGCCTCTTTGCGTGTAATGTCGCATGCAATTTAAGCATACTCAAGGATGCTCTGCCAAATCATATGTTGTGTTTTTTTATATCCCACCTATTGTTTTTGAAGGTAAGATTATACTGTTCCACCCAAATAGTCTACGTCGTGATCCCTCTCAAAAGTAGTTACACTTTAGAGGCTTTGTAAGATAAGATGGGGATTTGTTTTTCCTTCTAGAAGATCCCGTGTTGCCTATCAAGTGGTTTCCATGGCCATTTTTTTTGCCTTGGTCTTGCTTTCATGGTATTAATAATACCGATGGAGAAATCCCATGCCTTGTGTGCAAGTGCAACCATGGAGTCCCAAAATCTATGTGCAATAGTTTTTGAAATATTAAACATTTGTCATCAATGTCCTCAGTAAATCTTGGTCTCTAAGAATAGACTGCTGTTGCTTTGTGCCATATTGACCAAATGACCCGGGGTGATCACACCCCCTTACGTTTCATAACCACGTGCAATAAAAGTTTACTACCCTATATTATATGCCATAGATAATTTTAAAAATTATGATATTTTTCTACATATACACAACCAATGATAATATCTTTTGTATAATTTTTTGAAATTTTTAGTCATCTTCATTTTTGTAGTAATTGTTTTAGTTCAATTCTGCATCATTTTAGTTAGAAACGGTATGTTTTATGAAAAAAAAATCATCAAATTTGGTTACCATTTTTTACTATGTAGTAGATGCCGTGTATATCTCCTCGTGAAAAAAAACTGATAAAATTTTGACTCATTTTGGTGATGCTTTATGTAAAAAGTAGATTTATTTTAATCGCACGTGGTGTTCAACTTGACGATGGAGTGCACCCCCCGGGCCAAATGAAGGCCCTTTCCTTCCGGCTACATCCTCTATGCCACACATTTCCTCATTTAAAGTTAAGCCCTAGGAGTAATGATACCATGCCATTCGGTAACGATCAATATGGATTGTGGAATTTTTTACTAAAGGAGATTCCTACCAAGGGCAGAGCTATAACTTGGGTAATCATCCCATGAGCTCCATTTAAGCCACATGGGATCCATCCCAAGCATATCTCCTTTCCTAGTGTACACATCTCTACTAGGTTTCCCCCCCCAATGCTAATGGTGCAAATCCTAACTAATATGTACCAAATTGCCTTAATGTTGGCATTACCCTTTTTAGGCCCCCCATGTCTAGGCTGCAAGTGTTAACCAAGATTTCAAAACATGGGGGGAGGGAAGGGTGCCCATGAACACACATCCAATAGAGGCCTAAATATCTCACAACTTTGGAAAATGACTAACTAGATGGGCATCATGCCTGTTGACCTCAAAACAATCCCATTAGGTGTTCGATCCTTGCTATATTGGATTAATGTCTTCCATTGGTTATGAATGGACCGTATCATGGTGTCATTATCCTACATTCGCCCTGGTGCAATCTAAATCTCCTCCCAATTTTGGTGGTTGCTAAGAATTAGTTATTCTAAAATCCCATACCTCGTTAATATGCATGAGTCCATTCCTATTGAGCTGAGCTACTTGGTTACGTCAACCCCAAATCCAATCCCTTGAATTTCATAATTCCACCATATTTGTGAGTTGAGCACCTAGTAATTATTGATTGGAGGTAAAACATTTCCTCACTCAAGCATATTTTTCTATGCTTCCCCTAGTTTTTTTCTAAATGTTGGAAACATGGGCCAATGTGTGGTGATTAAGAAACATCCATCCAGTCCCCTGATTCCCTTTGTTTTCCCTATCCAACTCGGCATTTTGCAACCTATATTACATAAATAATAAATGGAGATTTTATTGCCACCATCAAATGCCTTGATTACCCATTTGACCAAAGGCCTCCTAATACTTGCCATTGGATCAACAAGACTAAGGCCTCCTTCCTTAAGTTTGGCACAATAGTCCGTCTAGGCAACTCGGGCTCTAGCATGCCCTAATTGACCACCCCACAAATAGTTCCTAAGTAAGCCCTTAATGCTCTTCGTAGCCTTCCAAGTCCATGTCCACACTATGACAAAGAACCAAAGAGTGGATGCTAATACTTGATTAACAACGAGTCTTCTCATGTTAATGATGCCTCGACCAAGGTGCCTCGACTCCCAATATTTGATTTTCTTCTTAATTTTGTAAATAAAAAATTGTCCACATCCTAGACCTCCAATTCAAGCCAAATTTCCATACCTAACAGTTTAGAAAGCTCTCCCTCCTGAGACATGGAATCGTTTACATTCTCTGGATGCAAGGTGGCTAGCCTATAGTGGTTTGCACATTTTGGCATGAGAATATGTGGAGGAGCTCAACTATTAAGTTGATCCCGTCTAGTGGATCACACAAGCATTCCGTTCATTTCCAAGTGAATTCGGTTGGTCAAAGGTCTTTTTTGGGGATAAAACATGACATTTTTTTGTGCATCCCTTCCTTCAATTATCTCACAATCTAAACATACAAAGGATTGTTCATGCCCATTTTCTCCCTTGAAAAAGCTCATCTCTCATGTTTCAAGATCCTACCGATAAATCCCATTTTAACCTCACATGAAAACTTCACAACTAACATTGAGTGAAATGCACTCAAAACAACACTTTCATAAGCTTGGGAAGGTAGGGGTTAAAGCGTGGGAATGGGTGAGCCTGATTTACCTACAATTTCAAAGTGGTTGGTGTTCCTTTTAAATGTGGATCTTGAAGTTCTTTAAAAGATCATTTCCACTGTACCAACTCAACCCTCCAAGTGGTATAAAAATTTCACCTCCAAGAATTTATTTGTTTTGAGATAATTGAAAATTTTATTTCAATGCCAATCAAACTAACATCAAGGTCACTGGGGGCTCGAGAAAGAGGACTTGAGACCTATGGTGATAACCCGGGTTACCACCATAACCTGGGTGTGCGCGGATTACGATAGCTACCTCAAAATTGGTCCAAATCAAAAGAAAAGGGGCTCAGATTGTCGGGCTTGTCAAGCTCTATTCGCCCTCAGAACGACAACAATTTTTGAGACTTGGGTTTTGAGACTCCGTTGTACTGGAAGAGGGCGAACTTTGATCGCTGCGACATTGCCAACAAACGCAAGAGAAAACACACACACAAACCCAAAAAGACGCAATGATGAACTCCCTCCCATGTCCATGTTGTTGAGACTGCACTATTCACAAATTGCAAACCAAATGTTGGTCCTATTTTGGGCACCCTCCAGGAAATTTATTACTACTATTTTAATATTTTTCATGCACTTTTTAAATTCGGTAACCCTTCCTCTGGAAAATTGATTAATTAATTGCGTTCACGCACTTTATAAATTCGGTAACCCGGGTTACCGCCATGGGTCTCACTTGGTGGGTCCTCTTGGGTGCACCCAATGGAACCAAAACAACCCGAGTTGGGTAAACAACCTAAATATGTTTAACCACCTCCAAGAAAGATAGTCGGGATCCCTTTTAGATGTGCATTCCCCGAGAGAGAGAGAGAGAGAGAGAGAGAGAGAGAGATGGTGCTTGTGTGAACGAGAGACGCTACACCTTGATCATAGCCGTGAGCTCATATGTGAACGCGGAGCAGGTTTACTAAGCATGGCTATGGGACAATCCCTTTCAGAATAGTATGTCCACCATGTCTACTCATCACGTTTAAGTGCCATCACAATAAAAAATTATCTTCAATAAAGAGAGGAAATGGAAGGATCAACAGCCTATAAGGTAATAGTGTATAAATGGATATGTTTTAACTTTGCACCCAATTCTTGTAGGATGGGAAATGAGCAATTAGTGCAAGATGATTAGCAAATTCAAATTGAGGCCAAGTCATTTTCCTCGCAATTTCTGGAGCTCATATGATTTGGGATCTTGTTCATGATCAAACTAAAGATCATGTTTCTTTTTAAATGATATGTAGACGGTCCCAACTCCATCTTAAGAATGGTCAAATTTTGACACGTATTCCTATCTCTTTTGAACACATGTCTTTTTGGTGTCAATTCTTGGATTTACACCTAACCACACACCACTCAAATATAGGTGTTTGATAAAGATAAGTAACCAAATTAGGTCAAGTTCTCATAGACCAATAAGTTACAAAGTATGTAAGGACCCACCGTATTTGCTTCATCCCAAGAAAATCACCTTTAAGCGCAATGAAGTTTGTGGCATACGACTTAAACTAGTTCAATATAAGGTACGTGGGTGTTATTTGGTTCATTTTTAATGCTCTCCAACTTCTACCAAATAGATTCACACAACATAACTAAGTTGTGATGCAATAGCAAATCTACGATGCAGGGAGCAAGCACGGTCAAGTATAGAAAAAAATTGCTCCAGTATACTAAAACCATAAATTTGTTGGTCAAACGCCTAGAAGTAGTAGCAAAGTGTTGTTTAAATTGGATTTTTTCATGCCACCCTCTATTGTTGGGTTAGGTACTCAAATATAGAATATCAAGACAAGATCTTCAAAAATTATCATTAAAAGTACTACTCAAAAGGTAATGGCTAAATTTGGTTTGGATGTAGATTTCACGACCTTAAATATTTTGAGGTTGGATTTATTTCCATATTTCTTGAATTCATTATAAACTTGAGGGCACCATTACACAAATTTGTAAGAAACATCAATTTAATGTAATTTTATCATGTTTTGAACAAAATTTAGACAATTACATGTTCAATATATCTACTTGCACATTATTTGCACCCTCTTCTAAAATATGTAGAATTTTCTTGAATTTCTTTTGTCAACATAAATTGCTTGGCTTTGTAAATCAATGTGTTTTCCAAATGGTTATGATTTTTTTCCTTCACAAAATTCAAAATTAATATATAGTTTTGAATTACATTCACTTAAACATATGCAGGGTAATGGAGTTGTGTACTTGACCGTGCTTGCGCCCTGCAACATAAACATATATCAGCCCCCCCTCCCCCCCATGATGTAGTCATGGTGTTCAGAGAAGTCCATGTTTGTTGATTCCGTAACTTAATACAAGTCACTCTCAACTGTCTTCACTATTTAAGTGTGAAGTTGTTAATAAAGATGGAAGATATATTCCACTCTCTTTTAAACAAGTCTATTTATGGTTCTTTGATTCTCACCAAACCACACACCAATCGAATAGAGGTGTCCAATTCAGTATAGTAACCGAATAACACCACCACACCAGAGCAAATTTTAGTGTGCACTTGTTCACTATCATCTACTTGGTGTCCCCCTATATGATGATATCATGCTTTTAGATTAAGTACAACTTAACACTCTATTTTAAGCTGTGAAAATATAGTTCTGCCAATAAATTTCTCTTGTATTCTATCATGTACATTCTACCCATATGTCCTACTTCCACTTTGTTTTTAAGCAGAAAAGAAAGTTGTCACAATACCATCTCATACTATGTTTTTAATGGCATTGAGCACCTTGGCATTCAAAACACGTGTTTTAAGGGTGGGTTAAATATATGGGTTTGGGCCCATAAAACTTCAGATCCAAAACACCCCTCAATGGACTTTACTTTTGAACTCAAGATTGGACTTGAAAGCTTGAACACTGACTTCTCAAACTAGGAATAGTTTCATAAGTTGAGACGAACAAGATTTGATGACAAAACAACTAATGCCGCATGAATGCCACTGTATTCATCATACCTACTTGAACTCGAACCCAAGGGTGAACTCCTTAGGTCCGTGATATCGATTTTAGGCTAATTTATTTCCAAGGTTTTGGACCCTACCGTTAACTCACCCTAAATCACACAACGTTCAAAATTGACGAATTTGTTTTTGCACCAGTTTCCTGGTGGATTTGCATCCACCATCCTTCAGGGCTAATGGTGGGTTTGCATGAAGGTCCAAGTCCAAATTCCTTGGGGTCTAAAACAACCTTTGATGAACCTTGCTATTGAACTCAAGTCTTAACCCAAGCTTGAACATTAGTTTCTCAAGCTAGAAGTATTTTTCTTTGAGTTGGGACCACCGAAATATGATAGGAAAGTGATGCCACAGTAATGCCACTTCAATTTCTCACACCTTGGACCTAAACCCTAGTGCAAAACCCTTGGGTCCAAAAAAAAACGCTCTCGATCAACTTTGGAACGCTCAACTTTGGACTCTCTTTGGTCTTGCACCCTAATGTAAAACCCACCCTAAGGTATGCAAGTGTTATTCAACTATTTTTCTTTAATAGGACCCCCTATATTTGACTGGTGTGTGGTTTGGTGAGGACAAAAAACAAACACCCACGAAAGACACATGTTTGAAAGAGATTGGACTAAGTCTTCAAATCTCATCAACTACTCCATACTCAGTAATGAATATCACCACAATCGGGAGGACCTATACACAGGGGCGTCGCCAACCTTGATTTCTAGGGTAGGCCCGCTCAGGAAATCAAATTTGATATAGTGCATTTTTTTTAAGGAAAAATGTAAGTTTCTATATATGACCTAGGTTTTTAGGTGGACCTTCGGGCCCAAGGTAGGCCCAACCTACCCAGGCCTAGGCCTGGCGACGCCCCTACCTATACATACTCAGTTTCAAAAAATTCAACAAACATGCACTTCCAATAACCATAACGAACTCGGGAAAAAGACCCAATTCTCGCTCACACTCCATCGATCGAAGATTTGCCGACGCGAAACCGAGCTCCGTCGCGATGAGCGACGATCCCATCGGGAGGAGTCGGAGAACATGGACATGGAACCAAATAAATGGTGGGACTCCCCCAATCATCACTCGACGCCATGTAGGCCGACAAGAGCACGTGCGGGTCCATCATCAAGATCGCCGCGCGAGCTTCCTTTCTCATGATCGAGCGCAACATGGCAGCAACACGATGAGTCGTAGCGACAAACCGAGGTTTCCAAAATATGCTCGCGAAATGATGGGCCGGGGGAGTCAATGTGTACACACTCACCCCCCATCATGAGCAAAAAGCCAATCTCACGATCACTTCATGTATCCCCGAAATCGAACTTAAAAACTCTCTGACGCATTTACATCCGATGTTCCCCCGTCATTGGCATCTGCCCCAATCATAAACAACTTCTTATCCAAAGGTTTCTGGAACAGGGAACAGTATGATACGATATGATCATGTCAATGTGTGATGTGTTTCGAGCTTTGAAGTTACAGCAGCAACTGTCCTCCTTCGCATCTCATGATCTAGTCGCACTAGATTGCTTCGTTAGCGTCCAGTACGAGCACTAACGTGTTTCCAATCTCGCAGCGATCTGCAGTCGAACCATCGAACCCTAAACTGAATCCGACCACGGTTTCGGAGCACACACAAACGAGGATCATCTACTAGCCATCGAATCGAAATCACGTCGCACTGCAATCAAAAGGCGGTCTTTGGGTGTGAATACCATAACTAATCGCCGCTCATGCATCCAAAGGGCGCAAGAGCGTGCTTCCCACGATGCGCTTGTGCTTCTCGGTCCATTCATAGGCTTCAGTTTATGTTCATGAGTAGATCGGTTATGTCTTGAGGAGGTGGTTGTCTTGTTGCTATTGCAATTCGTCATCCACTAGATTGTTTCGTTAGCGTCGAGTACAGATACGTATGTGTTTCCAATCTGACTATTGAATCCAACCATGGTTTTGTAAATTCAATTAGAATCTACCATCAAATCACATTGCAATTATAAGGTAGTTCTAGAAAATACATAACGATCACTCATCCAAGAGCAAAAAGGTTATCGCAACCAATCACATGTTTTCATCCACGAAGGCGGAAGTTTATCCAGATTTTGCCCACGAGCTGATTGGTTATGACCGATAACCGGCTCGAGGAGGTGGATGACGACTCACTGCTTCCGCAGCTTGTCATCCACTCTCCTCTTGATGGTTATCTGGTCCATAACCGGCCGCTCATCCAAATGGAGAGCATTCCCGATAACTAACTACACTAATTATCCCAATTGGTGCGTGTTACTAAATGGAGTTACGCAGTGCAATAATGTTTTACTCACGAGCTCAATTTTTACTATCAAAAGTTCAATATTAGGTTGTTTGGACATTATAGAACATAAATGACTTTGCTTAGCAGATTATTACATTCTCAATAAATAGTTGTAGCATTGCGTAACTCTGTATAGTAACACGCACTAATTGGGATGATCAGCGTAGTATGGGCATGTGCAGAGTGTGACCCATATCTTGCCTTGGGTAACCATATAGTGTGGCCCACAATAAACACCATCGTGCATGAAAATAATGTGCAACCTAGATACACTTGTTGTGCCCCCGTGATATATTCACCTCCTTCACCTAGGTTGATAGTTTGTCGCCCTTTCAAATGTACAACATTCAACCAATAGAAACGTTGTACCCTGCAACATGGACCTTAGATGTTTAAAGTCGTAGATTCGTAAACAGTGTGCACCCGAAGCATTATCTTCAATGGTTTTTATTGAAGAAACAAGTTGAATAGTGTGGCCCACAATATATACCATCATCAATGTGGTTGGAAGTCAAGTGGTTGAAATGGCACAAAAAAACAAACAAACAAAACAAGCTTATTTAAGACTTTATGAGAAGGAAAAAATATTAACACTTTCTAAGAATAAATAGAGTGATTTGTAGCTCAATTAAAACATATCACCAATAGACTACTCCTAAATATTGGTATATTTTGGAAGACATAGGATCTTCATTGGTTTGTCTTCAAAGTCTCTCCGTTCCACAATACAATGTATCCAACTTAACTAAAAATAATAAACAACTAGTTTGAACACCATAATTTATGGTCCATATTGAGCAAACATGTAGTCAACACTTTGAACATATTTAATGGATTCAAGTTGCATCAATAAAATAATCAGAGACTCTAGGGAAATATGTTCATAAGCACTTTGCAATCAAGTGTAAGTTACCTCTCCAAATCTCATGTGTACATCAACTTAACTAATGTAATATGTACTATAAGTACACCCAATTGTTCGGACCCTTTCCTATCTATGACCCCTCTATTTTTTTGAACTAAAACGAATGTGGTTTGAACATGAGAGCTTAGGAACATTTTGCATACACCCACTATCAACACTTTGAACATTCATGCCTCATTCCCATTGCAATAATAGAGTGGTTAGAAATACTTTGTAACCAATTGTAAGTTACCTCTTTACATCTCATGTGTAACCGCTTCTAACTAGATTATGTACGGTGATTAATCTCAATTGTAACCCTTCCTCAAAAGTGACTCGTTTATTATCTTGCCCAAAGTGAACATGATTTGAACATTAAAATTTAGGGTTGGCTTTAAACACAAATGTAACCAACACTTTGAGCATTCATCTCGGGTACTTCACTTGTGAAATATTACAAATAGGGTGAGACTTAATATAGAGTACTTTTTATTTGTGCAATCAAGTTTACTGAAAAATATACAATGTAATATAGCATCACTCCTATTCACATATTGCATTATAAATATCATACAGTACCATGTAATATCATGTAATTTTTTTTTGTAGAACTACATATAAGGTAATGTGTTGACGATGGTCTAGAGGATCACAAGGTTTTCCCACTCACAGCCTCAACTGTTGAGCATTTAGTAGTGTTCTTGTAGCGCTCATTCGTGTTATTGTAGTGTCTTTATATTGTTTAGTAGTGTTCTTATTCATCATGTTGTCCCCTACCATTGTCAATTACCTCAATCCCTTGTCATTACTATATTCCACCCTTTATCGATAGACTTAACAATATGAGACAACCCATGTCTTATGTAAATGGGTTGACTTACGTTACTAAGCCGGTTGATAAAGGGTGTCATAAACCATCATACACATGGTGATTTAAACAACACAGAAGAGACATTCTTTGAATTAACATAGGATTACGTGTAAATGGAAAAAATTCAAGTCTAAACTACCAAAGGGTGAAATTTAGAATGGGACTAAGTAGAAATAGAAAAAATTGAGGTGATAGAAAAAGAAAATACTAGATAAACACATCCCCCTCCCCTCCCCCCAAACAAATAAGCTTTGACAGATGTATATACAAAAACTACGAGATAGTGAAGTACCCAAGATATTCATAGCTTATTAAAGTAGTGTTTGATGATTTAGATAGAACAAAAGATGTGTTGAAATCCTCTTTCAATCAACAACATGACCCCAAACCCTAAATACAGCTGACTTAAACATACCTAGTAACTATGCTCATACACTCAAAAGGACAATTTCCAGGTGTGGTTTGTATGTTGGAAATAATTAAGATCCATGACTACGCTAATTATCCCATTTGGTGAGGGAGGGCTAATAGTGCATGTGGAAAATTAGTGAAGTTGATACTAAATTTCTTTACACTATGAAATTAGTGTCACCAACAAATCTAGGAAGCTTTGTTCATCCCGGTACTATTCATTGAAATACTATTCATATCAGCACTAATTACTGAAAGTGCCAGCATTGTTTGTCTCGGCACTATTCACTGACAAACATATGTTTGCATATAATTTTTTCAATCACTCTACAAGCACCTTAGAGCATGTATTAAGTTTCTTGAAGTATATGATAATCAAGCATGTATTCACAAATTTAGTATCATTTAGTAAAAGATCTAACCCTCACTGATTTTGAGACCATGCACAATAGTGCGTGTTTTGGGAATTAGTGCACTAAATGTGATATTTAGTGTCATATGATATTTAATGTCACTATGGTAACTTTTCAGATGACACTTCTCATAGATAAGTGAACAAATATCGTCATGGATGATGGATGAGTTCATTCATTGGCCAAAACCCTACCTTCTCTTGTCAGCAACGTGTGATGAAATGTTGTCATGGATGATTGAAATTTGGATGAAAAATCACTTGGTAAGTGACAGTAATTGCAACACTGTAAATCTATAATCCCCTCATAAATTTACAAGGAATGACAAGTAATGTTGGGTTAAGATTTAGTGTTGGTGACACTACACCGCAGTTTACAATTAATGTTGAGCAACACAATTAGAATTGGTGGCATTAAATATCATATTTAGTGTACCACACACACTAATTGGGATAATCGGTGTAGTAACTTTGCAATTCTTTTTTTTTACTTCACCTTCAAGGACGTATATGTTGAGTTCTAGATTGATTAAAGAATCATTTTCCTATCAACTTCCATATTTTTCTTCAATGAGAGTCCTCCTTAACAAGCGAGTCTACAAATATACACATGGAGGAGATATTTTTCACTCATCTTAAATGAACACATGTATTTCAGTGATGTGTGATTAGGTGAGGATCTAAGAACGCACACCAAAAGGACATATGTTTAGAAGAGATTGGACTATGTGTTTATAGTTTGTTGAATGTTTTAGGCTCAACAAGTTACAGAATTAGGGACCCTATATGATCATTGAATATGAAAGATGATCTTGGCTTCGTTCATGAATAAAATGTTCATATGAAATTCCAAAAATTACAAGAAAAATCCTATTGCCGTGATTGGGAATTGTTAATCATCTTGCACTAATCTCATGTTTAATATCCCAGGAGAAGTGGGCCAAGGCTACACACCCACCTCTTTAAGTTGGTCCCCACCACTATTACCGAGGTAAAGGGGGTCTAATAAAATCCTCAACCCGATGAGTTTGTCACTAGTTCACATCAAGTGGGTTCCTTTAGACTATTTTGAGGCCTCTAATGCTAATTCCAGGACCATATGGTCAGAATATAGAAAACTACATGCTATAATATAATAGGCGCATTTTCACGTTGAATAATAGTGGTAGGGGCCCAACTCAAACATGTGGGGGTCTAGCCCTAAAGCAAAAGAGTTTGTTTTAGGCCCACTTCATTTAGAAGCCTCTACAAATCTCCTCATGTAACCATTTGACCAAGGATTGGGTCTGATCATGAATTGCACTCATATGTGGAATTAGGTTGCCTTGGTGAATACGTCTCTTTACCCATGCATATTACCTTGAATGAAAATCATATTACGGAAAATTATAACTTTGATTATTCATCTGTATAGAAACCACAGTAAAAAAAGATTGTTACGTTTTGTTATTGTGGGAATAAATACTCAAATTAGCGTGGAATGTCAATAAATAAGCATAATTGAAGCACCTCAAAGGATACAAGATTCTAAATTAATAAATGAGCATGTTCCATTAAATTTTTGGGAAATTTGACATTTAAGTATATTTGGACAAATCACTTGTATAAAAAGAATAAGGGATATGCACTTGTGGGGACAAAAACATTAAACAACAAGAGCAAAAGCAACAACACAACGATCACAATCATGATTGTGATCCATGTTCATGTATTCCATGTATTCCATGTTCGCCAACCACCATATTTGTGTAGTTTTGCGATCTAGTGTACATCATATTGCAGTTGGAATTGTCCAAATTCATGAATAAATCCAAATATACTTAGTCCTAGTTGGAGATCTACAGAGACGACTTTGTATCTCAACTCTATTTATGAAATTTGAAGTAAAACAAAAACATCATGATTCGCAATTGTTAAGTGGTTGAGATAGTTCTTGAGAGCAAATGTAACAACCACAAACTTCACAAACATAGCCACGGGGGGTTCACTCCATGTAAAGTTGAACACCACGTGCGGCCAAAGTTTGCTACCCCTATATTACATGGAATAGATAAATTTAAAAATTATGATATTTTTTCTACATATACATAATCATTGATAATATCTTTTGTATAGTTTTTTGAAATTTTTAGTCATCTTCATTTTTTGTACCAATTATTTTAGTTCAATTCTGCGTCATTCTAGTTAGAAACGGTATGTTTTATTAAAAAAACAAATCATCAAATTTGGTTACCATTTTTTACTATGTAATAGATACCGTGTATATCTACCCATGAAAAAAAATTGATAAAATTTTGACCCATTTTGGTGATGCAACTTACCAAAAGTACATTTTTTTTGGCCGCACGTGGTGTTCAACTTGACAATGGAGTGACCCCCCCGTGAACATAGCATACTTCAGCCAACTAAGCATGTTCTGTGGAGCCGGGAATGAAACAATGAGATCCCTAACTTGCTAGACCTTTCAATTTGAATCTAGTTTAGCATGGAGATATCAACGATGGCTACCGTAGCTCTCTAGTAGCTTGGGCAAAAAATAATTAATTTTAAAGGTGCCTTAATTTATGGGAAATTAATTTCGTTGAGTGTCCCCCCAAAAAAGAAATAACATTCAAAGAGTGCCTAAAATCACAAAATCACCATAGATGAAATTAGGAAAACCATCCATGAATTATAGAAATGACTTGGATGAATGTCTAACTTATTTTTAATTATTTTTTAATATGACCAATTTTAGAATATTATTTTTTGGGCTGCCTAACTTACTTTTGCACTTTAATTAATTATTTTACAGAAAAGTGCCCAAACTGCTAGAGAGCTACGGTATTCATTTGGCAACGTAGAGCATGGAGATCCTACCCAGTATTAGAAAAGAGAACAAGACCCCGTCTCTTAGTAATGTTATGAAGTTAAAGGGAAGTTAAAGCTTCAAAATGAAGCTAAAAATAAGAGAATTTTCACTTTGACCTCTCATAAATTCTACATCTCTAACATGAGATCAAATCATGAAATGATTTGTCTTTGTGATTTGCAATCGCCGACTGGACGAGAAAGTTCATATACCGATCGAACGGCCGAACGATTTGTGGAGTTGGAAATGCCCACAATACGGCCACGTGTCTCGAACCCACTCCAAAATCACGTGGGTTGGTTATTTCTTCCAATCAACACTCGCATTCCAAAGTCACTCTTCCCATGACTCCTCACGGTTTCTTTCTTTCCACAACGTAAGATGGCTCATGCACACACAAACAAACAAACCGTGTACAAGGTTCCCGCCGCAATTACAACCCACAAGATGACACTTGCACGCCACGGCAAAGTCTCCATCCGCACGATACAAAACAAATACTCGGTGGCGCCAAGATAGATGACCACGGTAACCGTAAAAATAAAATGAAAACTAAAAAAAACTCAATCACATGCAAGAAACAAAGAAATCGTGTGGATTGCTCCAATCCATCCTCTATCGATCGTACACCAAACCAAACAAAACACAAACTCCACAACATCCTCAACAACAACAACTTCTTCACAACAATCGCGTGTGCACGGGAAATCGGTGGGTCACTGATACGGATGTGCACGGAAGCAAGGCCGCCTTTTGACCCACCGAATGAGAGGCCGTCTAATCGCATCTAAATCGCATCGCATCTCACCTCATTCCATTTTAATTCCCTTCAAACTCTAAAAGTTTGAAGCATGTCGATCGTGGAGGAGGAGGAGTCGTGGCCGTTGGTGTAATAAGTTCAACTTTGAGGTAGACAGCAACTTCATGAAGTGACAGAAAGGGGAAAGGAAAGGAAGCTTCGACTGCAGCAGCAGCAAGCCGCCAAGTGCAGCAGAAGAAGAAGTTGAAGAGGATTTTCTCACCACCTCGTCACATCTTTCTCAAGAAAATCATCGTGATGTGAGTGGAATCGACAACGGGAATGTTGTTTATTGACTTCTTGATTGATGAAATCGGCCGGTCGTTCCAATTCAAGTGCGCCAACGGGAATATATACAAATTTATTACTACCTCATCTCGTGAGTCGTATCGGCTGTCTAAGTGATCGTGATGATGATGATGTGAAACCCACGATGGGATTGTTTTGAATGTGAGGATCAAATTTGTCAGCTGTAACATCGAGCTTGAGTACATAGTAGTGGACTTAGTTCCGTTTCTCCCACGACTCGTATTCCAATTTGTAGTGGTACTACACTGTTTATGTTGGTATTTAGGGGCATGGTCACATGGGGTCCCAAGTCCCACTCATGTTAGCAAGTCCCGACATGCAGGCAATGTCCCAACTTTTGAGTCTCACGACACCATTAAAAGTATGGCTAATTATTATTAACGTCGGATCTTGATTATTTTATGCAAAAAAACGTTCGCGGGACCTGTGTTGAGAGTTGGGTGGAGTTTTTTTGCTCGAGCCAACTCTCAACACAAGTCCCAAGCCTCACCTCCAAAAAGTGTTGCCATGTAGGCATCCATGTCATAGCTGGGACTTAGGACTTGGGACGCCGTGTGCAATGGTAAGTCCCAACTTCCATACTCTCAATGGCTCAGATTGCAGGATTGACCTCAAGTGACTTGGGGCTTAGGACTTGGGACCCCGCATGAAATGGTCCTTAGTGTCATGTACATTGTTTGTGAAGGGCCTAAACTACATGCCTAGAGGTCTCAAAAGTGTCACGTCCACTAATTGTCAGATTATATGATGTTATTCTTCAACGTAAGCAGGGGCGAAGCCAGGATTTTGACCTAGGGGGGCTAACCTCAAAATATGGAAATATCCAATGTATATTTTAGTTTCAAATTTCAATAGGTGGTTGAATTTGATTATTTATTGAGAGATTTGGACTCATCGAGCTGACATCCCCATCAAAATTTGATAATGTCGTTAATATCCAAAGCTTTGGCAATGGTCTTTTCAATATAGATGATCATCAAATCGACCATCTAATCATCGCCAATAGTAAGCATATGCCCGACTTTCCTTCAATGCACTTGTAGAAAACATTGCAAAAAATAACCGCAATCGTTTTCCCATTGCGGTTCTTTTGACTAGCCTGCCCTGCAGTCGCTAAACGACTGCATATGCTTTTTGGATTTACCAATAGAAATTTTAGGGATTTTGGGGGCTTGTAATATACCGTTGGAAAGGTCTTGAAAACACCTTTCAATTTTGTATTACACGCCCCAAAAAATTTAACATTGCAGTCGCAAAACAAACAAAAAAATTATATATATATATATGTAATCATTTTGGCATAGTTTTCTACTAGTGATGTCAAGTGGGGGTTGAGCCCCCCCCCCGCTCCGCCCCTGAACGTAAGTAAGTCTTTTAAGTGAGAACTTATTCTACATTATGATAATTATTCTAGCACATTGGGATGCTTGAGATGATAGTTTTGTGTTGTAGTATGCAAGGGGAAGATATTATTAGCATACTAATAACAAGTGTCATGTGTTTACATTTTAATATGCAAGAGGAGGATATTCTTGAGCATATTAATGTCACCTATCATTTGTGTACACTTTAGTCAACTTGTAGACCATTTTGTGACATAGACATGCACCCCAGAACACCATTGAACATACTCATGCTAAGATTTTAGTAAGCACACATTAAGCCCAAATTAAGCCCACATACCATATAAGAACCATGTTCATGAATTTTATTTTATTTTTTGGTACAAATTGAAAATTCAATTGCAAAAGAACCCAAAATACAACCAACCCGGGCGAGCCATGCAACCCGAGTGGAATCAAGAAATAATGCCCATCTGCGGCCCTGTTCATGAATTCGCATTGTTCAATGAGTCTAATTGGGTATTATACAAGCACATGTATACACAAACATCAAGTTTATGATACTATTTTTATCAGTTTGTTTGCAATATGTTTCATGCTTTCAAATAGTAAGATAAGTGACTTGATTTGGTTACTTACCTTAAATGGACACTTATATATGAGTGGTGTGTGGCTAAGTGTGCATCTAAGATTGGACACCAGAAAAATGTGTGCTTAAGAAATAATGCCTATGGGTTTAAACTTTGTACACCATTCTAGACTCGATAGTCAACATAATCATAGAGCCTGATGTGACTGAGCTTTGGCTCCCTAGCTGTCACGTTTAGAAATTCATATCATTTCAAAACATGCTCCAAATTTCTCCACGATTGAAAATGGTTTCTTAGGCAAATTTTCATAACAAACATGACAAAATGATCATTTAAGACTTGCCTACCTTGTGTTGGGAAATGAAGTCCCGGGAACTTAGGCCCATGCATGTTCTTGAGATCAAAAGAGGTAAAGTGCAGACTCGTTTCTAGTTTTGTTTTGGAAGCATGTTGATCTTTCCTTTGACCCTTGCCAGTGGCAGTGGCTAGACAGATCTGAGGTCTCCAACTACCAAGTAAAGCTTGGTTAGGGCCAGTGTTCAAGATTGAAGTCTTCAATGCCCTTCAAATGCGATTTGGCCCTTCAAAATATACCTCTTTCAAAACAGCCCTTCAAAACACAACTCCATATTGAAAATGAAGACGTCACTTGAAGTCCTCAATACAATATGCCCGCCACAAGAACCAACAAGCGTAGGGCATTGTCACTACAAGAAGTGGAGTTAGATGGTTGATTCTTAATTCTTCACATTGCACTGGAAACATGTACCATATAATTCATGCACAAGTTTAATATGAATTTTGTATATTATTTCTATATTCTTGGATTGACGTCTTGGATTTGAACCAACCCTTCAACTGAAGGGCTGAAATTTAAGAGCCCTTCAAAATGAAACTCATATGAGGGCTTCAATCTTGAACACTAGTTAGGGCACACTTCTATGTGGTTGGCACTCTTCGGTAGTTATAATATAAACATGTGCCAAGAAATTTATTTTTTTATTATTTGTTGTGACTCCTATATCACACCTTATTTTCATGTACAAGCGATAAACATGCATAGCTTCAAATTTTTGACCTATCATAACATTCCTCAAGAGATGAGGTGTGTTCATGGGCCATAAATAGCAATTATATTCACGGGCTGAAAATGGCCTTGATTCATGCCCCAATCACACCAAACTTTCCGTCCAGTTCCAACCGTGAAATTGCTGGGGATTATGTTCAGAAATAGATGATGGCCCACCACTTTTCACACTATTACAGCCGGAGATGCCGACGGATGGTGTCCGAACTGGCCGGTGTGATCAGCCCCTCAGTCTAGCTACATGCATCCCAATTGTTTGTTCCCGAATATTGTGTGGCGATCTTCTGGGCCCACATAACAAGGCCCGGGGCTTAGGGTCTAAACAATGTTATGATTGGTTTTTAGTTTAGTTTTTTTGGGGGGGGAGGAACAACAACAAATTTTTATGGGTCTTTTGCCTCAAAACTAAGAAGATTTTGTACTAGAAAATTCATGATAAGTGTTGTCGTTTTCAACTTCATAAATATGCTTAAGAGAACTGTGGCATTTTTTTCTTTTCTAGAAATCACAGCCCCACCATTGTCCCGAGGCAAGCTCGCTTCTAAATTCATGACAAAAAGAAAAGAAAAACGAATTGGAACGTTGATGTTTTTTACATTGACATGCAATGTCAGTTCACCACCTCCTACCCATGTCTGCGTCTAATTTCTAACACGATTTGTATTGTGCTCCATATGGTTTTTTACTCAATCCTCAAGACTTTGGTGGGAGTTCTTTCATCCAATAGAGACGATTTTTTGGGTGCGGGAAGTGTCATCTACAATGAGACGTGCAATTAGGTTGCCCCTTGCTAATTTATCAACATTATGCATTATTTTGAATATTTGTGACCACATTTAAAAAAAATCAATACTTGTTTCTCACTATGGTTGGTATATGGACGTATAAACAAAGTTATTAGTTTTGTGATTTGGTTTTGACCTGAGGTAATTTGCATGGGTAAAGAGGCTATGTATTTGTAAAGGCAACCTAATCGCACATATTAGTGTAAAGTATGCAAATGTTATTTGGCTTTTTCTTAATAGTAGGACACATATATCTTATTAGTGTGTGGTTAGGTGAGGATCAAAGAACAAACACCACAGAGACACATGCCTTCCCTTCCCTTCCCCCAGGTCACCGTCCACTCCAATAGGTGTTGTGAACATTCACCCTTGTCCGAGCCTCAAACAAGTTTTGAGTCAAATCTCACTTGGTATATAGAACCCAAAATTGAATTCCACACAACCTACTACAAAGTGGAAGTGAAAATATGGTCACATCAACGACAACGGTGATAAGATCACAAAACATGTATTGGAATGGGATTTGAATCTAGGTCACATCTATTTGAACGCGAGTTCAAACCTTGTCATATTCTTCTTCGTATACATAATATGTTCCGATTGGAATAATGGAATCAAAAAGTTGCGTAAACTCAAGATGGGGCCGTATTTTACAACCTTCAATCTAGAATTCGAATAATTCACCTTTAAGCCTTCGTACAACACCTCCAAACCCAAAATGGACTCTAAGACCCTTCACGAGTTTAAAAGGGGAGAGAGGTACCACTATTCTTGTTTTGGATTCTTTATCTAATACTCCCATTTTGGAGGCGACCGTTAAGCTTCCACCTCCCGCATCCCGCTACCGAGTTGCCGTTTCCAACCGGGTGGGCCAAACCACGGTCCGTGGTTAGGGAGTCAAGATGGCTCCAAAGGACAACCAAATTACGAAAGCTAAGTTAGCTCGCCATGCAAACTCCGGGGTCCCCGGGAAACACCCAATTTGCAAGCTTCTTCTTCTCGGCTATGGAGCTCATAGGTGGAGTGGTGTAAGTAAGCTAGCTACGCGAATAAGCGAAAGCTAGTATGCCTGGGGCGGCCGACCAAAAGGAACACCCCTCGCCTGGAAAAGCGCACCTGAGCCCCTTATTTTAATCAATGTGTACAAGAGTAGTACATAGGCCCGTTCGTAACAAGTGACTTTGTTATGAACCCAAGAAAAACCAATGTCGGGCAATCCGACGTGAATTTGAGCCCGTTGGCCCTTGTTAGAAACCCACTGAGGGCCATTTCACACACGAGACTGAGAGCCCGTGACAATTACACTCCAAGCACTCTCATTGGTGGAAAAGGCGGAGCTGGTCCAAGTTCGCTTCATACTACGCTTGAGGGACCAACAAAGTATGTGAATGCAAGATGGATGTAAAGTCTACATGGATTCCTACATGGCATCAAATGGATCATGTCTCATGGTCACTTGGACTATTTTCAAAAACCACCTCTTGGAGGTAGGCCTAACACAAAACCGGGAGACCATGACACTCCGAAAGCTCACAACCGTTGAATTATTGTATTTTATCATGTGGGAGGACTCGCATGAATAGAAATTCATTGAAATGGCATTCAGTTGAGGGTCCGGTCACATATGACTTCACACTACACTTGAGGATCCGTGACCACACTACACGATTTTGGAGGTGTCGTGGGTTGGCCTTTGGACACTTTCTTTTGGGCTCTCATGATTTCATGGTCATGGCTCTTGGCTCGTGTGTGAAGTGGTCCTAAGCAAACTCTTTTCGAGTGGTCCATGTTTTAAAATCGTTACAATAAGGGTGAGTTTCCATGTGGGCCGCTCACCCACTAGATTCTAGATAATAGTTGGTTGGAGGTGTTCACATGTTGTTAAGCACAAGCCGCCATCCAACCACATTTTGGAGGCCCGTTAGTATGTGGAGGGCCGTGGACACATGCCGCTAGACTTCCATGCATTCACTAAAGAATCTTAATTCTATAAATGTTGGTCATCAAAGGATTAAAGGACCGCTTTTAGTAGGAGGAGGTTTTCAATATGGAGGAGGAGGTAGAGTAGGTGGACCCAAATTTGAGAAGATGGGAGTAGCTAGTTGGCACATACGAAACCTACCCCACCATATTCAAAAAATAGGTTCCTCTACACTTATCCATTTACTATCACTAGGTCATTGCTTATCGGATTATGTTCAGAGGACAAATTTGTTGTAGGCCCACTAACCTTATAACCCCCCCTCCGCAAGCATTACTCATTAGCTAAACAGAAATGCTTATGTCTAGTAACGTATGTGTGTCTTATGTGGTTATTTTTCTTATGTGACTACACTAAATACTGCATTTAGTGTCACTCACTATTTGGAATTACGCAATGCTATAACTATAATGTATATCTCATATTTTACCAGCAAATGTCAACTTGGTTGTTTGGACATTATAGAACATTAACAACTTTACATGGTAAAAAGAATACATCAATAATAGAAAAGATATAGCACTGTGTAACTCCAGGTAGTAAGTGACACTAAATAGTATATTTAGTGCAGTTAGTCTAGGGTGCTAATTGGAATTTGATTATAATTAGGCTCATGACACTAATCAACCACGGGCACGAGCCCGTGTGCCCATGAAAAACTTGGAATCGATGCCCGTAAAATTCTTCACTAATACTTTCGGTGCTATATTCAAGGTTATCTCATTGGTTAGGTCATTGTGGGATTAGCACCGGACACCCATCCCATGACCTAGGGGTGTCGCAAGCCTTGATTTCCAGGGCAGGCCCACTCGTGAAATTAAATTTTATATAGTGCATATTTTTTCAAGAAACATGTAATTTTCTATATATGACCTAGGCTTTCAGGTGGACCTTCGGGCCCAGGCTAGGCCCGGCCTACCCGAGCCTAGGCTGGCGACGCCCCTGCCATGACCCTAGCACCTCCCCAACATTGACCTCATGATTGTTATACCCACCTATATAGGGAAAGAAAACATCCAACGTTTCGGTAGTTCTACACATTTTGGCCAATTCCAAACAAAACCGGTGGTTGACATCATTTTTCATATCCCCTCGATATCGTGTTTCTTCCCATAACTTTGTTGTCGTGTCTCATATGTGGCTTCTACTGATTTTTTATCGTGCATTTATGATTACCTATTTGTGTGTTTGCATTATGTTTTTTGTTTGGAATGCAGAATTCCAATTAAACCCTACATAAGAGTTGAGTGATGTTATGTTTGATTTTTTTGGTTTATTTCACATGAACATGCCATCCTATACATGCAAGTGGAGCCTCTCCATACAAAAACCACGTAAATTCTTGAAGTTTAAATGATGCAATTGAGAAGACACGACTCTTATTATGCGAACATGACCAAAAACACATTACAATGCTCTTATTTTGTAACCATGTTGGGGCCACTCCCACTCAGGTTGCATTGGTTCGCCCGTGTTGGTTGTATTTTGGTTCCATTCTTGCAATTTAATTCTCAATTTGTGCCCCCCCCCCCAAAAAAAAGAAAAAAAAAAGATGGCACACATAAATGTAAAATTGAAACACGTGTGAACTTCAAAATGAACCCCCACTCTATGAATGCTACAATAATGCACTTTGACAAGGAATCCCAATAGCATACAAACTCCCATCGCCAATTTATTAGTGGCATGCTTCCTCCAACTTGTTGATCTAATGGCTAGATAAGTGTCTAGAGTTGGAAGTGTCCACAATAGGTGCAAATACCTTAACCTAATTTGACCCTCCCATGTCTCACTAGTTACCTAAGTATTCCACGATGAACTTCGATGAATGGGTTTTTGGTGCACAACACCTACCGTAAAGTCGGCCTTGGGTTTGCATATCCCAATAGGTTTGTGGTTAAGTCATCCACAAATGCTCCCCCTCCCCTTGGGTAGGTGTCAAGGGCTGAATGCGATTTGGGCGAACCAACCCATACACTCGTTCCTTGTTGGATGCCTAAACCCTTGCCTCCAAGGAACCAGTGTACGGGTTGTTTCGCCCCAGCCGGCTGAATGCACACAACACTTACCGAGGGAGAGGCAAAACTAGGGGAGAGGGAGGGTGAAAATGTTGCTACTATTGTAGAGCCCTATAGTAGTTATTTTAAGCCAAAACACCCCTAAATCAAGGACAAAGATCCCTAATTATTGTAGCAAACTTACATTGGGAAGAATCAACAACCAACCTACATGAGGCATGTATTTATGACATTCATTATTCCAATTAGTGTGTGTGGTACTAATTCCCAAGCATGCACTATTTAGCTAGAATCTCAAAATTAGTGAGGGCTCATATTTTTACCAAGTGATATTAAGTTTATGAATTCATGCTCATTTACGATACATTTCAAAAAAATTAGTGCGTGTTCTAAGGTTTTTGTAGAGTGATAAAAAAAAACACCATATGCAAACACATGCTTGTCAACGTGACATTACTCGGTCCTATGGTTGAGTTCTATTTCTATATATAGCATCTAACAAGCCTTCCATTGTCTTACCTTTATGGGAAGGAACTTAGATGGTAGGAAGAAACCAACATTGGTGTGAATAGTATGAATATTGTGAATAATGCCGGTACTTTCAGTTAATAATGTTGCCATGAATAGTATTCTCATTGAATAGTGCCATAAGGAATAGTACCGGTACTTTTAGTGAATAGTGTTGCTATGAATAGTGCCCGGGATGAGCCATGCTTCCTAGATCTTTTGGTGGCACTAATATCACAGCGTAAAGCATTTTAAGTATCACCTACTGCTCCCCCCCCCACACACACACACACTATTAGCCCTCCCTCACTAATTGGAACTAATCGATGTAGTTACCCTCTCGATAGGTGTTAGGAAACCAAACCGGGTATCGACAAATACTTTACCCCACGAGTGGAGGCGCACAGTAGTCTATCATTGGATAATGTTGCATTCTTTTACGCCCGGTTTTGGCCCGGGTATGTAGTAACTCAACCTTCAAAAACCAATACAAATTTAGTTTACATTAGGTAGCACATCATTTATTCATAGGGCTAGGGCGAAACAACCCGTACACTGGTTCCTTGGAGGCAAGGGTTTAGGCAGATTTGGGCGAACCAACCCATACACTCATTCCTTGTTGGATGCCTAAACCCTTGCCTCCAAGGAACCAGTGTACGGGTTGTTTCGCCCAGTGCCCGGTAAGTTTTTGGGCATAGTCGGTCATGATCCTAGTGATCCTAAATCCAACTGGTTACATGTTGACATCTTCCGGTTTTGCTTTATTTATGTGAGGTATATTCTATAGATTCCTCTAAAATGATCGGAAATTCTCCTGAAGTCTCGAACTTCAACCGGTTATTTCACAAACTCAACCGGTTCATCTGTAATTAACCGCCGGTTCTCCCCGAGCCCTGGTTTCGCCCCAGCCGGTTTAGGCATCCAACAAGGAACGAGTGTATGGGTTGGTTCGCCTAAATCTCATTCATAGCATGCGTGCCTGCAATAAGTTACACACTAGCTAGTGCTCTCAAAAGGCGGGCACTGTGGTCCCCTCAGAGGGTAAGCTCCACATGGGCTGGAAAGCTCACATTTGGAAGAAGGCTCTGGCACAACAACTACTAAGCTACAGCCTAACCTCGTTAGTTAATACGGCACTCGTTTATATGACACCCTCGATATTACGACACATTTTTGCGCAACCAAACTTTTTAGTCCAAAACTCCCTCTTTGATACGACCACGGCACTCGATAATGTGACATTTAGAATCTCCGTTTTGTCATATTAAAGAGGTAATTAATGTTGAACTTCCTTTCATCTATGTTATGTACATCTAAAATACATCCATCTTCACTTGGGAACTTCTTGGGAACTTCACTTACCATTGGGAACTTGATGAGAATTAGGGTTACTAGTGCAGAATGGACATGGTTAGGGTTAGAGTGGCCTCTTGCCTAGTATGTTGCTAAACGGCGTGCATCATTGTTGTCTAGTTTCTTATTGGAGAACTCTTCATATTTTGGTGTTAATGAAACTATTAATTTTCAAAAGTTAGTAGGGAATTTAGATAAGATGACAATTGCTAACTTGGGTAGGCAACACCAAAGATCTTTGGACTCCTATTTCAAGAGTTCTTGAGAATACGTGTATTTGTTTGGAGTTATTATTTCATACCATCTATATTGCTTAAACTCGTTTTATATAAATATATATATATTATTTTTTTCGTATTCCCTCGATAATATGACAACTTTACACCATTTGTCATATTAATGAGAAGACGACACCTTGATAATATGACTTTTTTGTGTTTCCCAAACGTGCCACACTAAAGAGGGATAACAGTACTACTACTAGCTACTAGGGCACCAGCCCAATGAACGGGGAGAACGGTGTGCTAGTTACAGAAGGAACTAGTTGTGTTTGAGGGCCACTTCACACACAAGCCTAGAGCCGTGACCATGACATTGTGAGAGCCCAAAAGAAAGTGTCCAAAGGCTGTCCCAATACACCTCCAAAATCATGTAGTGTGGTCACGGACCCTCAAGTGTGGTGTGAAGTCATGTGTGACCGGGCCCTCAACCAAATGCCATTTCAATGAATTTCTATTCACGCAGGTCCTCACGCATGATAAATTTGAATAAATCAACGGTTGTGAGCGTTCGGAGTGCCATGGTCTCCCGGATTTGTGTTAGGCCTACCTCCAAGAGGTGATTCTTGAAAATAGTCCAAGTGACCATGAAACTTGATCCATTCGATGCCACGTAGGAATCCATGTAGACTTTACATCCAACTTGCATTCACTTATATACTCCGTTGGTCCCTCAAGCGTAGTGTGAAGCGAACTTGGACCGGCTCCGCCTTTTCCACCAATGAGAGTGCTTGAAGTGCACTCGTCACGGGCTCTCAGTCTCGTGTGTGACGTGGCCCTCATTGGACTTGAATACACTAGGATTTGGACCGATTATGCCCAAAAATCTCCTCAGACACTGCATCGGCCCCGTTTAATTCCCTAAATATGGTCTGATTAGCCGCATTGACAGGCTGTGGCTTGGCCACGGCTAAGGTAAGGTATGTGGCTCTTATTTGGTTCATTTTCCATGTTCTCCGACTTCTACCGATTAGGTTTACACAACGAAATCCATGTTGCATTAGCATATCTATGATGAAACATTTGTAAAAATCAAATTGAAAATTGGACCTCCCTTGATTTAGTTATGGTTATCGGAAGTGCATGTTTGTTGATTTCTTAAGTGGATACATAGGTCCTCCCAATTGTGTTCACTATTGAGTGTAGAGTAGTTATTAAAATATGAAAATGTAGTCCAATCTCTTTTAAACATGTATCTTTATGATGTTTTCTCTTTGATCCTCATTGAACCACATACCAATCAAGTATAGGGGTCCGATTTAAAAAACGAGCCACTTAAGACCCATCTACCTTAGAAGGTGTTAAAACCATCACTTCAAGGATTGAGTACACATATTATTATTAGATTAAGAAACTAAAGAAACTAGAAATTGAAGGGGATTTCCAATGCACCAAAATATGCCTTTTTGGATTTTATGTGTAAAAGTTATCATGTTTCCAAGTTTCATAGGTAGATTACCCAAAGCCAGGGGGGTGTTCAAATATTGTGCAAGATTTCAAGGTGTTGGTTTACCCCCCCCCCTCCTCTGTTTGGTTTCCTAACACCTCTTAAGGGTGTAATAGTCGAAAACCGACCCCCTGTAGGTTGATTGTTGATTTATCCCAAGTTAACGGGGGTGGGAGAGGGAATTATTGTATACGAGTGTACCTCTCATTCATCCAACGTAAAAGCTTTGAAATAGCATAGAACATGGAGCTTGCATTTTTTAGTGATTTGACATAGGAATTAGCTTTAAAGACCCCATATTAGTTTCTTCGAGGTCATTCGAGATGAATCAACAACAAACCTATAGGGGTTAAGTTTTTTATTGGACGGATGAGAGGTACACTTGTATACGATAATTCCCTCTCTCTCCACTTCAAGGTCTCTGACCCAATTTAGCTTAGAATAGAACAGTCGGGCTCTACAAAAGAAATCAACATTTTCACCCATCCTCCCCCAGTTTGTCCTCACCCTCAATAGGTGTTGTCAAAATTCACCCCACAAACATTGCCCAAGGTGAAAACATACTCATATATATTATAGCTCACAATTTTCATTTTTTAGACAAATCGAACTCAAAATTTGGGGTCAAATGTCCCGGACGAGATGAAAGGTCCCCACTTGAGATGAACTAACCACAAATCTACAGAGGCGTCTTGTTTTTATTGGACTCCCTTCACCTTGGTAAAAGTGTTGCAGGCCTAATTCAAAGAGGTGGATGTGTAGCCCTGGCGCTATAGATTCGTGGTGTTCATATAAACCCATCCATTGGGAAGGTGGAAATGCATTGGAATTTTACATGTCCTGGTGCTCTCTATTTTTAGACAATTAAACTTGGGAATTGATATCATTGACCATGATTTTTTCCATCAAAAAAAGGTTCATTGTTGTAATTAAAAATAATTTCCCAACACCTTGCTCATAGTCAACATATTTAATTTCTAATCGATATATTATCTTTAATGCTACACCATAACTATTGTGCAATATTAATCACTACATTAAATATGTAAGACACACCCATGTAGTAGTATCATACACACTCCCATGGCTCCACATGTCTCCACGTGGCGTGTGTATGTGTGAGTAGAGGCCCGTTGTGGTTTCATGAGTGGAGAAGTTCTCATGTTTTGGAACCTTGTAGACTGGACACCCATCAATACATTGTTAACTCGTGCAACCTTGGACAACCATAACAATATTAAGCCTCGTGCTCCCCAATCCTTTCTAAGTAAAAGAGAGAGCATGCTCTATGTGGATCTTGCCACAACACTAAGACCGAAGCTGTTGTTTTTTAGGAATCACAATATGGTTATTCTCAACCCTTGGTCAAATTATTCTCATGCATGGGATAAGTGGCAAGTTGAGATTAGCAAATGCTATGAGCCATGTATTATGCCTTTTTTCCATTTCTTTAACTCCTAATCTAAGTTCGTAGTCCCTCCATAGAGCCTAAGTAGGCAATAATCCCACTACGAACCACGGCATGAGTTAGGTCCTCCATGCAACCTTAGGTGAAAGATAAAGTTCGTTTATGAACACGTTTCTCATTCATCCAATGAAAACGCTTGAAATAGTGTGTAGCCCAAGGTTTGTTTTTGACATCGACTTCACAAAGAAATGGAGTTTAAGGACCCCAAATTAGTCAAATGGCACACGGTTTACATGGATTAACCATATAATAAGGGGTAAAAACATTTAACATGGTTGGATAAATAATATTCTATAAACAATTCCCTCTCTCTCCACAATGGTAGAGTGAATATTGTGCCCTTAATTGGAGTGACCCAACATACCGCTTATGGGGACCAACCATGGGGTGACACCCAAGTCCCGCAAAGCAATGCCATGTGAAGGAGTCGCTAAGTGCACGGGTGGTGCTAAAGGATCAGATAGATGATAGATAGATAGATAGAAACTCCGGTCCCTTTTTAGCAAGGGGCCGGCGTGAATAAAGTGTCCGTTCGTAATGCCAATGACCCGATGCCCACCGGACAAGGGGACATTGGGACAATACTACTCTCCCCTTTCGAGGATGGACACTATAGTGACACACCATACTAGGTCCTAGCTAGCCACAAGTGCCTTGAAGATACCGGACATGGCATCCCCCCAAAGAGCTTTGAGGTACCCATACAACAAGGTCCAAGGACCCCCCACCATAGTTGGGTGGACTAAGGTGGTGAGCACCACGCCGGCATGGGGAATAGAACCCACAACCTCCTCATTGGGGGCCATGAGCCCTAACCACCAAGCCAAGGTCCGTGGTGCCTCTAAAGGATCACTATAAGCCTTGTGAAGGCTAAATATGAGGATTGTCGCGAAAAGAGCCTCACAATGCCTACTTGAGGCATAACACTCTATTAATTGCCTAGAACTATCATTGGAACTAGATCTTCAAGAGCTTTGAAGTAATGTAAGGAAAGTCCCAATTGGACAAGGGGCGCGGGTTACAAAGCTTGTCAAAGTGTGCATGAGAGTTAGCCCCAAAAGTGGTTGTTGGCATCACTATGGGGTGGATATTCTATTTGTTGATGGGGAGGTGGGGGCTATGCACAGAGGATCATAAGCCTATATGAGTGGGGAAGAAAAGTGAAGTCAAGAAGGTGGTGTCCCAAGACATCCCCCACTGTCGAAACTCATGTGGCTAGTCACGGTGCAACCATTTGAGCTCCTTAGCTACATGCACCAGTAATGCCATGATCCATATTCCCAATTGAGATATATGAGGTTAGCGAGTGGTGTTGCTAGGTTACGGGGAGTTGGGGGCTTATCCCCAAGATCTAGGGTTGGGTGACTCCTAGCCTTAAACCCAATTGGGCTAGGGGTCTAGGATATCCCATAGCATAGTGTATGCCATGCTATTTGCACTTAGGTTTATTGAAGGAGGTTGAATTAAGTTGTGTACGACCCTTGGTTGTGAATAGTTAGTGACAACACAAATCCACGACCATGAAGTTTTACAACACAACACACGACCTACCATGGTGTATTTTCTTCTATTGATATTTGTCACCTTCGTGTCAAATCATAAGCCTTTGTTGCTCCTAATAACCCATGGGACTATCTTTTGGTAGGAAAGTGCTCTAAAATCCCACTAAACATGAATGTTTTTATATGTTTTCAAGAGTACATACATTCGAATCCCATAAGACTTTGCTTTAATATGAAGTAGAATGGTGTTTGATGCATCAAATGCATTTGATGGTCATAAGAGGTTGCTAAGATACGAGCAAGAAGGCAAACTTTCATGCCTATAGATACAACCCATGTAAATATTGACCACTTTTAGAAGTTTGGGCAACACCTCAAATAAAACATGTTTCAAAGAGAGCATTTGTCATCTCATGATAGACACACGCCATCCAATCAATGAGTTTTGATCCCCTTTGGAATAAACACTCATGCTCCATACTTTCTCATGCATCCTATAATGCATGTTTATGCATTTTTGGAGGAAAGTTCTCCGTACTTTTCATCCACCTCATCATCCAAGATTGAAAAAACAATATTTTCACGACTCGCCCCACTTGGAATTCCAAAATGTGCCCATGTTGGATCTTCTCCAATATTGTTGAGGTTTTGTTGTGTCAATATACTCGGTAGAAGTTGGAGAACATAAAATACAAACCGAATAACACCCACCCACCTTATTACCCCTTGGTAGGTGTTAGGAAACCAAACCGTTACCCTCCGGACCGTCACCCTTGGAGTCTTCTAGTTGGCTTCTTTCATGCACACGGACTCGTCACCCTTTCGGAGACTCAAAAACCTTTGTACATTGTCTATACCCCTCATAGGCGGAGCCACTTCTTCCACCACTATGGTCTTGGTAAGCGTGGGCACTAAAGAATGGCTCCCTAGCTAGCCTGCACGGCCATCTATGCATGCATGCGCACCAATGCTATAAATACAAAGGGCCGCTTTACACACGGACCGAGAGCCGTGACCACGACGATACATAAGGGCTCTCAAAAATCAACCAAAGGCGGGATGTGGGAACTAGAAACTCAATTTTACAACTGATGGGCCCTCAAGCTTAGTGTAAAGTGGAAGTGGACCATGTTGAGGGACCAAAACATATTTTATAGACAATCCAATAATAGTAGTTCAGGCCCCCCACCATGGAAATATCATATTTATAGGAGCCAACAACAATTGTTTGTCAAGGTCTTTAGATTTGCGTTAGACGCAGTGACCTCTTTTTGATGCGGCTAACGCGACATCTGGTAGACCATGAAACATGTCCACTCAGTGTCATGTAGTACACCATGTAGCTTTTTCACCCATTCTAATCTCTTTGGATGTCATAGGTCAAGGGCCCTCGAGTAAACTGGGCCTTTTGAAGTTCACGGATTACAGTGACTATTGAGTTTTTGATTAACAATAGATTGATGATTATGCCACTTATGCACTTATAATGTAGTTGAAAACAAGGCACACTTTGTGTTGGAGTGTCCCTTATATAACTCCCATTAGAGACAAATCATTATATGAGAATGTAGTAATGTGGGTTGATAGCATGATGGACAAAAAATAATTTTAAAAAATAAAGCCTAATAGTTCTAGAAACTAATGAGTCGGATGGCCTAAATGGAACAAAAATTAATAATGAAATGTCTAAATATTAAGAAATTTGGTGTGTTATGGATTGAGGCCAAAGCCAACAACTCAAATGCACTATCAATATTACCAATCACGTGCATTCACTATGACATTCACACAAAAATGAATTCAACCTAGTATTCACATGTTACAAACTAAACATCTCCAAAATCAAGAGTCTTAATAGCTTGAGAGAAGCATAGTTTACTAGAGAAGTGTGGAGGAAAGTCTAGATAGGATATGTCACGTGCCTAACTGTGTGTGTGTGTGTGTACATATTTGCTTGATTTTTCATAAAAGTTTTTACGGATTGCCTAAGTTTGTTTCCCGAAGTGAATTGATTGTTGGGCAATTTTCTCCCATCTTGCTATCGACCTATGGCATTAGGGAGTCTCAAGTAGAGGCCACACACTTTCGTGAACGCCAATTTTGCATCGGAGTTTGGTAAGCCAAAGTCAAAGAATTTCGCCCTTGACATGCGCCTAACTTAGAGGAGTTTGGTCTCTAGGTCAGTCCTTCTCTTATTGGGTATAAACGTTTGTTTTCAACTTTGATCCAAGACAATGGTTTTGCAAGGTTTGAAACATTCGTTTCTATTCAAAGTCGGAAATGGAAGGTTTTAACCCCCCCCCCCCAAAAAAGAGGGACCAATTGACCTTGAAACCAAACTCCTCAAAGTTAGGCACACGTCAAGGCCAAAATATCTTTTGCCTTGGCTTACCAAACTCCAATTCAACAACCGGCGTTTTTGAACGTGTGTGGCCTCCCCTTCTTCACATCTTTCTTTCTTTCAATCATACTATCAAATCGATATCTATACCTACCGCCCTCCGCCACACTAGAGAATCAACCGGTTCGACACCATCATTGACATACTTTTAGTCCCATAAGCCATTTGGCTTCCGGGAGTCCGAACTTTAAAAAACAATTTCATTTCATCTCATATCACATTCTACGGCTTTTGGATAGAGGGTGCCCGGCGCATTCAAGCTTTTTAAGAAAGTAGTATATATATTCTATTTTTCTCTCGCTTTTGTTATAAATGGCCAGACCGGAACATAAATGTGCAGCGGCAAACACCAGCTTTTGTGGAGTGTTCCCTCGCCTACTATAAATCTCCGAGGAGTCCTCAAAAAGCAACTTTGGAGTCGTAGCTAAAAACTAAGACTTAGGGATGTGTGAACCTCAACTTGACTCGGAGACGTACTACGACTAACACTAACTTAATACTTACAATTTTGTATACTACATCCTCAATTGATTGTATGATTATGATGCTTCTCCAAATATATCGATATGCATGAATTCGGGATGTTGGGACAGTATTTTGCCTGGGACAAAATTAGGTCATTTGTGGGGCCAAATTTACGTGGGCCTATTGTGGGCACTTCCGACGTCACACACAAATTTGTGTGCTTGGATCGCATCGGGAATTGCCTCATCCCGATTAGCAATTATGTACGGAACACGAAGATTGACATCTCAGGGCCACTTCACACACGAGCCAAGAGCCGTGACCATGAAATTGTGAGAGCCCAAAAGAAAGTGTCCAAAGGCCATCCCAACACACCTCCATCATGTAGTGTGGTCACGGACCCTCAAGTGTAGTGTGAAGTCATATGTGACCGGGCCCTCAACCAAATGCTATTTCAATGAATGTCTATTCACGAGGGTCCTCACACATGATAAAATAGAATAAACCAACGGTTGTGAGGGTTTGGAGTGCCATCATCTCCTGGTTTTGTGTTAGGCCTACCTCCAAGAGGTGGTTTTTGAAAATAGTCCAAATGAGCATGAAACATGATCCATTGGATGACATGTAGGAATCCATGTAGACTTTACATCCATCTTGCATTCACCTACTTTGTTGGTCCCTCAAGCATAGTGTGAAGCGAACTTGGACCGGCTCCGCCTTTCCACCAATGAGAGTGCTTGAAGTGTAATGGTCACGGACTCTCGGTCTCGTGTGTGAAGTGGCCCTCAATTTTATGAAGTGTGACACATTTGAGGGGGTTGAGTGACAAGCCCCACCTCCCCTTCAAGTGGGCATGTGCTTTGGGTGTCTCAATTTAATTGACATTGATATGTTGCATTCTGCAGGTTAGGCCCCGGATGGGCATTATTTCTTGAAGTCCCCTCGGTTTTGTGCGGTTTCATCGTGATGGTTGTACTTCACCTGCGATTGAATTTGTTTCCATTTGTGCCAAAAGGAAAAGGAAATAAATATGTTGCATTCTATCTCTAATGAATCAAAATCAAACTCAAAAGAAAAAATACAAAGATTATAAGAGGTCGGAGTGAATTTTTTTCTTTATCTTTAAGCATACTACATTGTTTATGGTATTTAGTGTCACTTACTACTTGGACTTACATTATGCTATAACTTTTATTATAGATATAGATTTTCACCAACAAAGGTCAAATTGGTTGTTTAAACACTGCATAACATTAACATCTATACTTAGTAAAAACTTACATCAACATTACAATGGTGTAGCAATGTGTAACTCCAAATAGTAAGTGACACTAAATACCATAAATGGTGTCGACCTTTTCAAGCGTGTTGATGATCATGAAAGCAAAATTGGGACAAATAGGCCTGCGGAAGTTGCTTGATTGGCAACAATGACTCTTTGGCAAGAAAATCCCCACGTCTCTATAAAAATTTCCAAACTTTGGTTGTTGTTGGGGGGTATTACCTTGTGGAAAATTTGGGTGGAAAGGGAATGACCTCGCCTTCAATAACACTAGATGGGATGTGAAAAAAAAACACAACAACTTATTTGGAAAAACTTACTTGATTATGCTAAAATCGCGTGGGAGATAGCACGGAACAATCCAGATAGGGTTGTCATCTATGATGACGTGATTGGCAAATATGATGGGCTCTAGGGAGGGGGACGAACTCCTCTACCACATAGACAAAATTGGATTTGTGCATTGGAATATTAGGGCACCTAATGTTGGCTTAGTTAATCATGTTTAGACTTTTAACTCATGTTGGTTTGTATTGGTTCCATTGGGTGCACCCAAGAGAGCCCACCGATCTCTCTTGTCAGGGTCCTTGGTGTCCTTGTATAAAATTATGGCATTGAAATAAACGCATCTTGATTGTCCAAAAGAAGAAGAAGAAGAAGAAGAAGAAGATTGTCGAACTTATACCAAGGTCTTATTTCAAGCACTTAATCCAATCTTAACATGATACATGGCTATTTGTTGTCCATTCTTAACTACAATCTTTGCCATATATCACTCTAATATTATAGGTGTCCACACAAGGCACACATATACTTATACACTAGAACTATTATGACAAATTTTGTGAGCATACTTATAGTGTGCCCCACAATATACATCAATATGCATTAAAATAGCGTGGAACCTTCATCTTGAGGAAACTAATTTTGCATCCATTTATCCTCCACATACATACTTGTCCTACCCATGCGTTTTTGATGGAAACACCAAAAATTGCGGATATTCTTATTTTACATAAAAATAACATCGAACAAGGATTTTGTTGGGAAAATCACGATTTTTCAATTACATTGAAGTGACATTTTGAAAGGAAGAAATTATGTGTTTCAATATTAGATTTTAAAATGTCCGAGTAGGACATGTATGAATTGGATCTCACTTTGCTGGAAGTCTCTCGAATGCATGTTATTTTCTATCCAATAAAAATATTATAGCCTACAATGTAGACCTCCAATATTATAAACTGTGGGTTCGAATAAGGTACACAAGTGCTATTTGGTTAGTTTTATGAATCAGACCCCTAAAATTGATTGGTTTATGGTTCAACAAGGATCAAAGAACAAACACCATAAAGACACATGTTTAAAAAAATTGGACTACGTCTTCAAGTGTTATTAGTTGCTTCAACACTACACAATTGAGAGGACCTATGTATTTAGTTTAAAAAACCAACAAACATGCACTTATGATAACCATGACTAAATCATGGGAGGTCGGGTTCTCAAACTGGATTTTTGTTAATGCTTCATTGTACATTTGCTAATGCAACACAAGTTTCGTTGTATAAGTCCAATTGGTAGAAGTCGAGGAACATGATAAACAACCCACATACCTTATAGTGTGCATCCACAAGTAAAATCCCAATGAATTCAGTGTTGGTTTCCTCATTTATAGTGTGCATACAATACTTATCATAACAATGTACCGAGGAAGGGCAAGGACCAGACGCCCACCTCTTTGAGTTGGACCCCCACCACCATTAACAAGAAAAAGGAGATAAAGTTTTTTAAATAAAATAAAAAATAAAATAAATTGACCCCTCACATGTTCGTGGCTTATTCATTTCCAAGGGTCCCCTAGACTAACTTGGAGTCTTTTATACTTATTGCAAGGTCAAATTGTCCAAAAAAGAGAATTTCATGCTATAATAGAATTGCATGCATTTTCACATATGGTAATAAAGGTAGGGGCCCCGCTCATGTGGAGGCAACACATGTTCAAAAACGCCGGTTTCAAAATTGCGTTTGGTAAGCCAAGGTGATGCAATTTATGCCTTCATATGTGTCTAACTTCGAGTAGCTTGGTTTCAAGGTCAGTCCCTCTTTTGTTGTTTTCAACTCCGATCCAAGACTGCAGTTTTGCAAGGCTTAAAACCTTTGTTTCCGATCAGAGTTGGAAACATACAATTTTAACTAAAAGAAGAGGGACCAACCTTAAAACCAAGCTCTTCAAAGTTAGGCACATGCGAAGGCCGGAATTCTTCTACCTTGTCTTACCAAACTCCGTTTCAAAACCAACGTTTTCATACGTGTGTGGCCTCCCCTTCAAAGAGGTCGGGGGTTCCAACTTAGGTTGCCCTGGCCTTGGCAAGGAAGGAACGTGTGCATTGGTTCCGGTAACTTCTAAATGCATGGGCCTATTTCCAAAAAGTCATAGTAATGCAGACGAGTAATTTTTGTTTACTTGAAGGAGCATAAGTTCTAAAGTAGATTCCTACATAAGTAGGCAAATGCTTTTGGAATCTATAACCAAATTTTCAACAAGATTGAACCATTTGTGAATTAGTTATGATCTTTGCATGTAAAATTTCAAATTTTCAAAAAATATATATTTTAAGCATAAAACCTCATCCAAAATTCATTTTTGTGTGGACTTGAAATGGCTAATTGTAAAGTGGTGGGCCGGAAAGGATGCAGTGATAAGCCAAATGCAATAATTCGCTAGATAGTTCATTCTTCACAGAGGCCGTGGGATTGAATGGCCAAACTTTGTTGAGAGTCCAAAGAAATTGAAAATAGCCAATAAAATATAGGAATTGGAGCTTTCGGCCGGGCATAGTGTGAAGCCTCCAAAGGCCAAGCCCAAAGTCCAAACCTTTGGCCATGAACTCCCACGGCCTCTCGACTTGGACAACCATAGTGTGAAGCCTCCAAAGGGCAAGTCCAAAGGAAGAAGAAGCATCCCACTCTATTCTCTACCCAAAACAACCCCTCCAATCTAACAGCCAAGATCTTGTCAATTTTTATTTTTTTGTGAAAAAGAATCGACGGCCTCTCGACCATAGTTTGGGTTTCCATCACTGTCCAACTCAAACTTCCTTCAAGAGTCCGTTGCCTTGGTAAAAAAATACTGCCATGTAGGCATTTTAAATTGCGACGGCCTTTGGACTTTGGCCTCTAGTGTGAAGGCTCGAGAGGCCGAATTCTTGGGTTTTTGCAATCTGATTGGTGGAAATCAACGGCCTCTCGACCTTCAGCCATAGTGTGAAACGCCCCTAATTAGACAAAATATGGTCTGAGACGACCCTAAACTACTAGATGATCTTGGAGAGATACCCAAATCTCAAGGAAGAGGTTGGCGGTTTGATTCCCGGTTGTGAAATCTCCTCTCTACTTGACATAAACTTGCCATGTGGTCAACTGCTTCCTGTGCTTTGGAGTTGGCATGTCGGCCTTCTGTCTCAAAAGAATAATAATAATTAGACAAAATAGTGTAGTGAAAGAAGTAACTAATCTCCAACAGTGGTTTTCGAAACCACTTATTTGACACTTTGACCACAAAATCGTCCACTTCGTGGTCGCGCATGCATTGAAGGGTTAAGCTACTCGTGACCCGCTTCGTTAAAAACCAACCAAGAGGATATGCCTACCAAGTGGGCCTAAGCTACTACATTATTCTTCAAGCATATGTGCACTTCTTTGTTTTTTTCTTCCTTCCTTCTCAACCTCCTTATAATAACACTGTACATCATTCATTTGGCAGTTAATTAGTTAATTGCAGAATACTTCCTTAGCAATAAGTTCCGTACCCATTAGACATCATGTACAGTTGGAGAGATGGAGGGTCCGATAGATTTTGGGAGTCCTCCTAGAATCTAAGCATAAGTAGCCCCTTAAATTCATGAGATTGTCGGTACGAAAATAGGCTAATAAACTACCTCACTAAGGGCCACTTCACACATGAGACTGAGAGCCCGTGACCGTTACACTTCAAGCACTCTCATTGGTGGAAAGGCGGAGCCGGTCCAAGTTCGCTTCACACTACACTTGAGGGACCAACGGAGTAAGTATGTGAATGCAAGATGGATGTAAAGTCTACATGGATTCCTACATGGCATCAAATGGATCATGTTTCGTGGTCACTTGGACTATTTTCAAAAACCACCTCTTAGAGGTAGGCCTAACACAAAACCGGGAGACCATTGCACTCCGACCGCTCACAACCGTTGATTTATTCTGATTTATCATGCGTGAGGACCCGCATGAATAGAAATTCATTGAAATAGCATTTGGTTGAGGGCCCGGTCACATATGACTTCACACTACACTTGAGGGTCCGTGAGCACACTACATGATTTTGGAGGTGTGTTGGGATGGCCTTTGGACACTTTCTTTTGGGCTCTCACAATTTCATGGTCACGGCTCTTGGCTCGTGTGTGAAGTGGCCCTAACATCAACTCTCAAGTGCAGGTGAATTGAGTCCGGAGGGAAGGAAAGAAAGAAAAAGAACGTATCTTACTTTAAGGTCTATGGGTGTTATTCATATTGTTTTTTTTCACGTTCTCCAACTTCTACCAAATATATTTACCAAAAAAACCCTCCAAAAACTAACCAACTTGTGTTGCATTAGCAAATCTATGACAAAGCATCATCGAAAATCATGTTATAATTCAGACCTCCCTTTATTTAGTTATGATTTATTGGAAGTGCATGTTTGTTCATTCATTGACTGGAATACATGGCACCCTCTTGATTGTGTTAACTATTAAGTGTGAAGTAGTTGATAAGAAATTCAAGACATAATCCAATCTTTTTAAAACACGTGGATCTATGGTGTTTGTTATATGATCCTCACCCTTCCCACACACCAATCAAATGCCTCGTAGCACTTACCAAGGGGGAGAGTAAAACTACACTAAATTTGATATTTAGTGTCATATGGTATTTGATGTCACTACGGTAACTTTTTGGATGAGACTTCTTATGCATAAGTGAACAAATGTTGTTGTGGATGATGGATGAGTTCATCGATGGCCAACACCCTACCTTCTCTTGTGAGCAACTTGTGGTGAAATATTGTCATGGATGATCGAAAGTTGGATGAAAAATCACTTGGTAAGTGATAGTAACTGCAACACTATAAATCTATAATCCCCCCAAAAATCCCAAGGAATGACAAAGAATGTTGGGTTAACATTTAGTGTCGGTGACACTATACCGCAGTCTACAATTTTAGTAGTGAGCAAGACAATTAGAATTGGTGACACTAATTAGTGTAGTTATTTTTATTTTAAGCCAACTTAACTCCTACATTGAGATCAAAGACTCTAAATTAATCTATTGAAGGTAACTAAGGATGGATTGGCAATAAGTTATAAGGGAGTATGCTTTCACTGCACCCCTTTGCTATAGACCATACGAACTTACCACTTAATGAATAGGTTGGTGAGCAAGGTTGAATCCAAGGGGTATTACTTGCAGTAGTTAGTATATTTTGTCCTTTTTTTCTTTCTTTTCTCTTTTTTTGAGACAGAAGGCCGACAAAGCACATGAGGCAGTTGACCACCTGGCAATTTTTATCAAGTAGATAGGAGATTTCATAGCCAGGAATTGAACCGCCAACCTCTTTCTTGAGATTTGGGTATCTCTCCACCATCATCCAATAGTTTAGGGTCGTCTCATACCAATTAGTATATATTTTCAACTAATGAAGTTTGTGGTTGGAACTTGGGAGGCATAACATTTGTGATTTGATGGCTATCATCAAATCACGCTTCACATATATTTTCATTATATGTGGGGCTGCAAAATGGACTCTTCTAACTTTACTACACAATTCATGGTATTTAGTGTCATATGTGTAACAATGCAACTTACCCTATTTTGAGGCATATGCCATGTTACACTAATGATCAACAACGTTACCAGTAGCGTCACCTCCTGACACTTGGCGATCAAATGCGCTCACTAATATCTTGGCATGAGTATGCTCAATAGTGTAACGAGGGGTATACCCATGTTGCACAATGGTATACAAGGTGACTAGAGTGTACGCAAATGACACTCGGCATCAATATGCTCGAAATTATCTTCCTCTTGCACACTAGAATGTAAACACATGACACTTGTCATTAGTATGCTCAATAACTTCTTCCCCTGCATATTACAAAGCAAAATTATCATCTCAAGTATCCCAAAGTGCTCCTCTAATTGTCATAATGTAAAAAACAATGAAAATAATAATAAAAATCACTCATAGAATATACTTCTTGTTGCATGGTGTAACTTCATCCAATTTGAGAAGGTATGTACCATTTCTTTTGTGCATGTTGTCACCACTTCCATTTCATGGAAGTTTTAATGCATGTTCTCATCACTTCCATTTTTAGGAGGTTTGTTACTAATATAAAATGCACATTTCTATATGTTTAGCATATGAACCTTATGGCGGGACACCGGTGTCCCATAATACACTGGTTAAACCCTAAAGTCCATGTCGATGTCAAAAATAGTCAGTTGAAAGCGATCAAAGCGGCGTTGAGATTATCTCGACGTCTTGTACACACTTTGATATTTGAAGTTGGCATCTATTTTTTTTATCTCTTATAGCCACAAAACTAATCATTAAGGAGGCTCTGATTTATTTGGGACACTGGTGTCCCGCCATAAGGTTCATATAGAGATTAATAATGCATCCTTCCTACCTCTCTCCTTGGCCCTTGTTCTCTTCTCGAGGCCTTATACAATCATTCTAGAAGTTTCAAGTTATGTGATGCTATTTAAATTTAGTTTGTCATGTGAGGAGGTTTGTCATGTTGGAGTTTATAAGTTGTCACAACTTGTGTTTAAGTACATTTAGACTTTTTTCTTCTTCCAAATATGGACATTTTGGTGGCTTCATTTTTATGGGTAGATCCGTCCATAGATGTCCTATGATACACCTACATTTTAGGGGAAATATGTGAAACCTCAATGATTACTTGAATGTGATGCTATTTAAAAATTTTATTGAAAAAACCAAGTTAAATCCATTTTTGATGTTAAATACATATAAATGTTGGACAATGAGAATATAATAAAAATTTATTATAATATTATCATAATATGCTTTGCATATTCTATTGAAGGATCCTACCATACAATCCTATCGTAGGATCCTCATGATAGATCAACATGTTATAATTATAGACTTGGACTTAGTTCAATTTTACTTAAATATCAATTTCACCCTCCTGCTAACAACAAATGACCGATCGATATACACGTCAAGGATGCACAAAAAACCCATGTTGGCCACCTATCTCGGACTAAAACATCAAAAATGCTTCTATTCCTATCTCTCTTCTTGGCTCTTGGTATCTCCCTCAAGTCCTTGTACAATCTTCTAGTTTTTTTTAGTTTTTTTAGTTTTTTTAGTTTTTAATTTTTACTTTTGATTTTTATGAATTGTAATGTAAGAACAAAAAGATCGGTTCTATATTTTTTTTGACACTCTCTTGCTAATAGTACACAACCAATTAATATGCACGGTAAGGAGGTAGCAACAATGGTCACAAAACTCATGATTACTACAAGATACTCAATTAGCGAATCCAATTTGAGGCAATGAAATGGTCATATACGTCCCCCCCACTTATGTCCTTTGTTGATCTTAGAATGGTTATCATATTTTGAGCATGCAATCCAATTTATTTTATAGACATCTCATTTTGGTATCCATTCTTAAAGACACATCAAACCACATATCACTTAGATATAAGTGTCTAATTAAGAGAAGTAAACAACTTGAATTACAATCCTTGAATTGCAATTTGTAATCTACTCACCCACCCACGCACCCCAGGGAGCACACCTCTTCCACATTTTGAAACCGTGTGTTAAATTACTTTGCCCTAATTTGAGTACACAAGGTAGACTTGCCTAATTCAATTAGTTGTCTTAATCGGACACCTAGATTTGAGTGGTATAAGAAAGGAGCACCAAAAATGCATCATGTGTTGAAAAAAGATTGGACTGCATGCTCAAAACATAGCATTATTAGGCAATTGTGGGCCCTGGGAATATAACCATGGGATGTTGGGAGCTCAATCATAAATATGAGTCTCCTTGTGCTAGGTTTGTGCATCCCATGGTTATAAGATAGAAAAAACCGAAAACGGCGAATGATCGCTACTGGTGCACTAGACTAGGGGTAGAATGATTATTGTGTGGATCCAAAATTGCTAATTGTAAAAGTGTTGGCCTGAAAAGAATGCAGTGATAGGTGGGATGCAATGATTCACTGGAAAGGTGTTGTTCCACACCACTTGTGGGTGCTATTGAGTTAATTGTATTGTGTGCATTCATGTTGACGAGAGAGGGAATTGTATCTCTCATTCGTGCAACATAGAAACTCGAACCCCTATATGTTTGTGGCCAATTCATCTCAAATGACTTGGACTAGACAAATTCGGGGTCTTAAAACAAACTCTACTGTCAAATCAACTGAAACCAATAGCTCGTGGGTTGTATATTATTTTAGGGTTTTTATGCTAGATAAATATAAGGTACACACGCATGCGATAATTCCCTCTCTCTCCACCCCAACCAATGAGCCAAAGCAAATATACAAGGAAGTTGTGGTGTGCCTCTTGTATCAAGTGATACGTCTCCCCTTATGCTGAAGGGAGAGACAAACCAACCTCTTATGCTATGTGAATGAGGGACGCTTCACCTTGATCACAGTCGCGAGCTCGTATGTAAACCCAAATCAAGTTTACATACCAAGGTGGTGGACACTGGGCCATTAAAATTACGAACAGACACTTCATTCACGCCGGCCTTGCAAAAGGTCCAGAGTTTCTATCTATCTACATACCAAGGCTATGGAATAAAAGTTGTTGCCTCATGTTGGAGGTGGTCTTCATGGTTATCTGGGGGGGTTTTGTGATACCCATGCTTAGCCAAAGGGTGTATATTATTGTAATATATGTTGGTATGGGCACCCGTAGGGTGAGTGTTGCAATTGCAAGTGGTATTTTTTGTTTCAATGTGTTATGTCTTCGATTCTCAGGGGTGGACCTCGGGAGCTTGTTTATCCTTGTCAATGAGCTAACTGGGTTGGTTTGGGCATCTTGTTATAGGATTCAACTTGGGGGTTTTGGTTGTGTGTTTAGGTGGGTTGTATAGGGAGTTCGTGATTTTCATGTTTTCTTTTGTTGAGCTTGAGCACAACGAGGCATTTGATGGGAATTATGTGCATATGTTGCAGCATGCATGCATAGGCATGAGGGGGAGATAGTAGTTTCGGAAGAGTTCAACAATATTTTTTTGTGTGGATGCTTCCTCAAATGTCAACTATGAGGATGGTGAGAATAACGTACCAACCAACATCTTCCAGAATATTGATCCATGACTAATATTATAACCTTTTGTGCTATACAATGACATGTGGTGGTGCATATTTAAGTTCTACGAACTTGCATGGATTGGATGTTGCTTCACAATACATGCATAAATGATGTATAAGTAACTTGTAAATGAACACTAATCAAGTAGAATAAATAGATAGATAGACATAAACGCCGGCTCCGGTAGAAGGACAATAAAGTAGAGTAATTGGTGATGTACAACAACTTCAAATTTGAAGACTATCAATCCATGCATAACAATGAAACAAAGGATGATGGGCTCCTTCACGTACTTACAATCATCGAAGACACTAGTGCCAATGGCAATCCATGTACACTTGTAACCGTAGAAATGAGGGGTCTTTTTGACACCCTTGATTTTGACATTTAACACGTTGGATATATTGTGTAACAAACATTGTCATGCTACTATGGCGATTGGAATACTATTTCCAAGAATGGCAACTTCACGAGGTCATGCATGTGAGGGATGGGTGTTTGTTATTAGGTTTGATGCATGCCTTGGAGTGTAGGAAACAAGCCAAGAGTGCAAACCATGAAGTGTCATTTGCAAGAAAACCCAAGTCCAATAAAGCTCCAAAATCCTTCCGAACTATTTCAACGTGACAAAACCAGGGCATGCAAGTGTTAATTGGTTACTTTTCTAAATTGGACACATGGATTTGATTGGTATGTGGTTAGGCGAGAATGAAATAACAAACATCATAAAGACACATGTAAAAGAGATTGGATCACATCTTCATTTTTTTGTCAATTCTTCCCTACTCAATAGTGAAGACAACCGAGAGGACCTATGTATTCACTTAAGACATCAATGGGACATCAACCCGGGGGGGGGGTGCACTCCGTTGTCAAGTTGAATACCACGTGCAATAAAAAAAATCTACTTTTTACATAAAGGATCACCAGAAAGGGTCAAAATTTTATTTTATTTTTTTCATGAGTAGACATACATGGTATCTATCACATAGTAAAAAATGGTAACCAAATTTGATGTTTTTTTTAAATTTTTTTTATAAAACATACCATTTCTAACTAGAATGACATAGAATTGAACTAAAAAAATTGCTACAAAAATGAAGATGACTAAAAATTTCAAAAAAAATACAAAAGATCTTATCAATGGTTATGTATATGTAAAAAAAATTCATAAATTTTAAAATTATCTATGGCATATAATTAGGGTACCAAACTTTTTATCGCATGTGGTTATGAAACGTAAGGGGGTGTGATCCCCCTGAGGACATCAATAGCAAACATGCACTTCCTATAACCTAAATTAAATAAGTGATGGTCCGAATATTGCTAATGCTTCGTCTCGTAGGTTGGCTTAATGCAACACACAAGTTTTGTTTGTAAATCTAAGTTGTAGAAGTTAGAGTACATGAAAAATGAATTGAATAACACCCACATACCTCAAGGGTCAAAATCCCACATGGAGTGCACTCATCTCTTGAAGTGTACAATGCAATATATAGTTGCACCTTCACATGTAGATTGAGAAATTGATTGGGACTTTCAATTGAAAAAAAAATTAGGTCATTCAAAATTTGAGGTGATATTTGCTTGCATACCAAGTGTACCACCCTTGAAATCAAACACAATTTGAGGTTGAATCTATTTGTTTTAGGATATTCAAAACTATCACATTGAATTTGTAGTTATAAACCTATAATGAATTTTGAACTTTGTAACGTGAATTTCACAATAACCGTTTTAACACAAAGTTCTATAAAATTGTGAATCTTTCCAACTTGTAGGTCTATGATTTTAATGAAATTTTAACTTTGTAAAAGGATTTATGAGATTTGTAAAATTAAGTTCATAAGTCATTGTAAATTTTATTCAATAGTTTTGATTATTACAATTTTATTTCATTTATTTAAAATATAATACATTTTTGGAATGATATTCTATTTCAATGTAATTATTATTATATTTTATTCTTTGGGTTTGTTTGTTTGACAATTGTTTTTTCTTTCAAGTTAATGATGCATTATTTACATTTTCATTTTTCTCACGAAACCCTAATCAAGCGATTAATCTCCAAGTGAAAGCTCAACAATCTATTGAGAGTTGGGCCTTTAGAGACACACATGCACTCCATATGAGGATTTTTTTCCCCTTCTTGATGGCAAGGGAGCGAGGAGTTTTACTTCATGCACGAGAATTAAGTGAAGTTGCATGATAATGCATGGATCCCGTGGCCCGATCGATCTCCCTTAACACCCTAACTTCCCAAGCAACCCATTTTGGGTTGATGGATGATTTTCTCCCACCTAACTCATTCATCCGCAATCAAAATAATCGTTAACCATCAAGCCAACATGGATATCTATCCACAGACACGTGAGCCATGCTACATGAATTTGGAGATGATTAGAACGTGGAAAAGAAACGTCAAAGTGGAAAGTGGTCATGTTTGTGTTGTGTTGGGAGCTCATGCAAGGTTGTTGGGAGGTTGTAGGGTTGTCGGGGAATCATATTTGCCATCACTCAAAGTCCATGCAAATATTACATATTACATCACTAGATATTTAAGTGAAATTGGACTAAGTTCTAGTCCATTATTCTAGCATGTTGAATTGTCTTGTAGGAGGATCCTTTTACAGAATATGCGTAGTTATATTATACCACCTCTTTTATTCTAGTTTTATTTATTTATTATTTAATAGCACATAAATCTATAACATATTTTTATTAACTTTATTGTTTTCATTGTATTTTGTTATTACAACATTGAAGTAATCATCGAGGTTTCACATATCTCCAATGAAATATTAAGTATATCGAGATTGTGTAGATAGATCCACCCATAGAAACGATCTAGCCAAGGATTATAGGATTTTGGGAACATATCCAAATTTACTTAAATACAGGTTTCTTGGGTAAATATCGTCATTAAAAAACTAACATGTTAAATTTTAATATTTAACCTAATGAGGTAACACTAAAAAAATGCTCAAAGCAACTAATCGTCGTGTTTATTGGAATCACTCAAAATTAGAACATCTAATACTTTGTTTTAGGAATCTAAGCATGAAGTTGGGTGTGGCCTTGTCACACGATCATATGATCCACGTTCCATTCTCCGGAAGTCAAACCCAAAATATGATTAGCATGGGGTGAAACCTTTAATATGGAAGAGCCAAAGTCAAGAACGAAGGTAATTTAGGTAGTAAAACGGGAAACAATGAATGACCACCAATGATTATGACTAGAATAATTCTTGTGTGAACCCAAAATGGTTGATTGTAAAAGTGGTGGCCCGAAAAAGGATGCAGTGATAGGCGGATATGTCATGTTTCACACCACTCGGGTCAATTTCTGGGTGCCATTGAGTGAACCATTTTGTGTACATTCGTATGCAAAGTAGGATGTTTTCATACTCCAAATTAGGGAAACGTTCAAACTAGTTTGACTTACTTGCCTCTTTGGGAATAGGTAAGTAATTGTTTCAAGGGTAATGAAATTACGAAACAATTTGCATTCCTCATTGTTCCCTCTACTCCATCTCTGAAAAATATTGCACAAATTCAAGGCACCTTTTTGTGGGCCAAATATGCTTATTTTCATCATTTTCCATTCCCTCCCTTAACCACCCTCCATATTTTTGTTTACAAAAGTTCACATGAATATCTTATTCACTGTCGAAGTGAAGATTCTTGTGCCCGTAAAATGATCATATAGCCCCCCTCCCAATTAGATTGACTATTGAACCTATAATGGTTATCATATTTTGAGCATGCAATCCAATATGTTTTACACACATGATGCATTTATGGTATAGCCACACCTAACCACACACCACTCAAATATAGGTGTTTGATTAAGACAAGTAACCAAATTAAGCACATCTACCCTCATTTAACACGAGACCCGACAACGTTTTAAAGTGATAGGGATTGTTCAAAGCCGAGGCAACTTGAACATCTACGAGACACAATGTCAACAAAATGGAAGTTCGTGTCAAAAACCACCAAATATTGTATTTAGTGTCATATGGTATTTCATGTCAATGTGGTAACTTTTCTAATGACACTTCTTATGAATAAGTTTAGGTATATTTTCATCCCAATTTACTTTTAGTTCATCTACTTTTGGTATGTTCCGCATCCTAACATTTACGTAATGAATTTTGGTCGTTGTGGATGATTGAAATTTGGATGAAAACCCACTTAGTAAGTGATAGTAATTGCAACATTGTAAATCTAAAATGTCCATTTTTTTTACAAGGAATGACCAATAATGTTAGGTGTACATTTAGTGTTGGTGACACTACACCGCCGGTTTACAACTAGCAAGCAAGACAAATAGTATTGGTGAAACTAAATACAATGTTTAGTGTAGTTTTAATCTTTACATGATCTCAAAGGCGCGAATAACAATATACAAACTTGATACATGTGAAACACAATACACATCTACTGGGAAATATGTGTGCATTTTGATTCAAATGGTTTGGTGGGTCACCACTTTTATAATCAGCCATTTGGGTTCACCCAAGAATCATTCACTCCTAGTCTAGTGCACAAGTAGTGGTCATTCAATGTTTTCCGGTGGGTTTTTTTCTCCCTTTTAATGTACATATAGATATGGCATAACATTATTAAGCAGTGTGCGTTTGTTCATGTGGGTCCCGAGAAGATATAACCATGGGATGGCGCAACTAGTGTAGATTCGGCCCGAATCTACACTAGCTGCGCCATCCCATGGTTATCTTCTCGGGACCCACATGAACGAACGCACACTGCTTAATAATGTTATCAAATTAGGGGCTGGGCCGAAACAACCCGTACACTTGTTCCTTGGAGACAAGGGTTTAGGCATCCAACAAGGAACGAGTGTATGGGTTGGTTCGCCCAAATCTCAAATTAGGGTCAAATTCCAAAGAGTCAAGCTAACTAGATCAACGAAATAAGGGTTTAAGAAGGCTACTAATTGAAGCGGCTCCTACTACTTAATAAGGCAAAGGCACTACAAAGAGGGCCGTGATGGTGGGGTCATCCCTTGTGTACCTATAAGTACTTTTACCCAACCAATTTATGTTGGTTCGTACATATATACATACACACATACATACATAGGCCCCACATGGATTGAGTTTGTTTCTCGAAACGTACATTGGTATCCTTACCCTATCCTTTGGAGGAATACCAACCCATACTAAACCAACGAAGCCCGTGTGAGAGAAAGAAGGCTTGGGAAAGTTAGGCCCCATCATGTACTTATAATACTCGGGCGCAAATGCCACATTCGTACAATGGTACAAGGTAAAAAAAACGAGGATTCGTGGCGTCTACGTAAACACATTCATGGGAAGGTAAAAAGAAAAGTAAACCATTTTACTACACGAAAATTAGAACTTTTCAAGTAACGACTTTGGAATAGGTAGCATGTGAGACTTGAATGCGGTCTAGCGATATTCACTTGGGAATGAATCGGTTGGACACATAACAAGGGTGTAGTTGGGGTCCATCCCAAACCTTGTTCCTCCAACTTCGGGAATGTCATTCTTCTCCATTGGGCTCTATTTAGGAAGTAGTGCAAATAACTTACACGTGTGTTGCAAAACCCTAGCCAAAGTGGCAAGAGGGCATTATCACCTATAAGTGTGCCCGTCACTTGTCAAACATAAGATTCTACAAATAGAAAATGCATCCCGGAAATTATTATTTCCAATTGATTTGAATTAACATAGTCCGAGTCATTTGAGATGAATCAGTCACAAATGTATAGGGGATCGAGTGTTTATGTTGGATGGACGAGAAGTAGGCTTGTATACAATAACTCGCTCTCGCCGATCAAAGCTTTGTGGTGATCATGTAAACCTTCCCTCCACACGTCAAAAGACTAGCGAAAAAAATGCCATAAATGAATGTGGTCTAAAATGCAATGTAATGACTTTGCATCACAAAAGTTTTTGTTTCCTACATTTGCAACCTTCATTTTATAGCAAAGGAACCAAGAACATGGGTTCATATTTGAGAAAAAGGATTTAGCATGCAGAGGTTAACCCCTAAGCATCTAAGAGGCCTAGACTGGGCCTCTCTAGGCCTAGTCTAAGCCTCTCCATACAAAAAAATATAGTGTATTTGAGCTACATGCTTTCATTTAGCTAATCATGTCAAAAGTGACCCCTATCTAAAATCAACTCATTCTTCAAGTGCATATCTGAACAAGTTCAATACTTTGATGTTATTGAAGATTTAGGTTCAAACACGTAACATGGGTGCCCTTGGATGCAAATACATATGTTGTATTTTGATCATCAATGTATGGTAGGAGTATTTTTTTTCATTGACATAAGAAAATGTATATAGTAAGGTTTCAAACACATAAATATATAAATTATGGTTTATGAAGCTGGTGAAGCCCATATAAGTTGTGTATATGGCCATATATTGAGGCCCCACATCCTTGCATGTGTCTAAGATGGTGGAACATTGTCTCAAGGTTGGTCCCCAATCTTATTTTCTTTTGAATTGGTTTCAAGTTCAAGACTTTGAGTCCAAACTTGGACTTATAGAATGCTCACATCCATTTCCATCTGATCATAGCATTATTCAATTGCTATCAACCGTTCCATTATATTATTATTCAATGACAGTGTTTCACCCAAGTTTATCAAGCTGAACCTGCTTAGACAAACACCCACAAGGTATAATTCTAGCACCTTACATGACATATTCCGGCCCCGCCCAACCTAGTTTTTCAGCTGAATAATGTTATGATGTCCACAAGGTCTCATTCATGATTATATTTGAAGTCCTATCCCAAAGATGAGGAACCAAACTTCCACCATATGAGGTATGTATATCCAGGGGTCCAAATTTTATTACCTTGGCCCACAAAGCTTGCAAGCTTGGGTTTTAGCTCAAACTTGTGTTTGAATAGAGCTATTTGTAAAGTAAAGGAGATGAAACCATTGATTTAGTCATAAACGTTGGATTTATGAGTATTAACACAAAGTCGCCCAAGTTTTCTTAATGCTTAATTTATCATACCCAAAGAGTGGTGTCAAGCTATTAAAACCGGCTTTCTAGCTTGTCCTACTAGGATGGATGGCCCAAGCCAGCCGTGCATAGGCCGATCTGAGATTTGGGACAATGATTCCCATGCGCATACCTTATTTTAGATCCTCAAATTCTCTCAAAGTTTGAGAGCTGAAAAGAGGAGGTCCCAATAGTTTCACCCAACTTTCACACAAAGTGTGTGAGAGGGGTGTACATGGCCTTCGTATGGCTCAATATTAGTGGACTTTGATCATTCATAACAATTCAAGATTAGCTTCAAAATTTGTTAGAATTTATTGTGGCTTCATTAGATACATATATAGACGCGCATAATTGCTAGCCTTACAAATCCAAGTGGTGTAAGGTAACAAACAACCAAGAGTAACCAAAAAAGGTCCTTCTACCTTACACGGCCCAACATGTATCATCATGTTTTTTGGGAACACAAGTTATCTACTCATCCACACACCTACATGTCCACCTTCCTATTGACTAGGTGTGATGGGTCCAAGAGAAGGAGAGGGAGAGGGAGATATGTAAAGTCATCCTTGATGAAGGGTTGCGCTTCGGTTTTGGGCCGATTTATTCCAACTAGACCTTCACTAGACTAACTCGGGGCCTCTAATGTCATTTATGGAGCCAAATGGTGTGGGGATATCCATTTTGTGTTCTAAGATAACTTGTTGCATTCTCGTCAACCTAGTGGATGAGTTTACATAGACACCACTAATCTCTAGTTGGGATTTTGTTTTCCAACACCTATCAATGGGGGGGGGGTGTGTAGTAAACATATATCCATATTGGTTCATTGCTCAGTAATTTGATCTTAATAGATTAATTAATGACCACAGCTTAGGTGTTAGTTTGTGATTTAAGAATATCATTCCCTAGGCCCTACATAGCAATCAACGTTTTTGACCTTCCCAATGATAGGTATTGTGAAGCCTCTAGACAATAGGACTGCTAAGACAATCCTTTTAGGTTAACCATCATCATAAATCTAACATAACTATTGGCTAGAAAAAAATAACCTTATGCTTGGAATTGCTCCTTTTGATAATGTTTCCAAAGCATGAGGGCAACCGGAATATGTTAAAGTGACACATTCAATCAACTTTGATGATGAATAAGTTGTTAATATGAACTCTAAAAATGATGAAAATGGCTAGTACAACCTCAATTAGGATTTGCTAACCATCTCATATTAATCTTGTGTTTCATATACTAGGAGAAGTAGGGTACAATATTTATAAATAAATAAAACCAATTAAGACTTGTCTACCTTCATTGTAAAATCTGTTATTATTATTTTAAGATAAATTAACCCCTACATTGGGATCAAAGACTTTGAATTAGTATAGCATACCTAAATTGGCATGAATTAACAACCAACCTAAAGAGGACAAGCATTTGCTATTACCCCATGGGTGGGTGTTAGGAAACCAAACCACATAAACCGAACATAATTTACATGGGCATAATGCATTCATGATTTTTGAGAACCCAAAGTCATGTATCCACCTACCTACCAACTAGGTGTGGAGAGAGAGAGAGAGAGAAACTTTAGGGTTAGCCATCATCATAAACTTGGGTGAATGTTAACAACACCTACCGAGGGGAAGGACAAATTGGGGGAGGGTGAATATGTTGATTAATATTGTAGAGCATGGTGATTATTGTTTTTTAATATAAACTAACCCATGAATCATGGTCATAGAGTCTACATTAGTATAACAAGCTTAAATTGGGATACATTAGCAAGCAACCTAAATGGGGCAAGCTTTGTACTACTAACCCATTAGTAAGTTTGGTGTTAAAACCACATGATCCTAACATGGGCCAACATGCACATTGTGTTTTTTGAGGACCCAAGTTATCTACCCATCTATCCACCTACCTATTGACCCTAGGTGTGGTGGGCCGAAGAGAGGCAAAGGCCCCTAGAGGGGGAGAGAGAGAGGGAGATAAGTAAAATCACCATGATGCAGGCCACAACTTCGAGGTTACATAACATCATCATAAGCCTAGGTGCATGTTCGCAACACCTGCCAAGGGGGAGGACGAACCGCATGAGGGGTATTATTGCAAAACCCATTACTACTATTGTAAGATAAATTAAACCCTAGACCATGGTCAAAAGACTTTGAACTAGTCTAGCAAACTTTAAGTGGGATGCATCAACAACCAAAACAAACACACACACACAAGGGGCAAGTTTTAAACTATTACCCCATGGGTAAGTTAGGTGTTAGGAAACCAAGGACAGAGAGAAACATCCTATATGAGCACTCCTCTCATCCATCCAACATAAAACTCAACCCCCTATAGTCTTGTTGCCGATTCATCTCGCATGACCTCGAGTAGACTAATTTGGGGTCTTTAAAATTGATTTTGGTGTCAAATCAACTGAAGAAAAGCAACCCGGGCTACATATTATTTCAAAAGCTTTTATGTTGGATGAACAAGGGGTACACTCGTATATGATAATTCCCTCTTCTCTCCTTAGAAAACCTAAACCACGTACATAAACATAACATAAGTTTACTTAACTTACATGATAGTTGAGCATGCCGCACATCATGTTGTTTTTTTTGTTGCTTTCACAAGATATATGCATTGTGGAGAGTTGCCTTTGAGTGGTAATAGGGCCCAGGCAATGCATGTCATAACTTAATAGATAAGGTTTTGTGAAGCTTAGTGAAAGCTCAGTGAGATTTCCAATTTAATGTGAAATGAGCTAGTACTTAAAAATAGTTATTTTTCAAATGTAATTTTAAGACAAAGCCTCTTGTAGCAAAGCCACATTCCCAACGCCTGACCGAACAAGGATTTAACACCCGGCACAAATCGACAAACATTGGAAAGACATCATGGGGTCTATCTCATTGGGAAACCCATGACAACCCAACCGCATAAAAAACAACACATGATGATATCAAGGAGGTTTTTCTTGCTAAAGAGTGGAACTCTTTCCATCTCTTAGGGAAGAAACTAGATTGCCTCCGCTTCAAGGATTTCCTCAAATACAAATGTGAATTGTACTTGAAGCAACCACTAACACCACCACAATGCAAGATCATTGCTACTTACCGCACCTTGAACCATGGACTTCCCATTGAAACTTGATGACGGATGACTATCATTATCTTTAGTAATACTAGACTATGCCACTTTCGCTCCTACGATGTGGTTGAAAACAAGGCACATTTTTGTGTGTGTTGGAATGTCCCCTATTTAACCCCATTAGAATTAAGTTTCCATCACTATTTGAGAACGTAATTCCAAAGAGCCTCAAGTCTTTCTCTCAATTGGATCATCAAGTTGACATTAAGGTAGAAATACCATAACCTGTGAAAATAAGGTGATTCGCATTGAAGATACGGTCTTACAATCATGAGATAATTTTCCAAGATAGACGAGAAGGATTCATGAAGAATGCATGTTGTTTCATATTTTTTTGCCTTGTACAAAAAATTCAACAATTTTTCAAAGTGGAAAGTTGTCAAACCCCCTACTCGGTCACTAGATTCTCCCTACACCGAACACGGTAATCCGCGTTTCCATACAGGACATCACCTAAACCGGTTAACTCATGAATACATTAAACATGACTAAATTTGGCTAAACTAAGCATACACGCATTAAAGTTGCCAGCCTCGCCATGGTCGGTTTCAGAAATGGCACTTCACTATTCTGACGGCGGTCTACTGCACAGGTAGAGGGTGGTTAACTGGTTTGGGTATATCTACCTTAGCCTTTATCTCACGAAGGCTACCGCACGTTGCCACTCTAGAAGAGTTAAGCAGGTTTGAAACGTAGGTGAGTCCCAGGCTAGGGCGAACCGACCCATACATTGGTACCTTACCGGATGTCTAGTGATGTCACATTCGAATGAATCGGCCCTCAACCTCATAGGGGGTCTTTTTGTATTGGAGCCACTTCATCCATGATATGTAGGATGGTTGATTTTAAGTGAGTGCCACGAATCCCCAGCCGTTCGCCCTCCCCGGTAAGGTACGGATATATGGGTTGGTTCGCCCCAGCCGTGAGTCCCATTAGCCTTTTTCGGCTTCCAGGATTTTAGAATCAATTTCATTTTCATCCCCTTGTTGGAAAGCCAACTTAGTTATCTACCCACCTACGTATTGACCTAACTAAATAGGTGTGGTGGGGCCCAGCTAGAGAGAGAGAGAGAGAGAGATCTGTAAAGTCGCCCTGACGAAGGCTCTGCTGCGCTTTGGCTGTGGCTGTCTGCTGCTGCTTCTTCTCCGCCCTCTTCTCCTCCCCCCTCCTCTAACTTAACCAAACTCCCTCCCTTCTAGGCTTCCTTCTTCTCTCTTCCTCCATCCCCCGCTCGCTCGCTCGCTCGCTCGCTGGCTGTGTCTTGTTCCCCCATTCATTCGTGCCTGGGCGATGCGATGGGGCGGTGGGGAGGGCGGGGGACCCAGGGTCGCAGCTGGGAGTGGGCTTCTCGCCTCAGGCGAAGGCAGCAGGTCGCATCATTCTAGCCTACTTACTTGAATGGACAGCGACATCTTCACCCTTTCTGACAGCGAAAGGAAGAAAGGGTAGTAGTAGTAGTAGCCCAGGGCGACACACAGGAATAAGGAAGCAGACAACGCCTTCTTATGTATGTATGTATGTGTGAAGATGATGATGATGATGATGATGAGGCTATGAAGAAGCAAGCATCATCACAAGGAAAGGAAGGAGAAGGAGCAGAAGAATTAGAAGAAGAAGAAGAAGGAGAAGATCATCATCACCAACATCACCAACATCATCAAGAAGAAGAAGAGAAAAAGGAAAGGAAAGGAAGGTAGTGTTAGAGAGAGAGAGAGAGAAGGGAGGGTGGGTTAAGTTAGGGCTTGCCATTCTGCTGACGACGAGCTTGGGGGGTGTTTGATGTGACATTTCGCGCCAGGTGGGTCAGGAAAGGCCACTATAAGACTCGTCCCGGGTCTTTGGCTAGCTTCAAACAAACGAATCAATCTGCAGCAAGCTCTCTCTCTCTTCGTCTCTTGCTGCATTTGGAGTGGAGAATTGGGAGTGAATGTGAGGGGAGGAGTTGGGGAAAATTCTCTCCTCTCCCGCTCTCTGTGTTCCTTTGGTTTGGTTTGGTTTGGTTTGCTTTCCAGTGGAGGAGGGGAGAGGATCTGAGTCGAGGGGGAGGAGCAGGGGATAGATAGGTCTTTCAGAATAGAGCCCGCATCGAGATTGGGTTTTTTCCTTTCCCTCTCCTTCTTCCTCTCCTTCTGCACCTCGCTCTTCCTTGCCATCTTTCTGTTCGTGGTCTGCTTGTGTCTGGGGCCATCCAGTGCATCTTTTTCTCCTCTCTACTGCTCCTTCTTCTGCAGCCTGCTTCTCTGTGCAGCCTCCTTCTTGAGCATTTTGGAGGCGTCCAAGGGGGTGAACAGGACTGTGCTGGCTTGCCTCTTGGTCACCGGCTCCCTCGTCTATCGTTTCACTTGAAAGGTTTTAGTTTTAGCTTCAACTTTAGCTTTGGTTTTGGGTTTGGTTTAGTTTGTGTGTTTTTGTGTTTCTGAGCTTTATCATAGCTCCTTCTGCCTACTCTGTAAGTAGAGAGGGAGGGGCCATCTGCTGTGGCATTTCCTTGGACAACTCCCTAACTCATCCGTTGGTACTTGTGTGTGGTTTCCTTTCTGTTTTGTTTTGTTGCATTTCTTTGAGATCTGCATTTCCAGCCACTCCTTAGGCTCTTTATTTCTACTGTGCTTGTCTCCAAGTTTGTCAATTTCAGTGATTAATGCACCATACATAACCTTGTTGTTGTCCATCTCTCCCGTCCTCTCCTCCCATTGTTGGTCTTAGGTCATTTGAGGTGGTCAATCACAGGAATATCAAACTGACCTTTCAGTTGATCCTGCTTACTTTAATTCCATCAGTCTGTGGAGCCTAAGTAGTCCTAATCAGAAAATTCGGCTGCTGGTGCTGGCAAGCTCTGTTTGTCTGTCTGTCGTCTTTACTATTTGGGTGGCTGTGAGCTTTTATTCCAAGCTTTGCCACACTGCGGCTTTGGCCTCCGCATTGGCACTCTCATTTTTGCTGTTTCCGGTTTCGTAGGCTCTCGAAGCTCTGTTCGGCGTTGCTCTCGGTTTCAAAGTCTCAACCTTTTCTCCTCGCATCTTAAAACAGACTCCTCCTCCTCATCCGAGCAGCGATTGGAATTCATCTTTTCACATCCACTCAGGCTTTGGAGTTCAGGTTTCTCACTCAATTACACAAAAGTTTCTTCCTGGAACTCTCACCCAATTTGCAGCTGCTGCGGGTTTATGCAGTTCTATGTGTTCCTGTTGGGGGCTGCCTTCCTCCTTCTCCAGCTTCAGAGCAACCGGGTTGGGTCTTCTTATTCTATCTTTATTACTCTGACCAGGTTGGAGTGAGAGAGAGACAGAAAGAGACACGTAATTACAACAAGCTGGTGGATCAATTGATCGATCTCGACCGATTTGTGGTGCATTCCAGAAACTTGCAGAGATGCCAATAGTGGCAGCAATTGCTCCTCAGGACCCGGACGCTCCCAAGAGGGTGTGTGATGATGTTTTCCTTGACCCCAAGATCTGGAACAAATTACCGGAGGAGCTTCTCGAGAGGGTGCTTCTCTACGTCCCTCTTCGCTGTCTGGCCCGCTGCCGCTCCGTCTGCAAGAAATGGAACAAAATTGCAGTCGACGAGGCTTTCATCGCCCTAAGAGCCGAGCTTCAGCCCCAGAAGCCATGGATTGTGATGACTTCCACAAATAACGCCATGTTCGCTTACGACTTAGGTGTGTGTTGCAAATCATCAACCTCTTCTGTTCTGTTTTGTTCTGTTGTGCACTGAAAGTCTGATTGGTAGTTGGATCCATTTTACAGGAGATGGAATGTGATCTGTTTGGATTGCAAGTCTTTTTTGGCATTTGGATCCGTTCTGCTTGCAGGGGGAATGAGTAAAATATCTTTAGGTTGGTTGAGCAATATTTTGGTGGTTGGTCCTTTAGTTCTCAGCGTTGGTGAGTTTTCCATTGATTAATGAACTTGGAAGTTGTTTCTACCTATGTGATGCTATGTAAATGGTTTAGGAACTTGTTAGCATTCACAAGGTAGGAACAACCAAGGAACTTTCATTATTATGTAGTGAAACTAGCCATCACATAGGGAGTTTCATGTCCGTTCCACTGCATCTTGAAGTTGTTAGGTTGTTCCTACTTTGAGGCATCGGCTAGTCATTCCCATGAGCCTCTACAACCCCAAGGCTATCTCTAGCCATTGCGTAGTAATCTGACTACTGCGGTTGCTCATACCCTTGAAGGCAGAAGAGGAGGCATTCTAAATAATAGTGTCTTTCGCTATTTGGTTGTTTGTTTTTTTGTTTGTTTGTCTGGTACCAATTTGGTGGCATCGCCCTTGTGTGTTTTGACATGCCTTTGTTTGTGTTCCTGGAGGCATAGGCCACTTATTCTCTTGAGTCTCTACAACCCCAATGCTATCTCTAGCCATTACTGGGTAATCTGAGTTAAAGGGTAGTTGCTCATACCTTGAAGGCAGAAGAGATAGGCATTCTAAACAATAGTGTCTGTCTGTCTGTTTGTTTGTTTGTTTGTTTGTTTGGTTGGTTGGTTGGTACCAATTTGGTGGCATGGCTCTTGTGTATGTGTGTGTTTGACATGCCTTTTGTTTGTGTTCCTTGATGCCTATGAAAAATATGTTGGTGGGTGTGCATTATCAGGTCTAGCTTCGTGGCGTAATGTGCCCATCCCATTCGATGCCTACAACCTACATGTTGTGGCTGCAGCGGGGGGTTTGCTCTGCTTCTCCAATGCGTGGTTCCAATGGCCAAGCATGTACGTGTGTAATCCCATGACTCAAAAATGGCGCCGGCTGCCCCCCATGAACACGTGGATGATCTCCACCGTGGGCATGGTTTATGACACCGCCAACCGCACCTTCAAGGTTCTTGTCTGCGGCCGCCTTGAAGACCACAGCATGATCACTGAGGTTTACGACTCGAATGACAACACCTGGGCCCTGGGTGGCAGCCCCTCCCCGACCCGCAAATACGGTGGAGACACATCGCTCTGGTGTGATGGTATTTTTTACTGCCTCACCTTCCCGTTCTCCAAGCTCTGCCTTCTTGCTTATGACCTCCAGGAGGGTGTCTGGAACGAGCTTCCTGTGTCCATGCCTGCACCCATCATGTCACCCTCTTTGGTCGAATCCAATGGGAGGCTCCTGTTGATTGGAGGCCTGGAAGAGCAGGAAGCGTTTGCAATTCAGATCTGGGAGCTCAACTTCGACGCGAACGAGTGGATGGAACTTGAGAGGATGCCCGCACAGATGTGCAAAGATTTCGGGGCCAAAATGGTTCCCAGCAAACCGTTATCCTCCTTTGGCACTGGTGACCTAATTTTCTTCACTATACCTTCCAGCCGTGACTACAAGCCGGCACTCATGTACGACCTCACCAACCGCAAGTGGGATTGGTGGCCCAGCTCTGCTTTCCCACCTGAGCTTCCTGCAGTTAACATTGGCCAGTCCTCTGGCATGAGCTTCCAGCCTTGCCTTACTGCTTATTGCTGAAGGAATTCTTTTTATTTTCTTTTGCCATTGCCATCATCAATTTTTGCGGACAACTTTCGCGGACGGACTTTTGCGAATAAGTTTTGCAGAGTTCTTCCTCCCCAGCAACGTGGAGCAAGGGAGTATTTCTTTTTTTTGTGGAGGACTGACCATCAGCAAGCAGCAGAGGCAGAGGCAGAGGCAGAGAGACTTGATGACTTGAAGAAACAATATGACCCAATGTGGAGACAGCGAAGAGATGATGATATGATGCCTAGCAATTTCCATCCAGTTTACAGGACTGTGCTAGAACAAACACCCGTTCTTGATTCTCTCTACCATAGTTGCCAAACAACAGGGTTTTTGTGAATATTTTTGAAAATTGCATACAGGAACCTAGCTAGTGAGCTAGGCAAGAGTGATGATACCTCATTGTTTTCAATGACCAATTATGGGTTGATATAATTTCTGACTTTAGTTTTTGATGTGGTCATACACAATGTGTCAAGTTGTTGTTTCCTCACGCTCCAACCAACCTACTGGTTGGAAGTTGGGAATACCTTGTAAATGCTGGCATTTTCCTGGGTGTTGGTGTCAAACCAGCAAGAGTTTTTCAGTCAGTCAGTTTGTGTCCAAAGAAGTTCTAAAGTTTTATCAGGCATAGTATTGAAACGTTTGGACTCCTCAGTCACCTTGTGGAGTCACTGAACTTTACAACAGAATGTGAGTAGAAGCTCTTTGCCTTTGTCTAAGTTGAGTAAAGCACTTAGTTTGTGTCAGGGTCAGTTTGACAAAGTGTGTCTACACAGTAGTTGTTGGTGCTGTTTATGAAAATAATAAAAATGTGTGTACTGTACTTTGTGAGTAGAATGTGGATTGCCAAGTTGTAAGGTATGTGGGCTTTATGTGATCACTACTCTGAATCAGTTTGAGTGGTCTATGGCAAGGCTTGTACATACTTAACAGACACCAAAAAGATATCTGCTACGGTAAGATTGGACTATGCTTAAAATATCTATTAAGCATTCTAGGTTCAATAGTGACCAAAATTGGCAGGGCACATGTGCTCGGTTCAAGACAAAGTGAATCTTCACGGTGGACTCTTTATGTGGATGAGACAATTCCAAACCCAATCCAACAGCCAAAAATGTACGTGGAGTTGGAAGTGCCCATAATAGGTTGCATGACCTATCAGTTTGCTTAGTGTTGTCTGGCATGTGTAGCAGTTTCTCACAAACTGTACAAGCATACTCAATAGCAAGATTTAAAAAACAAGTGTTTCTCCTTCATGCAACAAGAGGTTCCATTCCTTTAGAATGCTTTTTGTACATACCGTGACTCACATGTTGTTCATGTTGAAGTATTCATCTGACTCACTAATATTCTCAAAATGGGACTATGATGAGCTTCTTGTATACTGTGACTCTCATCAATATTTTAAATGACGTTCGATGAACTTTCATAGCTTTGAAATATTCTTCAGCAAGAGATACAGCACTTTAGGTGATTCATGTGATGATTGGATTATGTTTCTTAAAGTTTGGGATGATTCATTTGAGAGTGTTGAAATTATAGCAAGAAGTTACGTACACATTTAAGTTGTCACTTTACATATGTGAATGCTCATTGTCACTTTTTGTGTAAATATTGTCATGGACAAAGAGTCAGTCAACTTCTTCTGAATGTTGTCACTTTAGGAATTCATCCATAACTTTTACTACTGTATGATGCTCATAAATAGTATATTGAACTAATGGTAATAGAAATAATAATGTCCCTATTATTATCCTCTTGATTAATCATCATCCAATAGCAAACTACCGATACGATTTATAATCATGTATAATGTATACATAATTGATACACACTACATATACATATAGTAATCAAGCGATCACTATATATGACATTATACTTTCACACTACACTGTTTATGGTATTTAATGTCACATGGCATTCATGCACTTACCCCATGCCTCATTAAATTAGGATTTCTATAAATAAACACCTAAAACGCATAAAATAATTTGAGCAACGCGCATAAATTAAGAATTTCTTTCTTTCAAAAATGCCCAAAGGTTGTGCAATCTGATGTGCAATTTAGGGTTTAGGGTTGGTCGTCTACATTGATCACAACCTTATGTCCCGCCATAAAGATGAGAGCTTGTCAACACAATAAAACATGCCACACAACGCCATACGAAACACACTCCAGTTGTCCAATTCCTAGCATTTTCCAGTTATTTCTTGAAAAACGGTTATTTTATGCGCCTCGGGTGCACGGCGCGCATAAATTAAGCTAACTGACTTACCCTATTACAAGGTCTATGATTAGCTTACGCTAATGGTCAACAAGTTGATAATAATGTGACCACATGACATTTGAAGATAGTATGTTGAATAAAATATATTGGCATATGCTCAATAATATTCTGAGGCTATACTTAGGTTACACTAATGATCAATAATTTGACCACCAATGTAAACACACGACACTTGGTATTAGTACACTCAACAATATCTTCCTCTAGCATACTAAAACTTATAACTATCATCTCAAGTACTCTAATGCACGATGCTAAAGATCTTATAGTAGAAAAACATTCACTTTAGAAATTACTTATATTGACAAATAGTGTCATGTCAACAATTGATGGACATGAGATTTCTATGGTAGACCTCCACATAAATAGACAGGGAATTCTCCTGTGCAAGTGACCTCTCATTCATCCAACATACAACAAAATAATATGCAGCCTAGAGGTTACAATTTTTAGTTGATTTGACACCAGAATTAGCTTTAAAGCGGCCGAATTAGTTGACTTTAGGTTATTTGAGATGAATCGGCAACAAACCTATAGGGGGATCAAAGTATTTATGTTGGATGGATGAGAGGTCTGCTTGTATACAATAATTCCCTCTCTCCCAGGTAAATAGTGTATGTGACATTAAAAACCATGAAAGGTGTAGTTAGTCTTCTATCCAATTCATCTCATTTGCCACTGCTTGTTCTTTATGATCCTAACTGTGATCAACAAGCTATGCTAATGAGCTTTACTTTCATCAACTTTAGAGAGCATATCTTAGAATTACAGACTTCTGAGATGTTCAAAACACTGATAGATCACTTAAGTGAATACCAGACATTAACTCACTTGTCCAAGTTGGATTTTTCATATTGCAACTTCATGCATTTATTGAATGATTTAAACAACATCTGGAAATAAGTCCAGCAATTTACATGACGTATGTGATACGTTGTGAACAAAAATAAAATAAAATAAAATAAGGAAGAATCCTTGACTCTTACAATCCTTTGGCAAGGCTGCAGTTCCTAGCTCAATCTTCATGATCTCTCATTTGTGAATACAGTACAATGCGCACAATACTTTCTCATTCACGTCCATGTGCAGTGTAACTTATTGATAGGTGTGATTCTCTTCCAAAAAATGTCAATTCCCAATTCAAGTGCGCTGTGCTCTAGAGGTTCACAACTTTTGCTGAATGAAATGATAGATCTTTTGCAAAAGATGGCAAACAAAGTCACAAAGCCAAGGGAACTCTTCCTTTATATCAGAAAGCTTTGAAAGCCAAGAGTAAGAAAAGTCTTAGTGCTTTTGAGCATTAACTGCAGGCAAAAAATGTAGCAAAGAATTTTTGAGGCTCTGGAGTTCTACATCGACCACAAATGTACATCATAATGAAATTCCAGATCGAAGACTTCTAGTTAGCCAAAAGACCGGTTTACCCAAAAACAAACATCTGCCCCATCTTCCATACACCAGATTTGAGGACTTTATTGAAACATAGGGTCACCACAACTGCCAAGCTGCAAGCGCCTATCAAGATTGAGGGACAAGATTGAGCAAGAAACTATGAAAAGTACCAATTATGCTGACAACTTTACCTGTTTATCTAAGACTCTATATACCTATCTTTGGTCACCTGTAATTGCCTGAAACAGAATCAAGGATAAACAAGAATTTGTATGGGAAAGGGGCTTCGCATCTCATTTTCTGACATTAACTTAACCAACCTCAACTAGCTCATAACTAAATATCTCAATCCAGTTCCTTGGGCATTGAGTGCTTAAAGTGTTGGGCTTCCAGTCAGTGACACTTGGGTCCAATCCAAGGGGGACTCATCTCGGTCCGAGGCTATCCGAGCTCTCACATGCCTTCCCATGACAGCAAACCCGTCAAGAACACGGACCAAGGCCGACCACCATCGCTCTTCTGTGACTTGCCTTTCTAACAAGGCCTCCCGGATGCTTGCATCGTGCTGACCAGTTAGGACCTGGTAACAAGAGCATTGAGTTAGCATCCTATTTTCAGCAGGAAGAAAAAAGGAAAGAAAGAAAGATGACTCCAATGTTGTCACCGGCATATATTATGGTGTTGCTTCATCTTCAATTCGTTTAAGTCTGAATGGGATCCCAAAATGGGCATCACAAGAATTAGAGGCCCCCTGAAGACTATATTCCTTGTGTTCAAAGGGTGAACACCTTGAACAGGTGCACCTCTCCCACCCAAGGGCAAGCCCCTAGATTCCCACACTGTTGATATCTGATATAGATTGAGAATATTCGGTTCACCTAGATACCCCCACTATAATATTCGGTTCACCATATGTGCTAGGATGCATCGGAAATTAAGTGTTAAAAAGGTCACTCATTCAAGTACTATTTGGGCCTTAGGCAGCTTAAACTGTGGAGTTCCCATGGTCATTTGGTTTAAGCCACCCTTTTGATTTGTAACACTTTTATTTACTATGCATTGCAAAGCATAAAATACTATTTTGGGCTCATGCCAACCAGGCCCATTGCACCCGTGGATATAAATTGATATCCCAGGCCGTCCATTAACCATGCCACCATTGACAGCTGGCCATTTTGAGACTTTGGTACAGCAGTTGTGTCAAGGCCCATGCACCCTCACTGTCCCAAAGTTCCAGAATGTAACAGGTATAGGTTACCACAAGGAACTGTTTGCTGTTTGCTTAAGGTTCAGAAATTCAGAATTACAACATATTGTTTCTTGTACCTGATGCAAAGTCTGGGTGGCATCCCGTGTCTGTTCCAAAATTGTGTCTGGTCCATTGTACTCGCAAATGGCACTCAAGTCATTGTGAGAGCTAGTCAGACTCATAGCTAAAGCCCACTGGGCAGCCCTCGCCCATCGTGAGGTAGCCTCCCACTTTGCCTTTTCAGCATTTGCATCCCTTTCAATCTCTGCATTCACATCTATATCTCCCATTGCTATTCTTTGGAGGTACCTTGCATTAGCAAGTCCAGTGCTCCGGACCATACCTGATGCAATAAAACCTCATTAAGTACACAGGGCAAACAAAAGATACGAATCATATGAACAACAAAAGTATCCAGATGGTTTCCTAAAATTATAACGTCACTTCTGCTAGACCTCCAGATTCCAAAAGTATTTCGTGAGAGACCACACTGTTATGAAAGACACCATCTATGTATTGGACTATACCCTCAATTGCCCAAAACTTGGAACTGAATACTTGCAAAACTAATGGTAATGTACCTGCAAACATGCTGTTTTCCTTCATTATAAGCCTCTGAGGTGTGTCCATTTCTACCACTCGTCCCGCATCAAGAACCATGATGCGATCACTGTCGATAATGGTATTTAATCGATGGGCAATAATAAGCATAGTACATGACTTGAATTCTTCACGAATAGTCTTCTGAATGAGAGCATCGGTTCCAACGTCCACAGCAGCAGTAGCTTCGTCAAGAACCAAAATCTTTGACCTTCGAAGAAGTGCTCGTGCCAGACTTAGAAGCTGCCTCTGCCCAACACTGAAATTCTCTCCACCTTCTGAGACCTCTGCTGCAAGCCCAAGTGCATTTCTTCGCACAACATCCTTCAAATGAGCTCTCTCAAGAGACTCCCATAGATCTGCATCTGTATGTTCACTAAAGGGATCCAAATTGAATCGTATTGTTCCAGAAAAGAGTACTGGAGTCTGCGGAATAATTCCCAGGCTCTTCCGCAAATCAGCAAGGCCCAAGCTATGAATATCCACACCATCAATAAAGATCTGACCACTTTCAGCCTCAACAACACGGAAGAGGGTATTGAACATACTTGACTTCCCAGCTCCGGTTCTGCCCACAACACCCACTTTCTCCATGGGTTGAATCTCAACCGATACACCATGTAAAACAGGGGGCAAGTTGGGCCGATACCTCATAACAACATTCTTAAACTCAACTTTCCCAGCAGCAGGCCACCCAGGGGGTGGTCGGTGACCTTCAATCACTAGCGGGGCTTCCTGCTCAACATCAATGTAATTCCCAACTCTTTCAACTGCATTGAAGCTGTTCTCTGCAAGACTTGCCAATCTAAGAACAGCTGTCATAAGATTTGTGATGTTCAGAGCGTAGGAAAGAAGAAGACCCATTTGAGGGGCAAACGAAGCAGGGTCACTAGCCCTTGCATTTCCAAAGACTGCCATAGTGCCCGTCAACCATATCATCAGACCGCCAAGAAACTCCAGCCTCACACCTAACCAACGGTTTGAGCTCATTGTGACAACAGTGAACCTGGCATTCGTGTCCATAGCCTGCCCATTCATCCTTGCCATGCGATCGTACGCTTTGTATGCCCTGATAGTCGCCAATCCATTCAAGGCCTCTCCAAATTGGGCATAGACAGGTGAGCGGGTGATTGAGTCCATCCGCTTCACCTCTCGCGCTGTAGCTTGAAAATATAGATATGAGGAGTAGAAGGCCAAAAGCAATGGTAGTACTGTCCAGAGCGAGACCATGTTCACGTATCCAATAAGGAAAAATGTGGAGATCAGGGAGAACCATGAAGTCAGAAACATATTCGTGTACATAGCAACATTACGGTCAATGTCTCCTGTGTCTTTTGCAAATCTGTTGATTATCCGACCAACAGGATTTGAATGGAAGAATGACATTGGGGCCCTAAGTATGGCGCCCAACATGCCATTGTGTAGACATTGTGCAGCAGCAAGGCTTGACAACACCAGCCAGAATGAATTTGCCAAAGTTAGGCAGACCTGAACAGAAAAAGCACATGGTGTCAAGATCACACATGTTCAAAGGATCATGAATAGTCTCTTACAATGCAATTAACGAAAGTTGAAGGGTACTAGCAGGATTTAAACAATGTCAGATGAAATGCCTGTCCAAATATATAACCGATGATGTCTCACACCTTGAGACTTAACTGGTGGATACCTTCTTGAGCTGTAATCAGCACAAAGAGTGTAGAACTGGTTTCTAATTGAGAATAGGCAGAGTAATGTGAGTAGCAGAAATATAAGTAATGATCATTCCCAACAACCCAGGGACAGCAATTACTGGACCAATCCCACGAGAAGGATCCAAGGAAAACACACAACGCACTAGAAGAGACCAAAAAATGAAGAGAGAAGTAGCACCATACCTGTGCAAAAGAAAGACCAGTGTAAACCTCCAGGTAGAACATTGATTTATGTGTTTTTGGTTTTGTGGCATCTGTCCAGATAGAGAGCCATCCACTTGTGGAAAGCCGAATAACTTCTGTCATGATGTAAAAGAAAAATAGCATGCCCACAACCCATGCACCTCCCATGGCTGCATTGTAGCGAGCAAGAACCTTCCATGAGATAACTCCTGTTTCACGTTCTTCGGTTTTAATAAGAGAAGACTTTGCTTTTTTTTCCTTTTCTTTCTCAGCTTCCTTGGGATCTAACTTTGAGCTTAACCGACGCTTTAGAGCTGGACCTTCCTCTGTCTTCGAGCCAATCCAGTTGCGTCCTCCATTGACACCTGCGCAAAGAGATTCCACAAACACTTAGAAGGTACAGAGAGAAGTTGACAACATAAAGAAACAAGCATAACCTTAAAATACAAATACAGTAATGTTGACACAATTTATAGTTGTTCTTGATTGATCAAACAATATCTATGCAAGAAGCACATGGCTACAACTCAAACAGGTAAGTCAGCTATTATGTCGATGATTTTCCAATGTTTTCCGTCGGCGTTAGGTTTCAGTTCCCGAATTCGATCGGCTGCAGCCCCGACTCGGACAGGAGAAGCAGGACTTTCCTGATTTTCAGTTCTATCCATCACCGAACCACTTGAAGGACATCAACTCAATGCAGGATCATCTAACATCTTGTCTGGTTGAAAGTGATCTAACAACTTTCAACAAAGTGATCTAGCATAAAATGACTACTCAATATGTGAACCTTTCTGTAGCTAGTTAGTATCAACAAATCAAACCCAATCTTCAGAATCAGAATACACATCTGAGCATGAAGTATGCTTACAGTGCTCAAACAAACACAAGAAGTGTGGGGAGGTAACTGCAAGGACGACAATGAAATCTGTACCTTCTTTGTTTTGTTCAAACTCATCTTCCTCATCGACCGTGTCTTCCATACTACCCGCATTCTCCATGAGCTGCTTGAAGAGTGGACCATTAGCAATCAAGTCCTCATAAGTCCCCTGTTCCTTGATTTCTCCTTGATGAACAAGGAAAATCTTGTCAACACGTGACAAGAAGTGCAGTTGGTTTGTAACCAACAACCTAGTCTTATTCCGAAGCTCATCCTTAAGACATGTATCAAAAACTTGTCTTGCCACATGGGCATCCAGAGCACTTAGGGGGTCATCAAAGAGGTAGACATCAGCATTTGCATAAATTGCTCTAGCAATGGAAACACGTTGTTTCTGTCCACCACTGATATTAACCCCTCTTTCACCAATCTCTGTAGAATCACCTCCAGGTAGTAAAGAAAGATCACGTGAGAGGGCACTCGCTTGAATGGCACGATTGTATCTCTCAGCATCATAAGGAAGGCCAAAGAGGATGTTATCCCTCACACTTGCATTAAATATCCATGACACTTGTGGCACATATGCAACTTTGCCACGCACAATGTAGCTACCAGACAATGTAGCCATCTCTCCCAAAACAGATGAAATAATCGATGTTTTCCCTTCTCCAGTACTTCCGACGATAGCTACCAGGCTTCCAACTTCAATGTCAAAGTTGATCTTGGATAAAGTGGGGCGCTCAGCAGTTGCCTCCCATGAAAAAGTACCATTTTTAACAGAAACAGCCGGTAAACCAGCCTCAAGTGGGGGATTCAAGGCCAAGACACGTTCCTCTGCCAGAAGTAGGTCTTGCAAACGCTTTAAAGAAACATTTGCATTAACAGCGGCCGTGACAAGAGTCGGGAACATGAAAAGAGGAAATCGTAGAACTGCAAAGAGGGAAAGAGATGTAAAAGCCTTGGCTGGAGTTAAGACACCACCAAAGTAGGTGTAGAACCCAAACGCAAGAACTGTAACGATAATGGGAACACTATTGAGACAAAAAGTGTTTATAGCTGACAACAGTTGTGCCCTTCTGAACCAGCTGATCTCATCATCTCGTATATTCAGCACCTTTGTGCGGAAGCTGTTTTCCCATGCATAGCATTTCACAATGTCCATTGCCGACAAAATTTCATTCATGAGGCCGATGCGCTTGTCAGTTCTTTGTAGACCTTCCTTCGAGAGGTTTCGCATCTTTGTTACCATATAGGTTTGAAGGGGTATCATAATGAGAAGCACGCATGAACCCATTATGGAGGCAAACCCAAGCTGCGAAGATCAAACACATAAAACTCGGTGAGAAAAGAGACAATCAGCAATCGTCAGGAGAAAGACACTACAGCATTCGCATCATTTTCCAGTAGCTTGTAGTATCCTACAGCCTCTCAATATATAGTATTGTTACAGCATCTACAGATTAGATTAGAAATATATGTTCACCTCAATCCTCTAAGATAAAGACTAATCTCGTCCTTGGTTGTCTATATTTTCATGTTTCCTACCAGTGGTCCAAATGGGCTGAAGATGGTTCATTATGTCAAGACCTCCAGGTGACCAAGACTCTAAACATTTGACAACAAAGCCGTGGCAGTACTGAATGTCACCCAAGATTGACCTCATCTGCTAAATTCAAACTCAACACAGGATAGCATCATCACCCCTTGAACTATAGGCATATAAGAGGTTGAGTATTGACAGGAACAAAATGTGGACACAACACCTGTTTATAAAGAAGCGTTATTGCAATAACGATACGGAGGGGAGATGACCAGAGTGAATGAAGTTGTTGGCAAATTTGTTGCAAGGCCTCTGCATCAGTGGTCATGAGATTTGTGATTTTTCCTGCAGTGAAACCCTTCCGACCTGCTTGTGTTAATCTTAATGATTTCCGAAATACAGCAGCAATTAAAGTTGATCGTGTGCGCATGCCAACCCTCATTACATTCTGGAAGTATTGACCTTCACAGATTACACCAAGTATAACACCCAGAAATATGGACGCCGCATACATATATCCCTTCCATACAGGTTCTCGATTTTGCATCGACTCCAACAGTAAACTCAAACAAACAGGTCCAACAAATTGGGCAGCATCATTCCCTATCTTGAAGAACCCTCCAAGCCAGAAACGTGCCCCTAATGCACGATTAAGGGACTTCAGTAACCAGGGATTAGGTCGACTGCGTTCATCATCCCAAGCCCTTTGAAATGCTCCATAAAGTTGCTCTGTAGTATCCCAACTATCAAGCATCCAAATGTCTTTCTCGGTAAGAGGCCGCTTATACCCAAGTTTCATCAATGGCGACATCCAATCAAATAAGAGATATTGGATAATGTTGGCCTTCCTTTCCGGGCACACCTCTGGAGCCCCGCCGATAGGCACATAGTCACCCCCATTTTCATGGGTCTCCTCTGTATTAAGTGGAGTATAAGCAGCTTGGGGTAGCAAAGTCGGGAAATAGCAAAGGTAGAAAACACCTAGTAGAGCAGCGCCCACATACTGGCTAATAGCAGTGTAGAGTGCAACCACAGAATACAAACTTTTAAGAGTAAGAGAAAATTGCAGCATGGTCGTCTGGGCCACCACAAAATATATGATTGCAAATCGAACATACCACACAAGGGTTCTTGTGTAGCTTTTGAGCTCAAAATGGAGCATTGTTGCTATGGCGATCCATGCCAAGCTGCTTAATAAGAGAGTTGCGATCTGCAAAGGGGCACATCATCACATCAGGTATCTCTCTTGCAATCCCAAGATCTCAATCAAATTTATGCCATCTTAGTCACAAAACACCTGCAATTATTATGACATCCAGACTAGCAGCTTCCCTAAATAGATTTAATAAGGAGTTGATTTGTAGACCCCCAAGGCCACAGCCAATTCAACCAGAAGTTCTAACACCTTGAAATAATGTGTTGACAAAAAATTAACAACAATGACAACATTTTGTGTTATAATTGAGCACCATAAAGATTTCAAATATGTCACCAAACAACCTTAAATCGGTTTCTACACTGGAATGTCCAAACTGTCAAACAGAAAGATACTCATGACCTGACCACAAATCAGAAGACTCACTCCTACCCTTCCATACTGTTGTGGCCATCGCTGAAACTGGTTAAATACAAAACTGGTTAGTTTTTTAATTCTTAAAAGATGGTATGACCACCACAATGTCACACATTTCTCTACATTGATTGTTATCTCCGGAAATAGAAATGTGTAAACTTAGTGAAGGTCTCAGTAGGTTTCCTGGAGTCTTGATTTTGAATTGAAAGTTTGGGCAATCAATTTGATTAGCTTGTTACTAGTTGCCGCTTCTCCCAGTTCATTGCATCTTGTGAGGGCATCCATTTCACAACCTTCTTTTATTGGCTTCAATTCATGTAACATACCAATCATTAAGATACATTTTGAGCTGTCATCCATATTCTTATTCTTAAAAACTCCCCCACCACACTTACAAAAATCCCCCCCCCCTCCTGTTAAGACAGCCTACTTCAAATAACTAGCCCGCTTTCTCATGACCTTGGAGAAGGGTGTCAAAGAATGTGAGAACTTCCAACAGAAAATCACAGCCAGGTGACTTATTTTGACCTCAAAGGTCGTTCAAAAGACTAATTTCTCCACAGCTCCAAACCCCATGCACATGCATTTAGAAGGTAGACAGCTAAAATGCATAAAACAATATCCCTCATTTTCCTGCTCTTAAACCTCAGAACTTAGAGCGATGAAGGTGGAGTACCTCAAAAGGCGGTAATGAGGTTTCCCCATTCAAGTTAACAGTCGAAATTCCAAGTGCAATTTGAGCCAAGGGAGCCACAGCACAGAAGGAGGCCAGCAGCATTCCAAAGTAATGACCCCATGGGGTTTTAACCTTAAACCGCTCAACTGACAAGCCATACAGCAGCGAATGGATGCGGTGGAGAGTGAAGAAGAGCAGTAACAAGTTGGACAGGTTGACAATGATCGTATCCACAAGACACGGTGTGTAGGCTCCGAACCCGCTCGGCAGTTTGGTAGCCCAGGCCCCTGCCTCCAAGGGCCGACAGTAAGCAGCCAGCATTCTCTCCATTCTCATATTTCTAGGTCATGCCTACCTGCTGAGGGAAACCATGGGAAATCCAAAATGCAACAAACCATTTGATGTTTAGAGCATTGAGCATAAGTTGAATGTAAACTAAATGAATTCATTCCATTAGCCCCTTCACACTGTCCGCACTATACCCTGAAGGATATAGAGAAGTGATGGATGCAGCACCAATCAAATAAGATAAGCAACATGATTATATAGCAAGACACCAACTTCCCAGACTATACAGTTTGAACCGTACCTTACCATTATTATGTTGCACTTGCAAAGAAAATGTGAGACAGACGTGATAGACAAACCCAAACCCCAGGTTCGGTTTCCAATTTTTCCAAATTCATCTCCGCCTCATCTCTCCGCCCTCCCGTGCACATAGCCGCATCCTGTCTCAACACAAGCCCACACCACAAATGTCCTGAGCAAACAATGTACCACAGAAAAATCGTCATATTTCCCTCTTAGCAATGCAAAGTGCACACTTCAAATGACAGCCAAAAAACTTCCACTCTCGAGGAATTCAGCAATCAATCCCCCAACATCGTTGATTTCACTAGAAACCTCGGATTTAAGGAAGAATTAACACAAACCCAGAATTTAACGACAGTACACATGATGGAATGCTTTAACTTCCAAGCTCTCAAGCCTTTTGGTGCTGTTTTAGTTATCTATGTGGATACGATGCATGCTTACACCTAGCTCACATTGAAGAAAAGGACCCTTAGATTGCCAGCAGGCCCATTTCCATGAAAATTTATTGGTAACCTCTTCTATCCGGGGAAGTCCCCACATTCATCATGTGGCGCAGCTCGCAAATCCATAAGGCAATATCATAGCAACATCAGATGCAAAAATGGCCAAGGACCATTTCCTATGTTAGTGATGTCAAATTTGTGGCTCCACCAATTCACAACCGCATGTATGCAACCACAAACTGCGATCATACAGTGAAGTTTTTACACCCCAAAACGCGAGGTGCATCAAATTCTGAAGACTGAGCTTTCCAACTCCCCGAAAATTTGCCACCACAGGCGGTGTTACGCATGGAGGAAGTTGTGAGGAAGGTGGTAACGATCAAGAGTTCTCCGAGAGCCAGCCAGGCTACCCGTGCGTATATGGAACCCCGAAACTAATAAACTACGAACGCCACACTTTATGTACTCTCACCAATGCTCCTTCTCTCCAACACACCGCAAATCGCCGCAAAATGTGTGCATCTTACCGACATATACATCCAAAATGCTCAAAACCTCGTCGGCACGAAAACTTCCAACGAAATGAAACGATCTGGAATCTCTGAAAACAATCCACTACGAAGAACTACACCCCAAAAATGATCCAAACCTGGTGCAAAAGAAGGATTTAGCATGAAACGACGAAGATTTTAGATCTCTGAAAACAATCCAGCATGAAGAACAACACACCGTGCTCTCGCCAATGCCCCTCCTTCCCCACAACAATAATCGCCACAAAATGTTTCTCTGGCCAACATCCACATCCAAAATTCTCAAAAACCTGGTCCGAATTTTACTTTTTTATAAGTCACACGAAACGACGATGATTTTATAACTCTGAAAACAATCCAGCACGAACGATTACGGCGACACCACTGCTCTCGCACCATTGTTCCTTGTTTCCATCCAACACACAACAATCATCGCCGCAAACAAAAATTTGTCTCTCTGGCCAACCAGCATCCACATCGAGAATGCTCCAACCCTCACCTCGTCGACCCAAACAAGTCACACAAAAATGTGTCTGTGTTTCTCTCTCCCTCTCTCTGGCCAGCACACACATCCAAAATGCACAAAACCTCGTCGAAGAAAGCAAAAACTTCACACGACACGACGACGACGACGATTTTAATCCCTGATAACAAGTCACAGGTGCTCTCTCACCAATGGTCGGTCCTTCTCTCCTATCAAACTCAAAACCATCATCGCCAAACAAGAAAAACAAACAGAATCTGTCTTCCTCTCTCCAACCTCGTCGATCCCAAATCTCTGAAAACAATTCCATCGCGAACCTCTCGGTCCTTCAACACACCAACCAACCAACCAACGATCATCGCCACAATACAAAGTGAAATGTGTGAGAGTGAAACTCATGAGGCTGGTGAAATGCGGAGGAGAAGTTGTTAGCACCTGCGGCGATCGGGAGCGGGACACAGATCGGGCGGAGGGGACTCGAGCGAAGAAAAAAAGCCAGGGAGGAGAAGGAGGGAATATTATGTCTCTCATGTAATCAGTTAAGTAGGTGCACTAAGTTGTGTGTGTGTGGGTGTGTGGGGACCTTGTGTTGTTTGTTTTGGTATCCACAATTATAAGTGAAGATCCATCCTGCGGGGACGACAAAAGCAAAAGCGCATCTGGAGGAGGCTGCTGCTCTTCCTCCCCCGGTGCTCGCTCGGGAAGCGCACCTCCGACTACGATGACCAAACTAGTGGCCCAGAAGGGAAGCGAAGGAGCTGCAGAAACTGCTATTCCCTTCAGGATCCCTTCCCGTTTTCGTACGACCTCCACCCGGGACGCATTGCACGGCACCCGGCCACTCTATATGACACTCTATCTAAGGGCCGGTCCACATGAGGTCCCAAGTCCCAAGTCCCAACATGGAGTCAAAGTCCCAACTTTTGAGCCTCGAGAAACCATTCAAATATGGTTTATTAACATTAAAGTTGGATCTTTATTATTTTATGCAACAAACAATTGTCACACTTGAGACTTAGGACTTTGGACCTGAGTGAAGTGGTAAAGGTTGGTCCCGGGGAGGTCACTCCATTGTCAAGTTGAACACCACGTGTGTTAAAGGTTTGCTACCCTTATATTACATGCCATAGATAATTTCAAAAATTATGATATTTTTTCTACATATACATAACCATTGATAGTATCTTTTGTATATTTTTCTGAAATTTTTAGTCATCTTCATTTTTGTAGTAATTTTTTTAGTTCAATTATGCGTCATTCTAGTTAGAAACTATATGTTTTATAAGAAAAAAAAGATCATCAAATTTGGCTACCATTTTTTACTATGTGATACTGTGTATATCTACTCATGAAAAATTTTGATAAAATTTTGACCATTTTGGTGATGCCCTTTAGAAAAAGTAGATTTTGTCTTAACGCACGTGGTGTTCAACTTGACAATGGAGTGACCTCCCCGTGAGGTTGGTTCACACGGGGTCCCGCATCCTAACTCCCAAGTATGACATGGATGTCCACATGGCAATGTTTTTTGGAGGTGAGGCTCAGGACTTGTGTTGAGAGTTGGGTCGAGCAAAAAAACTAGACCTGCCTCTCAACACAAGTCCCATGAATGTTTTGGCATGAAATAATCAAGATCCGACTTTGATGATAATTAACCATATTTTAATGGTTTCTTGAGGCTGAAAAGTTGGGACTTTGCCTCCATGTTGGGACTTGGGACCCCATGTGAATCAGCCCTAAGTCCCAACTCCATGCTCTCAACAGTTGAGATTACACATATCGACCTCAAGTGGCACGGGACCATGTGTGAACCGGCCCTTATTCTTGCATGGCTTACTTACCTTATTATTAAGTTTACCCAAGGGTCAATGCCATTCTAAAACAATGTTGATAATAGGGCAATTTTGCCAAAGCATGAGGATTGTTGTTACGTGGCAATATAGATTCAGACTAGTAACGAAAACAAAAATACCATCAAATACCCATACCCTACTTGTATCAAAAAATTGAAATCCTTGTTATAGGTACCCGAATGGTATCAAACCAATGTTGATTTGGGATTTTCATTTTTGATACCATTCATGTACCTATAATGAGGATATTAAATTTTGATACAAGTAGGGCATGGGTATTTGACGGTATTTTTGTTTCCAGTACCATTTGGGTTTATGATACATCCAAGAACCTTCATACATAGGCAAAATCACCTTGGCATCAATATGGATTTGAATGGTATTGACCTGAATAATAACTCATGTATACAAAGATTCTCTCACCTCAAGATACCCATCAAATATCAAAATTTAGCTAGTATTACAATTTTGATATCCAAGGGTAGGTTCTTTGATACCAATATTGTTGTTGATTTTCAATACTATGCATGCACCTATGCACCATACCAACATTGGGTACACTGAGGTAAGCGGCTCTTAAACGGACACTTTTCTCTCTGCACCTATTTCTCGTAGGATATGAAACACATAATTAGTTAGTGCAAGATGATTACCAAGAATCAAATCGTGCCCATAGCACATGTTCCTCATCATTTTTGGACCTTGTATGAATATCATATTCGTTGTCAAACTGAAGATTCTTTGAGTTGTTGAATGATTGTATAGGTCTCATGCCCCCAAATTATGTTGATTGCTATGCTTAGAATGGTTAGCAATTTTTGAGCACGTAGTCCAATCTCTATCAATATGTACCTTCATGGTGTTTGTTCTTATATTCACACCCCAAACAATATATCACTCAAATATAGGTGTCCATTTCAAATCACACATTGAATTAGGCATATCTACTTTAGTAGGGTCCAACACTCCAAAACTTGAGCAATGTTATTTGTCAAGGCAAAATTTTGGACCTTGGGAGTTTACACTCTGGTTCGGGTCCAAGGTATGGACTACATAAGGTAGACATGTGTTATTTGAGCATCTTTCTCCTTGCACCCACTTGATGTAAGATACGAAACACACAACTAGTGCAAGATGATTAGCAAATCCAACTTGTGCATGTTTGCCTCATAATTTTTGAAGCATCCGAAGTTGAAGTTTATTACGATAAGGAATTATTTTACACCGAGGTTGAGATGTCATTTCTACTCCATATATACCAAATTTATATCCATGTAAGTACTACAATCTTGCACGAGTCTAAAATATTCTAAGGGCCGCTTCACACACGAGACTGAGAGCCCGTGACCATTGCACTTCAAGTACTCTCGTTGGTGGAAAAGCCGGAGCCGGTCCAAGTTTGCTTCACACTACACTTGAGGGACCAACAGAGTATGTGAATACAAAATGGATGTAAAGTCTACATGGATTCCTACATGGCATCGAACGGATCATGTTTCATGGTCACTTGGACTATTTTCAAAAACCACCTCTTGGAGGTAGGCCTAACACAAAATTGGGAGACCATGGCACTCTGAACGCCCACAACCATTGATTTATTCTATTTTATCATGTGTGAGGACCCGCATGAATAGACATTCATTGAAATGGCATTTGATTGAGGGTCCGGTCACATATGACTTCACACTACACTTGAGGGTCCGTAAGCACACTACATGATTTTGGAGGTGCCTTGTGACAGCCTTTGGACACTTTCTTTTGGGCTCTCACAATTTCACGGTCACGGCTCTTGGCTTGTGTGTGAAGTGGCCCTAAGATTGTTATTACCACATAGGATTACAAGAAAAGAGAGATCATAGTCGGAGACGACAACACTAACCATATAGAACAGATGTTGATGATATATAAGAACGGGCTCCCATTCACGTCGGTGTATAAACCAAACCCCGACGTTACTTTTATTTTATTCTTGTACTTTTATTTTCTCTTATAGAACAGATGTTTGTTTGCGGCCCTGCCCTCTTTAGACATAATACATCAATCTCATGAAGTATTTGCGTATAGCTTCATTGGGAAATCTCTTTGTCAATGGATCTAGTACTTTGTCGTGTTGGAGTCAGGCACGTTTCCCTTAAGTCAACCAAGAAGAGGAGGAGGAGGAGGAGGATGGATGATGAGCCGCGAGAGTGGCGAGTCGTCTAGCTATTCAAGCTTGTTTATTAATCATAGTCGATCACCCTATGGATGAATTGTGAGGATTGTGGATGACAACACAATCCATGAATGAAATCCTGCTAAATTTTGATGACTCTTATGTTCTTGAACGAGTGATTGGTTATAAAAAAAATTAATTGGTGTTGATGTTTTCTAAGTGGCGCATCACTTTCGTGATAAATGTAGGCGCTCCTCATTCAAGAAATTATTATTTCTACTTTGAGACATCAATTTTCAAGTTTGGGTCCAATCTTGAGTTTGGAAATAAGGTCCATTAAGGGGTGTTTTGGACCCCCGAGTTTCTTGGATTTGGGCCCTAATGTTGAGGGTGGTTTACATTGGGGTCCAAGACTCCAAAATAGAGCAAGCCTATTGGTCAAGAGCAAAATTATGGTCCAAGGAGTTTATACTAGGATGTGGATCTAAGGTATGAGAAAACGAAATGACGTTAATGTAGAATCACTCTCCCAGCAAGGCAAAGTGGTACTCACTTAAGAAAATACTCCTCTTAGTTTGAGGAACCAACTTGCAAGTTTGGGTCCAACCTCGAGTCTATAGTAAAGTCCATTAAAGGGGTGTTTTGGAGCCCAAGTTTCTTGGACCCAAACCCTAAAGTGAACCCAATGTAAGACAAGGTGGGTTTGCACCATTGTGAAAGACACCAAAAACCTAACGATCTTATCAGGCGAGATCAAAAATATTGGAGCCAAGGAAGCTTACACTAAGGCGCGGGTCTAAGGTATGAAAAAATGACTTGTGACCTTTAATTTGGCACCGCTTTCCTGCAAACCGATGCGGTTTCCACTCAAGATAATACTTCTCCTAGTTTCATAAACCAACCTTCAAGTTTGGGTCTAACTTTGAGTCCGACAACAAGGTGTTTTGAACTCCAAGTTTCTTGGACCCATACCCTAGTGTAAACACACCTTAAGCCAAGGACAGGTTCGCACTAGAGTCCAAGACACCAAAAGCAAACGACCTTATCGATCGAGAGCACAAAATTATGGTTTAGAATAAAATACAAGTCTGGAACATGATAAATGAAGTAGTGCTAATGTGGCATCGCTTTCATACAAAGGTCTACGCTCAAGAGATGGGCCCACGTACTTTGAGAAACCAATCTTCATGCTCAACTTCCCACATCCTCGTGTTGTTGACCCTCCATTGTCAAAGGGCCTAGAGAAGTTCTCCTTCTACAACATTCAAAGTAGCTTAGGTGTGTATATTTGTGCGCATCTTTATGATCTTGCAACTATGGAGAAATAAGTTGCCCTACGAGAAGCTTGTCTGACACATCCTGCAAGAAGTCAATGAACCTATGTGAGAAAGGCGTGCCATGTTATGCCGCCAAATTTGTCATAACGCACTATAACATTAATAAACATTATTTTCTTTCTATTGTGTATATTTCCTAAATGATAAGTCCTTGAGGCATGAGCAACTACACTACACTAAATATCGTATTTAGTGTCACCAATTCTATTTGTCTTGCCCAACACTAATTGTAAACTGCCCATGTAATGTCACCGACACTCAACGTAAACCTAACACTATTTGTCAATCCTTGTAGTTGTTTGGGGGCATGACAAATTGGAACTGACATGGTCCAACGGGTTTTGCAATGGGAGAGGCAAAAGATGTGCTCTAGTAGAAAAAGGCAGGGGCCCATGGCAAAAAAACATTGCTATACTACATTTTTAATGAATTTTTTTGGGGGAAGAGAATGAAAACAAGAGAATGGTCAAACTTGAATTTTTTTTCTTTCAAAATTACCCTTTTAGGCATATATTTTAAAAAATCAACACATTCACTTTTTGGTGCATGGTCATTCCTCTTAATCCACATTCAATTTACACCTAGTGACGGGCCTAAAGGCTTTGTAAATTGGTTTATTTTTTAAAATCGGACCATGGAAATTGGACCATCAAGTCAAACCATGGAAAAAGGCCATCTTCCATGATCTGACTTCATGGTCCATGGTGTAAAATGACCCTTGGTCCAATCAAAGAATCCAACATAGTCTTATATAGGGTCAGTTTTGACATGATGGGTTACATATGACATAAAAAAGGGGAAACACACACACACACACACACATGTGAGGACACTAACATGAGGGTGATCCATTTGTCAACAACCAATGAAGAGTCCTTGTCCTTGGAAATTGAATGTGGTTGAAAGGGGTATTAGCTACAAGTTTGATTCAAACAAATCTCCCACAAGTGTTTTGATCATCTTAAACCCTTCGCAATGAAAAAGTATCATGATAAATTCTTCAAGAACATCCCAAATATTTTTCAATGTGAAATGAAGGCAAAAACAAAAATTTCATCATGACCATACAATCAGCTTTTTGGTTGTCTTCTGCATGGCCTTGAGCTTCATGGCCATTCTATGCTTTACCATGAAATCAAAGGGCCCTTGAAGATCATCCAAAGACCATACCATGCAAAATATAAATCCAAGTTCGCAGTTAATGGGCCCTCAAGCTCAATGTAACCTGAAAGTGGACCATGTTGAGGGACCATGATACATGTCCAGGTTCGGGTCCCCACCGTGGCAATGTTCGGGGAGATTTTTAAACAAAGTCGGTCGAGATCCTAGTGTTTCCAAGTCCAACAAGTTACATGTTGACATGTTCCGGTTTTTCTTTATTATTTTGCTCAATATATTTTCTAAATTCATCTAAACCAATCAATAACTTTCTCGAAGTCTTAAACTTCAACTAGTTACTTCTCAAACTCAACCGGTTCATCTATAACTAGCGGTATGTTCTCCTCGTGATTGCACTAGAATATTTTCAAGAACCAAATGACAATTTAATTGACTATCACAACCCCTAGTTTAGCATTAGACCCGTCTTTTTTTCACGGGCTTTATGCATTGTTCAGTAGACCATGAAACATCGTCCACTTTTTGCCATGTAGACTTTTTCATCCATTTGAATAGTTTTGGTCCCTTAGGTCTTCAAGGCCTAATTGTAGAATGAACTTGGACCGTCTCCAGCTTCTCTACTACCTAATCATAAGATTTGTATATCACGGGTCAAGGGCCCGTGGTAAGATCTAACTTAGTGTTAAGTGGTCCTCAGTTTGGCACTGAAGAAATGCAAAGATTCTCAAACCAAGTCGCTCTGTGAGGTCTCCTTATAAACACCATGTTTGACCGTACTCGTCAATGGACAGAAAACTCCCGACAATTCTAGAAGCACAGAATATCATCTGTTCAGGTATAATCAGACATAATCAGGTATACAGTAAGTCTACATTCAACTTCCATGTCATCTTTTAAAAGGTTGCAACCAATCACATGATGACATCTGGAGGGGTGGGGGGGGTTTCCTAGACTCCAATATGACTTGCACATCACCTAGTGTACTTAATAGAGTTATGCCCCCTCCCCACCTGACTTTAGCTAAGCCTAAAAGTTGGTTCTAAAAACACGGCCTTCACACCATCGACATTATATAGTGCCAAGCCTAGTTGGCAAATGATGTGGCATGGTTTAAAAGTGGAGGTTTTAAGCCTCAAGCACCGACCCTCCCATTGGTACCTAGACATGAGGCAAGAATGTAGGACCTTTAAAAGTGTCGCCTCCCACCCTTGTGATTGGTTGCTTTTAGTCTTAGCTATAAGGGCACGAGGAGCTTCATTAACAAAAATTGGTGGTAAGATAAATGAGTAGTAAGGCATTTGGGGATGGGACAAAAACTATCCGACATTCAACATTCATTGTTTGGTAGATAAAACAACGAACATGTGTGAAAGCTACTTAACTAAAACCTACTTGAAAAATCTCCGGAGCAAGTTCTTGTAGGTGCATTGGCATAGCCGGATGCCTCCGCTATGCCTCCGCTTTACCCGGTTTTTAGGAAAGACTTTGGTTATTTGGTAAAGTCAGGGGGAGGGGCATTATCCGTAAAGTCCCTCAAAACTAAGAATATAAGGATCTAGAATAGGGTTGTGCACAAGGCCCACAATTCTAAATCCCGAAGTTGCCCATGCAAGGCTAGGTTGGCCCACCATCTAGTAGGATAAGCTAGAAAATTGGGTTTTACTAACATGACATCACTCTCTGTGTATGGTGATTTAAGTATTAAGGGTTGGTTTACACCATGGACCATGAAGTCGGACAATGAAAGATGGCCTTTTTCCATGGTCCAATTTCTTAAAAAATCAATCTACAAAGCCTTTGGGCCCCTCACTAGGTGTAAACCAAATGTAGAAAGGAATGACCATGCACCCAAAAATGAATATGTTGATTTTTTTTAATGTATGCCCAAAACAGGCAGTTTTGAAAGAAAGGAAACAAATTCAAGTTTGACCATTCTCTTGTCTTCTCTTGTTTGGGGAAGGCGTTCTCTTCTCCAAAACAAACTTCATTGAAAGATCATCATGACAACATTTCTCTGCCATGGGCCCCTGCCGTTTTGTCGCGCACCTCCCCATGGAGTGCCCAAAACACCACGGGCACAAGGGGGAACCCGGAGTGACACCCGGGACTTGTGGCGCAGTTGGTGAGAGGGCCCAAGTGATCATAGTGTGGGTGAGGGCCCCAAACGTTGAGAACGCTTCCCACCCACGGAGACTAGGAGTCACAAGCAGCCTTTTTTTTTGGTTTTTTCCATTTGTAGAGAGGAAGGCTACAAGTTGGGTATTTTTGTTGAGAAGTTGGCTACAAATACATTCATAAAGGAGTTATTTTCAATTTTAACTAATAATATTTTAGTTTGAAGTGGCTACAATTGAGTTTTTTATTTCACCATATGTGGCAAAAATGACATTCAAAATATAGTAAAGTTGGGCGATAATTGAAATAATAGAGTGTAAATTTTGGCTATATCTCAAAAAATAGTGTAGCACATTGGCGAAGTTGCTTTTCTAAGAACTAAATTTTTCTAAAAACTAAATTTCCCTCAGTCCAGCTCTCTGCCGCATTTGTCATTAGTCGTAGATGAAAACCTCCAGGATACACTAAGTTCTAACATAAAAATTGAAGACATCAAGACATCAACACATTAAGACATCAAAACATTAAGACATCAATACAACTCACACTGCATAAGCACTGAACTTGTGGCAAACTATGTCAATTCAGACTATGTGAATTTCAGATTGCATTTGTGAATTCAAACTATGTGAATCAAGACATCAAGACAACCAAGACATCAAGGAAATTGCACTTCAAACATTGAACACTTGAGACTTCAAACATTGAACATTACACACTTGCAACTTCAAGGAAATTGCACTTCAAACATCAAACACTTGCACTTCAAACATCAAACACTTGCAACTTCAAAATGACCCTCATAACGAAATGGTATAAGGGGCCGCATCAAGACCTGACTTCACATAGGCTGAATTCACTCATAGATGACCCAATAGATGACCCAATAGAAAGACCAACCAATACCCAAACATCAAACCATAATGCAACCACAATACCAATACAACAAAATCGGCAGAAGACCTAATCCTGGAGGTAAACATCTACAACGACGCAACATCACAAAGCTGCGGTAGTTCATCCTAGGGAATTTGAGAACATGGCTACACAAACTGCATAATCTAAATTGCAGTTCTACATGGAGGCATGCATCACAATGTTAACAGTCTGGTTGCCTCCTTCTATCTGCATGCCACTCATCATAAACTTTGTCAAATGGGAAATCCTCCAATTGGTAGAAATTTTGGCTGTAGATACCCACACATGCGGGAAGATGCTCACTCAAGCGGTTGCGAAGCCTCGATTTAGAGAATGCGACTGTGGAGAAGGTTCTTTCATCCTCCACTGAACCAAGAACCTGGACGGCGGCAAGTTCCGCCACCTTGAACCATTCCTTGAAATGTTTCTTCAGGACCATGCTCATAGACAATGTCCGCCACAATTTTATCAGAGGGTTCAAAGTGATGGGTTTCTGAAGGGCATCAGCCGCATTGGCTTTCATAGCCCCTTTGAACTGGCTACATTCGTGATTCAAGGCTGAGAGGTCTAGTACAGGAGGCGAATATACATCACCTACTCTTCTCTCATAGCAATAATGGTTTTTCAGAATGGCAAAATGACCCTCAAAAAGCTCCTCTGCATGGGGCTGCAGCCAGTACTGGGGGTACACCACTCCCAGTGCATCCATTAGACTTGATGCCGGAAATCGGCTTGACAACTCCGCAATTAGACTTGCGGCAGCCCCTGCAATAACATTCGATCACTGCAATCAGGGAGCAAGTGCTGGCAGCAGTCGGCAAACTTTCAATCAAAAAAACCAATATCTAACAAAGTCGGCAACATTCAAACACAAAAATGCAGAAAGAAGGGGTGAAGTGTTTACCTTGGCAGAGGGATTTCACCTCATCTACAACTGTTGTCAGAGCCTCACGTGAGACTTGTTGGGGTCTGCCGAGGGTGTCCAAGATTGTAGCAGGGTATGTGTGCTGGCCGCAATTGAATGCAAGATGCTCCCCAGACTCATTCAAGTCCAACAATGAGGTCTCCCAAACCATGGAGATGGTGCCATGCCGACACCCTAAAAGGTCGGTCATCTCTCTAAAAGAGTCGGATCGAAAAGAAGTTTGAGGGTCAGAATACAACGTATACAATTGTGTTTGGCACACCTTGACTGCTCCAAGGTAGTCACAGATGAATATATCCCACTGCTGGGAAAATTTCACCAAGTAATGCACTGTCTCAAGCAATGGCAGAAAGCAAGTAAGTGCAATGGGAACTGACACATCCACAAGCAAAGAGAAGTTAGTCTTTGCCTGTTCCCGCGATGCATGCGGGGTGGTGGCATCCTTACTATCTTCTTGCATTTTTTGAATTAAGGTCCGATATTCGCTCATGACACGTTTCAGAGGTGAAACCATGCTTAGCCACCTTGTTTTTACATCTCTGAGAATCTTGAGACCCTTAGTCTCCATAACCTCTGCGAGCTTTGTGAACTCAATATGTCGTTTTGGGCTCCGAGCGAAGTACTTGTGCAAAACATGGAGCATGTTCTCAATTTTTTGAATGACTGGCAAATGGGACAACTCCTTCACAGCAAGGTTAGTCCTGTGGCTTACACAGTGGACCCCATGCATGTGAGGAGCTATGGTATCCTGTAGGAGCTTGGTCACACCCCCCCTGGACCCCTGCATCCATCCCACACATACATCAGATGAATTCACATACCTGAAATTCACATTACCTGAAATTCACATTAGGCTGAATTCAGAGATGAATTCACATTACCTGAAATTCACATGAGCAATCTGAATCACATGAGCATACCTGAAATCTGAATCACATGAGCAATCTGAATCACATGAGCATACCTGAAATCTGAATCTTATGAGCAACCTGAAATTCACATGAGCATACCTGAAATTCACATTACCTGAAATTCACATGAGCAATTTGAATTCACAAATGCTTGATGAATTCACAAATGCAATCTGAATTCACAAACACAAATCTGAGTTCACATGACCTACTAAGATTCACATACCCTGTATTCGCAAATACAATCTGAATGAGCATGAGCAATGTGAAATTCACAAATACAATCTGAATTCACAAAGGGAATCTGAAACTCACATGAGCATGAGCAATGTGAAATTCACATAGACTGAATCCACATGAGCAATCTGAATTCACAAATGCTTGATGAATTCACAAATGCAATTCTGAATTCACAATCTGAATTCACAAATGCAGCATGAATTCACAAACACAAATTTGAGTTCACAAACACAAATCTGAATTCACAAACACAAACACATAGGCTGAATTCACAAATGCAATCAGAAATTCACATAATTGGAAAAAAATAGTAGAAGGAAAGGTTTAAGGGGTTTACCTGAAACACAGAAGCTCCGTCTGCCCCGAAGGACGTGAACTTCTTGCGAAGGTCATCCTTATCAAGACCACCATGGGTGGCGAGTGCATCAACAATTGTTGTTGCCAAGCGAGGTGCGGATGCGCCTTCAGTTAGCCGCTCAAGGGACACAAGCACCGGCTGCCTGTAGAAGTCATGGACATAGTAGGCATGGATAGAAATCCATGACTGATTGTCCACTGTTGTCACCTCATCGCAGGTGACCGCAATGTACTGTGCAGATGCTAGAACCTCCTTTGCTCGCCTCTGGATTTGAGCATGCAAGTAGTCGGCGATCATCCAACCACTATTGTCCGACCAATGCTTGATGCTCAAATGTGGCATCTTCAGAAATTGATAAAGTCTCTTTATGCTCTCATACTCGAGCATCGGACGCCCAGTTTGCAAGAGGTGAAACACGGTTGCAAACTGGTTGATCTTCCGAGCTCTATCACCCTTGAATTCCTTTTGCACCTGCCATACACCCACCAAGTTAGTCCTTACAAAACACAACCAAACATGTAGGCAACAATAGAAACTACAAAAAGGGTTAGCAAAGAATGGTGGCAATAAATGCAGCAATAAGGGCAACTTGCAAGCGCATAAAGAAAATGCAATTGTCTTACTTGTTGCAACACACTGGGGTGGCCCTGGCTCTGAGAACTATAAGATGCCGCAGCCCTCAGGTGACCGCATTTTTTGTTGACATAAAACTCATTTTTTTTTACATTAATATGTGGCAAATCTGATTTTGCTTGTCTCTTACCAGCATGTTTTTCCAACGTGTCGGATTTGGCTCCCATGGTCACCACACGACCTTTGACATGACTGCATACTATGCATTTCATTCTATCCACAATTCCATCACCACCTCGAAGCATTTCAGCCCAAGGATGGGCGATGGCCCATGCATCCTGACACTTTCGGGATACCTCATTTGTTTTTTTTTTGGTCTTACAGGGTGTAGCAACTGGAGCATCAGATGTCACATCAATTATTTCAACGACATCTGATGCAATTGAGGAGATGGCAGGCTCAGGGAGGCCACCAGGGCAAATGAGCTTGACTGCGGCATTGGCACGGGGCGGAGTAATCAAGAGATTGCTACTTACCTTGCTGCCGGATGAGGATGCCTCTGCATCACGGGCAAACCTGGCACATTTGCGGGCAGAGGGCATTTCCAACGGACCAGGGTCATTACCGTTCCGAGAAGACGCAAAGTAGAGCTCAAGCACAGAGTTGTGCTTTGCCCTGGCGATCCGCTCCATCCCGTTATTCACCTTGCGACGTGTTGTGCACAGGCTGCCCGTGGTGAGTCGCGACCACCCAACACCCAGATCGAGCAGCAAGGGGGCGAACATGAAGACCAGCAACCCCACACCCAGATCGATCAGCAAGGGGGCGAGCACGAAGACCAGCAACCCAACACCCAGATCGATCAGCAAGGGGGCGAGCAGGAAACCCAGCAACCCAACCCCCAGATTGAGTGAGTCACCAAGATTGAGTGACCAACATTGAGTCACCAAGATTGAGTGAGCAAGATTGAGTCACCAAGATTGAGTGAGCAAGATTGAGTCACCAAGATTGAGTGAGCAAGATTGAGTCACCAAGAATCGAAGATGCTCACAAACAATCACCAAGAATTCACAAACACAATCAGCAAGATTTAACATAATCACCAATATTGCACAAACTCAATCACCAAGATAATAAGCTCCAAACATACTCAACAGGAACAAACATAATCACCAAACATATCGCATTGAGTCTTGACACAAGAATGGACAATGCAAACTGAAATCATACAAAAACTTGGGGGATGGAGGGTTTTGAGTCTCCCTTCTAATAAGTTCACAGAAAATGCAGGTCTCCATTGCAGTTGCCGTCAAGCAGGTTGCACAATGCCAGGTACAGATTGCACACAATCAAAGTTCTTAGCAAGCTAGCAACACTCCTTCCGCCTTGCTCTCACTCCACCAGGACCACCACTCCTCCCACTCCTCCCTCTCATGAATGAAACCCTCAACAGTCAACAGATTGCGACAACAGTCACAAGTTCACAACACCCTCCCAAAATTCAAGAAGCAGGGTGAATGTGCAGTGAATGGAATGTTTCCATTAGCCAATGACAAATTGCAGGCTCCACCCAAAACACAAAGGATGGCGATGAAAGCAGTAAGGAGGGCATAAGTTACTGGCGAAGAAGGCTGTACTTAGTGCCGCAAAACAGGCGAATTACTGGAGAGTGGCATAATTACTGGGCGAATTACTGGAGAGACAGATTGAATAGCTGGCGAGGGAGTCGAAGTGGGGAGAGGTTTAGGGCGCGATGTGGCGCCACCTCAGTGAGCAGGTTCGCGGCGAAGTGAGTTGGCAGGGCGAGACATCCAGGTGGGCGGGGTTATCATGGCGCAGAGTGGCGAGTGGACAGAGTGGCGACTGAGACACCAGAAGGCGGCCTTAAACCCTTATGGCTTTTCGTCACCCCTCACAATTTTTCGTCATGTGGCTATATTTAGCCACCACAAAAAAGGCTGGTCACAAGGGTAAGGCTATGAGTAGCTATGAGTAGCTTATGACGTGTGGATTCTAGAATGTTCAAGAACACCTCAATCAGAGGTGTGAGCTAGGAGATATGACAATTTGAGTGGGGCGTTGTCCCGGGACAGCGCCCTAGGACATCAGTGATTTGGGAGTGGCGCATGGGACTGCCTAGCTTTGAACAACCATAACTTCCTCAATACTTGCCTGAATGGGGCAAGTGATGGGTCCATACTTTGCATAGATGTCGATAGACTGGTCGTTTGATAACATCAAAGATCACATTAAGAAGTTATGGTGGTCTGAAGCTGTTGGGGCTTCTAGCCCCAACGGCTAAGGAAAAATGTCTACTTGGCCCCAACTCTTGGTAGAGAGATAAAATGATACTTGACGGTGGGATAGGGGCCCTATTGGAAGTCCTAGAGGCTTATATGGGTGAGGCGGCTTCGCCGACCGACCCCCCGGAGCATAGTTGCCAACTATGCTTCATGTTGTTGTAGTGTTGCTTTGGCAACACAATGATCAACTCAAGAGTGGACTTCCATGGATGGAAGTCCACTAACCATTGGTTACCTATTAAGGGAAGAGTCCCGAATGCATGTGTAGGAGGGTTTGGTGACCAAGCCATGAGCTTGGAGGTCCGCGGTATGGGGAGCTAACCATGCACGTGTGTGGGATGTGTAGGTTGGCGCTCATGACACTTGCTAGAGTTGGAAAGCGGACAAGATAAGTTAAGGAAACATGCAAGGGTTGCGACATTTTTTCAACTAGAGCACCTATTTTGCCTTTCCCACCGGAAACCCCGTTGGACCATGTCAGTAGATATTGTAGGCCTTAAAACATGTCTTTTAAGAACCTTGAACTCCATGGTCACTCTAGCATTCATTTTTTCCTTGGTGTTAGCAACCCCTAAATCCATGGTTTCGTGTAGTTTTCCTTTACAAACAACCAATTTTACAAAAAAAAATTTACAATCAACCAGTCCATATCCTAGTCAATTTTCTTCCCACTGCCTGGCTTCATCTCTAGAGCTCATCCCATTCATTGATTCTTGAGTCTCATGTTACATTATTTTGTCTATTAGTGTGGGCCACACTAATTCCCAATAAAACACGCTAATTTCAAATTATAATTTAAAGTGACCCACACTAATTTCAAAGGTGAAAAATTTGTGTGGGCTTTGTCGTTTCCACAATTGGATGAAACTTCATAATTCCATCCAATTGTGTTTTAAGACTTTCCCCACATTGAAACTTTATATTTGACTCGTGAGCGGAAACCTCAAACTTCTATGTCATACATACATGCCAGACATATGTACACAGTTCCATAAACTCCAAGTACAAAATTTATTATTGAACTTTACGTGATTGCATATTGAAGTATACTAAACCTTCAAAAAGAAGTACCCTCACAACTATCAAGTTAAGTACCATGCATGCTCTGCATGCTCCCTTCGCACTTCTTTAACTTGCACCAATAAAAATATACAGGTTAGCTATCAACTTCTACCCATCAAAGATTGCTCTGTCCATATACAATCACTTCAAACAACATTACAGAATCGACATGTTTATTTTTGAGAGAATGCACTTACCAGCTGTAGGGCATCCTGCAAATACGGCTCATATGGAGTCTGCAATTTTTGCGGACCAAAGAAAGTGTCGTAGGTCAAACTGAGAACACCAACATTAACCTCGAAACAATGTGAATTTCCCTTGTAAACTAATATGTCACTCCCAATTCCGGCACCGATGGTGGTCAATGTTTACTTTGTCACTCAAATAGCAACGCATGCAAACTTTTGACTTGTTATGAAGAAGGTTACAATAGATTCAATGTGCATTCAAATTACTCTATCTGCTCATATTGAGGCATATGTTTATGAGACCTAATCATCTAGAAGAAGAGCAATGTAACCTTGAATAAACAAAAACGAAGCAAAAGGAGGTACTTAATGTAGAGAAGCAGGCGGAATGAAACTATTTGGTAGTGCAATCTGCAACCTAGCATTTACATATTCAGAACGACAGTAGGTGGAAAATTGTTATAATGTGTGAGCTGAATTGACAAGACTTTCACAAATGAAGACTCACAAACGCTTGGGATTACGACCCCAAGGTCCCCCACACACAACACCACTCGAAATGATTCTCATGCTACAGAGTGAACAGAGCAATTTTTCATAACCATCCAAGATTCACCGCTTTTAAATGAACACAACAGAAACCCTTCCACACATAAATTTTTTAATTCAGCCAATGCGTCACTTCTGTCGCTACTCGAGAATCGAGCTGATTTGAATGGGGTGATAGAAAACGGTAGGGATTCCACAAAAGGGAAGATAAAAATGAACACCGACTTGCAGACCCTTGGGCAAGTACGTGTGCTTCATGGAGTTAGTCCATGGCGCGCTTCAGCCTCTGGTTACGGAAATCCACCTCTTGCTGAGGAAGCCGGTTGAATGCCTTTTTGATGTCCATGTCGTTCAAATCACCATACAAGTCATCGTAACGCAAACTTGGCCACCGAAACCGCAGAAAGAACACAGCACAACCATCAGACAACACCAGACAGAAGCGATAGACTGACCTAGTTTCATAACGTAAACCCCCAGAAACAAGGACCAATTAGGGTTTCGCAGCTCTCGCCACTCCGCCCTCCCCTCGCAACTCCGCCGCTCACTCAGGACTCAACTCTACGCGCACAAACCTAACGGAGGCTGTTTGCGGAGAACCCTAACACACACGGATGGATGACAGTACAAATTACATCCAAAGTGATGCAAACACTGGAAATTTAGTGTGGGCCACACTAATTTCCAACCCACGTGAATTTTCCACCCACACTAATTAGACAAAATAGTGTACCTCAAAACAAAAACCCTTAGATGTCACCCTAATTCTTTTACCTAAAGAAGCTACAACTATATATGAAATGTACCCTCTTTTTGGGAGGAGGAAGTGTGCCCTTACACCCCCAAAACCCCCATTACAAAATTTGTAAATGGATTTAACCCTTGCCTTGTGGACCTCTTTGAAAAAAAAACCAAATTTCATAACATTACTCAGCAACACCCATTGGTTATTCAGTGGACCCTTGGAATATAACAGTCGGATGCTCAAAAAGTTGAGCATGAGACTCAAATTTCCGAGAATCTGACTGTTATATTTTGAGGGCCCATTGAACAAACAGTAGGTGCGTGCTGAGTAATGTTATGTTGGCCTTTTGGTCCTTTAGGGGTTAACATATATAAGTGAGTGGAGAGTTCCTCAACACGAGGGTTGGTCAAGTCTCTGACCGTTCGCTTGGAATGTGGCATGTTGGATCCTTTTGCAATATAAGGCCCTTGCCACACGAGAGCCAGAGGAAGTTTCACAACTTCCTCCAACATGGCACTTTGCTTTTGAAAAGTCTCATTTTCCTTGTTTTTCTCCTTAAACTATGGAATTCCGGGCACTATAGTAATGCCTTGAAGTGTTGAACTACATTTATTGTGCCATGTCACTCTACTTTATTGCCAAGTAGATCCCAACCCTAAACCCAAAGCAAAATCCAAAGCTAAAAAGTCATTGTTGCCACTCCCCATACTTCCTCTCATGTGGCAACCACTTGCTCATTTGAACCAATACTATTCATCCAACTCACGGCCGTTCATGGAAGTTTCCTCCCGTGTGGTAAGGGCCTAAAGATTGTAGTTATTGGTACTTTGTCAATTTCAGCACAAAACAAATAGTTTCTCAAACGAGGGTGACACATGTCGTGCTGTGGTTGGATGTAACCCATGGAAAAAGCTTACGAGACATGAAAGCAAACCCAGCAAGCAAAACGCCTTAATTGATAAAGCACCGGGTACCATGCACCTATGTGCACACAAAATTCATTCCGTATGAACCACAACAAAGCTTCTCCTATGCCTACGCATGTGGTTTGTGCCACGTTCCAAACTTTTGTAAGGTTCACATTAGGGTTTGAGTCCAAAAGACTTCTTGACGGACCCTATTTTTAAACCCAAATTTGGTTTCTGAAACTAGGAGTATTCAGACTATCAAGATTTGGCAGGAATGTGAAGGCACATTAGTGCCACTCCCATTTTTCATGCCTTGCACCCGGATCTTACTGTAAACTCATGGCATTCATTTTTTTGGCTCTCGACTAGGAAGAGCGCTTGCTTTTGAAGTTGCTTTGTTCTTGAATCCTAGTGTAAACCCGCCCGAAGGGTCCAGCTGTACATTCCGGTTAAGGCCTTGTTTAGAGGTAAGTAACCACTCAAATTAGTTATATTATGCCCACACTGCTCAATTAAGAGAGTGAGCTAGCATATGAGGTGGCTAACCTATGTGAGAACTAATCTATCTCACATCCGCAACACCTAGTTAAAATTAAGATATAAATAAAAGTTAGTTATCAAAATAGAAGTTAGCTAACTTTTGGAACCTTGCTTTAGCCTCATGCAGTAAACCCTTTCGGGCGGATCTAAGTCCAGTGGTCCCTGCGAAGCTTGTGAAGAAATCTTAACTCATCCATACCCCTAATGCTAACTAACTCTCACAAATGAGTAGCCCAAATTTTTTTCTTGAATGCCCGCCTTTCATTTTCCCCATCTCCCCTCCATTCTGCTACGAGGTAGACCACACTATTTCTTACATTGTCTGAAATTAGCATATGTTTCAAATTTTTAATATTAATTTAGTGATAAATAATATTGAACTATATTTGCAATGTTCACATTTAGATATAAACATACATATAATATACACTTTTAATATAATTTAAATTGAATTGAAACAAAAATGATGTGGGCCACATAATTACAATGTAACATAATTTGTGTCATGTTCAAAACTTGGGCAAGTTGAGCAAAACTTCGGTTGGTCAACCTTAACCCCACTTTTAAATTGGTCAGCCTTTGGTTATTGGTAACCCAGATGTGCGGCCTACAACCGGTTAGCTTGCATATGAGTTCTTGCAAAGGACTCCCTACCCCATCTTTACATGTTCCAAAATGTAGTTTCCAAGTGAGATACAAGTGGGTCGTGGCAAATGTGAGCATGAGATGTGGCAAGATTTTGAGGGGAAAACAATTATTGTGTGTTGGAATAGAGAGCCCTTTACAATAGTTGATTTCACTAACTCACATTGTTAGCTAATTCTCCTAGCTAGGTGTGGCCATGATTTTAGTTAGCTAGAATTTTGGTTAGCTAATTCTCTTTACAAGGTGGGTTGGCTCGACCCTGAGTGTGTTACTAACTCAAGTTGATGGATTTTTAGCCAACTACCATTTTTTCCCAAGGAGCAATTCACATGTCATAATAGAATCATGCGTAAAGTTGTGGGGATCAAACTACTGCTAAGTTGGCTAAAATGCGAGTTTGAAAGTGTGTCCATAATTCACCAAAACTTTCTCAAGGCTCAAATTAACATGCTCGAAGAGTGGCTTTGGGCTATTCAAATTTGTTTGTAGTTTGTCATGCTAAGGTGGGTGGGCCAAACCAAACATTCCTTAACTATTTAGCATGCTTGAAAATGCAATTTTTTTTGGTTGTGTCGCTTTTAGGCTCAATTACTTTTAGATGTTTGGGATTCTAGGTGTAGGCTCCCTAGGCTCTAGGGAGGGTGAACCAACCCATACATTGGTTCTTTGTTGGACGACTGCAACCCTGCCACACAAGGAACCAATGTACAAGTTGTTTCACCCCAACCTTAGACTCCCATTAACAAATATATTGTTTAGATGTAAAAGTTCTCTCAATTTTTTGGGGATGACAAAAAGAGGTCCAAGGAGATTCACTACTTTTTCACAATTATGCTTTGACACACGATGAACTAACGAACTCTTAGTGGAAATTATCTCAAAGATGGATCAAACCCATTGTTTTGTCCCTCTTTGAGAACCTCTTTGAGGGGTATTGCATAACTCTAACACTATGCTAAAATAGACTTGTAAAATATATAATTGCCCATATTTAGATGCATATTGTCTATTATACGAGACCGATTAATCAAGTAGTGAGATCTTGACTCTTATTTTGGATTCTAGTGGCGTGTTTGGTTTGGGTTGTGTTGATGATGCTAAAAAGAAGTTGACTATGAGACTAAACATCACTCGCAACATGCATGAAAGTATTGCATCCACATAACATTATCCAACTGTGAGACCATGTTGGGTGGGACTAGGAATATATCATACAAGGTGTGAGAATTATACTTGGGATGCTTGTCAGTAATAAATTCAACATGACAAACTAGTAGCCTTGGCTATGATTGGTTTATTTTAGAATGGAATGGCTCACCAGGGTTGAATAATGTTATGCATGTGTCAGCCTCGGTGACATCTTATGAACTCCAATTGCGTTGTTTTCCGTCAAGCAACAATCATGGAGGTGGGCTCAATCTTGTATCTAAACTTGGGATCCAAAGCACATTAAGGTAGATGGGTTAAGTGGTTTGTCTTCTTAATTAGACCCCTAGATTTGATTGGCATGTAGTTCAGTAAGGATCAAAGTGCAAACATCATAAAGACACTTGTGTAAAAGAGATTGAACTATGTCTTAAAATATTCATAACTACTCTATATTTAATAGTGAACACAATTGGGAGGACTTATGTGTCCAATTAAGAAATCAATAAACATGTACTTATGATTACCATAACTAAATAAGGGGAGGTTCGATTTTCATTCTGATTTTTGCAGACGTTCCATCATAGATTTGCTAATGCAACACGAGTTTTGTTGTGTAAAATGTAATCGGTAGAAGTTGGAGGACATGAAAAACGAACCAAATAACACCCATGTACCTTACCTAGCGGAGTGATAACCCATTTTATATATTCCAATAAGTGGAGCACCCTAATGAAAACAGTTGAATTCATCAGAACACATATACATTCATCCAGGATAATACGTATACATTCATCCATCAACCAAGGGAAGAAGTGCCAGAATATTCTCATTTTCAAAATTCTTAGTGAATACTGGCGATTTTATGGCCGAAAATATATGCACGATTCCGATTCCTCAGTTCACCCCGACGATGATGTGACGATTCGGGGAGGAGAGACTACGTTCGTCAGCGGAAAGTGACACGTAAGGACGAGTGAAATGCGTTCGTCCATTTTCCCGCTTTTTCCCGTTCCCGCTCTAGGTCCCCCGTTCAAACGGCCGTAGTCTCGCCACTCCCAGTGGGCGAAGCCTCCGGCTATGGCCACCTGCCCCGGCTATGGCGTAACGCGAGTCCCAATGCCATGCTTAGCTCGCTTCAAACTGGTTCATCATCATTTTCAAACATCTGCGGACTCTGTGGTAACATCGTTAACTACTTCTTGAATTTTTTAAATTCCATTTCAGTGAACATCAAAGTTTTCTCTTTCTTAAGTAGGTTTTCGATGCGAAGCTTATTTTTGACGAGTCGGTGGGGCAGTCCCCATGAATGCAAATCTTATTGTATGTTTTTATAAGATTTGATAGTGCAGTGTTGTTGCTGAGGTTCTTGATATTTCGCTTGCATTGTCTCTCGTCTTGTTAGAGCGCAATGAGGGGACGTTTTTGAATCTGGTTGCCATTGTTTTCACCTGGGTCACATTGCTGGTAACATATTGATGTGCTCCAGGATAGGGAATTTTGTTAAAGAAGTCCACCTGCGGTCTTTTCTGCAGATGCTTAAACATTTTTCTGATATTTGGCAGCAGCTTGAAAGGAAGCGAGAGGACACGAAGTTGTCACTTGGTTGTTATGTTATTCATGCGATTTCATAACTGTGGAACAAAAATTGTCGAATGGCAAACAATCAATATTGGAATGTAGGCCTGAGGAATCCTGGAGAAATTGAAGCGTATTGTATCACAAGAGGGGTTAACGGTGCGGTCATCATCCCTGGTGAAATTTGGGCCTAGAAGTAGAAGGTGAAGATACAGGTGGTGATCTCAAGAGAGCTGAGGATAAATTTTGTCCAAGGATAAAATTGTACAGGAAACAGACCACGGTTTGTTAGAAACAGGGGGAGAAAAGGACTTCGGGACGTGCAGAGAACAGGTGAACCGGAAGCGCAGTTAAATATATAACTCTAAGCTGAAAAGGCAGAGGAAGCAAAAATACACAGGCAAGCCATACATTAGGTTGAATATCTGGAATGTATCACCAAACAGTCCGATTCAAACTCCTTTATGTAATAGACGCTGCTGCGGGATGAGGCTTTTCAGGGCCAACATGGAGAAGGAGTAGCGAAGGGAGGAAAGAAGGCATAGAAGAGTTAGAGAGGAAGAGTTTCTGAAATTTAATGCAATGGCTCCGCCGTTTGTTATCCCTACATCCTTACGAAACTTAGAGACACCGGTGGATAACGAGGAGCGCCTCTACGCATTGGAAGTGACGAGCGTCGAGAATTTGTCTGCTCACGAGGTCGACGAACTTGTGAGAGGTAATTTATATTGCAGTTCCACGAACTTTGTCCGAGCAGGAACTCATTCTCGGTGGATAACGAGTTTAGTGAGCAATGAACATGAGATATTGGAGTCCCCGAGAAGACTTTCATTTATTTATCAAGTTCTACCAAAGTTACAAGGGCTCTTCAGGAGTGAACGGAAGTCTAGTAACACACAGTTCACAACATTCTGACAGGGAATTTTTTTCTCGCTTTCCTTAAATTTATACAAGACAGGAACAGCGTCAAAATAGTTGCCGATTGCTAATGCGACAATGCATCCTTCCTTTTAGCTTAAAAAAACTTAAGAGACCTCGAGGGACTCAAATGGACATAATATGTTCTTTACGAAGATATTGGAAAACTTGCATCGCCAAGCCCTAGTGTTTCTTTTTTGTATTAGCACCCGCAACTTACAGGCACAAAGCGTAAAAACTAAGCTTCTTTGGATGTTCAAACAACGGTTAACAAATAAGACGAGGAAAATAAACTTTAGGTAACTGGAATCCATTCTGTTAGAGATAATATATTCCTGATATTCCATGCCAAAGAACTGCAGGGGAATAGGAAACATAATCCTTACAACATCTTTGGGGCCAACATTCTAATTGATGAATCTCCAGAAGATATCAAAGTTCAAGAATTGACTGGTTAACTCTTTCGTTAAAGGCACTTCCTGTCAACACCTGTGAAGAAGGCACGATGGAGCTTGGTTTCAGAGCCAACTCATCAAGCAAGGAATAGTACTACTGGAATCTGAACAATTTTTAGGAAAGTATTCTTGCAAAGAAACCTTGATTCTTACAGTTTAACCTTGCTTGGAGAGTTACAGAGTATGTGCATATGCCCATTGTGAAATAGAATGATTCTAATCAACGTGTATGTAATGTATACCGAACGGAAGGAATTGCTTATGAGCTGGCCGAGAAGGAGGTCTGGTGCATTGAGGAGCAAAGCATCTTTGATCAAGTGTATTCTCTCGTCAGGTGGGCCTCAAGTGCATGACTATTCAACTCCAATTCACCTCCCTGAAACATTTCAATGTCATTTTAGTGCTGTAGAGTTATAAAGTCTTAAATTTTGGTTACATGGGTGCCCTGGTTTATAGATCTTCTTACTCAAGCACACTTTCTTAACTCACACAAATGTTTTTATGATGGTATGGCTGCTTTTTATGGGGAAATTTCTCCAGGTAGGTATACTTTAATTTCATATTTTGTCTTAGTTGACATGTCCGTCAGTCACAAATCAGTGAACTTTTAATCATGCCAAGGAACTTTTTGTGTGTTCTCATGTTCTAGGGATGTACTCCCTAGTCTAACTAAAGGATTTGGGTACTCTGTCTGCATTATCAGAGGGTTCTCTTACCTGGAGCCATCTGCTAGAGGGAGTCTGGTGGAAAGCCTGTGCTCCAACTTTGCAGTTCTTAACCCTTCTATCACAGCACTATCGTATGCATCTGGTGAGTCCAATGAAGATGCTGCGTATATGTCGCAGCAGATGCATTCACATAGGAATGCAATCAAGATCTACTCCTACTTCTTGCACTCTATTCTTGTGGTGGAAGAAACTGCAGAGCCAGAGCCAGTAGAAAAGGCACCAAGTGGGAAGGTACAGTCTAAACTTCTTACCTGGTTATGTTGAGGAATTCTTGACCATTTTAGAAAATCCCCTTGTCTTTCTACTTTAGAGTAGCATTTCTGCATGTACATTGTTTGTTCTGAATCTGACAAGCTGTTGTTGTGTATGGGAGCAGAGGAAACAGGCACAACCTCGGAAAGTGCATGTGCCTGCCAAATGGAACTGGGAGGTTCATAGGTTGCGAATTGTTCGCCTGCTTGCCACAGCATTACAAGGAGACCTGCGACAGCTTTACTCAATGTCACAGCCTGAAGAGAATTTGATTGCCTTCTTTGCCAAGTAAGTTCTAAGGTACTCTGAACTTGAGAGGAGTGAGGCAAGAATGGCACATCCTGCCACTTACCAGAGTCTCATTCACTCTAGGACTGCATGGAAACTTCTTGACTGTTCAGTCTTTAGATAAAGAACCCTGTGCTTGTTTTCACAATCTGAACCTTGCGACTTTCATTTTTGTTTGAGAGGTATTGATGACCTATCATATGTGTGTTCTGGATGTGGGGGGTTTTGATATTCTTCAGGGCCGCTTTCTCACTCCTGGAGAATCCAACTTATGTGAAGGAAAAGGATCTCAAAGATGCCCTCACCAATATTGTGGCAGCATGTGCAGCAAAGTATGGTTATTTAGTACCTGTCACTTCTACAATCCTCAACCTTCTACACAAGTATGAGCATCTTCCACTTCCCCTTGCAGATCTGGTTGCCCTCGCTGAGGAGAAGTACCATAATAGCAGCCTGCCAGTGGCAGTACTAAGAGAGATTGGCCACATAAATCCTGAGGACTTAAAGCGTGACAATGCAGGAGCTGATAATGTAAGTGCTTTTCTAGTCGCACTGGCTGAACGGTTGCCAAAGCTCATGACAATGAACCTGAGTATCATCACATCTCACCTGGATGGTGATGCATACAAGATGCGCAATGGTGTTGTCCAAGTGATTGGTACATTGATCATTAAGGCTTCCAAAGATCCTTCTGTGGATGCTGGGGGGGATGAAACAGTACGACTTCGTACCAAACAGGTCAGTGGTATTTGCATTTAATTTCATTGCCTTGACCATGTTATCAGTTACCTGGCTGGTCCCAGTAAGTCAATAAATCCTAAATATGGCTTCAACACATGGTAGCCCAAATTGCTTGCCTGTTGGTTTATAATGTTTTTTCATTGAACTGACCAGGGAATGGTGGACATTCTGCTGGAGCGTGCCAGAGACTCCAATGCTTACACACGTAGCAAAGTCTTACAAACCTGGGCAACCCTTTGTGTGGAAAGTGCTGTCTCTATTGGTCATTGGAACCTGGTTTCTGGTGTAGCTGCTGGGAGGTTGGAGGACAAAGGGTCTCTTGTAAGGAAGAGTGCTCTGCAATTACTTACCACCCTTCTCCAGTTCAATCCCTTTGGTCCAAGTCTTCGAACTGGACCCTTTGAAGCTACGCTAGGCCAGTACAAGGAAAAGTTACGAGAGATGGAACTAGCAAGTCCAAGCGCCAACAAGGAGGCAACCAATCCCTTGGCCAATATACACGATGATGATGATATGGAAAGAATCACCTCCCCAGACGCTGGGGGGAATGCTGGTATGGGTGAGGGTGATACCTTACCCAATACACAGTATGAGGAGGAAGACTCATCTCAGGTTAGAGGAACGAATCCTGTACTGCTTTTTATCACCATTTATTTTATATGCACCTTCTGACCTCCTTTGCACTTTTCATCAGTTTGTACATGTGTTGCATCTGAGCGCATCCTGCCTAGACCTCATGCTTAGTATATTTTTGCAGGTTGTACATGAGCCTGATGTACCCACTGCAACAGATTTTGGGGGACTTGAACAAACCAGAGCTCTTGTGGCTTCTCTGGAGTCAGGACTGCAATTTGCTCAATGTGTAGCAGGGGTCATGGATGTGCTTAAGCAGCTTCTTGCTTCATCATCTTCAGATGATGTCAAGCATGCCATCACTCTTCTGATACTTGCCCGCCAGTTTGAAGTTGATGGTGCTGAAGAAAGTCTGCGCAAGATGCTTCCTCTTGTATGACCTATCTTCTTAGGAGCTCGCCTTAAATGCAGTATCTTGACGACATTTTGAAGTTTGTTCTTGAGAGTCTTTGAATTGTAGTTGATATGCCTGCTAGTGTATATCACAAAACTCATACTTCCCAGATAAGATGTTGATACTAACTAGAGTGTTCTTAATTCTTTGGTCTGGGAACTTAGTGCTGTTACTTGATAATATGTCTTGAATCTGTTGTTGGATAACTTGGTTGTTTAGGCTCTTGATGTCAACCTCTTTTCCTATTAGTATTGGTTACTCATAGTGCTATTTGGAAATGCATCATGTTCCTATGTAAATCTTCCAGGTTCTTATACTAAAGTTGACGTAAGGTTGTGCATCCAATTCTATTATCATGTGCTAGATGACGAAAGCTGGATTATTCTAGCTCATAAGAATGTTTTTCTGACGTCTCAGGTTTTCTCACAAGAGAAAAGTATATATGAGGCTGTTGAGGGAGCCTTCACCAGTCTTTACATGAAGCGAAGTCCGTCTGAGACAGCACTGAACCTTATTACTCTCACATTGGATGGAAGTATAGGGGATCTAGCATCCATTGAAGCTCTTGTCAGCAAGTTCACAGCAAAGGGAGACATCTCTCATGGCACGGTACTGGAATTTGCAATTGTTGTTTCACAATCTCCACTATGTGATATGCTGTGTTATTTCTTGGCTATACCTTCCTATGTAAGTACAAGTACATAGTAATGTGCAATTGAGTCTGATAATTTACAAATTGTCCCTGGCCCTTGCAGATTTCAGCTCTTTGGAACTACTTTACATTCAATGCTCCTGATGTTACCCCTCAGAAAAGCCGAGGGGCCCTTGCTATCTTGTGTATGGCTGCAAAGTTGCAACCTCGTGTTCTAAGCTCTCATCTTCAAAGTGTAATGGACATTGGTCTGGGCCGACGTGCCAAAGAAGATCCTTTACTTGCAAGATATGCATGCATTGCACTTCAGCGTCTGTCTGATGATGACCGAGTCAGCCTTGGCTCCGGCCACAAGGTCTTCAGTATTTTGTCTAGCTTAATTACTGGACCAGGTGAATGACAGAAATATTGCTGTTTTCCCCTACATAAACATTGAATTTCTGCTTGTCATATTCTGTGCTGGTTGTGAGTGACCCAAACATAATCTGTTGCCAGTTTTATCATTTGCTAGTAGGAGAAAAATTCTTTTAGTTTACTAAATGCTTTTCTCTTGACAGGGCTACCTGAGGAGAGCTGGTACTCCGCAGCTGAGCAAGCCATTAATGCCATCTATGTTCTTCATCCAACTCCTGAAGCTTTTGCGTCAGCACTTCTTATCAAGTTCTCTCAGTCAGTATTTGGCAGATCCAACTTGAGAGCAAGAAAATCTTTACCGGTGGAAGAATCAAGCAACTCTGGTCCTGCAGTTCCTGAAAGTCCTGCAAGAATGGAGGGTGATGAATATCAACCCATGGCTTCCCCTCTTAGTCGATTCCTTTTTGCACTGGCGCATGTTGCTCTCAAGCACCTAGTATATGTTGAAACGTGTGTACGGAAGGTTAGAAAGCAAAGGGCGGACAAAGAGAAGGCAGCAGCAGATGCGGCAGCTGATTTACAGGCCAATGCTGGTGGGAGTTCTGCTCAACAAGCCAGCAATAAAGCTAAGGTGGACCACCTTCATTTGCTACCTGAAAAAGCTGCTGTTTGAGGGCGGGAGAGATCATAGTATTTTAATACCTCCTATTTCATATTGAGGTTCTATGTTTGTGGTGTGGATCAACTGTGAGTCAGTTGGTAAGAAGATCCCCTGTATCATCCGAGTTAAAAATAAACATTAGTCTGAAGAATTTGTTGTGCAGATTGAGAACTGTGCTAACGCACTCCACTTTTCAGGTGGAGAGCATAAATGCAGAATTGGGGTTGGCAGCTTCAGAAGATGCCAGAATAGATGTGCTACTGGAGAAAACTGAAAAAGAAATAATATCTGGTGAAGAGAGTCGACGGTTTCTAATAGGTTCCATGGCTCCAATTGTGGCCAAGGTCTGTCGGAATTCTGGCCTGATGCAACAGGTACTGTAATTATTTGTCTTCAGCTTCTGGATTCCACTAGTCTGGTTATCTTCAGCTCAGTGTTGGCACTGATGTGATATCGACAGTGTACATTCTCTAATGTTTGGAGTTGTGATGCAGTATCCACGCCTGCGGTCTTCAGCAATGTTGGCTCTATGCAAGCTCATGGCCATTGATGCAGACTTCTGGTCAGTAATTTCCCATGGTGCTTATCTAGAATTAGTGTTTCATGAAGAATTTTGTGTTCTGCTTCAAATGTTTATGAAGATTGTTGGCAACTTCTTGCTTTGTTCAATCTTGCTGTAGTCAATATAGAATCTCAGGAATATTATCTCTGAATCACTTGAAAGTACCTCGTTGATGTCAAGTTGCTATTTTCACTCCTCAATCATGATGCAGTTTTGTGACACTGGCATGTGGTCAACAATGCAGTGAGTGGAACTTGCAGTTGCTTTTTACCGTGGCTCAGAATTCAGGGGAAGCAGCAGTGCGTTCAAATTGTATCATTGCCCTGGGTGATTTAGCATTTCGATTCCCCAATGTGTTAGAGCCCTGGACTGAGCATATGTACGCTCGTCTCAATGACAAAGATCCAAGGGTTCGCAAAAACTCAGTGCTTGTCCTCACTCACCTCATCCTCAATGATATGGTCAAGGTATCTTCACTCACCCTTCAAATACGAAACATGGAGAATGTTGTTTCCAACATGGTAGCTCAATAGACACCAATGTAAGAAAGAGGATATATTACACCAATCTATTTTGTTGAATGCACTAGAGAGCATACTGAAATTATGAAGCTTCAGCATATCAGGGGTAGATAGATCAATCAATACATGAAGCAATACACAACTACTGTCTATTCTACACACTAATGCTTTGCTATCCATGTGTATGGGACAAAGTTTTAAGAAAGGAACCTTCTTTTGTGGAGGAGTGACATTTGTTTTGCTTCACATTATAAGCTGTTACATTTAAATTGCTCAGGTGAAGGGGCACATCAGTGAGATGGTTCTAAGGCTGGAGGACGAGGATGATCGTATTCAGAACCTTGTGAAGTTATTCTTTCATGAACTCTCCAATAAGGGTGAGAACTGTTACATATTCTTGTCAATTTACTGAGGAGAAAACCTGCGTAAGAATGTTCAAACTGTAGTTTTCTCGTGGAACTTTGTCCACGTGAAAAGTTTACATTGTTTCACATGGCTGTCCTTATAAGTTCTGAAATATTCTTCACTTCTATTAGGTATCATTGAATAATGAAAGACTGAAAGGTCATTACTTGATTCTGTGCAATTTATTTTTGTGTTCTTTGATGTGTGAATTTTCAGAGAATCTGTGTATCAAATTTGCATGACATGCTGCAGTGGTTATGAACAGATTAGCCAGATTCTGTTAAGCAAATCTCACGGTCTTGGAGAATGGTGTTTATCTGACATCAATGAATGCTAACTGCTTACAAACTATTTGGTCAATTGTGCAGGCAACAACCCCATCTACAATCTACTTCCTGATATCCTCAGTCGCTTATCTAGTCAGCATGATTTGTTACCAGAGACTTTTCGAAGTGTTATGCAATTCCTCATTAATGCAATCACAAAGGTATAGGCACTGGATAAATGAAAATTAACTGTCATCACATCCTCTGGCTCAAGATGAATCTATTCAAAACATCTGGCTCTATATATGGTTGATTTCTACTTCAAGGAGGTTTGCGTGGCATTTGATGCCTGCATTTCTTCTGACAATTATGTGAAGTCAATTTCTACTCCTGACACTTCAGTCTTTCACCATGACAGGATAAGCAAAAGGAGGGTCTATTTGAGAAACTTTGCCATCGTTTCTCGGGTACTACAGGTATATAACTTGACTGTTTAGCATCTCCCTAGGAATTTAACGATGTCTGGCTTGCTTCCATTTTGTTGAGTGAATGTTTAACTGCAGAAATGATGAAATTCTTTAGCTTTACATGTGGCTTGTGACATGCTGCTTGCCATTCTTATTTTGATTTAAACTTGTCAGCATCTTATATTACTCTCAATCTCTGTAAAAAGTTGGATCTTTCTAACTGTATTCATGCTTGAATGCAAAGATGCCAAGCAATGGAGGGACTTGTCTTACTGCTTGGCACAGCTGTCCTACACTGACAAAAGCTTGAAGAAGATGATTGAACTATTCCCCAAATACCAGAATGCTCTTGGAGTAGATGAAGTGGTGGAACACTTCAAGACTATTGTTGCAAAGGTGCGTCTATGATTCCACCATCTGCTAGCCTATAATAAACCTTGAATTATATTTTCAGGTTACTTTCATTACCTGTTCTGAATCTTCTTGGGGTGTGACAGGTGAAGAAGTTCTCAAAGCCAGACATCAAGGCGTTGGCTGACGATTTTGAGTTGAGGATACTCAAATGCCATGAGGAGAAGAAAGAACATTACTTGGCTCTGCAGAATGCTAAAGCTCACCAACAGCGCTGTAATGAACGCACTGACAGTGCCCATTCACAGGAAAGTGGACTAGTCGATATTCAGGATGTGGAGCAAGGAGCAGAAGTAGAAATTACAAGTTGTGCTGCAGGAAGGGTTTCAGAGGACTCTGGTAAGTACTTGGTCTATTGGTTCGTCTGAGAATGAGATAGTTTTTCCACCTTTGTTAACTATTCAAGGTCCACAAATTTCTTAATTGGCCCATATTTCTTGCTTAAGTATGCGAGAGTAGAGTCATCAAGCCTAGAATGCTTCAAAAGTGTGTTAGACTTTCCATGTTTACACACTGGAAGGAGCAATTCAAAAATTGGAAACTGGAAAGGTAGCATGAATTTGGCTTGAGTGCACTTACTGTCGTAATAGGTCACTGCTTTCTTCAACCTCCAATGAACTTAAACACTTAAATGACGCTCACTTTTGTCCAACAGAATTGAATGAGAATAGGTGTGGGGACAACAATGAGAATGATGAAGGCTCCTTAACAGAAGAGGAAGGAGATGGAGCAAGCATAGACCACAAGCAAGGAGAAGGCAAAAAAAGACCTAATGGAGTTCACATTTCCAAACTTGAACGACAACCAAGTCCTGTACACGCTAATGGTGAAAGTGAGCTTGCAGAGCCAGCTTGTGAAGAGAGTGAGCAGCCGAAACTTGCAAATGGTGTGTCCAAGAGGACAAGATCAGTGTGCACAAGTAGTGAGCTGGCTGACCGAGTGGGTGAAGGAGAGACTGATGGAGCTACAGGAAGTGAATCTGAAATGGAATCTGTCAGCGGGAGTGACTCTGAGAATGAGTTTGGCAACAGTACAAGGAATCATCAGTCTCAGAATGGTGCCAATGTTGAACAGAGCAAGCCGAAGAAGTTGTTAAAGAGGGTCTCCCAGACCGAGCCTGACACAGAAGAGTACAGATCCCAAGGAGTAACCGGCACAGAAGAGTATCGTTCACAGAAGCTTTCCAACACTGAGAATTATCAGTCACAGAATCATTTTGACACAGAAAATTACCAGTCCCAGCAGCCTCCCAATACTGATCACAACCAATCCCAGGAACCTTTACCTCAAATAAGAACTGTCAGAACACGCAGATCCAAGGTTGGCATGGACAGCAAGGTGGGTACTTCTGCTGTGGTTTTATTGGTTACACAAATGCCCAGATGATAAAATGTCTTCGATTCTATGGTTCTTGTTCTGACACATCCTGGGTTACTGATCCTTATTATGTTCTATCCCTTTATCATTAATTGTGAATATCAATGTGTACAAACTCTGAAAGCCACTTCCTTAGCTGTAAAAGCCATGCCCTCGACTTCACTGTGAGAAGTTTAAATAAATAGTCAATAAGTCCTTCATTATACCTTACAAGCAACAAACTTCTCTTGAGCAGGGCCGGATATCATTGGGAGAGCTTCAGGAAAGTCAAACTCAGAAGACATCAAACTCTACCAAGCGGGGCTCGAAAGCTAGTGCCGTCAGAAAGGTCTCCTTTTCAACTCCCATCATCCTTTCATGTCCTCTGTGCGATGTAAAGCCTTAATTCTATTGTATCTGTTACTCAAAGGAACCATTTTTTGTCCTCTTCTAGCAAATTGTGATAACATTCTGGGTTCAAATAAGAATCTTGGAGGGAGAAAATGAACTTTATGGTTCAGTAGAATCTCCATCAACTGTTGCACATAATAGAAGACTAAAAGGAATGAAGTCGTCCAAGTTGTATTCCCTGGTCTCTTGATGTCATTTTTGAAGAGGAAATGGCAAGGGGTCTACTGTAAGTTGTCTAGACATCCAAGTTATGTGATGAACTTGTGGGATTCTAGGATAATGACAAGTTTTTATTGTTTGTTTTCAGGGTCCACCTGCATTGCCAGAGAGTGATGATGAGCAATCACAGGAGGTCATGCAACACTTGACAGACACAGAAGACACAAATTCTAATCTTCGAGTTACCAGACTGGTAAGGTACCTTGGTTTATCTGAAACAGCTGTCTCCTCTCAATTTGATATGTTCCTGATCTGTTAAAGTCATGGTACGGTCTGTAATTGGTGTTCTAATTTTGAATACTCTCACTTGTATGCCTACACCTGAATGTAGGTGCGTCGACAACCTGTAGAAAGTGAAGATGATCAGTCTCAGCTTTCTGAACAGTCTACAGATAGTGGCAAGGAAGTAGTGAAGCCAGCACTCACCAGAAAGGTAACATGAAACTGCTTACCCAACTCTGGTTATGGAGTTTTCTAGTTTGTTCCTAAAAACTCCAGCATGAGTCAGTAATTCGGGACACAGTTTGGGGTTTGTGAACAATCAGATTCTACTCTTCACCTTTTACAGCCAAATGTCAATGGGTAGGCAAATATTTCTGCACCGTAGTCCTGAGAAATAGCCCTAACTAAAGGGCTTGCATGCAAATTGTACTTTTGCCATTGTATTCCCATCATGGACAAGTCTCATTGTTTTCTTTGTTTGCTAGACCATTTTGTTGATCTCTTATTTAAGATCTGCACCTTTCTCTGCTGATTGTGATTATCATGTGTGTTCTGTTATGATGATTGCTACTTGTCCAGACGCGGAAACAAGGTGCACAAAGCAGTGACAACATTGACACAGAAAACAGTTCAATTGATACGCATGCACGCTCTGTTCATTCAAAACAGCCCAACACTATGACCCAAAAGTCCTCTCAAGCAGTTGCAAGGAGGAGACGGTAATGTTGCGTCAAGAGCACTTTTCTTAGAAAAATTCTCATTGAACCTGATTCCTCGACTCCTCCCATGTCATCCCATTGCAGATAAAGAAGTAACAATCCATGAGTAGCTCTCACTCCTTGAAATCCAGACTGTACACCTCGAATAAGGATTTGACTTCTAATGGCCCCAATTGATGTATATTGGATGGCACTTGCTTGCGCAGGTTGCCCTTGGAAGAGCTTAGCTGATTGTGTTTCGCATCTCTACCTCAATGACAAAAGCCTCGGTAGTGAAACAAGAATTTACATTTTATTGTTTGTATCTGTAGGTTATTAGGAGCTCAGAAGTCTGTCTGTCTGTCTCTCTCTCTCTCCCTCTCTCTCTCTCCCTTGGTCTTTGGGAGAGTACTGTTAGGATAAGCCATTCATGTAGTTTGCGTGGTACCTTGTGGCCGCCATGTTTGTACACAAGGTTACATTACTTTGTACAATGCGCTCGGATTTATCACTCTTTGTAATTTCAATCTCAGAAATTTATTGCTTTTGCAGTAATTGCTTGATGCTCGTCTTTCAAATCCTATTCTTCTGGACAAGCTTCAGATGTGTGTGTGAACAATGCTTGTTTTTGTTAATATGTGAAGGAAAAAGTGTATACTAGCTAGCACCCATGGTTTTTCTCACAATTCTTTGACCTGCTCTGACTTAGATGTGGACCACCAAGTAGGATAAGAGGCTTCTGGCCTTTTATCGACTCACTTTGAAACAAGGAATTGTTTGAAAAAGATACATCCATGACATCCATTAAGATGGAGAACATGTAAATAGATGCAAGGTATGTGGGTGTTATTTGGTTTGTTTTTCATGTTCTCCAACTTCCACCAATTAGATTTACTTCATTAGATTTGTGTTGCATATGCCAATCTATGATCAACCATCCGCAGAAATCGGGTGGAAGATTGGACCTTCCATGATTAGTCATCGTCATTGGAAGTGCATATTTGTTGATTCCTTACTTGAATACATAATCATCCCAATTGTGTTCACTATTGAGTGTAGAGTAGTCATTATTATTTAAGGATGTAGTCCAATCTCATTTAAGCATGTGTCATCGTGGTGTTTGTTCTTTGATCCTCACCTAACCACACTCCAATCAAGTATAGTTGTCTGATTAAGAAAGTAACCGAATAGCATTGTGCCTAGAAGAAATATGGTTCCTTGGAATTAAAAAATGAGGATGTTGGCCTGGAATACACCCTAAACTCTATAATATCAACCTCCATAATGTCACTCACTCTCTAATATCTTGAAACCCTAGGGAACGGATGTTCATAGTTCAAATCTCACTCCTTATTATCACATTTCTCTCCCTTATATCATGAAATTTGTCATTAATGCAAACCACCAAAGAAGACAACCCACACCCTCGCATTGCGCCATGTGTCAACATGTGGAGTGTCGCCTTCTTATTCTTCTCCTTCTTCCTCTTTCTTATGCCACTTGTTGAATGTTGGTGCATGTGTTTGCCACATCGCCTGGGAAGGCCAAGTGGAGTGGGCCGCACTAGCGTAGGTGGCGGGAGAACGAATTGAAATTGTCTTCACATCTCCTTTGTGTTATTCCATAATGTCACATGCTACACTAATTCTATAGTATCATGCATCCATGTTAACACTACAAAACTCTGTAATATCACCTGCACTTTGGTTGCCACAGGTGTGATACTACGGAGTTTAGAGTGAGGGTGTGCATATAATCTACAAACACCCTATTGCATGCGTATCATCTTTAATAAATATATATATTGAAAATTAGCAATTTTAAATTAAAAAAATCATTATTATGATGTAAATGTTGCACCTCCTCTTGCCTAAACCTAGTCCTTAAGGTAGAAAAATGGAAAATGGTGAAAACAAGTTGATTCGGATAGAAAGAGCAGATTGAAATTTGTGCAATATTTTTTAGGGATGGCGTAGAGGAAATGATGAAGGATGCAAGTGGTTTCGTAGTTTTATTGCTTGTAATCAATTAGTTATGTTTTCCCAAAGAGGCAAGTAAGTTAAAACCCCCTACTTGTACAATAGAGTTTCCTTAATGTGAGCATCAAAACATCTTGCTTTGCATATGAATGCACACAAAATAGTTAACTGTAACGTCTCTCAAAAAGAGAGGAAAATTAAGAGGCATGATCCACCCAACCTTGAGCCTTATATACTTGTAGGAACTAAGAGTTGAAGCTCCCTTCAACTAATTCTCAAGCATCTAGTTAACTGGCTCTCCCTCATGCTTTTGGGGTGAGTTGAGTGCTTTTAACTAACAATCGTTACTTACAAGGTCAGAACATTGTGTAATACCATAGTCCCAACTAATGGGTAAACCCCCCTTTACCTTTTAATATTATTAAATCTCCCAAGGTGGAGCCCCCTAGTCTTACAGGTAGTAGAGTCTAGTTGGAATTAGAGGTAGCAAAGGCAACTAATAAATAGATACATGTTACACACCTCCCCACTTAGAAATGAACATCCACATTCATGTAATGCCAATTCCAAACTATAGTGCATCAAAATAATAGTAAAGACCAACACTTAACTTAAACCAAGCCATGGGATCTATATTTGTATTCATTCTCCATGCCATTTGCAAGGCGAGACAGATTAATAATAACACCCCAATCACATGATCTTGTGTAAGCCTAAAAGAATGAAAAATGCGCCTACCTTTAAGATATCTTTTGCTTCAAATGTTTATGCGCAGCTGGGGCTTTGCAGTCACACTTAATACCATGTTGTCCGACTTGGCTACCACATCCTAATACTCCTTGAGGACTTCCACACTCAAGTTGCTCTCCCACTCCCAAGAATTATGCTCAAGTGCATATCCGAGCCATTCAATAAAATAGAATTTTTTGGGGCAAGAACAAAAACCCTCTATCTTCATGTGAAAGCACGCGTTCTACTTCATGTGATGCATCCTCCTCAAAGATTGGCGGAGGGGGAGGTTGTACCTTATCATCAGCTGTATATGGATGAAGTAGTGACACATCAAAAACATCATGAATCGTAAATGTGCTTGGTAGTTGCACGAGGTATGCAACAACCCCTATCCTCCTGGTTATCCAAAATGGGCCATTCCACCATGGTAAAATTCTTTGCACCTGGAACCTTCAATTCAATGTTGGCAGTATTTATCTGCACTTGTTGGCTCATCTCATAAGAAACTTCTTGTCTCTTCTCATCATCATAGTATTTATGTTGTTGTTGCACAACAATTAAATGTTTGTTGGTCTTGCCAATTACATCTGACATATGTTTGGCAAAATTCTTTACATCAACAACTTGACACATGTTGATCCCCACTAATTGTTGTCACAGGATGTTGACTTGCATTTAGGACAAACAAAGTATTCCGAACATATTCTTGTCAAACGTCATTATATGCAAAATTCTACCATAGTAAGGAATTCATCCTAGTCATCTGCACTGGATTTATATAATGTCGCAACATGCCCCTAGTGACATGGTACATCCGTTCCGTTTGTCCGTCGGTTTGAAGATGAAATGCAATGTACATAGCCAGTGTTGTCCCCAAAAGACCATGCAACGCATTCCCAAATTCTAATTATGAATTTAACATTCTTGTTGCTTAGGATTACTTTGGGTAGATCATAAAGTTTAACCTTGTCGTTCCTTAAGCAATAATGTGTGTCATGGTTGGCATAAAGTGGGCCATTTTTTACAACCTATCCACACACACAAAGATGGAATCATAAGCATGAGTGGAAGGTGTCAAGCCAATTAAAACCATGTTGACCACTTTCCCAATTCTTGTCAGGAATTTCCAATGGTTGTAACATGCCTATTGACTTTAGAGGAGGAGCTTTACTCCGTTGGCAAATTTCACAAGATTTTATATAACTTTTGATGGACCCTTGCATCTAAAGCTACCAAAATTTTACTTGCACCTTCTTCCAAGTCTTAGTTACCCCAATATGACCATTGTACATTGTAATGATTCTATGATATAATTTAGAATTGCTAACGAACTCAGGATACCCCTTAGGTTGATTGTCTAGCTCTCTGGGAACTCCTCGTATAGTGTCGGCCACCACTAATTGAAGGACTAAATCACTTGAAGCTACCTTGGGTGTCATCAAGGCTTTTTGAACGTCCGTGTCTAGCAGATTCCTCCTTAGGGGATCAACTATATTGATCCAACTTGGGCAGTATACCTACTTATAGAAAAAATTCTGCTCCAAAAAGTTCAACCATTGAGCTTGATGCCTTGATAAATTTTGTTGTGTTTTTAAATATACAAATGGATTGTGGCATGTCACCATAGTGCAATCAACTTCCTCTAAGTAACACCGCTAGGTTCACATGGTGTGTACAACCCATGCTAACTCTTGCTCTCCAATGGTATAATTCCTCTCAACATGGGATAATACCTACTTTAAAATGCAATAGGTCTTCCCATTTGAGGAAAAATTGCTCTTGCCCCTAATAGAGAAGCATCACAAAAGAGCTCAAATGAATCCCCTATCTTGGGTAAGGTCAAAATTGGCACATGTGTTAAAACAAATTCAACATTTTCAAAAGCACATTCACAATCCTCTGTCCAAATTAACTTAGTCTTGCTTTGTGTCCAAGATGTCAAATGTACCATTAAAATAGTGAATTTGCAAAAATAATTGCAAAGCCCCAAGAAAGATCATAATTGTCCAATTCAACAGGTCTATGCCATTTTCTAACAATTTCGATTATCCTAGTATCCACCTTAATGCCCTCTTTGTCGACAACATGGCCTATATAGTATGATTCCTCTTATCCAAAATGACATCTTGGCATAACACTAATTTTCTTTTAGAACTTGGAGTACTTGCTTTAAATGTTGTGCATGTTCCTCTTCACTCTTTGAGAAAATTAAGATATCATCAAGATACATTCACATAAATTTCAAGGTGAACTTATGAAAAACTTGGTTCATCACTCCCCGGAAAGTAGCTAGGGCACTAGTAAGTCCAAAGCTTAAGATCTTAAACTAATAATGCCCAAACGGGGGTCTAAGTGTTGTTTTAGGTGCATCTTCCTCTGATATATGAATATGGCGATATCATTGTACCTAATCTTGAGATAAAAATACACTAGCACATGCTAATTGATCAAACAAATTATCAATGCGAGGTAGTGGATAATGATTCTTTATTGTTTGCTTATTGAATGCATGATAATTGACCACCATTAGCAGTGCTTTGTCCTTTTTCTTGACAAACAATATGGGAGACCCATAAGGTGATGAATTGGGTTGAATCCATCATTTTTCCAAGTATTCCTTGATCCGCGTCTTGACCTCCTCCAACTCTAAGAGGACTCAACCTATAGATAAGCTTGAAAGGTGGTTTCCCATCCGGCTCAAGAAGAATAGTTTGCCGCTTTGGAGGTAATCCACTTGGTAAATATTGAAACACATCAGCAAATTCCTCCAACATTTGTGGCAAAAGGTGGTGCCAATATGCCCTCTATGCATCTCCAACCGCAGTCAATTGAACTAGGAACGTGGTTACTCCCTTCCGAATCAATCGTTTAAATTACATGGCACTAAGTCCATGGGGATTTGGACTCTGACTTTGCATTGGGTTCACACATACAACCATTTTATGACGGCCTTTATAAAACACACAACATTTAGATTGAAAATCCAAGCGTGCCTTATGTTGTATTAGCATATCGTTGCCCAATATCATGTCAATACCATTGCTCAACTTAGAGACAAGGCAATTAATCTGACTATGATATCGTTGTATCTTAACATGGACTGTAATATGCCCGTCCATAGGAACTTGATCACCATTGCCTAATACCAAAGTGTCATTGCCCTTTTGTACTTTCAACCCGAAGGTATTAGCAAAAGTAGAGCTCACAAAGCAATGTGATGCAACTCTATCCATTAAAACAAATGCACCTTGATGTGTTACTTGCCCTTGGAAGTTCATAATTAGTTGAGATGACAGAGTGAGCTTATTCAAAATATGTGGCCTAACCTTATTTAGATATACTTGCCATAGTTTTGAATTAGATTCAAACTGATGCAACAATTTAAACCTTGTCAAAGTTGTTTCAAGGTACTTTGCCTTGAGTTTTTCAACAACATAACATGCATTGGTATCATAGGGAAATTCCTTTTTACCATGCAAACATGCCCTTAATAAACTTTGCAAATCCTCCGATGAGGAAATATTTAATTCTCAAGCTTTTATGCTCGGGGGGGGCACTCCCTTGTATATTTTGCATACACCTGCGATAATGACCTATTAAAATGGGGGCTATTTACCTATGAGAAAGGATTATAAGGGATGCTAATTTTTGAAATAATGGTAAATTGTTGTGATTATTTGCACCCTATTGGTAATTATAAATTCTTGGATGGTTGATTTTATGGTACCCTATATTACTTATATGTAATTGTTTTCCCCTGATTGCCCCCATTCCTTAAAGTGTATGATACAGTAGAATTCCCGTTAGAAGCACGTGTACAGAGTAAGAGAAACAAACATTTACTAGGGTTTAGGGTTCAGGGTCACACTAAAGTCCGGCAAAGCAAAACACTAAACAATAACAACAAAAGATTGCAATTACATGTCATTAAGCAACATGAGCCAACGAATAAAAGTTGTGTTGGATAACACAGTTAGAAACCTTGAGGTCTTAGGGAACATGCCAGCCACATGTGTCTCAAAGTCACATTTACAAGGTTTGCAGAAGCCCTACAATTGATGCCTTTATCTTCCAATCCTACACATTGGAGGAAAATCCCACGCCATGCAAGCAAAATCCACCTAAACTAGCTAGGCTACCATTTACACATGTGGGAGATATGAGGGTACTCGAACTGAAATGACTACTACAGATTTCAAGGTATACTAATGATCATTCATCCCTTATATACAATATATAGTTATAGCATGGCGTAATTTCAAATAGTAAGTAACACTAAATACCATATTTAGTATAGTACGTTTGTGCATGTGGCCTAAGCATTGGTAAAAGGAGGGTTCACACATGTGGATAGGATTGCGTAACTTTGTGGGTAAATTTACCCAACATCGCACTTCACCGTTTACGGTATTTAGAGTCACTTGCTATTGGAACTATGCAATTTCATAACTTTTTTCTTTTCTATATAGATATCGGTTCTTTACCAATACACATGTCAATTGAAGGTGTTTGAACATTTTAGAATGCAAACATCTTTACTTGATAAGACGTTTCAATACAAGTAAGAAGTTATAGTGTCGTGTAACTCCACATTGTACCTGACGGAAAACTTGCCAGGTGGTCAACTGCCTCCTGTGCTTTGGCGTTGGCCTGTCGGCCTTCTGTCTCAAAAAAAAACAAAAAAAAACTCCACATTGTACATAACACTAAATATACCACAAACGGCAATGTACCATGGTTAGGGCCAAAACCATGCTCGTTTATGTGGTTAAGTTATCACATGGCCTTTGAGGAGGGGTAAGGTTGTAGTTAGTGTAACTTTCTATTGAGATTTGGAGATGAGTCGAGATACATGAGTATTGACGATCCGACACGTGTCCATGTGTAGTTGATATAGTACACGTATGTGTGAACCACTACACTAAAAAAAGGATGTTTAGTGTTTGATACACTAAATACGAACGCATACACTAAATGTCAATAACCCTGTGATAGTAAGTAACATTAAATGTAAACTCAAACACTAAACATCAACCATGGTAATATGTGGAAGTTACATGTTTGAATTTAGTGTTAATAAGAATACAAAGAAAAATGCCGTCGACTTCGGCAGATGAGAGATCAGTGAGCAAGAAGGTGGGGCACCATCCTTAAAATCATCGCAAGTCCAGTGAAATCCATGCTTCACAAGAAGGGAGGTGGCAGTAGGGAAGGTAGCATCACATTTATGTCTAGCACTAATTATCAAGGAATTGGAAATTAGTGTTGAGCATGGTAGGGTGGCAACAACATCAAATATAATCTAACACTAAATATCATATTTAGTGTACTTTAAATTACCTCAATTGGTAAAATAGGTAAAGCTACTACGTACAAGTGTAAACATACATAAATGGGTGGCCTAAGCTAATGGCCAATTATTTTGAAAGTCGAACCCCAAATCGTGTCAACTGGAATACAAAGACAACCGGTGCAACAATTAATACAACCAATTTTTGAACAAAATTTTAAGAAGGAACAGCAACTGCTAGTATGTGATGGGTCAATTTGGAGCATTTGATAGATACAAGAAGTGAGTGAACGTATACAGAAACAATCTCCATGATCAGAGAGAAATTTTCCATACTACTTTGTTGTTCATAGTTTTCTTGCTCATAAGTTTTAGAGCAAGCAGGTCTAAATGGACACTTTTAGCTCTGCACCCACTTTCTGTAGGATATGAAACACACAATTAGTACAAGATGATTGGCAACTCCAATTCAGGCCATAGTCATTTGTCTCATGATTTTCACAGCTCATATGAATATCTTGTTCATTATCAAAGTGAAGATTCTCTTTCTCAATAAATGATCATATAGGTCCCTCCAATAATGTTCACTGTTGAGCCTAGAATGGTTAACAAATTTTGAGCAGGTAGCCAATCTCTTTTAAAACCATATCTTTATGGTGTCCATTCTAGGATTCACACCCAACCACACAGCTCAAATATAGGTGTCCATTTAAGATCAAGAACAGACTTTTACCCGCTTAACTTAAGAGAGTGTTTTCAAAAGGACATGCAAAAATATTGACCTGGATCACCTAAGATTGAGCGAGCCCCTAAGATGAAGGAGAAAGAAGGTGCAAGCATGATTTGCTTGTGGAAAAATCTGACTTACATTATGTAGAAATGAAGCGCCTCTCAAATCAGGCCAATTGCAATTAAAAGAAGGATTGATGCTTTGATAGAAATTAGCCATGATGGATCCGGAATTAGCACTATGTTAAGTATGTTTGATGTTGTTTGCTTGCAGATAAGTGTTGTCAGTTAGGAGCCAACACTGTTCAATTGCACAATAGATTAGAGCATTTCATAATTTGTTGAAGGGTACTGTGACACATGCTGACATAAGTGCCTCCATTGAGCATGATTATCCATTGCTCAATGTTTATTTCCCTGTGGTTTCCCTGATTCAGCATCTGTCAATAAATTGCAATAATAAATCTCTCTGCTGGGGTTCAGGATAGAAAAGACACCTTGCGGGATGGCCAGGCTTCCACGACCATGTGAAAAGCACCGGATGAATTGCTACATGAACTGGCTATGTCGACATTCCAATTCGATCCCCAAAGCTCTTAAAGCGAAGTAACTGGAGCATTCGAATCCAACCCCGGCATCGAAACCTGCACTCGGAACAAAAATTGCAAGCAATATTCTCTCAGCTACTTTAGCATATACCTATCCTTGCTAGTATTGATTTTCAGACAACACTTGAAAGATAACGGCAACACTTTCAAGTTGAAACTGTTGTACGGATTGTTCATGTATCCAGCAGGCTTTGCAATTCGGTGTGCGGAAAGCTAAATCAGATTGCGAACAAGACTAAGAGTTTGAGGATTTTGAAGGCTAAGCTGAATCTGGTGATAGCTTCGGAATAGAGAGCTTCGGCTTTATAAGAGGTGAATTGAAATCCCTCATTACTGGTTACTTGCGGTGGAAGAATATCAAGTGATTTCGTGTAGAACACATCGAAGCATTTCCCTTACGTTATACAACAATTTTGACACCCATAGCCTAGTTAAATTAGGCTGGGATCTTGCAATTCGGGTAGGTACTCAGTCAAGTTGAAAGTTTAGCGAAAATGAAATGAAACACCATTCCAACTGTAATCTGTGAACCTGGAAGATTCCTGGCTAGGGTAAAAATTCAACAACAAGTAGTGATGTAAACTTCAGGTCGTGATGATGTCACATTGCAATTGCACATTGCAACCGTTGAGAACAATCTCAAAATCTCAGAACATGCTTAAATGAAAGTCATAAAAGGCACTTACAGCGACAAGGCTTCCGGTGGTGATTGCTTGATTGTTTTCGATTGTTTGGAAGCCGAATCCTCCGATTGTTCCAGGGCCTCGGAGAAGCAGAGTGCCACTCTTGCACCAAGTCGAGGTCTGCCAACTAGGGTTGACGGAGGCGGGGGCGAGAGAGGGCGGGAGCAGAGTCCAGGGAGTTCTGTAGAGGAAACGGCTAATTGCCGAGCTTTCTGGAGGTAGCTCGGATTTTTCAATTTTTACCCGAGAGTGGGCCTAGAGAGTGCAAAATTTATCGGTTGATAGCCCCCATTTCCTAATGTATTTAGGCAATTAGCCGGCATTTTTTTTTCATTTATGCAATTTCCGAAAGGTCCAAAGTGGGGCTGGTTTTATATTTTGGTGGCAAAGTATTTAATTTTTGAAACTATCGATTTTTCTCCATGCTATTTTATATGTACCACTTAGGTAATTTAATCACGTTTTGTCAAATGCTATATTACATATAATCATGTTTCACAATCCCAGAGCACCCTATACTACATCTAATAATTTTACAAATTTTACGCCAAATTTTTATACAAGACCCTATATTTTATCGCACGTAGTTCCTACCTTTTTCGCCAGTGCCCCCCCCCCCGAGAGCCACTCCTAACCACATACCACTCAAATATAGGTGTTTGGATTAAGCCAAAGTAACCAAATTAGGTATGTCTACCTTAATTCCTTCTCACCAGCATGCTCATAACGAAGCAATAGGTTGAGACATCTATGACCGATAAAATAAGAGAGTTTGCATCTATTTAGGAGGAGTAATAACTGTAAATTATTTTTGGTGTGAAGAGAAACATATTCTAAGGAGAATGCTACTTTAAAACCTCTTTTTTTTCTTTTTTCTTTTCTTTTCTCACGAATATGAAAATTGCTACACATTTCGAAGCGGTAAAGTTTAGGGTAACACACAATTGATCTATAGGTTAACTCATAACCGCTCATCTATGTGCTAATTCTTGGCTACAACAATTATCAAAACTCTCATGAGGGTAAGGTTGAGGCATCTATAACCAATAAAATAAGAGAGTTTGCATCTGTTTAGGAGGAGTAATAGTAGGGGATTATTTTCCTATGAAGAGAAACAAATTCTAAGGAGAATGCAAAATAAAAATATTTTTTCCACGAATATGGAAATTGCTACAAATTTTGAAGCGGTAAAGTTAGGGTAACACATAGTTGATCTATATATTAACCTATAGCCGCTCATCTAAATGTTGATGCTTGGCTAAGATAGTTGTCAAAACTCTTATAAGGATAAACAATCACAAGCTGCCACCACATAAAATAGAGGTGCCCATAACCGATCACTTAAGAGATTCTGCACGAGGTTTGGAGAAGTATAAGTTAGTGCAAATTTTTCCCATGTAGGAAGATAGAATCAAGAGAACTACAAATTTTTCAATAATTTTATTCTTTAAATTGAAATTACTGTAAATTTTTGAAATCAAAGGTTGACCCAGGCATAACACCAATGTCTAGAGTCTACCATCACTGCTCATTCCTCTTCACTTTAGCACTCAAAACTAGGATATGTGTCATGGCACTATTGGTTCTAGCCTGATCGAAATTGAATTCCAAGCTGATCGAAAATTGAGTCCCAACCTGATTGAAATTATAGTATCCTATAGATTGTTGATGAGGTCCTCATCGGGAACATGTGCCTCTACTATAAACCTTCAACTGCGTTCGCCTAAAAAAATATAGATCTCATCCATGTTGGCATTGTGTGACCCTGGCGAGCAGTTATATGGACCTGGTCGCCCTATGATGCCTCGACCTTACTCTTTACAGGGAGCCGTTTGGAGGGGAAAATGGAGGGGTTCTGATGGAGATGCCCTGGAGACGAAGGATGGTTCCCTCTGTTGTGTTGTACCATTTGTTGGTGTGCAGAGGAGGACTGATGCTAAGATTCTTCGCCATCCGCGCCGTTGCCCGGGATTTCGAAGCTAATCCACAATCGATCGCACATACACACATAAGTATTTACAACATAGGGAACTACTAATTCTGCAACTATAATAAAGTTAGAACAAAGCAGGCGAATTGAGAATCGAGTGTGGAGCAGCAGTGAAGGATTTTTGCACATTTTGTCACTTTAGACCAACGTAGGAGAATTGGGTAGGGAAGGAGAAGAGATTGTGGAGGGATTGGAGAAGGAAGCGGGTTCTTTTTTGGAATCAGAAGTCGGAGAGATCGAGAATGGCAGTGCAGGAGTTTCTAGGGTGCTGTGGGAGCACCCGGTTCGCGTGGGAGATGGCTCGCGTGGGGCCCTTCTCCTCGCTGGATCTGGCTGTGGAGGCCGCGCAAGACATTTGGTGGAACAAGGTGCGTTCAATTCAATCCCTTCCTCCATTTCTTCACCAATCGCCACATACGTACATACACACACACACACACATATATATATATGGATGGATTTCGAGGAACATGTTGTGATGGAGGAAGGGAGGGGGAGCTAGCTCCATGGCCATCCGTTTGCCTCGAATGACAAGTCGGTCACCATGCGATTGATAAGGGTAGGGTGACATTAGCATGACTAATGCCATCTAAAAATTTGGTGAAAGTCAGATGCTCCTCTTTATTTGCGAACTGCATAGGCAGTACGTTGATGGAAGCAATCTGCTGAACGTTGATATGCATGAGTAGGTGGCAGTATTCCTTGCTGCCTTGCAAGTGAGTCAGTTTAGGGTCATTTCCTATCTATAGGAAAGAAAGTTGTTCACCACGCAATTGATAAGGGTAGGGTGACAGCAGCATTACTATTGCCATTCAAACATCTGCTGCAAGTTAGAAGCACTTTGTATGTGAACCGCATCGGCAGAACAACGCCAAAAGAAATTGCGCGGAACTTTGTTAGGCGATTGAGTCAGTGGTAGAAACTCAACTGTGTAGGATATTTACATTGTTATAGGAATGAAACCAATTAATAAGGACAGGGTGACTGCAGCATTACTGCCATCCAAGAATCTGGTGCAAGTCAGATGCTCTTCTTTGTTTGTGAACCGCATCGGCAGAATAATGGTGAAAGCAATCTGCTGAACGTTGTTAGACTATTGAGCAGGTGGCATATTTCCTTGCTGCCTTGCAATTGAGTCAGTGGTACTCAACTGTGTAGGATCATTACATGGTTATAGGAATGAAACCATTGTCACTTTCCTTCATATTTTGTGGGAGGGTTGAACATTTACAATGTCCAACTGCATCAATGAATGGAGCTGAAGCTACACTAGGTATGTATGTCAGTGGACACGTACTGATTAGGAGGAACTGGCCAACAGGTGGATATCCCAGGATGGCTCGAGGCATTTTCAGCACATCCTCGAATTGGAGACGTGGAATCCTTGCGCACCAAATTTGCTTCTGAGAGGTACATCTTGTCAATATGGTTGCCTTACTCTACACTATCCTGTTTCATCTTGACCATCTGTTTATTCCAAGCATGGGAGGTGGTCACGCATTTAGGCTCTCAATAGGGACTCTGGCGATCAACTTAACACATTTTTGAGGAACTGATCTGTGCATCTTCTTCTACAAAGCTTAACAACAACTAGACTAGACGATCAAATGAATGGCATCATTCTCAATTGTGTGTTGAGAGGACAGAAGTACCAAAACTTGGTTGTGTGCTGTTGTGCTGATTGAAAGTTATGGTATTTACAACAAGGATGCAATGCATTATTGTTTATATTGTTATAAGAAAGCTCACCTTTGGGGAAAGAAGTAGCCTGTTCTTCAGATGAATGTCCTGTAACGGCTAATTACCCCCTCTCAAAGGGAATCAACGGCATGGTGCTTTAGAGATGTTTAAGCTGGATGAACCATAATCGAGCATAGCTGCCATGCGCATTATTAGCAAGTTGTGTTGTGGTGATGTTTATTGAGGTGGATGTCATTTTTTAGATTTAGTTCGGGTGAGCAAGAGGCAGCGCTCAACAGTGCCAACGAACATACTCTCCAGGTACTACTCCCTTCATTTCATCACATGAATTCAAGTGACATTGATGAGAGTAGCTGAAAGCGTGGGACCTTGTGGGAAGGTGACGAATTCATCACTTTGTACTGATAGTTACAGCGAGGCTGACAATCTAACCAGGAGCCGTATCATGGATTTTGTACATAATGACTGTATTGTGGCTTTGCAGACACCTCACGGTTGTTATTTATGCTGGTGATGGGTGAATGCCCAACTTAGCAAAACAGGTCAGATTGTCACACCAGAATTGTAGACCTCACTCTTGATTTTGTTCGGGGTGGGCACAGGAGCTGGCCGATTGGAACCGAGAGTACGAATCAAAATTTGGTTTTGTCTTTCTCATCTGTGCATCAGGAAAGAGCAGCACTGAAATTTTGGCTGCACTTAAGGTAAACTATTGATGACCTTCGTTGTGCTGAATAATATTCTGCAATTTAATATAAAGCTCAGGTCTTGGGTTAGGTTTCCGGAAAAGAGTTGCTGGAACAAGACCAAGGTAAAATTTGATGAGCTCAGTTGACTGAATATAACACGCTGGTTAAAAAAATGGCAGGAAAGATACGGTAATCGACCAATTGAGGAGCTCCAAAATGCAGCCTCTGAGCAACAAAAGATCACTGAGCTCCGCCTTGCAAAGCTCATGTCATCCACTTTAGAATCAGAAAGTTTGTACCACTCCTTTTCCTCACACTCTTTGCATGACTAGTTCTTGAACTTTGTTTTCGTATCCTTGATATAAACAATAGCAGTAAATTTAATTTGTCCAGAGTTCACATTCATTACCTAATGTAAGTGGGTCTTCCATCGTCATGTTTTTTAATCGGACAGCTATATTTGAGTGGTGTGTGGTTAAGTGGGGTTCTCAGAATGGACATAAAAAAGGCATCATGTGTTTAAACGAGATTGGACTACATGCTCAAAATTTGTTAGCATTCCAGTCAGCATAATTGAGGGGACCTATATGACCAGTTAATGAGCTCGAGAATCTTCACTTTGATACTGAATAAGATAATCATATGAGCTCCGAAAATAGTGAGGAAAAGGGCGATAGACACTGTTTAGAATTGGCAATCATCTTGCACTATTGCGTTTTATGCATCCTACGAGTTGCATTTAGGGTCCAACCTTGTGTCTATTTAAGGCCCACTTACCTTAGTCAAGTTTTTTGGGGTTTTGGGTTATTAGAAGCACTTCACTATTCAAGGTATGGGCGAGTATTATTTGGTTTACTTTTCTTAATTGGACCCCTATTTTTAATTAGTGTGTTTAGGTGTTATTCAAAGAACAAACACCATAAAGACACATGATGTTCAAAAGAGACTGGACTATGTCTTCAAAATTTATTAACTACACATTCAGTAGTCATCACAATTGGGAGGGCCTATGTATTCAGTGAAGGAATCAACACACATGCACTTCCAATAACCATAACTAAGAGCTGGTACAATTTTCAATGTGATTTCTGCTGATGTATCATCATAGATTTGCTAATGCAACACAGCTTTTGTTATGATGTAAATATAATCAGTGGAAGTTGGAGAAGATGAAAAACAAACCAAATAACACCACATACCTTACTAAAGACAGGTTCTTTGTGAGCGAGTACTAACTAATAAGTGTCATGTCTGGCTGCAGAATCTTCTGAAAAGCACACCATATCAACAGACATTAAACAAACAGAATCAGCAAATTCTGATGATACGAAAGAAAAACTAACTGTAACACCTGGGCCAGCCACGGCAGCAGTATCCAGCCTTCGCCCACCAATTACAACCCATGTCCTAGATGTTGCTCTTGGAAAACCTGGATCAGGCATTGACATAAGTCTTCACTGGTGGACTCAAACTCCAGAATCTACAGCTGAGGTGGATGTTGATGATCGTGGGTTTTGGACGCAAGTGGGGAAGGCGGTCACCAACAATGATGGGCGGTGTGGGCCACTAATGCCAGCTTCAAGTCTACTGCAACCTGGAAAATATCGCTTGACATTCCACACAGGTGCATACTTGGCAAGAGTTCATGGAGGTGAGAAGCATGAGGCTGGCGCATTTTACCCATATATTAGGGTAGTTTTTGAGGTCAAACCTTCACAAGCCTCTGAGCACTTCCACATTCCAGTCCTGCTGGCACCCTATTCATATAGCACATACCGCGGAAGTTAGGAGACTTTTTGCAGTTCTGTGTTGGATTTTATGATGGTGGGTCAATTTTCTTGGAGCCAACTTGTGGGAAGTTTTCCCCTTGTTTGTGCAGATATTTAGAGGTTAAGGTACTTGGCATTGGTTGTAAGAATCTCTCTCTCTCTCTCTCTCTCTCACTCTCTCAATATGCAACTTAGTGCTCTTATTAAACATCAAATATGTCATAAAAACTACTTACATCCAGGTACTAAAAAACCTTTCATGTCAAGCTTTCTGAAAGGAAGTGCTTATGCTGAACTCCTTTTGACTCTTATTTGTCCACTTTCACCTTGTCTTTGAAGTTGTCATATTATGCAATGGAATATGACCGTCATCAAAATTACTCATTTCGAATGTTGCATGAGTGGATTTATTCAACTCTAGATCTCGAGATTCTAAGAAAACGAAAATAGCTCTAAAAATTTAAAACAATTAATGCAAAATTTGAATAGGAGGAATATGCCAACATGAAAAAAGAAGAGTACAAGGGGTTCTTTCGGGGAACTCCTTTCATGTTAATTTCAAGTCCAGGCTCCACAGCAACATGATTCTGCAGATCAATTTTTTTCTGCTAAAATGAAAGTCAATTTCTGGTTCCAGGAAAAAGAGGCAGTCAAACCCCCTGGCTCAAACATCAACTTCCCCCTACAATTGTGCTTTCCACGGATTCTCATTCACCAGGAAAAATTAACGCACACTTTCATGTGGAGGAAATGGGTCAAATTTGTTTCATTTAGTTTGGGCATTGGGCATCTAGCTTGTGATCCTCATCAAAATCAGAAACTTTTATTCATGATCCTGAGGCATGTAACTGCAGCACAAAAGAAGATAGTCCATTTCAATAGCAAGTCCTCAGATCTTGAAAGTCCTTAAGGAAACAATTTGTTAAGGTATGCGGGTGTTACCATATTCAATCACTTTTCTTAATCGGACACCTATATTTAATTGGTGTGTGGTTCAGTGAGGATCAAAGAACAAACACCATAAAGACACATGTTCAAAAGAGATTGGACTACGTCTTTAAGTTTCATTTACAACTCATTCAATAGTGGACATAGTTGGGAGGTCCTATGTATGCCGCTAGAGAACCAATAAACATGCACTTCCAACAACCATAACGTAATCAAGAGAGTTTCAATTTTCAATCCAGTTTCAATTTTCAATCATAGATTTGCTAACATTTTGTCATGAAAATCTAATCATTGTGTAAATCTAATCGTTAGAAATTGGAGAATATGAAAAATGAATCAAATAACACCCACATACCTTAGTCATTGGATCCCACTGACTCCCCAGCTGAACTAAATCATCTGCCATGTCCAACATGTGCAGATCCAGAACAACTTGCAAGTAGCCATATTTGTGTCTGCTGAACTTCCAGTTTTTGTTTACAAAAATATGAGAGAATAAGTGAAGGTGAGGCTGTGCCATCAGATTGCTTTACTAAGAGTCTGTTTCAGAGATTTTTGCTCCATCTAAAGTCACCTCCACATGGTGGCGCTTTAATGCTACTATGCTGATACTACACCGTGAGCATTTAAAGTTTCTGTCTGAAAGACTCCGAGTTCGAAGACAGTAATAGCAGTAAAGATGGCCACAAGGAAGGGCCATGTAGGGGGTTGTGATGGGGCAAGCCTCACATATTGGGCAAACATCCTCGGGCAAACTAGATGCAGGGGCTTGGCTTGAGAAAGGAAAGCTCAAAACTTTCCGAATTGACATCATGTTTAGAAGGGGAAGAACCAAGAGGAGAAGTTCCTGCATACAAAGAATTTCAAAAGTATGTTAGTACACTTACTGATGTAGATATATGAACCATGAGATGATACTATTATGAGAAGAAAGAAAGAAAGTCGACTATGATGATACTATTATGACGAAGAAAGAAAGAAAGACGACTCCGATGAGATGTATTATCATGACTGTGAAGAAACCATGAGATGATACTATTATCATACTATGATGAGAAGAAAGAAAGAAAGAAAGACAACTCCGATGTTGCCACTGGCGTGGATTATGGTGTTGATTCATTTTTGAGTTGGTCTGAATCTATATATTATCCTAAAATGGGAAAAATTAGAGGGCCCCCCAAGACTATTGCCTCCTTTTGAAGCTGAACACCGTGAATGGGCGTGAACAAGCTGCCTGGCACTTATCTTGCCCAAGGGCGACCCACTAGGCTCCCACATGGTTGGTTTAAAATATCCGGTTAACTCAGACACACTACTATGATTGGGTGAGACCATAGGTGGTAGGGTGCACCGGAAATCAAGTGCTAGGAAGGTCACCCATCCAAGTACTATTCCAGCTTTAGGCAGCTTAACCTCAAGTTCCCATCGAATCTGGGTTAAGGCCTTGGGTTTAAGCCACCCATCACATGATGAGACAGAGACTTAAATAATAGTGAAAAAGTTCAGTGTGTCATGTTCAGTGTGTATACTTTCTACACAGAATCAGAATACACTACAAGTCATTGTTGTGACTGTCAATCACAAAGTCATTGACATACTGACTCCATCATGCGTGAAAATGACATCTGCTATCACATTCATTAAATCATCATGCATTCCACTTTCATGTATAAGAAAGTGCTCTTACTTAAAATATAGTAATGGATGTATTGACATTTCCAAGGAAGCAATTAAATTATTCATCACGAATCTCATTAGCCATGGTCGCTTGATGTGCAAGAGATGAGACTACATAAAAGAGAGATGAAAACTTTTGAATTCCTCAAAAACTGGTCTTTTCAGAAGCTTCAACATGGAAGACATGAAGAGATTAACTGATGACATACCGAGAACTCGTGCCAGACAAGCTGTCGATTCATATACTCAAAACTAACAGCCCGGTTCATGTCAGCTCTTTGGTACACTAAACGAGCTCCCAGAATCCTTTCCACTATGCTTGGATATCTGCACAACCCAATTTCTTACTTTTACTGTTGCAATTCTCTTCATCACAAGAAAATAAGTGAAAATGCCTTTAGTAAGTGATTACATCTTCGGAAGCCTGGGCACATCAAGCAAGCAGGGAAGTAGAATATGCGGACCTGCCAGAGTGAAGGAACAGAACAAGGTTGGCAAACCCAGCAATTTTGTACAAGCTTTCCAATTTTTGAAGTAACAGCCATGCACGACGTGCCCAGGAAGTCTGGCAATACCACAAAAATAAGCAAGTAGAAATCTGTTAGGTGTTTGACAAATAGATGGTGCACAAGTCCATGTAATAAGTCAAGAATTTTCATGTTATATGTATAAATTTCAGCATTCATAAATTTTTCAATCACCAGAATAGTAAACATAGCAGTCATACCCTTTGCTGATCACCCCAGCGTTGAAAGGCAGATACAAGCTGAAGGCGGGCCCATGCATAGCGGCCTCCCACGATAAAGAAACAATATAGAATTTTCTGTAATTTTGACAATCCAGCTCCTTCCAAACCCGTCCTCACTGCACCAAAATGCAGAACAAGTGCAGGGTGATCAGTAGGGTACTTCAACCTAACAATGTATGATTGCTTCACCTTGTCTGTTTGGTTTGATTGTATAGCTACACTTGCCCAAACCAAATTACCAAATGCTAGACATCACAACAAAAAGGAAGTGTAACTGAAGGGATTTTTTCTCACTGCTGTAACATACTACCCTGGTCTTTCAGGTTTTAAGAACTTCAAAAGTACCTTTGCCAGAATTCATAATAGACTTATATGACCTCTCATTCCGATAGCGCAAGTTCATAAGTGCATTTCCTGGTGTGGGCTTGTCCACCCAGATGGAGAACCGCCACACCATAAATTCCAAGAAGGCATTTAGCTCTGGTTCATAACGTGACAGCAGGCCTGGCTGTACAAACAAATGCTTTAGTCCTTGGAAATGCATAAGCAATACCTACTCTTGCATCAAGAGACAACCAACCAAATAAATAACAATTTCAACAACAGTTAGCAGAAGCAGAATGCAATACTGATTTATGCCAACCTCAAAAGAAGCAACAAATCCAAGAACTATGAGCACTGTATACACTGGTGGTAAAGTACCCAGATGTCGACAACATGAGAATGCAAACTGTTTGCTTGCAGTCTGTCAACATAAATATACCACAACTATCACATTACAGACATAATGTGCAACAATGCGTGCAAAGAGATAATCCCCCAAATTTTCATAGTTACATACCTGCGATAATGAAAACACTTTACTGAGCTGCTCTCTGAGCATGCTCGTCATCTCTATGTCAAGTTTTGCTGCATCAATTTGATTCACCCTCAGAATTGGTACGTCCGGAACTCTCTGTTGTGCAGTCACAGTCAAATGTTACCATGGGTTACATAAGTCCATTTAGGCCTTCAATAGCTCTAAAACCTACAATTGCTGCACATATTGCCATATTTCGTCATACTCCTACATGTCCATATCCTTAACCCCATAACCAAGTCAGAAATCGAACTCCAATGCAATTCTCAGCGTTATATAGCTCTTCTAAGTCTGTTGAATTAAGCAGTAGGGATAGTCTTCCAGCAATTTGATGAACTTCTTGCCGGACAACGGTTGTTATGTGAATTCACAAATCAAATCAATGTGCAGCGGGGTACATAAGTTCATTTCGACCTTTCAATAGCTCCAAAACCTACAATTACTGTACATATTGCCTTCGCCATATGCTACATGGCCATATGCTTAACCCTATACCCCAGTCACAAATCGAGCTCATATACAATTCTCGGCATTTCATGGCTCTTTTTCAAGTCTGGTGAATTCAGCAGTAGGGATTGTCTTCCGGCAATCTGATGAGTTTCTTGCAGGACGGATGGTTGTAATGTGAATTCACAAATTAAATCAATGTTACCGCAGATTATGTAAGTTCATTTCGACCATTTGATAACTCCAAAACCTACAATTGCTGTACATATTGCCTTTTTCATATCCTACATGGCCGTATGGTTAACCTACACCCCAGTCAGGAATCAAGCTCGTTGCAATTCTCAACGTTTCATAGCTCTTCCCCAAGTCTGTTGATTTAAGCAGTAGGGATATTCTTCCAGCAATTTGATGGGCTTCTTGCTGGACGACAGTTGTTATGTGAATACACAAATAAAATCAATGTTACCAAAGGGGTACATAACTTCATTTAGACCTTCAAGGGATCTACATCGGTTTCAGTTATAGAAAGCTAAAGAAGCGATTGAATTACAAATGCAACCGAATCTCACCTTGACGGCCGAACGCATTTGACTCCATTGCGGTGCAATTGACCTCCATGCTTCCTGCCATGCATCAACTGGAGGTGCTCCAGTGGGCCACCCTCCACCTTGTGCTTCCAGAGTTGAAATTTGAGAACCCTCCATCCTCTTCAATTCAACTTAGCTCTCTCAATCTCTCAATCCTCACTCTTTCAGACCCTGTCTGACAAAAGGAACGCAAAACTCTGGATCCTTACAACCTGTGACCATCTTCCGAACCTCCGTACGTCCATTACTTGCATTCTCAAACCTTAAACCCCACACAGAACCCTAATTTCAGAGGAACGTAAGACTTGCGATGGCAAATTCGCCATGAAAGTTGTAACCAAAATTGGAGCACTTGGAGGGCTATCCTAGAGTAACATTCCAGGTTTTGAGAAATCTTCCTCTTCTTCAAGGCATCATACATACATAATCATAAAGAATGTTCGGGCTTCATGGTTGAAATGAGTGGGTTGGGGAAAGCATACGAGGGAAGGGTAAGGCCACCGCAGGAACCCTAATTTGTCCAATTTCTGATCACCGGAGATTCATCAGGAAGGAATTCGATCGCTCAAGAATGATCATGTTCCGTTTCCACCTCAAGATTGCACTAATTACTGATTTAGCCTGAGTCTATAGATGGATGATCGGTGCAGATGAAGTGCACCGAATTTTGGATACGTGGTTTAAGTAAGCCAAGAGCCGTGACCTTGTAATGGTGAGGACCCTTGCCTCTCATCCAAAGGCCGTACCATGGGTGTTGGGAAAGCCGTTTTATGTAGTCACGGGCCCTCAAGCATAGTGTGAAGTGAGAATGGACCATGTTGCGGGACCATTGCATATTTTGTTGGTGGAAAAAGAGGGGAGGATTTGGTTTAATATAATATGTCTCAAACTTTATCAATTTAAGAGAATTACTTGGTGGTGTTTGTTTGTTTTGGAATCTGTCCTAGAATCTATTCTGGAATCTTTCTTGAAATCTGCCTTGAAATCTGTCCTGAAATTTGTCATGCTAGAAATATATTAAAAAATCATGGTCTCCCGGAATTTGCATCAGGCCCACCTCTGGAGGTGGGCCTGACGCAAATTCCGGTAGACCATGCACCCTTATCCACAACCTGCCATGTAGGACTCCATGTAGACTTTTCATCCATGAACTTTTCTTTGGGCCTTTAGGCCTTCACCTCCTAGTGTGAAGTGAACTTGGACGGTTTCCGCCTTTTCGACCAATGAGAGCTCTTACATTGCCATGGTCAGGGGCCTTCAACCTTGTGTGTGAAGTGGCCCTAAAGGAGGAAGAGAGTGAGTCATGTTCACGTTGACTATGAAAAAAACGATCAATTCATATGAGCTCATTATTTTGGAAAAATAGTGGAATTGTTGATCATCTTGTAATAAGGTAGATGGGTCTTAAAATGGTTATGTTTTCTGACTAGCCCACTTCTCCTAGGATATGAAACCCACGATTAGTAACGAGATGGTTAGCAAATGCAAATCGGTTTCCACATCATTTTTGGAGTTCATATGAATATCTTCTTCATTATTAAAGCAAAGATGCTCATGCTCATTAAATGCTCATACATGTCCCCTCCCCAGTTATGTTGATTATTGAACCTAGAATGGTCATTATATTTTGAGCACGGAGTCCAATATCTTTTAAACATGTGTTTTTTTGGTATCGTTCTTGAAGTCACACTGAACCACATATCACTCAAATCTAGGTGTTCAATTAAGATAAGCAACCAAATTAGGCACATCTACCTTAAATAATTGAGTGTCCAATAGAGGTATTCTTAAAGTCTTTAAACAATTTATGGTTTGGTCAAGAGTTTTCAAGGTTGCAAGGCCCATTTTTGACATTTATGATGTTTGAGAAATGTTCAACGTATGTCGGGAACCCTAATCATCTAGAGAAATGGCGTTTGACTTTGGCCGATAGGGCCAAAATAACCTTATAATCATATCCTTTAATGTTCAAATAAGTGTTATGTGTACCATTAAGATTATTATGTATGTACAATATTACATTTCTAGAAGGAAAAAAATATTTAATGTCATTTTGATTGTATTATTAAGCACAATCTAAAGCCTAAACGATTATGTTTTAACCATTATATTTTTCTTCTTCTTCTTCTTATAACAAGACTCATTGAGCACCCATCCTTGACCTTGCTATAAAACAAATGAAACTATTAGAGTATAAATGAAACTATTTTTATTCATGTAGAGGTGTTAATATTGATTATAATATAGCATGGACATTCTACCCAAGTATGAAGAGCGGGCAGGTTGGTGCGAGATTCTAATTTTCTTGGTTGAATCTTCTTGATATCAATATATCAAAACTTTAAAATATAAAATATAAAAGTTATGTTAGAATATATGCAATGTGGGCAAAACATGAAGGGCAAATGCAAGCATGCACTTTCTTCTTTATGTATCAATGTTCATACCAACAAGGTATCTTAGGGCCTATCCACCAAGAGACTAGTTGGGGGTGAATTGAATCCGCTTCTAAAATTCAATTTGCAAGTGTATGTTATATACTTCAAATTTGTGGACTTCTTTGGAATTGGCAGAGAGTGTGTGTGTGTGTTGGGGAGGGGGGGATGGAGCATGAGAACAAATATTATAAGAGAATGTATATTTCATAGTCTACAATTGCATTGTAGATAGGTGGTGGGTTGGGGCAATTGACCGTGTCTTGCACCCTACGGCAAAGGAGGCCTCGTGGAGGGGAGGACATATCCACTATGATGAGGAATCCATCAAAATCGTAGATTGTGCACACGGGGGAGGCTCATGAGTGAGTTATACTATGTCTTGACAAATATAAAGAGAAAGGGAACCATATTCATTATCTCAAGATACCAGAACATCACCGATTACTTAGGCCCACTTTATACAAGACTTGGGGCCGGACTAAGCATATGCCCAATTCATGTGCAATTAAGCCCTCAATTTGGTCCAACTTTATCAATTTTTGCAGGACCAACCTTGTCACATGTAAAGTGATGAGTCCAATCCGGCCCATGTTGAGAGTTCGGGCTGAGGAAAAGCTCGTCCCAATTTCTTCAATCCGGTCCAAAGGTTTGGCATCAAAATTGTGCCACCTAGCTAGGACGCCATATGAGAGAGAGAGAGAGAGAGAGAGAGAGAGAGAGAGAGAGAGAGAGAGAGTTTGACCCGAAGGGCCACCGTGAATGAAGACTCTATTGGGGGAAATGCTACCAACGTGGTGACCGGGACCAAGATGGTGCATGCTGCCCTTGATGCCCTCTTTCGAGGGTAGACTCTATAGTCACAAAAGTAACAAGTACAAGTAACAAGAAACAAGTAAGATTAATATTTTGATTAGTTTTGTATGGTTACGTGGAGAGTTGTGTGTTGGATGGTCACTCCTTTAAGTTGGAGTATAGTGTGAGAAGTCGAAGAAGTTTATATTAGGTGGTCCTGTTTCGATTCCTATGTGGACCATATATTTAAGTCGTATGGCGTTATTTCATACTCTGAGTTAAGTGTGTGATACTTGGGTCTTTTTTTTCTATCTATTAGGGTAAGATTGGCAATGTTTGTTTGTTTTTAATTCGTTTTTTGATGAGTATAGTGTGTTGATGGTATTTGATGACATTGATGTGAATGGCTTTAATGCTTCATTTATTAGATGTAAGTCAACTTTGATATGTAATTGGTTATTGAGGATGTGTCGCCACATGGGATGAGTGAGTGTTCAGGCCCAAACCTAATATAAAGCCCTTGGGCCGGATTTGATGAAACTGAGTGATCCTATTGGGCCATATTTTTAGAGTTTTGCAAACTCCGTATGTGGATTTCTTGGCACCTTTGATTGTTGATGCAGACATAGGATTCCGCACCACAGCTACGGTGAAGTTTGCCGAGATGTTCGTGGAAAAGGGAGCCGCAGGCATCCACATGGAAGATCAAGCCTCCGTGACGAAGAAGTGCGGGCACATGTGTACCGCGCACATGAGTGGGGATTAGCCGCTCCACTTGGCGGAGTGGATGAAGCCAATTCCTGATCATCCCTCTGCTGGCAAGGGTGGCGAAGCGGACCGTCCGCCCCAGCCCGCAAGCCACGGGTTCACTGCCCTACGCCAGGTAAACCCTGCACACTTTCTTATTACAAAATAATTTTCGAAGGCAAGGGAGAGGCGGAGGTTTCTTACTCCGAGATCATTTTTGAAGACAAGGAGAGGCGGAGGCGGGTGTAGCAAATCGCGTCCCGTCTGCTAGGCTTGTCAGCCATGGTGGATGGGCTCACACAGTGTGAACGTGCCCCCCGCCAACCAATTGCGGGTGTCCACCTGGACCTCCGCCAGGCTCATGGCCAAGTGGACTTTGGTCATGTGCACGCAACCATGGTTGCAACTTCGGAGCACATCAACGGCTTGGTGGCAGCTCAATTGCAGTTCGATATCATGGGAGTGGAGCAGCTTTTGGTGGCAAAAAATTAGCTCCGGTGTTGCAACTTTGATACAATCCAACCACTACTTCATTCTTGGTGCTTCTAACCCTAGGGATTTAAGGATTTTCCTCTCGTGCAAGCGATGCAAGATGTTGTGGCCGCAGGGTTAAGTGGAAATGCTCTGCAAGCTGTGGAGGATCAGTGGCTGGCAGAGGCTAACATCCGCACTTTCTCGGAGGTTGTGGTTGACGAGATTCGCCAACAGAACCTTGCGGAGAGGGAGAAAGGTGAGAGGTTGAGCCAATGGTTCTCTGGAGTGGAAGGGACATCCCTTGTGCACGCTAAGAAATTGGCAGAGAAACTTGGGTTGGAGAATGTGTTATTCGATTGGGACTTGCCGAGAACGAGGGAAAGGTTCTACAAATTCGAGGGTGGTATCCGTAAGGATCCTTCCGCTCCTTGTGCTAATATCTTGTGGATGGAGACCGCCAAGTCTGACATCCATGAAGCTTGTGATTTCGCCGAAGGTAATCATTGCAATCAAGATGCAACCTTAACAATTCTACAACTTTCAAAATAAGGAACAAAAAATCACGAAGTCAACGATTTTTTTGCAGTAATTATATGTACCCAAATTCAACAGTATACCGACATCGTTTAGAGGATGGTCACTAGAGGTTCCCGCAGGCTAAGGGTTTATGGTACTCAAATAAAATCATCGGTGAGAGTTCGTTCATTTCATTGGATGAAATCAATCACTTTAGTATGATACTTATGGTGTCGGGTCTTTATTTCAAGGTGACCGAAAATACTTAACTTTGGTGTTTTATACCATTCCAATCTAAAGGGTGTCAATAAATACAAAGTTTAGTGCATCTAAAAATGAGTACCTAGTGTAGAGCAAGTGAGTGCATCATGGGTTGCCAACTCATTACTATTAGTCCGAATATTTTTAAGAGCAAGTAAATATATTATGGATTGTCAATCCATCACTATTAGTCCAGATATTTTTAAGAACAAGTGGATGCATCATAGATTATCAACCCATCACTATTAGTCCGGATACTTTTAAAAGCAAGTGGATGTATCATAGATTGTCAACCCATTACTACTAGTCCGGATATTTTTAAAAGTAATTGGATGCATCATGAGTTGTCAACACATCACTACTAGTTCGGATATTTTTAAGAGCAAGTGGATGCATCATGGGTTGCCAATCCATCACTACTAATCCGGATATTTTTAAGAGATTAATATGTAATTTTATTGAACCATCTAAGGTCCCTTATCCTTTCATCCAACCATCTGTGTATAAATCATTCGTTGATATTTTGGCGTTCTCATCTCCTACTTCGATTTTTCTCCAACCTTTTGGGATTTTTTTCCTCTTGTATTTGCTCTAAATTTGTTGGTTGATTTCTGTTGACAAAATTTTACTCTCGGATCTCGGATATTGGATGTATGTTTTTTTCTTTTGAATTTTCATTAAGTAAGTTAGATTTCGAGGATTTTATTGTTGAGTGTTTAGGACAGATACTTATCACCGCTAGTTACATATGAATAAGTTGAAATTAAAAAATAACCGGTTGAATATTTCAGGAATAAGCTTTCATTTTAGAATTAAAAATTCTATCTTACAATAATTTATTTCAAGCATAGATGACTTTACTATGATGATCACACCTAAAGTTTCTGGTACCATATTGATATTATAAAGTAAACTTATTTTTAAGTAAGTTAGATTTTAAAGATTATGTTGTTGAGGATTTAGGGCAGACACTTGTCACCGCTAGTTACATATCAACTAGTTGAAATTGAAAAATAATTAATTGAAGTTTAAGATTTTAAGAATAAGCTTTCATTTTAGGATCATAACTCCATCTTATATTAATTTGCTTCAAGCCTGAATGAATTTATTGTGATAATCACGCCTAAGTTTTTTGGTGTCATGTTGATATCATGAAGTAAGTTTATTTTTTGTTAAGTTAGATTTCGAGGATTCTGTTGGATCCTATATAGATGAAATATTTTTTGCATTCTGCAATTCCAAGGGATTTTGTAGAGTTTTGACTTTTGAAAATTATCTTTAAAAAATCATAATTAATTTCTATAAACTCGAAATTGAGCGTGATAAGTGGCAGTAGTTAGATCTTGAAGTTTTTTACTTGAATATAAAATAAAATAAAATAAAATAATTTTTTTTGAATCAATTACGTTCAACATGTACTTTATAATGATTGTTTTACAATCAAATTTTTGAGTTTTGCTTAAGATTTGTAAGGGTTGCAAAATTCAACTATACATGCAATACTCCTATATACTAATATCTAGAAGTATACTACAAAATATTAAAAATAAAAAAAAACTAAAAATCCGGAAAATAAAGATGAGTTTATTGTAGAACTCATTCCATTCCGTTTCAAGGTTGAAACGTATTTTAAAGCAAATCTTGTTCGATTTCTACTCGCCATATATCCCAAAACTCTTTCAAAGTACCTTCCATTATGAAAGGATAAAATTCTTTCCAAATGAATGAGTAATGAATCTAATATAAAGTAATGAAGGAGACATGACCTCTCTTAATGTTCATACACAACTCTATATTCACTCATATTAAACGAGTTATTTCTCACTCTACATATAGAATATCCAAGAGCGTAGGTGTAAATAATTTTTTTTTTATAAATTTTAGTCAATGACAAACTGCCATGTTTGAAGTAACATTACAATACAACTTCTTTTTCTCACACATACAACTATAAAACTCAACTTGGCAAGAATGCCAAGCCGATGGAGTTACCGTGCATTGACCCCTCAAAACCCAACCTTAAGTGGGTTTCACAACAAGGGCGTAAATTCTTTTTAAAATGTAGCAAGGTTCTACGGCAAGGGATGTGAGCCTTCCTAAAGGTAGCAAGGTCTTAAAGGGTAAAAGTGACTTCCAAATAACCCTCTTAATCCGGTTAGCTATCCAGAGGGTTAAACTAACATAAAACTTAGCCTATAAATTAAGTAACATGATTAATTAGTCTAAAGACGAACTAACCAAAACGTGGTTTGGTACTCGACACCATGCCACGTGACAACCTATTCAAAGATTTTTTCTTTCTATTTCTAACTTCACCGGAGTTTAGTCGTGAGTTTCATCATTTTTTCTTGAAAATATGGTAAGTTGAGCATGTGAACTTATTTGGAGTTCTAAGGGCCTTCATTGGAAAGTCGTGGGGCCTAATGTTTTAGAGATGCATCCACTTGGTGTTGCATTGGTATCACATCTTATTGATACCTCTTGAATACACATATTTTGAGGATTTTACATTTCTTTTTGATACTGGTAGGGTACAAGTATTTGAGGTGTTTTATATTGAATACCATTCAAATCTGTATACCAAGTAAGAATCTTCATACCTAGGTAGAACTACCCCTAGTATTGATTGGTATTAGAATGATATTATCACTAGTTCATAACTCACTTATAGAAGAATTCTCTCAACTTGTGATACTCACCGAGTATCAATATTTGACGGGTATTAGAATCAGGTAGGTCATTTGATGCCATTGTGTGTGTGTGTGTGTGTGTGTGTTTTTTTTTTTTTTTTTTTTTTTTTTGGTTTTGTATTGGCATCAAGGTAACCAACCCTAACACATAATGCACTTGCACACAATCATTCTTAAATCAATCTAGTTTGAATAAGCAAGCATAACATGAGTGAATTGTTGCAAATGATTACTTGGATGAAGGGCAAACTAACGAAGGGAGCGGAAAATCCATTGTGAGTGACAACGTGAGCAATTGAGGCTTCATTCTCTAATGAAATTCATGAGCATGTTGGTGCACAATCTAAGTTCTTCAAGCCTTCTCAAGTCTTTGCTCTCTGCTTCCCTAATGCCCCCTAAACCCTAACCTCCCAATACCTCATTGCCATGAAGGTCAATTGTCAAGAGAAAAGAGTAACGTGTAATAAAAGTCAATGGGCCGTGATAATTCTACTTGTGTTTCCTTCGGAAGATCCGGCAAACAGCCAAGGCTAAACCGTGATATATGTGAGGGAATGTGACAATATGGAGTTAGGTTTAAACTGAGAACATCTGTTCCCTAGGGTTTTGGGATATAAGAAAACGAGTGACATTAAGGAGGTTGATATTACGGTTTAGAGTGTAATTGAGTCAATTAACAAGCACCAAGGCCAAGCTTCATTGGACATCATTGCGTAGACCAATTGTTAGGAAACATGGTTTGAGAACTATCACGTTCTCCATGCTTCTCCACGATGGGAACAGCGTTCCCTGAAGTTCCCTACCTGTCACAGCCCTTCAAGGTTTCCATGGACTCCCACTCGGTGCCGCTGGTGACCGCATCCAGCACTCCCTTGGCGCGCCTTCGGGATGCGCAACGCTCTCCGAATCGTTTGGTGAGGTACATGGTGCGCTGCATCCCCTCAACACTCTGAATCCAAGAATTGGTGTATTCTGGAGAGTTTTCTGAGCAGAATAAGAGGTTTTGAGCACTCTTTTGTGCTTAGGGATACATGTGGTGATGGGAATAGAATAAGAGGTTTTAACTTGATCTAGTATACTTGGCTTGTGGAATGTACTTCTCTGCATTGTCCTAATGTGCTAAGATGTGCCTGTGATGGTGCACATTCGGGGCTTCTGTAGCACTTGATGATCAATGGAGTGAGGAATTTTGGCCTCTTTTTACCATGTTTGGTCCGTCCATTGTAGGAGTATGTGTGGAGAGGCCAGCAATGCTTGCTGCAAGAATGACAGCATCATTTAAGATAGAGAAATTGGTCTTTGTACGAGAGAGAGCCGTTAGGATATGCTGTGGTGGGTAGGTTAGGATTTTCAAGATATCTGCACTGGAACACTTGCAAATTCACTGAGCTGATTAGGTACATCTTAATTCATCAACAAAAAAAATTGGGGTTTTCGGAGACACTGCAGATAGCAAGAACTGGAATGCAGGTGAGTTGTCACCGAGAGTTACAGTAGTGTAATACACAACCTGGTGAGTTGTTATGGCGGGTTTAGGGTTTGGGTGTTTGCAGTATGGTTTTGTTCTTGCTGTAGGCATCTTGTTGTTCGAGGGTTTAAAGGACTTCAATTACTGCTCACTAGATACGAAGTTTTGACCCGTACCCTCCAGATGCTGGGGCGGCTTATCCAGAATTTCTAAGGTAATGGTTATGGTGGAAGCATTTGTGAATTTAGCCATGGAGGCAATGTAGGGCAACTCAAGAACATGGATAAACTCAAAAGAAGTCAGCAAGCCCTACTAAGGACTCAGCTATATTTGATTCGTCTTTGAACCGGATTCAACTGACTAATTCATCATACAAGGATGCAGGCTCAAGGTCTTTAATGTAGGGTAGATTTCATTGAAGGACACATTCCATGACGGAATGGGTATTGCAACTTTGCTCAAGTGGTTTCTGTGGGCATAGTCATTGTTAGTGTTCGAGACTTCATGCTGCAAAATTGCATTGAGTTTGACTAATTTTTGAGGTTTCTCTAACCTCGAAGGGCCCATTCTATGACTATTAGTATGGGATGATCATTGCAACTTTTCTTAAGTGGTTTCTTTGGGAATAGTCATTGTTAGTGTTTGAGGCTTCATTTTTCAAAACTGCATTAAGTTTGACCAATTTTTAAGGTTTCTCTGACCTCAAAGGATCCACTCTACAATGGAATAGTTATTGCTACTTTTCTCAAGTGGTTTTCTGGGGCATAGTCATTGTTAGTGTTTGAGGCTTCATGCTACAAAGTGGCATTAAGTTTGACCATGTTTAAGGTTTCCCTCACCTCAAAGGGCCCATTCTATGACGGAATGGTTATTTTAACTGCTCTCAAGTGGTTTCTTTGGGCTTAGTCATTGTTAGTGTTTAAGGCTTCATGGTGCAAAATTGCATCAAGTTTGACCAATTTTAAGGCTTTTCTAACCTCACGAATGTGTTCTGAACATTGGAGGAGTGAAGGTCGAAGGTGTGTGCATCAAGAATCATGGAGGTCCTGGCAACCATGGCTGCTCCTGCAGTCTCCAATTTCTCGAGGAGTTCACTTTCCTGCATAATTTCCTCCTCATCAGCATCCTTGAACCCCTTAACTTCACTTTGCAGCATTGCCTGCCAAATTCCCTCAACAGCGCACAGGTTAAGAGCTGCACCAAAAACTTTTTCTTCATCGTCTTTGAACTCATTCCTCGCCTTTAGGCCCCTTGCAAACCCTAGGTCCTCTACATGTGTCATTACTCGGGCGAAAAAGGCATCTGGAGTCGAAAGAGCCGAAGAGAAGGAGCAACAACTAGCAACTGCAGCTGTAGAGGAAGAAGAAGAGGAGGTGGAGATTTCCTGGATACAAGAAAAGGCAGAGGATCTCGTTCTTGCTACCGGTCAAGCAATTGACAGAGTTCCAGGACCGCGAGTTGGAGACGGTCGATTGCCGTGGCTTGTTGCGGTGCCTTTGGGATACCTTGGTATCACATTTGTCATTGCTGTCGTGAAAACATTCAGGAGATACAATTCTCCAAAAGGAAAGCGCAAGCGCCAGGTGAGGCCCAGGTGACCACTTTCAAATCTGTCTGTAAAACCTTGTTAGTATTATTGTGCCAGATTTGATTCCCACTTTTCCTTCTCCTACATTGCTTCAAGTATGTAAAAATTCAAGGACAATGCTTGGTATCATTTGAATAGGTTAGGTCTTGAAATGACTTTGAGCTTCCTGCTCCTTCAAATGGAGATCTTTTAAGCTGATTGAATCTGGGAGTAACTGATTTTCTGGAACTGTGATTCATTATGCTGGTCAAGGGCTTCAGAAATTTGGCAAATTGTGCTACATAAAAGCTGCAATTAAAACTTTATGGGGTTATTGTTGTGAAATGAACCTCCTGACAGGGCTGAGTGCTCATTTTAACTGAAACATATAGTCAGTGTTTTCTTTCCAAGACTGAAAGTGAGCAAGTGCCATCTATCCAATGGAAGGTACTGCAGTCTCTGGTCATTCACATCCAAATTTGAATACATCCTACCTGCATCTGGCCACACTTTCAACTTCTGTAGAAATCCTAGATTCAGCTCTATGAACCATGAATAATTTTTGGGTGCAGATTGGGGCGAATGCATTTTTGTGTGAAGCTCTTGATGAGTACTTTCCATCAAAGAGGGATGAGTTAGATGGCAAGATGCTCCAGAAGCTTGCAAATCAGGTATCTTTCCAATGGTATATAATACTCAAGTACTGTACATGTGAGGAGGTTTCCTATAATTTTGTCTTCAAATTTTACCAGCAGCAATGCAACAAAATTTGGTTTGGAGTTTTACTGTTGCATAATGAGATTATACTCTACTGTTTCCCTCTAACCAACACACTTTCTGATGTTGCAGTCTCAGTGGATCTAAAATGTTCATATTTGCCTGCTAGATTGGATTATTATATATGTATTCTGCATCTCATGAGAATAGTGAGTAGTCCTAGTTGGGACTGCTTGGGGTGGCCGGTTGATTACTATGCCACCTAGTAGTACAAGCATGGTTTCAAGTGTAAATGTTTCTGGGGCATTCACGACCATAAATACTGTGTCATCTGGTGTTGCAGTGCAAGTTTTCTGCAAGTGAGGTTTTGCGTAAGTATGTTCGGTATGCACTCAATGAGCGGCCATTCACTCCAGACACAGTAGCTGACCTGATCCACTTGAGGAAAGTTTCAGAATTGACCGAGTCTGAGGTTGCTGATGTTTTGAATGATGTAGCCAAGCGTGTTGTGAAGCAAAAAGGTGATTTACATTCACCTATTGTTATTGGCTTATCACCTTGTAAAGTGATTTATTGCCAGAGTATGTTTAATGCTTTAGAAGCTTGTGAGTCTGTTCTGTCGATTGGAGTGCATTTTCTTGCAAGTGTGAGGGATTCCTGTACATGTGCATTGCAATCACATAAATTTCTTATTATTAATCTCCTGGAAATCTTCTATTTTGGTCTATTTTACTATGTGTTCAACCAGACAGGAATTGATCAAGGCTAATTATATGACAAATGTATGGCTGTTCTTCCAGGTCCTGTTGTGATGAACACAGAAGGCTTTACTGAGAAGGGTTTGAAGCGCAAGGTTGCAGTCCAGGCACTCTTCAGCAAGCTTCTATACCTCTCTGAAGTATGTCTCATAAATTGAAGGGCCTCAGAGTGTGTCAATATGCTAAATGAAGCACATATAGCAATTCCATTGAAGCACATGCTGGGGTGTTTAAACCTCTCTTACGCATAGATCTGTCGATTGCAAAGTGATAGTTGAGGTCATAATTGTAATTTCCATTTGGGGTTATTTGAAGTTCTTGCTTCTGTTGGCATTTATTTGTTTATTGGAGTATTTATTTGCCTTTTGTCTTCTTCATGTTTCTTACAAACACTTGTTGTTGTACATTTCTTTTTGTGCTCCGCAACTTCACTGGGCATGTCTCTGACTTTTGTGTGGGATGCCACCAGATGGAAGAATTTGTTTCAAGTGAGAACAGGAGTGCTCTGACCATCAAGACAACGTTTGGTGTCACTGAGTAAGTTCATGCTTCCAATTTTTTGACTATTCCTTATGTCCTTAACTGATGACATGTTTGTTTTGACACCTCAACTTTTAATGATCAAGAAGGCTCATCCCTCAGAATGTTTATGGAGTTTTCTGGTTGTTGAAGATTATCCTGGCCAATAGAGTTCTCCTTTAATTCAACTGGACTTTTGGTCGGGAGTTGGTTGTTTAGTATACAGCACTTGCCATGTTTGGTAAGTTCTTGGTGCATGGTTGGAGTTGGTGTGGAGATTAGACTGAAGAACAATCTATATCGGCTCATTGGGGCCCAACTCAGTTTAGCACTTCTTGCCATGCCAAAATGAGTTTGGCCCTCAATGAGCTGATATAGAATGTGCATGGGGCAACCTAATTGCACATATCAGTGTAGCTACTTTGCATGGAAAGACTAACACTATTTCTTCTCTCAAAACTCCACACCAACTCCAAGCAGGCACTGTATACTTGCTAAACATGGAAAGTGTTGTATGCAAAACTCCGGACTAAAAGCCCTGTGGAATTAAAGGATAGCTCTAATGTGGTTGCAAAAATTTAGGCATATATGGGCAGGTAGTGTGTACTTAATAAGGGAAGTCTTCTGGATTGGTAGGCATTCTGGTTTATGTGGACCTCCTGACTGTACCACAAAGCTGTTGTCAAACTGAACGAGAGCAGTAGTATTATGCTGTCATTTGGCTGTTAGAATAACAGTAGTGTATTTGTCTTGGATGGGTTTTTGATTCACATTGGATGTGCTGTTTGTGGTGCAGTGAGGATGCAAACAAGATTCGTATTGACACGTTATCTGAGCAGACAGATGTGGAGTCTTTAGAGCGGATGGTAGGGTCTGCAGATTCAGAGTCTGATGATGAGGAGGCCAGCTCTTTACCAGATGATAAACAATGAGAATAGATAGGTGATAAAGTGTAAACCAAGTGAAAGATTGAGGACTAGCTTGGCTGAAGGCTGCAGTCTCGTTTTTGCAAGTAGGATTTCGCCCACAATTTCAGGGCCAAGTATAGAGGAAAGCAGTAATTGGAATACTGTGAAACCCTTAAAAAAAAAGGTTGGAAGAGATTTTTCTGATTATATTGGGTTTGACAGCATTGTGTCTCCTGCATGAAGATGAGTGATCTTTACAGGGAGGAGGTAAATTTGCCAAATGAGGTATTACACAGAATTGTTATGTGTTTTTTTAAAACACTGTTGGTGTAGGACAAACTGAAAGCACCACTTCGTACTACATTAGTTTTACCTCCAAGGATGTATTCCACAAATATTTAGTGGAAGCCTGTACAATGTAGCGATAGAAGAAATATGGTCAGTTAAAATTGCCAGCATCTCATGTAATGTTGACTTCGAAAATATAAAGCTTTTTTATGTATCGCAGTGAGAGGATCAACCACTTTTTATTGAACTTGATCCTTTTGTGCATAACAGCAAAATTACTACACTGTTGGCGTGATTATCTGTAACTGTGCTTTTTCATTGTGGAGTACTCAGTCTCTCATTTTGATTAAACTCGGACCAGGTACCTATTGAGTCTCTGACATGAAGATCACGTCTGAATCATTTGACCTACTGTTGTTTGGAACTGACTCAAATGGAAAAAAAGACTTGAAAGAAGTATACCTGTGCAGGTATGTCTGACTCTATAACAGCTTTTGCCGACATAGTGAACTCAGAAGGCAATTGAACAGAGAGTTGGGATTGCCTACACGAAGCAATCATAGAATGATATGGTGGATTCTGTTAAGAATGATATGGTGGATTCTGTTAAGATATGTGGGCCTTATGTGGTCACTCTTCTTAATTGGACCCCTAAATGTGAATGACATATGATAAGACTTGGAGTTAAGAATGGGCACCAAAAAGACATGTGTTACAATGACATTGGACTATTTGCTTAAGGTATATTGAGAATATATTAACCATTCTAAGCTTAATAGTGGACACAATTGGGAGGGTCTATGTGATCACTTGAAGAGAAATAGGATTTTCACTTACAACCTCTTATATAATTTTTGCATCTCAACTATGATTTTGATCATAGAGGTCATCAATTACAGCTGAAAGTGTGCCTTCTCGCATTCAACAAGGAATAGACACGTCACCAAAATCACTTGGATATGCACTTTGGATATGGAAGTTGACACGGAGGTGAAGTTCGGAGTGAAGCTCAAATCTTCATTTTAGGCAGCGGAGGACGAAGGTAACCTTTCATGCCAAACTTCCACATTCGCAATCCACAATTGACATTTATTCCGAGCAGACTCAGAAGGATCCCTCAATCACAAAAAACATAGGTGTAATTTGAGTGGAAGTGTAAGTTGGTCGTTGCCAAGCTTGTCTGTGGATGATTGCCTCGCAGTCAAGGTCACTCAAATCTTCATCAAAATTGGTCTTGCAAAAAAATCGTTGCATTGACAAAGATTTCCTTCCAGATACCATCCCCTCGGGTTTTAGGGTATTGGGATCTTGCAAGTTCTTTCCTTCTTGTGGTGGTCAGCTATGGCCGCCAGACTTCCGATGGTGATTGCTTCACCACCCATTCGAATGCACTCACATGGCTTAACAAGCTCACAAATTGCCTCAGCTCCTCGTCACACACGCAATTGCCTCTCAAATTTCACAAGTGTTTCAACATCTCCCAAGGTATTGGGATGTGGAATGCCATGCAAAACCATGAAAACTTCTGCCAAAGCCATGTCAGGGGACACTACTGCTCCTCAAACAGCCGTGAAGGAAGCCGGGAGAGATGAAGTTGCAAGAGTGAAGTTCAATGATGGAAGTGCCACCCAATTTGCACCCTTGGTGAATGGGTGCTGGAGTTTGGCCGGTGGGCATGGCCGGGTGGTGGAGGGCGAGATTGTTGAGGTGATGGAGCTTTATGCTCAGAGCGGATTGACGACCTTCGACACCGCAGACATTTATGGGCCTAGTGAGAGGATTCTTGGTGCGTTTCGTGAGCGATGGGAGGACCGGGAGAGGAATTTCGGAGAGAGTGGTACTCAACATGCCCCCCAGGTTTGACATATCCCACATTTTTTTTGGTTGATTTTCTCTTTGATTTGTAAATGATTCAGTGTAACCCCGCATAGAAACACCTCCAAATAAGGTAGATGGGTCTTAAATGGTTACTTTTTCCGACTAGCCCACTTCTACCAGGATCTGAAACATGCGATTAAGTTAGAACAAGATGGTTAGCAAATCCAAATCGAGGCAGAGCCACTTTCCTCATAATTTTTGGAGCTCATATGAATATCTCATTCATTATCAAAGTGAAGATTGTCGTGTACATTAAATGGTCATATAGATAGGTCCCCCCAAGTATCATGTTGACTGTTGAACGTAGAATGATTAGCATATTCTGAGCAAGCAGTCCAATCTCTTTCAAATACATGATGCATGCCTTTTTGGTATCCGTTATTGGAGCCATACCAAACCACATACCACTCAATTATAGGTATCCTATTAAGGATAGTTACCGGATAAGGGATATCTGCATTAGAATCCAACAACTGAAAGATAATAACGAGTTCTTCTATTCCTGTGCACTTTCAGTTGTGCATTGTTTCTTTCTTTTCTCTTCGATTTGTAAATGATTTAGTGTAACCCCTAAACCCTAAATCCTGAATGATTCTGTGCATGTGACATCAGATATGCTGATGTCTATCGTCTCTGTTTCCTTTGCACTTGTCCTCACAACTTCACTGTGCTCTGTTAACGATTCAGTATCACCCCACTTAGAAACACCTCCATATGCAATGAAAAGATAAGTTCTAGTTGAAAAAACCATTCTGTGCACTTCTTGTGCAGGTGACCGTTCAGTGTACATGTATGTGTCTTGACTCCGTATCCTTTGCAATATCCTCACAAGTTCACTGTGCTCAAGGACGAATACCTTTGTTGATTGCGTTGTCAGAATGTGCATGTGTGCAAACCTTTCCTTTGTTGGCCATTGGTGGTGAATGTTGCCTTGCATATGTCCACGGTTTAAGAATGTACGTAGATTGTCGACTTGTAGGTGTTTCAATTTACTTTGTAGAAACATTGGTTTTCACTTTGTCAGATTCATCAATTTGTATTGGACTTACATCAATGGATTGATGATATGTGGTCAGGAGTACTGTTATCTGAAACCTTAGTAATTTATAAGGTTTAGCACCAGTGTTGGTCTGGTATATAGGTGAATGCATGGCTATCAACAATTAAAATCAGTAACGGTATCAAAGAACCTACCGGTATCAAAATTGTAATGCCAGTCAAATATTGATATTTGGTGGGTGTGTCCAGGTGAGAGAATCTTTGTATACCCAAGTTATTGTTGGGGTCAATATCATTTTAAACCATATTGATATTAGGACAATTTTGCTTTGGTATGAAGGTTCTTGCATGGTATACAGCCCCGAATGGTATTGAAAACAAAAATACTTGTCAAATGCCCATACCCTACTGGTATCAAAAAATGTGAAATCTGCATTATATAATACCAGAGCAACACTGGTTAGCACCTCACAGGACACCTGTAATTTGAATAGCCGTTGTTTGTGGCCGTTGATTCAGTCGATAAATCACTTAATCATGTGGCAAATAACTAGGCACAAATGTGTATTGATGAGTGCTATATGTAAATCTCGTGTGTTTTTTCCAGGTTTTTACAAAGTTTTGTCCCAACATCTTCCGGATGAAACCAACCTCACAAGTAGTGGAACAATCAATAAGACAGTCAATGGCCGCATTACGAACCCCAAAACTTGATCTTGTACAACTCCATTGGTGGGACTATGAGGTACCTGGGATGGTCGACGTCGCCAAATCACTTGCAGACCTGCGGGAGAAGGGTCTCATTGCAAGCATTGGGACGACAAATATGAGCACAGAGGCTCTTGCACAAATTGTGGATGCTGGTGTCCCTATTGTCTGTAACCAGGTATGATTGACAATTGTCTCTAGTTAATAAAAGTCTGGACATGTTTCTGTGATCAATCTACACTGATGTGTGCAATTAGGTTACTTCGCAAATAGGTTGCCTCTTTTACCCATGAAAATTACCGTGGGTCAAAATCAGATTACAAAAATTATAAATTTATTTATTCATCCCTTTAGCAACCACAGTTCTTTTACTGTGGTAATAATTATGCAAAATAGTGTGGAATGCCGATAAATTACTTGCGTAAATCTCTTTGCAAACCATACCGTTTACAGCTATTACTGTGGTTTGAAAGTTAGCATGGGTAGAAAATACCATGGGCCATTGTATTTCATGCGTGGGTTGAAAATGAGGGTGGCTTATAAACTAATAAAATATTGATATTAAAATATAAAATGATAAATCGATGAAAAACATGGATACCTTTCTGTAAAATATCAATTTTTTATTTTTTAAACCACAATAATTCATGTTCGTGTAAAATATATTGATTACACATTCAAAGTTTTAAAGATGTGATACTGTGGTTTCAAAAATGGCGTGGGTCAAGAAAAGTTACATTGACTAGAACTATTGCTGTATGTTGAAATTATAGTGGGCCACAGTAATAGGTGTAAAAGGTGTTGTGTTGCACAAAGTCTTCACGAAACACCTCAAACCAGTTTGTACCACTCTATGTGAATTTTTACATCAACTTGACACCACACACACTTTTGGCACAAGTTTGTGTACTTGAACATGGTTATTATGTGTAGAGAGAGATAATCTATATGTTTCTGAACCAAGCTGACATCTTCATCAACAAGACTAGATGCAACGATGTCTAAAAGTTCATTAGTTTGGAGTTTGTACGGCATTTGTGACAATTATCTCTAGCTAATAAAGTCTGGACATCTTTCTGTGACCAATCTAGTGTTTGCAAATTAATGTTGGACAAAATCTTCACAAAACTCAACAAATTGGTTTGGCCCACTCTAATCAGAATTGTACATCAACTTGACACCACCCACACTATTGGCACAAGTTTTGTGTTCTGGAACATGGTTCATATGTGTAGAGAGAAGATAAACTATATGTTTCTAAACTAAGCTGACAACTTCATCAGCAAGACTGGATGCACCTCCATCTAAAATTTCATTAGGTTGGAGTTGATGCAGCATTTGAACAGTGATCACCTATCTAAATTGTTTGTGCTTGTTGTATTATCCTGTTTGATGGTTTCAAGAGACTAATTATTTTATGTGCAAGTTTGTGCTGTTTGGTGGGTGCTACTGGAGTGGGGGTTTAAGATTGAAGAGTTGAATAAAAGGAAATATTTGAGTTTCTGAGTTATATCCAAACCATGTTGACAACCAACCATGTGGGAACCTACGGTCTCCCCTTGGGGGAGATATGTGCCGGCCGGCTTGTTGTCCACACCCGTTCAAGGTGTTCACCCTCGAAAGGAGGCAGTAGTCTTGGGGCCCTCTAATTCTTGTAATGTTTGTATCGGGATTACATATAGACTTAGACCAACTCGAAAATGAAGCACACCATAGTTCACGCTGGTGGCAACATCAGAGTCGTCTTTCTTTGGTGGTGGCGGAATGCTCACAAAAAGAGATCCTGGTATCCAACTTTCCTACTGCTAATTACTGCTATTCTTGACAGGTACAATTCTCCTTGTTTGACAGACGGCCACAGAATGCAATGCTCAAATATTGTGGAGAGAGAGATATCAAGCTCTTCACATATGGGACGCTTGCTGGTGGGTTGCTTTCAAACCGCTATTTCAAAGAAGGCAAAACAGGCTTGTTTGGTAAAGTGACATACCCAACACCAGATCTGAACACATCCAGCTTGAAGATGTATTGGCGCATCGTGCAACAAGCAGGGGGCCAAGATTATTGGAGGAGGTTACTGAGTACGTTGGGTGAAATCGCGACGTCAAAGAAGGTAAGCATCGCCGCAGTCGCGCTAAGGTGGGCCATGCAACAAGGACCTGTGCACCCAATTGTCGGTCTACGAAACGCAACACATCTGAAGGACAATCTGACAGTCTTCAAGTTCTCCTTGGAGTCTGCAGAGATTGATAAGATTGAGGAAGTTTTGGCCACAGGCTCTGGAGGACCACGTGGGGATTGCTATGAAATGGAGCGTGCCTCATAGCAACAGAGGTAATACCAAGGATTGAACGAATATTTATTCAAACCCACAAACATGAGTTAAGTTTATATTCATGCTGCGGCAGACTGTTCTCCTCTTATTAACACATATTCTTCAACACACCAATGCAGTTTGGGCAGGATGTGTTAACCTTCTCATTCCAATTTGATGGTTTGCGCTGACAAAAGTTTTTAGTGCCCCTGCCTGTGTGGAAATCTACATATGGTATGATTGGAAGCACAAGGGTGAGGATTCCTGCACTCCTGCTGAAGGTGGCTTGCACTTCCTCTGGTAAAACAAGGAATTGTAGTTCTACCTGCATGACAGAATGGCATCTCAGCGCAAAGTACCATGGGGTGCATCTGAGGTGCAATTTGAAAAATAAATCTGGGGAGAAAACTGCCACGTGCCATATTCACCTTGGCCAATTTCCTTGTTGAATCCAACATGGAAAGTGTTGAACCAGGCATCACTCTTCGGGTATGCCTTACAGAGAGAAATGAAAGGTAATATCATGCAGGGATATCACATGCAACACCTGATGATGTTATGAGAAGTTGGTGAGTAACCTGGAGAGAATCGTAGGACTTGGCATCAATGAATATTTGGGAATTCGTGGCGTGGACCTTTACGTCTTCCCATGCAACCTGCCAGTCCAGCACACTTTCATTTAAAATAGACAAAACTTGGGTTACTGATTTAGAAATAGTTCCCCCCATCAATTACCAAAAAAATCAATTGAAAGCAATACACCAAAAGTGCCATCAAATGCCTCACATACCTCATTCTAAACAAACAGAAACTAGATAGCAAACAGGAGCCACTGTAGGGAAATTTGATACTATAATACCTTACTATAATACCTAACTCTAATAAAGCCCACTTACCACAAGGTAGGCAGTAAACCCTACCTTGTACCAAGGGGACTCTTGAACATGATAAGTTAGGATTAATGGGCTCAAATTCTCATCGGTATCTACGCCAATGTTAGTTTTTCTTTTTCTTTTCTTAGAAACAGTTCTTAGCTATGGAGCAAGTTATCCGTGACTGAATTTTTGGACTGATGACACTCGTTAGGAAAGCCTCAACCTGATGATAATGAGGATCGTGTGAAGGTTATGCTAACTTTGGAACTCCATCCCAAATTCTGAATAGGTTATGCTTGCATTCAAAAGCATTGCACGCAACTTAGAAGTTGTGGTGTCTCCTGACACGAACTTTAAATTGCTACAAGAGCCGGTACATGAAATTCTACGAATATTATTGCATTTCTGATATTTTGGAATTGTCTGGGTGAAAATCTATTTTATATCACTCCTCATTGTGGCCTCAAGTGATATTTAGTGGCCTGGATCTCGACTCCAAGTCTTTGCTTCAACCTGTAATGCAGGCATTGTATGGATTTGAATCAGCTTATCTCACGAGTACTTGCTTAAAGTTTTGAAGTTTTTTTACTGAGATGTGGTTGTTACCCCAACAGCTTGCTTTTGTCAGTGAAATCTTACTTGGTCCAGATGGAATGTCACAGTGATGGTGGTGGCAGTCACCGGCCTGCCAACATATTTGACCTGAAACTTGGGTTTTTTTGAGTCTGTGTTTGCAATCTCCTCATCATCACCCTTACCCAAACATTCTTTAGTCTTCACTTTCTTTTCTGGCTTCTTGAATGAAAACTTTGGTACTTTGAATACCTGTGGAGGTGCCTTGACTCCCTCTTTAGATGAGGCTGAAGTAACTGGTTGATGTGTCCTTCCAGGCACTGGCTCTAGCTCTGGTGCTGGCAAAGAGGGTTCATTGAGTTCACAAAACATTCCTGAAGGAAGCCATGGCTGATTCGAAGGTGAGGTCTCGTCTTTGTGATATTCTCATCACAAAGTTAAGGAGTTCAAGATCCACCATAAAAATATTGACTGCCAGTCTGCCTTATGAAAGACATGTTTAATCCAGGACTGTACGTAGCGCTCACCATCTCAGATCTCGCCGACGTGTCTGTCCTTGATTGGATACGAGGAGGCACATCAACACCCATAATTGATAACCCTATCATGGCTCCACTACGAAGTTTGGTCAAGGACACGTGTCGCCCAACCATCAGTTGTAGTAGGCGCCCAAAACCTATCTTGCTACCACAATTGCTACGGGTGGTGAGGTAAGTTGGGTGCCTACTACATGCCGTGACAAGGCTCTTTGCATCCATGACCTAGTTCGTAGCGCTCACCATCTCAGATCTTGCCGACGTGTATGTCTCTGATGGATATGAGGAGGCAGATCAACACCCATAATCGATGACCCTGCCATGGCCCCACTACGAAGTCTGGTCATGGACATATGTCGCCCAACCATCAATTATAGTAGGCACCTAAAACCTATCTTGCTACCACAATTGCTACGGGCAGTGAGGTAAGTTGGGCGCCTACTACAGGCTATGACAGGGCTCTTTGCATCCATGACCTAGTTCATAGCGCTCACCATCTCAGATCTCGTTGACGTGTCGTGTCTTCATTGGATACAAACACAATGAATAGAAACCATAGCTAGCGGCCCTCGCGACCTAGTGAGCGTTGCGCTCGATACCGTACACCTGTTGCCTTGCAACGGGTTGTCGCAAGACTCCTCACATACAATATCGAGTACTCTTAGACACAGCCATGTTGGATATCTTTCTCAACACCACTGTGACAACTACCATTGGGATCCCAAGCCTTCTACGAATGGTATACTACGCATATGAAACTAGCTAAATATCTTCCTTCACAAGGCTCTTCCTTCTGCACAATTGATTTCTTGACCCCAAAATTGTGTACTGTACTCAAGGTGTTGTCTGGTTCAAACACTTTGACTACAGAAAGCTCATTTCCACATTGGATTGAGCACCGATTTTCCTGACCAATGTGGATACGACACTGTGGTAGGTTGCGAAACCTACCACCAACTGCTGGATACACAATGCGATATTATGCTAACGATATGGGAAATTGTGCTGGATCTGGTATCAAAGCATCCTGTGGCTTGGAGAGGGTGTTTGACACCACTTCATTACGAGCTTCGTCACCATGGAAGTTTGGGTTCCATTGAGGAATCTCGGGTAGAATATTGTCATATTCTTCTTCATGAGAAGCTGGCTTCTTTTGTTGAGGTTCGTCGTCATCAAGAGTCCGCCCGTTTTTATCACGAACAAGCAAGGGAAAAGCGGGCTCCAAATCCTCCTCCTCCTCATCATGATCTTGAGGTTGACACACAATTCCAATTACCAAGTAAAAGAAAAATCTGAATATTAGTAATCTACTTACATAACATTATTCAAATCCATAACAATGTTCTGTGGGACTGAAAATATTCCACGAAATATTCCCCACATTCAGTCCGAAGGTGGGGAATATTCGGTGGAATATTGTCAATCCCACATAACATTGTTATGGATCTGAATAATGTTATGTAGACTCGGTACCCTTCCAAACTATATCTAACAATGAGATTCAATGATTGATTGCATTATTAGCCCATTACAATGTGTGCTAAACTGAGAGAAAAAACTGAGACGCATTACAAAAATTTTGAGTTCAGAAGGGATTGAAGAATTGAAGTTGGTATATTGGGTCGAATGCTCGTGGAATAATAACAATCTAAGTTTCACCGTTTATGGTATTTAGTGTCATTTATCCTATTATGAGGCCTAACTTAGGTTGCACTAATGGTCAACAAGGTTGACCAGTAGTGTAACCACATGATATTTGTCATTTGTATGTTCAATAATATCTTCCTGTAATGCAAAACTATTGTCTCAAACATCCCCAACGTGCTACATTAAATGTCATAATGTAAATAATGTTACAGTTCAAAATTTTACTAATCTTGACAATAATGTCATGTTGGCGACTACACTAAATAATCCTATTAGTGTGGGTGGAAAATTAGCATGGGCCACACTAGTTTCCTATGCAAATTGAAAATTAACTTGAGTCCAAGACCCCCATGTCTTCCCCCTAAGTCTTCATGAAGACTTCCGACCAACACATTGAATATTAGTTATAGGACAATAGTAACACAAATACAGTAATCATCTACATTATTTTTCTATAAAAAGAATTATCGTGGCCCATGGTAATTTCCTACTAGAAATCTAGGATGGATTGAGAATTAATGTGGCCCACATCAATTCTCATTATGAGAATTAGCGGAGGCTCTAGAAAAATATCGTGGCCCAAAATAATAGGACTATTTAGTGTAGTAGATGTGATATTACTACAATGAATATGTTATTTAGTGCCATATGGCATTTTATGTCACTATGGTAATTTTTTGGATGACACTTCTTTTGAATAAGTGAACAAATATTGTCATGGGTGACGGACGAGTTCATCCATCGGCCAAAACCCTACCTCCTCTTATCACCAACTTGTGATGAAATATTGTCATATATGTGATTAAAATTTGGATGAAACATCACTTTGTAACAGTAATTGCAACCACATTGTAATAATCCCCCAAATTTTTTACAAGGAATGACAAATAACACCGGGTCAACATTTGGTGTTGGTGACACTACACAGTGGTTGACAATTAGTGTCGAGCAAGACAATTAGAATCGGTGACACTAAATATCATATTTAGGGCCACTTCACACACAAGACTGAAGACCTGTGACCATTGCAATCTAAGAGCACTCATTGGTCAAAAGGGTGGAGACCGTCCAAGTTCACTTCACACACGAAGGAGAAGGCCTAAAGGCCCAAATTAGACTTCATGGATGAAAAGTCTACATGGAGTCCTACATGGCGGACTATGGATAAGGTTTCATAGTCTTCCGGAATTTTGGTCATGCCCACCTCCAAGAGGTGGGCCTGACACAAATTCCGGGAGAGCATGACTTTTTTAATATTTTTCAAGCATGACAAATTTCAAGACAGATTGCAGGGCAGATTCCAGAACAGATTTCAGGATAGATTCCAAGACATATTCCAGGACAAACAAACACCACCAAGTAATTCTCTTAAATTGATAGAGTTTGAGACATATTATATTAAACCAAATCCTCCCCTCTTTTTCTGCCAACAAATTATACAATCGTCCCGCAACATGGTCCATTCTCACTTCACACTATGCTTGAGGGCCCGTGACTACATAAAACGGCTTTCCCAACACCCATGGTACGGCCTTTGGATGAAAGTCAAGGTTCCTCACCATTACAAGGTCACGGCTCTTGGCTCATGTGTGAAGATCTCTAGGCATTCTAGTTTAGGCCCTTCGCAAATAGTGTATGTGACACCTCGTAAATACCATAAATGGTGTGGATGATTAATTTCGTGCCTCATATCTCATGCATGACTTTGTGGATAGAGGTTTGAGATGTGGAAATTATTAGTAACTGACCGGGAAGTTCGCTGATAAGTGGTCCCTTCTTCGGATCGACTCGAATACAATGTCTCCGAACTTCCTTCCCTTTATACTTGGCATTTGGTAGCTTGAAATCTAACACCACATCAAAAAACGGTGAGGGACGCCCCGATTCATTCAAGTCCTCCTCTCTACTTTGCAACAAGAACACAAGAAGGTTGATGAATTCCTCGAAGGAGTATATGTTGGATGTTTTCCTTCATTGGTGTGTTTCACTATCAGCCCGCCCACACTTACTGGTGCGGGCCATCAGTGAATGGTGAGTACCAGCACTCGTTACATCCGGCGGCACTCACTGGCTAAACCAACTCTGAAAGTGGCCCTTGCTGATAGGAACCGTTCACTCATGGCCCACACCAGTAAGTGTGGGTGGGCTATATGATACATAAACAACAATTTTCTCATAAGTGGCAAAAGTCACAAACTTCTAGTAGTGTAAGAAAACCATGGTCTTTTAATGGTCCTTCGATTATGACTATGCTACGTTGGTTGGGAGGTTTGTGTAAAGCTTCTAGGAGGCCCAAAATGGGCATGTTTAAGCCAAAAAATCATGTACAATTTGAGCTACATAATTTCATTTTTAGCTTATCAGGTCAAAAGTGACCCTATATAAAACCAACTTATTTTTCAAGTGCTCTAAATGAATAGAGCTAAACACTTTGATGTTATTCAAAATTCAAGTTCAAATACACAAACTAGTGCCCTTGGATGCAAATAAATACGTTGTGTATTTCGCGATCATCAATGTCTAGTATGAGTATAATTTTTTCTTTTCTTTCTTTCTTCTCAACATAATACAATGTCCTTTCAATAATTATACCATTTCAAGCACATAAACATGTAAAATGTGATCTATGAACTTGGTAAAGCCCGCATAAATTGTGTGATGTAAGGTTGTACATTGACATAACATTATTCAGATCCATAACAATGTTCCATGGGACTGACAATATTCTACGGAATATTCCTCACATTCAACCTGAATGATGGAATATTCTAAAGAATATTGTCAGTCCCACATAACACTGTTATGGATCTGAATAATGTTATGGAGAGGCCCCATGTCCCTTAAGGGTTAAGCATATTATCATCAGAGACATGTGCATCATGTATTTAAAGTATTGTAGTAAAGTAGACATGGGCTCTAATACATGTCTTAAAGTACAAGGTATTAAAGCCCCAAATTAGAGCATTAAAGCATGAAATTATGAACACATCACTCCTTCACCATACTTCTGTATAACAAACACATTTGGGGCTTGAAATTTGTGGCATCTACATAAACTCTTCCATCGTGGACCCGGGGGTGTACGTTTCATTAAAACCAAGAATCACGTGCGTTCACTCAGGGGTGCACTCAATGTTAGAACCAAGAATCATGTGCATGCATGATTATGAGATTAATACCTTTAATATATAAGATTTTTCTCCTCCTAAAAATGATATACATACAAATATGTAGCTAGAAAATCCCTTCAAATACATACAAAAGTGAAAATTAAATAAATCATATAGACCCAAATCATATGTATATGCCAAAAAGATTATGTAGGAATTATGGCTAAACTACTCTTAAACAAGACATGTTAATTTATCATTAATGAAATCATTTAAACACCCATTCATAACTCATTTCTACAACACAAGTCATTGTAGCCAACACAATGATAGTATCTAACTCTACCATCAAACGATCTGTCAAATCATAGGTTCATGTTGACCCATTCTTATTTTGATACCAAGATAACCTTATTTCCATATTGGTAGACCGGTTGAAGAGATCAATAGGTTGTCAATACTCAATCCACCTATTGCCAATTTCGCGGCGCAACCTGTTCCCTAATACCAAGTCTTGGTGGCTAATGTTTTGATTGCCTTGCTTTCTTTGCCTCTTTTCTTCACTCCTTCAACTATTGCTTGAAAGACAAATGATACCGCACAATCACATTCCAATTAATCCTGGCTTTAGATAGGCGAACTTTCAGTTTGATATGCAACATACCAAACTTGATTATGGCGAGCCTATCCTTAGACAATATGGAATCACCATTCAACTCACTAATCAAGGTACTCTTGTAAATTTTAGGCCTAAAATTTACACTTCAACAATGGGCCTAAAATATTACACTTCAACAATGGCAATATAGAGAGTTGCAATGGATTTTCGTCATGCTCATTAACAAGACTATCCAAAGCACGCCTTAATTCACACTCAATGGTTGATACATCATTAGTCATTGAATGTTCATCAAACACTATTGGCTCAACATCAATGTCTTCCGCACTTGGACCAAGTTCATCATCCACATATGGTTTTGCACTTCCAAGAATGTGATCAAATCCAAAGCTAGAGAAATCTTGAACCCCAAAACATGACCTCGCTCAAAACATCTTTTTCACAGATATTGATTTTGACAAATGTTGGCAAAGAGTAGTATGTAGAGCCTTTGTGTGGCCTCTGCCCGATAGATATGGTCCTACATTAGATTTGCAAGAACATTATATTTCACTAGCATAGCTGCTTTATTCATGAGATCGGTCATTTGTTCAAACGAGCCACTCTCAAAGTGGTGCAAGGGCACCAATGCAAGCTCCAAATAGAGTGCTACAAACCAAAGCTCCAAAAAACCACATCTTTACAAACATAAACTTGCTAGCAACAATATTGCACAAGATCCCCACCCAAAACCAACTCCTAAAAATCCAGAATGCCTCGCAAGGCAAAAGAATGAAAATTCCAAATGACCCCAAAACCAAAAAGCTAGAGAAGCAACCACCTATGAGCTCCACCCTCGTTCCACCTACGAGCTCCACAATAGAAACCTTTAGGGTTTCCAAAGGGTGGTCTTTCCCTCTCCTTCTAAATCCTAAATTTCAGGGATGAATGTGGTTCACATGTGGATGAAATATTCATGCGGACCTCTTGTAGGTTACCCACTTCATTATTATTGACTATGGGCCTAAAAGTAGAAATACAACTAGGAATATCTGGATAATATGCATCATATATTTACAATGCTAGAATAAAGAATACATGTATCTTATGTATATTTTGTAATTTTCCTTTTGGGATGGTTTTTGAAATAAGCTAAAAGTTTGGCCTCAATCGGACAACCAACTAGAATTGGCCATGTGTGGAGGATGATCATTGGGCATAGCACTCCTGCAACAACCCTCTTGTAAATCATAATAAACATATGGTACATGAAATGACCTCGCCATGGCCTTTTAAAGTGATTGAAAGGTACTATCCCGGGGGTGGACACTTCATACCACGTACGAACTAACGAGAGTGTAAGAAGGGGTATTGTTTGAGGCATTAGCGTACATAGTATACATAAGGGAGAGGTATTAGTTTTCTCTAGTGTGTACATTTGGAAAGGTTATTAGGAATTTTGAAGTAAAGGTAGATGTACAAATGGGGGCCATAAGGTTTAAAGAAAATTTTCACAATAGATGTGTTAGTTTCATCTAATTTACATGTTCATCCATTGTTGTCATATGGTAATAGTCCTCAATGACTCCCTTGTTCATTCTTGTTAGGATTCACATTCGGATTACAGGACAAGCTAGAGGCTCTAGGAGTGCTCATGAGCTCCCTTGAGATTTGCTCCCTGTATTGTGGCTGAGTTATTGTGCTCTTGTCTTTGTTTGTTTGATGCAATTGTTGAGTTACATGCTATGGATGTGAAAATGTTCAATGATTTTCTCATTAGAAAGTGAACGTGGACTTTACATGTAATAAAGGCATATTTAATTCATAACGTATATTTTGTAATTTTAGTGGAGGCATTTATCACATTAAATTGAGAAGCTTAGTATAAATACATGAGTCCATTTTCTAGCATGTTGTTAGTACATATATATATATATTAGTTTCTTTCTATAAATTTCTTGTATATAGGGGGTTTGATTTCATAGTAACCCACGCACGTCATTTAGGTTTCGAATAAAGAGTCCACCCCCCTAGGGGTATTGTAAATATGGACAATTAGAACATTACCTAATTGAAATGGTCATTTAATTGCTTGTCACCAAGATAATACCCCCCCCCCAAAACAAAAAAAATTATACCCTTGATGCACATGGATCCTGTAAGTCATACTTAGTGCGAGCCCTAGGAGAACCTCCTATATACAAGTTTTTTTGTGTAAAATTTATCAATACTCGTACAATTTCAATGATTGAAATACAAATGATAAAATGTTACATAAAAAAGTCACGCGCATATATATATATATATATATATATAGTCATTAACATAAGTATACAAAAATATTTTTGAATAATAATCAACCCCTATCATATTTATGATGCAAAACCCTAGCATTCATCAATAAAATCGTTGAAGACTTCTACATCCCCCCAATGACACTCATAAGTATCTAAGTCTACAATATACATTGTCATAGAAGCTAATACAATTGTTGTTTCTAAGTCTACCATCAAATGATAAGTAGGATTGTATGTCCACTTTTCGATGGTTTTTTTTTATACCAATGTACGCCAATCTACATGTTTGATGGGCGGTTCATTAAGTCCATTGGATCCCTACATTCCACCCAACGATCACCAAAATGTCTACGCATCCCCTAAACCCTCCTAGCAAACCAAACCTTAATAGGACAAGATTTCTTGCACTACCTTGTACTTTTATAAATTTAGCTTTGGGTGTGCTAAAAACACACACAGACACCATAATCACAACCAAGATTTAACATAGTATCATGGTTGCGGCATTAAAAAGTTTAGATTTCATATAGAAATTGCCAGCCTTGATCCAAGGCAATTGATCTTTAGATTTCAAGTTGGCTTGCCATTCAATTAACTAACAAATATGCTTTTGAAAATTCTAGATCTCCTACCTCTACATAGACCACAATGAACTTCATATTACAAGAACTTATGCTTTAAAGTCTAGTGACACTACCATACAACGAGAAATGTTGTGCATATTTAAAGAGTCCTCCATACATGTACATATCTACGAGTTTTAATTTATGTAACATATGTAAACGTAGTGCAACAAAGTTCAAAATTAATACCCCTTTTCTGCACTCACGCATACGTGTACATGTTTAGACTAATGCACCCCCCCCCCGGGATCGTGGATGACGGGACTTAACAAAAGAAAAAATCCCTCTATAAAGTTGAGGGCCGGTTCATTCCAACCAGACTCCACTAAACTAAATCCAGATCTCTTATGCTATTTCTAAAATCAAATCATCTAAAATAATCATATATATATATATACACCATACACTATAATTCACTATGTTCTCACCCTCCACAATGGATGAGTTTACGTAAACACCACGAATACCTAGCCCACATTGGGGACTCCGAAACAAAGAAAGCGTCGAAGAACGGGAGAAAGACATTACCGGAGTTGAGCTGCGTTGTATACTTTTGCCCGAGCCATTGAATGGCCATGTCGATGAGGAAGAGCTTGAGTGACTTCACCGTCATGGCCACTTCCACCACGGAGCGGTTGTAGCACACGTCATATACCATACACAATGCCCCCTCTGCAACCACCATGGTGGTAAACCCTAAAATTATCAGTTCTCATATCCCATCTTCTGATGCTTGGGATTCTCAAATGTCCGTTTTAGAACCAGTGTCCGGGGAGAGATTTTTAAGCATAATCGGTCAACATCCCAGTGTCATAACATTATTCAGATTCATAACAATGTTCTGTGGAATATTGTCAGTCTCACAGAACATTGTTATGGATCTGAATAATGTTATGTGTTTCCAACTCCAGCCGGTTGCATGTTGTGATCTTCTAGTTTTTGCTTTAAGAATTCGAGGTATATTCCACAAATTCCTCTAAAACGATGGGTGGAATTTTTCTAAAGTCTTGAACTTCAACCGGTTATTGTTCAAAACTCAACCGGTTCATCTGTAACTAGCGATCGGTTCTTCCTGTTCATTGTTTTAGAACTATAGAGTAGTTAGAAGCAATTTCTCTAAAACATGGTTCATCAATTCAAAGAGCCCCCCTCCCCTCCCCTTGAGATGTTGAATTTCTTAAATAATTTTTAGGTCTAAAAATGATTATAATGCAACTGTAGTTCAAAAAACATGATGCTTAGGGCCGCTTCACACACGAAACTGAAGGCCCATGACCATTACACATCAAGCCCTCTCATTGGTGGGAAAGGCGGAGCCAGTCCGAGTTCGCTTCACACTACGCTTGAGGGACCAACAAAGTATGTGAATGCAAGATGGATGTAATGTCTACATGGATTCCTACATGGCATCAATTGGATCATGTGATTAAAACATTGGGGACAAAATAACTTTGGGTATGGATTGCATCTCTTGATTGTGAACATATAATATCTTAGTGTTGCATGACAAACACTTTTTCATTTGTGAAAAAGACATATAATCACTATATTCGTTAATTTGAGACTTTCTCTTGTCTCAAATTAATATATGGACCACAACAACATGGTCTAATGTTTGGGTCGTCCTACCCAAACCATCTTGATATGAGTTCTTAATTGGGTCCTTCGTATGAACACCCGCTTCAAAATATTTGCATCTTACAACATTCTCCAATATCTATGTGATTTTATCCATGTTCTTATATTTGTAAATGTCTCAAAATGCCGAAAAAGTCCCAAATTAACGAATATAGTGATTATATCTAGAATGGGGTTCCAACCACATTGCTTCTCAAAGCGCATATATAATAGTTAGGGTTTCTATCATATGCTTTTAGTTGAGCCATGTCCTAGAGTTGATATTATTTCATCTGCAGTGTGCATATTGTAATCAACATCGCAAACAATACTACTCTCGTCAGCATTCTTATTTTTGGACAAATCCTCCTTTCTCCAAATCTACCTAAAAAATTCTAGTGCAAACAGTTCCAGAAACGATGGATGAAGCAGCAGGAAGTTCATGAGTATGGGAGTGAATTGAAGGAGAGATGCCTGACTCTTGTCTACGGAGGTCGTGGGATCCAAGCAGCTGCATGGGAAGCGCACATCCGGAGCTCCAGAGTCGCATTCCAGATTTAGGTTTTTGATTTTCTGCTTGATTTGATCGATCGTTGTTGGTGGATCCTCACCGTAGTCTGGAGCTCCAATCTGACATGAGGGTGTCAACACATTTGTAAAGATTCACCTGATCTAAGTCGTGTCTTTGATCGAAAGCTCGTCGCGATATCAAAATTATCATGGTTTGAGTCAAACACTGGACAATATTAGTAGGGTCACAGATTTGTCAAACTGCACCATCACCAAACATGCTGCGAAAATTATCTTCAACACCATTATTATAAGCTGTGAGAACATGGTGTTGCTTTATATTTGTGAAGGTTTGTAATCCAAATCACACCTTTGATTGATTGTCTGGAATTTTGTGAGCCATTATATGAGAGTTATCTTCCTTAAAGTCACTCAAAAACTCATGGTTCACTCGAGGGAGTTTTGGTCCACTTTTGAAATTTGTAATGTGTAAGGAGTGTTCAATTGGTGTTGGAACTCCCAATTCAATGTGAAATGAAGTCGAGGCATTTGAATTTGGTCCAAAAACAGTTATATAAAAACGAATTTTACGTCAAACTTTTAAAGACACCTAAATCAGTGCTCTCCCAAAGTTTGATAAGGAGCTCATATATATATATAGTCATCTTTCAACCAAAGTCAAAATACCTCAGTTTTTTATTTCACTAGAAATGGGGGGGTTATGACACTGCTTGAATACTCCTTGAGCATCATCTAACATCAAAAGGGGGGCCAAGTCTCCTTACACCGAACCATGAGTTTTTAGGAGACTTTAAGAATAACTCTAAAATCAATGGAAAATATTACATCGTGTATCGTCAAAGTGCACCCTAGATAATCATCATGTAAAATTGTTATCTTCAACATCCAAAGAAATAAAATAAAAGTATTGCTTGTGTGAAAACCTTGTGAGAACCGCAAACGTTGATGAACACCTTTTGCTTTGTTTCATTTTTCGTCTTCACAACAAAGAATGGCTTGGGCACGACTTCGTCACTTGTTGCAGCCGGGGTTGGAGGGGTGGCTCCCATCGGGAGTTTAATGCCCTCCTCCTTAGCCGGGTAGCCTTTAGGCAACCCCCTTTGCATCGCCTCAAGTAAAGCCTAGCACATCTCTCACCAACACAATGTTGTGTTTAGGTCGACATGCAAAATCTCATCATGTCATGCAAAAACCTTGGTGGAAAAATAACCATGTTCGTATCAATTCAAATGTTCGAGGTCCATTACTATCACCAGGAGAAGACTTGTTCATTCCAACCATGCATTGCAACTTGTCCATTGTAGCAACTCATGGCAAAAAAAAGTCATAAAAAAATTAAATCATTTTTTACTATCCACCGGAGGTTTTTGGTTGCGGATTTGGGGAGGATCAGCAACTGCAAACCTCCGGTGCATGGGCAACCAAAATGATTAGTTTGTATGCACTTTCTCGCCATGAGTTGTAGTGGACAAGTTGCAACGGATGGTGGTGGGCACATGGAACAAGTTTCCTCCCAGTGTGTCTATGTACTGGTGTTTGTAGACCTAGCCAACATTTGAGGTACACAAGCCGTGCCATTCAGTTGCTTTTCTTAATCGAACACGTACATTTAATCAGTGTGTGGTTTGGTGAGAAGTAAAAGAGCAAACAACATTAAAGACACATGTTTAAAAGAGATTGGACTACCTACATCTCCAAATTTCATTAACTACTCCACACTCAATAGCGAACACAATTGGGAAGGCTCATGTAGTATTCCATTAAGAAATCAACAAACACGCACTTCCGATAACCATAACTACATCAAGAAAGGCCCGATTTTTTCCTTCTATATGCACCTTTCACCTCGGGGAAAACAACTATTGTTGGTGAGAAACAAGAATCATAAAAAAATAGAGCAAGGAAGTTGCCAAAAAATCCACACACTTTGATAACGGAATGGGGCCTTACGTCTAGCTCAGGATTCGGGGGTGCAATGCCTTCCGCTCGTGCTTTTTGGTACGTCACAAGGAGCTTCATGACACTTTCGACCTCCGCATCCGAGACTCGACTTTTGGACTCTTTGATGTTGGGCTCCTCCTCTTCTTCCGACCTCTTATATCGAACTTCTTTCCCCATTTGTTGAGTGAGTTTTCGGTTCACCTTACCTTCACATCACTTCACTTCACTTTGAAGCGATTCTTCCTACTATAATTTGCACGGAGCCCGTTCACCGTCCCTCACATCATGTAAAAACGACACTTGAATGTGAGAGAGTTTGGTAAGTTCATGTGTCAACAACTTTAGGTGTAGTTATTCAATAATATTATGCATCGTTGCATCGATTCGGACACGCGTCATCAACACGGAGAAGAAAAAACCCCTCCAAAAGAAGTTTGGGAAGAAATTTGGGTGAGCTTCATGGTGCGCCTTCGTTCAAGATATCACATCATTTGCAACACTTTGGTGAGCTTGGTTCATGCTCGACGAATTTTAGGTATTTAGGGTTGTTTTACACATGTGACAAGTGACCGTGAGAAAAAAAAATGATGTATGGGTTTAAGGTGGTCATGGTCGGCGGTCTCGAACGCCATGACCAAGAGATGTCCACGTCACATTTTTAATTGCTATGGGCTTTGAAAATTTTGAGGACAATGGCTCCGATCTCTAAGGTATGTGAGGCACCTTGATATGTGGTCACTCTTCTTAATCCAACAACTATCATAGCCGAGTGGTACATGGGCCACAACAAGGCCCGGGGGTGGACTCTTCAATGGAAACCTGATTGACATGTGTGAGTGACTATGAAATGAAACCCCCTATATTCGAGAAATCTATAGAGAAAACAAAAAAATGTATATGTACAAACGTTAGGGTAGAAAATGGACTCATATATGTATACTAGGCTTTATAATTTATTATGATAAATGCCTCCACTACATACAAAAAATACAAATCATGAAATAAATAGGCCTTTATTACATATATAGTCCACTTTCATTTTCAAATGAGAGAGTCATTAACCATTTTCTCATGCATAAAATATAACTCATAATAATCTAACCCTGAAACACATGTCATGTGCATGAAATAAGGTAGATTAGATGAATCTAGCACATCTATTGTCAATTTTCCTCTAAACCTTATGGGCTCCTTTTTTACATCTACCTTTAGTTCCAGAAAATTAAAAGCCATTTTGAATGTACGCACTAGAGAAAAATAATACCCCTCCCTTATGCATACTATGTATGCGACTACCTCAAATAATACAGCCAAGGATTCGTGGCACTCCCTTAAAATCATCCATGCAGATGAAAAAAATGCAGGAATCATCTAAATGACTATTTTTAGGCAATTTGATTCCGGAAATAGAGTCAAAGGCCCCGAATTAGTCTATTGATGTCACATTCAAATGAATCGGCCCTCAACCCCATAGGGGGGCCTTTTTTTATTGGAGCCACTTCATCCACGATATCTAGGATGGATGATTTTAAGTGAGTGCCATGAATCCCCAGCCAAATAATAGCCCTTTCTACACTCATGTTAGTTCGTACATGGTATAAAGAGTCCATCCCCCAAGCAACAAGGCTTTGTTGTTCAGAGTGGACACCAGAAAAACATGTGTCACAATGACATTGGACTATGTGCTCAAAACACAGAGACCTATCTAGGTGCTCAAGGTAACATATCAATGGGAAGGGCCTATGTGATCATTGAAAGAGAAAGAATATCTTCACTTGGACCTCCTATAACTTTTGGATCTCAGCTCTGATTCTAAAACTTGAAATGACAATATTCTTAATTCACAATTGTCGGCACTGTCCCATATCATGGCATAGAGGTATCATGGAGACTGCCCTTGAGTGGTAACAAGGCCTGGTTAATGCATGCTAGAACTTAATGAATAAGATTTTGTGAAGCTTAGTGAAAGCTTAGTGGAAACTCCAATTTAATATGAAAAGAGCAAGTAATTAAAAACAATTACTTTTGAAATGTCATTTTTGGACAAACCTCTTGTGGCGAAGCCACATGCCCTTGTTGATTACCGACTTTTAGATATTTCTCCAAACCAATCCAACAGCTAGAATCATTTGTGGAGTTGGAGGTTCTCACAATAAGGCATGCTGCAAAACTAAGTGCTTTTGAAATTTGCTAATCATCGCGTACGAATAATCACATGTGGGATTCGAGATATCATAGGAGAAGTGGGCGAATTGGACAATGTGCTCAAAATACACACATCTGTCTAGATGCTCAAGTTAACACAATTGGGAGGACCTATGTGATCGCTTCAATAAAAAGAATATCTCCACAATAACTTTTACATCCGTACTTTGATTTGGAAACTTGAAACGACAATATTTGTGATTCTCAATTGCTAAATGGAGCAGATAGTTCCTGATCTGATCCAATGGCTCAAATTGTCCATAGAGTTGGAGGTGCCCACAATTGGGGCTGGCCACAAACCCGGATTTTGATATGCTAAACATCTCGGACTAATAAATAATCGCATGTGGGATACTAGATATTATACGACTTGAAGTGGGCAAGTTCCGGAAAGCAATCATAAATCCATCTCTACCTTAGGGTTTCCAAAACACTAGTTATGATAGGCAAGGAAATAAAAATCTAGCATGAGTCGGTCTAATGGGGATGGGGCCCACTCAAGTGGCCATGGGTCCCACCGGACAAGACAATCGGCCGCCAGTTTGGATACAGACAACCGAGAGTCCGATTGGTAGATTCCAGTCGGCCTGCACGTAAAGATCTAGGAGAGTCGAGATATTTCCGCTGCACATTAAGGCGCGTGCCAGATCTACCTAACTGAGAGATTTCGGCTGCACATTAAGATTTCGACAGGGAGAGGCCTGCCCTTCCTTTTCATTTCCTTGTCATGCAGACTCCAGAGTCTCTCCAGAGTGCCGAGGAAACGCATGTAAAAGGTTGAAGTTCCTTGTACAGATCGAAGAAATCGATCGGAGCAAGGAACGAATTGGTGCACCTCTTTGCAGCCAACATTGCTGATGTGGTGAGCCTGCAAATTTCTGGCTTCTATTTGGCTTGCATGTCCGATCCTTATAAGCATTTCATCACGCATGTGCCATGGTTTGCAGTAAGGGTATTCTCGACCGTAATTGGCCGTGTTTGTCATTGAGGTAACCGCTAATCGGATGCATGAGTGGCAGTGGAGGTTTTTGTGTTCCCAGGGAGGTTTGATCTGTGGTGGCCGCTTGTATCCATCGTGAGTGCTAATTTTGGTGTGGTTTGGAAGATGTAATTCACGTATAGTTTTCGTTAGGAATGATCGATGTGGTGTGGTTGTTTGTAATCTTAATTGCGTGGGAAGTGTTAGCCTGGTGAGGTTTCTCTTACTATAGCAACGATTTTTAATTGAGACTGATGTTGTTGCTGGCCATACTATCGGTGTTGTGTTGATCTTTGGATTACACAGAGAAGTCCACACGATGTAACCACTGCAGGCATATTCGTGTTGTAAGGGTAGTGTTATTAGGCCTACGGAGAGTAAGTATGCTTGCCATTGGTTCGCCTGGACGCTCTTAGGCGAATGTTTTCTAAATTGGGTGTGGATTTGGTAGACGATCAAGAGGATTGCGTTTGGTCATGTGGTGGCTCTTTTACCATTGTGATCTCCTTTGATATTAATTTCGCGCGAAGTGTATTGGCAAGATGTGTGAGTGGAGAGGCGGCGTGTCATCTTGGTGAGGTTGTTTTGCCGCCAATGTGATCCAGTAATTTGGACGGCAATAATGGACTGATTATGTCCATTTCTTTTGATGTTACATAGGCGTCTATAAGACAGGGACATGTGTCATCAGCACGAGGAGGTCATTTTTGCAGTCGATGTGATCTATTAGAATGTGATTGACGGAAGTCTGGTAATTTTCCTAGGTTATTGATGTCCTCTTCTAATTTCGATGACTACATGGAAAGTCTACTTGAGGAAACAACTTTCGGCATGTTGAACATGTGAGGCCGATCACCCGATGGAAGCCCTGCATGGATGTGGTTGCAAATTGGTTTCCATATACGCTTTTAGGTGAAATGTGACTAAATTTGGTGTGGATTAGGTGAAATTCACTAGGATTTCCATAGGAAAGGTGGCCCTGGCGTGGGCTCTTTTGATGTCGATTGCATGAGAAGTGTAACTTACTGGCGGTATGATGTGTGTGGAGGCGCGATCATTGTGATAGTGTGATACAGTTGCATTAATTGCTGGACGAATGCGATCCAACAAGGGAAGGGCAACATTATTCCTTTAGTTTCGATGTCTAAATAGAAGTCTACAAGATGAAGATGTCTTTGGCTCTCTTTATGATCTGTAAGGACGTTACTGGATTGGTATAATTTTTATGTTTTGTGAGTCATATTTTTTCGATGTTTATAAAGAAGTCTATATGTCTGGGATGTGTTTGCACGATGTGGACGTGTTTGGCTATCGTTATGATCCCGTTATGATCTTTCAGGACGTCGGTAGGCTCCTAGTAATCATATGCTTTGTGATGTCTACATAAGAAGTCTAAATGACAAAACGAGTTGAATCATATTTGTGTAAGGCAGATGTTATCCTCGCATATTATGCTTGAATTTACGCTCGAAATTTTTAAATTATGTAATTTGAATACCAGTGACTGATCCATATGTTGACAATGTCCAAGGGTGGAAATGGAAGCAGGTGTGGCTTGATCGGCATTCGTAAGAGTTCCAAAGGCTGATGATAGTTCCAACATTGAGTTTTCTTCTGGAATCACATCATGTGTGGATTGTGTTTACAGTAGCAGTCCTTGTTTTTTGTTGCATGTTTGAAGAGCTTTGGTATCAACATCCTCATCCATTCTGCATCATCTGTATTCTTGACGGTCTACTCAATCAAAAGCTTTATGACCCTCTCTTTTATGTTCTTGAGGAATTCTTTTACATTCCCCTCGGTTTGATTCTTGAGGATCTTCTTGACATTCTTTGGCACTTCGTGGAGTCTGTCTTTCCTATTGTGGCCAGAAACGACCGTTGGAACCCCTGCATCATATGATCAACATGAGTCTATTTGCTTATGGCTTTGAGTCTTGCTTATGCATTTGGTTTTACATAGATTGAAAGATTAGTGAAGATCCACAGTTTCACGGTGGACTGGAACACACGTCAAGAATCATGTCTTTTTGAAGATGTGCGAGACAATGAAGGAGCCTCAAATTTATCGCAACTGAAATTGTTGAGGTCATTGTTGCTATATTGACTACTTGATTTTGGCTACATTTCTTAGTGATATTATATTCACGTGTACAGTTTAAGATCAGGATATTTTGCGTTTCAATGCATATCAATGCATATCGCCTGATGCTTGTGTCGTTTCATTCTGGAGATAGGAGACGCTATAGCTATTAGCATTCAGTTTTTCTTTTTAAAACAATATAAGAACTATGTGAAAGTACATAAGATGCTATCGGGAGGATATCTAGATTCTATTTGAACTCAATTGTTCTGTGAAAGTTGTAAATTATCTGTCTGAATAACAACAGAAAGGAAGTGGAGGTTGGCGACCAAGCTGATAGAGTATTCAGAGGCTGATTCTCAGTATCTGACCATCGATCCTTTCACAGCTTCAAAATGGACTCAATTGTTAGCATATCTTTACTTAAATCGGTAGATGGTGGAGCAGAGCATCAGATTATGGCGATAACTTGCGATCAGTTCTGACAATATAAAACAACAAGCACCAGTTATCATTGGTGGTGGCTCTGTCCAATAAGATATCTATATCAGAAAGATGTTGTTGGTCACCATTGAGGTGGGTTTGCCTACTTCTTCGACTTAAAATACAGTGACCACACTAGATAAGCTAAAGACGACTTGAGAATATAGAAGGCCTGTGTAATACTTGAGTACAGTTTTATAACTTGTTTTTAATTCTCTTTTTCCTTGTTGAATTCTTCATGTGTGAAACTTCATGCGTTGCACCATACCCTGAAAGCCATAATGGAAATTGGCCTTTAGCATCATCTGGTCAATAGCATATTAGTAGTTCCTGGATTAGGGTGTAGTGGATGTCCTAATTCCTGTGTGAGTGAAGGATAAAATCAAGTGCGACATTCTTGTTGGCTCTTGGGGGACAGAATAGATAATGCAGTGGTGTTTAGTGTTAAGAACTAATCTGCTCAATTAGAAGCAAGGCCCTCTTTATGCAACATTTGCTTTATCTCACATCTGCACATCGCAAACTCAACAAAGCTCTTTGGTTGCAGATTTTGTTGTGCAATGACGGGTTGTGATTATGTTGTGGAAAAAAAGCTCTGTCATGGAATATGCTTCATTGTGGCCTCTGGTATGTCTTGTTGTTTGTACTGACATTTTCATTAACTCGTTGTTCTTTGCGACAGGTGGTAGCATGCGACTTATCAGGCCGTCATAATGAGTCTTGTAATGTATGAACCAATGATGGGGAGCCCACGCAAATCCAATGCATCTTCATACCTTATGTCACTTTGGAAGATGATCCGCGTGATGTGGGGTCCGATGGTCATCTTATATATTATTGTGCTATTGCTGGCCCATGGAGCCAGTAAGTTTACAGGTGGCCCAGCTTTAGGCGTTGAGCTGAACGAGACTGAGCTCTACTCCCCCCTACAAAGCCTCCTCACCAAGGACTTAAACTTACCAGCACCTCTTCTGTAAGTACTCAAAACATCTATAACATCAAGAACACATATGTCGTAGCTTATGTGAATTGAGAAGCAAGAACTCAGGGCACGAGCAGATTTTTAATGACAATTCATATTGTTCGAGGTGACATCATTTGAGGCCCAAATGTTAATAGAATTAGGTCAAGGATATAAGTTTTTTATTCTTTTGCTAATCATCACAAACAGAATTTAAATCCCTTTACAAAAATGAAAGAAAAGGGGCGACTTGATGGCTTTGTAAAAGTTCTCCTAGATGCCATTTGGAATCCAATGGACTTTTTAACTACTGTCTGCTGTCATGAGCATGATGTGCTTGTGTCTTAAAACCTTACCTTTTTAGTTGGGGGCCATCTTAATTCAACACTTCTCTCCAAGTACGAGTTCCTTCCTCTCGTATGGTATGTTGGAGCTAGTAACACAGACACAACTTGTAAGATTGTATGATGGGTTAATCGAAATGGCTACCAAATACTTTCTTAGACCACTTGAATCCTGTTGGTGCAGGGATAGTGACATTGAAATGATGAAAAAGATAAACGACCAATCTACTTTGGAGCTCAAAACCTTGGTGATAACTGAGACAGTAGTCCCTTATAATGATCGTGAGGAACTGTCCACCTATGTCAAGCAACAGTTGGACGCCTCTGACGTGATCTGTGATAGCCAAAAGGAGGCTGTCATGACTATGCTGAATTTGGCTCCAATGGAAGCAACTGTAACCAAGGAAGAGGTTGGCGAGAGAGGTTCACTCCGAAATTCTGCGGTGATGGCCTTGATCAAGAGACATTTGAACAACGTTCATTTCATGTTGATCGGGTATGATGCCTAAGTGATAATCTCGCTCTTCAATATGATAATCTTCTGGGTTTTTTTAGTGCAAGAACCCCAAATGTGGAAAAGATGCCATGTCGCTGTACAACCTTTATTTAATGTGAGCTCAAGTTTCAACATTAATTGAGATATGACGTGTCTTTTAATTAGGAGTGTTCTGGCATCATGTATCACTTGCATTGTATGTCCCCTTGCAGGGTGCGAGCAGAGCCACGATTGGGTTTTAATTGGATTGCATCAGCAGAGCGTAATGCATGGAATGACGTTTTGTCCAGGGTGCTTTCTGACAAGGTGACGACCTGGATTTTTGTCTCAGTCGTCAACTTGAGTATAAGACACTACTCCCTCTGCCTAAGTTTCCATATGTTTGTGCACAATGATGTAGGACAAGCACATGAAGCATCTGAGGTGACAAAAATATTATGAAATGGATCGTATGGGTAATTATAATATTCCTCGATGATTGCAGACTGACGTCTGTCTCTTGGCTGTTTTCATCACTGCTGCAGATCCAAGCGGAGGCCAAGCACTATTTATGGCGAAATGCAAAGGAAACTGGCCATGAATGTGGTAAAATTCCGGTAATTAATGTGGAAGAGTAAGCCTTAACACAAAAAGTGAGGTGGTCTAACTGTACATATACAACTCCTTGAAACCCAACGGACCACTGCAGCAATGGGACAAAGCTTTGCACGTGGATTTTCTGGGACCTGATGGGAGGATCATAACTCAATAGTCCAGGGCTTTCTAACAAGAAATCCAAGAATCGATACAGGCCGTGGTGGAGGTGACGCTAGTTGTGTTCACTATCCTCCATTTTGGTATGGAGAGACTGAAATCAGTGACGATCATCAAATCACTGAGATGGGTGGGAGAGCTTTGAATCTTTGTTTGTGATTACTTAGCTCTCACAACTGAAACCTTGATTATGTGTATGGTAATTTGTACCTGGGGGAAGCTTTGGTGATGGCATCATATGGCAATATCAAGAACCACGGCACTAATTTTTGAGTTTAGTTTCCAGCAATTAATCGTTGCCAATGCAAAGACAGGGTATAACAACTGAAATCTTGTGTTAAGTTATTAAACTCGACTAAACATTTGGGTTGATACTTTGAATGACCCTGACATAGTTTTGTACCTTTTGGAACACACTTTGAGGCTACATATATGTACAGTGCCTCGCAATGTGGAATACTCTTGAGGCTCGTATTGATCTAAGTTGATATCATCCTTGTGTGGCTAACTTATATGTTGATGTTGGTGCACTTGAATTTTCTTATCATCTGTTCGTTGCAGTTCTCCCTTCACTCTAAGTTTCCCTTTGGTAAAGAGTAATGCCCATTTCGGGATTACATATAGATTTAGACCAACTTGAAAATGAAGCAGGTACACCATTATTCACATGGATGGCAACATTGGAATCATCTTTCTTTCTTTCTCTCTCTTTGGTAAAGACTGTCCCACATATCCTCTAGGGATTGGTTTGAGTTTTCCATGAGGTATACGCAAGTGTTATTTGGGTACTTTTCTTAATTGAACATGTCTTCTTGATTGGTATGATGTGGTTAGATGAGTATCAAAGAACAAACACCATAGAGACACATGTCTAATAGAGATTGGCTGTCTTCAAAATTTATGAACTACTCCACACTTATAGTGAACAAATTTGGGAGGACTTATGTATTTACCGATTCTCAATCTGGTTTTTACTGATGTTTCATCATAGATTTGCTAATGCAACACCAATTTGAAGACGTAGATGAGGTTGATGGGAGATGGAAAACAAGAAAAAACGAATCGAATGGCACCTGCTTACCTCAGTCTTTGTGCAGTTTGTGTAGTTTCATCACCTATGATTCAAGCTATTCACATATGTATAGGAAAACACTAGATATATGCAAGTGTGTGTCTATGTTAATGGTTTTATATATTGTATTACACGCTAGATTAGGAAGCGAGACCTTTCACATCCATAACATTTAGAATTGAATCTAGTATATTCATTGCCTAGTAGGTATCACCATTGCCAACCAACTATGGCAAGCCGTCAAAGGAGTGTAAAATTGACCTCCTCAATATAATTATTATAATAATAATAATTAAAAAAAAACTAGAAGCAAAGACCCCCAATGTAAATTCAAAATTTAGCATGTAGTTCAATCTCCTATAAACACTTTTTTGTGTGTCCATTGTTAGACTCACACCTATCCACACATTCATTCGATTATAGGTGTTTGATTAGGAAAAGTAATTGACTTAGATCAATTTACCTTACATAATGCTTGATATCAATATTGAGGTAAGAATATCCAAAACTAATAGATTACCTAAAACCAACATTGTGTACCATTGTCATATTTGAAACCTCCAAAACATATGATTGTGGTACATGAGTGTTGGATGTAGGTTGTTTTAAGTTCAATGTTGATTTTTAAAACATGTACCTTGATACAACTAGAGATAGAAGGTGATCACATGATCTATATTATAGTCTTTAGGTGCCCAAATTGAGTGTTGGGAGGAAAGTTTTGTTGCTTTAAGGTTAATAGGTTCTACTAGGTTCTACTTTGGATACTTATCTATAACTAGACACCTATCTTTGTGTCTCATTTGAGTGGTTTGTGGCTATGTGTGAATCAAATAACGTACATTAAAAAGACATGTGAAATAGAAAGAGATCAATCGACGTGTTGTGAACATCTGTTAACAATTTTTATTCAATAGTCAACATAATGAGGGGGGAGGGGCATGGCGACTCATCATATGACATACAAACTACACGTGAGTGTAAGAAGGAGTATTATTTGAGACATTATTGTACATAATATACATAAAGGAGAGGTAGTATTTTTCTCTAGCGACATGTACATTTAAAAAGGCTGTCACAAATTTTGATGTAAAATTATATGTACAAAAGTGTTCATTATGATATGGGGGAAAAATCCTAGAAAAAATTAAAGAAACATGGCAAAATTTATGCTCTTGTAAGAAGCATGAGCATAAGAACATAAATTTTGCCATGTTTCTTTAAATTTTTGAAGGGCTGATACATTTTAAGGGCTGATACATTTTAAGGGCTAATAACCCTTGAGTATTTCACATGGTTTGACTTCAATAGAGTATGGGTATTTGACAATACTAGTTTTGTTTTTCGATACCATCTAGGTCTATATACCATGCAAGAAACCTTCATAACATAGGTAGAATCACCCTAGTATCAATATGGTCTAGAATGGTGTTGATCCATAAAATAACTTGGGTATACAAAGATTCTCTCACCTTGACTTGACCCACCCAATATCAATAGTTGACCAGTAAGGTATGCATGTGTTATTTGGTTACTTCTAATCGGACCCCTATATTTGATGGGTATGTGGTTTGGTGAGAATCAAACATCAAACACCATAAAGACGCAAGTTTAAAAGAGATCGGACTATGTCTCCAAAAAGTATTAACAACTCTACACTCAATAGTGAACACAATTGGGAGGACCTTGTATCTAGTTAAGAAATTAACAAACATGCACTTCCAATAAACATAAGCAAATCAAGAAAGGTCTGATTTTCATTCCAGTTTTGGTAGATGTTTCATTGTGGATTTGCTAATGGGACACACGTTTTGTTGTGTAAAATCTAATCAATAGAAGTTGGAGAACATGAAAACGAACCGAATAACACCCACATATCTTATTACGTTTTGATACCCATGCGTAGGGTTTTTGATACCATAAATGATGGTTGAATATTGATATGCATGCACTCACCTAACATATCTACCATCCAATCCAACATTGGTTGGAGTCTAGCCGCACATCCCGGTTAAGGCTTTGGTTTGAGTAAGTAACCACTCAAATTCGTTATATTGTGCTTGCATTGCCCAGTTCAGAGATTTAGCTAACATATGAGGTAGCTAACCTATGTGAGAGATAATCCATCTCACGGTCGCACCACCTAGTTAAAAATAAGATATAGTAAAAGTTATCAAAATAGAAGTTAGCTAACTTTTGGGACCTTGCTTTTGTGAAGAAAACTCAAACACACCCCTAATGCTAACTAACTTTTACAAATGAGTAGCCCAAGTTTTTTTCTTGAATGCCCACCTTTCATTTTCCCCATCTCTTCTCCATTCCGCTATGAGGTGGACTGCATTATTTCTTACATCGTCCTAAATTAGCATGCATTTTAAATGATAAAATATTATTAAGATATCATTTCAATGTTCAAATTCAGATTATTATCATTATTTAGTGGTTTTAATAATAATGAAACAAAAATGGTGTTGGGCACATAATCATAATGTATCATAATTAGTGCCATGTTCAAAACTTGGGCAAGTGGGCAATGAGCAAAAGTTTGGTTGGTCAACCTTAACTCCTCTCTTAAATTGGTCAACCTTTGGTTAGTGGTAAGTAGGAAGTGTGGTTGTGCGATCCGTTAGCTCGCATATGAGTTACCGATTACATGGGACTTTACATATTTTGATTACCACTGCCCCTATGTATCCATAGAAGGCTCCCTATTTGATCTTTGCATGTGCCGGAATGTACTTTCCACATGAGATACAAGTGGGTCGTGGCAAATGTGAGCATGACACGTAACAAATTCTGAAGGAAAAATAATTATGTTGTGTCGGAATAGAAAGCCCTCTACGGTAGTTAATTTCACTAACCACTAACCCACATTGTTAGCTAGCTAGGGTGCGGCCATGATTTTAGTTAGCTAGAATTTTAGTTAGCTAATCCTCACTAACTCGTAAGTTAGATAATTCTCTCAACTAGAGGTGGTGCAGTTGGTCCCACTTCCTAGTTTGAACCAAATCCAACGTGATGAGTGAAGTCGTGGAATCAGAATCTGAACTCAAGTTCTGACATCCTCCGCAGATCGAACAATATCACAGACAATAGCAGTTCAGGTGCCACTCGCAGATCGACGATTCGCACGTGTCGAAGCTGAAGATGCCTTATCCAAGTTAGCATTAAAGATTTAAGATCATGATTGCTTATCTTCAAGCACCAAGATTAAAGATGCCTACTCACTCATCAAGAGTTGATGTTATAAGAGGCTGAATGTTGTGATGCACGATTAGTGTCCAGTTTCGATTACTTACTTGGAATCATCGATTCTTCAGGTGAGGCATCATTACATTCATATGGTAAGTTTACTTATGTGTTGATTGCAGCTTTTGATACTTCAGTTACTTACACGATGGCTGAAGGAATTTGGTGCAATTGTAATTTTCTGTTGTAGAGCTTGCCATCATGTATTGCTGTTGCTGTGCAGGTTGTCAGGTTTGGTTGCACAACCCTAAGTAAGGGTTAGGGAAGAGAGGCTTTTTGTGTGGGTTTTTCTTCCTCGGACTCGGACGCAGCTTATTGTTTGTCCTGGGAACCATCGCCAATCGTCTGTTTTTTCCGAGGATCGAGTGACGTTTCTTTTGGTTGCAAATTGAGAGGAGAGAATCTGCCACGTCTGCAATGCTTCCGCCGGATGCCTTGTTCCTGGGGTTCGACAGCTCCACGCAGTAATTTATCCTTCCCCTACCTGCTTCTTCTTCCTCGAGGGAATCGTGTGTGGTTTTGAGAATCCAGCAGTATGGCAATCGTCTCAGATTTCTCTTATTGAACCAGAATGCCTTAGTTGAGTGTGGCAATCCTATGTGCTAGAGAATCGCTACGTATTTTTGGTGCCAATTGGAAGGATTTTAAGGGAATTCGGATGATCTAAGAATGAAATTTTCCCACATGGGGGCGCACCTCTTCAAATGAGTCCTGGTAGATGGGAGAACAAGACTTCATGTCCAAAATTAGGCCTAATGAGAGCTTGCTTGCCACTTGACTATGCTCGGATGCATTCACACACGCAATCGAGGACTTGACTCTTGGAAGTTTATTCTTGAAGCTGGAATTGAACTGAAAGGGATCGTCCTCAAAAGGCTTAAGAATGTTATGGAAGACGTATGTATGTAATTGTGCCTCGATGTTGTAAAATTGACGGAGGAGTTTTGACACCGTGTTACTTGTCAAAAAGACATCACCACCATCTTCTCTCTCATTCAACTTTGGGTACTACTGAAAGCCTTGTTTGTGCAAGCCATAGCCAAGACCGAAATTCGGTCACTGGACTAATGAGAGCCTCTAACTTGATTATGCTAGGCATTCATACATGCCATCAAGGACTTGATTCCTGGAAATACATTCTTGAAGGGAGCATCCTTACAAGTCTTAGGAATGTTATGTAAGAAGTATGTATATAACTATGCCTCGATGCTGTAGAATTGAGGGAGGAATGTTGACACCGTGTACTTGGCTAGAAGACACCATCATCTTCTCTCTGATTTAACTTTGAGTACTACTGAAACCCTTGTTTGTGGAAGCCATAGCCAAGACCGAAATTTGCTCAGAATGTGTCAAGTTTGGCGATTGCTGAGATTATTGTGAGCGTTGCCGATTGGAGCACCACTTGACTATTCAACTATCCTCGAAAATTATTCATACATGCAATCAAAATGATTCTTGGAAACTTATTCTTGAAGCTAAAATTGAATTGAAAGGGATCATCCTTACAGGGCTTAAGAAGTATGCATATAAGTATCCCTCGATGTTGTAGGATTGAGGGAGGAATTTTGATATCGTGTTACTTATCTAGAAGACATAACCACCATCTTCTCTCTGATAGAACTTCGGGTGCTACTGAAACCCTTGATTGTGCAAAGCCATAGCTAAGACCGAAATTCAATGAGAATGTGTTAGATTTGGCGATTGCTGAGCAGTAATTTGATTTTGACATGGGGGAAGCATTTATAACAGACATTGTTGGGGTACATTGTGTGTGTAGATCATTCAAGGCCACAGCAATTGATGCAGGGCTTCGGTTACATGCGTCCGCAACGGTGCACTTCGACTCTGAGCTTCCACACTATGGCACCCGTGATGGCGTCCACAGAGATTCTCATGGTAAGAAAGAAGAACACAATCCCATCGCTTTTCTGAACTACTTTAAGGTGTGTGGTTATAATTCGGTTCAGGTTTCATGTTCTCCAACTTCTACCGATTAAATTTACACAACGAAACTTGTTAATAACATATGAAGACGTAGTTCAATCTCTTTTAAACATGTGTTTTTCTGGTGTTTGTTCTTTGATCTCACCAAACCACACACCAATCAAATATAGAGGTCCAATTAAGAAAAGTAACCTAATAACACCCGCATACCTATATGGCAAGGCTTGTACTTATATATGGACACCTAAGGGCATGGGATACGATGAGAGTGGACTATGTAGATACCATTTCTAGGTTCAATAGTGAACACAATTGGGAGGGTTTATGTAATTACTTAAAGAAACTGAGAATCTTCACTTTGACCTCTTCAAACTTTCTGTATCTCAACTTTGATTCTGAAACGTGAAATGACATTCTTCACGGTAAGGAAGAACACAATGCAGTCAGTTTTGAACTAGAAACCCTTCGTTTCAAGCATTTGGTATTATGGTGTTCTTTGTATAGCTAGGGCTCTTATGTAAGGTATATGTGGGCCTTATCTAGATTTGAGTGGTAGCAAGGCTTGTTGTTTTGCACAGACACCAAATAGACAAATGTTAGAATGAGGTTGGTTCAATAGTTTACACAATTGGGAGGGCCTTTATGACCACTTAAAGAGAGAGGGAACAAATCTTCACTTTGACCTGTTATGACTTTTGCATCTGAACTGCAATTCAGAAACTTGGAATGACAATCTTCGTGATTCATCGCAATTGCGAACTGGATGGGGCAAGTCCCGATCCAACCCATTGGCCAAAATTGCATGTGGAGTTGAAAGTGCCCACAATAGGGCCCCATACCCTAATTTTCCATCCTGCATTGCCAATCTTTCTCCCTACAGCCCTTTCCCAGATCTGAGTCGTAGGTTTCCATGGTCTGTATTCCACCAGTTTACAGAAAACGTAATCGGCTACTTTTTTCCAAACTAGCGTACTTCTCGTAGGATATGAAAGACGCAATCAGTACATGATGATTAGCAAATCCAAATCGAGGCCATAGCCACTTTCCTCTTAATTTTCTGGAGCTCATATGAATATCTTATTCTCTGTCAAAGTGCAGATTCTCATGCTCATTAAGTGGGTCACATAGGTCCCCCAAACAGTTGAACCTAGAATAGTTATAATATTTTGAGCGCACTCAGTCTAAACACATGTTTTTTCGGTATCTGTTCTTGGAGCCATACCAAACCACATACCACTCAAATACAGGTATCCTAATAAGAAAAGCGACCGAATAAGGATTGTCTACCTTAATTCCTAATGTCTTGATCACTTTGATGCAGTTAAAGGGCGCATTACCGGTCCCGTCCTTATGTGGGTCGAAGCACTCGACCTGGTGCTCACCAAGTTGGCAAAGGCAAATTTCCCTTTCGAAAAAGTATATGCGGTGTCCGGCAGTGGACAACAACACGGAAGTGTGTACTGGGCCAAAAATGCATCAAAGTTACACCTCCAGAAGCTGGACCCTTCCAAGGAATTAGTAATGCAACTCCAAGAGGCATTCTCCATCACTGATTCCCCTGTGTGGATGGACAGCAGCACGTCGTCGCAGTGCCTTGCAATTGAGAAGAGTCTCGGCGGCCCCGAAAATCTGACTGCAATGACAGGTGTGCACTCAATCAAATTGCTCTGCATTCCAATGATCACTGGAAAGTAATTCTCTCTAACATCGGCTTTCAAAGTTTTTGGGCCAATCCCACATAATCATCTCACACATAAGGTATGTGGGTGTTATTCGGTTTGTTCTTCATGTTCTCCAACTTCTACCAGTTAGATTCACACAACAAAACATGTGTTACATTAGCAAATCTACACTGAAGCATCACCAAAAATCGGATTGAAAACAGGACTTCCCACAATTTAGTTATGGTTATCAGAAGTGCATATTTGTTGATTCCTCCACTGAATACATAGGTCCTCTCAATTGTGTTCACTATTGAGTGCGAAGTGGTTTAATTTTTTTGAAACGAAGTCCAATCTCTTTTAAACATGTGTGTTTATGATGTTTTGATCCTCACCAAACCACACACCAATCAAATATACAGGTCCAATTAAGAAAAGAAACCTAATAACACCTGCACACCTTAAAGTCCATATATATCATAAATCTTCAAAACCCACCAAGCAAATACCCCCTTTCACCGATGATCGAATGAGATGTGCTCGAATATAGATTTGTCTGTATTGCAAATCTCTCCTCATGTGTCCATGAAATGTTTACCGCAGAGTACAATTCAATAATGGCATATTCGGACTAATGTTGGTCTGGTATATAGGTGAATGCATGGTATCAATAATCAACATCGGTAATGGCATCAAAAATCCTACCTGTGGGTTTTAAAATTGTAATACTAGTCAAATGTTGATATTTGGTGGGGTATGTCAAGGTGAGACGATCTTTGTATATCTTATTTATTATTTGGGTCAATACTATTCTAATCCATATTGATACTAGGGCGATTTTGCTTAGGTATGAGGGTTCTTGCTTGGTGTAAAGTCCCAAATGGTATTTAAACAAAAATGGCGTCAAATACCCATACCCTATTGGTATCAAAAAATGTGAAATTCTCATTATGGATAGCCAAATGGTATCAAAAGAAGATGATACCAGACCAACACTGGTTTGGACCATGTTTGTGCACATGGTGCCATATTCGAGCCCAAGAAAGACAAGTTTCTCCAACCCGTCAATCTCTTATTTTGTATGCCTACAATAAGACTTATTGAAGTACTTAAGACAGATTGGTTTTTGATATTCTCATTATGACTATTATTATTATTATTCTGGAAACAGGCTCTCGGGCATTTGAAAGGTTTACAGGGCCCCAAATTAAGAAAATCTATGAGGAACAAGAAGACATATACTGTGCAACTGATAGAATTTCGCTTGTAAGCTCATTTATGGCCTCGTTACTGGTGGGCAACTATGCTGCCATCGACCACAGTGACGGTGCGGGTATGAACCTTATGGACCTTCATCGCCGTACTTGGTCCCCGGAAGCTTTGCAAGTAAGTAATCAAAAAATATTTCTATCATGTGCTCCACATCACAAAGTTCTAGAGGAAAAAAATAATTAAAAAATAATAATAATAATAATAAATAATAATAATAATGTAGATCCAATAAAATGTTGAATTAACATCAGAAAAATCCATGATTCTTGTCATAATAGTAATTGCATGATGTGTTTATTTTCTTCTAAATATGTGCCCACATTATGTTACCACGAATCAAATACCTAGTTATGTCAGAATAATGCATGTATTTTATAAAACATATAAATACATCATAAAACACAAGGTATAAATGAAACACAAGAACTAATCGAATACACCACCCTTTGAGAATTTGTGATGCACTTATTTATGAGCTTAAAACATTATTTGAGAATGGCCACACGCATTCGAGAATGTCTCGTATTTTACGTCACCATCTTTGAATGATCATAATGGCAACTCTCGTTTCCCCATTCAAAATTTCTCATGAGAATTGGATGATTTGGCTTTTTGTTGACAGGCGACGGCACCTGGACTACAAGAGAAGTTAGGGCCCTTAGCTGCCTCCCACGCGGTTGCAGGAAAGTTGCACTCCTATTTTGTAGAGCGGTGAGTGAAACATCTTGACAAGGCAGTGACTACTATATCTGTTGTTGGCAAGGCTTAAACCCAAGGCTTTAACCTGAATCCCATGGGAACCCCAAGATTGAGCGGCCTAAGGCTGGAATAGTACTCAGATGGGTGACCTTCCTTAACACTTGATATCCGGTGCACCCTACCACTTCAAGTCCACCTATTCATAGTGCATGTATCCGGAGTGAACTGGATATTTCCAATTAACCATGTGGGAACCTAGGGGCTTGCCCTTAGGAGAGGTGGGCGCCAGCCAGCTTGTCCGCGCCTAGCCGTTCAAGATGTTCACCTTTGAAAGGAGCCTAGTAGTCTACTTCTCGTATGCCCGTTTTAAGATTACGTTTCAAACTTAGGCCCACTCGAAAGTGAAGCACCAAGACCATAATTCACGCCGGTGGTAACATTGGAGGCGTCTTTCTCTTTCTTTCTTTCTTTCTTTCTTTTGTTGTCATGGGCTTCATAATCTAACCAACCTAATCATGCAGTAGAACTGTAGTGGCTAAGTGGATGCTCTTGGCAATCTCAAAGTAATGTGTAATTAGAGCTGGGATGTTACTTGTGCAGGTACAAGTTCAGCTCAAATTGTTTGGTGATACAGTGGTCTGGGGACAACCCATGCAGCCTAGCAGGTAGGTTGATCACACCCCACCTTATCCTCTCACTTGACCCAAATTTCTTTCTTCTGTATAAGCACCATTCTTGAAGTCAATATTATGTGCTTGGTGTTGGCTTAGGTAGCTCAAATATTGCTAGGGCTTTGTTACTGAGTGTAAATTACACCAATTTAGTAGTATTTAAGTAAATCTGGACATTCTCAAAATCTGGAATTTTTGGTTGCTTCAAACCAGTGGGTGGATCTGTCAATACACTTCCAATATACGGAAATTTCATGGAAGACATGGGAATCCTCAGTGATTACTTGAATGTTATGATGTAAGAATATGATGGAAAAAAATCAAATATCTATTTTTTGATAATAAATATATATAATTTAATGAGAATTAATGAAAATATAGTAAAAACAATTGCTATGATATCATCATAATGAACACTGCATATTCTATTGGAGGATCCTACGATAGGATTCTCCGATAAAATATATGCATGTTGTTAACTATAGACTTGGACTTAGTCCAGTTTTACTTCAATAGATGAACCTTATTTCTACTTGATTTATGGCATATGGCTGCAGGTTTGGCATTGAATCGACCTGGTGACATTGCTATCAGCCTTGGCACCAGTGACACAGTGAGCTCCCTTAACCCTGAAAAATGCGATGGATAAGCATTAGCATACTATCTGTAGTTCCATGGCAGTTTAGGCCAACCATTGTTGAATCAAGTAAAGTCAATAACTAATTGATAAGCATTGTCAAATTTCATTTTGACAAATAAGGTTCTCAAATTTTCTTGACCAAAACGGAGTTTTTTTACAATAAGAAAATTCAAAAATTTCAAGAAATCCCAAAACAATAGAAGAAATGCCAAAACCACCATGGTATTACGTTACTCTATCTCAATGGGTGTTGTGTATGCATTGTCCCTGTTGAGCTCAGGTTTTTAGATGATTTCTTTGAGGTGAGATAGAAAAGTGGCCCCCTTCTAATCCTGTGCAAGAATCACAGGTTTTTGGTGTGACAAAAGACCCGCATCCAGGTCTAGAAGGGCATGTCTTCCCAAATCCTGTTGATCCTGACAGTTACATGGCTATGCTGGTCTACAAAAATGGTTCTCTTACAAGAGAAGGTAAGATTGTGGTTCTAAATTCTTTTGCATCTATCCTGATAGGCACAAGTGGGAAGAGTAATGAGATTTAACGTGTAGCTTAAAATGGTGCCCCCCCCCCCCCCCCAAAAAAAAAACACAAAAACACATTTTGCTGAACCACCCCTGATTCTCAAAAAATTACGAATTCTTCATGTAGAAACTTAAGCCATGCTCTCATTTCTTTAGCTTAGAATCATTCTTTTAGTGAACCATTCATATCAGTTATGGTTGTGTAGGTAAGACATCCTGTCAGTTGGAAAAAAAAATAGATGATGCCATAAAACTCTGGACAGCCATATGTAGACAAGCTATCTGAATTCTGCAATGATATCTGGTTATTTTTATGACGCCATGAGATCCTTGATATTAACATGATTCCAAAGTATATCTGTTGAAAATGTAGGCCACAAATGGCTGGCAATAACTAAAACGTTCCAGCGTACCTAATCAATGCACATGTAATCCTGCAGTTGGGTCACCTAGAATTTTAGGTGATTTGAATTTTAGGATTGATTGCATATCTTAACTAAGCAAGAAGCAAGCATGTTGGTTCAATAGATATTCGAAATCGGTGTGCAAATGGCTCGTGGGAAGCATTCAACGACCTTCTCAAAAAGACTCCTCCTTTAAATGGTGAGTCAGATAGTGCTTAAAGAGTGTGTGTATATGTATATATATTTACGGTGAGTCGGATAGTGCTTAAAGAGTGTGTATATGTATATATATTTATAGATAGATAGATAGATAGATGTGTGTATATGTATAAGTTCACTGGCACAATGATGTGTTGAAACCTGGATAATCTCCTTTTTTAGTTGTTCTAGTCAACAAGGAGTGCAATTTAGTGTGGTGTTAGAATTAATGTGCCACATGTTTATCGTGCCCCACATTTAAACTCTTAAGATTGATGTGTTGTCTTGTTACAGATTATTGAAGCCTCTTGTCACAGCAAGAGCTAATTTTTTTGTTCCGATAACACTGACCTACATTAATCTAAGTTCATGTTGAATCATGTGGCCCCTGATAATAAAAATTGATGAGAAAAGATGTTAACTGGAAAAATCATGTGGCCGACAATAATTGTCTAATGTCCATTGTCGTGGGTCAATCATGAATAGTGTGGCCCACACTAAATAGTACAATCTTGGTGCTTCTATGCCACAAGGACTTAATGGATGTAATTGGGGTGTGGATTGTTTGAATGCAGAGGGGAGAATGGGCTTTTATTACAAGGAGTCAGAGATCTTACCTCCTCTACCAGGTTGAGCTTTCACCTTCTTCAGCAGCCCCAATATTTACTTATTAATTAAGGTAGACGTGCCTAATTTGGTTACTAATTAAGGGAGACCTAGATACGAGTGGTATGTGGTTTGGTGTGGCTCCAAGAATGAATACGAAAACGACGTGTTTAAATGAGATTGGACTGCATGCACAAGATATGATAAACTAGGCTCAATAGTCAACATAGTTGGGGGACCTATGTCTTTTTGATGAGCATGAGAATTTACACTTTGATAATGAATAAGATGTTCGTGTGAGCTCCAGAAATTCTGAGGAGAGCTGTTACTGCCTAAATTTGGATTTGCTAACAATCTTGTTTTAATCACGTATTTCATATTCTGAGAAGTGGGCTAGTCGGAGAAAGTAACCGTTTAAGACTCATCTACCTTAAGATGTGTTTGTTTGTCAGCAATAAGTAACAGACATTGACGCCAGTGTTCTTGTCACTTCAGTTGGCTACCATCGATATATTCTTGGACAAAAGGATGGCAATGGCTATAGCAGTGGGGGTGCTCAAAAGGTGGCAGAATTTGACCCTAAGACAGAGGTGAGTACAACGTACTCCTAGCAGTTTTTTGTTTTTCCATTTACCAGCCTTGTGGAGGTATTTCTTCAAGGTCCAGAGTGGAGTCAGAAACCACCCAACTCAGAGAAGGAAATTGGATCCACTCTAGGTGCAATTCAAGTGAATACAATGATAGATTTTCTCACTCCAAATAGTGCCTAGTAGCCAAGTCGAGAGAAAATAAACAGAGAATGCTTCCAGCTGATAACCAAGTCTTTTACACAAAATCCTTAGGATTGTGTAGAATCCATTCATTCTGGAAACTCTCATGTAGGATCAAAAAATCATTTTGATGTCTGAGTTTGGAAAAATTCTGCCCATCAATCGCAGCGCCCATGGTTACATCAGTTCTTACGTCAACAAGAAATTGAGGAGATTTTGTGCATTACTGCGTCATGTACACTGATATGTGCAATTAGGTTGCCCCACACTAATATATTGACAATCCACAATATTATGATTATTTACTATCACAGGTACAAAATAATGTAATGTAGTTTCATTGTGGCTGCTAAATGGACGGATGAACTAAGTTATAAGTTTTCGTGATCTGGTTTTGACCCAAGGTAATTTGCATGGGTAAAGAGGCAACCTATTCGCAAAGGCAACCTAATTGCACATATTAGTGTAGATATCCTGGAATGAGCGTATGGATCTACAAACGGGAAGATCCGACTGCTAGTTACAAATGAGCTGATTGAGTTTGAGAAATTAGCTGTTCAAGTTCAAGACTTTAGGCAAATCGCCAATCGTTTTACAAGAACCTATGGAATATGCCTTAAATTGATGAAGAAAATTCGTAAAAAATCAACATGTCCCCAACAGGTGGACTTGGAAACACGTTACTAGGATCTTGACCGATGTTTGCCCAAAATCTCCCGGTCCACTGATGTGGATGTGTTTTCCCTTGTTTTGCAGGTTCGAGCAATTGTGGAAGGTCAATTTCTTTCTATGAGAGCACATGCAGAACGTATTGGGATGCCCTGCCCACCAGAGCGTGTCATTGCTACCGGAGGAGGTTCTGCTAATCAGCATCTCCTCAATTTGATGGCCTCCATATTTGGTTGCAATGTCTATACAGCGCAGCGCCCAGGTACCCATCCAAAGAAATTCTGACATTAGTACTGCAGATGCTCATGAAATAGGTAGAAGAAGGTAATTAGGGCATGTTTACACCAAAGGCATTAGGCCACCATGGCTCTCAAATGACCATGGTACCCCGCTTTTTGGATGAGACCATCGAGAAGTCCTTGGACTATAGCCCCAAAGCCTTTTGGAGGGTACAAGCCTTTAGTGTAAACCCAAAATTCTTGCCGCAAATTTTGTCAGGCCTACCTTTGAGAGCCGTCCTAAAAAAATTCCCTACAATCACGGCCAGGATTGTTCATACTTGCCGCGTGGGATTCCATGTAGACTTTTCGTCCACTGAAGATGTTATGGGTTGTGGTCCAAAACTACCCTCATGTAAACCTAAAGCGGGGGCATGTGACACTCTCAACCATTGAGAATTCAAGAATTCTCAAGAGCCACGGCCTAAAGGCTTTCGTGTAAACATGCCCTTAGAGTCACTCCCAGGTTTCATCATATCTTGGCTTTTGTGTTAGATCATGTAAAAATCTTAACGCAAAATCATATAGACCATGGAACATTATCTAGTGCATGCCATGTGGGACTCCATGTAGGTTTTTCATTCATTCAAACTTCCTTGGTCCCTTAAAGCCCTTAAGCTCTACACTAATATGTGCAATTTGGTTGCCTTCGCATATGCATTGCCTCTTTTACCTGTGAAAATTACCTGGGTCAAAACTAGATACCAAAAACTTGTAACTTTCTTTATTCAACCGTATAGCAACCCCAATTTTTTTAAATCTAATTACTTGCATTTTGTTACGGTGGTAGCATATATGCAAAATAGTGTTGAATGTCAATATATTACTTGGAGGCAACCTAAGTGCTCATATCAGTGCACTTTATAATAGTGAAGTGGGACAGTCTCTACATTTTCCACTGATGACAGATTTAAGATTTCATTTGTCACAAGCCCTCAAGCTCTAGTGTAAAGTGCCCCTAACCTTCCCAAAGACTACCACCATTCATGGTATTTAGTGTCACTTACCTTGTTATGAGGTCTATCCTAGGTTACATTGATGGCAAACAACTTGACCATTAGTGTAATCATGTGACACTTGGCATTTGTGTGCTTACTAATATATCTTGGCATTAGTATGTTTCACAATATTATGAGGTCTATGCCTAGGTTACACAATGGTCAACAAGTCAACCATAGTGTAAACACATTATGCTTGACATAAATATTTTGCAAACTATTATCTTCCTCTTGCATATCAAAACGTAGAACTATCATCTCAAGCACTCCAATGTGCTAAGCTAAATATCACACCTTAAAAAAGTATGCACTTGAAGAAGTTACTTATTAACAAATATTGTCATGTTGGCAATTAGTGGACATGACACTACTAGGCCTCTAGGCATTTGGTTTAGACCGTTCGCCAATGGTGTATGTGACAAGCTGTGCAATGGAGTGAAAATTATAGTCAACTGAACTGGCATGTTGATGGTAGACATGTCTTATTTGGATATTATTCTCTCAACACCCACTTTCACTCGTAGGATATGAAACATGCAATTAGTGCGCAATGATTAGCAAATCCAAATCGTGCATGTAGCCATTTGCCTCGTAATTTTTAGACGTCATGTGAATTTCCCATTCAATATTAAAGATTCTCGTGCTCATTAAGTGGTTATATAGATCCCCCCCAATCATGTTGACTATTGAGTTTAGAACGGTCAACCTATTTTGAGCACATAGTCCAATCACTTTAAAACGCTTGTGTTCTTGGTGTCCGTTCTTAGATCCACACCTAACCACATACCACTCAAATATAGGTGTCAAGAATTGCTGTTGTGTTGGAATTAGGCATGTCTCTCTTATGTGCGAATTTGTGGCTGGACGTGCGTAGATTCGGCATCACTGGGTGCAGCGCTTCGAGCAGCTCATGGATGGGTTTGCCAAGAGAAACAGTCGTTCGTGCCAATGGCTTCAATTCTGGACCTCGCAGTCAAGGTAAATAATGCCTTCGAATGCAGCCTGAAAGCCAAAACCGGTTCAGCTGATCTTCACCACCACTATGGCCGCCTGGCTTCAGTGAGGGCTGAGATTGAACAACAGCTTCTGCACAACAACTAAAAAGCGAACTGCCAGCAACCTTGTGGGTTTTAAATCCACATTACTTAGGCAGTCCTTTTTTGGACCACCACTTGATGATGCCGAACGTGCATTTAGTGCAGACTTCTCAAAAGTTTCCACATTGTTTGTTAAATGGCTGTACATACTAGACTACAGCACTCATCATCTGCCCAAGCATTAAATAAAAGCTGGTAAATCATGCGTGTTTCTATTGTGTTTTATCAACTACAAGTGCCAGAATTCCATTATTAAATACCATCATCAACCTTACAGATGTATTTGAGTGCGCCTGTAGGTGTCAATTTCCGTCGTTTGGTTTTGTTCCTTTTCTGCCATTTTTGGTGCTTGGGTCCTGCCATACATCAAGGCTGAGCACACCAATGTAAAAGTGTACATCTCACTTGGTCCAGTTTTCTTTTCTTTTCTTTTTTAATGTTTTTTTTGGTATCTGAAGATGGAAGTAATTGCTGTACCATGCAATTCCAACTCCACCACCCCTCAGGTACACCTTATCTCAAAAAGGATAACTATACAGTGCAAGAAACTCTGCAATTATTTTGAACCATAGATGATGAGGTAGAGATGCCTACTTCCAACCCAACAACAAACTTGACATCTATATTGAGTGGTATGTGGTTAGGTGTGGATCTAAGAACAAACACCAAAAACATATGTGTTTAAAAGAGATTCGATTACGTGCTCAAGATATGATAACCATTCTAAACTTAATAGTTAACATGATTGGGGGGACCTATATGGTCACTTAATGAGCACGAGAATATTTAATATTGAATGAGAAATTCATGTGAGGTCTAAAAATTATGAAGTAAATGGCTACATGCACGATTTGGATTTGCTAATTATCTTGCACTAATTGCATGTTTCATATCCTACAAGTTAAAAAGTGGGTGTTGAGAGAAACATATCCAAATAACACACATCTACCTAAATATGCCAGTTCACTGCACTGCACTGCACTGCACCACTTGTGGTATTTAGTCACATACACGATTGGCGAATGGTCTAAACTAGATGCCTAGATGATATGCCTAGTAATGTCACGTCCAATAATTGCCAACATGACACTATTTGTTGATAAGCAACTTTTTGAAGTGCATATCCCACTTTGATAATGAATTAAAAAAAATTCATAAAGGTCTAAAAATTATGAGGCAAATGGCTACATGCACAATTTGGATTTGCTAATCATCTCCCACTAATTGCATGTTTCATATACTACAAGAAGCAGGTGCAAAGAGAAGAGTATCCAAATAACACATGTATATCTACCTTAGTTTGATCCATTTATTCAATGGGACTTTTCATCATGAGTTGGTCCCCTACTATTTTCCATTGGTTGTTTTGCGTGCACTATCAATAATTTCTTTCCACTTGTGGTCATTTCATGACCAGAGACAGTGTTAGAGTTTGAATGAAGGGCAACCTAGTTCAGTTCCTTAAGAGCCAAACTCAGCCTAGCAACGAGTTCTACCCTCAATGAACCAATAAATTTTTCTTCTTTGTTGAAACCTGCACACTACCTCCAAGCATGCACCAAAAGCTTACCAAACATGAAAGGCATTGTATGGAATTCAACCCACTTAGAAGATGACTCTAATCGCAGCACTTCAATTGCAATAAGAGGATTCTGGACTTTGTTTGAAAAGATCTTATTGGCACCATTGGCACAATTCGCACAGGCAACAGCGCTTTTAAAACACTTCAAGAACTTAGCTCTGTCACAGGGGTAGAGACCACAGCCACTCACTCTTATATTTAAAATACAGATGTGGGCAATGCAGAGTAGATACCAATGAATATAATATTGATACCATGAATGGCAACAAAGAGAAACATGACGAGCACAAGGTTCACAGACAAATGTCATCTAACTTAGTCCTCGAAAGCAAGGCCGGAACGAAATATGTCGGCAACTTGTGATGGAATATTGTTATGGATGATTGAAATTTGGATGAAAAATCACTTGGTAAGTGGCAGTAATTGCAATATTGTAAATCTATAATCCCCCAAAAAAATTACAAGGAATGACAAATACTGTTGGGCTCACATTTAGTGTTAGTGACACTACACCGCGGTTTACAGTTAGTAAGCAAGACAATTAGAATTGGTGACACTATATATCATATTTACTGTAGTTTTTGTGTTTTGACCTGAGGTAATCTGCATAAGAGGCAACCTAATCGCAAAGGCAACCTAATTGCACATATCAGTGTAGGCAATGGATGCAAGGAGCCCTACCATGGGTTGTAATAGGCACCCAACCTACCGAGTCGCAGTAGCAAAGAGGTAGGTACTGATGCCTACTACAACCCATGGCAGGGCAACACATGTCCATGAGCAAACGTAATGATCAAACTATGACCATCAACTACGGGTATTAATGTGCCTCCTCTTATCCAATTAAGAGTAGCTGCCTCAACAAATTCGTTTGATGTCACCACTATGACTCATGTTCCTTCACCAATAAAGGCCAGGGCGCACATTTTTGACTGGGCAGTGACCTCTTCTCAACCACATCCAACGTAAATGTTTACATTACAACCTTCTGATCTTGGAAACATGTACACCTGAAAATATGTGTGCACAGTCCTAACTTAACAAAGATGCCATCCGTGCTGTCATATATACCATAAGAGGTGCCAATATTCTTTTATAAGCTGCTGAATTGGACTGAACTATTTTAGGCGATTTTGGGGAGATTTTGCTTCGCTTTTTAGGGGTTTAAGGAAAGCACACAAGACCAGAACCTCTAACCAGATAACATCATAATATCATAACATCCTCCAACGAGATATTGCATGCTAGTCAACTTCCTCATAGAGAAGCAACGCACACAACCCCATGCAGTTCTTTACGAGCAAGCAGGCAGAAAGACCCAACCTTCATTCAAAAGCCAGGACATAGGAAACATCAGTCAGTCTGTTCTTAGGGCTTTAATCCAATCAAGTTCTAAACGGAACTGGCCAGGGCCTTGAACTGCCCCTTCCGGCCCACCATCTGCTGTAACAGAAATTCCCATTCCAGTAACGCGAGCTGAATTCATTTCACTACTGGTATCTACAATCTTACCTTTCCATGTAGGCAAATACTTGGCTAACGGGATCTTGACAACGCACCATTCATCTGCAGGAGCAAAAACAAATGCCTGCCAGGTATTCGATCCAGATGCTCCCAGGCCACCTATCCAGTTTTCTGTGCGAATGTTTGACACATACACCCGTCCATCACCTTTCACACGTAACGCAATGCTGTTAAATGGCTCGAGATCGAGTGTTTCTTCTTCATGTGAAGTTCGCATTCCAGTGAAACCACTGCGTTTTATGCGTGTGTTTGCATCATCTCTTAGATCAGTTGACAGAGTGCCGGAGAAAACACCACCACTTCCGGCATCCTCTTTGTTTAAGGTAAGAGATGCTTTCGACATGCCGCCATGTTCAATGTCTGAGTATATCTCCCATGGGCTTAAATCAGCTTGGGCAGCAAACCTGTAACCAAAATTACAAAACAGTCAAAAGAAAGGCGGCAAGAAGACAACAGTGTTGGTCTGGTATTGGGTTTTTGTATACTATTCAGGTATCTATAGTGAGGGTTTCACAATTTTTGATTCCAGTAGGGTATGGATATTTTGAAGGTAGTTTTGTTTTCAATACCATTTTGGTCTATAAACCATGCAAGAACTTTCATACCAAGGCAAAACGGCCCTAGTATCAATTTGGTTTAGGATGGTATTGACCCAAATAATGACCCGGGTAAACAAAGATTCACTCACCTTGACATACCCCCCAAATATCAATATTTGACTGGTATTGCAATTTTGACACTTACGGGTAGGTTCTTTGATACCCTTATTGATGTTCATTATTGATATTCTGCAGATGTGAGTTGATCAAGCTCATTTTGCACAAAGAATATTTGATTGGCTTAATCTAGTGGTTTCAGAAGATGTTAACGATGGTTTTTAAGTATTACTTAAGATTGGATGTCACATAATGTGAAAACTGTCAATCAAATTTGTGCTTCTTTCCACAATTTGTTTCTATATAGAAACAAGCTTTTCAAGAAGCGAAGACACACATATTTATCGAATGCTGTCCACAATCGACCACAGATCAGCTGGGACAAAAAATGCGCATTTCTGGAGACAATTGAGAGGGAGTTTGGCTGTCGCCGTCGAAAATCGAGTACAGAAGCCTGGGAATCGAGAGATAATAGAGGCAAAAATGAGAGAGTTTGCCATTAGGGCGTGTCCAACAAATTAATGTAAAAAAATTCTTTCCATACTCGAGGCTTTCTAGGGTTTTGGGGAGCAAAGTTGCAACTCTTCCCACCCACAAAGCCCAAATGTTATCCAAATCTTTACTGCCCCACCGATGATTGAGAGAGGGTGGCAACCCTCTAAACCCTTAACCACCTTCAAAAATCGAGTGACCAAGGATTTTAAAAGGAGGTTGTCTCTCTCTCTCGATAATCAAAAGGACTTTAGAGGGTTGTCTATCTCTCTCAACCAATCATCCGTAACCGAGCCGATGAAGACATATGCTATATATGGACTTTATGAGGGGGGTGAGCATTCCACATTGGCCCAAAAAACATTGAAAGCCAATTATTGAGAGAATTGTCTTACAGTAACCATACGAGTTGCCATTTTTTCACACGGAGATAATGAGCAAGAGCAATTACAAAAAAGGAATTCGTTCTCCGTCCAAACCTGAAGAGAACTTGCTCGGCAGGAGGTGTGATGTCTTTCAAGTTCCACGCTACGGCTCGCCGAGAAGCGGCAACAGACGCTTGCAACAGCGACCGAAACATGGAGATCCACCTCCAAAACCCTAAACACCAAAACCCTAACTTAAACCCTCCTCCGTCCAATCTCGATCAAAAGATCACTCCCTCTGATTCTAAGCGCATCCTACCATCGCACATTTTGCTGCATCACTCCGAAACAAAAACAAAAAAATGAGGACAGCATCCAAGCTTCCGGACACCCTCAGATTCCAGACCCTAATTTCCTCTCTGTTTGCCTTGAGCCCAGATTGTCTGACAATTACGTATAATTTCCACAGAAAGAGAGGAGTCAGTCTCGATCTCGGATGATTGCATTTTGGCAAATTACAGTCTAACCTCTATAAATGTTACACCTATAAGTGTTAACCCTCTCTAAATGTTAACTTTCTTCTACTCCCCACATATTGCACACTATAAATGTTAAACGTGTTAACTGTTAACAAAATGGTACTCCCTTCTTTGTAAATTTGACTCTATAAATGTTAACGAATGAAATACAACCATAATATGGATGATAAAAACTACACATCCAATTACATTCCTCTCTCTCTCTCTCAAATTTCCTCAATTCACATGTGTTTAGGGTTTAGGATGATTACGAGGATGCGCTTCAGATGATGATTGTGAGGGAGAGGAGTGTGAGGTGGAACCCATTCCATCTTATAGTGACTTGCAATCTAGTTTTGGTACCATTAGAAGGTACATGGAATCACGTTCATGTGATGTGTCCAAGTATGTGGGTTTGTTGGTGCAGATTGAGAAATATTTGCAAGTTGTGCATGCAGATGAATCTCACCAAAGAACCATTGATTCATATTTCACCCATGATTTGTAAACTTCATATTGAATAAAGTTTTGATTGGGTTTGCAATTTTATGAATGGTATTCTCTCACAAGGACTCTTCACAATTGCTTATATTTATAAATGTTAAGATTTGTATATTGCTCAAAAAAGTAATTTTATAATTGTTAACTGTTAACACCTCTATAAATGTTAACTTTGATCCACTCCCGAGGGTTAACATTTATAGAGGTTTGACTGTAGAGAATAAGAGTATAAGAGCATAAGGGCTTGGTTACACTAAAGGCATTAGGCCATCATGGCTCTTAAATAACAATGGTACGCGCTTTTTGGATGAGAGCATAGAGAAGTCCATGGACTATAGTCCAAGAGTCTTTTGGAGGCCACAAGCCCTTAACGTAAACCCAAACTTTTGCTGCACATTCCACCATGCCTATTTTCCGAGAGCACAATGTGTCTTTCCTACAATCATTCTTGACCATTGGAGGTAATTGTTTTTCTTCACCCTAAAAATGTTGTGGCATCTTTTTCAACTGCAAATGTACATATCTTCAATTGGTACTCTTTGAATTGATGTAAAAAAAAATTTTAAATTAACTTTTTTTTTTTAAAAAAAATTATTGTCAAAAACCTCATCATTTTTGGTTTTGGGTTGTGATGACGTACCTAAAGGCTATCTCCCATTTTGAGGTTCAATGTTGGTTGAAATAACACATTTGATTAATGTTCAAATGCACCTATGATTAAATACACAAAGTTGGTCCCTGGGAGCTACCCATGGACAAACTTAGGTAATCGTTTAGGAAGGTTAAACCCTGATCTAATGTATGTAGGTATCTTCCATGCAGCAATCTTGCATTGTAATATGTCCACTATGTATTTCTTGTAATTTGTGTGGACCTTGACTCCACTTTGCAATACTTTAGGGATATAGCTACATGTTTATGGTTACTTAGCTTACGAAGTGGTTCAAAATTTTGTTGCAGTGGATACAAATATGTTTGACAAGAGTTGTCTCATTCTTAGGGTTGATAAAGTCTGATCAATCAATGTTAATACAACTTCAAAATATTTTCCAAAATCTCCCTTTACTTCACTATGCAATCCTTTAGAGATATGGTTTCCTCATGTTAAGAAATGGCTCAGGATTCGGCTTCGAAAATTTTGAGTTTGAGATACACTTTAGTTGATGCACATTTAGTTCCAAATTTGATATACACTTATAGTTGATGCACTTTCAAGTGATTTAACATAAACTTGGAGGACAATAAATCGTTGCATCAGAGATTCATGTTAAGATAAATTCATCCAATGGGCAAAGCCTTACATGCGTAGCACCTTGTTTCCAAAAACTACTCAAATTTTTACTACAATTTTCAATCTCCTTCTAAACTTAGCCCAAATCTTGACCAAGTTTATATCATTAAGGTAGATGGGTGTTAAATGATTACTTTTACCAACAAGGCCACTTCTCCCAGGATATGGAACATGTGATTATTACGAGATGGTTAGCAAATCCAAATTGAGGTCGCAACGTCGCAACCACCTTCCTGATAATGTTTGGAAATTGCATGAATATCTTATTCATTGTCAAAATGGAGATTCTTGTGCTTGTTGAGTGGCCATATTGAACGTAGAATGACTATCAATTTTTGAACACGTAAACCAATCTCTCAAAAATACATGTCTTTTTGGTGTCCATTCTTGGAGCCACACCTAACCACATGCCACTCAAATATATGTCTCCGATTATGATAAGTAACCTAATCGGGCACGTGTTGCTCATCGTCACATCTACAACCACCAACGTAAATATGCATTAGTGTGCCGGATCAATTCGATTTGGGGGGTCAAAGGCCTTATCATGACCCGGAGTAACTTAGTTGTTACGTGGAAGGATAGGCCACGGATGAGCATTATTTCTTGATTTCCACTCGGGTTGCGTTGGTTTGCCCAGATTGGTTGTATTTTGGGTTCTCTTTGCAATCGAATTTTCAATTTGTGCCAAGACCATGGCACATCCAACAGTACCCAACTTCAAGTTCCCAGTTGTTGTGCACAGTGCCGGGGGAGGCTTTTGCGCATAATCGGTCAAGATCCGAGTGTTTCCAAGTCCAACCAGTTACATGTTGTGATCTTTTGATTTTTTTTCTTTATTGATTCGAGGTATGTTCTATAGATTCCTCTAAAATGATCGGTAATTTTCCTCAAGTCTTGAACTTCAACCGGTTATTTCTCAAACTCAACCGGCTCATCTGTAACTAGTGGTCAGTTCTCCTCTCCTCGTTCACTACACTATTGTGTCTAATTAGTGTGGGTGGGAAATGCACGTGGGTTGGAAATTAGTGTGGCCCACACTAAATTTCAAGTGTTTGGGTCACTTTGGATGAAAAATGTAATGTCATCCATCCATGTATGTTAGGGTTCTCCGCAAACAACCTCCGTTAGGTCAATGTGGGGAAAGTCTTCAAACACAATTGGATGGAATTATGAAGTTTCATCCAATTGTGGAAACGACAAAACCCACACAAATTTTTCACCTTTGAAATTAGTGTGGGCCACTCTAAATTATAATTTGAAATTAGCGTGTTTTATTAGGAATTAGTGTGGCCCACACTAATTAGACACAATAGTGTAGTTATCCAATTTTTACAGGGTCAGATGCCACCAAATTGAGTTGCATTCATCAATTCTACATTGAATAGAAAGGCAAAAAAGCAAAGGTGACTGTAGGATGGTTAGTACTCGCGCTCGGCATGCAGTACCGAGGTTCATAATGCAACACACTTTCAAGGTGCATTTACACCATTGTTGGTCTGATATAGACTACGTGAATGCATGGTATCAATAACCTACATGAATTCGTATCAAAAGAACCTACCCCTGGGTATCAAAATTGTGCTACTAGTCAAATAATGATATTTGGTGAGTATCTCAATGCGAGAGAGTCTTTGTATACCCAAGTTATTGTCTGGGTGAATATCATTCTGAACCATAATGATACTAGGATGATTTTACCTAGTTATGAAGATTTTTTTCATGGTATATAGATCTAAATTATAGAGAGACGACGCCAACCGCTGGTGTTGTCATGAGTGAGGGACGCATCACCTTGATCATAGCCGCTAGCTCATATGTGAACCCGGAGCAGGTTTATTGAGCAAGGCTATCATGGGACAAGTGTTATTGCCTCGTGTCAGAGGCGGTCCCTATAGTGGTAAATGACACGGGCACTAAAGGTCCAATTGGGGAAATTATAAGCTGTGTTTGCCAATATTACGTATCTCAAGGGTGGGTGTTGCAAGGGCTTGACTCATTGCAACTTGTGTTGGGTTTGATTCCCATTGGCAACACCTGGGGATTCGGCTATCCCTTAATCTAAGCTATTTGTGTGGGTTTGGACAACATGTTGTAGGGTGCATTCTTGGGATTTTGTTGTTTGTATTTGTTGAGGTGGGAAGTAATAGTGGCTAGTAGTTTTCCAAATTTTGTTTGTTGAGGATCTGAATTACATACCGTTCGAATACGGGTGTCCAAATTATTGTTGTGTTTGATTGAGGCACATCTACCTTACACCTTGAGTTGTAGTTGGACAAGTGAAAGTATGTAGTTATGATTGTCGTTGTCATCAATGCACTTCTCCCTTCCTTAGTCTTGATAATTAGAACCAATAATAGTAAAACCACAACTATCAACCACCGTTTTGGTGGTTGTGTGTAAATGCAACTTGAGGCTGGTAGCCACACTTATCGTACATTGCCATCCATACTCGTATCCGTAGCACAATCAACATCACAACCTCGGTCCACCCACTTCTTTACCACCAGTTTTGTCCTCGTACTGTGCCAGCTAGTAAAGTCCTCCCTTGCATTAAGTTACACTACATCCTCTGCGTTGTAGAAATCGTTAAGGTATGCGGGTGTTACTTGGTTCGTTTTTCATTTTCTCCAACTTCTACCGATTATATTTACACAACAAAAACTCGTGTTGCATGAGCAAATCTACGATGAAACACCTCCAAAAAGCATACTCACAATCAGATCTCTCTTGATTTCGTTATGAATATCGGAAGTGTATGTTTGTTGATTTCTCAACTAGATACATAAGTCCAGAAGTTATTAATATTTGAAGCCGTAGTCCAATCTCTTTTAATTTATGATACCTTTACTGTAATCCTCACCAAGCCACATACCAATCAAATACAGCACTCCGATAATGAAAACAAGCCACTTGAGACCATCTACCTTAAGTTTAGATAGATACTGCAAACCGACCTAATAACATCCCATCAGAAACTAGAAGTACATAATAAACAAGGTCGTTTCTGTGAACATCAAGCTGACCTAGGGCACTTGGTCTAGTGGTATGATTCCCGCTTCGGGTGCGGGAGGTCGTGAGTTCGATTCTCGCAGTGCCCCATTACTTTCCCACCTGGAATATACCAGTGGGTGTAATTGTTACTCTTTTTTCTTTGCTACGTTTGAATGTTGGGAAATGATACGTTATATGAATTAGATGGGGAGTTCTCAAATAATGCCCTAGGTCTTTCATCGGCCCGGGTTTCAGCATTTCAGTATACTAATTTTGGGAATCTAGTCCATGACATCGTTCTCAGTTCCCAAAACCCTTGATCTTTCATCGGTCAAGAAAGGCTTGGGCCCCGCATCTTGTTGGTTTTCATTATACTAATTTTGGAATCTGGTACATGTCGTTCTTTGTGAATGGAAAATTGACTTGGAAGTGCACATGAGAGCTATGGCTTAAGGTGGTAGAGAATGTATGAGGAAAATTTCAGGTTCACCGGGCCCTTGACCTTATGAAAAAAATGGCAAACCATGGGGACCAATTCTTGATTGTGGATACATTGATCAAATTGCGATAGTCATCCGATGTTGCCAAAAAATCTCTCCAAGCCTAGGTTGTGATTCTAGGTAAGTAAGCTTAAGCCTAATGAAGAGGTTGTCAGACCATAGGAGGCACCCCATACCCAACCCAACCCAACCCAATCCTTATTAAAAAATATATTAAAAAAACCAAAAACCAAACAACAACAACAACATTATTATTCCAATGAGTGTTTTGCACATTCTCGTTCACCAAGCAAGGCAATGAGGTTGAGGGTGTTTAAACCAACATTTTAAGCTATTGCACATACATATGTCTATGTGGTTGATATTTAAAAAAAAATCACATTAGCCTTTGGCTAAACATAGGTATAAGAAAGAAACAAACAATTTTAGCCTCAATCGAATATTTGATGAATATTCAAAGTCAAAACCACTATAGTAGCTTCCTCAAACCAATCCCTAGGCCATGTGTATGACAACCTTGCATATGATGAGGACCCCACCTTCATTGTCTAGAACCAACACAACATAGTTGGGTACTAGACCCAAGCTATATCAAAGCCCAACTAGTATCAATGCACAAAGCCACGTGGCCACCTTCATAATCCCATCCGGTTCGGTTGCAAAACCATCACTTTGCATCATGGGTACCGACCCCTTTGTGCTTTGTGGGCCTACCTCCTTGGCTTTGTGAATAGAATGGTTGGAACCATTCCCCCCCATGAATAGAATGGCTAGAATAGGCACTGACAAGCCACCCTAAAGTCACCTTGACACAACCCAAGATAGAGTGGAGCATGTTACCTAATATCCTATATGGAGGCAATGGAGGCCAGTATGTGATGGCACCTAAAACCGTCACTCCATGGGGAATGGTTCAAGGTAGTAGAGTGTTGCAAACCTTGGACAAGTAACGAACTAATTCAACTATTAGTTAACTAGTTGCCTTTCGTAACTATAGTTGTTTGGGATTTGACCTGCCAAAAAATGTAGTTAACTATAGTTGTTTTAATTTCGGTCTACCAAAAAATCTAGTTAACTATAGTTATACCTAGTTAACTAAAGTTCGAGCACAACCTGCAGTGTAGTACCAGGATAGTTCTATATCTTTTCCTTTTTCTTTTATTCATAATTTTAAATTCGGGACCTAATTCCATTTGTGACTCGGACTCAATCAATACCCAATGAGCACGACCTCATTATCTATAAGTAACTTAAAGTATAATGGGTTCAACTGCTGCAAGGAATGGTTGGTTCTATTCCTTCTTGGGATGGGCTAGCATGGGTGACAAGCATTGATTCTAACATAAGGTCTCTCAAAAATTTATTATAATATATTTCATTTCATTTTTTGAGATAAATGAAAGAACTCGCCAGTTGGCTCCTTACAGATTTTGGGACTCTCAAGTTATAGTTATCTGAAATTTTTCTAGTTAACTATAGTTGTTCTTCAAATCGGTTTTAAAATTTTCTAGTCAACTATAGTTGTTCCCTAAAATGTATTGAAAAAAATCTAGTCAACTATAGTTATTTTGGCAATTGTCCAAGGTTTGGAGTGTTGGCAATTGGGAGGCGTTTATAGGTGTTGGTTTTGGGTGGGGTATTGGTTTTAGCACCTGCTACCTTACTACCACTAGATTTGAAGAGTTGTGGCCATTTTGTCTCCCTAGTGTAAAATGACCTTAAAATAACATGTGCACGATATCTTTTGAATCAATTGGAATTTTGGTTGGGAGTTGGTTGTTTTGCATACACTACTTTCCATATTCAATCAAATTTTGGTGCATGCTTGGACTTGGTGTGATGGTTCAATGAAGAATTTTCTTTATCAATTCATTGAGGGTCAAACTCGTTTTGACATGCCAAGAGGTGCTAAAATGAGTTTGACCCTTAGTGGTCCCTTAATGAACTGATATAGAATTTACAAACCTCCACACTGATTCCAAGCATGCATGCACCAAAAACTTACCAACACAAGGAAAGTTTTGTACACAAAATAACCAAGTCTTGAACATATCTCTGGTTTAATTGATATGGGATTCTAGCGCCAAATAGGGTGATGCGCTTCTTCCTTCATAAAACTATGGAGAGAGGTGTGCTTCAAGGATGCAACACATTTATCTGGTAGATGGAACATTCCAATCCCCCTCCAAAGTGCAACATAATGCATTTCATTGCATGCCAAATGTGGGGTGTGAATGGACCCATCACTGACTGTGTTAGTTGTTTGGTATGAAGGTGTGCTACAAAAATTTCGAGTACCTAAATCAAATACAACAGTAGATTTGGATACCTAAAATCTATCTCGTAATGGCAAAGAACCAGTGGCAACGACCAGTGATCCTTGTAACATGCATTTCTAGGAACTGATATTGGTGGCTCCATGCGGGTGTGAAGGAAATAATTTGGAGTGCCACATATCTCAACATGATTAGCTTCCAAAAGCTTTCAAAGTCAAGTGAGTGCATTAAGAGCTTCAACATTGTGTGTTTCGACAATGTTGCATCTGCCTGGCAAAACCAACTTTTGGAAGAAATCATATGACAAAATTTGTTCTTGCAATACCCACTTGATTGTAACCCCCAATAAAATCCACTTTTGGGGCCTAATAGAATGCAAATTTTGAGCATGTACTCAAATTTCTTTGAGAACCATATCTTTTGAATGTCTTTAAATAAACACCTAATCACACTCAAATATAGGTGTCTAGAATAAATGACCAAATTAGGTCCACTTGTTAGACTGGGTATTGATAGTATATGTTAATAGGTATACAACTTAAGCGATTCCTCTACTTACTAAGGGGCACTTCACACTATGGCCGAAGGTCAAGAGGCCGTCAATTTCCACCAATCAAATTGCAAAAAACCAAGAGTTCGGCCTCTCGACCCTTCACACTATGGCCAAAGTCCAAAGGCTGTCGCAATTTAAAATGATTACTTTTTGAAGAAGGCGACGGACTCTCGAAGGAAGTTTGGGTCAAATGGGAATAGAAACCCAAACTATGGTCGAGAGGCCATCGGTTTTTTTTCATTAAAAAATCAATCATTGACAAGATCTTGGCCGTTAGATTGGAGGGGTTATTTTGAGCAAGGAATAAAGTGGAATGCTCCTTTGGGTTTGGACTTTGGGCTTGGCCTTTGGAGGCTTCACACTATGCCCGGCCGAAGACTCCACATACTATATTTTATTGGCTATTTTGAGCCCATTTCTTTGGACTCTCAACAAAGTTTGGCCACTCAATCCCACGGCCTCTCGACTTGGACGGCCATAGTGTGAAGCGGCCCTAAGTGTTTTCTACACAATGCGAATATGGACTAGATTACCAGCTAGCTAGCAGAGTGGATGACGGGAGTGACGAGTCATCCACCTCCTCGAGCTGCTTTTCATTCATAACTGATAGGATCATGGACAGAATCTGAGTATTATGGATGATGTTGCACCTCCATGGATACAAAATGGTGACGAGTTATAATAACTCTTCTGCTCTTGGACGAGCGAGCGAGCGAGCGATCCGCGATGCGAAGAAAGCGCAGGGAGCTGGTTCGAGAGATACCGGTCCCGTGCCGGAGATGCGGCGCCGAGAAGCTTTGAGGAATCAAAGCGTTTAATCTTTATTACAAATATTAAACAATGCTGATAACATTCCTATCAGATATGATGTTAGTGAGACCAAAGCAGATTCAAGAGGAATCACCTGCTGCAAGAATTTGCTCCACCTCTTCAAAGCACAAGTGGAAGTTATTCGGAATAGATCATAATGCTGCTGAATCAATCGAAGCTGAAAAAATTGTCGGATTAATCATCAAAGTCGACGGTCTTTGGGAGCGTCGGATGTCACACTAGTGTACGCCGGCACCGGTACCGGCAATTGGTCGATACAATCCGTCCAGGGACCGCGGGAAGGCGGAGGAAGCGTCCGGAGAGCTCTCCAAACGGAGCTGTTGCACTTGAATCCGGAGCCAAAGGCGATCTGCCAAACACGGTCCCCTCGTTTAACTCTTCCCTTAGCTTCCGTGTACGCTAATTCATACCACGGGGAGGAACTGGATGTGTTGCCGAACCGGTACAAGGTCATCCGGGAAGGCTCCATGTGCCATTCCGTGAGGTTAAGATTCTTTTCGATCTCGTCCAACACAGCTCGACCTCCAGCGTGGACGCAGAAATGCTCGAATGCGAGAGTGAAGTCAGGGATGTATGGCTTGATCTTCTTCTTGAAGAGCTTGCGCCCGATGAGAGTTGCGAAGAAGAGAAGCTGCTCCGAGATTGGCAGCACGAGTGGGCCCAATGTGGTGATGTTTGCTTTGAGAGCATCTCCAGCAACGGACATTAGATCACGGGAGAGAGAGACGCCTACTGTTCCTGTTGAGTCTTCTTCCTGGTAAACACATCGGAAGCATTTGTCATCGGCTCCCTTGTTTGTGCGCATGGTGTGCACCAGCTGGTATTTGGATCTTCTTCGAGCGCTCTTCTTGTTCGTGAGAAGTATAGCTGCGCCTCCCATCCGGAATACACAATTTGACACGAGCTTTGAGCGGTCGTTACCGAAGTACCAATTTAAGGTGATATTCTCGAAGGAGAGAACTATTGCGTAGGACTTTCGATGCACCTGAAGGAGATCTTTAGCCAAGTCGATAGAAATAACGCCTGCGCTGCATCCCATGCCTGCGAGATTTATACTGCGAATGTTTCCACGCATCTTGTAATGGTTGATTACCATAGCTGAGAGGGATGGTGTAGGATTGAAGAGACTGCAATTGACTACTAGAATCTCGATGTCCTTCGGCTTCACGCCTGTCTTTTCAAAAAGCTCGTCCAAGGCACCAAACATAACCTGCTCGGCCTCTAATCTCGCCTCCTTCATGCAAGGATTAGGAGGGACTGCTAGCACTGCACGAGGTAAATATGTTTCTTGTCCCAACCCCGACCGCTCGATAATTCTTCGCTGAAACTCGATGTTCTCCGGAGTGAACACACCTGTCTGTACTGACCGCTCTATGAACATCTCTTTGGAGCATTTTCTCTCCTTGTCTGGCTTGTAGCATGCGAAGTCCACGAGGTACACAGGACTGGCCCGCGTCATATAATACAACGTGGCGCTAAATACGAGAGCGCCTGAGGTTACCAGCACGCTGACCAAGTTGAATTGCAGCTGCTCCCACAGATCACCTACATCATGATGGCTAAGCCGTCCAACCTCCGTGCATATAGTCAAGAAGACGGGAATCATGAGGAGATACATAGCGTGAGTGATGAGATAGTGGTACCCGAGTTTAACATATTTGAGGTTTACGGACTGGAGGAAGTCCGGCAGCTGTGGTCGAACTTTAATGGCTATTATTGGTACCCGAGGCTCCATGATGCCTACACTGATCAATGCAACCTTACTTTGCTGGCAACCTAATTGAGAAGCTCACCAACAAATCGCATGGCAAAACCTGTCAAGAACCTGTGCCAGACAGTGGATAATTCAATCAGAAAAGCAATATATAACACAACCAAGAACACCACGTCATGCACTATTCCTCGTTGCTTTGGGATCCTCTGCGAGGAATGGAAGTATGGTGTGCCGAGAACACCAAACGAGACGAAAATTACAACCGTACTTTAGAAAAGCTAACTTGGTTCGATGAGTGTCGGGAGGGTAGAAGTAATTGCGGTGAATTCCTGTACAGTGACATAAACACACATCCGCACTACAGGTCCCGTCAATGCTATACATTAATTTAGCCCTCGCACCAACCGACTAAAACACTCTCATGTGACTCAGATGAATTAACTTCACAAAATTAACACGTCCACGACGTCATAGCAGTTTTCTCGAGAAATTTCCAACTGACATATAATTTCCAAAAACTACAAGCCCACGGCAATTATTAATACAAAACCAAAGAACAGTCTAGCTTCACATGAAGATCTGCTGGTTGATTACCTTCTCATATGAAACGAACATGCATCTTCGCTGCTCCGAAAGGAAAGATAAATTTGGTAGTATATGTAACTTTCCCCCTCTCGTGAGAAAATTCAAGTTCCTAACCACGTTATCCTTACTCTGTACGTAAACCTACTTACCACTTCTCACTGGCCACAAGTGGCTACTGAAAATCAGGTACTCGCTCAGTCATTCGCGGTTAGTAGTGGACGCCAAATATAATTTGGATACTTTCATGAAGCTCGGAAGGAAACAAAGACTAATCTACTGCCAGCTTCATTCTAAATGTTCGCCACAAGCTGCACACAGATATTGTTGCAACAGTAGCCATGCTGCCCAAAATACTCAAGAAGAAATATGACTTTCGTAAACTCGACAGCCCCATCCTTATTGAAAAATTTGCGAGAAGGTAACATTGCATACACGTAACACAGGAGCAGAACAACAAAAGTTGATCATCCTATGCCGGTAGCCTGGCACTCAGAGAGGTCCTAGGAATATGGAGCACCTTTCCAACCTACCAACGGACGTCGCACACATGATTCATGGAAGCCCCTAGCTAGCGCTGACGGTGCTTTCCAGGACGAAGGTAAAATTTATAACGACTGGGAACTGTGTCTCTAAAAGAAAAGGGTTGAGTAGGAACACACTCACCAGAACCTGCGAAAGTGCTATTTTAGCCTTTGGAGGAGCTGTTCTCATTCAGCACACCTGCCTCATGATGACCTCCTGCAGCCTCGCACCAACCGGAAAACCCGCGGCAGGTTTACACCGACTCGAGTTCGGCCGCAGCGTGTAAACGGGGTAGAAATATCTGTTCCGCGCTGTTTCATTGAATGTATACCTATCCCCGGAGATTGTACATGTTTCGTGTCTGTTTTCTACATCACCCGGTCACCTGGGATCCTTGCAATCATAGTACCATCTATCGTCATGATCCACTGTACTCGCTGTCTCGCTCTCTCACGCATGAGATACGTTAGCTCACGTCGCAACCCCGAGGATCGCCACCTCGTGAGCTCAACACCCGCCACTACTACAGCAGCATTGAGTCCACGCTTCTCGAAGCACAAATCATCACAACAACCAAAACAACCTCGTAGCGCCACGTCCCTCTCCCACCGTCAACTGCAGTTTGCCATCGACAATATGAGCCGCTAGCTCGTATATATTTACCTCACGCTCGGAAACACTACTCTATTCATCCGTCGCTGGTTCTAGTGCAAATTCCAAACAAACATACATAGGAGCTGCCACCACAATCAACAGTAGCCTCAGCTCCACATTCACCACAAGCCTGGCAAGGAGTTAAAATTAGAAGAAAAGAAGAAACAGTAGTCTGATCCTGCCGCCGTAATCAGAACTAAACTCCTCACACATAAAACAGTAGCATCCTGACGCCTGAACGAGAACTCCTTCCAGAGCAATAAAAACTCGGTCACACAGACATAGGACAGGAGCTGCGGCCACCACCACAACAGCAGTCTCACCTCAACCTTCACCACAAGCCTCGTAAAGTAGACAACGACGGACTCATATCACATCCTGGCACCGCCTTAGTAATCAGTTAAACGGAACTTAACTTCCTCGGACCTTCGGACTAATGATCATCTTACGCTTGAAAGAGCAGTTCTACACACGGACACCGGAGGGCCCGGGACCACCAGCCACTCGAGGACCATCTTCTTCAAAAAGCTTAATAGTTATTCCTGAGGAAGTAGTTGGCAGCAGCACCATGTGAAGTGTGACACGTGACTCAACAACAACGCCAACAGTTCTGTCGAATGCAAATAACTCACTGACCTTAATTTTTTGCATGCCGGCAGCTTACGACGTTGTCGTGGGAGGCAGGGCAGGGCAGTGTGAGTCTGAAGAAGTCTGAAGAAGCTACGCTAGCGAGCGGGATGGATGCGCATCAAGATCATTGCGCCGCGCAGCAGCCTGGTCACGTACCAACCCCGAGCTCTTTAATATTTAATGCTGTGGAGGCAGAGTGTCGCGAGCCGGGAAGCATTCAAGCGCGACCTGCGTAAACTTATTACTACACCATTGAATATAGATAGGTGGTGCCATCATCATCACGCAGCGGCCACTTACCAGCATTTCCTTTCTTTTCCTAGCTCCCGTCCCCGCGGTAGGTGGAGGGGTCTTAAATGGTTACTTCTTTTCCGCGACTAGGTAGACATGCCCTAATTGAGTCCAAGATAGCAATCATCTATGTTTGAGTGGGAGTAATGTGGTTAAGAACGGACACCAAAAAGACACATGTGGTTAAGAAACATAGGACTACGTGCTCAAACTGATATGCTAACCGTTCTAGGTTCAACAGTCAACATGATTGGAGGGACATGTATGACCACTTCGTGAGCACGAGAGTCTTCACTTTTGATAATGGAGTAGATATTATTCATGTGAGCCGAACCACAAATTTATGAAGCAATTGGCTACGAGCACGATTTTGATTTGCTAATTACTTATCTTGCACGGTCAATTGTGCGTTTCATATCCTACAAGAAGGTTGTAGAGAGAAAATTGTTATCCAAATGACACACGTCTACATTAGCTCAATTCTCCTAGGATATGAAACACTTGATGAGGATCAGATGGTGAGCAATCTCAAATTGAGGCCATACAATTACCACTTCCATACAGTTATTATTTTTGGGAGTTCATATGTAGGCTTACTCATCGTCAGAGTGAAGGTTCTCATGCTCATTAAATGGTCATATAGGTCCCCCCCAACCATGTTCACTATTGAGCCTAGAATGGTTATATGTTCTATTTTGAGCACATAGTTCAATCTCTTTTAAGTGAATGACTTTTTGGTATTTGTTCTTGGAGCCACTTCAAACCACATACCACTCAAATTTAGGTGCCATGATAACAAAAAGCAACTAAATAAAGGTTGTCTCCCGGGTATGCAACTCCCATATTATATGCAGGTTGGCATCGGCATTAAAACGGCTTAGAGGATGGCTTTTGTAGAAATTATATCAAATTATACAAAAATAAAAGGACTAGAAAGTTGGGTGAAGACCAAATTAAATAAAATGAGATGTAGAAAAAGTTGGGTTGCATATTTATTGAAAAAAAAACTCCACAATGTATGTAAAGAATTGAAACACCAATTTTTTTAAACCTTGCAGAGCGTTTAGTTTTAAAAGATCCACACAAGTAGTTGCCTCCAATTAAAATTAAAAGTCATTGGAAATGTTTTATTCATAATTAAAAATCTATAATTTTGATTGAAAAGCCCAAAAAGTTGGGTAGTTTGGCCTATGGTACCTGTATTTTTTTTAATTGATATAATTTGGTTTTTAATGCAATTATATGCTTCAAGGAATATTCATTTCCTATATATAATTACATTTTTGGATTCCTTGTTAGAAGGGCTACAAGAGTTTCCTACATTAAAACTAATTGTATCACTTGAGATTGGACTAACATACATTATAAGTGATTATAATCAAGGCCATATAACACGGGAGTTGCGTACCCGGGGGTTGTCTACCTCATCAGGTCCTTCTTTTTTCCCCTTTGTTCTTCATCTTTTAATGATCAGTTTTACGTTTTCAAATTTCTATTGTATTAGCAAATCTATCATGTTGTAAAGATCTTAAAGGTCCAAATTGAATATTGGACCTTCCTTGATATATTTATGGTTATCTAAGGAGTTGCAAAGTTTGTTGGGTTTATTTCATTAATTGATTAAGCTTAGTACATAGGTCCTCCCAGTTGCGTACACTGCCAAGTGTGGTGTAGTTAATGAAAGCTGATGTACTAAGTCCAATCTTGTTTAAACATGTCATTGTCTTTATACTCTTTGTTCTTTGATGCTTGGCACCTAACCACACACCAATCAATAATTGTAGGTGCCCATTTCAAGAGGGTTACCGAATAACAGGTTCACTGCACACCATTTTTCCATGGTTTCCTTCCATACTTTGATATATAAGATAGATGTGCATAATGGACAAGTGTATGTTGATATATATATATATATATATATATATTTATTTATTTATATTTATATTTATTTATATTTATATTTATTTATATTTATATTTATTTATATTTATATTTATTTATATTTATTTATATTTATTTATATTTATTTATATTTATTTATATTTATTTATATTTATTTATATTTATTTATATTTATTTTTAAAACGCTTACATTTGAGTGGTCCAAGTGGTGGTGAGATGTTGACTTTGGCACACATTGCCCAAGCTGTGGGACAGAAAACTATTCCTCCCTCTGAAGCACAGGTATACTACCTACATACATCTAGCTGTATATATGATCAACTGCAAGTATTTTCTATACTTGATACTTAAGGTCTGAGGATGGTATTCGGTTACTTTTCTTAATTGGACACCTATATTGGATTGGTGTGTGGTTCAGTGAGGATCAAAGAAACAACACCATAAAGACCCATGTTTAAAAGATATTGAACTGCATCTTCAAATCTTGTTAACTACCCCATACTCAGTAGTGAATACATTTGGGAGGACCTATGTATTTATGTTTCATTGTGTAAATCTAATCAGAAGAAGTTGGAGAACATGAAAAACGAACTAAATAACACCCCGATACCTTAATCATCCTCTCTTTTGTGATTACAGTAAACCAATGTAATCTTGCATGTTTTGTGGCTGTGGTATTCTAGTTGTACATACCAAGTGGCTTAACCCAATAACTCTTTCTAGTACACTGTATTGTGAAAATATAATTCGTGATCTTCAGTTGTCAGGGGATCTAAATCTACTGAGAATTTTCTGCTGTGACCTTGAGTCTCTTGAGATGGTTGAGAAGAGAGGCTTGACATTTATAGAGGTGGGGTGTTGCAGGTGTATTATTCATTGGCACCAGTTTGCTCGGCTTTATTTGCGGCATTCTTCCTCCACGAGCACCAAAAGAGCATCATGTGTTTAGAAGAGAATAAACTGCATGCTCAAAATTGTTCACCGTTCTAGGCTCTAAAATAGTCAACAAAGTGGGTGCAGAGAGAAAAGTGTATGTTTAAGTCATGTTTATTGTACAATCATTGCAATCCAAGGTAAGCGGTCTTTGAATGGGCACTTGATACAATTGTGTGCCCACTTTGCCTCATATGTAAACACGCAATTAGTGTGAGATGATTGCCAATTTCAATTGGGTCCACAACCATCTACCTTAGAATTTTCAGAGCTCATATAAATATCTTATTCATCATCCAAGTGAATCACATTCCCAACCTCATTAAATGGCCATATCCCCCCCCCCTTCTTTACAATTTAGTACAATGACCATTGAACTTTTAAAGATGGTGAACAAATTAATATGAACACATAGTCCAATCTCTTCTGAACACATGATGCATTCTTAGTGTTGTTCTTAAATCCACACCTAACCATACACCACTCAAACATAAATGTTCCATGGTATTAAGGAAATATGCAAGGCCCGCATAGAGTCCTTTTTAAGGTAGACGTGCCTAATTTGGTTATCTTCACTTTGAAAATGAATAAGACATTCATATGAGCTCCAAAAATCATGAGGGTAGTGCCTATGGCCTCAATTCGGATTTGCTAATGCCCCCTTCCCACTTGACTTTACCAAATAACCAAAGTCTTTCCTTAAAACCGGGTAAAGCTCTCTTGGTTATAGCGGAGGCATCCGGCTATCCCAATGCACCTACAAGAACTTGCTCCGGAGATTTTCGAGTAGGTTTTAGTTAAGTAGTTTTCACACATGTTCATTGTTTTATCTACCGAGCAATGACATGTTGGATAGTTTTTGCCCCATCCCCAAATGCCTTACTACTCATCTATCAATTCACCTGACTTTCCCATCGGTTTTTGTTCATGAAGCTCCTCGTGCCCTCATAGCTAAGACTAAAAGCAATCAATCACAAAGGCAGGAGACAACACTTTTAAAGGTCCTACATTCTTCTAGGTACCGATGGGAGGGTGGGTGCTTGAGGCTTAAAACCTCCACTTTTAAATCATGCCACATCGTTTGCCAACTAGGCTCGGGACTAGATAGTGTCGATGGTGTGAAGGTCGTGTTTTTAGAACCAACTTTTAGGCTTGGCTAAAGTCAAGTGGGAAGGGGGCATAAGTAAGTTATCTTGTATGAATCCCGTGCTTCATATCCGATGAAAAGTGGGCTAGTTGGAAAAAAGTAACCATTTAAGACCCCATCCACCTTACGACCCTTTTGCAGACAAATTCAGACTCCTCTTTCCTCCGCCCTCAATCCTTCCCCTTGTACGGAGTCCGTGACCTCCAAACTTTAGCATTGGCATCATGATGCCTTGCATTCCATCATGATGGAATACCTCTTCCATTTCGCTTCCGTTTCTCTTCCATTTCTCTCCTTACATGTTTTAGATGTTATGATACCTTGGCCTTACAAGGTGTGTGGGCCTTATAAGGTCACTCTTCTTAATTGTGATGCTAGTTACATTTGAGTGGTGTAAGGTAGAAATACGGAAAACGGTGAAAATAAGTTGAATTGGCCCAAAAGAGTGGTTTGAAATTTGTGCAATATTTTTCAAAGATGGAGTAGAGGAAATGATGAGGAATGCAAGTTGTTTTTTCATAATTTTATTCGATGTAAAATAATAAGCTACAAATTCCCAAAGAGACAAGTAAGTCAAAACCACCTACTTGTACAATAGAGTCTCCCTAATTCAAGCATCAAAATATCCTACCCTACATACGAATGCACACAAGACAATTAACTCAATGGCACCCAAAGTGATCCTTTTTGGGCCACCCCTTTTACAATTAGCCAATTTGGGTCCACAAAAGAATCATTCTACTCCTATTCTAGTGCACCATTTAGTAGTCGTTCGCCGTTGTCCGTTTTTCTACCTTATGGTGAGGCTTGTAGTTATAAATGGAGGCCAAACATGGATCCAAAGACATGAGTTTTAATGCCATATCATTGGACTTTGAGCTCACAATATAGACACCATTCTAGGTTCAATAGTAAACACAATTAGGGGACCTATGTGAATCCTCATTTTTGATTTCATGTAACCTTTCTTCTGTGACGATCTCCATGATTTGAAATTGTTAAGTAGATGAGACAGTTTCCTTATCCAATCCCCTAGGGTGGACACTTCATACCACGCACAACTAACATGAGTTGGAAAAGGAGTATTATTTGAGACATTAGCGTAGTACATGGCATACATAAGGGGGAGGTATTGTTTTACTCTAGTTTATACAATTAATAGGGTATTGAGAATTCTCAAGCAAAGGTATATGATGAATAAAAGGGGTCCTTAAGGTAAAGAGAAAAAAAATGACAAAAGATGTGCTAGTTTCATCCAATACTGAAGTTCTCTAGCAGCTTGGGCAGAAAATAATCAATTTTAAAGATGCCTAAATTTTTGGGAAATTCAATTCGTTGAGTGTCCAAAAAAAGAAATAACATTCAAAGAGTGCCTAAAATCATAATAATGCAAGTGACATTCACTGGAATCCAACAAAGTGGCAACAAATAACTTCAACAATGTCTTCACGCGGCATCAATCTCATTCATGGTCTAAAAACAATACAAACATAATTTTTCTCCACAAGTCATGCTCACACACTACCAAAAAAACAGGAATGAGACAAGCAAAAGTCAAACAACGCGCTTAGAGAAAACGGAAGGACCACAAGAGCCACTGCATCACATCTGGTACCTTATCAATATCGTCATCAGCTGCAAAGAGATAATAGTTGGGACCATGTGCTGTCAAGAATGCATCTACACAAGTAAAATGATAAACTAATTGCATAAGATCCACCTTCTCATATCCAATCAGAAGACTTCTCGAATCTTCATTGCTCGGAAACAAACCTCTAAGTCACTACTAGGCAATCTTCTCCAAGTTTCTACTGGGCAATCTTCTCAAGATCTTTGTTCTCCGCGAGGCACTTTTTTTTGCTTTAGGATTTAACGAGCTTCATCCCCCTTTCTTTCCCTTGCATAGAATCATTGCTTGAGACTAGGCTCGACTTGAAAGCTCTACCTTCGGTGGCGAGTCAGAGCATTCAAACTTCAAATCCAAACCCTCGTTTCCCCGTCCCCCTCTCCTCCCCCTTTGCTTCACGACACTAGCGGCAATAGCAACATTGAGTAGCAACCAGTAGCATCGAGCAACAACCAGCAACCAGCAACAACAACGAGCAGCAACCAACAACCAACACCAACAACAGCGAGCAGCAACCGGCAACCAACACCAACAGTAGCGAGCAGCAACCAACGCCAACAACATCGAACAACAACCAACAACGAACACTAGCAACAGTGATAAGCAACCAACAGCATCGAGCAGCAACTACCAACCAGCAGCAATAGCCAACACCAACAACAACGAGCAACATCCAACACCGGTAGCAGCGAGCAATAGCCAGCAACCAGCAGCCAACACCAACGCCAGCGCCAGCATGCAGCAATGGCCAACACCAACAACCAACAACCAACGACAACGACAACAGCCACCAACGAGTCCAAGTGGTGGATCAGGAAGATGCACTAGGGTTAGGGTTAGGGGAGGCAGAAGAGATCTTACACCCTTTTCATATCATTAGTTACAGATGAACGGGATGAGTGTGAGAATCAACCGGTTGAGGTTAGGGTTAGGGGAGGCATAAGAGATCTTAAACCCTTTTAATATTACTAGCACAAAGCAAAATTTGTTGCCAAACAAAACCCTGACATACAAGTAAAAGACAAACTTTAGGGTAAGGAATGTTGGTTAAGGGAAGTGTTTAGGTTAATCGTGGCCGCCATAAATGAAATGAGGAAAACCATCTATGAATTATAGAAATGACTTGGGTACATGTCTAACTTATTTTAAAGTACTTCTTGAATATGCCCAATTTTGAAATATTATTTTATGGGCTGCCTAACTTACTTTCACACTTTAATTAATTATTAGGCATAAAGGTGCCCAAGCTGCTAGAGAGCTATGGTATACCATTTCATCAATTGTTGTCATGTGCTTATTGAGAAGGTCAAGAAAAGTTGAGGACCATCTACAGTCTAACCTCGTTAATACGACACTCATTTATACGACACCCTCGATATTACGACAAATTTTTGCGTGACCAAACTTTCCAGTTCAAAACTCCCTCTTTTATACAACTACAACACTCGATAATGTCACGGGGAGGTCACTGGCGAAAAATCGTAGAACAACGTGCGATAAAAAATAGGGTCTAATATATTCATTGTAGGTAAATTTTGCAAAAAACGTACATATAATATAGGGGGGGGTTTAAAATAGTGAAACATGTTTACATGTAAAATACCATCACATATAATGACCTCTTTTATCTAGTCAGTACATGTAAAATAGCGTGGAAACAATTACTAGGGGTAGCAGGTCTAGGGTAGGGTCTGTGCTAGTGGATGAAAAGAGGTCATTTTCTATTGAAAATGCTTGGATGGATGACTTCGCAGGCTGGCTTGCTTGAACGTTACTGAACCAACGGTTCCAACGTGGAGTTAATGGTCTCTACCCACGTGCTGGGAAGGAAAAAAAATGTAGTATAAGTAAAATAGGGTGTTTTAAAATGATTCCCCCCAAAAATTATAATTATTGATAGGGTGTATTAAATACAAGAATTTGCCTTTATTTTGAAAAATACCATACCTTATAATCTTTTCTGCAAGGTAAATAGCCCCCCGATAAATAGGTCCTGAGCGCACGTGTATGCATTAACTAAAGAGGGAGTGACCTCCCCGTGGATAATGTGACATTTAGGATCTCCATTTTGTCATATTAAAAAGGTAGTTAATGCTAAAATTCCTTTCATCTATGTTATGTACATCTAAAATACATCCATTTTCACTTGGAAACTACTTGGGAACTTCACTTGTCATTGGGAACTTAATGATAGTTAGGGTTGCTAATGTAGAATGGACATGGTTAGGGTTAGAGTGGCCTCCTGCATGGTATGTTGCTTGTACACGGGTGATATAGTATTACCAATATCTCGTGGTAAGTCTTGTGATTTTTCAACCTTGGAATTGAGCAACATGACTTTGGTATTCCTTCCTCCCAATGTTACCAGCGTAGTTCAACCTTTGGATCAAGGTATAATAGCATCTTTCAAAATTTAGTACAAGAAGAAACTTTTGCAATGGGTTTTATCATAGTATGATGATGCTACATTGAAGGATTTAAGGAAGGTGGTGCCCACCATCATACATGCCATCATGTGGAGTTATGAAGTATGGAGTGAGTTAGATGCACAGATAGTCAATAATTGTTGGAGGATGGTGCATATATTACTTGCAACATGGAATGCTAATTTTGCCCTGGTTGATGAAAGGGAGAAGAATATAATGCAAAAAGAATCATATGAACTTGGTGCTCTTATTTCAAGGTTGCAATTGGGTGATGATGAGATGTCATTCGAGACTTACATTCAAATGAAAGGGGAAGAGATTATTGAGCTAGAATTGAGTACTGATGAGATGGTGGATGTTGCTTTGGGAATCAATTTTGCACAAGGCTTTGATCTTAATGTTGATCTACATTCAGTAGATGTGGATGATGTTGCTCCACCTATAGTAAAGCTTAGTGATGCTAAACGTCATGCATCATTGTTGTCTAATTTCTTATTAGACAACCGAGTCTTTATATTTTGGTGTTAATGAAATTGTTAGTTTTCAAAAATTAGTAGGGAATTTAGATAAGATGATAGTTGCTAACTTGGGTAGGCAACATCAAAGATCTTTGGACTCCTATTTCAAGAGTTCTTGAGAATAATTGTATTTGTTTGGAGTCATAAGTTATTATTTCATACCATCTATATTGCTTAAACTCATTGTGTATATTTTTAAGCTCATATTACTTATGTTTTTGTATTCCCTCAATAGTACGACAATTTTATGCCATTTGTCATATTAATGAGAAGACGACACCTCTATAATACGACTTTTTTTGTGTTTCCCAAACGCGTCATACTAAAGAGGGAGAACAATAAATCTACAAAGCCTTTGACTACCAAAGCTTGGTGTATTGAAAGGGTTTACAAAAAGCACCAATTGTTTTGTACTAGGTGGATAGAATATGGAGAACCTACCGACATGTTGGCCCGCCCTTTGCATATGGAGATCTAGGGCTATGTGTATGTCAAATGAGAAATGGGATGAAGTGGATTTATGACCATATGGATCATATGATGCTAAATGTAGATGCTATTATTTCCCTAGCTTCAATGATGTATATTTTGAGTTGGGGTTATTATGAATTACATCCTATGGATGAAAAAATCTTCAATAACTTTCTCATTGGAGAGTGCAAGTTGATTGTAGATGTCATGTAGGCCTATTTATCACATTGAATTGAATTATCTTCACATAATTACATGTTGAGTATATATCTTGCATACCATTAGTGTGTATACATCTCTTTTTCTATAGATTTCTTGTATAAATGAGGTTTTATTTCATACTTGCGCCACCCGCCGCTGCCCACCGGCATCCAATCCAATGACCAAAGATATTTGTAGAGTTGATAGACTTGCAGGTTGCCTACAATAGAACCACACGCCTTACCTCTAGATAGCTTGATGATCAGCCCATTTGGAGCATTAGGGTCCAAAATAGGATATTCAAACGGACCCCGTTGTCCTAAATCCTGGATCGGCCTATGCAAGGCTAGCTTGGTCCACCCATACTAGTAGCATATGCTAGAAAACCTATTTTTAGTAACCTGATGACACTCTTTGTATATGGTAATTTAAGATTTAAGAAGACTTGGGTGACTTTGTGTTAATTCTCATGACCTTGAGGTTTGGGACTAAACCCATGGTGTCATCTCCTTTACTTACAAATAACTCTACTAAATACAATCTTCAATGTATGTGTGCTTAGGGGTTGTTTACACCATGGACCATGAAGTCGTCCCAAGGCCATGTAAAATTTGTGATTGGTTGTTGAACTTGTCCCAAGACCACTTTGGCTTACACCAAGGAAAAAATGTCAAAGTGACCATGGAGTTCAAGGTCCCCAAAAGACATATTTTAAGGCCTACATTATCCACTATCATGGTCCAACGGATTTTGTAAGTGGGAGAGGCAAAAAATGTGCTCTAGTAAGAAAAAGGCAAGGGCCCATGGCAGAGAAATGTTTTTATGATGATTTTTTATGATTTTTTTTGGGGAAAAGAAAACGAAGAAAAGAGAAGACAAAAGAATGGTCAAACCTGATTACATTTTTTCCTTTTTCAAAACTACCCTTTTTGGACATAAATTTTAAAAATCAACACATTCACTTTTTGGGCGCATGTTCATTCCTCTTGATCCACATTTGGTTGACACCTAGTGAGAGGCCCAAAGGCTTTGTAAATTGATTCATTTAAAAAAATTAAGCCATGGAAGTTGGACTGTGAAGTCGAACCATGGGAAAAGGGACTCTCTAAATACCCCCGATGAGCGCTGCACTCGTCAGGGTGGCGGGCAGGGGCAACACCAAAAAAGCTAGAGCTTCGGTCCCCCAAGCCTGGCATGCCCCGACCTTGGCCTAACCCCCGACCCTGGCTCAACCCCCCGACCCTGGCCTGACCCTTGCATTCTTGAAGGCCGCTTGTCCATATAACCCATATTGAGTGCACTTCATCTTCAAGGTCCAAAATCCAATATATATGTTCACTTCCATTGAGTAAAAATAAGCAATTGATTGGGATTTCCTTTTCGAAGTGAAACCGTCAATAAAGCATGTATTTAACCTGGAAGTCAAAAACATTGCAAAACCCTCATTAGCACTAAAATTATAACCTCGGTGCTAATGAGGGTTTTGCAATGTTTTTGACTTCCAGGTTAAATACATGCTTTATTGACGGTTTCACTTCGAAAAAGAAATCCCAATCAATTGCTTATTTTTACTCAATGGAAGTGAACATATATATTGGATTTTGGACCTTGAAGATGAAGTGCACTCAATATGGGTTATATGGACAGGCGGCCTTCAAGAATGCAAGGGTTAGGCCAAGGTTGGGGGGTTGATAGGGTGGCCACACTAGGGGCTCCAGCCGAGGCCCAGCTAGCCCGGCCGGTGCGGGGCCCCCTAGAACATGGGCTGGCCATCCAGGCGGAAAGCTAGGGCACTAGGGACACCGTCCCAAAGGCCCTAGTGCCCCGGCTTCCCACTTGGATGGCCGGCCCATGTTCTGGGGGGCCCCGCACCGGCCGGCCTAGCTGGGCCTCGGCTGGAGCCCCCAGTGTGGCCACCCTATGAGCCAAGGTCGGGGGTTAGGCCAAGGTTGGGGCAGGCCAGGCTCTAGCTTTTTTGGTGCTGCCCTTGCCCGCCGCCCTGATGAGTGCAACGCTCGTCGGGGGTATTTAGAGAGCCCCATGGGAAAAGGCCATCTTCCAAGGTCCGACTTCATGGTCCATGGTGTGAACCGACCCTTCTTAGTTAATTGTGTAGAATTTGGAGCCTCGCCGTTAAATGCCCCTCCGTGCCTCCTTCAATGCATAGATACTAAGATAAGCTTGCTGTTGCATGGAGGCCGGTTCTCCCCATGTGGGAGTTCAGTGTGAGCTTTGATTAGGGCTGTAGCAGCTCCTTCTAACTTAACTTGCATGTCAGCCAGCCACTTGGAGCGTGGCAAGTTGTTTGTTGTTATTTAATTACATTCGACTCTTACGAAACTGCCATAATAAAGATGGCAACACTTTCTTCCTCCCCCTCCCCTCCCCTCCAAGATGAACGTGCATAACTTAACACACACATTGGCGTATTACTCCAAGGACAATACCCTACCCACCACACAAGGTAGGTGGGTGGGTCTTAAATTTTACTTTTTTCCGACTAGGATGCCGTTTTTGTCTAAATAGTGTGGGTTGCCACTTGGAGTTGAGCATTGCTCTAAATAACATTTCATTGAGAGTATCATTTTTTTAACTCAAACAACGCAAGTAGTTGGTACGCATGTCAAAGAATATGATATAACTTAGTTGGTAGGAAACGCTGATGTCGATAAAAAGTTATAGCAACATGTAACTCCGAATGATATCCCACACTAATTAGACAAAGAGGTGTAGCTCGCTGCGTCCATGATATGAAACATGTGATTAAAGGTAGAAAAATCGAAAACGGTGAACACTAGTTGATTCGGCCGAAAGAGTGGCTTGAGATTGATACAATGTTTTTCCAGAGATGCAGTACCATAACATTATTCAAATCCATAACAGTGTTATGTGGGACTGACAGTATTCCACGGAATATTTTGTGATATTTCCCACATTTAGTTTGAATATGGGAATACATGGGAATATTCCATGGAATGTTGTCGGTCCACAGAACATTGTTATGGATTTGAATAATGTTATGACAGGAAATGATGAGGAATGTAGTTTGTTTCGTAACGATTACTTACATTTTCCCAAAGTGGCAAGTAAGTCAACCCCCTACTTGTACACTAGAGTCTCCCTAATTCGAGCATCAAAATATCCTACTATTTGCATACGAATGCACACAAAATAGTTAACTCAATGGCACCAAAAAGTGATCCCAAGTGGTGTGAAATAGGACCCATCCGGCCTATCAATGCATCCTATTTGGGCCACCACTTTTACAATTAGCCATTTTGGGTCCACACAAAAATATTCTACTCCTAATCTAGTACACCAGTAACGGTCATTCACCGTTTCTAGCTTAGTATGAGATGGTTAGAAAATCCAAAACGGGGTTGTCGCCACGTTTCTCATAATTTCAGAGCTCATCATATGAATTCTCTTATTCATTATTGAAATGAAGGCTCTTGTGCTCATTAAATGATCATACAGGTGTGTCCCCACCTCCCCCCCAATTATGTTGACTGTAAAGCCTAGAGTGGTTATCATCATAGCTTAAGCACACAACCCAACCTCTTTTGAACACATGACACCTTTTTGGTATCCGTTATTGCAGCCCCACCGAACAAGTGTCCGGGGAGATTTTTGGGCATAATCGGTCAAAATCCAAGTGTTTCCAAGTCCAACCGGTCACCAATGGTCGGGGAAAACCGACGGCTAGTTCATTATCAGCCGATGGATTTCGCCTCATGGCCGGTCCAAATTTCCAACCATCGGATGCCAATCCGACAGTAAATTCAATCCTCCGGCAATTAGCCAATGGACTAGAAAATTTCCCGGAAATGTAGCCGATTCTTCTTGTGAGTTACCGGATTTCAGCCGGAAGAAGTATTCAAATATTGGCCGATACCCGGGAAATGGTAACCGATACCCTCCCGGTCGTGAGCATGGATATCTAAGTGGTCAGGGCTTCGAACGGCAAGTCGAGGGATGCAGGCCAGGTGCCCAGGTCAGGGTTTCGAACGGCAAGTCGGCAACCTATGGCGCCTCCATCCTCCGCAGCTCCGCATTCACTCTTGTGCGCCGCACGCTTCGTCATCTGCACACTGCTCCGCCTCCGCCTCCGCCTCCGTCCTTCGCCAACCTGCTTGTTGCTCGCATCCAATTTGGTCACATTTTGCAGCAATACGGTGTACAAAAAATGCAAGGAGATCAAGTCCTTCCGCCGTTGGTGAATGCAACATTGTGTAAGCAAGAGTTTTTTGCTTTCAAGGTACAAGGAAGTACAGAGTGGATGGATCTTACTTTTGCAGATGTATGGACATCAATTTCTTGGTCTCCATCTTTGAAAGTGAAGTATTCTAACCTTCTGATTCTTGCTGAGATTGCTAAGTGCCAATGTGTGAGTACTGCAACATGTGAAAGGGCGTTTTCTGTTCAAAATACTATTAAACAAAAACTTCGTAATCAAATGTCTACATCTAACTTAGAAAGTATGATGCGTGTTGCTATAGAAGGCCCAGACAATGATTTTGATGACATTCTAACAAGTGCTCTAGATCTTTGGAAGGATGCTGCTAAGTTTCGCTGTTTGTATAGCAATCCAGAGCGCTATTTGTCTGGGGCATCAAATGATGCACTTGAGGAAGTACCCTAAACCTTAAACTTTTTGAATTATGCAACCTTTTCATGACCAAATCCAATTGCTTCTATGAAGAATTGGCACGGGGGGGTCACTCTATAGGATTTTTGTGCACCACGTGCGGCGGAGGGGTATTTGTTTAGGGGCTTTTTACCTCCAAGGCACGAATTAAAAGCTCCCTATAATTACTTAATTTTCTAAAATGGCCTATTTTTTTGCACCCTACCATTACTTGTAATGCCCATGTCGTTGTAGTTTTTTGTAGTCTACATTCCTTTTAATTAAATAATAATAATTTAAAAGTGTATGAAATGCAAAAGTGGTGAAAAAAGCATGGCAACAAAAATGCATAAAAAATACATACCATTGCGAAAACTACGTACAAAAAACTTAAAGTGGAAACACAACAAGAAGGCTTAGGATGGAAACACGAAAAAAGTGAACATGTGTTCACAAACACAACACCCGCTCCATAAAAATCGAAGATTCAAAGTCAATTTACATACTAGTGAACACCAAAACCATAGTGTACAATACTTACATAGTGTGAAACACTCCAAGCTTGGTCATGAACCCTATATAGTCATGACGCCAGAGAAAATATGTCAACAACACATTTAGAGAGTGCAAGAATCTACCTACAAGACGTTGAGATTGTACAATGAGAGAGAGCTTGGAGCGATCAAAGATGGAAGTTGGATTGAAGGTAACGTCAAAATGATATTGCAAAAAGATCACAAAATAAAGAAAACTGAACAGTTGGACGAATATGGCAAGGGCAACATGCAAATCACAAAGACTCCAACATTGAATAAAACGTGTGCTATGAAGGCAAAAGCAAAAGCTATGACTGCCAACCATTGTGCAATCAGGCGGCACATTCAAGCATCCTTGGTGACCACATCGCCAATAACCCCCTTAATGCACACCTATGATATACTTGGATTAAATGGGGAGCTGCGGAGCCTCACATACACAGAGAGGCCATCGCGACCAAGAACGCAGGGGCGATCAAACCAAATCACCACCCGCAAGTTCGAACACAACACCAAACCCAAAGACCGACACCAGAAAAGCGAACAGGCAGCAGTGGCGCCCACAACAACGACACAACCAAACAAAGTCCAGGAATGCGCACAACAACAAAACCAACGGACAAGAAAGAAACATTTTTCGAGAATGGTACTTTATAGCCTCACTAGTGTTATACACACTGCTCAGTTCCAACCTGATTGCAACATCCTTCAAGCATAACCCTAACAACAATGCACCCACTACTCCTCCCCTCTGCCACCTAGATCTAACCCAGAAGGCCAAATGTCTACTGCCGAGGTCGCCAAGGAACAGAGCTCCGACATGGAACTCGCGCAGCGGCCTTGGAAACTCCCTCAGAGCAACACCACCCCCACAACCACGCCGCATCAACCCCGAGCGCATAAGATCCGAGCACATCATCAACAAAAAACACAAGTCAGAAACTGCCCCGGCCACACAAAGGTACTTAGTAACCCTAAACTCTGGCCTCGCATTTAGATTCAATATACATCAACCATCAACGCCATACACTCATACAATACATCCACACAATGCGGCCACACAACACCACACAAAAAGACTACCACACATAGACCTAACACACAACAACAACACATCATACAAGAAAAACAGTGCCACACATACCTGCACCCGCCACCCACCAGCCACCTCGTACCATCAAAAGGCCGGCACCCACCAGACGCCCACACAACCTGAAAAACCTAATACCACACCGAACTCCACATACAACGTAGCGAAACCAGTACCCAAAGATCCCGAACCAACCCACACACACACAAGCAGACTGCCGAAACAAACTTGCATCAACTGCCTCACGAAAACGCTCAAACACACACAAGATTCACTCCCAAATACCTATGCACACTACCACAGTCAAAGAAACACACCTTTGGACCCAACAACCCTAGACTCATCCAAGACACTGCAAGACCAACGAGAATCGACTAAGAAATGCCCAGAGTCCCCACCTCCTGAACTTCCTAACACACAGATGTTACCAACCAGCCGACGCCCTCACATAGACAACCTCGTATCACCGCCGTCGCCGCCCCAAAGATTACGCTCCACAACCCACACAAAACACGCGTCAGATCATTCTACAACCTACCCTGAAACACCCACAGACCGCCACTCGACAGCTACCGCAACAGACCCCGCCGAAACACACCCCCACTCAGACTCCACCGCGACACACCCACATACAGACACCGCCGATACACAACCACACACAATCACCCACATTAGAAGGTGCACATCACTACTTAACCCTCACATCTACAAGCCAAACATCACTCACTCCTCACCTCTCACACACAACTCCTCACACAGCACACACACACTCACTCCCCCCTCATCTCCTACACTCCTCCCCTGCGCGCTTCTCATCCCTCTGCGTCCATCTCTCTGCCTGCCTACCACTCCCACCCACGTAGAGATATCGGAGAGCACTAGTCCAGAACATCAGAGCATCGGAGAGCCACACCCTCCACCACCACCTGCGCACCGCAAGAGTCCTAGACACCGCACCAGGCAGACAACTCCGCAGGAGCATCCCACCGCCTATCGAGCTACAGAGACGGCCAAAGCACAGCCCACCAGCACCCAGACACATCACACAGATAAGCGAGGCGAGGAGACAACCAACTCGCCGCAAGAGAGCACACTGGCGCAGCCTCTCCCCCCATACGAAGACAGATTCCACCCACACCAAACTGCCGCTCCTCCGAACCACACAACACCTGCGCACACCACAACGCAGGTCAACAACCAAAACTCAAATTGCAACACAGGCAGCCGCACACCAAAAAGAAAAATGGTAAGCATCGACCCCTCCCACCCACTACCCACTCAATGCATGCTTAACCAAGCACTCACTCACTGGACTGTCGCATGCAGAACTCCCAGAACAACAGAACATATCGGAACCAGAACACACAGTGACACCCCGACACCTCATTCCCCGAATCAAACCAGGCAAGCCTCAAGCCACACAACAAACAAACAACGAAGCAGCCAAGCAAAGGCACCGCAACCACAACTACAACCAAGAGCTAGACCAAGAGCCGACACCCAGCGCCAACCCCAACGGCACCAAAACCGACACAAGCAAGTACCAACTCCCACCAGACACAACCAAGGACCAGCTGAGCGACGGCCCGGCTTTATCCACCCGGGAGCTAATCAGACCCCAGTGGCCAGCCCCCCAAACATCATGTCACAGAGCAACCACCAGCCGCCAACCACGACCAATGACCAGTACATGGCATTTCGGCTACAGGTACAAGCCCAACCACTGAATACACACAACTCACAACCTTCTCATCAGCTGCCCCACTCGCATGACCTCGACGCCGAAGAAGACTTAGACATGGACGCTCAACTAGAGAACGTGTCACCGGAGCGAGGAGGGAGCTCCTTACAAGTGTCATTGGAACGCCACTCAATACAAGCCGCACAAGACACTCCACACAAATCCGCACGTATTGCCGATAGCACACCACAAACGGTACAATACCGCAACCCACGGATTGTGGATGCCTCGGAAAGCCAAACCACCAAGAGGAGGAAAGCCGATGACTACACCGCCACATCTACACCCACTCCCCCAAGCAAGGTCACACCACCACCACCACCGAACGCAAGATTAAAGCGGGTAGCAATGCTAAGCATAGATATGATTGGACAAATGTGGTTAGGCTTCCACATGCACGAGGCACTCTCCACACAACGCGGCAAGAGGGAATTAACGGAGAAGCGCACGGACGAGGAATTCGCCGCCATTGGCACACCCAATTCCGAAATTCAAGAATTCCGATCGCTCCGGCGCGCCTTCCCAAGAACCAAGCAAGTCCTCTACCCCTCCGAACGACCGGACGCGGTACCCGGCCAACATCTACACTTCACACAAATTCCCATGTACGAGAAAACCTCACAAGACACGGGCCTCACCGAAGGATTCCACGTCACAATAAGGTTCGACGGGGAGTACAAAAAGCTTAACCGGAGGGAGGTCAAAGCCGCATGCTTGGAAAGGCTACGCCTCATGCACATACCCCTAGGTACTACATACTCTAACCCAATAGACATAGGTATCAACACGGTCACAAGGAATTGGGCCGGATTCATCAAAGTCCATCTTCGAAATCCGAAACGAGATGGATTGGCCCTCCTCCGAGGTGAGCGGACTTTCGTCATGACCATGGGTGACGGAGAACGGGTCATAGGCAAGGTAGAGAAAGGCTTCGAGCTCATCACGAAAGCCAAAAACATGCGACTACACCTCAAAGGCGAGTCTCTTCGCAATAACCCGGCCATAGATATACTTAGAACCCTCATGCGTGAATCATATTACGATGGACGGGAGGTGGAAATCCTCTCACTCACCAAATCGGACGTGGATAAGGACTTCGCATTCATCACTCTCACCACCGAAGAATCGAGGGACGACATTCTTAGCAATGGCCTTACCTACCACTCCGAACGCCTCAAAGTGAGCATCACCAAGGACAAAGACATGGGCAACCTATCGGAGCTAAGAATTAGCACCACCCTAGTTGCCAACAACTTACCACAAAGGGAATCCCAATCGACCATCACCAACGCCCTCAAACGGTTGTTCGGAGACGAAAACATCACCGGAATCACCTTTGGATACAACTCCAACCAAGAAGATGACCGCCAAGCCGGTTGGTGCCACATACAATGCCTCAACGCGGCCGTGTACACGGAATGGCTACGGAAATCCACATACATCCTCGGAAGGCGAGTTGATTTCATCCCTCACAAAGGAAGCATTGACGGCACCGAACCGAACCCAACGGCAATACGGCTAGCACATGCCCCCACTCGAGAGGTCATCGCCCAAAAAGCCCAAGCAATGAGCAACATAGCCGCCTCCTCACCACTTGTATCGGAGAAGCTCTTCACCAAAACCATAAAGGAGTTAGTCGAAACGGTGGACGGGAAGCTCACTACTCTCACCAACAACATCAACCTCAACACGGACAAGCGGATCGAGGCCTCCACGGACACACTCAAAACCCATGCCACAAACATCCACAACATCATGAGCGCCATGGCCATGGAATTCCAACAATCCAACAACCGCATCCACAACATAATGCAAACACTCGCCGCCACCTCGCCGGAGCCCCCACACCCCATCATCGCACGACTCCCACATGTGCCAAGCACATCCATGGCCAACGACCACGCGGGAGATACCAACACACACCACCTAGCACCCCCGGGATTCACCGGAGCCCACTACCGGAGCCCATCACCAAGCCTACACAAAGATCAACATTACATACATGATTAGCAAGTCAATAGTCTACACATGGACGTCCATTATACAATTGTTTTGTAACCTCTTCCTACTTATCAATAAAAAGTCCATTGTTGCACATAACCCACTCTTGACATGGCATGCATGTACACCACACACCCCCACAAACAAAACCCACAAACAAAAGATTAGACTAAACCAAAGGCCCCCCACCACACATGCCCCTCTCACATCAACGAATCACAACACCCACTTCCCCAAGACAACAAAACACACAAACAACAAACCCCCCCGAACACACAAACAACCACCCAACATCCCCCCAAAATGGCGTACACAATACAACATCACACACCACACCTATATCCTAGTAACCACCATTATCCTCACCACAATTCAAGTTCATAGCAACACCATAATACCACACAACACGCCACCACCATCCCCACACCCACACCAACACCAACACCAACACCAACACCAATACCAAACACAACACCACCAAATGCATCCACCCAACCACAAACCACCGACCACATCCCCATACCTTAAACACCCAAACAACACACAATACCATACCCAACACACATCACAAACGAACCTCGCCCCCATAATCCCACCCATACAACCCACGCACCACATAGGCCATATCTACCACATTACCCACACCTATCTAAAAACTCCAAAGACCAAACTCACACAATACTACATATGGAATAACGCCACACTCATAACCATATGCGGGGACATAGAAACTAATCCTGGCCCACTCACACATATCCTCAAAAATCTCCCCGCAGAATACACCCAAAGACAAAAACAATACTTCATACCAAACACTTTAACCCTTAAACCCCATTACGCACATCTAGAAGAACTATTTGCACCTCACCTAACCCAAATTTTTCCTAACACCCGAAATCAAGACCTAACCCACCTAAGCAACCACAGTTCACTCCTCTCAACATACCCGCCACACTACCAGCTATATGCACTCATAATAACGTATAGCCCAATTCCACAAGTATGCAACCAATTAATGACCGAAAATCTAGACCCAAGATGCCTCACCATTCTCCGAAGATTACACAACTTACCAACAAACATACTCCCAGGTAAACAACATATATACAATCACCCCCTCCATAACACTCAACCAACCACCATAACCCAAGCATACGCACACATCAATGAAAAACTTGCCAAAGGATCACCAATAACCATGACTAACTTAAGAAAAGAACTACCTCATCTACCACAAAAATTACTCCACGAAATAATCAAATGCACCCAAAAAGTGAGGGGTTACCACCCCACTATTACCCCCGCGTACCCCCACCAAACCCTACCTAATAACACGTGCCCGATCAACCACCAAACCAATACCCTAAATATAATCACTTGGAATACCGGTTGCATTAGCTCTAGCCTACCCAGTATCCAAGAACTCACTCGAACATTACACACAGACCTACACATTATCCTAATACAAGAAACAAAAATCCACAAACTCAAATCCACATCATACATAGACCGAAAACTACAAGACTACAAAATCATCTATAATAATTCTAACAATACAACATACGAACACAACAAATATTCCGGACCCACCCAATCTAGGGGAGGCATACTAGCCATGATACCCAAAATGATATACACTAACGAAAACATCACCAAAATACCAACTCCAAGCCCCATATCACCATACCTCCAAGCCATAACTATTAACAATAAACCTCTAACACCACTACTCATCTTAAATATGTATATGCCAACACACCCCCAAGACATACACCTCATACAAGAAATCCAAAAACATATCCAAATCCTATTGACACAACACCCAACCCACCACACTATCCTAGCAGGGGACTTCAATAGGGACATACTACTACAAGGGAGAATACACAACGGTACACCCTTCCCCCCCAATCAAAACGACCATGACTGGGCCCACTTTACAAAAAACAATGGACTCAACACGATCAACAACCAGAGTAGCTTTACACGACAAGGAGGACACAACTACACATCAACTAGTCACATAGATGGATTCTACTCAAATCTCCCCAACCACAACAACCTACAAAGTCACACAATAATCAACCTTAACCAAAACTCCGACCACTACCCGGTCCAACTACAACTAGCGCCCAATAGTATAGTCATCAAAGAAACTAACCCCCCCTTAGATAACCCCCGGATCACATACCCCATATCCCCCGACAACCTCCAAAAACTCCACACAACCTTTTTGGACTCACAAAGCCTAGCAATAGCCAATCTCACCAACACACTATAACAAGAGCAACTCACACATACACAGTGGGAAAACGCACAAAACAAATTGCAAGAAATCATAGGCTCCCTTAGCCATTGCATAGAGGAAACATGTATGACAAAACCCACACCCCCACTACCCAACAGAGCAAGAACCCAAGGCGGATTCCTCCCCAGGACACAACAAAAAGCATGGAAACAACAACTACACATACACCATAGCACTCGCAAAGCAATCCGTGCAGCATGCCAATACCCCCTAATGCTCCTACACAACCACCCAAGCATGAGAGCTCTACAACTCATTAACAACACCAACATCCCCCCCCTCCCCACAAACCCCACAGACCTCATACAGTGGATAGATGAGGTAGCCAACATTGGTAAAAACGCTAAAATAGAAGCCCACAAAATAACTTCCAAACAAACCGCGATCAATTGCAAAATCGCCATAAAAAAATACAGAGCTTTGTTAAACACAAAACCCAAAGCCGTCCATAAAAAGATATTTCACCCAACAACCACCAACTCCTTAGACTGCCTCAAAAACTCACAAGGTCATATACTAACAAACCCCACGGATATAGCCAAGGAAATACATCACACCCAACAAGCATCATTCCAAAGGCAAGCCCCCCTCTGCGAAGATACCACAGATCACCCAGACACATGCATGTGCGCAGTACGTAAATACCCATGGCATACCGACAACGGCATCATATTAGAAAAAAGAGGCCCCCAAACCACACAAATATCCAAACAATTCACTCGAGAAGTATATGACACATGTATCAAGAGACTCACACGAGGTAAAGCCCCCGGACCGGACAACATCCCTAATGACATAATTAAATCACTACCACCACAGTGGCAAGACGTACTATTCCTCTTTTTTCAACATTGTTACAAACAAAGAGAAATCCCCACCTACTGGAAACAAAATAAAACCATCCTGCTACATAAAAAAGACGACCCAATTCACCTTGCCAACTACAGACCAATCGCCCTAGCCAACACAATATATAAACTTTACACCAGCACCTTAACATCATTACTCACAAGCTATGGGGAACAACATAGAATACTACATTTTAGCCAAGAAGGATTTAGGCCACAACGCAACACCTCAAGACAAATACAAACAATCATAGCGGCCCTCGAAGATGCGAAACTCACAAATAAAGACATATATCTAACATATATAGATTTCAAAAATGCCTTTGGATCCATTGACCACGCAAGACTCCTTGCCCTCATGGAAGACCTAGGTTTCCCCCTAGACGCAGTCGAAATTGTCGGCAACATATACAAAAACTCCACCACATCCTTCACTGGAAGCCACTTTGGAACAACACCCCCAGTCACAATAAGCCGTGGGACCATACAAGGAGACACCCTCAGCCCATACCTATTCATCATATTCTTGGAGCCACTTTTGAGATGGTTGGAAAAAGATGACAAGGGATACCAGTTCAACACATCCCCTTCCACATGCACCACCACGGCATACGCAGATGACCTGGCAATCATCACTGACAACATACAACACATCCAACCACAAATACTTAAATTACAAAAGTTCGCCGAATGGTCTCACATGGACCTAAACCTCTCAAAATGTGCCATCACGGGCTGCCCCAACAAATCCAAACTTAAACCAAACACCTTTAAAGCATTCATCCAATCACAAAACATTACCTACAAATCCAAAAATTTCCCAACCCTCACACAAAACGAACCCTACACATACCTAGGCATCCACCTAATACCATCACTTAAATGGAACCTACAAAAAGAAATCACACTCCAAAAAGCCAAACAACAATGTAAATTACTAACCCTCTCCCCAGCTAACCTCAAACAAAAAATTAAAATCTTAAACACAGTCATCAAACCTTGCATTGCATATGCATACTACGCAGTCCCATTCTCCAAACCGGACATCAAAAAACTAGACAAATTAATAAGCAAACTAACCAAAGAAATATGCAACATACCCAAAAGCTCCGCCAACATCCTCACGCAACTCTCTCATGAGAACTTTGGCATAAATGTAACATCCCTCCTGCCAGACTACACACATTGCATAGGCCAACAATTAATACAAGCCCTCAATGACCCAGGACAACTAGGAATCATATACCAAGGCTTAACCAAATACATATCGGCCAAGTACGGAGGATCACTTCACCTCTCTAAACTCAAACAACAAGCTTGCACAAGGTCACCCATAGCTAGAACACTCTTCCTTCTAGAAAGAGAATACGAAATACACGTCACCACCACAAACCGGGCATTCCCTATCAAAGCCACCCCACTAGAACAAGCATGGAAAAACAATCCAACATATGCCAACCTTCCAGACTCCTCCAAAACAAAAACTCAAACATACCTGGATAAACTATACATATATGGTATCACAACAATAACACAAATCCAAAACAAGGACACTATGGCCATACTAACCCCAGATGAATTCCGGACCATATATAAACAAACACCCAAAACCATCAAGGAAGCACTGCAACAAGCTAAAGTAGTGTTTCCCACCCCACTACAACTCACACCCCCAACAGACCACTCCCAACAAACACTCACCAACACCACACACAACCCAATCCCCTCCACACTACCCACCCTCGGACGCGCCATCCACACCATAATTAAAGAAAAAACTACCACCCGAAAGGATAAATGGGGAGCACAAGCCATCAAGAGAACATACCTATGCCAATGGCAAACCCCACGCGGAATAACGCAACAATGGCGCACGGAAGAACACCTTCTACACCCGGACAACATCTTTCTAGACCATAACCTACTACGCATAACACAACACCACCAAGCAATAATGGAACAAAAAACCACCCAACGCTATGCCGACTACACCAATCACTCCCAATCAAAGGATAACAAATTCATACACCCCCCCCTTAGAATCACCAACCTCAAGATATCCACACAAGAACGAAACCATGATAAGGATATACTTACCAACAAACCAACCATACAAATACAAGACTCGGTGTCCAATATATATGACCATAACGGAAATTACATAGCCACCCTTAACACCGAAAGATTACAATGGCTATGGAACCAATTTTCCCACAACAATCCCCCACACCTAACTAACTTCCTACAACCCCCACCACAAGACTTTGAGACCGAAATACTATGGCTTATTCAAAGATACATAACCATACTCCCCAAGAAAAAACCAAAAAATATTCGACCAACCAACCTACATCACACACTACACCCTGACATCACCAAACTACTAATAGAATCATTTAATATCACACACACATACTACTCATCTCCCCTTACTTGCCCCATCCAACTCACACAGTATAACTCACCCCATCGACGAGACATATTATTTGGCTTGTTAGGGCACGCGAAGTCCTCCCGTTGGACGGGAATAGGTCTAGCATTCCCCACAGACCATAACACGACCCTAGAAGCCATACACTGGGCTAGAATGGCAGCCAAGGAAAATACACAATCCATCACCATCCTAATAGCCAATCACAAAGATTGGATATCACAACATCTACCTCTCACAGCGAACGCCGATATACACACAATAGCAACCATCCCCCCACACACTATACACTATGACCCCACACCGGAATGGCCAAAATACTACCAATACACAGAGCCAACACTCACATCAATAATTTGCATACACAACCAAATATACCCAACAACTAACTTACAAACCCCACAAGAATTACAAAATGTTCTAAAAAGAACACTAAATACTCACATTGACACCTACCCCATCTTGCCTACACCACCACACTACAAAGTCAAATTCTCCAAAGCATGGATGAATGCCCCCAAATCAAACCCTCCCCCCAAGAACACTCAGACAACACCGCTACCCGCACAATACAATCACATCCATCCACCTAAATTCCATCCACGACAATGCATATACACGGACGGATCATTCATCCCCCCCTCCACAAACCCGGAAGGACAAATAATAGGCAACACTGCTGGATCTGGAATATACAGCCCAAACAACAACATCCAAATATCAGAAAGGCTACCAGGATACCAGAATATCCTAAGAGCAGAACTAAATGCTATACTCACCGCTATCAAAACCATACGAACCACCCAGATAGACACTCACATTTTCACAGATAGCCTCAACAGCATATTCTTAATAAACAACCACATAAGACACCCAACATCATAACATCATCACCCAGACAAACTACTCATAGCTGCCATCGTACACCAGATTTACTGGACTCCATACATAATTCACATACACAAAGTGCGAGCACACTCGGGCATCACCGGGAATGAAATTGCTGACACTCTTGCCAATGAAGGGACGCTTAAAGAGAAGCCAACCAACATACCACACATCCATATAGCTCACTCCACCCCTTACTGGCTAGCGAGCTGCCCAACTGCCACACACGATGGGGCCATCCGCAACCTCCGCACGATCATAACAAAAGAACACGGAGCCCGCGAAACTGCATTAGCCAAAAACAAATTCCCATACGTAGACAAATGGCTATCAAACGACCAAATAAACCAAAAACTCTCCAACCACTTTTGGAAAAATGAAAGTGTGACAGATGCACAGATCTCTCAAACCCTAAAATTTAGATACGCTCAATACATGGGCAACCATAGGAAAAACATCTTTTGGCCCCTCACACACAGAAACCCCAATTGCACACTCTGTCATAAAAATGATAGGGACACATGGCCACACCTCCTCTCAACATGTGAAAACCCGTACCTAAAAGGATTAAGAATCGCAAGACACGACAAAGCGGTACATCTCATTACCCAGACACTACAAGCCAATAAAAACACTCGTTTCTTCACACTAACCCACGCCGGAAAAATTAACAATAAACCCCCCGACCAAACAATCCCTGACTGGCTACTTAAATGTACATGCCCACAACCACCATGCAAATGTCAAGCCAACCTCAGACCGGACATCTTATGCATAATAGGAGCCCCAAACCAAACACAAACACCTATGACACCCTCCCCCACACGCACAGTCCAACTCATAGAATTCACATACTGCCATGACAGATTCCCCGAACAAGCTACTACCCAAAAGCATACCAAATATGACCCACTAATTACCAAGATACAAAACAACGGTTGGAAGACCAACCCCCTCATCACCATCACGGCAGGAGTAAGAGGAGCCATACACGAACACTCTATCGATAAACTTACCAAACTTAAAATCCCCAAAACTAATATCAAAACCCTCATGAAAGACCTACACCAAAATGCCATCAAATACCTCACATACCTCATCCTAAACAAAAGAAAACTAGAAAACAAACAAACACCGGTCCCCCCACCATAATTTTATTATTTATATTAAAAGCTAACTAGTACACCACCAGAGCCCACCTCCCAAAGGAGGCATAACACCTTATGATGCATCACAGTCCGCTGTGATCAGCACAAGGCCAACGGGCTCACATTCATGCCGGTATTGTGATACGGGCGTTATTATTTATGTGCTATGAAGAAGTGGTGGTGGAAGTGGACATACATGTTGGAGATGACAATGTCGGAGTAGAGAAGTCACCGAAAAATGAGAAGCCGCAGGAAAAATGAAAAATGAGAGGCCACCAAGAGAAGGGAGAGAAGCCACCGAGAGGTGTTGGGAAGAGAGTTAGGGTTAGGCTTTCAATTTCATCCATTTTGGGTAAATGATGAGTCATTTTTCATCCATCCCTCATGAGGCATGCGTACAAAATTGATTATACTAAACACACATCCTAGGATCCTTATTTTCAGCCCCTATATTATTTTTACAAAAAAGAATGGCCCATATTTTATACCTATCTACCTTACTTGTAATGAGATTGTCTACTTTTAATGGACCCTTCATTATTTGGAATTCTTTTATAAATTTTATGTCAAACAAATTTAATCCTCCCTATATTATGCCACACGTCGTTTGTAAAATGCACTAAGTGACCCCCCCCCGTGAGAATTGGGGGATCCTTGGCCTTCAACCGGTGAAGGCATTGCTAGGTTCAATTCCTGCCAAGGATATTAACTCTTCAAATTTAAAGTTTTGAACATGCCTTTCTTTTCACTTGTTCAAGATTTTGTACTAAGAAATGATTTCTAATAACTTTTCGTACATTTTTTAAACAATTAGTGCCGATATGAATTCCATTTAATCGGATATTAGCCAATGAAAATATGAAAATGTAGGCAATTGGCCGATTGATTTTACAAAAGACCGGCTCTTGCCGATGTAAATTGGAAAAAATCCGACCCTTTGTATCAACTACCGGCAATTAGCCACTAAGGCTTCAAAAACTTCCCGAACTCTGCCGGTCACATGTTGTGAACTTTCGTTGTTTTTTCTGTATTAATTCAAAGTATATTCCATAGGATTTTCTCAATTAAGGGGTAATTCTCCCGAAGTGTTGAACTTTGACCGGTTATTTCTCTCAAACTCAACCGGTTCACTTGTAACTGGCGGTCGGTTCTCCCAAGCCATTGCCATCAAACCAAATACCACTCAAATATATTGTATAGGTATTCAATTAAGATAAGTAACCGAATTATGCATAACATTATTCATACCCATGCAGTGTTCTGTGGGACTGACAATATTCCGGGGAATATTCCCGGAATTTTTCACATTCGGTCTGAATGTGAAAAAATCCGGGAATATTCCCCGGAATATTGTTAGTCCCACAGAACACTGCATGGGTCTGAATAATGTTATGTGCCCCCTTCCCACCTAACTTTACCAAATAACCAAAGTCTTTCCTTAAAACCGGGTAAAGCTCCTTCGGTTATAGCGGACGCATCCAGCTATCCCAATGCACCTACAAGAACTTGCTCTGGAGATTGTCGAGTAGGTTTTAGTTAAGTAGTTTTCACACATATTGTTCATTGTTTTATCTACCAAGCAATGACATGTTGGATAGTTTTTGTCCCATCCCCAAACGCCTAACTACTCATCTATCTTACCATCGGTTTTTGTTGATGGAGCTCCTCGTGCCCTCATAGCTAAGACTAAAAACAACCAATCACAAGGGCGGGAGGTGACACTTTTAAAGGTCCTACATTCTTGCCTCATGTCTAGGTACCGATGGGAGGGAGGGTGGGTGATGGAGCCTTAAAACCTCCACTTTTAAACCATGCCACATCATTTGCCAACTAGGCTCAGGACTAGATAGTGTTGATGGTGTGAAGGCCGTGTTTTTAGAACCAACTTCCAGGCTTACCTAAAGTCAAGCGGGAAGGGGGGCATTAGGGCCACTTCACACACGAGCCAAGAGCCGTGACCATGAAATTGTGAGAGCCCAAAAGAAAGTGTCCAAAGGCCATCCCAAGACACATCCAAAATCACGTACTGTGGTCACGGACCCTCAAGTGTAGTGTGAAGTCATATGTGACCGGGCCCTCAACCAAATGCTATTTCAATGAATTTCTATTCACACGGGTCCTCACGCATGATAAAATAGAATAAATCAACGGTTGTGAGCGTTCGGAGTGCCATGGTCTCTTGGTTTTGTGTTAGGCCTCCCTCCAAGAGGTGGTTTTTGAAAATAGTCCGAGTGACCATGAAACATGGTCCATTCGATGCCATGTAGGAATCCATGTAGACTTTACATCCATCTTGCATTCACATACTCCGTTGGTCCCTCAAGCATAGTGTGAAGTGAACTTGGACTGGCTCCGCCTTTTCCACCAATGAGAGTGCTTGAAGTGTACTGGTCACGGGCACTCAGTCTCGTGTGTGAAGTGGCCCTTAGGCACATCTACCTTCACCTGTTTGTTTATACATTCCAAGCCCCTACTCCATTGTGAGCTTTTAGTAGGGTTGCTCTTCTAACTTGCATGCAAGCCACTTGGAAGTTATTGGGTTGTATTTCTTAAAAGTTGTGCCGGGCCTCTCCCATCATGCCAATTTTTTTCAAGCAGAAGGAACTAAACAAGACAAGAAAACAAGACAAAAAAACAGCAAATCCACGTCGTGTCAAAAGTTATTATGTATTTCCCGGCCACATGGTTCCAATGCAAACGTCTGATTGTTTGATTGCTTCACGCTAGGTTTTGAAAAGAAAAGCAAAGCCCGGACAATTGGGATGCCACATAACATAAGGTAGAAATACTCAAACCGGTGAACTATCCTCTACCCGTGTAGTAGACTACCATTAGAATAGTGAAGTGCCGATTCTGAAACCGATAATTGCGAGGCTGATAGCTTGAAATGCATGCATGTACAATCAGTTTAGCCAAATTTAGTCATGTTTGACTACCATCAATCATAATTTAATGTACTCATGCGTTAACCGGTTTAGTAGATGTTCTGTGTGGAAATGAGCAATATTATGTTCGGTTTAAGGAGAATCTAGTGAACGAGTAGGGGGTTTGACAAACTTTCCACTTTGAAAAATTGTAGAAATTTTCTTATAGGGAATAAAAATATGAAACAACTTACATTCTTCATGAATCCTTCTCTTCTATCTTGGAAAATCATCTCATGATTTCAAGACCATGTCTTCAATGTGAATCACCTTATTTTCACAGTTTATGGTATTTCTACCTTACATATCAATTCCTCCGCCATTGGGCCCCCCACACAACACACAACTCCCCCCAATGGACACATGCATGCAATACTTTTCCAACACCGACAAGATCTAACATGACCATCACATGCTACACTAATATGACATTTAGTGTCATACGGTATTTCATGTCACTATGGTAACTTTTTGGATGACACTTCTTATGAATAAGTGAACAAATGTTGTCATGGATGATGGATGAGTTCATACATTGGCCACACTCCCTAGCTTCTCTTGTCAGCAACTTGGGATGAAAATATTATCATGGGTGATTGAAATTTGGATGAAAAATCACGTGGTGAGTGACAGTTATTGCAACACTGTAAATCTATAATCCCCCAAAAAACTTTACAAGGAGTGACAAACAATGTTGGGTTAACGTTTAGTGTTGGTGACACTATACCGTGGTTTACAATTAGTACTGAGCAAGACGATTAGAATTGGTGACACTAAGGGCCACTTCACACACGAGCCAAGAGCCGTAACCATGAGATTGTGAGAGCCCAAAAGATAGTGTGCAAAGGCCATCCCAAGACACCCCCAAAATCATGTAGCGTGGTCACGGACCCTCGAGTGTAGTGTGAAGTCATGTGTGACTGGGCCCTCAACCAAATCCTATTTCAATGAATTTCTATTCATGCGGGCCCTCACACATGATTAAGTAGAATACCTCAACGGTTGTGAGCGTTCGGAGTGCCATGGTCTCCCGGTTTTGTGTTAGGCCTGCCTCCAAGAGGTGGTTTTGAAAATAGTCCGAGTGACCGTGAACCATGATCCATTTGATGCCATGTAGGAATCCAGGTAGACTCAACCTCTCAACCTCGCACCACGATCTTATCTCATAACATGCATCATGATCATCCCATCAAATACTTGTAGTAATTCAATATGATGGATCATGTTATCAAAGGTCTACATATAGGATATACTCATAAATTTTAAACTTCATGACAATACCTTATCCTTGTGTATATCTTATGAATATGGTAGTATGTATGCTCGTGATAGGCTATAGACGAATTTTTTTTTGCCACAAATCCCTGGCCACGTTTCACCCCATTTCCTCATCCCATTACATGTCTTCATCCTGTAAAATACCATCCGTAAATTGTTTATTGTACCGATGGATCTTTCATCCCACCTAACACATAAGACAATGGTAATATTGCAAGCTCTGGGGTTTGCAACGGACCCTTGTTTACTAATAATGTAGCTAAACTTTTGGGATACCCCACCATCTTAAGGGTTGAACTCTATGTCCTCCTCCTTGCAATTGAACATACTAAATCCCTCCCTCATGAAATATTCATATTCAAAGACAGTCTTAATAACATCTATCTTCTCACTGAGCACTCGCAACACAATCACCTTGATGAATAAACTAAAAACCTTAATACCCCTTCTCACGTTGACATTAGTTTGTACTTTGGTATAAAGAATCCACCCCCAAGGCGTAACATAATCATCGCATGCTCCAAAGTCTTCAATGGCCCACTACCAACAAGTACACATTGTTGCCAAATTACATGGATATCTGAATATATTAAAAGAAAAGTTATACACACTACTACTTGCAATAGAAGACACCAAGTCACTTACCACCAACATGTTCATTTTCACAGACAACTTCAACAATATATACCTCCTACCTAACCACATTAGACACCCCTCCTCCCAAAATAATCACCTAGACAAACTCCTCATAGCACCCGTTATAAACGCCAATAGAAAATCCTCACACAACGTTACCATCAAAGAAGTCAAAGCCTTGACATTGCAGGCAATGATGCAACAAACAAACTAGCCAAAATAGGGGTATGAGCTCCTTGAATCGTTGAGACCCTCTTCCATCATATAGCACCAAACGCCCACCAAACGCCATTCTAGCCCTCCATCCCTCCCACCTCAACCCAACATGATGGCTTGGTCATAAATCTAAAAAGCTACATACGAAAAGAATACAAAAACACATTTGTTTCACATGCCATGAACACTATACTAAATGTTAGAAAAAAATGGCTATCCACCAAAGAACTTCACCTAAAATGGTTTAGCCTATTACCAATGCATGTATCACTCAAGTCTGAAACCTTCACTATGGCCAGTACTACTTGGGAAACTACTGCTAAAAACACTTCCTTAAACAAGACATTTCCCCATAATGTAACCTATGCCCACCAAAGTAGAATGACAATTGTCTCCAACTACTATCATGCGGCACAAATACACACATAAATAACCTTTGCACTAACCGACACAACAAGGCAACGCTCACACTAGCCAACGCCCTCCTTGCCCACCCCACAATGAGATGCTTCACACTTATAAACACCGGCAATTTCAAGAACATGACACCGTAGAACACCATACCATTATGGTTGATGATCCCATGCATATTGTTACCTCCCAAGATGGTATGGTGTTTTCCGGTGTCATGTTCACGAATTTGTCATTCCAGCCTCGACAAGCTACGTATATTTGGCACAACACCCATGGCTCAACCCCTCTTTGAAAATTCATATTTGGATTCACATATTCCAATGAAAGATTCCCCCAAGTAGCCAACACAAGATACTAGAAAAAAAAATGACATACTCCTACCATTACTAACCCAACAAGGTTGCTTGGTTCTACATCCAAAATCAATACATTAGGCATCTGAGGTTCCATCCACACTGTCACACCCAAAGCCTCTAGACCTTAAAATCCCTAATGACAAAAATCCAAAAAGTAATGGAAACCGTCTCCCAAATCTCTATCCGATATCTAACACACATTATTTTAAATAATACAAAATTAGAAAGATACAAAACCAATTCCACTAAGCTAATCACCCTCCTTCCCCACCAAACTCTTTATACTAAACTTTAAATTAATAAACCTACCATAGTTCACGTATTGAGGAATAGGCATCAAGCCACCCCACCCTTATGTCACATGGACTTGGACAGGAGGTAGCGGACGGACATCACATGTCAATGTAAAAACACGTTGACGTTTTTCTTTTTCTTTGTCTTGTTTCCCTTCTTTTCTCTTTCTTCACATTACTAATTACATCATCATTGTTCGGTTTGAGAAGAATAGTGCTTTTAGATTTGAGAACATGCATGGATTTTAGTCTGAATCACATACATGTCGGGAAGTCCCTCAAGGAGGGACGAAACCATAGATTTGATAAGGTTCTTTGAGAAAACTTTTTTATTAAGAACCCATTAGCTCATCGTGTGTCGAAGCCTATTTTATAATTTGGATGAAAACTTTTTGGACTTCTTCTTGTCATTCCAATTTTTTTAAGAGAACTTAAGGATTTGAAATAGGTGTATGCTCATGGGACCCGCCGTCCTCAATCCTAAATCAACCTATGCAAGGCTAGCTTGGCCCACACATCCTAGCAAGACAAGCTAGAAAGTCGGTTTTCAATCACCCAACACCGCTCTTTGAGTATGGTAATTTAAGCATTGAGAAGATTTGGAGGACTTCATGCATAAGCGCTCAAACTCCTGCTTTAGCCAACTCAAAGAGTTTGATGCCAAGACTTTACAAATAACTCTAATTGGTGCAAGCATGGTAATTTAAGTAGACAACTCTTGATCCTTGCAAAGGTTTCATTGAAAGTGATTCAAAACTAGATACCAATTTAATTTTTTTGTGGAAAACAATTGGCAAACATTCAAATAACATATTGATTCACAAAGCCAAGCAATTTAAGTTGACAAATCATTTCAACAAAAAAATCTACAAATTTTAGAAGACAATGCAAGTGGTGTGCAAGTAGGTGATATTGAACAAGTAATTATCTTAAATATTAAAAAAAATCAATAAATTGATGATTTTTCCATACATATTTTTATGATACCCTCAAGTTTATAATGAATTCGAGGAATATTTTGAACTTGGAAAGTTCAAAATCTTTAAGGTCATGAAATCTACATCCAAAACCAAGTTTAGCGATTTGCTTTTGAGCATTATATTTTATGATAACTTTTGAAGGTCTCATTGTGATATTCTATAAATTTTGAGTACTTAACACAATGGTAGAGGCCATGATGAACAACATTTTGCAACTACTTTCAAGCGTTTGACCCCCCAAAAATGGTTTAAGTACATTGGAACATTTCTTTGGCCTACTTTTACCATGCTTGCACCCTAATGCTTTGTGTAATGTTATAATTTATTATGTCACTGTTCAACTCCACATGGTAATCCACACTAATTGCACATTTTAGTGTAGACATTCTTCACAATTCGAACTATTTTTGACATTGAGAATAGATATAACTTTTAGTTTATACTAATTCCACCCAAAGAGACTAGTTAGACTTTGGCCCAAATCTGGTTAAGTACCATGCTACTTAGGGCCGGTTCACATGGGTTCCCAAATCCCAAGTCCCAAGTTTTGCTCATGTTAGCAAGTCCCAACATGGAGGCAAAGTCCCAACTTTTGAGCCTCATGAAATCATTAAAATATGGTTATTTATCATTAAAGCCGGCTCTTGATTATTATATGTAAAAATATTCACGGGACTTGTGTTGAGAATTGAGTCTAGGTTTTTGCTCAACCCAACTCTCAACACAAGTCCCAAGCCCCCCTCCAAAAAGTGTTGCCATGTAGGCATCCAAGTCTGACTTGGGACTTAGGACTTGGGACCCGTGTGAAGCGGTAAGTCCCAACTTCCATGCTCTCGACGGCTGAGATTGCACGGATCAACCTCAAGCGACTTGGGACTTCGGATTTGGGACCTGTGTGAACTGGCCCTTGAACATTGTACCAGTGTGAACAGAAGCATTGCTGAGTTCTCCTCTTCCCTACACGAAACTGAAAAGGTTGGTGAGGCAATGCATGTGTATGGGCTAGGCTTATTTGGTGATGAAAATATAGTACGAATGTAATTTATGGTTGTTTGTTTTTTATTAAAAAAAAACTACGTAGGAATGAACGGGGAGAACTAACCGCTAATTAGAGATGAACTGGTTGAGTTTGAGAAATAACCAATTGAAGTTCAAGACTTAAGAATAGTTACCCATCATTTTAGAGGAGTCTATAAAATATACCTCAAATTGATACCGGAAAACCGAAAGATTGCAACATGTAACCGGTTGCACTTGGAAACATCTTTGACTGATTATGTCAAAAGATCTCCCCGGGCACTATTGCTATGTACTGGTCTAAGTCCACTTTACACTATGAGGCATGACCAAGGTTTATAAAGTGTAAGTTGTATTTTTCTTGGACTGCCAACCATCATCATGATAAATATGATGAATTGTTATTCCTGGCGGTCAATTGATCACATGTGCAAAACCGCCCTAAGATATGCGGGCGGGCCTTTATATGGTCACTCTTCTTAATGGGACATCTGTAATCAATGAGTGGTATTTCAAGGTTTGCAAGGTAGAGACCTCTCATTTGATTGTTTTCTTAATAAAACATAGGGGGTTTAATTTCATAGTGACCCACGCATGTCATTTAGGTTTTCAATGAAGAATCCACCCCCCCCAGCTTCACACCCAACCCCAGCCTTGAAGTACAAATCATAGAGTTCACATACTGCAATGATAAATTCCCCCAAGAAGCCACCACACAAAAACTCCAAACAAGACTAGACGGTACTACATCGCCCCCCCCCCAATCATCACAACATGAATACATGGGGGTGCAAGCATAGTAAAGTGGACCAAAAAAATGCTCCGGTATACGAAAGCCATGATTTTCTTGGTCAAATACCTATAAGTAGTAGCAAAATGCTGTTTAAAATAGATTATTTTTCATGATGACCTCTATTGTTAAGTTAGGTGCTCAAATATAGAATATTAATATGAGATCTTCAAACCTATCATCAAAAGTGATGCGTAAAAGCAATTGACTAAATGTAGTTTTGAACGTAAATTTCATGACCTTAAATATTTTGAACTTGGAATTTTTTTTCATATTCCTTGGATTCATTATGAACTTGAGGTCATCGTAATTTTTTTTCAAAGATTCATCAATTTCATGTGATGTAATTATATTTTAGACAAGTTTTTGACAATTATCTTTTCAATGTCACCCACTTTTTCACCACTTGCACCGTCTTCTAAAATACATATACGTTGTTTGAATTTTTTTTGTGTGAATATAAATTGCTTGGCTTTGTAGATTCATATGTTTTCTAAATGTTTATGAATTTCTATTACGTAAAATTCAAAGTTAGTATATAGTTTTGGATCACTTTCACTTAAACTTGAGCAAGGATAAAGAGTTGTCCATTTTATCGTGCTTGCACCCATGGTACCGTGATACCATCCATGTACCAATACCATAAAGAACCTTCTTAATCTCAAAATCCCCACTAACTACACACTAACCCCCACTAACCCCCACTAACAAGGTCCACAAACTACTGGGAACATTCTCACAAAATCTCCATCAAATACTAACACATGTTATTTTAAACAAAAGGAAACTAGAAAAGAGCAAGCCCCGATCCATTTGAACTAACTGCACTTTCCAAAATACCCAAATGACTCAAAATAAACATATAATTAAACAAACATAATAACTAAAGTTCAAAAATAGAGGTCCACCTATTGAATATAGGCACCAAACCACCCCCCCGGGGGGGGGGCACTGGCGGTATTTTAGGAACAATGTGCGATAAAATACAAGGTATTTAATATACATTCGAGGTAAATTTTTGAAGAATTATATATAAAATATAGGGGGTGAATTAATGTTGGAAACCTCTTATAAAAAAATACCATGAAATATAATATGTGTAATTTTACTATATTTTTAATATTAAAAATAGCCTTGAATAAGGGTATCCTAAGTTAAATACTATGTAAGCTCAAATGGGATGGATGAAAATTACTTTCATCTAGTCTATTTCTGTAGATGAATTATGGTTTTAGGGTTTTGGGTGAGCTAAGGCGGTTGGCTGTCTCGATAGTGGTCTAGCAATCCCGTTGTTAGAATGCTAATTCACAATGCACCCCCCCCCCTTCGGCTAAAAATTAAAGGCTTTCAAAAATTTGTAAGAAAAATAGGGTATTCAATATTGAGTGCATTCTAGATTTCTAATTACCAATAGGATGTTAAAATTTTAAGCTCGGTAGTATGGGCTAAACAATTCTTAAAGGTTTCACATGTCAACGCCTAATTTTACATAGCAAAACATGACCGATTGGGCTGAAATTTATGTAATAGCACCAATTAACGTTTGAAAAGCACTCATTGTTGGGATTTCCCAAATTGTTTTCTTAAGTGTCCATCCAATTAGTTGAATATTTGAGTTCATTGGAGGCAACTTTAAGGCTTAGGGCATTGCAAGCATCAGAAAGCAATCAAATGAATTGTTGACATTGTTTTTGAAATGCATTGGTTTTGAGACAACGAAGAGTTTGTTCATAGCTTTATGCAAAATTCATTCATTTGATAGGGAACTTGTCATTTTTGTCATTCCAAAATAAAGTTGCCAATGTTGCTGGTTTGATAGTACATAAAAGTTTATTATCTACGTAAGCATGACATGTGGACATCCACAAAAGATTGTGACTCTTGTAGACTACAAGATGCTCACAATTGAATTTGATAGTAAACATTGTGTTGATCTCCTTCGGAAATTGCTTCAGCCCACTTGACTCGGTTCATTTGTTTTCACCTTAGATTGCCAAGTGCATTTAAAAGTTCAATTGGGATGAATCCACCATACAACCTATGGGAGTTAGGTTTTTACTAGATGTTTTTACACAGGTCCTAAGCCCATGCACTAATCTAGATAGATAAATAAAAACGTCGACTTCCTTGGGAGGAAGTATGAATGAAGAGCCTCTTCACCCGCATGCTACTGCCCCCTTTTAGGGCGAAGCTCTATTGACAATCACCTGTAAGGTAGACGGGCCTAATTCCATTACTTGTCTTCAAAATTGAACACCAAAAATACATGTATTTCAAAGAGATTGAACTACCTGCTCAAAATATGATAATCATTCTAGACTCAATAGTCAACATATTGGAAGAAGGGAAGGGGAGGGGCTATATGACCATTTGACTAGCACGAAAATCTCCAACGTGGATAATAGTCTACAAGATGCATTTATACGAGCTCCAAAAATTATGACGAAAGTGGCTACGACCTCGATTTGGGATTTTGCTACGCATTTCGTACTAATTACCGCGTGTTTCATATGCTAGGAGACGTGGGCTGGTCAGAGAAAAAGCAACCATTTAAGACCCATCCACCTTCTACGAATCCCACATTCGTACCAGCAACCCTCCAGCCATTCCACGACGGCCAAAAGCTGATTGGCATCAATTCCATCCTACTATGCAGTGGCAGTGAGATCTTGTCGTTAGAAGTTAAGTTCAAGCACGGCAACCCTCGTGAGGTAGCTGGGAATGAAGGGACCGGTCAAATGAATTAGAACATGGATGTATTGGTAGTGTCAGATAGATGTTGCACGATCCTCAACTTAGGACTACGTACTCACTCTTGAGCTGCTTGAAAAGTGCCCCAAAAGTGCTCTGATACAATGAACAGGGAGAACCGACTGCTAGTTACGGATGATTCGGTTGACGTTCAAGACTTCAGGAAAGTTACCGACCATTTTAGAGGAATCTATGGAGTGTGTACGTCAGATCAATAAAGAAAAACTGAAAGATTGCAACTGGTAATCTGTTGGACTTGGAAACACTAGGGTTTTTGACTGATTATGCCCAAGAATCTCCCTGGACACTGCTCCAATAATCGAGGTAGATGGGTCATAAATGGTTGCTCCTTTCTTCTGACTAGCCCACTTCTCCGAGGATGTGAAACACGCGATTTTGGTACGAGGTGGTTAGCAAATCCAAGCCGAGGCTGTGGCCACTTTCCTCATAATTTTTGGAGCTTGTATGAATATCTTATTCATTATCAAAAGTGCTCATTAAATGCTCATACAGGTCTCCTCAATTATGTTGAGTTTGAGCCTAGAATGGTTGTCATATTTTGAGCATGCACTTAAATCTGTTTTAAACATGTGTCCTTTTGGCTTCCGTTCTTGGAGCCACACCTAACCACATGGATGCCAGTCACAAAAGGGTCCAATTAAGATACATAATCAAATCATGCACATCTACTTAAGCGATCGTGTCCAACAAGACATTTGTCAATCCTCACTCAGCGAGTTCACAATGTGTGCACATTGCAATGTAAGATAGATGTGTCCTTAGGGCATTTTTTTTCAATATTGAACCCTTATTGTGGGAGATTTTCAACGCTCAGATTTTTTAGTTACTTGCAAATGTGTGTGGAGGAGATAGAAAATTTAATCCAATACCAGTCCTAGTTTGAAAAATTTGGCCAGCCTAACTTCGTCACTCCAGTTAGAAAGGAAATTACAGGAAGAGGGCTGAACTTAAGTCTGTAAGTGAGTGCATGAAGTTCTTCATCTGTTATGGGCTATGTGTTCCAGAAACTTGAGCTGTAATTTACAGCACTTAAAGCTACCTAGCAATACATGCCATTTCAGTTTCTAATGTGTCAATTTACATGTGATTTTTTTTTCCCCTTCACAAGTCAACTATGTGTCAAATTCTGAATTGTGCATTCCTGTTTGGGTGCAATTTTTTGCACGTCAAATGTCGGAAACTTGCAAAAAAATTGTCAAAAATTCACTCAGTTTGGAAGTGCCCACAATTAGGGCCTCATCCCTAAATAAGGTAGTCTGTGCATCTAGCAGAAGTGAGCCTTAGGAAATGGAAATGTGCCAACATCCATGAAGAACCGACCGCTAGTTACAGATGAGCCGGTCGAGTTTGAAAAATAACCGGTTCAAGTTCAAGACTTTAGGAAAATTACCGATCATTTAAGAGGAATTCATAGAAACAAACCTTGAATTAATGAAGACAAACTCAAAGATGTCAACATTGGACTCAGAAACACTAGGATCTCAATTGACTATGCCCAAAAAACTCCCCGGACACTGAAATGTGTGGCAGCCTGGAATTAAGTGAGGTAGTATCAGGTTGACAGCTAAAGTGCACCAATCAATATGTTTCCAAGCCTGGTGAAGTTGTTGAAATGCTCCACTATTTCTGTTACATCATTGGACTTTTAGCAGCTTTGAAGTGATTTACGTTCTACCCACTGTTGTTGGACAGTCTCCAACTATTTTTTAAGTTACAGCTGACTGTACGTAGATACCCCTATTGTTGAGCAGCTGTTCAACTCTAAAGGATCACAGTGCCATGAGATTGCATCGAAACGTAATAACTTCTGGACTTTGAAGCTTCAGAAACAGTTGCTGCACCAATCATAGGTAGTGTTGTATTCAAGCTGCGAAAGTACTTGGAATGGTTTCCAGCAATGTTATTGGACTCTCGTCAGGTTTGAAATGGTTCATGTGTTCAAGAACCATGGGTCGTTCCCACCGGTTCTTTGGTGTTACAAGGTACACGTTATGTATACATATTTTAGAAACGATTTTAAGTATACGAGGTCTGATCGTGCCATGAGATTGTAGAGAAATGGTCATAAGTTGTGGACTTTGAAGTTTCAGAAACGGGTTGGTGCGCCAATCATGGGTAGTGAGTATTCAAGGCTGGGTAAGTTATTGGAATGGTTTCCAATAATGTTATTGGAGGACTCTCGTCAGCTTGGAAATGATTGTCACCGATTCTTTGCAACTACAAGGTAGATTTCAAGTACAAGGTAGATTTCAAGTAGCCAATCTTAGACACGATATATGTTTACAAGGATGATGCCATGAGATTTGAGAGAAGTGTGATAACTTCTGGACTTTGAAGTTTCAAAAATGATTGCTGCACCAATCATCCGAGGTAGATTTTAGGTATCCAAAACTATCCGTTTCAAAGATATAGAACCCTAAAAATATATCGTGTAGTGACAAAGAACCAGTGGCAACGACCTATGATCCTTGTGGTGTATATATAATGTCAAAATATGGAATTTGTGCACTATTTTAGTCAATGAGTGTGATTCTCAATGTAGTTGTAGATGATTCTGGTTGGCGTTGAGTACTAGTTTGATTGATAATGTTGCTCTGCATAGCATTACAATAGACAAGCAAATGGTGAGTTGGTTCTCTTTTCTACACCAAGATACAAACTTTATTTACTAATGTAGAGTTACAAATGTTGGCGCAATAAGAGGGAATCAACACGAAGGAGCAGACCTCCCATTCATCCAACATGAAAACCCTAAAATAGTATGAAGCCTGGAGGCTACTTCTTAAGTTGATTTGACACCAGAATTAGCCCAATACAAGTCATATGGGATGAACTGGCCACAAACCTATAGGGGGTTAAGATTTGATGTTGGATAGATGAGAGGTACACGCGTAATATGCAATAATTCCCTCTCACTTGCCATAGATACATGGTCCATCAATCTTGTTTTGAGAACCATTGCTAGACACCTGTGCTATTTGAGTTGGGCCCTCACCAATACTAACTCAAGTAAAGGGGGTCTAGTTAAAACTTAAGTCTTATAAAAATTATGGTTAATGCATCTTAAATGGATCTTAAATGGATCCTCAGTTAGTTGAAATTCCGGGGCCCATAGCGTAGGCTCACCTTGCAAAATGAAATGTTAAGTGACATGCCATGAGATTTAACTTACTCAGAAGTGTGGTGTTTTGGAAATTTGAGTTTCAGGAGTGTGAGTGGATGAATCATTATAATGATTTCTTCATCGTTAGATATTCGGATTGCTTGCTTGCTTGTTGTTGTTGTTGTTGTTGTTGTTGTTGTTGTTGTGCCATCCCAGCTAGTTGCACACGGGTACATATAAATTATTTCGGTTCATTTTTACATTGTTTGCTGAAGATGACCAACAGTTTTGGAACTTTGGATTTTAAACTTTAGTGTAGATATTGGATTTTTGTCTTGAATTAGATGTGATATATGTTCAATGTATGTTAGACGTGCCTAATTACAACACATAATATGGACACCTATATTTGTGTAATATGTGGTTAGGTATGGATCTAAGTTGAATGGACACCAAAAAGACATGTGTCTAGAAGTGACAATGTGCTCACAATATGCTAATCTTTCTAGACTCAATAGTCAAGATGATTGGCAGGGGGACTATATGACTACTTAATGAGCATGGAAATCTTCACCCTAGTAATGAATAAGACCTTCGTATGAGCTCCGAAGAAAATGAAAGTTAATATTAGGTCTACATTTAGTGTTGGTGACACTACACGGGCTGTTTACAATTAGTATTGAGCAAGACAACTAGAATTGGTGACACTAAATATCATATTTAGTGTACTAGTTTATAGCATGGAAGGATGGGAGGTATACCATATGCTTGTATGATACACACGATTCTCTCTCATCCTATGTTATGGGGTGAGGGCCAATTCATTCCACATAGTCCCCCTCCCCCCCCCCACCCACACACACACACACACACACACATATATACATATATATATATAATTGGCAAGATACATAGATGGGTACCTAAATGCCACGATTTGGTTTTCCAAATTCTCAAGGAAGCAGCGCTGGCTACATTCATCCATGGAGTGACTGGAAGCCACATATGGATGACAATGCAACTCCTCATCCATATTTTCTACACATTCATCCCAAATGTACAAAGTTTTAAATCAAGTTTCTAATTTTTTTGGACTTTTCTGATAATTTTATCCATTAAAAATTTGAAAAAATCCACTGCAGGAATCGCAACTTGGCAATACAGTCCTACCTCTTTAATATGACACGTTTGGGAAATGAGAAACTGTCATATTATCAAGGTGTCACATATTCAATAATATGACAAATTGGACCTCTTTGTCATAATAATGAGGTATTTCATTAAAATGCACATTAGATATTTTTTTCAAATGTCTTTACAAATATGCAAATATCTCTTATGAAATCTATGTGGACTTGAAGAAGGAATCAATAGTCCGTTGATGTTGCCACTTCAAATTAACAAATATATCTTATTGATCTTCTCCAATATGGCCTACAGTTTCATTACGTCTACAAGAATAAACTCTAATAGGTTCTCCATAATAAGAAAATGTAGCTAGCAATGGAGCATGATGTTGGGCTTGTTGAGCCAATTTCACAATAGGTGGAGGTCTCATCAACATCTGGGTGCAAGCACGGTAAAGTGGACAGCTCTTGATCCTTGCTCAGGTTTAAGTGGAAGTGATCCAAAACAATATACTAACTTTGAATTTTATGAAATAAAAATTCATAAACATTTAGAAAACATATGAATCTACAAAGCCAAGCAATTTATGTTCACAAAAAATAATTTCAAACAACGTATATGTATTTTAGAAGACGATGCAAGTGGTGGTGCAAGTGGGTGTCATTGAAAAGATAATTGTCAAAAACTTGCTTAAAATACAATTACATTACATTAAATTGATGAATTTTTGAAAAAAAAATTACGATGACCTCAAGTTTATAATGAATTCAAGGAATATGAAAAGAAATTCCAAGTTCAAAATATTTAAGGTCATGAAATTTATGTTCAAAACTATATTTAGTCAGTTGCTTTTACGAGTCACTTTTGATGATAGGTTTTGAAGATCTCATCACTAGAAGAAATCTTGTCCATTTCAACCCTCCTTGCGACTAGGCCATCAAGACTAAACCAAGAAAATGCATAAACAAATCAATTCGGTTGGGAATCGGGGGGCACCTTCCATGGGTGCACCATGGGTACCTTCCGGTTGCCTACCAATTGAATTGTTTATGCATTTTCTTGGTGCGAGTCGCGATGGCCAAGGGTTGAAATGGACACGATTTCTTCTAGTGCATATTGATATTCTATATTTGAGTACCTAACTTAACAATAGAGGTCATCATGAAAAATAATCTATTTTAAACAACATTTTGCTACTACTTATAGGCGTTTGACCAAGAAAATCATGGCTTTCATATACCGGAGCACTTTTTTGGTCCACTTTACTATGCTTGCACCCATCTAAAGAGTCCAAGGGCTCTGCATTAAGGTCAAAACTGGGTGGCTCTATTCTTTGTCCCAAGGCTTTCCAAGAATATGCAGATCAAAGCAATTTGATAAATATTGAGTTCAAAATGCTCCAAAACAAACTATGCACCTTGGTTTAGGGTTTAGGTGAACAACTATTGTGAAAGAGACATAAGCTAATGAGTCTTTTGATTAGGTTTTGAGATAAAGAACCCGGTTCCCTTGGTTCCCATGTTTTAACATCAGTTTACATTAAAACTTCTTTTATCCACATTTCATATGTGAAAGTTACATATATTTAATGTTAACTATGGACTTATATGTGTGTGGGACCCAACATATACGCATTTATTACCTCTATAATAAGAAGTTTTGGGGGTCCAAGCGTGTCGCATTAACAATGTCATAGTCGTATTATAGAGGTAGATTTTAACTAGAAAGTTTGGTTTACACAATTTGTGTCATTATATCAAGGTTGTTGTGTTAAAGCGGTAGGATTGTACATAAACTGCCAATTTTAAACACTGCATGGTTGTTGACATTGATATTACACCCTAACCTCCATATTGCCACCCTCCGTGATGTCACTCCATCTCTTATATCCCGAAACCCTAGGGAATGGATGTGCTCAATTTAAATCTCCCTTCTTGTTATCACATTTCCTTTCCACATTTCAAAACATTACTCAACTGATGAGTTGTGTTCATGGGCCCATAATAGATTCGAGAATAAAGCCTCCAGATGCCGGAATCCCAATGCTTCAAACAAAATTTGAAGTCAGGGCAACTAAACATAGCTCATCAACTGAGCAATGTTTATGTATATCATAGGTTTTGACATGAAAACAATCCACCAATGAATTCAAACCACACGCTCGCACACATCATGTTGTCATGATCATTGTAATCATTGCAATGATGACTTTGTTTTATTCCATAATGTCACATGCTACACTAATTCTCTGTTATCACACATGCATGTTAACACTACAAACCTCCTTAATATCATGTGCACTGTTGTCGCCACAGGCATGATATTAGGGAGATTAGAGTGTACAACAGTGCACAACATACAATTGACAGATTTGTAACACATGGCAGAGTCACTTCAAAAATAAATTACTGAGTGTCTCTGGCATCGACTTGATGATAAACTTCAAAATTTCAGACTTCAATCAATATTGAAGTAACAGACTCCTTGAAGCAGAAAAAAGTCTTTGGAGCTTAAAATCCTGAGGATTTTAGAGTGACACCAAATCCCCCTAGGCTAATTCGAGGAATCTTCTATAGGTGACACAAATATGACACAAATCACGATGTAATCTGCTTTTAAATCCAGATTCCACCTGTCCAATTCTTTGACTATACATCGGATCATTGAAGTCAAGGGAGCTGACAAATGGAGCCATTCTCCTTCACTTAGATGTCGCGAAGAAGGAGAAATTATACATTAAGTACAGTCAATGAACATACATTTAGTCCCCTTCGATAGGACCTTGTACATGTTTTTTGATGGGTTTGTGCAGGTTTAATAGAGTTACAGAATGTTGGATGAGCCATCCTGGATAGATACATTCCTGAAGTTGCTTTGAAGTTTGAAGATTAGATGGACTTGAATTCCGCAACGTGGACAGGCAGCTGATCGATGCAGTCTGCCCATGGCGAGATTTGGGGCCGCTTGATGTTGCGGAGCGATTTCCACACCGCGCTGTTGCATTTGAAGCCGGAGCCAAAAGCAATTTGCCATACGCGGTCTCCTCTTTTCATTCGGCCCTTGGCCTCCAAGTATGCTAGCTCGTACCACAAGGAGCTGCTGGATGTGTTGCCAAATCTGCAGAGACAAATTTCTTGGAAAGGTGTGGGTATCGAGAAGTGATTGGATAGGATTAATTTGATAGGGTAAAGGTTGGCAATAATTGTATGTGGATGTGTTGCAATATCTATCCCGACAAAATTTCTAAGAAAAGCTTGTATCGAGAGTTGATTAGAAATCGATAGGAGAGGTTGTATCGAAAATAGAAAGGAAATCAACAGGAGAAATTTGACAGGGTGAAGGTTGGCAATAATCATGTGTGGATATGTTGCTAAATCTGCACAGAGATGTCTCTTAGAAAGGTTTTAGGTATCGAGAGTTTATTGGAAAAACAAAGGAGAAGCTTGACAGGGCAAAAGCTGGCAGATTACAATAGTGTGTTGTATGTCTCTCACCTGTACAGCGTCATCCTTGATGGCTCCAGGTGCTCGGGGCTCAAATCCAAATTCTTCTCAAGCTCGTCCAATACAGCTCGCCCGCCCGCGTGGATGCAAAAATGCTCGAAAGCGAGCTTGAAGTCCGGGATGTAGGGTTTTACTTGCATTTTGAACAGTTTTCGGCACACAAGTGTGCCGAAGAAGAGCAGCTGCTCGGAGAGCGGGAGCACCAGCGGCCCCAGAGTTGTGATGTTGGCTTTCAATGCCTCACCTGCAATTGCCATGAGATCCTTCGATAGTGAAACTCCAACGTTCCTCTTGTCGTCCTCCTCTTGGAATACGCACCTGCAACATTGCCATGGCCATCAGTCAAAGGACTCAATGGCAAACCTACCTGAACCTCGCAGTGGAATTAGAGCTCGAGTTGAATGCTCGAACTTTGCGATTTTCGGGAGGTTGATATTTCGAATTGACAAACTTCTATTCAAAGCTCAATACACACGGCCATGCTCAAAGTGAGAGATTCAAGGCCGGAATGATACTAAACAAAGAATCATTATTCATGACAACTCAATGGAGCATTCATGGCAAGCCAAAGAATATTTGAGAGCCCATTGGCTTCGAACCCACAAAAGGAGAGCGAGCTCTCCACAAATTCTAACCCAAGCTACCCAATGGAGGTACTAGGCTTGAGAGCTTGAAGTTTTGGTCTGAGAGAGATTGAGAGCTTGAAGCTTTTGTTACCGGACTTACAATGCTTAGATGGTGCCTCGATGGATCCCATGTGGATTGACGACAAGGTTTCTGTCAAAAACCTAAGCTATCTCATGGAGGTAGCTTAGGAACTGTCGAGAGCTTGAGCTCTTGTTTTGTGGGACCCCAAGTCAATGAGCTTACAAGCATTCTTTGGCTTGTCATAAATGCTTCTTCGTTACTATCATTCCCTCCTAGATCTCTCACGTTGAGCACGGCCGCTTTACACTTGCTCTTACTTGAACTAATTTGAGCTTGTAAATTGGTCAAGCTCTCAATAGTTTGAGCTTTGAATGAAAGCTTGTCAGCTCCAAGTATCAAACTCCCGAAATTGAGCTCCAAACTCGAGCTCTACTGTGAAGGGGGCTTGAGCAGTAAGAGTTTGTGAGTTTCCAACAAATTTGCAGTGAAATTACATTCTGGTGGCCCCACAACAAGTAGGGTTAATCCCGAAGTAGTACCTGAAGCTGCGGTCGTCGGCGCCTTTGTGAGTGCGGACGGTGTGAAGAAGCTGGTATTTGGACCTGCGACGGTCTTTCCTTTTGTTGGAAAGGAGAATTGCAGCGCTACCCATTCGGAAGAGGCAGTTGGAGACAAGCATGGAACGCTCGTTGCCATTGTACCAGTTCAGGGTGATATTTTCCGTGCTCACAACTATGGCGTAGGAGCTCCTGCACACCTGCACGTCATAGTCGAATCATCCCATTTGGACGTCCATTCTGTTTCTGGTCGCGAGGATCAGATCAAGAAAATGAAACCATTGAAGAAATATAAAAATCATGAAATCAAGACATTCTACGTTCTCGTGTATCAGTTGCGAGCGCTCTTCACCGAAACAATCAGAGAATTGTCACGTAGATTAGTGCACATTGTGCCCCGTATGTGACGTTCATGAACGAGTCATAGCGAGCTTACAAAAAAATTGCAGGAATTTTTTATTGGTGATGGAAGGGGAAACCGCTAACCTTCTATCATCCCCTGCTTAACCCCCCCTAATCCCCTGCCACGGGTTGAAATTGTCAATTTTCAAGTCAAGTTCGAATCTGAGCTTGAAATTCAATCCAGAAAAGGAGGAACCAAGCTGCACCATCTAATATGGCACATGTAAGGGTCCAAGTTCTTTCACGTTCGGACAACAAGCTTGCAAGGTTGAGCTTGAGCTTCTTTGTGGCAACCGCACGAGGCACAAAACAACCAGGATTGGAATTGAGGGGAAACAGATAGACACCTGCATGCAAGAGACCCTTGCCAGGAAAGGTCCAAGCAGCTATGGACTCAAGACTGGAAACAACCAGATGCTTCGATGCAAGAACATGGAATGGTGTGTGCAAGCAAGGTCCAAGTAGCAATGGAATCAAAAGTGGAAACAGGCAGACACCTGTATGCAAGAAATGCTTGGCAGGCAAGCTGGTCGTAGGAGATATAGAATTGATCGTAAACAGATCACAAACAGATAGATACCTGCAAGAGATCCTTAGCAAGGTCGATGGCGATGACACCAGCGCTGCACCCCATGCCACCGAGGTTGAGGCTCTTCACATTACCTCGCATCTTGTAGTGGTTGATGATCATGGCGGAGAGACTCGGAGTGGGGTTAAAGAGGCTGCAGTTCACCACCAGCACACCTACGTCCTTAGGCTTCACCCCCGTCTTCCCGAACAGCTCATCCAAGGCACCGAACATCACCATCTCCGCTTCCAGCCTCGCCTCCTTCATACAAGGGTAGGCCGGCAGGGCGATGATGGATGGAGGGAGATACGTCTCTTCTCCAACACCGGACCGCTCCATGATCCTTCGCTGAAACTCTAGAGTTCTCTCCGTGAAATTGCCTGATAGCCGGCTATGGCGCATGAACACCTCGCGTGTCACCTTGAGGTTGTCCGCTGGCTTGTAGCATGCGAAGTCCACGAGGTAAACAGGGCGCTTCCTCGCCATGAACCATGCCGTGGCGAGGAACACCAGCAGGCCGGAGCAGGCCAGGACCAACATGTGGTTGTATTGCACGTGATGGTGCCATATGTGCACTAGATCGTAGCGGCCGAGCGAGGTGATCTCCGCGCTCGCGGCCAGGACCAACACGGGGATGGTGAGCAGGTAGACCGCGTGCGTGATGAGGTAGTGGTAGCCGAGCTTCACGTACTTGAGGTTGACGGAGTGTAGGAAGTCCGGTAACGACTTTCGCACGCGGATAGAGATTGTGAACAGGCCCGTTGTAGAAGTGACACCTTTCGGCAGAATCTCCGTGGACAGCGCTTCCTCCTCCAGCTGCGACATTTTAAACTCCTTCGCAGACTTCCCCAAGTCACTCAGCCTGCCAACTTCGGGGACAGCTCGAGGAGGGGGTGATCTTCGTGTTTACAGAGTCTTCTTCACATTGTAATTTGGTGGAGTTGCATTGATATGTCGAGACATGACAACAGAAGATGCGGCCAAAGCTCCTCGGTAATAAATTCCTGCGAAACTCGGGGACAGGTCGAGGCTCGGATGATCTTCTTCTTTACAGACTCTCTCCAATGTGTCGAGGTGTGACAAGAAAAGATGCGGCCTAAGCTCTTCGCAAGTATGTAATCAACGCTAACTTCGGGGACAGCTCGAGCTGGAGAGGGTGATCTTCTTGATTACATAGTCTTCTTCAAATATCACTTCGGGTGCAGTCGCAATAATGTGCCGAGGCGTGACAACAAAAGATGCGACCAGAGCTCTTTGCAAGTGCCTGCCAGCCTCGGGGACAGCTCGAGGAGGAGCGGGTGATCTTCTTGTTGACAAATTCTTCTTCAAATTGCATTGAATCGGTGAGTTGCATTGATATGCCGTGGCGTGACAACAAAAGATGTGTCGTGGCGTGATTTCTTCAGCTCCGGCTCGACGTCACTGCAAGCTGATTTGTTATTGGCACCGAACCAACCTAAACCAGAGAGAATGCAATGCAATGCACCGACAGAAATAGAAACACTTGGATTATTTATACAGTGAATGGAAACCACAAAGTACAGGACCTCCAAGAACGGCAAAAATCCTCCACCTAGCTGCCGACAGCGCCTCTCTCTCTCTCTCTCTCTCTCACACACACACACACACACACAGCAGACTGCTCGAACAGTCCGAGGCAATAGCCTTCGTTCCAGAAAGCCCAGCTGAAACTTGCACCTAGCAACAGCAATCCAACAAGTTACTCCTTATGACAAGAAACTCTAAAGAAGCCAATGTCCGCTAACAGGTCCCTTACAGGTGCTCCCATAGAGCAATCGTACATGCAATGCAAGAAAACCTTGACCGATCGATGAGATGATTCAACCTTAAATTCCCGGGCTTCCAATGAACACTTGGAACTCATCAGCCGTCTGAAGCTGTTGAGCCATATGATGATCGCCATCTGCAGCCAGTCTGTCTGCCTGCCTGCTGTGCTCTAAAGCGCAAACTTGCAATGCGCCAAATTACAAATGTCAAGCAACAGGTAATGTTGAGTAAATGAATTTACAGAGTCAGGGACAGTGGATTGAGTTGTGCCTCCGAATTAAACAGGATTTGTAAATGCAATTTGTGCATCTGTGATGGTAGCCCACCGGTACAAGCGAAGCTTCCCGGTCGGCCTGCCTCTGCATTCAAAGCTCCTCTGTCCTTCTTTTATGGCTTCCCAACTGCACCTTCACTACATTACAGTACCCGCAACCAATATTTAATGTATGTTAAGTAAATAACTTCAGGTACTAGTAAGCAATTCCGCATACTAAGTGTGGTACATGTGTGATAAATGGAGTGATTTAAAAATAAAAATTGAAAAATAAAAATTTTGAAAAATTGAAAATACATTGAATTTTCAGAGGTAAGATTCTCTCCCAACTCATGTTTACAGGATAGGTTGACCTAATTTTGAGAACTAAATGACAGAAAAAACTTGAGTATAACGAGTGATTCTTTTCAAGGAACCCAAATCCGTGCCCCTCTAACTTGCTTTTTTCATCACATTGAATTCCTCAATGGTTAGAAAGCAACTCCTCTCGTACCTGGTCATTACGATAAATATTACATTTAGTGTCACTTACTATTTGGAATCACGCAATACTATAACTATTTTATGTATATTTCATTTTTTGCCAACGTAGGTCAAATTGGTTGTTTGGACATTACTTACATTAACATATGTACTTGGTCAAAATTATATTAATAGTAAAAAAGATATATCTATAAATAGCAATATACACTATGTACAATGTTTAATTATTGGGGGGCAAAGACATAAAAGTGGAAAATCTTTGATCCTTGCACTCATTCATTGTAAATGAATTCACCAATTGTTGATATCATGGGAACGTGGGAGAAAACATGGGAGAACAAAAAAAGAACCATATAGATTATGGACATTTATTCCACTCTATATTATATAAAGTATCCATAGTTTTATTGTAAGCCTATTTGATATGTTTTCTAGACCCAATGGTTCTAAAATTAAAACGATCCTAAATTTATTAATGGCCGTGTGAAGTTTTACAATCAATGATGGTAAAAAAAAAATGGATGTTTTTCCATGATTCCCTCGTTAATCTTAATTACATTCCTAGTGCTCCTTGCATTAGAACTAGTGGATCAAGCACTTTGTTCTAGAAAACATCAAATTTTGACTATGTAATGTTTAAAAAAAAATTGAAATAGATTGGAAATTAATTTATTATGACCTCCGAGTATATGATACTATAATAATTTTTTAAATAAACAAAAAAATACTTAATTCACCATTCAAATAGTACTCATAAGTAAAGTTGCCAAATTTGTGTTTCATGCAAGTGTTTCTTACACTTAAATGAATGGTTTTGTTGATTTTTTTTAACAAATGTATGCATATAAGTATGTTCTAGGTCATCATATAAAAATTCTAATTTAATATGTTGTTATGAGACTACTTATATGTCACTTTCACCCACTTTCAAATCCTGACATGTTTACGTATGTGTTGAAAAATGGCATATAGATAAAAACACATGTTTTCTTCATTTTTCTTTTATTCACTTGATTCCTATACTAGTGTACTATAAGAGCAACATTTCTATATTCATAGAAGAATCACACTTATATTTAATAGTGGTCACTTTCTAATAGCACCTCCAAATTTACATTGACTGGAGCATTTTCTTGGTCCACTTTACCATGCTTGCACCCATTGGTTTTCCAACATTGGACCAAATTAGAGAATGTCAGCTACATATGTGGAACTTCATGGCTTTAGGGGACTCTATAACCACCCCGATCCTAATAAGATTGGGGTGGTTATTAGAAATGGGTTTTGCACTATATATTCTACATATATATACACACATACACACACACACACACACACACACACTAGATGGTTCCAAGAATGTTACTCAAGTCCCTTGAGGTAACCCTTATTTGGTTACTTTCTTATTAGGACAAAAGTTACGTATATTTGAGTGGTATGCGGTATGTGCTTTGGTGTTGCTCCACGAACGGATTTACAAAAAATAGCATGTGTTTCGTTTAAGAAATTGGACTACCTATTCAAAAAATGATAACCATTCTAGGCTTAGTAGTCAACACAATTGGCAGGGATGGGAGCTTATATAACCGTTTCATGAGCATGATAATCCTCACTTTGGCAATATGTAAGATATTCCTATGAGCTCCAAAAATTATGAGGAAAAGGGCTACGGCCTCGATTTAGATTCCCCAGCCCATCTTGTACTAATGGCATGAACTTCATATCCTAGGAAAACTAGCTAAGTAGAAAAAGTAACATTTATGACCCACCTACCTTATTCTAACCCTAACTTGCTCTTACATTAAAGGTACGTGTGCCTTACTTGGTTTCTTTCTATAATCACGTTCTTATATTTGAGTTGAATGTGGATAGATGTGGATCTATGAACGGACATCCAAAAGAGATGTGTTTGAAAGAGATTGGCTAGGACATCAAATTTATGAATATAAAGAGCCACTTTGCCAACCCGGGCTCTATACAAGGTAACCAAATTAGAGTGGATGGTTTTGCCCATTTTTGGATGAGTCCGGGTGGCACGTGAGGTGGCGAGTATAAAGGACAAGAGGAGGGAGGAGGGGTTATGCGTTTATCTTTGGAGACACTGATTATCCCAATTAGTGCGTGTTACAATTCAAAGTTATGCAATGCTATAACATTGAATGGAAATGTAATATTGTACGAGGCAAGGTTTTTTGTATTTTCTATGGTGTTTGAACAACCTATCGGGTCGGCTATGGGGTCGGGAGGTGGGTTTGTTGGTTTTGAGTTGTCTTTTGTTCAAAATGTAGGCGGACATGGGAGGTAAGGGTTGTAGTGTGAAGATTATTCTGCAGAGTTGTGATTTTGGTGATAGGGAGCTCAAGTTGTTTCAAGAGTCAAATAGGTTGGGTTAGTGTTCAAATTTTGTTATTTGACTATTCTAACCTCAATGGTTAGCAAAATTGTAGGGATCTAGATGACCATTTAAGGAGCCCATGAACCTTCACTTTGAAAATGAATAAGAATTTTCCATAAGCTATGAGTAATTGCGAGGAAAGTGGCTACATGGCCTTACCAACTAAAATGAGCCAATTGGGCCATTATGAGACAATCCGTACTTTGGGAATGTGTATTGGGAACGTAGTTCACGAGCAAAATCTGTGAAAATGACTTCATTGACAATGTTTAGAACAACAAGAAGGTATCAAGATAGAAAAGCACATTGTTTCAAACATATTGGTTGATTCATATAAGCTACAAGGGCACATTTTCTACATTAAATTGAGCGGACCAATTGGCTCATTTTAGTTGATAAGGCCATCTACATACACAATTTTGGAATTGGCAATTGTCTCCTCGCATTACTTGCGTGTTTGTATCCTATACGAAGTGGATGCAAAGCTAAAAGTGTCCATTTATCACTTTAGTTTTTGAGACCACAAGATCGGACTTGAGCCTCAGGGCTCCTACCCCTTAGCATTGGTTAGAGGTCGTTTTTTTAGAAGATAATATGTTTTGGGGGTGAGTGTGCAAGGTTTACTTCATGATGATGTTTCGAAAAGTAGATTTGGGTTTCCCATAGTTTTAATGGTTCTTCATTGAGCTCATGGCCAACCTCCTGATCGGTGGACAACTAGTGAACGGTTTTCAGTTGAACCCCGGCACAGAATGAGAGCTCCAAGTAGGCCGTTTTTGGTAAGTAGAACTGGCGATGCGGAATGAACTGAAAGCCGGGTCACGGTGCCAAACTGCACGCTAACCTAGATCCCATCCCACAAAAGGCGTTGATCGATTAACACAGCAGGATGGTGGTCATGGAAGTCGAAATCTGCTAGCTAAGGAACCATGATCGGGGAGAACCGACAGTTACTTCCAGATGAACCTGTTGAGTTTGAGAAATAACCGGTTCAAGTTCAAGACTTCAAGAGAATTACCGATCACTTTAGAGGAATTTATGGAATATACCTCAAATTCATATAGAAAACCGAAGGATGTCAACATGTAACCGGTTGGACTTGCAAACACTAGGATCTCTACCGATTATGCCCAAAAATCCCCCCGATCACTGCTAAGGAATGTGTAACAACTCACCTGCCGAATCAACTAGCCCTGAAAATGGATGGCGATGAAGCCCACGACACCTACACCCGGCCATTGGGGCAAGTGCGAGGCCGCAATGAGGAGGATGGCGTGGGGGGTCATGGAGCAGCTTTGGGCGCAAGCCCGAGTGAAACGGCCTCCGGTGCAGATCTTGGTGGTAGTAGCAAATCTTCAAATGAGAACTTTGAAGACTGATTGAAGTGGAGAAAGGTTCCATGTGAAGAGCAATTGGACATCATGGGTTAGTTGATCCTAATTAAGAGATGGGGCAATCTTGTGTCAATGGCGCAATGCGCGCTGTGTACTCGGGAGGGTCACTCCCTCTTGTGTTATGTAACCACGTGCGTACAAAAGGTATTTTTATGGGAGCTATTTACCTCCTCATTTGGATTTTAGGGAACCCTTTAAGTAGAAAAAAAGCAACTTGACCAAATATTCAGCACCCTATAAGTAATTATAAAAGAAAACCTAGACTATTTCAAATGATGCTAAATTACTTATAAAATTTTGATTTACTCGTTCTGTACGAAGGTAAACTTAAGACTCCAATATGGCATGGCATATATCCACGTTGCTATATATTGGTGAAAGAAGAGCGTACACATCATAACCCAGTTGTTCAATTTTCATCCATTTTGCATGTATTACATGTGAGTACACTCGTTCTATTTTTTTTTAAATCCCTCTATTATTTTTGTCATACTAATTTCTTTCTACCTCAAACCTAAAGTGGGGGTTTTCCCCTTATGCTAAATTATATATAATTGCATGTTTCGCAATTTAAGTAGGCTATGGTAGATCCAAAGTTTCTATAAATTTTCTTGCCAATGAATAAAAAGCACCCTATAGTTGTTCTCACGTGGTTTCTACTTTTCGGCTGGTCACCCCCCCCCCCCCGAGGTTGTGTATCGAAAAGCGATCGGATGAACATTTCCGAACCGAGACTCGGCAACGGATGGTAATGTGGCCGAATCCAGAGACACCGGCGAGGGCCCCGGGAAGAGTTCTCTTTTCTTTTTAACGGCCCGCCCACCCTGGAATCGGATTACCCGGAGCACTGCTCAGGGAGAACCAGCGGTTAGTTACAGATGAACCGGCTGAGTTTGAGAAATAACCGGTTGAAGTTCAAGACTTCAAGAGAATTACCGATCATTCTAGAGGAATTTGTAGAATATGCCTCAAATGAATAAAGCAAAACCGGAAGATGTTAACATGTAACCGGCTGGATTTAGAATCACTAGGATCTTGACCGACTATGCCCAAAAACTTCCTGGGCACTGACCCGGAGATAGGGTCCAGTGGCCGGTAAAGCACCGCACGTCTTGAGGTGTCCGGTGCACCCTCAGCGGCCCATGAAAATCTGGAAGAGCGATTACTGATGGAGCCTGGTCGTACTCACAACCGCATCAGATCTCCAAGGTGAAGAGCCTCTAACTTAGTTGATAAAACAATGTAGGTAAGGGAAGTCGGCAAAACAGATCCATAACTTCGGGAAACGGATTGGCTCTGAGGGTCAGGCCTAGGAGTCTGCAGCCAGACCCTGTAGGCTGTCTGTGGTCTGCCCGAGCTGCTTGCGCCAGGGCTTGGGGAGAACCGGCGGTTAGTTACAGATGAACCGGTTGAGTTTGAGAAATAACCGGTTGAAGTTGGAGACTTCAGGAGAATTACCGATCATTTTAGAGGAATCTATAGAATATACCTCAAATGAATAAAAGCAACACCGGAAGATGTCAACATGTAACCAGCTGGATTTAGAATCACTAGGATCTTGACCGACTATGCCCAAAAACTTCCCGGGCACTGGCTCACACAGTGAGAGCGGACCGCCGCGTGCCAACTTGGCGATGGACACAGAACGCCCTTCATCGAGGGAAGGTTCTCCCTAGGCGGCGAACGACCGACTCATAACTGGTACAGACAAGGGGAATCTGACTGTTTAATTAAAACAAAGCATTGCGATGTCCCAGTGATTATATTAATTTGAGGTATATTCCACAAATTCCTCTAAAGTGATCGGTAATTCTCCTGAAGTCTTGAACTTCAACCAGTTATTTCTCAAACTCAACTGGTTCATCTGTAACTAACTGCCAGTTCTCCCCGATCATAGGATGGTCCCCACGGATGTTGACGCAATGTGATTTCTGCCCAGTGCTCTGAATGTCAAAGTGAAGAAATTAAACCATATGCAGGAGTAACTATGACTCTCTTAAGGCAGCCAAATGCCTCGTCATCTAATTAGTGACGCACATGAATGGATTAACAAGATTCCCACTGTCCCTATCTACTATCTAGCAAAACCACAGCCAAGGGAACAGGCTTGGAAGAATCAGCGGGGAAAGAAGAACCCTGTTGAGCTTGACTCTAGCTAGTCCGACTTTGTGAAATGACTTAAGAGGTGTAGAATAAGTGGGGAGCCCCTAAAAGCGCAAGTGAAATACCACTACTTTTAACATTATTTTACTTATTCCATGCGGTGGAGGCGGTGCTCTGCCACTGCTTCTGGTCTTAAGGCGCGCCGATCCAGGTGGAAGACATTGTCAGGTGGGGAGTTTGGCTGGGGCGGCACACCTGTTAAAAGATAACACAGGTGTCCTATGATGAGCTCCACGAGAACAGAAATTTTGTGTGGAACAATAGGGTAAAAGCTCATTTGATTTTGATTTTCAGTACGAATACAAACTGTGAAAGCATAGCCTATCGATCCTTCAGTCTTTCGGAATTTGAAGCTAGAGGTGTCAGAAAAGTTACCACAGGGATAATCGGCTTGTGGCAGCCAAGCGTTCATAGCGACGTTGCTTTTTTTATCCTTCGATGTTGGCTCTTCCTATCAATGTGAAGCAGAATTCACCAAGTGTTGGATTGTTCACCCACCAATAAGGAACGTGAGCTGGGTTTCTACCGTTGTGAGACAGGTTAGTTTTACCCTACTGATCCTCAGTGCCGCAATAGTAATTCAACTTAGTACGAGAGGATCCGTTGATTCACATAATTGGTCATTGTGCTTGGTTGAAAAGCCAGTGGTGCGAAGCCACCATGTGACTGAACGCCTCTAAGTCAGAATCCATGCTAGAAGCTGCACTTTCTACCCTCCCAGTTGTTACCCTACTACAAGTAGGGGCGCCCGTGCGCCCCCAGAAGCATGCGTTGAAGCCCCCTCGGCCGAACAAGCCGTCTCCGGGCGCTGTGCACCACAATTCCAGATGATCGAGGAGATGAATCCTTTGCAGATGACTTAAATATGGGACGAGGTATTGTAAGTGGCAGAGTGGCCTTGCTGCTACAATCCACTGAGATTCTGCCTCACCGTCCCTCCGGGGAACTCCATTGGGAACCTAGGGAACCTCTTGGAACCTTCAAAATCCCACACAAATGCTCTCATACGATGGGATGAACAATCAACCCCTTCATCTTGCAAACATTGATTTTTCATCTGTTGAAATTTCATCCGTTGGAAGTTTTTTTCGAGCTACCCAAGCAGTTTCGTAGACCGGAGGATGGGGCGCTGTGAATGGATGGCTTGGATGTGGTTTGCCCACAACCACACACCCTCCATTCACAGCGCCTCAGTGACATGGAGGGTCCTAGGTTGGGGGAAAGAAAGAAAGAAAGATCCTCGGCCCTAAACCCTGAAGCAGTGCCAACACTTAACTAGTTCTTCGCCAAACGAACGAACCCGTCCATTTGTGGCCAGGGGTGGGGCCTGGGCCCCCATAGCCGCGATTACCGTAATTTTCTTAGCTTTACGGAAAGCTCGAAGCTCCCCCTAAACCCCCAACAATATAAGTAGGACCTCCGCTCCCCACCCCTATATAGAAGGTTCAATTGTACAAATGCGTTCTTCAACTTTATGTCAACCATTCTTAAAACTTCTTGAATGCTTCATAAACCCATAACATTATTAACCGATGTGCATTCGTTCACATAACATTATTCAGATCCATAACAATGTTCTGTGGGACTGACGGTATTCTGTAGAATATTTCATCATTCAGCCTGAATGATGAAATATTCTACAAAATATTGTTAGTCCCACATAACATTGTTATGGATCTGAATAATGTTATACATGTGGGCCCTAAGAATTATATAACCATGGAATGCCGCAGCCAACACAAATCCAGTCATTTGGCATGCGGCATCCCATGGTTACATTGTCGGGACCCACATGAACGAGCACACATTGCTTAACAATGTTATGCCAATCTTGCAAATCTTAATTTAACACTACTCTTGAAAAAGACATAAAACCCTAGAGATAATATTAAGGGTCATAATCAGGGTTTGAGGAGAACCGGCGGTTAGTTACAGATGAACCGGTTTGAGTTTGAGAGATAACCGGTTGAAGTTGGAGACTTCAAGAGGATTACCGATCATTTTAGAGGAATCTGTAGAATATACCTCAAATGAATAAAGCAAAACCGGAAGATGTCAACATGTAACCGGTTGGATTTAGAATCACTAGGATCTTGACCGACTATGCCCAAAAACTTCCCGGGCACTAGTCATAATAGCCCGCTTCCCTTGTGGTTGTGACTTGCCTGCTCTTGCATGCTATCTAGTAGACTCGAACAACATGTTGAGTGGAAATGATGATGGAGAAGCATTTCAACTTTTTTCCACTTTTTAAAAATATAATAAAAAATAAAAAACAATGCAAACTTTGCTATAAATCCATCACTATTGACATTGCAACTTGCAGGAGTACGAACCCAAGGGGTTATAAAAAGGTAGAAAAACAGAGAATGGTGAAAATAAGTTGATTCGGGCAGAAAGAGTGGCTTGAAATTTTTGCAATAATTTTTAGCGATGGAGTAGAGGAAATGATGAGGAATGCAAGTTTTCTTTGTAATTTTTTTCCTGTAGATAACTACTTACATTTTGTTAAAGAGGCAAGTAAGTTAAACCCTTACTTGTGTAATAGAGTCTCCCTAATTTGAGCATCAAAATATCCTACTTTGCATGTGAGTGCACACAAAGCCTTTAACTTAATGGCACTCAATAGTGATCCCAAGTGGTGTGAAATAGAACCTATCCAACCAATCACTATATCTAGCCTATCATTGCATCCTTTTAGGGCCACTACTTTTAAATTAGCTATTTTGGGTCCACACAAGAATCCTTCTACTCCTAGTCCAGTGCACTAGCAGTGGTCATTCACCATTTTCCGTTTTTTCTACCTTACATCATGGACCATGAAGTTGTCCCATGTCAAATGATTTTTTTCCCCATGGTCGCACTTCATGGTCACAACTTCCATGGTTATAATTATGAAAAATATGGCTTTTAGAGCCTTTGGGCCCATCACTAGGTGTCAACAGAATGTGGACCAAGAGGAGTGACTACTGTAGTATGCACCAAAAATGGATGTGTTGGGTTTTTTAAATATATGCCCCAAAAAAGGAGTTTTGGATTTATTTCATGGTTTATCTTTTTTGTCACGGTATGCAACGTCAGTGACCACACCGCATCCGGGGGGATTTCATCCATTTAGAGTGTGTATGTGTGTCTTTGCTATGTTTTAGTTTAGGTTTTAGTGGTGGTTGGTACTCGAGCTGCAGTGACACACGATCGCTATTTACACAACATTTCACCTTCTTTCTCCCATTCTTTCCTCTTAATTATAGTAATGCTTGGCAACAATACATAAATAAATAAAATGGAAATTTTCTACCATGGTCCCCTAACTTTTGTAGCCAGAGCACCTCTTTTGTCTCCCTTGCCACAATACCTGTTGACCATGGCAGTGGATGATGTAGCCCTAAAAATGGGTTTTTGGGAAACCTCACATAGCATTATTCAACTTGTTCTAAGGGCCATGCACATATGATTCTTGCATCTTAGCTTCGGGTTCATGCTCCCTCAGTCTAAATGTCAAGGGTGTAGGTTGGGTTAAGCCACCTACTACAACATGGGGCTTTCAATCAGTACAATCAACAATTAGTTGGATGAATATTAGTGGCCTATGCTCCACCTATGATATATATAGCCATGCTCTGCCTATGTTTTAACTCAAATTAGAAAAGTGAACATCATTACCCAACTGAAAAATGTTTCGCTAGCTTCGTGGTTACTATGACATTTTTGCCTTGATGTAAACCGAAGTGATCCAAGGACAAGTTCAATGGCCAATCACATAATATTTATTTTAGGAGAGCAAGGGACATCTTCGTGATCTATGATGTTTGATCCTCTTCTTCTATCGACTGATTGCAGCTTTTGCCATGACAAAATATGTGTTCAAAAGAGACCGAAACTACTCCTCCTACAATTCCACGGTGGCACACTTAATAGGTACTCCCTTTGTCCCAAAACGATTGTCCGTGTTCCTAACCTTGGCGAGATTAAGGCCTGCTAACCATTGACTGAGTAGTTGTAAGTATCACTCTTAAAATAGGAAACAACAACTGCTCCGGAACACCCCCCCCCCCGACGTTGTGGTGTCAAAAGACTTCTTGACGATGAAAGTTTGGCACGAAAATATTTGACTTTGAACCTCAAATTTCTAGCCGGGCAGATAAACTTGACAATCAGTTTGGGACAAAAGAATCAGGGAGGTAGGACAATCATTTTAGGACGGAGGGAGTATTAGGTAATGAAGGTGCTAGAATGGATGAAATTCATTGCTCGTGAATGATTACCTATTAATTTGGTGAGTAATGTCAATATAAATGGTTTGCAGTCTATGTGTCCATCTCATGGTCCTGCATGTCCATGCAAATGCCATCTCATCAGTGTCAGGAATCAATTTATTTATGGCCCTCAGGCTTCCCTTATGCTGAAAATCTAAACGTTGCTCCAAATGCTAATGGTACCTAGTATTTGGTTTGTTTTCCATGTTCTCCAACTTCCACCAATTAGACTTACACAACAAAACTCACGGTGTTGCATTAGCAAATCTACGATGAAACGTATGCAAAAACCAGACTGAAGATCGGATCTCCCCTGATTCAGCTATGGTCTTCTTGGAAGTGCATGTTTGTTGGTTTTAAACTGGATACATAGGTCCTCCCAACTGTGTTCATTATTGATTGTAGAATAGTTATTAGTATTTGAAGATGTAGTCCAATCTTTTTTAAACATGTGTCTTTATGATGTTTGTTTTTTGATCCTCCCCGAACCACATACCAACCAAATATAGGGGTCCGATTAAGAAAAAGGAGCCACTTGAGACCCATCCACCTTAACCAAACTAAGTTTAAGGTAGACCTGCCTTAAATGGATGCTTTCCTCTCCGCACCCACTTCTTGTACTAGGATATGAAACATGCAATTAAAGTGAGATGATAACACTATATTCGTTAATTTTGAGACGTTCTCTTGTCTCAAATTAATATATGGACCACAACAACATGGTCTAATGTTTGGGTCATCCTACCTAAACCATCTTGGTATGAGTTCTTAATTGGGTTCTTGATATGAATACCCGCTTCAAAGTATTTGCATCTTACAACATTCTCCAATATCTGTGTGATTTTATCCATGTTCTTATATTTGTAATTGTCTCAAAATGCTGAAAAAGTCCCAAATTAACGAATATAGTGATTGATTAGTGAATCCAAATCGTGCATGTAGGCATTTGGGCCATAATTTCAAAGCTTGACATGTGAAATTTTTATGCATTGTCAAAGTGAAGATGTTGCAGATTCTTGTTCATTAAGTGGGTTTCTCCAATCATGTTGACTATTGAGCCTAGAATGGTTAACATATTTTGAGCACGGAATCTAATGTCTTTAAAACGCATGTCTTCTTGGTGCCAATTATTAGATTTACACCTACTCAGATATCACTTAAATATAGGTATCCATATTGTTGTTGTGTTCAATTTAGGCATATTTACCTTGGATTACCTTCTTTGTTGTTGGTTTGGAATTGCATCTAGATGTTTCTCCAATGATTTTTTGCCTCGTCACTCCTAGCCACCTTACATGCAACTTCTAGAAGCAGAAGTTAACTAATTTGCTAAGTCGTCAGTCACACCATAGAAATTGATGAGCGATGTTGTTTTTAATGTCATTTTTATAATTCTCTGCATCATAACATTATCAGATCCATAACAGTATTATGTGGGACTAACAATATTTTGTAGAATATTTCTCACATTCAGTCTGAATGATGGAATATTCCACAAAATATTGTCCGTCCCACATAACACTGTTATGGATCTGAATAATGTTATGATGTTGGTTGCATTATGCACAATGAGAATGTCATATGATATTTTGTTTGTTTCATTTAAAGTGGAAGTTGGCAACATGCTGCAAATTCTCCTCCAAATTCGAAGTTGGGTCTTAAGGGCGCAGGGGAAACATATAACAGATGTGTTGGCAATGGCATAAGGTATGTGTGCCTAAAAATAACCCCAACCTTAAAGCAACACCTAATACATTTCTGAATTCTTAAAGTGTCAAGAAGTGGTGTGATGGTGCATTGAGCAAGCCAAAGATTAAAAAAAATCATTATTCATATGTGGCATTAAGTATAAAATAACACCACATTGGCCTATCATAGTGGTGGTGTAAGAAGGATGTAAGAACGGTTTGAGAAGAACGCCGAACACCCAATGTTGCATTGCACTTTCATGATTTATGGAGGTCCCAAAAAACTACTTTTGAAACATTTTTGAGTGGGCATATTTTTCACCCATTGCTAACCTAGTAGGTTAGTTTTCTTGAAATTCTCCAAAAACTGTAAGAAACCCAGAATCAAACCCCCCCCCCCACAAAAAAAAACAAAAAAACAAAAACCTGGAGGTGTCACTTTAAGGGCCACTTACATGTTTGAACCGCATACATGGCATTTGTTAAAGATCAACCTCTTCACTTTCCACCGGTACCACCCTACTTCCGGTAGTACCTTACCGGTACGCGAGGAGGCTTAGTCCAGTATTCCTTACCGGCATCCTAAGGTCTCGCCTACTACCGTTTTATATTGGAAGTCTCATTCCATACATCCTTGTTTTCTCCCTACCTCTCTGGGGGTGTGCCACTCTTACACTGCCCTTACTGGTGGTACTCCCCATATGCCAGTCGAGTCAACCAGTACCCCTACCGGGTTTTCTACCGGGTTTCCGGGGGATCTACCGGGTTCTCTACCGGGTTCTTAACCGGGTTTCCTGGGGATCTACCGGGTTCTCTACCGGGTTCTTTACCGGGTTTCCTGGGGATCTACCGAGTTCTCTACCGGGTTCTTTACCGGGTTTCCTGGGGATCTACCAAGTCTAACCGTACTACCTCAATAATGTGGTTAACACGAGTTCTAACTTCCTGCCATGAGGTTCCCCCTAACCCCTTTACCTACCCCATCAACCGGTTTTATACTCGTACTACTGTTAGAGTATTACTTGACCTATTACTGGGGTGGATTATAACACCATACCGAACTCTTCATTGGTACTCCTAAACTATTGCTCTCTTATACTACCACTCTCAGTGTCAGTGCACAATCTATTCTTCTACCGGTACTCAACTCCTTTAGTAGCAGGACTCGGCTAAGATAATACCATTCATCTCATTCCGTGTATACGTTCTGGTACTACCGTCCTATAAGGACTCCTCTAAAATGATTCCCCAACCATTCCTTAGCCACTTGTAAACAACTCTTTTGTCAACACAAGTAGTCCATTACCAACTTCCATTTTCATACAACCAACATTTACAAGAGGTAAGGCAACTACCAATATAAGATAACCACAAGTTCCTTACATCAGATTCAAACAATATCTTATTCAAAAGCAACCCAACACTCTATTGATATAAATCCTAATACACATTTCTAAGAATGAGAGAGAGAGAGAGACGACTCTCTTCCTTAAGTACCTTCTCCTCATCTCTTCCTATCAATACTAACCACTCACTGGATTTATCTTATCCACTACTATCCATTCCTTATCTGCAACTACAGCTCACTCTTATCCCTAATTGCTACTTCTGATACTACTACAAAAGTAACTTGAAAACCTCTTTAACCTGATATTGCTAAAAGTTACGGTCTACTAAACCCCTTTAACAACATTTGATGCGGAGTTCAATGTGACATGTCAAGCCATGTCACCCCATTGGTTTTGTTCCCTGCCCTTTTGCCCTTTTTTTTCAGATGTAATCAAGTTTTTGATGTTAAAATCGCTTTATTGTTTTTGGTCTTATGAAGCCAAATAAACAACACTGATGATCAAGGGATGCTCTTTGCAAACGTGGAGTGATGTCATTGAGTGTCATGTGAGTGCTTACATGCATTTGTTGCATATAAATGCATATATTTTAGTCAGATTAGGGCATTATCGAGACTTCGATGAGAAGCGTCAAAATATTTTGAAATTTTGACTCAAGAATCAATTTCATTTCATTCATGTTGAGAACTCGATTGACCCCCCCAAGTTTGTGGCCTATTCATCTCCAATGTGATCTCCTAGACCGGTTAAATAGGAGTCTATGAAGCTATTTCCGTTGTCAAAACAACTTTTTAAAAAATTAACATCTAGACTACATATTGTTTCAAGGTGTTTGTTTTTTTGTTGGATGATGAGAAGTATGTTGGACCAGGCTGTGTTTTTGGGGGGATACATGTGAATGCTTGGTATCAATTGTAGTCAACACCAATGCGGTATCGATCATAAAACTTGAATGAGAGTATCAAAATTGTCATACCAATCAACCGTGAGTATCAAAATTGATATTCGCTGGGTATGTCAAGATGAGTAAAAACCTTTGTATACCCCGAGTTATTATTTGGGTCAATACTATACTAGAGCATACTTTTCATACTGGGACGATTTACCTAGTAGGCAAGGATTCTTGCATGGTAACAGACCCGAATAGGAACGAAAACAGAAACACTGTCAAAAATTCGCATACCCAAACGATCGTATCGAGAAAATGTGAAATCTTCATCATATATAAATACCCAGATGGTTTTAAAAGAAAGTAGATGACAGTACCCGCACCACCACTGGACCCTCTTGGCGCCACTTTTAATGCATCGAAATGAATTCATTAGATGGCTCAAAAACAGTATGCCAGCAGCTGGCTGTGGATGCTGCTGATGGTCAGCACCTGCAAGTTAAGTTACCTCGTGACAGTGCCATACGTTTTTTATTTTTTGTCTGTGTTTCCGCAGCATTCATGGTGACAATAGGGATTCGAGGTCCACTGTGGTCCGTGCACACATTCGCAAGCCTGCCGGCCAGCAGAGGTCCACTGCATCTTGTCGCTTAGTAATCTATACAGTTCTCACTCTGTGGGCAACATCTCCTGAAGTGTACGTATATAATTTTGTCTGTGTTTCCGCAGCATTCATGTTGACAATAGGGAGGTCCAATGTGGTCCAATGTGGTCCATATATCCGCAAGCCTGCCTGCTAGCCAGCCAGCAAAGGTCCATCTTGGCACTTAGTGTATGGTGCAGAGTCCAAGGACATTTTTAGGCATAATCGATCAAGATCCTAATGATTCCAAGTCGACCCGGTTACATGTTTGACATCTTCCGGTTGTTCTTTATTGATTTGAGGTACGTATATTCTGTACATTCCTCTAGAATGATGGGTAATTTTCCTGAGGTCTTGAACTTCAATATGTTTGACATCTTCCGGTTGTTCTTTATTGATTTGAGGTACATATATTCTGTACATTCCTCTAGAATGATGGGTAATTTTCCTGAGGTCTTGAACTTCAACCGGTTCATCTGTAACTAGCGGTTGGTTCTCCCTGTTCATTGGCATGGTGCTCAATGTGAGTGCAACATCTTCTGAAGCACTATAGGTTGGTAATAATGGGTAGGAGTATTGATGACATAAAAATATTACGTATGTACAAGGTTGTTTGTCATGGTCCATGATCATGAAGAGTAACTAAGAAACTGGAACATGGGTCTGTTGATCTGTCAGACTACCAGACTGATCACTGGAGACTTTGAGAAAGACTCTTGAAAGGTTCTCAAGTCATCAAAAGTGACACTGTGACTCACCGCAGCCGGCTTCAATGTTGCCGCAATCTTGTAAGACAAGTAAGTTAACAACAGTATTGACTCTTAGTTGTTCGCTGGTCTTTAGAAATCAAGTTGTGCAGCATAGCTGCTTCTTTCTCTGATCAATGATGTCCAACGTACTTAACCATCTATTGCCTCAGGGTGCATTCCAATGTTCAGCTTGGAGATTTCATATCATCCTTCACGTTGCAGGCATTTGAGCCCACTATCATCAACATTTGTCTTGATCGGTCACTTACATGTAGAAGCCAACTCCATATTGAAGGTGTGGGAACAAAAACATCATCATTCCAACAAAATTTGAGAAGATCCGGCGGTCGTAAAAGTTGAATTTGTGAAGTTGGGGTAGCTAGTGGAAATTTGGATTACAGCATGGATGCGGCCCTTGGATATGAACATACACACGTGTGCAAAATTGGAAGAAAACAAAATACATGTGAGAATTTGAATTTCCAAATTGGGAGTTCATATGCCTCTTCTAGAGGTGGTCAAAGTTCAGTAACTAGGTGATGGGTGTCTTTCATATTGAACTTGAATGCCATCTTTGGGGCTTGTTTGATTTGGGGTGTTGCACAAACCTCTAAAGATAGCGGAATTTTATAATGGGCAACACTCACATGTATGAAAACTTGCCTCCTTGCTCAAGTCTTGGTGACCTTCTACGAGGATCAAATTCACCTTGGAGCATCGTTCTCCTTCGTGTCAAATCAAAATCTTATGGGACTTGCGCCTATCTCTTCTTGAAGTATATAAGAATCAGCATGCCAAGTGGGAAGCCCGAATGATGGTGCAAGGTGGCAGTCTAGAATACTCTCATGACAAGAAATGAGTCCCCCTCAGATCAACCGGGGGCAATTAAGGGTTAAGGTATGTGGGAGTTAAGTGGCAACTCGTTTTTCTTGTTCTCCTTCTTTTGTTGACCAATTTTTTTACCTCTTGAAGTTTGTGTTCCGTATTCAAATTTTAACGAACCATCGGCAAAAGTCCGATTTGAAAATCGGACCTCTCTTTATTTAGTTGTAATGTTTATTAGAATTGCATGTATGTTGATTTTTTAAGTGATTAGGTACATAGCTTAGGTTCCTAATTGTGTTTTATTGAGTAGTTGTAGAATAGTTAATAAATTTTGAAGATATAGTGCAATCTCTTTGAAACATGTGTCTTTATGTGGTGCATGTTCTTGGATTTGTATCTCTACCACACACCATACAAACATAGGTGGTTATTTAAGAAAAGTAACCAAATAACGCCTGCATAGTACCTTATGTCCAACATTTAAAGTTTGCCTCAAGATTTAGAATACTTTGGCACTTCTCATCAAAGTCTCTATAAAACACTAACCTGAGTGACATATATGCAACAAGTACATATGGGTGCAACCATGTTAAGGTGGACCAAAAAAATGCTCTAGTATCTTAGAACCATAGTGTTTTTGGTCAAATGCCTAAAAGTAGTAGCAAAATGTTGTTTAAATTGCATATTTTTTCATGATGATCTTTATTTTTGTGTTAAGTACTCCAATGTAGAATACCAAGATGAGATCTTTAAAGCTTATCGTTAAAATGGCCAGATCTAGTTTTGGATGTAAATTTCATGACTTTAACTTACTTTGAACTTGATTTATTCTTTGCATATTCCTTGAATTTGTTATACACTTGAGGTTATCATCAAATATTTTTGTAAATACTCATTCATTGTAATGTTTTCTTATTTTGAACCAAATTTTGACAATTACTTGTTCAATATGACCACTTGCACACCCACTTTCACCGTCTTTTAAAATATGTAAACTTTTTTTGAGATTGTTTTTGTCAACATAAATTGCTTGGCTTTGTAGATCAATATGTTTTTAAAGTTTTTATGATTTTTTTCACAAAATTCAAAGCCCGGGCATGCAACTCCCGTATTATATGGCCCTGATTAATCACTTATAATGCAGTTTAGTCCAATCTCAAATGATATAATTTGTTTTAATGTAGGAAACTCTTGTAGCCCTTCTAACAAGGAATCCAAAAATGTAATTATATATAGGAAATGAATATCCTTTGAAGCATATAATTGCTTTAAAACCTAATTATATGATTTTTTTAATACATGTACCATAGGTCAAACTACCCAATTTTTTGGGTTTTTTAATAAAAATTTAAGATTTTTATTATAAAAAACATTGCTAATGACTTTTCATTTTAATTGGAGGCAACTACTTGTGTGGATCTTTTAAAATTATGCATAGGCATAGGTTAAAAAATAGGTGTTTCAGTTTTTTATATATGTTGTGTATTTTGTTTAAATAAATAAATATGCAACCCAACTTTTTCTACATCTCATTTTATTTAATTTGGTCTTCACCCAACTTTTTGGTCCTTTTATTTTTGTATAATTTGATATAATTTTTACAAAACCGTCCTCTAAGCCATTTTTACTCCAATGCCCCCTACGTATAATATGGAAGTTGCGTACCTGGGATTCAAAGTTGGTATAATGTTTTGAATCACTTTCACTTAAACATGTGCAAGGATCAAGAGTTGTCCACTTTACCACGCTTGCACCATGTAATTTTCACAAGACACTCATCACTCCACTTTTTTGGAAAACCATCCCTTGATCATCAGTTTCAATGTATTTTTTATTATCCAAAAAAGCAGTTGGCTTCATGGGACCACATTGCACTAAAAATAATAAAGTAGTTTTATTCTTAAGAACTAATTTAATGTGAAAAAACAAGGCAACAAGGTAGCAAAAACACCCAACAGGGTGACGTGGCTTGACTGGTCACAACCAACTCCACATCAAATGCCATGTATGCAGCCTAAGCTTGTCAGTTGCCCTTCAAATGGCACCCCTCCATTTTTGCTAATCTTGGGCTTCTAACAATTTTAGGAGAACTTCAAGAAAAATATCTTGGTTTAGCAAATGGGTTTAAAATATCCCCATCTAAAAGTATTTCAAAAAATAGTCTTTTGGGACCTCTACAAAGCTTGGAAGTACACTGCAACATTAGATCTTTGGGTGTCACATAGGGGGTTCCACTACTGCTGGATTGTTACATGAAAACCACCTCAAAATCAGCCTTATAGCACGTAAGTCTTCTATTAAATGAGGCTATTTTTATCTTTTGTATAATACTTCTTACACCCCCTCATTAAGCGGATAAATCCTAGATTAGCCACAATGATTGGCCAATGTTGGTGCTCTTCTGAAACTGTTCCTACATCCTTACAATGCGACTATGATAGGTCAAAGTGGTTTTAATTTGTAGTTAATGCCATAGATGAATAGTGGCATATATCATTGACTTACTTAACGCACCGTCGCATTCACTTGTTGATACTTTAAGGATGGAAAATAGTGGGGTCGCTTTAAGGTTGTTGTTACTTTTAGACACACATACCTTAGAATCAACTTGATGGTCCAATTGGAAGAACTTAAGGGCCACTTCACACACGAGCCAAGAGCCGTGACCATGAAATTGTGAGAGCCCAAAAGAAAGTGTCCAAATGCCGTCCCAACACACCTCCAAAATCATGTAGTGCAGTCACGGACCCTCAAGTGTAGTGTGAAGTCATGTGTGACCAGGCCCTCAACCAAATGCTATGTCGATGAATTTCTATTCATGTGGATCCTCACACATGATAAAATAGAATAAACCAACAGTTGTGAGTGTTCGGAGTGCCATGGTCTCCAAGGTTTATGTTAGGCCTACTTCCAAGAGGCGGTTTTTGAAAATAGTCCAAGTGACCATGAAACATTACAAACCTTTTATAGACGCCCGCCTAGTCAAACTAGGCACTTATTTCTCATATAGCAACTACAGACAGTTTGCCTAGTCACTTTATTTCTCACAAGGTCAACTCCCGACAACCGACTAGGCAGGCGTTTTGCCTAGTCAAAAACTTTAACTAGTCAAACTACCAATTGTGTGTTTTATTGATGAACTAGTTTACTCGCGATAGATATCAAATAATTGAAAATTAGTGTTGAGCATGATAGGGTGGTAAAAACACTAAATAAAAGAAAACACTAAATATCATATTTAGTGTACTGGTACAGGTACAAATCAATATTCATATTCTAAACATGTGTTGTCTACTAGCCTAGATAGGCACTTTGCCTAGGCGTTGACTAGGCAAACTAGGCACTTATTTCTCAGATGGCAACTATAGACAGTTTGCCTAGTCACTTATTTCTCACAAGGTCAACTCCCGACAGCCAACTAGGCAAACGTTTTGCCTAGTCAAAAACTACAAGTTGTTAGTGCCTATAAAAGGTTTGAAACATTATCCATTTGATGCCATGCAGGAATCCATGTAGACTTTACATCCATCTTGCATTCACATACTCCATTGGTCCCTCAAGCGTAGTGTGAAGCGAACTTGGACCAGCTCCTCCTTTTCCACCAATAAGAGTGCTGAAGTGTAATGGTCACGGGCTTTCAGTCTCGTGTGTGAATTGGCCCTAAGACTTGAGACTACCTAGTACTGCCAAGTGTTGTCTAAATGGATAAGAAGTAGACTTGCACTCTTATGCAACAATTCTCTCTCCGCAAGAGTGAAGCAACTTTGTTGCAGGCAGCATTCAGCTCACAAACTACTGCACCACATTTTAATATTGCTCATAAATCTCTTTGTTACAGCGAGTGTTTCCTACCCATGATGTTCAAGTTAAAAGGTTCCAAAATTGTCATTTCAGGCACCAAGCTTATGTGTATATTACTACTATCTTTAGACTCTTCTTTGAACCAATCTTCATTAGCAATTGACAGGCAATTCCAATGTACCAAAATAGTACTTTTTGAAAGTATAGGGTTTAGGGTTTATAAGGATTCAACTGTTTATTGATAGATGATGCAAAACTTTTATCATGAACCGAACATGACATCACAATGGTGGACATTCTAAAAAGAAATATGTACTTATTGAGAAAGATTTAGGGTGTTGGGTTATTGGATTTTGGGTGAGGAAATGGTTTTAGCATGCTCAATTTCAAAGGAACTTAAATATTGGCCACCAATGCAAAGTTTTTATAAGTAATTATCAAGCTTTATCCCGGAGGGGTCACTTCCATGTTTTAGAAAACTACGTGAGAACAAATATAGGGTCCATTTTAAAGTTGCAACCTACAAATTATAGAACATGTACGAGCTGAGCTGGCGAAAGTCTGTGAATTTTTGTTCGCTCGAAATAATCGCGTAGGAATTAAACTTGCTATCATACCATGATGTGCAATCGATTAAGCATGTTATTTCATGAAGCATCAAAGAAACATCAAGTTGAAAATCTTTAAAACTCGCCAAGATATGGTAAAAACAAGGTTTGGAATCTTTTTTAAAAAAACTTTTTAGACAATTTTAAGTGATATGTTAGCAGGATGCTCCTTGCATTGGAAACATCTCACTGAGAGCTTTCCAAAGATCCTATTTTTAGGTCAAACGGCCTCAGAATGATGTGACAAATTAAGAACAAAATTGCAGTGCTTAAACTTGACTCATGGGACCTTTCTTGGCATATTTAGGCAAAACCCCGTGGACAACTTTTGCGGCTTCTTGGCCAAACCAGCATGTACTTGTAACAAAGCTCAAGTTATATATTGAACTCCATGGTATAAATAAATTAGGGTGTTACAAATTGGTCATGTTAGAGAAGTTTTAAAACTAACAAACCATAGGGATCGGTAGGGTGTGGAGTTAAAAATAATATATATTAGGGCTCCACACTATGGATGAGCACCATTGGATGACATCCCATAGATGTCTCTTGGTAGTCAGATGTAATCTATTGGGTTGGATGCGGGAAGGGCTCTCAACATGTTTGCACATTTTGTTTGGCTTTGTGAATTCCCATTTAGGGTTTGCAGAGCTCTTCAAAGTTTTCATGTTTGTGCAAACTCCCATCATCTTGCAAACTTGGCAAATGTTTGATGTTTGATTGTTGAAGGTTGGGCAGTGGGCACTGGGCACACATGCATAGTTGTGCTCCTCATGTGTGCCCATCTCAAGCTTCATCTTTCCTATTTTCATTCTGCCTGATTGGTATATGGATAGGGTTTAGGCTTTTGAAATCTTGTTGTGATTTCTCACCTTTTTTTGGAACCATTGTCGATGCAGAGGAAGGGGGCAACATCAACATGAGGCATTCGTACGAGCAACACCAACTGCAACTCAAGTTACTCGGTTCTAGTGAGGTTGTTGGTCACAAACCAAGTTTGCAATGTCTTTGAAACTGAAATTGTTCTCACTTGCTAATGCCTATGCTAGTCTAGAACTCATTGGATCTTGCGAGTGTGTTGATGGCAATCGTGCACAAAATTTAGTCCACTACTTGAAGGTATCCATATTGTAGATCGGCCCTTCCAATTCTTTAATATTGAGAGTAGATGCATGATTAACTGCAAGCTTGAGGGGCTCAATAGAGTTTTTTCAAACGTATATGTTCTGCCACTAGCTTATCCCAACCTTGAATCTAGAAAGCGCATGCATGTGGTTGACCTAGATTTTTTCTGACTCCCAACAAACTCTAGTGTGCATAGCAAAGGAGTTTGAAATCCAAGATCTTACCCCTCTTGATGACTTTGACCAGCCATTGCTCCATCTACTGGTTGTAAAGCTAATGGTTAAAGCATTGACCGTATGGCTTCTAATATGAAGTCCACACTCGGGGAAGTCACTTAGTGTATTCTTTGGGGACACATGAGCGTACAACACATATTTTTTGGGGGGCTATGTAGCTCATTTACTGCATTTTAGTGGACCCTATATTTTTTAATAATTCTACTTTCTTCAATTTCTCACCACCCTATGTGTAATTATAAATTAAGATCTCCATAATATTTCAGACCCTTCATTATTTATATTTATTTGAATTTTCCTTCGTGGACCATAGCATTGTACTATAGCATTAAAAATGGAATTCATCACGCAACAAAAATTAAGTTGTGTATACAAGAAGCATGTTATTTACATAATTGGTTACATGTCTAAGCCCATTGATAATGGCGTACTTAATTGTTTCATCCAAATATTGAAAGAAGTCCACAAATTCCAAAACAAACCAGCATCACTAAAGTGTCCATAATGTGTTCACTAACACAGTTGCACTAACATTGCACATGTTATCATGCAAAGTGAAGACAATTTGAAATGCCTACTTATGAGTCCTATGTGAAAATTGAAAAACGATCATCACAAAAGATGCCATAGCCTCTCGCCTAGAACAAATCCATCAATCCACCATAGATTCACCAAATATGGCCCCACGGAGCTCTTTAAACGTGTAGGGGTCAATGCACGATGATAGAATTCTTGTCTTGCGTGGGAGGAACAACTAGAGAATTATACAAACATCAATGAAATGTTCCTCAAAAGTACACTTAATAACCCTCATCCAACGAGTTCATCCATTTTGTAGATGGATTTGTGATCATTTTTCATCTAGTTCTTAAATTTTTCTTACCCTAAACTCAACCTAAAAATTAAAAAATTCCCTTCCAATTACTATAATGCTATTTTAGAAATACTATAAACATAATTTTGGGTATTACAAGTGACCCTATATTATTTATAATGTGCTACCTCACATTTCTTCAAGGCTATGGTATATCAAAAAAATATCTAATTTTTATCAACCATGAATAAATGTCACCCTATATTTGTTCTCTCATAGTTATCTAAATTTTCGACAGTGACTTCCCCGGGAGTCCACATTGGTGAGTGCTGAGGTTATGGCTAGATACTTGTTGGCCAAAGAAAAACTTAGGAAATATCTAAAATTGATAACCCCAGGAGATTTCCAATGGCACTTGAGGCCTTCGGGCCATAATTTTGTGGGTGTAGTAAAGGTATATTGTGTGGAGTGTTGTAAAGAATTTGGATCCACCACTAGAGATCATTCCAAGAACACAATCCACAACCTCTTTGCCAAAAATAAAATTTTAATCACCTCATGTCTAACATACATGCTTGAAATTGGTGTTGAAGAAAGGGAGTATAATTTGGTGCTCATTCCAAATCACAAGCCTTTGAAAGGAAGTCTATTGTCTTGACTACATCTGACCATCAAGTACTAGTGGCTAAAGGCATTCGGATACTAAGTGTAGTGAATGAAACTAATGCCGATGAGGTTTAAAATAAAAATAAATTTAATTTAATTTAATTTTAAAAAGTAAATATCATTTGCTCTAGTTGGAAATCACAAGTCAAAGGAAGTTAGGTCATGTTGGGGATTTGGCAGACAATCAATGAGTACGTAAGCAACCAATATGTGGATAATGTGGGTCGGTTCAAGAAAAGCCCTTGCTCATCAAAGTGACTCAAGTTTGCGGTTGTTGTATGAACCATTAGCTCAATCGAGTGTCAATGAGTTGAAGGTTCTCCAGGATGCCCTATGTGATTCTTACTATGATGTGGAGGTGAAGTGCAAAATTGTTTTGTTTAAGGAAATGCAAGAATAGAAAACTCTTGTTGCTCGTTGAATTCCCAGGTACGCAACTCCCATATTATATGCAGGGGGCATCGTATTAAAAATGGCTTAGAGGACGGCTTTTGTAAAAATTATATCAAATTATAAAAAATTAAAAGGACCAAAAAGTTGGGTGAAGACCAAATTAAATAAAATGAGATGTAGAAAAAGTTGGGTTGCATGTTAATTTATTAATTAAAAACTTCACAACATATATAAAGAATTGAAACACCTATTTTTTAACCTATGACTATTCATACTTTTAAAGGATCCTCACAAGCAGTTGCCTCCAATTAAAAATAAAAATCATTGGCAATGTCTTACTTATAATAAACAAATCTTAATTTTTTATTAAAAAGCCCAAAAATTTCGGTAGTTTGACCTATGGTATCTGTATTAAAAAAACTCATATAATTATATTTTTAATGCAATTTTATGCTTCAAGGAATATTCATTTCCCATATATAAGTACATTTTTGGATTCCTTGTTAGAAAGACTACAAGAGTTTCCTACATGAAACAAATTATATCACTTGAGATTGGACTAAAATGCATTATAAGTGATTATAATCAGGGCCATATAATACGGGAGTTGCGTACCCAAGGTTGAATTGTTTTAGGTAGGAGGTTGTGGCAATGTTTTAGGCAGAGGTTGTGGCAATGTTTTGGTATCTTGTATAGTTTGGAGCGTTGGGGTTGGGTTAGGGTTTGGACTTTCTGTCTTAAGCACAAAAAGATGGATGTTGTGTATTGAGTGTTTTAAACCACTTGAACTGAACGATGAAAAAAATTGCTTCATGTCTAAATGTGGAAACCCTATACAAATTTTGTGATTGGTGTTGGTTGGTTGTGTTCTAATGCTACATGTATGTATGCAATTGTGTTTTTTAACACAAATTTTGGGAGCATTTTATAACCATTTCCATGTGTGTATGTATTGAATGAATAGAGTGATGTGTGAACTATGATCTTGTATGTTTAAGTCTTAGATTTTACATGATATCAACAAAAAACTATAAATTATAAGTACAATGTGCCCTTGTAAAAGAAGAATAAATATCAAATTAACCTACCCATAAAGTCTTAAATAATAATGAGTGTTGAGAAATTACACAATAATAGGGTCCACAATATTCATATTCTCCAATATAATACCCCCTCCCCTTCCCCCCCCCCTCCAAGCTTTATTAGAGTTACATACTACTATAGATGACAATGTCACATAGACTTTCAATCGGTTCAAATTGTCAACTCATGCCAACATGGTTGGCCGTGCAATAATTGGCATAATTGCAATATGATGTCTCATGAGCACCTCTCATGCATTTGCTTGTAACGCAATGCCAATGATTGCATTACAATTTTGAATCTTTGAATCTTAAAATGTACAATGTTAGCTAGGGCATACCGATAGGAGACTCGAGTACCTATAACTTATTGTGTTAAAGTTTAAGCTTGGATTTTTTAAGTCACGTGTCCCTAGCTACTTAAAATTCTCTTTAGACCCACAATTTTGGGGGGTTTTTTTTCACTATAAACAACTTCCAAGATCATCCCAACACATGTTCATAATTCTTTCCATTTTCATTCAAAACCAATTTTGTTTCCTCTCAAAAGCATCGTACCAAAACCAACACTCTACCCAATGAAAAAAAAATTGCGCCCAATGATTCTTGTATGTGGGATTCACCACTATATATATATATGTGTGTGTGTGTGTGTGTGTGTGTAACCCACTTTTAGCTATGTCCCAAGCTCGCACAAAATCAACCTCAGTTTCTTCTAAAATAATTAGGCTACTTATTGTCCAAATTTTCCCCTGCTATGCGTTGTAGACATAAGGACAATTCTAGGTGTCCGCCGGTTACAGGTGTAGGAGGCATGCAAAGGGTGTGCTTTTAGGATGGGGATAAGGTTAGCACCCTCTACCTTACGTGCTAAGAGCTCACCCTTTAGCCTAAGTTATGCAGGTATTATTTGTTTTTCTTTGTGAAACACCTATATTTAATTGGTGTGTGTTTACATGAGGATCAAAGAACAAACACCATAAAAACACATAGTCTAAGGGATTGGATTATGTCTTCAAATTTTAGTACCTAACCTACACTCAATAGTGAACATACCCAATGGAAGGACCTATGTATTCAAATTTAAAAAGTCAATAAATCTTTACTCTCCAAAGGGGGGGTGTCCATTAATGTTGGATTGCTAGGTGAGAATCGCCACAAAATCAGCCTTATTGCGGTGAGGATCTTCCATTAAATGAAGGTGTAGGCCCCCTTATGTGGATCACTTCTTACACCACCTTGTTGAACAGATAGTTCCTCGAATAGCCATTGTGATTCAGTCAAAGTCGGTGCTCTACTAAATGCGTTTTTGCATCCTTCTTACACTACTACTATGAATGGCCAAATTGGTGCTATTTCACACTTAATGCCACATATGATTAATTGTTCTTAACAATAATTTTACTTGATGGCACCTCATAACATTATTCATATTCATAACAATGTTTTACGGGACTGACAGTATTCCATGGAATATTCTTGGATATTCCCCGCATTCAAACTTGCACTCACTTGTTGATGAGTTAAAGATGAAAAATAGGTGTCGCCAAAAGGAAGGTGTTACTTTAAGGCCTCATTACTTTACCTTAGCTTCATGGAGCACCAAACATGAATAGTTTTGAAAGGGCTCGGAAGTCGTGTTGCTCCCAATTTAGAATAATAGTAGGTTGACCAATTGCAAACTTACCTCCACCAATTACACTGACTATCCTAATTAGCACGTATTTTACATTCTCATTAAATAGTTATAGCACTATGGAACTCCGAATAGTAACATACACTAATTGGGATAATCATTGTACACTGTTGATGAAAAATTTGAATGCTCCATATATAAGTGTTGAAGCCTGAAACATGCAAACTTGCTTGAAACCTTTTTGAAAATCTTGTTGCTGCAAATTGGCAACATGCAATGTATCTTTGATATATGCACTAATTCATGTTAAGTTATGCACCTTTATGGTAGAAAGACCCATTTCCAATACCCCCCCCCCAAAAAAAAATCGTAATATATAGAGTCTCCTAGAGCTATGAAGTTTCACACATGTAGTCAACATTTTTTAACATGATGAAACAAGTTAAGAGGGCACGGAATTGGTACCTTCGAAAAGGCCATGATTGTACTCAAGTTTTTGTCTCCCAATTAGTGAAAATAAGTCGATAGTATGTTATTTATGTGGGTTGGGAGAGAAATTTTCCTTTCAAAATTTACAGTAATTTCAAAACTTGGAATTAAATTGTGGTTTTCTATCAATGTTGTGATATCAATTTCCATTCTTGTGAAAAACCACTCTGGTATCACACCTTACTTCACTTATGTGAAATTGCTTAAGTTCACTGAAAATGGGTTTGTCTGCCTTAACTAGTGACATGTCATAAACGGGTCTAAGAATGTTGGACTCAACAAAATTATTTATGAAGTCCCTCCAAGAGGGATGAAACCACATGAAATATGTTTAAGAGTTTGTTAGCTCATCATGTGTCGGAGCCTATTTGAAAGTTGGGTGAAATTTTTGGGAACTCTTCTTGCAATGTCAAAAACTTTGAGAGAACTTTAGGATTTAAAATAGGATATGTCCATGGGGCCTTGCTGTCTTGAATCCCTAGTTGGCCTATGCAAGCCTATCTTGGTCCAAGTAGTAGGACCCCAGGGGGTGCACCTTTCATAACACGTATGAGTATACGTGAGTGCACAACATGGGTGTTAATTTGAACTTTGTTGTACTACATATACATATGCTACACAAATTGTAACTCATAATTATGTACATGTGTGAAGGACCTCTAGGAAATATACTAGATTTGTACTTTTATGGTAGTGTCACTAGACTTTATGGGATAAGTATTTAATATTGGATGAAACTAGGATGACTAATTTTCTCATTGCCTTATCTCATCCATGCATATATGGAAGAGGCAATATTAGGGTTTTGGAAGGGGTTGTTGAGTTGAGAACAAGGCCACTTCTTGCTTAGGGTTGCAAGGAATGGGCCATAATATTATTCAGATGGTGGTCATTGTTCAAGCCTGCCAACCTGGTTGGGAGGGTGGATTCAATCTAAAGCCTCACTCAGATGCAAATCCTAGGCAAGATTTGGGCACCTTCACGCCCAATTTGGGGGCCCCACATAACAAGCACTTGAAGTCTGAATAATCTTATGGTAACCTCTCTTCGGTAAGGGTTGCCATAATTATCCCATTGACCTTGAACCAAAAGTGGGTTACCTACTCTCTTTATAATAGTCGCCCTCGTGAAGTAGTCTTGTGTGACTCACACGTTCTAACCACGTGTGGGAGAGTTTAAGTGGTTAAGGATGTCATCAAGGCAATACATGCACACTTGATAACAATTTCTTTTACATCATTTCCCCTTCATATAATGATTTCTAATCCATGTTCACATACTCTCTTTATTGTTCAAAAATTGAATAAAAGACATGGGAACATTGTTTGAAGATAAATAATCAACTTGCTAAGGAAGCATGTGCGTGCATATGAGGGTGCATTGTCACCTACTCTTTGTTTTCCCGAATAGTAACCCACTCTCAAAGAGTGGGTCAGGTTGAGCATGGGGGAGCCCCTAAGGTGGGCGTGCCTACATTGAACATAACAATCATGACACATGTATTTAAGCGGTATGTGGTTAGGTGTCAATCTAAGAATTGGCACCACAAAGACATGTTTTAAAAGAGATTGGACTATGTGCTCAAAATATACTAACCATTCTAGGTTCAAAAATCAACATGATTCGAGGAGATCTATATGGCCACTTAACGAGCACAAGAAGCTCCACTTTTATAATAAATGAAATATTCATATGACTTCAAAAAATCTTGAGGCAAATGACTACAAGTACAGTTTGGATGTGCTAAATCTTGCACTAATCTCAATTTCATATCTTATGAGAAGTGGGTGCAAGAGAAAAATATCCATTTAGGGCATCTCTATCTAAAGAGGAACTTTAGGGTGGACGTATAAAACTAGTGTCCAAGATCAAAGGAACTCCAAAAATGAGCAATCCCACAAGTTGAGAGCAAAATGTTGGGTATGTGGAGTTTATATTAGGGTCCGGGTCCAAGGTATGAACAAGTCTAGTGACCCTAATATGTCATCGCTTTCTCCACGAAATCTCGATGTTCCCCACTTGAGAGAGTACTCCTCCCAGGTTAAAAAACCAATCTTCAAACGTGGATCCAATCTCGAGTCTAAAAGTAAGATCCATTTTGGGGTGTTTTGAACCCTGAGTTTCTTGAACTTGGACCCTAAAACCCACCCTTACTTAGAGAATGGTTTATATTCAAAAGGATCTCTTCAACAATAAAGTTATAAATCTTTTCCTTCACCCAAAGTTTTGATCAGGAGTTGTTTGTTTTGCATATGAAAAAAAAATCCATGTTCAATAAGTTTTCGGTGCATGCTTGGAGTCGGTGTGGAGGTTTGAACCAACTTTGGACTGGTATATAAATGAATGCACGGGTAATAATATTCAACATCAATAATGGTATCAAGGAACCTACTACACTAAATATTGTATTTAGGGTCACTTACTATTTGTAATTACACAATGCTATATCTATTCACTGTATATCTCATATATTTTCCAACAAATGTCAAATTGGTTGGTTGGACATTATAGAAAATTAACAACTTCACTGGTAAAAAATATCAATAGTAAAAAGATGTAGCCATGTGTAAGTGAGACTAAATATTATGTTTAGTGTAGTGGGTTTTAAAGTTGTAATGCTAGTCAATATTAATATTTGGTGTATGGTACATCAAGGTTTGTATACCCACATATTATTTGGGTCAATACCATTCTAAAGCATATTGATATTAGGATGATTTTCACCTAGGTATGAAGGTTCTTGCATGGTATATAGACGCGAATGGTATCGAATGCAAAAATATTGTCAAATACCCATACCCTATTTGGTATTAAAAAGAATGTGAGATTCTCATTATAGATACTCAAATGGTATTAAACAGAGAGGCAATACTACACCATTTATGGTGTTTTAGTGTCTTGTGCATAATAGTGTCACTTGCCCTATTTTGAGGCATATGTTACATTACAGTGATGGTTAACAACTTCACCATAAGTGTCACCTCATGACACTTTGCATTCAAGTGCACTTGTATCTTGGCATGAGCATATTCAATAATATCATGAGGTGCATGCATGTGTTACATATGGTCTATGAGTTGACTAAAGTGTATATGGATCACACTTGCCATTAGTATGCTCAAGAGTACCTTCCTCTTGCATACAACAATAGGGGTTGTCACACCTCCTCGGAGAATGGAGAATGGGAGAATGGAGAATGGAGAATGGGAGAATGGAGAATGGAGAATGAGGAAAAAGAGGAGCCAATAGGATAGCTTCTCCATGGAGAAAGGTGTGACACCCCTATTGTGGCCCGTGGAGAATGGAGAATGGAGAATGGAAATTACCCGTGAGTCAACATGCGGTAAGAAGCGGTGCAAGAAGCACCTCCAACGGTGAAAGAAGCGACCCCAGGTGAAAAATAGAAGCTTTGCGGTAAAACTTTCACACAAGAAGTTTTCTCCATTCTCCATTAGGGGTTGTCACACCACTTTCTTCCCATTCTCAATCTTCAAAGAATGGGGACGTGGCACGCTCTCCTTGAAAGGCGGAGGCCCATTCTCCGAAGATTGAGAATGGAGAATGGAGAAAACTTCTTCTCCTCCACGGGTGAAGAATGGAGAATGGAGAAAACTTCTTGTGTGAAAGTTTTACCGCAAAGCTTATGTTTTTCACCTTGGGTTGCTTCTTTCACCGCCGGAGGCGCTTCTTGCACCGCTTCTTTCACTACTTCTTACCACATGTTGACTCACGTGTAATTCCCATTCTCCATTCTCCATTCTCCACGGGCCACTATATAGGGATGTCACACCTTTCTCCATGGAGAAGCTATCCTATTGGCTCCTCTTTTTCCTCATTCTCCATTCTCCATTCCCCGAGAAGGTGTGACAACCCCTATTCTCCACCCGTGGAGGAGAAGAAGTTTTCTCCATTCTCCATTCTCAATCTTCAGAGAATGGGCCTCCGCCTTTCAAGGAGAGCGTGCCACGTCCCCATTCTTTGAAGATTGAGAATGGGAAGAAAGAGGTGTGACAACCCCTAATGTAAACACGTGACACTTGACATTAAAAGGCCAAAAGCAATCTTCCCCTTGCATACTAAAACTCAAGACTATCATCTAAAGTATCCCAATGTGCTACTCTAAATGTCATAATGTATATATTTTTTCACTTAAAGAAGTTACTTATGTTGACAAATGGAATCATATTGGCAAATAGTGGGCGTGACACTTTGAGACCTCTAGCATCTAGGTTAGGCCCTTTGCAAATAGTGAGAAATTCCGGCCCATGTCAGTGTATGACCAACTGGAGGCGACACCAACATGGTCATGCAGTTTGCCAACCCGTGTGGGGCTCTAACTGCCAGCTAGGCTGCATCATGGAGTGATAAACCAATATTTTTATAATATTTTAAGTGTTGGTCCAATTGCCAATTCACACTGCAAGGGTGGCCCAACATAAAGGGATATAATTCTCTTTAAATTCTACACTAAGACTGCAACACCCTAGTGCTGAGTAATGTTATGAGATTCTAACTCTCTAACAACTTGCTTGAAGATGGCTCCAATATGAATGGAGCCAAACAATTCCTAAGTCGGGTTAGGTGAGCACAAGCATTCGAATCGAGCACCAATTTTAGGAGCTAGGGATTTGTGGTGTCTACATAAATCCAACCATTGCGAAAATGAAAACGTAGTGAATTATATTATAACTTGTAAATGACTGTTTCTAGACGATTTGACTTTGGAAATAGAGTCAGAAACCCTGAAATAATCTGGTGGTGTCAAAGTGGAATAAATTGGCCCTCAATCATGTAGAGGACTTCTTTTAGTAGAGCCCTTTCATCCACAATGGATGAGTTTACGTAGATGCCACGGATCCCAACCCAATTTTGTAATTGAGGTACAATAACTTATGTACGTGCCCCAATTTTTGGGTCAAAGCTAGGCAACATCACATCCTAAACCCTAAACCCATTTTCAATAAACAGCAAGAACCGATTTCTAGTTACAGACGAACCAGTTGTAGTTCAAGACTTCCGGAAAATTACCAATCATTTTAGAGTAATTTATAGAATATGCCTCCAATTCATAAAGAAACCCCGAAGGATGTCAACATGTTGAACTTGGAAACACTAGGATCTCGACCGATGATGCCCAAAAACCCTCTTGGACACTACCCCACTTATAAGGCAGATGTGCCTAATTGGGTCACTTCTCTTAATCAAACACAGGTATTTGAGTGGTATCTGGATAGGTATGGCTGCTTTTAAAAAACGGATATAAAATAGACACGTATTCAAAAGAGATCGGAAATGGTAACGATTCTAGATTTAATAGTCAGTATAATTGGAGAGACCCTATGTGACCAATTAATGAACAATACGAGAATCTTTGTTTTTATACGATTTGAATACAATATTCAAATGAGCTCCCAAAATTATGACGAAAGTGGCTACGGCGTTGATTTGGATTTACTACCATCTTGTGCTAATTACGTATTCATATCCTAGGAGAAGTGGACTATTCGGGAAAAGGTAACCGTTTTAAGACCCATCTACCTTATCATGTGCCGTGCTCCCAAGGAGACTCCGACCGAGCTCCGGACTACCTTGACCTAACTTCAATTCCCGTGCAAAACTTTTGGAACACCCCGTACATAAGGTAGAGGGTGCTTAAACCAACACTTTAAGCTATTGCACATACATATGGGTATGTGGTTGATATAAAAAATATATATTCATATTAGCCTTTGGGCTAAACATAGGTACCAAGAAAGAAAAAATATTTTTAGTCTCAATTGAATATTTGATGAATATTCAAAGTCAAAACTACTAGCTTCCTTAAACCAATCCATAGGCCCTGTGTATGGCAACCTTGCATATGATGAGGACCCCCACCTTCATTGCCTAGAACCAACACAACATAGTTGGGTACTAGACCCAAACTACATCAAAGTCCAAGTAATAATAGTATGCAAAGCCACACGGCTACCTCCATGATCCCACCCGGTTGGCTTGCAAAACCATCACCTTGCATCTTGGGAACCGACCCCCTTGCATCCGGGGAACCAACCCCCTTGTATACCGGGGAATGACCCTTTTGTGCTTTGTGAGCCTACCTCCTTGGTGTTGTGAATAGAATGGCTAGAATAGGCATTGACAAGCCACCCTAATCCCACCTTGAACCAACCCGAGATAGAGTGGAGCCCGTTACCTACCCAACGTGGAAGTAGTGGAGGCCGCTATGAGGTGGCACCACTAATGACACCTTAAACCGTCACTCCGTGGGCCCATACACTCCTACACCGCCGGGTAACGGTTCAAGGTTGTAGAGTGTTGGCAATTGGGAGGCGTTTATAGGTGTTGGTTTTGGATGGGGTGTTGGATTTAGCACCCTCTACCTTATATACTAGGCTCACCATCTCCCACACGCTTGAGAGTCCAAGTAACCCCCCCCCCTTCCTTCCTTCCGTTGACCCAACTTTTCTGGCACCTCTTTCTTGCTTTTTATCTAGTTTTGGTCACGAGACAAATGAGATGCTTTGATCCGTTGTCCAAAAAGTAACGTGTGTGGGCATTCATTGGGTCCACTTTTTCTAAGTTGTTCTCCATCAAGTTCTATTGACCAAGTTTATGTGTTTAGAAGATTACATAACATTATTCAGATCCATAATAGACTGAATGTGGGAAAAATATGGGAATATTATGTGGAGTATTGTCAGTCCCACCTCGGGGGGGGGGGGGTGACCGGCCGAAAAGCAGAAACCATGTGAGAACAACTATAGGGTGTTTTTTTATTTTTTGGCAAGAAAAATTATAGAAACTTTGGATCTACCATAGCCTACTTAAATTGCGAAACATATGATTCTATATAATTTAGCATAAGGGAAAAACCCCACTTTAGGTTTGAGGTAGAAGGAAATTAGTATGACAAAAATAATAGAGGATTTAAAAAAAATAGAATGAGTATATTCACATATAATGCATGCAAAATGGATGAAAATTGAACGCCTTGGTTATGATGTGTACACTCTTCTTTCACCAATATATAGCAACGTGGATATACGCCATGCCATATTGGAGTCTTAAATTTGCCTTCGTACTGAACGAGTAAATCATAATTTTATAAGTAATTAGTATCATTTGAAATAGTCTAGGTTTTGTTTAATAATTACCTATAGGGTACTTAATATTTGGTCAAGTTTCTTTTTTTCTACTTAAAGGGTTCCCTAAAATCTAAACGAGGAGGCAAATAGCCCGCATAAAAATACCCTTTATACGCATGTGGTTACATAACATAAGAGGGTGTGACCCCCCCCCCCCGAGCCTCTTATGCAATTTTTGTAACCAATGTCAAAATGACATGTGGACAAACTTATTACATTCATTGTTGCCCTCATCCACTTTGCACCAACCATCATAGTAAAGCCGTTCACACCATTCTTTTCTACACTTAAACCCCATCCACACACACAATGCCATTGCATGTCATGCCATGCATGCATCCAAGCAACATGCCATCTGGATAATGTTGTCCCATCATGGTTCCTCCCTTGCTTATGTTATGCAACCAAATGCACATGTCTCGTATGCCTTTGGTCCAATGTACATTCTTTATGTACTTGGCTCCTCGCTTTTACCAAGTTTACATATTGGAGCTATCGATCGATATCCAGCTGATCATGGATAGTTATGATACATATAAGCCCAATGGGCTCGCATTCACGCCGGTGCTAGACACACATTATTGGCATTTAAGTATATTTGGACAAACCACTTGTCTAGAAATAATAAAGGATGTGCACTCGTGGGGAACAAAACATCAAATGACGAAACAACAAAAGCAACAACAAAAGTAACCATAACTTCGATTGTTCGTGTTCTGAGTTTGTAAACTACCGCATTTGTGTAGTTTTGCGATCTAGTGTACGTCATATTGACAGTTGAAATCATCCAAAATTCATGCATAAATCCAAATATACTTAAATCTTGGCTACATGTGTTTCTTTTTTCCCACTTCATTATTTACACGAAATGATTGGAAAGTGGCACAACTCATTATTCTCATAGCTTGCATCCGAATGATTCCTCTATTGCATCACTCAATGATCTCCATAGCTGAAGACACACATTAAAACCCTCATGTCCTCTCTTCAATACATCGCCATAATACATATTGTATTCCTTGTTCTCAATAAAACAAATATCGATGCCCGGTTTATAAAAAGTTACTTTTGTTTCTCCTTTACTTTTATGACCCACCCATCGGAATAAAGGCAATACCCTCTTTCTCTCCCTTAGGACATGGATCCTAACAAAGTTGTTGGCAAATGGGATGTTATCATGTTGATGTATTCAACATCAATTCTCTCTCTCTCTCTAGCTCTTGTTCTATGCCTTGCTATCTTATAAAAGAACTTCAATATTAATCTACTTAGCAATAGTCTTTTTCAAAACAAAAAAAAGTCTTCAAGCTCATTAGAATTTTACATGTACATGGAAAGGTATTACACTTATCACTTATCACGAGCACAAATATATCACTACAATAGATGAATAGGTAAAACAGCTAAGGTCATAGACATAACTGATGTCACTAAATCATGGTAAAAATCTAGGGATTATGGGAACTTGCCACGGTTAAGGTCTCCCATATGAACCCTTTACCCTAAATGAGCCCCCCTCCCCCCTTTTTTTACCATTCACGCAAGTGAGAGGAGGTGTTCACATTGTTCATACTTACCAAGGCAATAGGTACATGCTAAACGTGGGAGAAGTTAGGGTAAACCACAGAGAAGTATTCTACTTGGAGTTACCCAATCATGGCAAAGGAATAGGTTTGAACACTCATGTTTCATCTTGCACTACGTGAACTAGTGTGAAATACCACAATGCATTTGAATTTTGTTAATGGTGTGTGACATGGATGACAATGGGGTTTTGTTGTTATTTACCTTGTGTACGTGACTAATCCTCAAATAATGTTACATATGTTTTGTGGTGAAGCAAAGGATGTTTGCTTGAACTTCCAACGTATGAGATATTCATGCTCAAACCTTATTGTTGGATATCATTGAAAAAATAAAAACCCTAGGTATGGTATACATTCTTGCAAAGCAACTTAGCCCAATACACAACCTGTGGATACCTCACCATACATATGTTAATACAGAGTTGTGAACATGGATAATGCTTGAAAAAAAATGAAAACTTTCAATAACATCTACCCTTTAAACAGTGCTTGGGATATAGTGTCATAAAGTAATAAAAATTTCATGCCACAATTTTTGGAAATTGGCGCTTTAGAGTTGTCACCTATGAAATTTAAAAACTACGTGAGAACAAATACATGGTCTTCTTTAAATTTTGAACTAAATTTAAATTTTTTTCTTCCAAAAATGAACATAAGTTTTGAATGACATCCTAAAAACACAAATTCATCATCATATATTCATTTTGTAATGTATATATTTTCTTTGACCCAATTTAGAGACTAAAATGGATAAAAATAGCAATATTCAAGCTCTACAGTAGTAATCAACGTTTTCAACCTCCCCTTCCCCCATTTGGCTCATAACTTAAGTTACTTACATTAATAATTTTCCGGTTTTACACCCCATTGCCCTTCCCAAAACCTGAATCTGATGCAAAACCCAGGTTTTGTCCCAGGTTTTGGGTTTTAACTCCGAACCCTCCTTTTCTTCCTAGATTTGCCAACCCTAACTCTTGGCGGAAGTGTATTCGATCCGAGCTCTCTCCTTCTTCGTCGTCATCATCGTTGCAGGATCCTCATCGACCTTCGCTCATCCATCGGAGTGAGTGGGCAGCCATGGCTCTGGGACCTGTAAGCCACATCCACAATTTCTTCAATAAAATTTCATTCATCTCGTCTTGTCGATTATAGCAGTCAAACAATGGATTACAATGCATGCCAGTAGAAGCTCTGAGTCGCAAGACCAATGAAGTAGACAGCCTGCGAAATGAGCAGCGATCGGGAGACGTGTAGGTCGTTTTGAAGACCGGGCCACTTGCTGTTGTGATGATATTGAACTTCAGTCGGGCGTGTGAGGATGGAAAAGCATTTTTTAGGTTACCAATGTGTACAAGTTAAGCATGTGTTAATTGGTAACTGCATCCACTTCTCTTAGGTTGCGAAACACGCAACTAGTGTGAGATGATGGCCAATTCCAAATCGCATACGTAGATGTTTGCCTCATGATTTTTGGAGCTCATATGAATATCTTATTCATTGCCAAAGTGTAGATTCTCGATGACATTAAATGGTCATATAAGTCCCTCAATTATGTTCACTATAGAGTCTAGAATGGTAGCATGGAATCCAATCTCCTTTAACCACATGATACCTTTTGGTGTTCGTTCTGAGATCCGCACCTAAATATAGTTGACCGATTAGCAAAAACTGACCATGAAAGGCCTGCTTACCTTACCCAAATATCCAATTGATGCTTGATGACTCTCAAGTAGCCAGGTAGCATAAGGTATACGGGTGTTGTTTGGTTACTCTTCTTAAGTGGAAAGTTATATTTTATTGGTGTGTGGTTAGGTGAGGACCAAAGAACAAACACCATAATGACACATGTTTAAAAGAGATTGGACTACGTCTTCAAATTTTATAAACTACTCCACACTCAATAGTGAATACAATTGGGAGGACCTATGTATTTAGTTAAGGAATCAACAAACATGCACTTCCAATACCTATAACTAAATCCGATTTCCGATCTGGTTCTATGGTTGATGATTTGCTAGTGCAACATGACTTGAAGACTTAAATCTGATCAATGGAAGATGGAGAACAATACAAAAAAACTGAATAACACCTACATACCCTATTGGTGTCACTGGCACCGAATTGCATTATGGTCAGGATTGGTTCAATTGCATTTACCTGCCTTAATGAAAGGTAATATATACATTTTTTAGTTACAAGAATATAACATGCTGGAAAATATCAATCTCTCAGGAATTCAAGAATGCTGACATGGGTCCTGCACATGCCCACATTGGTATGCAACTATTCGTTGCAGACAAGTTTAAATTCCTGGGAGGAAGTTGGGGATTGTGAACTGTGGATTTGAGCTTTGCACACTTCAATTTCTCACTATGACAGCAACCTTTTTGAGGCTACTGGGTCCTTGATCTCCTAAAACTGGTCAGGTAGCAAATAAGTAGAGAAGGATAGGACGAGTTCATATCAAAGAGATGAGTTTTGTGACTTTTCACTGAGATAATTCATTCAGTGCCCAATGCTGACAACAGTCACTTCCTCTTCTCTATGTCTCTATGGAACAGTTAGATAACCAGGCAAAGGATACAGATAACAGGAATTTTATCAGAGTTTTGGTAGTTTGGGGATTCCCAAGACAAGTCTAGACACTTGCCAGGTTTCTGTCTGAATTTTTTTTATCATGCTCAAGGCGGTATCTGTGGATAACTGTTCTAGTGGCTCAACTTGATAATTTCAACCCTTTTTTCGTGTGTTTGAAGCCCATCTTGGTGAATACGGGACATTTTGTGGCATAGCATGATTCCAGATGCTGGCGTACTAGAGGTCTGGATTGTAGTTACCGTGAAGCTACAATTCAATTATGATGTTTAAGTTTGCAACATAGGTCCTCAGGTCACGACTAATGTTGGATGGGTATCGTCTTTTTTGATGCCATTTGGGTATCTATAATGAGGATTTCACATGTTTTGATACCGGTAGGGTATGGGTATTTGACGGTATATTTGTTTCCAAAACCATTCGGGTCTATATATGCAAGAACCTTCACACCTACATAAAATCACCCTAGTATCAATGTGGTATAGAATGGTCTTGGCCCAAATAAGAACTTTGGGTATATAAAGATTTTCTCACCCTGAAATGCCTTCCAAATATCAATATTTGATTGGTGTTACAATTTTGAGACCCATGGGTAGGTTCTTTGATACCATTATTGGTGTTGATTATGGATACCACACATTCACCCATATACCAGTCCAACATTGGTCATGACCTCTCTTTAATCCTAATAAATCTCGAGACTTTCAATTGTATGTGCAGGGTCAAGTTGGGAATCCCATTTACAGCCCAATATCAGAGTCTTTGTATCCGATCTTGGCGGTGCTTCTGCTCACAATTGGACTCATTTTCACTGCTTCATTCTTCATGTAAGATTTAGAATCCTCTTCTATCTGTTGAACAATTTCTTTTCTTTTTTAATCTGCTGTAGGTCAAGAGTTGGTCGATAAACAGAGTGTCTAGCAATGAGTTTAGTGAAAGAACTGAGTTCTAGTAATGGAAGTCATCTGAGTGTGGATCCTTGCGAACAGATATGAGGTGACATCAACAAAGCTAAGCCGTAGCTTGGCCCGAGAGTTTGCAACAGGAGGAATGGCGTCCTTATTTTTGGTAAGTTGACATTATTTCAACATTAGCAGAGTGGTGATTTTTTATGTTAAAGATTATGAGCAAATATGTTGGTGTCATCTCTAAAAGCACATCAAGCTGCACTTGGTCTTCACGTGAATGGTTATATTCTATTATTGATGCATGAGACTAGCATACAGTCTCCGATAAAGTTTCTATCTACAAGGTATACATTTATTCGATTTATTGCAGAGGAAAATCAGAGCGGACTTTCTCTTGTCAACTATTGGGAGGGTGTGAATATGATGTTCTATTATTAGGAATAACATACAGTCTCTTATAAAAGTTTCTATACAAGGTGTACCTTTATTGGATGTAGGGCCAAGTGGAAATCAGAGCGGACCTTCTTGTGTATCAACTTTTTGTGGGTCAACTATTGGTCTCTGATTATAAATATGAGGTGCTATTATTGGATTTAGAAGAGCACAAAATGTCATTGAATTCTTCTAGTCCAACTCTTGAATTGGTTTAGTAAGTCATGGAGTTCACCATTCCATTTAATGTTGTATGATACGGAAATAACTGTAGAAGTGATATTACTGGCATTCTAATCTCTAAATTATTCAGTCATCCAACCCCTAATTTTTATGTCCCCAAATTTGTTAACCACATTGTGTTGTCTTGGTTGATTATGCAGGGATTTGGGACGCTTTTCCTGCTGCTATGGACGGGAGTGTATGTATGAGCCTCAATATTTAGCTTTCTGGCTAAACAGATCCGAAGGCATACTCTTAATACAGAAAAGAACAACCTCTTCCATGAAAAACTTCCATGGCCATCAAATTTTTTTAATGAGATTGTAAGGTGACTTTGTAGGTGATAACTTAGTATGTAAGTTATCTGACACTCAGTACATTATATTCGTATACTACCCAGAATTGAATTGAAGACCATTGAAATGCCTGAACATTGCTGAATGAGGTGTTATCAGCTACCATCAGCTTTCTTCCTTTCGTCTGTCTTGTAAAAGTGCATGTGTTTGAGGCTGTTCAGTCTTCAAACTTCGTGTTGCAATCCATAAAATGGTTTCAAAATGCCAAACATTGTGTCTGTATGGGGTTCTTTTTCCTAACAAAATAGAGGAGGTTCAGCTGTGCTTCCCAGACCTTCCTGCTGTTCATGTTTCTTGATTGGAATTAGACAAGGACATATTTTAAAATATAACTGTTGAAAGTGGTGGCAGTTGATGGCTTTATAGGTTGACATGTTTGAGATTAGAAGATTGAGAGAGATGACACTGTCTCAAAGTTGTTCAAACAGTGAGGTTCTGGAAGTAATGTGTTTAACATGTACATGTAAGCGTTAGCTCAGACAGATGGCGCCTGGGCTGGGACAGACAATTCCCACACCAAATGACCTATTAGTATTGAGAAGCACACAATCCCACAGAAACGGAGATATGAAGGATATGGCGTCTAAGCATCTTGCAGGATCTCAAATAGGCAGATCAGTAGCAAGAGATGAGTAAAGATACACTGTTTACCATGTAAAAACTGAATCCTTCTTTCATTTTGGTCAATTTGCAAGTAACGTACACAAATGTCTCTTATCAGTCATGAATATCCCTCCAGATCCTATCAAGAGGTGACTATACTGTCATGTAGGGCTAAATCTCACGACTGGAAGCTGGACCATCCAAAAGATGAGCATGTTTCAGGAGTTATGATGTGTAGTGGGGTTATCAACTGAGCATGCATCCCGAGGTTATCAAATATTCTGTCTTTTCTCCACTCTGCTTGATGAAGCATGATCATTTCAAGAATCCAATGTTTGTATAAAACATGCCTACCCAAGTACTAACCGAATCATTGTTATTAAGGGGACTAGATGTTTTGTGCTGAAATTATTGTTTCTGGGAATGGAAAGGTCATTTGCAATCCAGCCTTCACAGCTCAATGTTGAATAGTCTGACCTACCTAGATTAGGTAGTCCCCCAACAGACTGCTGCTAAACCAAACCTAAACCACAACAGACTGCAGATGCAGTTAAATGATTTGGAGCAATGGGAGGTGGATGTATGAAAAGGAGCAAGAGAAGTGTTCTCAACTTGATTTGTGAGATTGAATTTGCAGTGACCGAGGTGAGCAGATTCTATCTTCAGACTCTGGTTACACAATTTCTTCAAAATGTAAGAAATATCAACCTGTTTCTCTTTGACTCATATTGGTGGAAGCAGTACCAAGTTTCCTTAAGGTAAGGGGCACAGTTTTGGTGGGTAGCATACTCTCAAAATCCACTCATAGGACAGCCAAGTTTGTGGGGTCCAATCTCAGCGCTGTGTAACAAAACTGAGGTAATGCAACCTAGAACTCGAAATTTTCACACTTCCCGAGATTACAGCATGGCAGCAGATTTTCTTCTTAACACTGACTTCTTGGCAGATAATAAAGTAAACCAAGCAGGAAATACCGAAGCAATTTGACAAGCTGAAGCAATTGCTAAGCATTCCATCATGACTCACAAAATCGGCAATGTGCTACTGCTAATTCGAGTTTCAGAGGCAATGTAGAACAATACTGATTGATCCACTGTGTTGTAATATTGTGTAGACACACATCATGAGCATTTGAGAGTGCAAAATCCACAAACATCTATATATACGAAGGCAAGGAATTGCAATGCAACAACAAACTTGATCTATTGGAAGGCAACAAATCACGGCTTCCCTGTGTAAACATGTAATGTAAGGATTACAGTTATGAGGAACTGCCTCGGTCATGACAGGAGGGGTAAAAAGGGGGCACAGTTAGCAAGCACGGTTGCAACCGCAGGAATGGTGATGATAGCTTCGAAGCCAGTTTCTGTAACTGTCCTATTCTCACTTTCTTGTACCCTAACTGGTTGCACCGCCAGTTGGAATATCTGCGGTTAGTGATCCATGTGGGTTAGTAAGTAGGCTATCTATCAATCTATCTATCTATCTCCTCTACGTCGAGCTCATTCATCATTCCAGATGTAGGTACAAGTAAGAAAAGAATTCACAAAAGGACTCAACTTTGAAGGTTCAGTTTAGGTTCAATTTCTAGGTCAACTGAACCAATACTTGGCCACTGAAGTCAAGCCCTGCTGAATTTCAATGTTTCCTTGATCTGGATCACGATACGGAAATGGTGCTGCCAATGTAGTAAAGGCACCCATAAGCTCTACCCTCTGTGTATGTAAGTAAAGGAATGGATAACGAAGGAAAGATCAGAACAGTTGGCCTTAACCAGAAAGACAAACACAGGAGGTGCATGTAATTAGGAGCGATTCACAGCACATGTTACGATACCATCATCTTTGGAATTGAATGGAATGAAATGTTACAACACCCCAGATCCTCTCGTGTCACAGGTTCTGTAGGTTCGGGACTCAATATTGGTCTCCTGGTGACTTCCCTTTGCGAATTTGGAGATTTGACATGTCTAATGCGAGCACAGTAGGTAGTCAGAGGTTTCCAATAGTTCAGCTGGCTCACCCGAGGTTAGGAGCGGCCGGTCTGGGGCAAATAACTTAATTACGGCCCGGGAGCAACTGCAACTGAGGAATGAGAATAAGGAGGACTCAAACTCAAATTCATCCGTAAATCTGAGGTGGAATGGGTTTCAGCCCAGATGGACGAGCTGGATGGTGGTAGGTGCATGTGGCACCTTGAGAGGGAGGTTGGCAGTTGCAAAATGCTGTCTTCATGGTGCGCTCCTTCATGGGCGTAGTAGCTCCTTTATCTTCGGAGGTTAAGTGCCCGTTCAGGATGCGGAAGGGAGAAGAGTCGCACCCCCAGACTCTTCCGAATATTTTGGGCAGCTTCTGCACAGGTTGTAACCAGCCTTGTTAGCCTTCGCCTTTGGTTCGCAGCTGTGGTTGCCCTTGTGCAATCGGAGTTGGGGGGCGGGAGGGGGGGTTGTCTCCGATGTCACCTTGATTCGGGAACAGCACAACAAAGCTTTGAAATGCACAACAGCTGCACAGGAAACAAAACCAGACCTTTGTGATGTGGTGGCAGTGTAAATAAGCACTCTCAACAAGCATTAAAGGACTACGACAGAGACGAGAAGAGAAGAGAAGAGGAGGTGGGAGACTCTGTAGGTGGCCGGAGGTCTCCTCTCTTCCTGGACCCCGGAGTTATACATTGCTGATAAATGTTTTGCACTGTATCTTTAGGACAGAGAGCAGTTGAGAAATGTTGGCAGCTAAAATATTGAGACAAAACACTAACTACCACTCAGGATGCCTGTATTCCTCTCTCCGAAGTCTTACCCATATGATTCCCTTGGAGTGGGAAACCTCAAGAGAGCAAACGAGGTTGACATGTTGTAATGGTTAAATAGCATAGGTGTGTTGTGGTGCTTGTGCTGTTGGAAGACACAGCTGGGATTTTTTTGATGTTTTACGTGCTTGGAAAAGGAACATACAGTATTTACTAACTCCTCCATGGATGATGGCTTCACTTCCTCCTCCTTTTGCCAAGTCCGGTTTGCCTTACATATATGAACATAAGAGATATGCCAGACCTAAAAGGAGGACAGCAATCTGCGAGGCTCTAACTAGGAGGAGATCACCACCCTCCAGACTACAACCCATTTAAGTAGCAGGTCCAGCTTCATACGAGAGATGTACCACTCTTGATATAAACTGAAGAAAATATATAATTTCTCAAATTCCAGGAGACGTTGCAGAGGAAGAAGACTTGTAAGTGGCTTGGCCCAGCTCACGAAGCTTTGGAGGAAACCCTTCGTGTACTTAAAAAGGCTGGTCCACGCTTCGTAGATCTGCTGCAGAGACCTGGACAGTAAGAGTCAGGGGTTTACATGATCAGGCCACCAACCGATTGGTCGACTACTATGTCCATATTTACAATGTAAAAATACAAGAAACAGATGCTAAACAACATTATCTCCCAAGGTTGTCATTAAGAAACGGAAGAAGGTCACTGAGCCAGACAGAAACCAGGAGCAGGAATTAATCTGTTAAGAGGCAACCGAAGCTTTAAAGGAGCTCCAGTCTTGTGGGATTTCAGCTCCTGTCAATGCAACAAACCTTTCAAATCAGGAGCTACACATCCAGGACTGTGGAGATAATACCAGACTAACTGAAAACCTGAGAAGAGAAGTAGCAACAAACCTGAAGCAATGGTGGCAGTGTGCGACTCTGGAGGCGGGGGAGGAAAGAGCTCGATGTACAGACTGGTATCTTCAGTGGCATCGGAGGCCATGGGCATAGGGAAAAGCTCAGATGTTCTCACTGTTTTGGGAGGGAAAGCATCATGTCGGAGGAAGTTTGTGTTGAATGTCCACCTCCTGGATGAGCAAGGCAGCTTGGTGTCCCGGGACATGCCCATAGTGGCATCGGTAGCATATGCACATGACCATAGCCCTGTGGTGCGAGATGAGAAGCCATTCCTGGCCGAGCCACCATTGTTTACAACATTCAACGGTGTGGAGTTTCCTGCACAGGATCGGCCAACTCGTATGGTCTCTGGGCGTGCTTCCTTCAAACTGGCCATCTCTCTTCTGTCCTCCAAGTGTGATAACCGCTTGTTTTGCATCTGCTTCAGCCCACAAGTACCCCCGGAGTCCAACTCTATCTGCCAGCCTTGTTACTCAAAACCCATTCGAAGCATCTCACGGAAAAGGACGCAGGGGACATCTTCTGCTTCGGTGGGGCCTGCGTCATTGCAAGTCATCAACAATAATAGGGAAGGGACGTCAGCTGGATTGGCACCATCCTCTCCCATGCTCCGCAGCCTGGGAAATTTTGAGAGCCAGCCTCCCAAATCCACTTCTCCTGCCTCCAGCAGTGACAATGAGGCAGCTACCACGCCGGGAAGAATGCAACAAGTGCAAAACTCTTCCCGCTCAAGCTCCGTCACCAGCATGCACTACCTGTCACCGAAAGGCCAGGGACAAAACCAAGGACCTCCTGATGGACAAGGATCTCCAAATTTGCTTCTGTATCAAAACTCACTAAATCATGGCATAGCCTTGAACAGCCTTAAGAGTCATAAGACAACAACCACAACCAACATGGAAAGGTTTGCAGGTGAAAACGATGAGCACGGCGGGAATGGCAGAGCGTCACTAAACTCGTGCACACAAATGTGTTCGTTGCAGCAATCGAACCTGGGCAAAACTCCAGGCTTTGACAGAAGCACACTGTCGTTGAGGCTGTCTCCTGAATCAGGGAGTCCAACTTCTGGTGCTTTGACGTCGGAGAGCTGTGTAGATAACAACAAGGATCCGAGTTCCCGGACGCAAGCTTCTCCCTTGGATGTCAGCACTCCCATGAACAACATTCCCTCTCCTCCAATCAACCGGCCATTTCGTCCCTACGCAAGTGTGGGTGCTTGTAAACTACCCATGACGGATTTCCAACTGGGTGTCAACAGCAGCAGTCTTCCTTTCAAGAGGCATCTGCAGGTGTGCAACAACAATGATTCAGGTCAAAATTCATTCCACACGGCGCTGTTGGAGAGAGTGCAGCAGTTGAGGTCAACATCCCCTGCAGAGACGAAGCAGAAAATTGAACAAATGCTACAGGGCTACTCCATGGGAGGCTCCTGCAGCGAAATTGATCCAAAGTTCAATAATGGTGGTCCTACGGAGCTCAGTTTAGAAGACGAGGAGAAGTCTCTGCAATACATTGAGATAAGCTTGCAAGAGGTGAGCCGTGAAGTTCAGAGAAGGAGAGAAGAGCTTCGTATGAAACGAAGGCGGCTAATGGAAGACGAAGCTCGGATGCACAGCATCATCTTCCAATCTTCGTCGTGGATTGAAAGTCTGAGTAGAGGGTTCAGCCTCTAATCCTGAACCCTTCAGCAGCCTTTGTATGATAATATACTTCTGAAAGCAGCGATCTAATTACCAGAGTGGGGAAAACTCCAGTTATGGCGCAAATTTGCATGTACTATCCAAGAGCATGTGTTCCTTTCGGAATACCTCAAGCAGGTGTGAGGCATGGAAGAAGAAAAATTGACTAAAGAATGTGATCAACGGCTCAAGGATCACTGAGATGCAGGAATGAAACACAGCACAGGAAACCGAGTCAAGCATAGCATAATCTTTGTCTGAATAGCATAGCAGGTAGTTTAGGAACATCAGAAAATTTACAAGAAATAACGCATTTCAGGTCTTAAGGTGACCTCGATGATGAATGCCAGTCAGGTCCTCATTATTTAAGCGAGAATGAAATAAGGTCTGAATCATAGATTTCACTCACATCACATTGATGTTTTATATAGCACAATAAGGTAGCGCACACTACCACTCAAAGGAAGCAGCAGATGAACATCATCACGGGCTAAGAAGAGTAGTCGGGAAAGCCCAAGTCGTGCTCCAAATTCCTGACATGGTATAGTCAAAAAAGAAGAGAAATTGACAAAAATCTGAAGGGCTTCTGTCATTGATAGTGGATAGCTGTTACAACTTTGCACAAATGCCTCCTCGCCATCCAGGGCTGTGATGGACTCTTAGCTAGAGAGGAGAGGTTGGCAGGCATATCCAATGTATTCTGAAATTTATACACAAAATAGCAGGGAACAGAAAACAATTGAGAATAAAGTGAAGGATCAGAAACCTTGCAATTTAGCCAGATGCTTGTATACATACCCCACCTTGCAGACTATGCTGTTCCAAGGACATGAAGCACAACATACACAAGCTTCTATGCAGCCGAAATTTACTTTGCTCATTCAAATTCAACATTTTACAGCTGTGAAATCAGCTCACATTCAAAAGCACATCAACGTGTACCCATTTGGATCACACCTATAAACTAGACATGCCAACATAACTGTTATTCAATTTTCTCCACCAGATAGAGTATCAGAGGAAGGCATCTCAAGCTTGATTGGTGCCTGAAAGTCTGAAGACAGTTACAGCCTGATGAACTCAATTATCACATCATAACACATCGTATTTGCATACTCCTCATGTGAATCCTAAGTAACACAATGAGTTGTGTTGATTAAAGTCTCATACATGCAATATTCTGAGTAAGTGGTCATTACAGCTCATGATTTCCACACAAGCAACCCCTGCCTTTTTATATTAATACTACGCCTACATTCCTAAAACTAGCATATATGTAATCAAGTATGTCATACATAAACTCCTGTCCATAACAGCAGATAGAGCGTCCCAAACCCCTGCAACAACACCAGATGCATAAAGAAATGTGAGAACTGGTTTAAGCACTGCATCTGTTAGGAAAGACATTTTTGCAAGTCATTCAGATCTCTACCAAGATGTTTTTCTTGCTTCTTCTCAAGGGTTCCGATCAAGGATAAACTACAGGCGTTCAGGTTATGTGTTTTGCACGACTCCTGTCTGTAGTGATAATACTTGGTTTCATTCTGTTCAGCAGAAGCTAGACCAATACAACTGGAAATGTGGTTCAGGTAGTGCATGCTCATTGACATGCTTTAAAATTGAAGAATCAAAAAAGATCAAGGTAATCTCAAGTAACCTGCAACAGGCATGCAAATGAGTATTTCCCAAACTCCTTAAGTTGCATTGAAAACTGGCCATCATATAATGGAGGAGTATATTTAGCAGATTTACTCTTGAACTAACAGTGTACAGATGGAACTTACCAGAAAGAGGGATGCACCTCCTCCTGTTGCAAACTCTCGAACCAGGCTGCGGCTGAACTTGGTTGAGGTCACTTCATAGCTGTTCACAAAAACCCACATTGCAAAGATTCTTATGTTGCAGACGTTGCAACATAAAATGAGGGAATTGCAAAAGCAACAAACAATCAACCTTGCGGGTGTTGTAACCTTACATGAAAAATGAAGCAGTGAGAACAAGACCAATCAAGAGGAGTAGCACGGCTAACAGCGGATACAAAGAGTCAGATATCGGGCTGTATAAGGGAACACCCGCCTCTCCCTGCATACCCACCAAAAGAGTTCAAGGAATGACATGCCAAGAATTACAACAACCTCAAATCTTTGCAATCTGACAGTTCCTACTGTACGTGGCAATAGGCCAATGACCGAACCCAATCCCTCAACCCGTACAAGTCTGTTAAACTTGATTATAAATCGAGGCAAAGTATACAATGTATGTGAATTGAAGTTGTAAAGAACTCAGATTTCAGATGACACAGATTGTGTCCAAGGTTTGTTGTCCAGACTGCTGAAACTAGGCTCACATTGTTGTCTACATGAACAAGCTTGCGCCTCAATAAAATATGCAAATGACTGCTGGAGGTTAGAAACTGAGTCAACTAAATCAATGTCTTCGAATTTTGTGATGTGGCATATTCAGGTTGGAATGTAATAAAAACTACAAATGTAGATATTGTAGAAATTTGAGAGCCCACACCCAATCATGATCAGACCCAATACTAAATTTGCAATCCAAGACCCTCGACAGGGCAACAATGCGCTTCAAAGACCTACAGAAAGCGAAAAAACTGTTCTTTTTGCAGGCAGCTGTTCCAGCACAACGAAGGATCAGTCCGGCAATCGGACCTTGATTGGAAATAACCGAAGATGATATGGATCGGCAGCTCGAAGAAACCCTCAATAACTAGATAGAAACCCTAACCCAGAACTCAAAACGTTGTGAACCACCTCCGCAAACATACTGCATTGTTTCAAGCGAGACAAAGATTTAAAAAGCAGCCTGGGGTGGCATAATGCTAATGCAATGTAATGCATGATGTGGAGAGGGTTTTAAGGGGCTTACCGATCCTAGAGCCATGGCTGCTGGAGGAGCAGATCGACGAGGGAGCAGCGACAGAGAAAACAGAGAGAGAAGCGAAGAAGAAGCTCCTCAGCCCAGTGTTGACCTGTGTGGTCTCCTTGTCGACTTGACGGGCTGTGACGGGACCGCTCTTGGATGAGAACCGCGGAATGTGGATGAACGTATTCATCACCTCTTATAGTTTCAAGCACCAAAGCTCTAATAAGTACAGTATCAGTCTTATCAATGTTAGGGTTCATCGCCTTCTGTCTATGACCAGATCCTGACACTCCACGAATTTTCAAGCATCTGCTTCTATTTGCAGTTTTTAAGGAAGAAACTGGGTATTCTTTGTTTAGGACTTTCTTGCAAAGTAAGGGCAAGAGCACACAGTCAAGATTGAGACAGCCAGTTTAAAGAGCTGAGGTGAGTGAGATCATTTCTTGAACAACAAAAGGTAGATGTTGAAGTTGTCTTTGTTTTATACGTCAGTATCATTGTTTCCATGTAACAGAACATGAGCTTGGGTGCACTAAACTTGGTTTCAAGCATCTGCTTGTATTTGCATTTGTAAGGAAGAAAGTGGGTATTGTTTTTTGTTTCAGATTTACTTGCAAAGTAAGGGGCAAGAGCATGCAGTCAGGATTGAGACAGCCAGTTTAAGAGAGTCGATGAGTGAGAGCTTTGAGTGCCATGAACAAAATAAGGTAGATGTTGCATTTGTCTTTCTTTGTGCTGTGCGGGATAGGTAGGTACCATTGTTTCCATTTGAAGCTGCACCACTAACAGGACATGACCTTGGTTACACTAAACTCCAGTATTGATGGGATGGGTATGTTGAAACTTCTATCATGACAATGGTTGGAATTTGTGTGGCCAGGATGTTCAAGAGATCACTCCCTTCGAATCTATTGTCTATATATCCTGCGATATCCGAGATCTTGGCCATGGGCAAAGGGCAGGCGACTGAAACACTTTGGGAGGTGTTGTCAACAAATAGGTGATTGACAGGCCCTCCCAAAGTTGTTCAATCGCAAATCCTGGCTTGAAGCATTGTGAAGGACAGGCCCAGAGGCGACCATGCTAACAAATTGCAGCCTCAAGCTCATTTTAACACCAGAGTTTCTCAACGCACGACACAACCAAATAGGTATTTCTATGAGCATGTACCTCTAGGAATTGAGTGAGCTGTCTTCTGTTTTTAGTTAAACCATCCTTCAGATGCATGTCAAGTGTGGGTGCATATAGGAGGCAAGGCAAGTTTATGATAATTTCACAGAAGGCGACGATTGGAGCAGAAAGCGTTGTGGTGAGGAAGGTCATCAACCTTTCTCCACGTGAACTAGGAGGGTGTAAAACCAGAATCTGCAATTACTTCGACAAGAATCCTTAATGCATCTGCAAATCAGAGAGTTTGCATCTGTTTAGGAGGAGTAATAGCAGGGAATTATTTTTCTTGCGAAGAGAAACAAATTCTAAGGAGAATACAAAAAAATAGAAATAAAAGTTCATGAATATGGAAATTGCTACAAATTTCGAAGCAGTAAAGTTAGGGTATGGCATAGTTGATCTATAGGTTAACCCATAACCGCTCATTTAAATGCTAATGCTTGGCTACGATAATTGTCAAAAATCTTTTGAGGGTAATGAATCACAAGCCGCCACCACATAAACCTTAACTCTATTCGCCTAAAAAATATAGGTCTCATCCATGTTGGCATTACATGACCCTAGTGAGCGGTTAAATGGACCCGGTCAACTATGGATGCCTCGACCTTAGATAGGGACTGTGGAGTGAATGAAGGATATTCAAAACAATATCCTGGAACTAGGACTTGAGTTGGATTTATGTGTCAGCAGTTTCCCTATTCAAATGTATCCAAAGAATGACATATCAATGATGCTAGACTAATTATTATAGAATGCAAGAACTTAATATAACATAGCAATTAGAGATTGATGGATTTGCATAGGATGGGTGTTGGCATGAAGCATATGAACTCTTTCTCCAAGGGCGGTTGAAACCCAAGGCCTTAACCTGGATCCCATGGGAACTTTGACGTTAAGCGGCCGGCATAGTGCTTGGATGGGTGACCTTTGTAGCACTTCAATTTTGGTGCACCCTATCACCTATGTTCCACCCAATCATAGTGGAGGTCTCTGGGTGAAACGGATATTTTCAACCAACCATGTGGGAACCTAGGGGCTTGCCCTTTGGGGGATAGGTGCCGGCCGGCTTGTCCGTGCTCATTCAAGGTGTTCACCTTCAAAAGGAGGTAATAGCTTTCAGGGGCCTTCTAAATCTCGTAGTGCCTGTTCTTGGATTACATTTTAGACTCAGACCAACTCGAAAATGAAGCAACACCATGATTCACGCTGGTGGCGACATCGGAGTTGTCTTTCTGTACTCTTTCTCCTAATGTAAAGAGAGGGTCAGGTACCAAATGTAGCTACTTTTATGAGTATCTTGAATTTATCTGCAAGTGTAGGAGCTTTCCAGTTGCTGCAGTCACAGCTAATGTCTTTGAAGCAGGCAAGATTTGCATGTTTAAATTTATGCCCGAGCGTGGCAGTATTGATGATACCTGTCTACTTAACAAAAGGAGGAACATGATGTTATCAACTGGAACTTGATGATTTTGTAGATTTGTAGAACATGGATGCATGTGAAGGATATAGACTCTTCCTCCAAATCTAATGGAAAGACTTGAAACCAAATGCATTTACTAATGTGAGCATATTGAATGCATGTGTAAGTTCAGGAACTTTAAGAAGTGAGTGAAGAAGGCTCACATCACAGCATGCCCTAAAAGTGGGACTTGATTTAGGATTAGGATTGAGTCGGTGTGTGCACAAATGTGCTTGTCCACATGCATGCAAAGAATGGCAATAAGATGATGACAGACTAATTCTCAATAGGATAAGGACCACGATGTAATCACATGGTATGTAGTGGTCAGACTAAGCCATTTTGCTGATGTGTTTAGACCTAATTGGATACAAGGAGGCATGTGTATCACCTGTAATGGAGGATCATGCCATGGCCTAACCACTACATCTGGTAATGGACACATCTTGCCTTGCCATTGGCTGGTCGGATTTGACACTCGAGACATAAATTGCGATAAGTTGGGTTCTTACTACAGCCCGTTGGGGGACTCCTTGCATCCATTACCTAGTTCATAGCCATGTCCCGGAAGTGGGATTGGGATCAGATTTTTGTGTTGGCAATATGCTTGTTCAGATAGTACATCTCTTCCATTTATCCAAAGAGAGGTAGTTTTTTGATGCTTGTAAAGTTTAGACAGAAAGTTTTGCAACAGGACTTGTCGATAACAGCTGTCAACTCTTTCTGGTTGTTTTGCAGGATAATGGCATTGAACATGTCATGTTTCATTGCAAGTGCATGGTGAATTTTCTTGCTCAATTTATATGTTGCAGCTGGCAGAGTGGTTGAAGGCGCTCACCTAGAAGTTTAAAATATTTATACTGAGCTGAATAGATTGACTAAAGAATTGAAGGCTGAAGGCTACCTTTCTCATAACATAACTTAAGCAGCTACATTCTGTTCCCTCTCTAAATTCAGTGTTGTTTTGTTTAAAAATCGAAGGCTCTTAGGCTGGGCAGCCCTTGGAGGACATGGGACCTTGCAACATTAAAAAGTAATAATTTGATGTGACAATAAGAACATTTGTAGTAAAAATGCATATTTTTATTCTCGGGTGAAACATAAGCAATGTATTTATTATGTTGGGGTAAAATGCATGTTGCGTTTTTACTACATTCCGTAGCATACGCGGTGGTTTGCCTTGGTTGTAGCATGGATTTAGGGTTAGTTTCCATGTAAGCCGCTCGCCCACTAGATTCTAGTGGAAATGTAGATTCCACCTGGCGGCAAGGGGAAGATTTGATTGCGAGGGGAAGAATATGTGTCTCAAGAGCATCAACATACAAGTGCGGAATAGTGTGGGGGAAAGGAGGCATCCTTGTTTAACACCAATGTCTGACATTACTTCACCATGTGTGTCATTGTTAATTCATAATTTTGCATAAATTGTGGCATACATGGCTTTTACGGCTTGTTGTAAATGAAGTGGTACACCTAATCGTTAGAGGCGTTCTCAAAGCTTGTCATGTGGAACTATGTCGAAAGCTTTCTTGAAATCAACAAAACATGAATAAAGACATCGACCTACAAATACTTTTGTTCAATTAAAATGTGAAATGTAAGGATGTAGTCCAAAGTAGATATACCTTCCTTGAGACATGCTTGTCCTCTTGATTTGACCCTTTCCAATTATGCCCATCAACTCATTTTTTCCTTCTAAAATGGAACCATAGAGCTTGCCAAATATTATGCCTAGAATTATGATCCTATGGTTCCCCATGGAGGTTCATTCACCAGATTAAAGATCATTTATAATGTTGGTAGTCCATAAGACTAGGAAACCCATTTAACCATTTAGTTTAATAACTTTGTATTTGGCTCACATAGATCATTTAAATCCCATTTTGGAAACTCAAGTTTTAACCCATGACTATCACATGCCTTGTGATTTCCTAAAACTTTCATAGTGGCCCATATCTCCCCTTATGTAAAAACATCTAGAAGCTAAGTGTTTAGAATATAATAATCACTGATACTTTAGCATGAGGTGTATAATGTTGTGCAATAATCTACAACTTTTTGTAGCATAAATGCGGGGCCAACATTTGACTATGCATATTCTTCCAATAATATCAGGGGCAAATGCTATATGCTTGAGTTTTCCCACTATTGTGAATAGGAGCTAGTAGAATATGTGACATGCATCACTCTTAGGGTTAGGAGTTACCCTTATGGGATTTGTGTGTAGGCAAGAACATAACATTATTAAGCATTTTTGCATTCGTTCATGTGGGTCCTAAGAATATAACCATGGGGTGCCCTAACCATGGGATTAAGTTTGAATTTGCACTAGGTTGGGGCATCCCATGGTTATATTCTCAAGGCCCACATGAACAAACGCACATTGCTTAATAATGTTATGAACTTCTACAAGGAAGGCAAAAGTAATAAATTATTCTCAAAAGTTGAGCAAGGGTTGACTACCTAGGGGTAGGTAGAACGAATTTTGTGGAAGGGGACAGGGTGAAGGAAAATGAAGAACCTACCCAAGGGAATACAAAACATTACTCATCCATATGGATGAGTTCAATACTATATTTAGCTATCCTAGGACATGCTTTGTGCACTTGCTCTCAATAGACTCCTTGAATGAAGATTTTTGTCAGTCTCTTGCCTCGAGATAACCTTGGGGATGGCCTCCATCTAACTTTTATTACTGCTATCTCAATGGTAGGTGTCACGAAACTTTACCCGTAGTTAATGGGGGATAAAAAATTCCCGCACTCTTCATCAACCTTCAACTTATCCGTTTGATCCGGTGAACCACCCAGCATTGCAATAACCTATGGATAAAAAAGAAGATAAAAGTGTCTTTGTTGTCATGGGAGATATTAATTCGACCTCGTCAACATAACGCTTTCTTCCCTCTCTTAATCTTGTTTCTATCTCAAGGAATATCTTGGGTTTGGAGAAATGCAGATGGTGCTCAACAAGTCCTTGAGGTTAGTTCAACACTATCCTCAACGTTAGTCTTGTTCATTATCATCACTTTAAATTAAGTTCATTTTCAACAATAAGAGATCTGGGTCACTTAATCACACTTAGATGACTTCAGAAGGCTGGAGAAACAAAATGAGACTCTTCTGATCATAGAAATCTGAAAAAAAATTGTAACCATTATGAAAAAAAAAGAAATTCCAAGGATGTTTGACCTACAGATCTGCATGAAGAAGGCTTGAGGAACCACAATGCATGATTGTGACCCACACTACACTCCCATCTGGGAATACCCTGGTCAAATGTTGCATGTACAGATCTCCTGGGCATAACAGTGCAGACATTGCTGCAGCAATATGTGCTCACAGACCAAGTCACTCAATGGCAAAATAAAAAAAAGTAACTCTAAAGAGCCATTTATACTACATGAATGCGATCCAGTCCAACCCGCTCACGATCCCGACAAGCTAACAAGCCCGAGGTATACAGCAGCTAGTAGAAAGATGAAAGAGATAAAACCCCTGCACAAAAACAGATGCAACATTATTAGAATCAAACTCTCAAACTTTGCAAGTTCTAATAATGCTCTTTACACTAGGGCTCAGAGTTGACAAGCCTCATCTGAAGCTTAACCATTCAAAGCTTGACCAGCCTTCAAGCTCCCAGTAGTTTCACCAAATGTATACTGGCCATGCTCAAAGGGAGATATGAAGGGGGGAATGATACTAAACAAAACAAAGCAATACTCATGACAAGCCAAAGAGTGTTTGAAAGCCCATTTGCTTGGGGCCTACAAAATATGAGCTTGAGCTCTCGACATTCCTAAGCTACCTCATAGAGGTAGCTTAGAATTCAGACTGAGCTTATCATAGTCATTCTTCATGGGATCCATCAAGGCACCATCTAAGTGTTATAAGCCCAGAAAAAAGTTCAAGCTCTTGGTTGAAAGCTCAAATGTAAAGTAAACTTAAGTAACAAGCATACGTAAGAGGATTCCCCGCTAGTGAGAAGGCTCTGATCTTCAAGCTCTCAACCTCTCTAGTCTAAAGGGGGCCTAAATAATTCACAGGTTTCAAGAGAGGCTAAATGAATACAAACCAGATCACGCCCCAGGCAACACCGTTGCAGGGACATGGGCAGATTTCAGCAAACTTCTCAGCATCACTGGAGTTTACACGTCTTGAGATGAGATCGTCATAGATGTCTGGAAGATTCAAAAATTCCATGCAACCGAAAAAAATCAGATCCACAATTGGTGCATATCACTGATAATGGAATGAGTATAGGTATTGAAAGCAAGTGAGACTTTACCGTAGACAGAGAACAACCCATTCATGACACCTGCCAGTAAATAAAAAGAACGTGTTAGGCTCTGTATCACAGCACCTTGCACAAATTCAAAACACCACAAACATTAAAATCATCGATACAAAAATGAAAGCAGAATAATTTGTACCCATGAACAGAATCACATATCGAAGAATCTTGACGACGGTAAGTTCTTGCAAGACCCAAATGAGGATCAAAAAGGCCAGAAAACCTGCCAACAACCACTTGACATAATTTAGCAAGCTGCTTGGGGGTATTTCCATCGACTGTCAAGGATGAAACCCTGGGAGACCTAACAACTACACAGATTCACCTGTAAGAATAGATAATAGTGTAGTGACCTTACCAAGGCACAGGAACCGAAGAAACCACTGCATTTGGAGAAGATCGTGAACAGATTAACACAAACCAAGAAAGTTAGATATGTTTCTCCTGTCTATAAATCACTTTCACTGTACAAAAAAGAAGAGTGTTGCGAACGACTTGTGTTCCTGGTATGCCACAATTTTGCAATCAGCTTACATTTTTGGCTATCACCAAAACCACCACAAGCGCAGCAATGAGAAGGCCAGCAGCAATTCGGAGTGTAATACCATTTGTTGAGGCAACCACCAAAACCATGCCCCAAAATGATGATCCAAGATCTGTATTCATAACATGCACAAGAATCGATCAGAGAGGCTAGCAGATTCAACCATGTGATGGAGACCTAGAGTATTTGATTGATTTCCTTAAAAGCATTATATCAAATTGTCAGAATTCTAATTTATAATTGAGTGATGTTAATTTTGGAAGATGCAGGTGCAGATGCAAGGGTTTTGGTTACACACAGCCTGCAGGTAAGATGAACCACTGGTATCCACCCCGTGTGTGTGTTACACCTCCTTCATTTACATTTACTTCCATGCCTTCAACCTGATCCCCCACAATCTCAAATAACCAGAACAATCAAAACAATAAAAAGAACATTTGCATTATTCCTATACAAATGAAATAAACTATGCAGTTTGTGGTGTATCCAACAAGATGTTGAATAGAGCTATAAAGGACAAAGATACAGGTTGGTTCAGAGTCTAAGTATAATTATGTGTAAATCCTCATACTTGAGTTCTATGTTTGTACACAGATGTCAAAAGATGGAAACATCTATCACATATGATGTTCAATGAGAAAGTAAAAAGCACATCCCTTGCCTCCAGGGACATCCAAGGGACAGAATTCAAGTTAAGTACTACTGCATCAATATCTCACAGGTCCCATGGTGCAAGTTTGCACCTCCATAAATCAAAGTAACAACAGAAACACTACCAAAAGGCAAGTCTCATGAAGGATACATAGGACACATCAAAAGGAAATAGTATATCCTGTCCATGAGGAATGTTAAAGCCTTCCATGTGATCACATTCATGAAGTGAACTACACAGCAGTGAGGTTCCAGATCAAGATGCTATGTGATCATGGATGGATTTCAATAGAGTAGCAGATATACTGACTTCACACATGAAAAGTCATGAAGGTGACAAGTTTTGTTGAATTTAGGAAAAGAGCGAGCCCACAACCATAATTACTAGAGGTTCAAAGAGAGAATATAGAGTTCAACTGTGAATGCACATGCATAACATGCATAATATGTGCGATGTTTCTTGCATTGTAAGACATCATTTTGCAGGTTGCCTACTCTAGAGATAGCATGTGAATGATGACTGTGGTTTTGATCACATATACCTTTTTCTTACGCTTCACGAACCTGATGGAATACATATAGGATTTTTCAAAAAGCACAAAGAAAGTATGGTGATGCAGACAATACACTCTCAGATGGTCTCTAGATAATCTCAAAGAAGACGTATTCAGATAGACAATACCATGTGAATTTTTTGTGGTAAAATAAATAGACCACATTGTGCTCATATTTGCAGAAAGACAGAATACCAGGTAAGATGTGACAGAATGGCCGTTGCACTAAGTAGGTATATCATCAATCACTTGGGTGTCAAAAGTGAATAATTAGCAATCTGAGATAAGACAAGACACAGTGTAAGAGTTTCATGCAGTGCACCTTGCCACAGGTGAGCTTGCAAGCCGTCGCATGACTTGCCTCGTGCAGAAAAACTGTGATAAGCTTGAATGGTAGAAGAACAGGTGTCCTCCATAACTACGTAACATTTGCACAGATAAGGTTTCTTTTCAGTAAACAGCCCTCAACCTTGCACTCTTCAATTCTACGTTATTCAAGTATTCGGCATACCTAATATGCTTCTAAAAATGCTAGGGCACAAAAGTCTAAATATCTCAAAATCTACAGGTCCCAAATGAAAACCAAATAATGACAAATAGAGATGTTTAATTCCTTCAAACCATTACACCATGTTTTCTGCCAGATATAGGGTTTAATCCCAGCAAGCAGCCCTCAACCTCGCATTCTTCGGTTTCACTTTATAAATTCGGCATCCCTCACATGCTTCTAAAATGCCAGGGCACAAAAGTCAAATATCTCAAAATGTACAGGTCCCGAATGAAAACCAAACAGAGCTGTTTAACTCCTTCAAACCATTACACCATACTTTCTGCCAGATGTAGGGTTAAATCTCAATAAGCAGCCCTCCAACTTACATTCTTCATTTTCACCTTATATATTCGGCATCCCTCATATGCTTTTAAAATGCCAGGGCAAGAAAAGTCAAAGATCTCAATATCTACAGGTCCCAGATGAATACCAAACAATGACAAGCAGGTGTTCTATGCCAGATGGTGAGATTCTGGAAAAAAACAACAACAACAACTAAACCAAAAATCTCTCTAGGGCACGACAGAGATATGTAGATCTCGCATGTTACCGACATATCGATCACCTAAACTCGACTACCGATTTTTTGGTTACCTAAAATACCTACATCCACCAAACCACAAAACACATGCAACCTTGCAATCCACCCCATGCTTGCCCTGCCTTCCCCCAAACACCACACCCCAAATGCAAGTGACCATGGGAGACTTACAGCAAGGATGATGAAGAAGAAAGCACCGATGGTAGCAATGAAGGCGATTTGATTGTGGCCACAACACGATTGCAGCTGCCAGTCCGCCATTGCCGATGATTCTGCTTCTGCCTCTCCTCTCCTCTGCTCTCCTCTCCCGCCAAGCCCCCGAAGAAACCCAAAACAAAAAATTTTAAAATTAATGAACCATTGAAGGTGTCAGAACATGACGGATACCAATGTAACGCTTGAGGGAAATGTTGAGAGGTCTAAGTAGGTAGGCTTAGGGCTGAGTTGTTGTGGGGTTTTTTTTTTGTGTGTGTGATCATCAGTGGCGCGAGAAAGCGAGCGAGGGCTGGCCGGGCAGAGAGAAACCAGAGACGAACATGGAATGGTGTGTGCGGCGAGCGCAGCGGAGAGTCGTCGGGCCGAAGGGGATCGACGGAAGCTTCAAGATGGGTCGGGTCCCCCATGCTCCCATTGCGCATTGCGCCCGGCCCGCGACGCGCTGCCGGGCGGGCGGACAGGTCGCCAGTGTGGCTTGATTTAGAAAGTGCTTGGATTTGGGATTTCCTGAACTGGATGGGTTCAAATTTAAAGAGGGAACTGTAGTCTGTAAGGGCCAGGGCTAGACATGGAGAGAGAGAGGGAATTAGGGTGAGTTTCCATTTAGGCTGCTCTCTAAATACCCCCGACTTAATTGAGTAACAGGCTTCGGCTTAATTAGGCCCCCCGAGCCTGGCCTGTTACACTTAATTACATTTAATCACACTTAATTAGTTTGAATGTGTATGAATACTTTGTGAAAGTAAAAGGTATTAACTAAACTAATATAAAATAAACATACTAAAATCAAACACTAATTTAGTTTCATTTTAGAATGACAAAGACCCTTTCAATGGTAAGTCACAAAAATTATAACCTCAGTGCTAATGAGGGTTTTGTAATTTTTTTTTTTTTTTTGAGACACAAGGCCAACATCCAGCGCCAAAGCACAGGAGGCAGTTAACCACCCAGCAAGTTTCTGTCAAGTAGAGAGGAGATTTCACAGCCGGGAATTGAACCACCAACCTCTTCCTTAAGATTTGGGTATCTCTCCACCATCATCCAGTAGTTTAGGGTCATCTCGGACCTGGTTTTGTAATGTTTTTAACTTCCAAGTTAATTACATGTTTTATTGATGGTTTCACTTCGAAAAGGAAATCCCAATCGATTGCTTATTTACTCAATGGAAGTGAACATATATATTGGATTTTGGACCTTGAAGATGAAGTGCACTCAATATGGGTTATATTGACAAGCGGCCTTCAAGAATGCAAAGGTTAGGCCAAGGTCAGGGGACCGAGGCTTTGGCTTTTTTGGTGTTGCCCCTGCCCATCACCCCGACGAGTGCAACGCTTGTCGGGGGTATTTAGAGAGCCTTGCCCAAATGTAGATGGAATATGGTGGGTACGGTTCGTGTGTGCTAATTACACTAAATAGTCCTACTATTAGTGTGGGTGGAAATTTATCGTGGGCCACACTAATTTTCTAGTCAAGGTGGAATTATCATGGGTCGTCATGAAGACTTCCAACCAACACATTGAATATTAGTTTAGGACAAAAGTAGTACAAAATAAACTAATCACCCACACTAATTTTTCTAAAATAACAATTCACATGGCCCATGCTAATTTTTAACTATAAGTTTATTGTGGGTTGGAACGAGGTGGCCCACTTTAATTGTCACTAGGAAAATCAACATGGGCTCTAGAAATTTACTCTAGCCCACATTATTAGGATTATTTAGTGTAGCTACTCTCATCTTCTCAAATTCAGGCAGCCCACCTACTAAAATTTCCATGTTAAAACCTCCTCCTCCTAAAATTGGTCTCTCGATCCTTCGGTGACTGACACTCATAGCTTAAAAAGTCCTTTAGTGGGCGCATGGAAGTCTAGTGGCCCATGTCCATGATCCTCCACATTCTAGTAGGCCATAGAATGTGGTTGGTTGGCAGCTTGTGCTTATATCTACACGAGAACACCTTCAACCCACTATTATCTACAATCTAGTGGGTGAGTGGCCAACATGGAAACTCACCCTTATCGTATACAAGTGTACCTCTCATCCATCTAGCATTAAAACTTGACCCCATGTAGGGTTGTTGTCGGTTCATCTCAAATGACCTCAAGTAAACTAATTTGGTGTCTTCAAAGTTGATTCCAGTGTCAGATCAACTCACAAAAGTTACATCCGGGCTACATACTATTGCAAGGGATTATTGTATACAAACGTCCCTTTCATTCATCCAACGTAAAAGCCATCCAATAGTATGTAGCTCATAGGTTACTTTTTAAGTTGATTTGACACCATAATTAGCTTTGAAGACCTCGGATTAGTACACTCAAGGTCATTTGAGATGAATCAACAACAAACCTATAGGATTAAGGTTTTTTTTACGTTGGATGGATGAGAGGTATGCTCGTGTACAATAATGCAGTCCACTATTTTATGGGTATACATTTAGAACACGTGCCACGGGGAGAGTGAATGTTTAATTGGGTACTATGTAGAGACCCACTATTGTTGTTTATAACCAACTTAAACCCTTAAAGCAGAGTTAGAGATGCCAAATTAATCTATTAAGATTCAATTAGGATGCATTAGCAACAACCCTACATGGGCAAGTTTTGACCCACAAACATTATTTTTATTTTTGTGTGTGTCGGAGGGAGGCGGGCAGAGTAACTTGCTATTAGACCCCCTTTGTTTTGGTAACCCTTTGTTTTGGTGAGGGTTGTATGAGAGCTATGGTAACCTGGCCTATTACCGATATGTGACCTTAAACCGAGCTCTAGGGAACAAATTAGAAATAATGTTCCCTAGGTGGATGACATGTCCCTAGCTCAACTAACCTCACATTAATGCATTTAATGACGTGGAGGGAGAGAGAGGGGGAAGGAGGAAGGAGGAGGAGGAGGCCCATAGGTCTCGGTTCAAGGCACATGAGACCTTGCCACAACGTGTTGGATGAGATTAGTTATTCGTTTAGGATGTCTCTTGACATAGTAAGGTCAAAGTCAATCTACGGCTTAGTAATGTTGGATTTCTTACAACCTCTTACTTGCTTGTGGATAATTATAGAATGCTCATAAGTTGTATTAGCATCAACGTCAAACTTCTTTAGGTCTATCATAAGATACCCTAGGGAACATCTTTAAAAAATCATATTTAATTCAAAATTAATTTTTGAAATTTCCAAATTTTGAAATAGACAAATATTTCATTTTACCTTGCATGAAAATTTTTAAATCGTTAATTACCATAGAAGAGGTCATTGTGAAAATTCACCAATGTGTAGCTCTCGGTCATAGGCCATGTTACAATAGATGTGTTTGGTTCTTGGAGTTGGGTAGCCACCATTCTTACCCAAGGTGAAAACATAATAGACTATGTGGAAACACATGAATTGTTGTTTAGTTGCTTTGACACTTTATTTAGCATTAGAAACCCTAAATTAGGATAGAAGGACACGGTTGGGACGAATTAACCACAAATCTACACGGTGACAAGGTTTTACTAACCCTCCTCCACCATGATTAGATTGATGTGGACTCAACTCAAAGGGCAAGACATGTGGCTTAGGGTCGCTTTACACTAAGGTGGAGAAGTGCACCGGTCGGTCAAGAATTTTAGCCCAAGGCATGGTTATTCGAGGCGAGGGATGGTATGCTGGAGAAAATGAAAAGACAATAAAAAAATGCCTTAAGAAGTCTTGACCAGCCGTAGTGCAACCACCTAGAGGAGGAGTGTACTGGACAACTTCACCAAGAGGAGAAGTCCACCGGACAACTTCACAAAATGGTCGTAGCCGGCCATAGTAGAAACCTTACCCCCTAAATGACCATTGTATTGAAATTTTTAAAAATTGTATTGATCAAAAAATAAAATGTATATGGCAATGTTTTAGAACTTCCTTCAGGACAAGAATTTATTGAAAATGTTCCACCTCTATAATACATCCAAATTAAGGTAAATAAGTAGGTGACATTATTTTCTTATTGATTTTTAAAGAAATTACATGTTGGTACAGTCTAACCTTGTTAATGTGACACTCATTTATATATGACGCCCTCGATGTTACGACACATTTTTGCGAGACCAAACTTTTTAGTTCAAAAAAGTTGCCCTTCAAAAAAAAATTGTCGCCACGTTGGCAACCATGTCATTTTTTCATCCATGTGCAAAGTTCTCCACCAAAGACTCTTGGCCGTAGTGTAAACCACCACCAGACAAGAGAGTCACTCTCGGCCAATCAAATTTCAGAATTCCCTTAGAATTCATGACTGGTGGACTTCTCCACCGCAGTGTAAAGCGGCCCTCAGTGTCCATGGAGATTTTGGGGCATAATCAATCAAAATCACAGTGTTTTCCAAGTCCAGTTGGTTACATGTTGTGATATGTTGGTTTTTCCTTATTGATTTGAGGTATATTCCATAGATTCCTCTAAAATGAGTGGTGATTTTTTCTGAAGCCTTGAACTTCAACCGGTTCATCTGTAACTGAGCGGTTGCTTCTCCCTGTTGATTGATATGGCTAGCCTCAGGCTTGTGACAATATATAGCGTGCATCAAATGGGAAGGGATTCAATCCATTTATTCCCACAAGAATAGAACCTAAGCAATCTCGTTCAAAAGTAAACTATACAAGTTGCATATGTTGTATCAATGATTATCTCACTACACTAAAAAGTATATTTTGTTTGATTATATTTAATGTTAACATAATATTTAATGTTATTATAGTTCACATCGAGCAATATGTATTTGGGGACCCCTCAATTGATAAGAAATTAGGATCTAAGTAAATATGGACAAAAGACTTGTCTAAATGAATAATGCACCCGATAGTATTTTTTGCACATTTGAGACATACAAATTGTAAAATAAATTATTTGGAGGAAGAAACTAGAAGAATATGATGAAACCCCTAATTATACGTGTTATGAGAAGCAACATGGTAAAACATTCTCTCCAAATGTGTAGTTTTTCTCAAATAACATAGTTGTGCATGCAACTGCAGTGTGCTACCACGAGAGATGGAGTCCACATCTAGAATTAGTTGCTATCATTTCTACCGTAGGCTCTGCTGATAGAACTACACATATAAAATTTTCATTTTGTCCAGAACTTGTGAATAAGTCTAGATTTACTTGAAACATAATTAAGATATTGTTCTTGATTGAACTATACCAAAACATTGTGCACAATGCACACATGAAATCAACCAAACAAATATTTTGACTTCGAAGTTAATGATATATGTCTAGATACATATTCAACATTCATTTAAATATCTTCAAAAAATTTCTAAGGCTTCATGTGTGAAGGGTGGCTTGGACTCAAGGCCTTAACCGCTAAGCATCTTAGATGCCCATTTTGGGCCTCTCCATACACTAAAACTTGTATCTGAACTACACACTTTCATTTTTAGTTAATTGTATCATAAGTGACCAAGATCCTCAAAAGGCACACCTAGTGTATGTGTTGGCACAATAAATGACCTTTTTCTTTTCTTTTTTTTTCTTTTTTTGGGGGGGGGGATTTCCGTTAAATTTTGAGTATCGTTCCTTTATATAATTTTGGAATTTCGGTAAAGGATGGATGCTATTGGTTTTGGGTTTGATTTTTGAGGTTTCCTTAAATCTACTCTATATTTCTACATTATAACTCACTAAGCATATATTTAGCAAAACCATGTAATACTTGATGGAGTATGGTTTTTGGCTAGGTGTTAGAGCACACAAGCCCAAAACATGTTCACAAATGTCATGTAAGCATAACACATGTAAAAATAAAAATAAAAATAAAAAGATACATTGGTGTTTGTGCATCAACCTGAATAAGAGCATGTTTAGCTTATGTTGATCATGGTGTTTCATGATGCAACCTAGGAAGCATGCATAACACAAGTATGCAACGGAGAGCAACACTAAAGAAGATGCTTTTGAAATGCATATTGCAAACACGTAAATGATACATCTTTCATACAAAAATTAAACTCATTATGTTTGATGTGCTTATGCTCTTGCAACCACAAACTCATGCATGGACTTAGATATTGTATTTAAGTAAATCCAGACACGTTTTTAAAATATGGACTTTTTGGTAATTCATTTCTATCAGAGGATCTTACAGTACATTTCTGATATACCTTACTATATAGAAGATGTGTGAATCCTTAGTGATTACTTAAATGTTATGCTACTAAAATATGTTGAGAGAAAAAAATAAAAAAATAAAAAATTATGAATAGTGTAAATACAATCAAAACAATTCCTATCATGTTATCATAATAAGCTATGCATGTTCTATTAGATGATATTTCCATACAATCATGTAATCATAGAATTCAACATGTAATAATTATGAACTTAGACTTAGTCCAATTTTACTTAATTATGTGTTTAGAATTGATTACTATCCATGATATACAATTTCTTAAAAGATTGGTATGTCATAGTTTATGATTGATATGATGCTATCAACATCTATGCATTTAACTCGGGCCAGGGGGGGGGGTGACCAGCCGAAAAGTAGAAACCACATGAGAACAACTATAGGGTGCTTTTTATTCATTGGCAAGAAAAATCATAGAAACTTTGGATCTATCATAGCCTACTTAAATTGCGAAACATGTGATTATATATAATTTAGCATAAGGGGAAAACCCCCACTTTAGGTGTGAGGTAGAAAGAAATTAGTATGACAAAAATAATAGAGGGATTTTTTTAAAAATAGAATGAGTATATTTACATATAATACATGCAAAATGGATGAAAATTGAACAACTGGGTTATGATGTGTACACTCTTCTTTCACCAATATATAGCAACATGGATATACGCCATGCCATATTGGAGTCTTAAGTTTGCCTTCGTACAAAACGAGTAAATCAAAATTTTATAAGTAATTTAGCATCATTTGAAATAGTCTAGGTTTTCTTTTATAATTACCTAGACGGTGATGAGTTGCCTTTGATTATCATGAAACATGTTTGACCCACTTATAGATGAAGCAACATCATAAGAGTTATCAACTTTCTCTCTTTTTGCAATGTGTTGTAGACATCCTCTCATATCCATTCTAAATTGTTCAAATTATATTTAGTCCCGCTTTAGTGGTTATGAAGGGCGTTGGTGGAGTCATGTGTATATCTCCCCAAAATGTTGGATGATGATGAGGTTGACGAATTCGCCTTAATCTTCTAGCGTGTATATTAATGTAAATGTTTCATTTTTTGGGCTTGGATATTGTCACTCAAGTCTCGATCATGGCAAGAATGTGAATATTATGAGTTGGATGTTGGAAGGAGTCCGAGCTTTGCAATTTTGACATTATATATGTATATGAAAAATCGTAGTAAGTAGAATCTAGCTTGCATGCCAACATGTAGAAGTCCCCCAACCCTTAAGAAGTAAATCAATGGTAGTTTTTCCCATTTATTCATATTGAAGACTTAGCCCACTTCTAAATTGTAAAGGAGATTGTAGATGGGTTTAAATGATTATGTTTTTACCGAATATCCCACTTCTCTTGGGATATGAAACATTTGATTAGTACAATATGGTTAGCAAATCCAAATCGAGCCCGTAATCACTTTCCTCATAATTTTTTGAGCTCATATGAATATCTTATTTGTGGTCTTACAAGTCCCCCAAATTATGTTGATTATTGAGTCTAGAACGGTGATCATACTTTGACCACTTAATCCAATCTCTTTCAAACATGTGTTTTTTTGTTTTGTTTTGTTTTTTAAATATTTTATATCTATTTTTGGAATCTCACCTAGCCACAAACCACTCAAATACAGGTGTCCACTTAAGATCAATATCCAAATTAGGCACGTCTACCTCATAGTCAAATGCTTGCTGATAGATCCTACCAAACACAGTCTTTTGTCATCAAAGTCTCTTATAGAACAATGTATATATTGAGGGGATTGTTAAATTGACCACACACTGGTTAAAACAACCACAAAGACTTGTAATTAAGCTGATGCAAGTGGACTAGGCTCTAACTTGTCATTCACGTTGGCCAAGTTTATTATAGTAGAGGCACCTATTCCCAATCAAAAGACCCCATCGGCAATCTATAGGGCACCAGAATTTCGATTAGGCTATAACTAAATTTCAATAAGGTAGGAACCAATATTGCCATAACACATGTCCGGGTTTTGAGTGCTAAAGTGAAGAGGAATGAGCAGTTAAAAACAAGTAGTTATGGCAAGCTCTAGACATTGGTAATATGTTCAGGCCACCTTTTGGCTTCAAAATTTCATTGTAATTTCAATTTAAGGAATAAAATTACCCAAAAAAATTGCACTCCTCCTAATTTCTATCTTCCTACATTGGAGAATTTTGCACCTCCTTGTACTTCTCTAAATCTGATGCAAAATCTTTTGAGTGATCAGTTATGGACGTCTCTACTCTAGTTCTAACACATAGGTAGTACCTTGCTCCTCTTTGTGTGTGCAATGAAAAATCAAATTTTGACATGCATTGTGGTTGTGCAACGCATCTCTGTGGTCGTTTAAACAAACTATGTGATCGTTTTAATAAAGGCATCTCTATGGTCGTTTTTAACAAACTACGTGGTCAATTCAACAATTTCCTATACTAACTACTTAGTAGCATTGCTCAGGAAGGACCAACGGTTAGTTACAGATGAACCGGTTGAGTTTGAGAAATAACCGGTTGAAGTTGGAGACTTCAGGAGAATTATTGCTCATTTTAGAGGAATCTTTAGAATATACCTCAAATGAATAAAGAAAAACGGGAAGATGTCAACATGTAACTGGTTGGATTTAGAATCACTAGGATCTTGACCGACACTGCCCAAAAACTTCCCAGGCACTGCTTAGTAGTGTGCAGTGATCGAGGAGATTTTTGGGCATAATCGGTTGAGATCCTAGTGTTTGCAAGTCCAATGGTTACATGTTGACATCCTTCGGTTTTCTATATTAATTTGAGATATATTCCATAAATTCCTCTAAAGTGATTGGTAATTTTCTTGAAGACTTGAACTTCAACCAGTTATTATTTCTCAAACTCAACCGGTTCATCTGTAACTAACTGCCGGTTCTCTCCGATAGGTAGTGTGCGAGTGATGCTTTGACTCGAAGTTTGTTAAGGAGGTTGTTGTAGGTCACTGGTCCAAGTCCATCTGGTATAAACATACAAAGCAATGAATGGGGAGAACCGGCAGTTAGTTTCAGATGAACCGGTTGAGTTTGAGAAATAACCGGTTGAAGTTCATCAAGACTTCAAGAAAATTACTGATTGTTTTTGAGGAAGCTATGGAACATATCTCAAATTAATGAAGAAAAAATGATAGATGTTGGACTTGGAAACATTAGGATCTCGACCAATTACGCATCCATGTTAAAACTACGGAACTCCATAATATCACGTGCACTTTGGTTGTCACAGGTGTGATATTATGGAGTTTAGAGTGTATGTTCAAAAATATCCCCGGACACTCTTACAAAACAATAAAACCCTCAACCCTTGAAGGTCAAAGGGTGTTTCTTTGAAAACTGAGTTGACTTGAAATAAGAGGTTCGTCAGTGCTCAAACGTTGATTCTTTAGAATGAAAGAAAAGTTGTTACAATTCACCGAAAGATGAATCTTAAATTCAACGACTTGGCAACTCCAAAGACCATGTATGAGACCTCAATTACAAATATTCCTAGATATTTTGCAGCAAGATATTAAATCAAAATACATTCCATTGCTCAAAACTAATATGGGTTTAAAAAAAACATATCAAAATAGTGCAGCAGCGGCGGTTACGAAATATTAGATATTGCATAGGATTGTACGTTGAATTCTTCATGTACTACTGGACCCTATTTGCATCCTAATTTCAATGTAATTCTTCAATTGGAGAGTCTTATTTGAATTATGTAGCAATTTCAACAAGGGGGTTGTTTTTTTCCAAAGGAATGGCATACAATGACGAACAAAACTGAGTACTCAACTGAGAACTTCAATTTCGGCAAGCAATCTCTGGCGATTGAAATTTGATATCATTGAAGTAATTAAGCAAAGTATGTGTACAAAGTAGTCTTCTTCATGTATGTGAAAAGAAAATTTCAAAAAATAATAAGGTTTCTGACAATAGCCATGTCAAAGCGGCTAGGGTTCACAGACTCAGTTTTGTTTGGAGCCACCAGCCGAACTTCAATTTTCATTTGCATATTGATTTGTGCTCAATTTCGTTAGATCATTAGTGCGTTGTGACGCTTTGCAATTGGAGATTGTGTAGTAGTGAGCATTCGTGCAATTGCTTTTGTATGCCTCATTCATCTGCGTTGCAAAAGCTCCAAGCGCTGGAGCAACTTCGGAATGGCAATTCAACACGAAAAGTTGCAGATGCAATTGGGATGAGTCAATTTTGGGTAGTTAGGCTTAGAAATGAGATCACGGGGGAGCTTGAGAGGCAAAAAGGAGGGCGCCCAAGACACCTTACTGCGAGAGAGAGGTGGCGATGTGTCACCTTGCTTATGGAAGGGCGTTTGGGAGTTGCATCAAAGGTGGCAGCAGAGATTCGAAATGAATCAGGTGAAAATGTGTCTGATGTAATTGTGAGACGTGCTTTGCGATGGGAAGGTTTCGCTGCACATGTGCAACAAAAGAAGTTGCTGCTGGCAAGAAGACATGTTCAAGCACGGGTGAGGTTTGCTCGCAGGTATGCAAATTGGACCGTTCATGATTGGAAACACTTTATTTTCAGTGATGAGACGAAGATAAACAGGTTTAATTCCGATGGTAGGTCCTGGTGTTGGTAGGCTTCTTCAACAAAGTACTCAGTTTCGTTCGTCACTGTAGCATGAAGTTATCAACAATAAAATTTAATATATATATTTTTTGTCTCCAAAGCCCTGATGGGGCTTGTTCGATGTTTACAGGTTAAGGGACTGTCTTCCTTGGACCTCTCCTTGCTCTAAGTTTGTTCCAAAGACACTACCAAATTGGATGCACCCTTTTGCCAGATTTGTCAAACATTGAATAGTGTTGAAATTGCATAGAATACCTACACTGCGGCTCCAACTTCAATTGCCCCTCCCAAACACCAAGCAACTACATTGTTTTCTCCTCTTAAACCTAAAAACCTCAAACAACGGTCTGCGACGCATGGAGCAAGTATATTAGGTGACGACCCATTCGGGTTGCATGAGCGATTAAGGGTTAGGGTGAACACAAGTAAATTCATATGCACTGTTAATGTGTTGAATAGAACAGGAGGCGAAACAGTATCAACTTTGCTGGTGCTTCTACAACCATCAAAGCTAATAGGTATTTCGAATTTATTCTTGCATGGGAGAGGCAACATTCGCTCTCAACAAATCAAGAGAACGGGAAATTGCAAGTGAAGAAGCTGGCACTCTCTCTACGCTTTGCAATTCGACTAACCTATCCTCTAAAGACTTTGCAAGGGGCTCTGAAAGCCCTGATGTCTGGTTGGCTACCTCTATTATCTCTCCTAATCTTTCGAGTGCCGCATTGTGAACTTGAGCAATCTTGACAGTGCTAACACAGTCAAGTATTGGTAAAATTAAGGTTTCCAGAGTGGGAGTCCACTTCTTACCCTCTTTCACCTTCTCCAGGAGCACTTTAGCTGCAGAAAGTGATGCATTTTTCACCTGCCATGTGTGACCAACTCCTAGGGTCGAAACCAAGGCTGCGGTAACTTCCTTCATGTATTTGGCAGTCGTAGCAGGTGAAGTAGAGGTGAGGGTTGCAACAAGGCACCCTAGCACTTTCTCAAAGGGAACTGACGGACCATCCTCCTTTGTATCGTTGCCTTCTAGATTAGCAAGGGGATTATCCTTACGGGCAGGGGGTTGACAGCATGCACCAAGAAGAAGTGCTTGGACTTGCTCAAAAGTATCCTGGTCCTCAAAGGCAGTAAGAACTTGCTCAAGACAACTGAACGCAGCATCTCGGAAAATCTTTTTCTTCCTGTCACAAGCGGCAACAACTGCAGAAAGAATAGCATCGGGGCCAAGCGTTTGCGGCTTCTCAGGCGCCAATAAGGTCTTGTTACAGCCCTTACAAAGGGCACCCAAAGCCTCAAGAACCACCTCCTTTCCTTCCCAAAGCCGACCAGGAAGTTCAGCTAAAAGAGCTCCTAGGAGGTCTTGTACATAGGGAGAAACACGTTCACCTGCACTTTCAGCTAATTTTGATAATGCTCTAGCAGTCTTCTGTTTTTGAGTCCATGAGGATGATCCAATTCCCTCTTTGAGAAGTTTCACAATTTCAGGCATGTACATAGTAAGTGTAACACTGGCACTGCTTGTATTGTCCTCCCAAACCTCCTCAAAAATTGCAGCTATGTCTTTCTCTTCATCAAAACGTGCCACAAAAGTCATCGGAATAATGAGGGTATAATTTCCCTTGAACACATCGCTTGCTTGCTTTGAAAGTTCCTTCAGAATCAACGCACTAACTAGGCGCTGGTCACGGTCATTCTCAGAACTGTAGAGTGCAACAGCATCAAGCAGTATTTTCCGGACCTGAGCCTCCGATGCATACTTTGCAACACTACCCAAAGCAACTGCAAATGCTTTTCTTGTCGCCGTACTTCGTTCCGACTTCACAGCAAGAAACAACGCTCGAAGAAGTGTAACTGTGTGTGGTTTCATATCAGGTCCTGAGTTTTGGGCCAACATGCTTATAAACTTTGCCACTCCTACCCGAGTATTCAAGCCTACTCCTGATTGAATCAACTGAATCAAGCGAGGGACCAGCTTCTCAAGAGTTGAGCTGTTCACCTGCCGTAAACAAAGATCCAGGGTATCCCACATGGGAGAGTCTTTAGCCACAGCAATTCGAACACTTTCAAGCTTCTCCTGACTGATTCCAACCCTTTCTGCATGCAATTCTGCATAATTCAATCTTTGGTCCTCCAAGCTTGAGAGGCTTTCTAACATACAGCCCACCAAGTCGGGCATTTGCGGACGTATTGTTGCACCTGCACCCTTCACAAGCTTCATTACTGTATTGATGGAAAGCCGGCGGACGTCCGAAACGGTGCTCATGATTCCCTTGGTCAGCAGGAAAGGTAAAACTATGGCCATGGTGGCCCGTGCATCATCCTCTGGTGACAGAGTTGTGTCACTTAGTCGTACACTGAGGGAACTAATGGACCTGCATAATGCAAAACTTGTGAGCACACCATACCATAGATGAGACATATTCCACAAACACAGAAACATACAAGTCAGAGTACTTGTAATCCAAACCTAGATAGGTTCGGTAGATGTGTACATTAGTGCCTAGCACAGTTCCTAGGATTATCTGAACCTGTGACTTTACAAACTCATGAACTGGCAGACACCATCTATATTCTAATCTCCATTGACAGGAAGTATGCACCAATTCAACCTCAAACAAGATTTAAGTGCAATGAAAATACTTTCAGTTTCCACTACTATTCCTAAAGAATGCAGTACATGCACATGCCCAGACTAGAGGCCAATGCTCAGATAGTAACAAAGTTGTCCAACCCCATGAAAATATGTGGAATAAAATGATCATGGAACTTGAAAATACAGCATGTAGGGGATTTATGGTCCTTTTTTGTGGAGCCAGCTAATTCTACTATGACTGTGTCAACAAACATTGCACATAAGCAAAGCACGAAAGCATGAACAGCCTACCTGCAAAGGGTGTCACCGGCTGTCCTGACCGTCTCTTTGATATCATCCACAGCACGAAATGCAACATTCCAAACCTTCTCAAGGTACTTGCCTACTTCAGCAAATCTCCGACCTTGTATAAGGTCAGCGAGAGCTGAACAAGAGCTCTCTCTTGATCTCCAAAGGCGAGATCCAGCTTGCGACAACAAATCCTCCATGATTTCTTCATAATACTCGTCGATAGCTTTCTTTGGTTCTGCTACCAAAGATCTCCAGATATGGCCCATAGCATCCTGTATGGCCTTGTTGGGATCATATTGGTACCGGACTAGCTTGGGTACAAGCACCCTTAAGTGGGGTTTCAAAGCATCACCGGCTTGCTTGGCAATCCTTGCAAAGCCAAAAGCAGCACCCCGTTTTGAGTTCAATGAGGCCTGATGGTTGGCTAAATCCATGAACTTGTAAATCAAGTCGGGTTGCCCCATCTCATTTGCAATGTTGCAGAGCTCCTTGTATGTTGAGATGTTCCCTCCACCAGGAGTCTCGCCAAGGGTATTTTCTTCAAAGACCACGGTATCCTCCATGACCTTCACAACTCGTTTCTTCTTTGCTGTACCTGTTAGATTTGAAACTAGGGCTTTGACTAGCTCATCTTTGGTAGCAGCATCACCCAAGTCATAGACAATACTCATCCCTCGGGATGCCATTTCCTGAGTGAGTTCATTTTGTTCACCAAGAAGTTGTGAAAAGGCCTCCTGAATTTGGGGGAGCATTAATTGGACCCTGGGATGATGGCCACAATAACTGATAATTGACAAGAGCCACACAGCACCTGAGCATCGCTCCTCTTTGTAGCCACTGAAGAGGAGATCGTCAAACAACTTCTTGACGATCTTTTCTCTTGCAGGCTCTGACTGCCCATCATGGACGACCCCGTCAGCCTCAGTCATCTCAACATCTCTACTGTGAGATGCATCCCCAGCAAGAAAGTTTGAAGATGCTGACATCGATATGTAATTTGTCTTGAGAATCTTATCAGCTGTAACAGGTACACCTCCCCATATAAATGCCAAAGATTCACCTGTTGCAAAGCAATAACATGTTGATGTGAGGATGCTCTACAATCACTATGATCAGATTGAACTAGATTGAGACCTTGGACTTTGAGATCACAGATTAAGAGAGTTCTCACAAAAGACAGTTGAATAGCTCGTAGGTACCCAAACTTCCTTAAACAGTTGTCACAGATTGAAATCTCGTAACAGTACATCCTGAGGCCACAAGAGCATTTGAGAAAGCTTTCAATAAAATTCCCAAGCTAACCCTTTCATATTCACATTTCAAGATGATCACCTAAGATTTATAAAAACGTCTGCATCCCAGTTGCACAGTAGCAGCACAGTAAGAGTGTGTGGCTTCTTACCTACTGAAAACAGAACATCTTCTGCCTTAGACCTGCTCAAAGAGAACAGTGCAGTTAGAGCAGCACTAGAAAGCTCAGGGTTCTTATCTCCAAAGCAGAGATGCCCAAGTGCAAGTGCAGCCTTCTGAATGACTTTAACATCTTTGTTCGCAAGGAGGATTCCCAATTGCTTCACAAGAGTAGACAAAGACAACTCCTCTTTCTCCTCTGAAACTTTGATAATGTGAACACTCTCCTCCTTTGCACCTGCCGGCTGTGTCCCTGATCCTCCAGTGCTTGCATCGTTGCTTGTGGTACTGGATGCGGTGTCCCCAGCAGCTGGTTTCTCCTTTTTTGTTGATAACACAACAGAACTCAAATCTCCAGTAGGTACTGGTAATGGTTTCCTCAATCCTGCATGACCTATTGCCTCAGCAGCAGATCCTGCTAAAGAAGGATTGGCATTCTTAGTCTCCGCAAACAATGCCTCAAGGGCACTACTTAATAGAGGGTCTGGTACAGCAGGACTTTTGGTCATGCACTGTGCAAGAACATAACCAGTTGAGCAAATACTACCATGCAAATCTTCAAAACGAGCTTTCTGTACATTGTGGAAGGAAGACACAAGTTCTTCAAGCAATGTAGCCCCTTGTGGCGAAGAGAGACCAGAGACAGCAATGCCTAGTAGACGGGCTATAGCTTCCCTTGTAACTGAGTCAATATGTCCTATAAATTGTTTCAACCATTGTATACGTGATGCAAAGAGCTCTGAAAATTTTGCAGTATTCACAGATGCCAGATTAAGTAACCCAGTGCTAGCCAACCCTTGCAAGTCTGCAGTTCCATCAATCGCCATCCCATGCTCCAATAACAACTGTAGAGCCTCCTCAGGGACAGTAGTCCCCAATACATCAGCCTCAGATACTTCTTTGCCCTTCAATTTTGCTTTGTTCGTAACTTGTTCGTTTTCATGGCAATGCTGGACAAAAGTAATCATTGCTGCATAAGCTTTAGGTGGGAAAAGCATAGTACGTTCTCCAAGTGGTGACTTTGACAGCACTAAAGGTTGCTGTTCACAGATGTATGCCATCATGGGCTTTAAAGCAGGATAATCAGCTGCAATTACTGATCCCTCTGCTGCTTCCTTTTCATTCTTTGGGACAGTTAATCCTTGCTGGGCCATTTCCCGAATGTCAAGTTTTGTATCCCCAGCACCCAGCATGCATAGAAAACGGCTTGGGGCATGTGAAAAGGGGTACAGTCGTGTTGCCCATAGTACAGCACAGAACCTTGCTTCACTCTCTGAAGCCTTTACATTCTTTAAAAGAAGACCTTCTATCTCCTTTGCGACATCAGAACTGCTTGCTTTGTACGCAGTAGCTAAGGAAGAGAGAGCTTCCTGAACTGTGGTCCTGATTGAGTCAGGCTCACTCCTCAAAGCATTGAACATTCGTTCCACCATATCTGTGTTCTTGTTGAAAAGATGAGGGGCTCTTAAGGAAAGTTGACCTATTGCTTGATAGGTAAATGCTCGAAGCTGTTTCGAGGATGAGTCTGTGTCACCTGGGTTTTGTCCATCAAGAAGCTTTACCAGTCCACTGAGAATAATTTGAGCCATGGGTTTTAGCTGGTCATCTGATGCATGCTTAAATATCCAAACAGCAAATTCCATACCAGCATGCTTTAGCTTCATTGTAGTACCAGTCCCATAGATGCAGTCAAACACACACTGTAGTGTTGATGGAAATGCATTGGCAGCAACAATAGAGCGTGTAAAGACAGACATCAGCTTTGCCTTCAGAGTTGGCCCTGCTGGAGCCACTCTCTGTTCAGCTGTTCCACCTGCTCTTGTCGTACCTGAGAACCGCTTTCTTTTGCATTAGTGCAGAACAGTGTAATTTTTTCCAGCTCAGTCTGTTATTGTGGATTGACTGTGGTGCCATCACTCAAGGAGACTGAAGAGCTGTACTGCTTTCACAAGCTGGAACTGGTACGACGAGGTCACTAGCAATCTTTCCTTCCAATGATTAACAGCCTTTGGATCCAACACTTTCAAGTAGAAGGTTACCTGCATAATCTAATATTACTATGTCAACTGATACTAAGATGACCAAGTATGTATGCGTGTTCCATTCAAAATAATCATCATTGTGTGTATAAATTAAATTGAACACAACCACTAAAGGTTATGTTTAATGCATCTCACTAACTTCATATAGTTTCAACAGAGAATGTAGCTGTACATATACAGGTTCCAAGATGTGGTTTTGATTTTGCAGTACCTTGAAACAACGCAAAGAGTTGTTTGATCAGGGCAAGGTCTTCTAAGTTAGCACTGCTCGCCTTCCGTTTTAGCAACTCCTCGCCTCTACGTGAAACCCGTTCATTACCATCTGAAGCAGCCACAAGGTAAAGTGGATAGACACTATCTGCTGGCAACTCAAGCTCTCCTAAGTAATTCAGAACACCTAACTTTCGTACATTGAGAACTTCCGCTTTGAGCACCTGTTTCCCTTGAACTTGCTTAGCTTGTTCAAGTGACAGCCCTGGCGGAGGCACTATGGTTCCATCAGGAGAAGTCATTGGTGGTTGAAAGAGGAGTATCTGTAAGCAGTAAGCTAGAAAAATTTCACAATTGGCAGCATCTTTCATGAATGTTCCAGCCATGCCCTTTCCAGTATTATGGCCTGCAAATTGATCCAAGCCCTTTGCTGCAAGGCGCAGAATTACTTCCTGATGTTGCGCAGGTGCTTTGGCTAAAGTTGAAAGTAGTGCATCAAGAACGTCCTTCTGTTCATCCCATGGCGCACGATCAATAGCCATTTCTATGTACACAAGGGCGAAATTCTTCACCATGGACACCAACTCTGGTGACTGATAGAGGGCTAGAAGCTCCTTTAGGGGCAATTTGATTGAAGCTTGGTCTTTCACTCGCTTGTTAATATGGGATAGCATCTCCATAACCTGCCATATCAATCCAAAGACAGGTAAAGGTAGTGACATAAGATAAAATTACATTATATGAGACATATCATACGCCGCAACATTCACTTTGCCCCAAAGACCCTAAGACAGCCCCCACAACCACAATACCTTCCAAAATTGCAAGGACAAAGTGACAGTGGAGCTCACAAATCAGACTAGTCAATTCTAGCACCACACTTCACAGAATCCTGGTTGCAAGTTACGTATTCCAAATAAAAACTTGTTCTTGCTCATTCAATAGCCTCACTCGCTGTTTCCTGACTACAAGAAACATCTGATTTAGTGTGGCCCAAACTATTCCAAATTGACCCACATTGATTGATTGTCTCAAAATCACTGGGTGGCAACTAGAAAGTATCACATGACTTTAGACAAGTGACAGAGACCATTCCAATTAACATGGCGCACCAATTTCAATGCCACACTACTAAATCAGATGAATTGTAATTAGGGTTTGAGGTCATTTGGTCCCATTAAGCAACTGAGATTAGACTCTATTGCAACCACTAGCATCTTGCACTTTCGCATTCGCCACAATGCATTTGAGTCCCTCCCTCCCACCACAGGTATTTTGCATAATTAGAAGGCAAATTCCCCACTCATAATCAGCTGAGGCTTGATACTGCAGGTGAGTGAGTAGGAGCATGAATGAATGCATAACATTTCCAAGCCTCATAACCCCTCAGCCACACCCATGCTAAATAAAAGAGATGCCATGTTCCATGGGACAGCGGAACTTAGTCGCTAAGACTAAGGCCATCATATTTTGAGAATCGCATCCTGTTCATTCCCGGCCTTTGGCCGAATTGTCCTCGTGCACTGGGGTAAGTGGCAGGTGGAGCTTAGAAGTGTTATGTAACTCCAGATTTGTTTTCATGTGGATTGGATGGATAAAAACATCATCACAACAGGCTACCACTGCCCTCCTCCTTCTTCTTCTTGATAATGGGACTGAGGGGGCGGACAATATGAGGTGGAAGTGACGCGGATTTTCTGACCTTCATCTTAGTGGGGTGATGTGCAGAGCCCAATCGAGAGACGGCAAGTGGCAAGAGCTTCGATAACACTTTCTCCAACTGAGTCTCTTCTGTGAGCGCCAGCCGGGTGAGCATCCGATCCAGAAAGGCCTCTTCCGTCGCCCCATCGGAGGCCGCCATGTCTCCGAACGCTCTCTCTCTATCTCTCTACTCCAAATTTCGCTTCAATTTCACTCCTCTAGACCTTGTCCACCTTGTCCGATCAACTCTGCCCGCACACATAAGTGTCCAGATGCGCAACCAATCACCTGCCAGCCAATCAATCAATCCTGTTCCCCCTGATCAATCAAATGCACACTATATATACATAACAAACCCCTCCCACTCTCCACTGTTTGCTTCTACATATGCACTCACTAAGCTTGCAAACCAAGAAAGCCTCCCAGTGACCTCAAACCCTAACCCTGCTTTCCAACAAATAACAGCATCTGAGGCTCACACGCACGAAATTGAAACTGAAATTCAAATTCAAATTGTGCAGCAGCCGCACCGTCAGGAGAGTGTGTTGAGTTGATGCCGGTCGGGATGCTTTTTGTGCGGATGGAATTGAGTGGCATGCCAAGCAAGCAAGGAACGGAGCTTCTTCCGCTGCTTCCCCTGTTTCTCCGTCCACAGCTCTGGGAGAATGTGGGCAGAAGGTTTAAGGTAGAAAAACGGAAAAATGGCGAAATGACCACTACATACTGCTGCACTCACTAGACTAGGAGTAGAATGATTCTTGGGTGGACCCAAAACGGCTAATTGTAAAAGTAGTAGCCCAAAAAGGATGCACTGGTAGGTCGGATATAGTGATGGGCTGGATAGGTTTTGTTTCACGCCATTTGGGATCACTTTTGGGTGTTCTCGAGTTAACTATTTTGTGTTGCATTTGTATGCATAGTGGGATATTTTGATGCTCAAATTAGGGAGACTCTACTATACAAGTACAGTAAGGGGTTTGACTTACTTGTCTCTTTTAGAAAATGTAATTAATAAATAACAAGGAATAAAATTACGAAACAACTTGCAATGATCATTTCTTCTACTCAGCCCTGAAAAAATATTGCACTAATTTCAAGCCACCCGTTTTGGCCAAATCAGCTTATTGTCACCATTTTCCATTTTTCTACCTTAACTTACATGCTTACTTACATTTTTTATTCAATATCTTGTGGAGTCACCATTGGTCCATTCACTTATGGTATGGGGGGTGGGTGTTATTCAGTTTACTTTTCTTACTTGGACACCTATATTTGATTGATTGGTGTGTGGTTGGGTGAGGATCAAAGAACAAAACATTGTAAAGACATGTTTCAAAGAGATTGGCAAAAAAAATTTAATTTATTGACTACTCTACACTCAATAGTTAACACAATTGGGAGTTCCTATGTATTCAGTTACGGAATCAACAAACACGTACTTCCGATAACCATAACCAAAGCAAGGGAGGTGCACTTCTCAATCTAATTTTTGTTGATGCTTCATTGTAGATTTGCTAATGGTCCAACACAAGTTTTGTTGTGTAAATATGATCAGTAGAAGTTGACAACATGAAAGACAAACAGTAACACCCACATACATTAGGCCACTCATGCATTCTATGTGCTCACATGTCCCATTCAATTTCATGTGGAGTCACCATTGGTCCTTTCACTTAGGTATCACTCATTGGTATAAAATGGAGATGACTTAGTTTGGGAAAAAAAATTGTAGTTACGTTATGACATATTTTAAGATGTACAAGAAATTATGATCATATTTATAAAGTTTGAAAAATGTTGGTTAAGAATAGTGAAGCTTGTCATTTAGTTCACCATGATGTTCTTCTTATAACTTTTTTTTACCCTGCATATGTCATCATCTCGGTGATATGCTTGGCAATTTTAGAAAAAATATTTATACATTTAACATTTGATGTGAATTGTTTAAATTTAATGCTTTGAAATGATGTATTCATATAGTTTTAACCTTTTATTATATTTTGATTATGCGTAAATAGAGGCACGTATTCCCAACAACTCCTTTGTAAAAGAAACACTATTTGAAGATTCTAAATCATTGTTTTCCATAAATATAGTGAATCCGTCATGAAATCCATTTTTTGGCCATGAGGTTGGCTATGACCTCAAAGGGGAAGCAAAAATTTGTATAGTACCCCCCGGTGTATTTTTCAAAAGACCATCTTGAAGTAGAACTCAAACGCTACCCCTAGATAATATTGTCTTTACTAAAAGGGCATCGTATAGATGCTAAGGGAGTTGGAGCCTGGGGGGGGAAGGGACACTAGCGGCATTTTAGAAACGATGTGCGATAAAATATAGGGTATTTAATATTCATTTGAGGTAGAATTTTGAAGACTCCATATAAAATATAGGGGCCAAATTAATGTTGGACACCAATTATTAAAAAAATACCATACAATATAACATGTGTAAGGGATTACATTTTGATTCATCAAAGATATTTTGAACTCCATTATGTTTAAACGTTAACACGAAGGGGTATATTTGAGATAATATTTGATGTTTGAAATTTATTTACAAATGGTGTACAAACTATTGCTATCCTGCAAATGTTGGACAGTTGTGTTTCTTAATACACTAAATTTTAAGGTTGCACTCTACTTGCATTCTCCATTACAATCTTGTTGGTGAAATTAATTTCTATTATGTTTTCTTCTTGCCATACCGTGCAACAATACAATCCCCCTCATCGGCTAAAAATCAAAGACTATAAAAAATTTGTAAGAAAAATAAGGTGCTTAATATTGAATGCATTCTAGATTTTTAATTACCAATAGGGTATTAAAATTTTAAGCTCAATAGATTTTTATTTTTTTTACTTTTAAAGACTCCTAATATTGTTCACGGGTGTCTACTCTTTTCATCAACGGAAGTTTGATCTTCTTCACAACTTCCGTGATGTCTTTATACGTACGAGATTCCGTCAGCCTCACGGCCTTTAATTTCTTTTCTCAAGCGGCAACCTCCGCTAATTGAGAAGATATGCGGGAACGGAATACCATGACTTTTTTCTTAAAATCTAGAGGCGTTTATAAAAAAATAGTGTTTGCTAGGTTGTTAGCACATGGACCGTACCCACAAACTTTGTTTCCACCGGCTGTCGCCATGACAATATTTGTGTAGTCAGATTTGGGGATGACTACTTTCACGCTTGTGAGTTGTTTACATGTGTCTACTTCTTTCATGAATAAAAGTTTGATCTCTTTCACAACTTCTATGACGTCTTTCTACGTACAAGGTTCCGTCGGCCTCACGGCCTTCAATTTTTCTCTTTAGCGGCCTCCTCCGCTAATTGCGAGGATACGCATGAATGGAATACCATGATTTCTTTTCTTTAAAATCCGGAGGCGTCTGTCGAAAAAAATTGTGTTTGCTAGGTTGTTAGCACATGAACCGTACCTACAAACTTTGTTTCTATTAGCTATCGCCATGAGAATATTTATGTTATCAGATTTGAACATGATTATTTCTGCGTTTGTGAGTTGTTTACGGGTGTCTACTTCTTTCATCAACGGAAGTTTGATCTTCTTCATAGTTTTCGTGATATTTTTCTATGTATGAGGTTCCGTCGCCCTCACGGCCTTCAATTTTTTCTCTCTAGTGGCCTCCTCCGCTAATTGAGAGGATACGTATGAATGGAATACCGTGATTTCTTTTTCTTAAAATCTGGAGGCGTCTGTCAAAAAAAATTGCGTTTGCTAGGTTGTTAACACATAGACCGTACCCACAAACTTTGTTTCCACCAGCTCTTGTCATGAGAACATTTGTGTAATAAAATTTGAGCATGATTATTTTCACGTTTGTGAGTTGTTTACGGGTGTCTACTCCTTTCATCAACGGAAGTTTGATCTCCTTCATAGCTTTTGTGATGTCTTTCTGCGTACGAGGTTCCGTCACCCTCACGGCCTTAAATATTTCTCTCTAGTGGCCTCCTCCGCTAATTGAGAGAATACGCATGAATGGAATACCGTATTTTTTCTTTAAAATTTGGAGGTGTCTATAAAAAAAATTGTGTTTGCTAGGTTGTTAGCACATGGACCATACCCACAAACTTTGTTTCCACCAGCTTTCGCCATGAGATCATTTGTGTAGTCAGATTTGAGAATGACTACTTCCGCGCTTGTGAGTTGTTTACGGGTGTCTACTTCTTTTATGAACGAAAGTTTAATCTTCTTTATAACTTCCGTAATGTCTTTCTGCGTACGAGGTTCCGTCGGCCTCACGGCCTTCAATTTTTTCTCTCTAGCGGCCTCTTCCGCTAATTGAGAGGATATGCATAAATGAAATACCATGATTTTTTCCTTCAAATCCAGTAGCGTCTGTCGAAAATATTTGCGTTTGTTGGATTGTTAGCACATGGACCGTACACACAAATTTTGTTTCCACCTAGAAGGGGACATTAACGGTATTTTAGAAATGATGTGCGATAAAATGTAGGGCATTTAATATTCATTTGAGGTAAATTTTTGAAGAATTCTATATAAAATATAAGGGGCGAATTAATATTAGAAACCAATTATAAAAACAAATCATACAATAGAACATATGTAAGAGATGATATGTTGTTTCATCAAAGAAGCTAGAGGGCTCAATTTTATTCCATGAAGCTTTCTCTTTATTAAGGATACATTGAACTTCATTATGTTTAAACATTGACACGAAGGGGTATATTTGAGACAATATTTGATGTTTGAAATTCATTTGCAAATATTGTATGAACTCTTATTGTCCTGCAAATGTTGGACAACTGTATTTCTTAACACATTAAATTTTAAGGTTGCACTCTACTTGCAAACTCCATTACAATCTTGTTGGTGAAATTAATTTCTATTGTGTTTTCTTCTTGCCATATGACAACCATGCAATCCCGTTGTTAAAATACCAATTCATAATGCATCCCTTTCCCCTCAGCTAAAAACTAAAGGCTATCAAAAATTTGTAAGAAAAATAAGGTATTTAATATTGAATGCATTCTAGATTTCTAATTACCAATAGGGTATTAAAATTTTAAGCTCAATAGATTTTTCTACTTTAAGGACTCCTAGTATTCTAATTCTTAAAGATGATACCCCCCTTTAAAAATAAGTGGTTGTTGTAGATGTCTCCAAAAATTTACTATGAGTGTCCCCCCCCCGGGGGGTTGGAGCAACCATGATGGGGTATATTTGGATGTCAAGGGCTAAGGGTGGGTTTGCATCAGAGTCCAAATCCAACAACAAAGTTGGGGTTCAAATCACCTCTCCATGGACCTTGCTTTTGGACTTGAGATTAGACATTGATGGGTAGCACAAACAAAGGACCATATGTTACTAGAAGTAACGGGTTATAAATATGCTATAACTTAGAAAGATTCAAATAGTTTGAGTCACGTGGCTTCCAAATCCACTTTGAAAGACTAATGCAATGAGATAACCAACACATAACCAACTCGCCAAACTATCAAGAAGAGGTGCCACAACATTAAAAAAATAGTTTCACATTATTGTGCCAAGGCAAGTGTCGTGTATTTTAGTACATCGAAAAGTTACACAAATCAAGGATATTGGGTTTGACAAATTATCTACAACATTGTTATACTTCGAATGATAATTTTCCAATTTGCAAGACACTAGTTTGGGCCTGTGCCATTTTAGTTTGCACTCGTGTGTATGCATGAATGTCGCGCCCACCATGTACCATTTGCTCAACATGTCGTGGTCAACAACTGGTCATTTTGAATCTTTGGAACATCGAACGCGTGAACATCCATGTGCTCTCATTGTTTTAAAGTTTTCAAATGTAAATTGGATTGGAATTTTTTATCTTTTGGAATGGGACTTACTAAGTGGGATCATCCATTCTACTATTCTTAACATATCACTTGAAAAGGTGGCATCACCCAATTTGTTATTGACCATGGCATATTTAAGTAAATTTGGACATATTTACAAAATCTAGACTTTATGGTTGTATCAATTCAAATGGCGGATCTGTTGATACAATTATGATATATTGAAATTTTTATGTGAATCCTTAGTGATCACTTGAATGTCATGTTTTTAACATATAGTGGAAAACAAAATCTTAATTTTTATATTAAATCTTAATAAATAAATGTTGAATGAAAAAACACAATCAAAACAATTGTTATAATATGATCATAATTCACTTTGCATATTCTAGCGAAAGATCTTATTATACAATCCTATTGTAGGATCCTATAATAGGCTCAACATGTTCTTATTATGGACTTAGACTTAGTCTAGATATCAATTGACTTTGTTCCAACTCCTATTTGTTTGATCCTAAATGAGCAAATACGTATTTGAGAAGGTAGCATCACCCAAGTCGTTAGCGACCCTATTCCAACTCCTATATTTGACTTAGAATGAGCAATTACAAATTTGAATATGAACACTGATGATATTATTTTGAAAACCAAAAGCACGACTTTTTGGTTAGAAGAGAGAGACAAACTTGTTGGCTTCTAAATATTTGTATTTGAAAGTTGAAGCTTAATGCAAATTGAAAGTACATGGAGAGCTGATTTTTCAAAACTTCCTCTTTTTAGAGGCCAAATCCTTCAATTTCTTCCTTATTGCAATACAAGGGTGGGTGGGTGGGAACTTCCATGAGACTCTTTCTATTTCTTGTGTATCTTCCTACTTGGTGACACAATAACAATTTGCATAATAGAGTTGTTTGCAATTATGCCTAGTTGGATGTGTTGTGCAATATAGACATGTTGTGTCATAACCTAAGTTTCTTTGCAAGAATATATACCTTACTTAGGGTTTTTGCTATCAAAATGGTATCCAACAACAAAAAATTTGATTTTGACTGTCCCATACCTTGGAAGTTTAATTACCTATCTTCATGCTTCACCTCAAAGCACAAATAGCTAATCCACCACATGTATGGAGTACTTACAAGGGAAATGTTCCTAGTAACTTCAACCAATAGATATGCATAAAATGTCATAATCACAATACATCATTGTATTGAAGTGCCTCACATGTGCCCATGCAACCAACCAACAAACATTTGAGAATTAGTTACGTACACGAGGTAAATAACAACAAGACCCAATTGTTATCCATGTCGCACACATTTAAACCACATCAAATGCATTGTAGTATGTCAAATTACAACACTCATTGCAGAATGACATATGGGTGTTCAAACTTGTTCCTTGGCCATGATTGGGTCACTCCAAGTAGAATACTCCTCTTGGTGATTAGCCCTAATTTCTCTCAATTTTTAACACGTATCTACTACTCCAGTGAGTATACACAAAGCTAACCCCACCTCACACTTGCGTGAATGGTAAAAAAGGAAGCTCCTTTTAGGGTTAGGGGTTTATATTGGAGTTCTTACCTATGGTAAGTTTTCTCAACCCTAATTTTTACCATGGGTTAGAGACGTGGGTCACGACTATAACTATGGTTATTTTGCTCCATTCATCTACATCCTTGTTACATTTCCATCATGGTAAATATGACCACTTTCCATGTATGTATGTTTAGGATCTCTTGAGCATATAGCCGTCTATTTATAAAGAAGACAATTGTTATGTAGATTAATGTAAGAGCTTACAATCAAATGTTTTAGTGGCATGGCATTGATCAACTAGAAAGGGAGAGAGAGAGAATGCCCACCAGACCAATTCCAACACAAATGTACTAAAAATTTTGGCTGCAAAGGAAACCTAGGAAAGAACATAAGCCTGGAGGCAAGTTAACTCTTCATTCTGAGATACATGTGCAGCTCGTCCATGAAAGATTTGAGCAACGTGACAAATGAAAAATTTTACACAAGTGCGTGAGTCTAGTCATCAAGGAAAATAGGTTCCAATCTCCACGATATTTGCCAATTGTCATGGAACTCATCAAGTTTGGAGAGAGGGAACTATTGTATATTAGTGTGCCTCCCATATATCCAACATAAAAACTTGACCCCCCTATAGGTTTGTTACCGATTCATCTCGATGACCTCGAGTAGACCAATTCTAGGTCTTTAAACTAAATTCAGTGTCAAGTAAAGTTTAAATAGTAATCTTCATGTTGTCTAATATTTCAAGGTTTTTATGTTGGATGGATGAGAGATATGGTTGTACACGATAATTCTCTCTCTCTATCGAGTTCAGACTCCCGATTTATGTATTGTGACCAAGGGTAGAGTTTTGAAGCACCTTGCTTTCACATCACTCGCATCACATTCGCCACACTATGCATATGATTTAGTTTGGCCCGCATTAGGTATTAATCATCAGCAACCCACACACAATCAATGATGTTGCAACCTTTGGGTGACAATTAAAGTAGGTGGCATGGGACATAACTGCTTCTACAAGACAAGTCAAGATGACCAATATTCACCTATTGTACATGCCTCTCCTAACTTGGCTGATGAAAGTGGTTGTTTTTTCAAACATTACACCATATTCTCCACACCATGCATTTGATTTAGTTCATCCCACACTATTCATTATCAACCCACATGTCAAGAATCTTGGAAGCCTTAGGTGACAATCACCATAGGTGGCACGGGACACATTTGCTTGTACATGACAAGTCATGATGACATGTTATCCACCTATCGTAATGCCTCTCCTAATTTGATTGATGAAGGTGGTTGTTTTGCCAAACACTACACCATATTCGCCACACTATACATTTGATTTGGTTCAGCCCACATTATTTATTATCAACCCATATGTGGTCAATGATGTTGCAATCTTTGGGTGACAACCGAAGTAGGTGCATGGGACATAACTGCTTCTACATGACACGCCGTGATGACCAATAATCCACCTATCTTACAAGCCGATAATCTCTCATAAACACATATTTAAGTAAATTTAGACAATTAAGGAGTCTAAATTTAATTTATAATTAAATAAACATGATTAATAGATCATTAATGTATAAATTAAATGAAAGCGGCTCGCAATATATCGTGCCACGGAGGGGGATCGGGTAGTCTCCCGATGGCAATGAGTGGGAAGCATGCACAAAAATGATAGAAAAAACAAGGCAGTGATGTATACAAGAACATTGGGAGATCTCCCCATCCAGAAAAATTCAATTACAAGACAGTGAACAATACATAAAACGATGGACATGTTATTGTACATAGTAATCAATGAATTCTTGAACCAAAGCCGTGCATTGTCATTGACAAGCCATGCACGGAAAATAGAACATAAAATTAGAATCCAACATCCATACTTGAAAAATGCTTGTAGCACCAGAATTGAACAACGGGAAGGCTAAGCGTTTAAATCTCTAAGTATTGAAGCAGTACAACTTCCCGGACTACGTCTGGGTAGACCATAGGACCGGGAGGGCTCCCGGTGCGAATGAAGGGATGAGTGACGGAGCATCAGTGGTCGATTCGTTCTGGGCAAAACCTAGAGGCGTGGGAACCCGAGGATGTCCGAGATGGGGATGACATAGTTGAGCCTGCAAATGCAAAAAACGAAAAATGTGAGGAAACGTGAAGAGGTTAGCACATGCAGAAAGCAATACCAAATGAGATTAAAAAAAGAGACGTGAAGTACCGTGAGAAAGTTGAAGGCGGCGTTTAACTGGAAATCTCCTCCACTGTGGAATTGATGAATTGGCTGCCTTGATTTGCAATAGGCGGTAAGCAGCATAGGAGTTACAGGTTGAACTCTTGGTGGGCTTCAATTCGACTCGCTTCTTGGGAGATTTCTTTGGTTTAAAAAATGTGGTCCCCAAAAGTGCCGTGCTCGAGGACACTCCAGACGACAAAAGCGAAAGTTAAAGTATGTTAGAAACATGAGAGAGGGTGAGCGAACATCATCGATCGGGAGGTCTCCCGGTGTGAATTTAGGAAATGAAAAGCAAAATCAAACAGGGGAGAAAGAATTGAAGTGAGAATGAATTGAAAGTATTGGAAGAGGAGGCGTGTATGAAGCACATACGGAAAGTGTCGCGAGAATGGACGGAGTATGGCGCGCAATTGGCGGTCACGAATGGGCTAAACCATTTATGGTAACGTGGGAGTGGGGGTTGTCCGTCTGTGATATGATTATGCAAATAGAGAGGAACATTTGGTGCGTGTATGAGTCCCTCGATGTAAGGGTACAATGCGGTTGTGATGTTATCGATGACTTTGTGACCCGGCCAAGTGTGAGGGAAATAGCAACAGTCGGAGGGTTTGTTCCTAATATGACGGCTGGGTTGGTCGTCGACAAACAATATATTGCCCTCCCTACAACCGAAATAATTTGCATGGTGACTGAGGAGGACTTGTTTTTCTTTAAGGAGGAAAGGGACGTCCTTACTAATGAAACCGTTTGTATTCGTGCACATGGATTTACCCCAGACAAACTTGAGCGCAGATATGACGTTTTCGCGAAAGAGGCGGCGAAGGACAGTGTGGAGAACTGAATCTTCCATGCACAACCAGATAGCGACATGGAAATCGCGTAGGAGTAGGGACATGAACTCTCTCAACCCGGGACGGACTTCGAGATCCCATAGCTTGTCCATGAAAAGGCCGCCCTTGCCCCCGAAACGCGCGAAGCACTTGGCTCGAACCCTCTCCGGGGCGCGCCTACAAAGAAGACCATCGACGGAGAGAACAATCAACTTGAAGGACTTGGGTTTGGGTTGGAATCGAGGGCGCACAAGAGTAATAGAAACCTCAAAACCCTGCACATGAGAGGCACCGGGAGGTCTCCCGAAGAGAATATGAAGAGAGCAACGGCGGGGGAAATGTTGATAATGCATGATGAAAAAAATTCATTCAACGAGTAACACAGTTACAAACACATTCACGACACAAGAAATGAACAGGTTGGTAAGAAACAAGGAAGTTATTACAAAGACATGAGAGTACTTAAAAACATGAATAACGGTGTTTGGTTGCTGGTTGCATGTCCAAAATGTTAGATGGAAGAAGGACACCCAAAAAAATGAAACCCAAAACAAAGAAATGAGGAAATCCAAAAGAAAAACTTAGCGTCAACCCAAGCCCACCTCCGTGACAGATTCAGGGGAGCCAGAGGACATGGAAATCTGCCGAAGATGCGCAGAACCGCACTCCGAGAGCAACTGGCCAGTATGGATACTTCCAGAGAACCCAGAGTAACCAGGAACATGTCCAGCCGACTGGACAGCAGGTGACGTTGGAGAACCCAGAATATTGGCAATTTTCTGGGACACCTGAAGGGGCAACGTGGAATCACCTCTTTCCTTTCTTTTGAGTGGCCTTCTTTCCTTTGACACCTGAAAAAAATGGGAACACCGTGAGACGCTGGGCAAAGCATCGGGAGGTCTCCCGATGTCAATACTTGGGTTGAAACTCTAGCGCTCTGTCCACATCATCTGGCTTATACCTCCTGGAGTAGCCAGCCATAAGCTTAACGTAGCGAGAGTCAAACTTACGGAGCTGGGCCTTTCCATCCGGGAGGGGGTTCTTTTCAACAAACTTTCGCACATCCATGTTTGAGGCCAAGAGATTTTTCAACCACTCAAACAAAGTCCGGAGAAGGTAATTATCCTCATGTAGGAATTCAGGCCTAAACGTGGGAGGATGGATGGCCTGACTCCAGTGGTTAGGACAATTTTTATCCGGGGAGTCATCAATAAGCAGAACATTACGTAAGGTAGCATTAGGAAGTTTTTTGAAAACCCTAAGTGTGAGATCCTTCATCAAAATGGGTTGGTCGGGATTATCCCTATGCTTGGAGACAGTGCAATGATCCTGATAAAAGAATCCATAGTCATCAAAGGGAATATCAAGGCGACCAAACTTGAATCGCCTGCAATCCTGCATAAGAGCATCAACCATCTGCAAGGCTTTCTGCTTCCGGGTTGAAGTCCTGAACAAGACGTCAGCCTTCTCGTACAACCAATCTAGGAGTTCACGGGCACCACTCCGCAAAAGGGTCTTGTCATTTTTGTTACGCGGTTTAGAGCAAAGGAGCCCGTTGAGATCAAAGACTAGGAAATATCTTACCGATGGCACACTAATGGACTGCGGAGGCAAGTCAGTCGTTGCTGCAAGACAATGGAACATAATTTCAGAACAAGGTTACATGAACCTCATACAATAAAAGTATATCTATGGAGATCCATCATCGGGAGACCTCCTGGTCCTCAAAGAGAATATTGCAAAAGAGTATTAAAGTGAGAAAGAACTCACCTCGGGGGGACATTTCAGTGGCCGGAGTCTCCTGGAGGATAGCAGCATCCGCAGCGACAGACTCCACGCTACGCTGTTCTCTGTTAGTAGTGGCGGTGCGCCTAGATCTCAGTTTGGGTGAATGCGAGCCCGAACTGCCCATGGGCATGGGACCACCAACCACTTGGGACTTAAGCTTCTGGCGAAGAGGGCGAGGGGGAGAAAAACTCCTGTCATCAACATCTACTGCAGTAGAAATATCATTGACGAATTCATTCTGCATGGCTTCATCCGCAGCAACATCCATGTCAAGATCCTGGTCATCAAGGAGGATAAGCGATTGAGGTTGCGCGGTTGGAGGAGACATTGCTGCGGGTAGAGGCATCGGGAGGTCTCCCGATGCCCGAGGAGGTGAGGGTGCACGAGAAACGTTGCTTGGGCCAATGGCAGAGTGAGTGGGCGAAGCAACAAAGTCGGGCGCGACGTCTTCGGCCATCGGGAGGTCGCCCGATGGATCACCGAGGTGAGAGGGGCCTCCTCTATCGCCTGGCTGCTCACAGTCACCAAGGTGAATAACCTCCATCTCATCGTCTGAGTCTTCAGCATGGGTGGGTTCGTCCAGTTCCACGACATTTTTCTTCTTCTTGTCCTTCCTGGAGGCACGAACAAGTTGTTTCAGCGCCAGCCCTTGCAGATATTGAATGATCCGTTCTCCCAAATCTGTGGCCCGACTGTAACTCACATTGTCCTGGGCGATGTCCGCAGTGGGTACAAGTTTATGGAGACCCAAAATCGTCAAATTTCCCCCGCATTGTATGTTCAAGAGAATCCTGTCGGGTTTAAGAACACCACCCATAATTGCGTCGAGGGAGGCGACGCTCAGATCTGCATGTAGGGTCGTCCAGTTTCCCAAATCAGATTGCTCGAGGGACTTGGCATCCACAAAGGTGGGTAGCTTGGGTGAACCGAAAATCCTCCGCAAATGTTTCGCGCTATCAGCATCCTCGTCAACCCTCGGGAATACACCAAGATGTACACGAGCACCTGTGTCTCATGGGCGGGAGTAACAAATTTTTCCTGTTCCTTGTGTGGGGAATACACGACTATGTGATAATCCCAGACGGACGAATTACTCACCCACATGGCAAATTCTGAAGCGGTCGGGAAGGAACAAAAGAAATAGTGGACCCCCAAAGTTGAAGAGTTTTCCTCGAAGACCTCTAGGAATTCTGGAGTTATAGGATGTTTGGAAGGGACGCCTCTTTTTCTGTCCCAGAAATTGGAGGCACTGACAATGTAAGGATCATCAGAGATATTCCAAGCGCGCACAGCATGAAGAATATCTTCAGCGCCCTTTGCCTTGATGACAAGGTGTTTTGACATGATGGCATCATCTACACGCTGCGTCGAAGTTGCCCCCTGCAGGTAAGCATTGTAAGCATCCCATAAATCAGGAAGAGCAGGTTCCTGGGAGATTTTCATCAAGTCTTTCCTCTCCTTCAACCAAGCTTTCCCAGCTTCTATTCCCCTGACAAGCTTACGCATCATGGCCATGAAAGCGGCATCGAATTTGTGCTCATTGGCCACGGCTTCCCATTCCGAATAGGTCCAAGCCTTGTATCCTTTCCCCTTGTGTGGTCTCTCCCAGCCGAACTTTGTCATCACCTCTTGCCTAATGACCATCTCGTCCTTCTTCTCGTCGCACATATCAGTGAGGGAGACAAGACCTGCAACACCAGGCTACAAAGATTTGCAACACACTTTCCCTTTGAGAATGAGGTTGCCAATCTCCTGGAGCATATCGTCAGGGAGGCCCTGAATTATGCTAACATCGGATTTGGTGAGGGGAGGTCGTTTTGATGTCCCGGTAAGAATGACCCCGTGACCGTCGGGAATGTTCCCATCAACCCAGTTGTCAAACACCAATCTCCAAGTGGTAAACGTAAGTTCGCTGCATATGACAAGGGGGAGACACTCTTTGATACTTCCAGTGTCGTGGAATGTTGTTGTCACTGCATGCTTGAATTTCTGGACATGGTGTAGAGCGACGTCAGAATATGTGACAATAGAAACAGTAAGCTAAAGGCATCGGGAGGCCTCCCGATAAATGGATATGTATCTCAAAACTCGAACAATAATATTGAGGAGAATAGTACTTACATTCCATTCAGGAGAGTGTATGCCACCCAACTTAGCAGGTTGTGGTTGGTTGTGGTCCTTCCAGACTGCACGCCCTTGAGTCACGTCCTCGAAGAATGTAGGCTTGGCGTCTTTGTCGTGAATTTTGAGGTTCAACACTTTGGACATGTACATAACTTTCTCCTTGTCCAGGGACCACACCACGACAATCTCGTGATTCTCGCAATAGGTCTTCATGTCCTGCTTGGAGGCGAGCTCTGGCATGGCCATTACCTCTTTCATGGCCTGAATTGTGTGTTGGCCACCAATAATCCAAAAGTCGCATTCCCGCATATCATCTTTCACGGTCGGTTTCAAATCGAAAGGCTTGAACTCGTTCAATGTGTTATCAAATACAATTGGCATGACAAACACTAGTTGCTTAGCCCTGGATCCATGGAGCGCGATGACTTCGTCCATCAACTGTTGGCGTCGCCCCATTGTGACTTGCCTGTGCACCCAAGTAGCCGGTGCGCAGTGCAGCCGGTGCAATGGCACCTTGACCCTCCGACCATCGGCGTCGTCGAGTGGCTCGCAGCCCCAAACGTACAATGGCTCAAGATGGTTGTGGATGGCCTGGTTGATGATTTCCAGCTTCTTGGGGTCGGTCTTGGAGCTCTTCTGCATGCGCAAAAGATCTTCGAGGCTAGCTTCTTTTGCGGTCTTAGGTGGCCTGGAGGCTGCCCTCCTCCGTCTCTCCGGAGTCCCACCTGGAGTCGAACCAGGAGTGGAGCCTCTGGAGACCGGGAGGTCTCCCGATCCTGGTGTGGAACCCCTCCTCGCCTTCTTCTGTGTTGGCGGGATGACGATGGCCTTCAAATCCTCCACCATAGACACAAACCTTTCACGCACGTCGCTTGGCAGCTTCTCGTCGTCGGGGAGCCACATGAAGCCAAAACCTGTCGATCTCCCACAAATATTTGTGTCTAATTTCGCGACGGGAACCACCAGGCCCACATAATTCGTGGCCACGGTGGGGGAGGATTCGCAAAGGTTCAAGATGACGCACGCATCTGAATACTCCTTACAATCAACGACATCAACTGAGGTCGGTGACGTGACCTTCCCACCGACCACATAGACAAACCTAATTTTCAACCTTTGTTGAGAGGTGTCCTCCACAACCTCAACACCCCACTTCTTAACCTGGTTCTTGACTACATAGGAGGCCACAGAAGGTGGCTCGAAAAGACCTACATTCTCTCCAATCTTTTCAGACACCAGATGCTTCAACCGCAAGGTGCCCATATCGTCTCTGATTCAAACAAGACATTGTGAGCTTCTAAACATGTTACGAGAGACCAAATTCAAATATAAATTTATAGAAATCATAATGCATCGGGAGGCCTCCCGATGCTGGGGGATTGCGAATGAGAATTCAATTTGGTGTACTTGCATCGGGAGGCCTCCCGATGCTGGGTGAATGGGAATGACAATTGAATTTCGAGTACAGGGATCGGGAGGCCTCCCGATGCTGGGGGTTTGGGAATGACAATTGAATTTCGAGTACAGGCATCGGGAGGCCTCCCGATGCTGGGGGTTTGGGAATGAAAATTCAATTTCGAGTACTTGCAAAAATTCATGTATGCGGAAACATTTTTCGTGCAATCCAATTGACATCGGGAGACCTCCCGGTGGTGAAATATAATGGCCAACAAACTAAAATTTCCACTGCAACAACTCACCAGTAGATATGTGCGGCTACTCCACGCTCTGTGTGCGACACCTCCGTGTGCTCCACCTCCGTGTGCTCCACGCGACACCTCCGTGTGCTCCAACCCTCTACCTCGGACTGCACGTTCAAAAATTACCACATGGATGAGAGTAATGTGGATGGATGATAAATGATGCGGATGGATGATAAATTCTGTGCAAGGATGGATGAACTATGCGTTCATGTCATGGAGGAGAGTCTGAACGTCCTCTATGTGCTCACTCCAGAATGCAGCAGGGCTTCGCCGTGGAGCAAGTGTTGCAAATGGCTCCGGGAGAGCTCCTCATATATACTGCTTCGGAGCCGACATCCTAAACCCTATTTCTTCCCTACGTCAGCTATACAACGTGTGGACTACATCGCGATGTGACTGCAGGTTGCTGTCCACAGAGATTAGGTTCCTAATCTCTTCGCACACTCTGTTTAATGATCACGTCGTGCACTTAATGAGGGCGCCAACGGCTCCAATCGCCACCACTTTGCACGCCAATGGCGTCTGCATTGTCACTGTCGCATGTGCCGCTCGCCATCAAATCGCCGTCTTCAATCAACACTTTATTCGTCACGCATTCCAAGACTTTCTCTGGCACGATTCCAAAACTCATGTCGTCTAACTGAAATGGCGACGAGTGGCCGACAACCCTCTATCATAGGAGAGCTAAATATAGCCATATTCTAACGCCTTCTCAAAAATTACAAGCGGTAATAATGCTTGTGAATAAAGTTTACAGCGAGTGAATATATCCTTTGACATCCATCCGACAATATCGGGAGGCCTCCCAATGCAGACAAAAACTGACAGAATGTCAGGATTCTTGCTTCAGGGTAATAGAGCAGCGTGGAGGGTATAGAAATTGAATGCGGAACTACATGAATCCAGCATCTCAAGACCGGATTTACGCAAAAAAAAATGAATTTAGAAAACAATGTTGACCGGATTCAAAATTTGGAATTATGAAATCACTTACCCCATTCTAAGCTCAATTGTCGTTTCGATGGAGACAAGAATGTCAGGGCTCGGCGCTATGGTTGAACGATGACCATTAATGATGACGAGGCCTTCTGCGAGAACAAGTGGTGGAAGAACCAAGGCGATAAGATCCAAAAATAGATAAACAACAAGAAGTAATCCAATGGATCCAATGCAGTAGAAGAGAAGGCATCTTTTGGATTAGGCTGATATCACAATGACCTCCACAAAAATCCCTCTACACCTCTTCATTCTGAGGTTGCGACTCTTCATTTCTAACGCTTCATTGTGCGTGCTTGACGCTTCATTCCGCTACGTCCCGTGTATGTCCTTGTGTAGTGTACAATCCTCTTGCTGCATCAATACGCAAGTTTTTCGCAAGCCACACTTACTTTCATTCGCACACATTCATCCCGAGACTTTCATTCACAAGCTTTCATTCTCTGATATTCATTCATCCACAGTATTCATCCCTCTTATTCATCCACAGTATTCATCCCTCTCATTCATCCTCAGTGACGTCAGCAGTGGACACTGTGACGCAAGACCGGGAGGTCTCCCGATGATCTGAATTGTGACATTGTTTTCTTATCCTGGAACACCAACAGGATCGGGAGGTCTCCCGATTCCGTCGCTCAGGGTTTAGTATGTTCAACTCCCAATCAATGGATCGGGAGGTCTCCCGATGCTCGTAGAGTTGGGTACTTTAGCTGAGATTTTTGGAACACCCGACCAAGCATCGGGAGACCTCCCGATGCACGTTTACCACCCCCCTAGCACATCCTAGTCATTGTTGTTCATACAGGATCGGGAGGCCTCCCGATCTTGAATGATTTGTGGACATGGTTTTTAGCACATGCCAGAAAGTCTATTTCAGATTGAATGACATCCAGGTAGATATAGGCGTAGTGGTGGATGGCGGGTGCATTCAAGATCCTCCTTTGCCAGGGCAAGTATTCATCAAAGCACTGCGTGTGCACTACGGCCTCGACCAGATCGTAATCGACTACCCGAATGTTGGTGATTGCATTGGCGACTCGGTGGGAGGTCCAATTCCATGGGCCCCTGAGAATCTTGTGGTGTGTGTCGGGGACGTTGTGGAGTCCTCCATTGATTCGTCAGAGGATCTCACTGTATTCGAAGATGATGACGAAGAAATGGAGGATCCCCAGAATTCCGAGCCTTTGCTGCCAAGTTCTCCAGAACCGAACGAATTGATTCTCCCAATGTCGACGCCATCGCATCCGATGGAAGCTTCTTACCCCTCGCGAACGGAGTGGAGACACAAAATTTGCAACTTGGAGGACAACACGGGTGCTGTGTTGGCGACAGGCCGAATCTATGCTTGCTTGCCAGAAGAGGTATTTGTCATGGATATGATTGGACCCGATCACGTTGGCGTGATGGTCATCCGTTCGATTCCAGGAAATGGGGACCAGATAATGTCCATGAGATTGTGGCCATTAAAGGAAACCCGTTTCCTGGACGGTCTCCTACTCTCTGAGGTGGACCAGCACCTTTGTGACAATCCATCGAGTGAGAGCGAAGAAGAATTCTTCGCAGGTGTTAAGAAATCTGCTTATCGCAGTTCCATTCGCAAAAAGAAAACACCGGAGAAGGCGCCCAAAATTGGTCGTCTCCTCAACTTGGCGTCTATTCGCGCTGTAAGTGCGCAAGAATGTTGCTCGATGAACTGTTGTCAATTGTTTCCATGGTCGTCCACCCAACATGTCAGAGTGAACTACTGGAGAAAATCCTTTGATGAACGGAGGGAATGGGGTACGGAGGTTTTTAGTAGGATGCAACCCATGGGATCGGGACATGGAGTTGTGTTAGAAGGCAAAATTATTTGTCTCTGTGCTTGGTGGAAAATTCATGGCGTATCTCGTGCAACGTTCATGACTTACAAGCAACGATATAGAAATGGAAAAAGATCGTCAACTCATGGCAACAAGGGCATGCGAAAATCTAGAGCGAGGACCATCCAAGCTCAAGCGATTATGGAGTCCATCATTCGCATGAATGCTGATCAAATGCCCCATCAGATGAAAAGAACTGGAAATGGACGGCAGGATATTCGCAAAGTTCTCCCTGCTCATCTCACCTGGGAGAAGGTGCGGGAGGAAGTTAATGAGGTGAGAAGACGTCCACATTATTTATTGTCTTTAAGGAATCCTCAACATCGGGAGACCCCCCGATGTCCAGCCCTGTTTCTGTGATTAGTGCATTCCTCTGTCATATAGTCCAGGCAGATATTAAAATCTTCTGCATATTTGTTTTGGTCCACTGTCACGCATAGCATCGGGAGGTCTCCCGATTCTATGCATTTCTCGTGTAGAGCTCCTGTTGGAATTTTGTTTCCGCTGTTCTATTTCTTCCCTGTTTGTGTTCTCTTCCTTGATTTATATTTATTACTTTTGGATTCGAAGGCCATTTCATTATGTTTTTTTACTTCTCTTATTTGTCTACATAGGGTGATCCATGACCATCGGGAGGCCTCCCAATGGCCATGGCCTTGCATTTCTTTCCGTTTTTCGTTTTTTTTTGGCATTCAACATTCTTTTCAGACAGTGGACATGCATTTTGAACAATGGATGTTTTCGCAAGCACTCTGTTCATAGTCTGTATTTATTCATATACAAAATTTGTTTGCAACGATGGATTTGCAAAGACTCTGTTCAGAGTCTGTATGTATTCATATACAAAATTTTCTTACATTTGAGGCTCCATCCTATTCTACTCTCTATGTCCATTGAACTACGACTTGACACTGAACTACGACCCGCTACTCGAATCATGGGTTGCCGAGCTCTCGTAGCGCTCTTCGCCAGATTCGGTGCGAGGTGTTTGGTCGTCGAAGACTCCATACTCGCCGTTGTCCCTGGCGTAGGCTTCTTCATCTTCCGACACTTGTTTCTCCTCGTCGTCGTCTTCATTCTCCTCCTCCTCCTCGTCTTCATTCTCCTCCTCCTCCTCGTCTTCGTCATCCCCGTCGCCGCCTTTCTGCTCTTCCTCTAGATGATGAGCGAAGAACTCCTCGTAAATCCTCCATTCTTCAGTGTCACGATCGCCTCCAGCATTGTTGGATGCTCCCGCGCTGGTATGCAGCGAATTCTCTCCCCCTCCCTCTCGGGAACTCGCGGTTTCCCTGGTGGAATTCTTCGAATTCCACACCACTCGGTTGTTCTTTGTGTCGCTTCATGTGCTCTCATCTACTCTAGATTTCTTCGAACTCCTCCCACCACAGCTGCCCCTTCCTCCTTTCTTCTCATTCTGCCGGGTTTGTTAAAGTTGTCTATGAGTTGGATATGCAAATTGAATAGAATTTGCAATCGACTCCTACAGCAATGGATGTTGGTGTTTCTGCGCTGTCTGGGGGCCTCCCTTATAAGCGTTTCTATTGTCACGGGACATCATTCCCTTTCCCACCTATCATTAAGACGTAAGATTTTCTTAGCATTGCACGTATGTGCACATGATCTGTGGGGTCATCATGTTATGTGAATCTGATACGCGGCATCTTTTCTTTAATTCTGATTACATGTAATCAAATAATTATTATGATATCGCCATCGTGTATGTTGCATGGAGAGGTCTCCCGATGATTTGGCCGAATTCGCACGTGCCTAGTATATGTAACCGATGTCACGTCATCTCCTGAAATCATGCTGCCATGGTTCATTAGCCATTATTCCATTATTTAGTTCAATATTTTTGTTTTTCCATCCGTGTCCAGTTTGGGTCAAGCATCGGGAGGGCTCCCGATCCCTTCATTGCTTATTACTTCTGCGGTATAATTTTTTTTATTATTCATAATTTATTTCATTGTTTATTGCTTCTGCAGACCTCCACGTCCTTTGGAATACAAAGTGTATCTCAGTCCACTGTCAGTCGCCTTCGGAATAGTCTATTTCGAAACGTTGACGTTCGAAAAGGCGGCTTCAATTTCTCAAAGTGCTCTGAATGCGAACACTACAAAGACTTGATTGACATGAGTATCAAAGGCAGTGAAGAGAGGGAGAATCTCAAGAGGGAGTTGAGAAAGCACAACAACCACCAGGGTTCATGCCGCAATCTCTATCATGCATGGCGCCATGAGTCCAAAATTAATCCCCGCGAGGTTCTGGCTATCATTCACGACGGCATGGACACAAACAAAACAGCAATCCCCCGACTTCGTGTCATCACGAAGGCCACTGCAGGGTTGTTTCAACTTCCGGTCAGCCTCACTAGCATGGTCACTCATGGCCACGGCGACGGCGCATATGCCCACTACGCAACCGACTTGTGGCCCAAGGATTCCAACTTCACCATTTCGTCCCTTGCCAGGTGCCTCCGTGCGTTGGAAAAACCTCATGTTCGAAATTCCAGAATGTTGTTTCAAGATCCTCCATTGAACGATTATTTTGATAAACTTCTATGGGGTAAATCTCGGTGAGTTCTTAATTCTTTTTGTCCAACATTGTCATTCACGTCATGGGGTCCTTCTCATCGGGAGGCCTCCCGATGCTCCCTCTTTCTCCTCCCATGGCTGGCCTCCTTCCTTTATATCGGGAGGCCTCCCGATGGCCCGCAGCCTCCAACTAAACCTCCATTTTCTGGTCCCTTTTGTGTGCAGATGCCGATCTTCCCTCCCCGATGCAACGGATGCTCCGGATGTTGTACGTCCGCTTCCAAAGAAGTTATATCTCCAGCTGGACAACTCAGCTAGGGACAATAAAAATCAATACGTCATGGCCTTCTTGTCCTTGCTCACAGCTCGCAAGGTCTTTCATGAGATCCAGGTCGGTTTCCTTCTCGTAGGCCACACCCACGAAGATATTGACGGCTACTTTAGCTACTTGTCCAAACAACTCAAAACAACCAACACCTTTGTCCTCTCCGACCTCATGAAAACGTTCATGGAATCACAGTTCCTTTCCTTCATACCCGAGTTGATTCAGGAGGTCGTTTATTTCAAATCCTTCATTAAGGGATACGCCGAGGAGCTCGTCGGTCTTAAAGAAATGCATATTTTTCGCTTCTTCCTCGATAACGATGACTGGCCTGTATTCCAGTATAAAAAATCCGCATTTGATCCGGATTGGTTGCCACGAAGCAGCTCCGTTCGCATGTGGAAGGACGATGGTCGTGGTCGTCCCCTCCTCCCCTCTGGCGACCCTCCTGCTCTACAGATTAGGCCTCCTTGGGGCCACGTTCTTCTTGGCCGTTACGGTGACAAAGAAGTAACTGCTGACGATGCACGTGATGCGAATCAGAAGAAGGATGGGATTCGTGCTGGTATCAGAAAATATATCGAAATTTGGGAGAGCGGCTGTCTTGAGAATGATACCTACCGTCAAAAAATGGAAGATTATGTCACCTACTGGAAAGATGTCGCTGAGGAATTGGATGCTCCTTTCCCCCCCACGCCTCCCACCCTACAATTTGGTTTTTGGCCTTCTACTTCTTACACCACTCCAAATTCATCTATGTCTGACCTTGTTCAGACTGATACAACCCCCGAGGATGTTCCCATTGACCCCTTCTGTGGAGTGGCCCGCGACAAACCCAAGGAATCCTTCAATCCTTACAAAGATGTTCTCCTTGGTGATTTTGTTCTTGTTCGTCCTTCCGACCCTGACCTCTACCCTGTCTGGATGGGCCGAGCACTCACTGCTGTTCAACTCGATCGTAGCCATCCCCAGTATGGTCAATTTCAAATTCGATATTGGAGGCCAACCAAAGGCATGAAAAAAATTTCTGACCATGATCACTACAAAGGGGCTTGGGATTCTAGTGGGAGTGTGACCCATCTTCCACAGATGTCATGTGGATAGAATGTAGTTCTGTTCTTTATTCCAATAGAGCTAGGAAAAACACAAACGACACTTCTGTTGTGCAAATAGGCAAATCTGAAAAGAAGTTTGCTCAACGAAACCTAGAACTTGCAAACTCTGTAAGTCAGCCTTCTTAGAACAACCATCGGGAGCCCTCCCGGTGTTTCCATTTTCAATTTTCCTTCCAATTAATATATGTTCATCTTCTATTTCGCTCGTCGTGGTGCTCCTCTTTCTTGCACTTGCACATTCCTATCGTTTCACATGTTTTGTATTTCTTTTCGTGTATCTCGGGGAGTTCACTGCGATAATATTAGAAAACAACGTGCGGGAAAATATAGGGTAATTTATATTCACAAAAGGAAAAACTTAGAATTTTCTTAGAAGTAATATAGGTGAGTATGTATGATAAAATTTGTATTATAAATAATATAGGCTTGATACAAATAACGCATATTTTTAAAATATTTGTAAAAATATACCGTAGGATTTAAGGATCCTAGGTTTTTTTTGAAATAGGGTGTCCTTTGTGTTCAGAGGCGGGAAGATTTTGGATGAAAAACTATGTCGATTCAGTTGAAAAAATGGGATGAAAGATTGATGAGGGCAGATGACGGATTAGGGTTTAGGAAAAATTGGGGGAGAACGTTGCTGGAGGATTAGGTTTTGGTTGGTCTTGTGTATGTCTGCTTCAAGTAGGATGTTGTAGTATTAACTCTATACCCTTCTACATTATTGCATGGACCCTATTTTTGCTTGCTTTGTTGTTGGTGTTTTAATTGTTTTTTTTGACACTCAGTACCGTTGTGTTTAATTGTGCGTGTAACTTGATTGAGGAACATGGGCTGATTTTGTTGTTTGAAACTGTTTATGAACACTCTCAATGTAAAACCTTGTTGTGCCTTGGATTTTGGTGACTTAGTACTTTGAATGCTCTTAAACCCTTTGGAGCAAAATCAAATAATTATAATGAACATACCTAGCTTAAAATTAGAGCTTCATCAAATTTAAAAGTAATTATAGGGTCATTTAAAAAACAAGAAATTAGCAAATTATATAATAATACGGTACAAAAAATTAAGGATGGATAATTAAATACCCCTTGAATAAATACCCTTGTCACGCACGTGTATACATATATACATGTCTAGTGAACTCCCCGAGTCGTGTATATCCTCGCTCGTGCTCATTTCTTTCACATTTTATGTGATTTTTGTTCTCAATTGCTTCACACTGCATTTTTTTGTGTCGTCCACTTTTCGGGAGACCTCCCGATGTTTTCTGCTTTGCACGCACATGTTGTGGACTTCATGCCAAACTCTTCTCGTCCCATATCAGGAGACTTTGTTGCATACTGTTTTTATAGTTTTCTTATGTTCTTTGTTTTCTCCTATTAGTGTGGGATGCTATTCTTTGGTGGTCGTACTCCCCAATTGTGTTACATGAGAACACGGGGAGGTCTCCCGATGCTTCTTTACTTTGCCTCCATAATTTACAGATTGGTGATTAGCATCGGGAGATCTCCCCATGTTATGTTTGGTTTTCCTTTTTTCCTTACATCATTATCGCTAATTTTATTCTCTACCTACATTGTCTACCATAATTAATTGTTTTAATTTACTATTTTAAGCCCGTGATTATAGTAATCACGTTCTAATTTAGTCTAATTTTAATTCATACGTCTAGTTTTAGTTAAATATGTGTTCATAAATCTCAAATTATGATATGCATGATTGAGTTGACTACTTTTGTTGGTTTATTGAGTAGGGCAAGTACTGTAAACAATCCTATTAGTGTGGGTGAAAAAATAGCTTGAAAGTAATTAACATGGGCCACACTAAGTTTGTAGTCAAGGTGGAATTAACATAGGTCCAAGACCTCAAATCTTCCCCTAAGTTTTTATGATGACCATGTAGTTAGTAATGGGTGGATTGGTTGAGTTTAGGGTTAAGATCACAACCGATTTAGTCTTTGAAAGATGTTGTCACCACATTTCAAGTTAGAAAGTTTAAATGTTTTGACATCAAACACCTATCACCTGGAAAAAATTGGAAGTTTGATTATGGAACACACAATTGGACCGTGTCTGGCCATGGAGGCAGATATTGATAAACTTATAAACCCTAAACCCTAACCCTTGCACCTTGGATTACTAATTAGTAATGGGTGGATTGGGTTCAGTTCACCCTTAAGGTTTGGAGTGGGATTGGTGAGTGGAAAGGGGTAAGAAGCAATGCACAGGAAGAACCGGCAGTATTGTAAGATTAGACGATTGAACTTGGCAAAAAACTAGATGAATATTGAATATATAGTTTGTATAACTGACGATAGAATAGAGAGTATAAAAAATTTGACTGGTCCAATAAAAAATTGATAGTAATTAGATGTTTGATATCAAGAGAAGGTGGAAATCAATTGGATCCCCAAGGGTATAGGCAGTTCTCAACTGGGTCTCCCGAGGGTATGGTTGGTTATTTTGTATGATCAAATTCTGAACTCGATTCTCAACCTAGTAAGTTACGTTTAGGTTTTGGTGCTCAGTTCCTCGCTCTGCTCATGCCCTAATCATACCAAAGTTTCTGTCCAATTATAGCCGTGAAATAGTTGGGGATTATGTTGAGAAATAGATGTTGGCCCAAAATTCTTCACATTGTTATAGTCGGAGATGCCGATGGATGGTGCCAGAACTAGATGGTGTGATTAGCCCCTCATGCCTCGATCTAGTGTTCACGTTTGATGTGTGCACATGCATTTCAATGTGAAGGGCTTCAAAATAATCACACTTCACTCAAACTTTCAAACTTTTTTTGCAACACTTCACAAAAAAAACTTGATATTGGCCGTTTTGTATTGAATATGAAAATAATATGATTTCTCATTATATTGAAGAAGTACATGCAATAAAATGATGCACTAAAATTATTGAGATTCCCTACATAAGGCACTTAATCATCATCCAACTCCAAAGGCAAAGCCCTCCGGTTTTTGGTTGATTTCCAAGTGTCAAAAATTCTAGCCCAATCCATATTTTCCATCGGAAGACCGCATAATGACACTCGCATCAATGCATCCAATGTTTCAAGTTTCAATCGACTTTTGCGATCACTCTTCACCCAATTATGTTTGGAAAATCCACGTTCACATATAGTTGTGCTTGCCAAGCCGAAGTTGCAGTCAGTGCCAAGTCAAAGTTGCAAAGTCGAAATTGCAGGAGTTATTGGAATTTGGAAGTGTCTGCTAGAGTGCCAAGATTGGAGTCCAACTATGTTTCTATTCGCAAATTGTAGCCACTATATTTTGTGACAAACAGTTTTTGGAGAGGCCTTCAATGTGACTGTTGAAAATTTTGTAGAGAACATTTTGTGAAGTGCCCAAAAAGAAAAGAAAAAAAGCCTTCTTTGACGGCCAAAATGACATTTGACAAGTGTTGAAGACTTCAATATTGAACACTGCCTCGATCACACCAAAGTGTCCATTCGGTTCTAGCCGGGAAATTGTTGGGAATTATGTTGAGAAAAAGCTATTGGCCCACCACTTTTCACACTATTCCTGCCGGAGATGATGACGGATGGTGCTATGGTATCCTAGCCTATGACCGATATGTGACCTTAAACCGAGCTCTAGGGAACAAATTAGAAATAATGTTCCCTAGGTGGATGACATGTCTCTAGCTCAACTAACCTCACATTAATGCATTTAATGACGTGGAGGGAGAGAGAGAGAGAGGGAGGAGAGAGAGGGGGAAGGGGGAAAAAGGAGGAGGAGGCCCATAGGTCTCGGTTTAAGGCCCATAGGTCTCGGTTCAAGGCACATGAGACCTTGCCACAACGTGTTGGATGAGATTAGTTGTTCGTTTAGGATGCCTCTTGACATAGTAAGGTCAAAGTCAGTCTACGGTTTAGTAATGTTGGATTTCTTACAACCTCTTACTTGCTTGTGGATAATTATAGAATGCTCATAAGTTGTATTAGCATTGACGTCAAACTTCTTTAGGCCTATCATAAGATACCCTAGGGAACATCTTTAAAAAATCATATGTAATTCAAAATTAATTTTAAAAATTTCCAAATTTTTGAAATAGACAAATATTTCATTTTACCTTGCATGAAAAATTTTAAATCGTTCATTACCATAGAAGAGGTCATTGTGAAAATTCACCAATGTGTAGCTCTCGGTCATAGCTAGGATACCATAGTAGTGGCTGGTGTGATCAGCCCTCAATGCTCACTCACTTTCTGGCTCCCTTGCCTCGCTCTGCTTACTCGCTTCCTGCCTCTCCATTTGCTTCTTTCTTCGCATCTTTTCTCCCTCCCATTCCATGTAAGCTTCAACTTGCGCCGTAGCTTTTCTCAGTGGATTTTGTGCTCTGGGAAAAGATCATGGGGTTCGGTGGTCACGGCGCTTGCTTCTTCATACCTTGAGGTTTGTGTTACATCACCTCGTGCATTTGCTTTGTGATGGTTGAATGTAGTTGAGAAGAGAAGTTGCAGCCCGAGGACGTGGATCAAAAAATGAGTGTAACACTCAGTGAAAGTATAGTCTAGGCAGTAGTGTATTTTTGATGCTGGGGAGCGAGAGTTCACATTCCTAATCTGGAGTTTGTAAATGGTTTAGGACTGAATCTGTTTGTCTGTCTGGGTTAACCTGAAGTAGTGCCAACTTTAGTGTCTGCGTGGTTTTTTCCTTGGAGGCTATGGTGAATCACTTGTCTTTCTAGCTTGAGAGATGGGTTGCATGCCATTCGCATAGCCAATGCATGAGAACTAGGCTGCTGGGGGCTAGAGTTTCATATTCCCCTGGCCTGGAGCCTTCAAATGGTTTAGGAGTCAGTCAACGATTTGTTTGTAAATCAAATGAAGTTCGTGAGTGTCGAGATCTATTTGGAAGGTATGCACCATGCCCTTGTCTGCTGGGACAACCTAAATCAATCTGCTCTCTGCATGGTTTCTTATTGTGAGCTAAGGCGAGTCCCTTATCCTTCTCTTTGGAGAAATGGGTTGCATGCCATTTGCATACTTCATGTATAACTGGGATGAAGAGTTCATATTCCTGACCTGGAGCTCTCAAACGGTTTAGAAGCCAATTAGTGTTATCCCTCAGTTACTTGTTTCTAAGCCAGATATGAAGTTAGTGAGTAGTCGTTTTTGTAGAGCTTCTCGAGATTTATGTGGAAGGTATTCGTCACGCCCTTATCTACGGGGTTTACCCGAATTACTGCCAATTGCTTTTTGGATGGTTCTGGTTGTGAGCTATGGTGAGTCACTTGTCTTTCTTTTTTGAGGGCTGGGTTCCTTACATTAAATTTACATTACTGTTACAAACGGTCTAGGAGTCGATCAACAATATTCTCATTAATTGAATGGAAGCTATTTTGTCTGCAAGTAGAATAGATTCTCTTGCATGGATTCTATCCATGATTTGTAGCAGGCACTGGGTTAAGCAGAATTGCATTTGAGAACTTGGTGCCTTCTTGAAGGAAGTGATAACTTCCAGGATGAAGTTTCGTGAATCTGTCCCTGCCAGAATCATGAAGGGCATGGCCTAGTGTTTGAGATTTGGCAACTCTAAAAGCCTGGGTGCAGTTCAATCTACTGTTGTAGTCTATATTTCTCCTGATTAAGTGCCTCTTGCATTTTAATCTCGCACTGTACATCCATTCCGTTACATTGCGTAAATTCCATTTTTGGTTCAGAACAGGCACTGAGTTGAGCAGAATTGCATTTTAGAACCATGCATGATCTTTGGGGGAATAGATAAAGCCCATGATAAAGTTTGACGAATCTGTCACTGCCGAGAACTATGAAGGGGATGGTTTGAGATATGGTAAGTCTGAAAGCCTGCATGCAGTTCAATTCATAGTCTGGATTTCTTTTGGAGAAAGGCATTTTTCTCTTTAACACTGCATTGTTCTTTTACTCCATTATGTCTGGAAATAGGATAAGTTTGATACTATCAATTTTGATACACTGAGTTGAGTAGATTTGTATTTTAGAATCCGGTGTCATATTTGGAGGGAAGTATAAAGCCCAGGATAAAGTTTCGGGAATCTGTCACGGCCAGGAGGATGAAGAGCATGGGCCTGGTAGTTAGAGAGCTGCCAACTTCGAAAAGCTTGAGTGCAGTTCAAGTGATTCTTGTAGTTTGGGTTTCTCCTGGATTAATGCATCTTGCATTGTGATAATTCCACAAGCAGAGTGGAGATTTATGTGAACAAAACATAAGTCACAGCTGCATGCTGTTGAGAAATTCACTCGGGATTTGTTATACAAATTTCTTTGGAACTCTGCAGGCATTCTTCACCAAGGTACCAATCAAGGTCCACGTTGCGCACTCCGTTGCGGTGAGTTCTATCACTCAACATCGTGTGCCTTATCTTGGTTGTGAATTACTTCAAAAAAAATTTAGCTTCGATGCCAGTTTTTGGGAAAATTATCTCGCCGCGAATACTTATAATGTGAAACTCCTTGTGTGTTAAGCTGTTTGGACTATAAAAACTATTCTTTGAGAAATTCAAGTGTTGTTTTTGGTACTTGTTTTTTTTTCTGCATTTAGATCATTTAAAAAAATCAAAACATTAATTGAAATGGCTAAGAAGCAAAAAACAATGAGAGTTTTGCTCTTGAGGGAGAGGGAAGAGAGGTGGATGTAGTTGAGGTTGCCCTTCCACCGTCATCTTAACCTCTCTCTCAACAACAAGTAGATAGGGTCCAATTAGCTAGATTACCTTGGAAAGACTATTGATATAATGATTTGTAATGGATCCAGTTTAACTCAAACTTAGGAAAAGTTTTTTGTAAACTATGTAAAGAACGAAGAGCGAAAAATGTTTTTGCTAATGAGAGATTATTAAATATTAAATGTTCAGCATTCGTAGATCAAAACGGTTGAACATAGATCTATAGTGTGGGCACTGTAGAAAGGAGAGAAAGTAATGGGAAATTTATCAAAGAGGGAACTACAACTTGTGATAAAGCACTATTAACTTTATTCAGAGCAAATTCTTTTGGGTAAAGAAAGGGTTCCACTTTTCAAAAAAATTAACCTTGTGTAATTTACTTCAAACACACAACTCGTTCATAACATAATCATTGTGCCATGATGAAAAGTCATGTGTTGAAATGTTGTTTTGTATTTCAAATGTGTCGCATAAAAAAAACCTTGATAGAATTAGACATTCAAAATTCTTTGGCTTAATGATTGATGAGAGTATTGATGTAAGTGCAACCGGGCATGTTGTTGTGTTTTTGGACTTTTGTTGAAGGAGGATTGTCTATCACAATATTCTTGGATTTGCTTGAGGTGGTTGGGGTAGAAAAATATGTTGGGATCATTTTTGAATCTTTAGAAAGGGCACTTGGTCAATGAGGATTGGATTTTGAAAATTGTGTAGTATTTGGGTTTGATAGTTGTTCAACTATGGTAGAACATGGAATTGGAGTTGCTAATAAACTTAAGAAAAAAAATCCTTTCATTCATTGTGTTTATTGCATTGCTTATAGAACAAATTTAGCTTTTTTTAGATGTTGCTCAATGTAAAGATTGTAAATATATGTATTTAAAGATTGATGAAATGATTAATGTGTTAGCTAAAAACTTCAAGAGGTTTGGAAAGGAATGAAAATTATTCTTTTAGAGATTCAAAATGAAATGGGTGGTGCTCAATTAACAATACAAAAATTCTATAAAATTAGATGATTATCTAGGTGTAATGCTAGTTCTACCTTGAAATTTGCATTTATTTTTTATAGGGATTATCCAAAAGAAAAAAGATGATGGGATATCTATCTTGGGAATCCTTGGGCTTTAAGAGGTAAAGGGCTAGACTATGTTCAAGTCTTGCCAAGGATCTTACTTATGTGCATTACAATGTTTATTTAGTGTTGTTTTGTTGTTTTACGATGGTTTTTGGTGTTTTACAGTGTTTCTTCTACTTTGAAGATCATAAAATTGAAATATTAAAATTGAGGTAAGAAGTGATTATTACAACACTATATTGGGATTAGGAGCAATGCTTAGTTTTTTAACCAAATGATTTGACAAACTTTAGGATTATAACTATAAACCAACAAAAACTTAGGCTTTCAACTAAAAAAACACCAAGGTTCAACTATAACCAAGTGGCTTTTGAAATAATTGGATCAGTTGCCAAAATATGGGCTAAAACTTGGTTGAGATTGTAAACTCCCTGTTCAGTGGCAAGAAGCCACAAAAACATCATTGAGGGCACCTTTGCGCTTGGGGCAATGACACAATTAATGAGGTGAAACCAAGATGCATTGATTGATGGTTGAAAACTATTTCCAACCTTCTTGTGGTGCTTGCAAGGGCGCCTCATAATTTTTGCAAGGTCTGCCATGGGTTTAGACCTCACAATCAATCTTGAAATTGCATCTTACTGCCACAAAGAATTTTTTTTGGTTATGTTGGGTATGCTCATTGGAAACAATAGAGTTATCTTTGAATTCTTTCAAAAATTCATCTTTTGATAGGGGTTTTCTCAAATTTTGACATTTATAATATTCAAAGATGACTCTAGTGGTGTTGGAACCCCTAACTTTGGTGAATGAAAGAGGAGGTGTTTGACTTTGGCCAAAAAATGACTATATAAAATCTGATTTTATGGAAAACACATGAAGACACCTCAAATGGTCTGCTCAAAAATTTGACAAGGAGTTCACATTTATATAGTTGTTTTTTGGCCATTGTCAAATGATTTCGCTTACATTTTGCCAAAATAAAGGGTTCCAACACCACTTGAACACTGATTTAACATTATAAAATGCCAAAAGTGGGGAGGATTCCTTACCCAAATATGAATGTTTGAGAGACTTTTAGGTTAACCTTAATGTTGTGTAATTAAAGTGCCCTGGGATTTGTTTTCTTGCTCAGAGGTAAGTATATGCTAAACTATACATGTTATGGCACCTTTTACAATGTAGATGCTTGAGCCAACTATGTTGCCTTGTTTGGGCAAATGAAGGTACTAAGGGCGGAGGATGTTGGGGTTTGTTGTATTTGTTTGGTTGCTACATGTGTGTCATACAATTTAGATATGCATGTAATGAGTGTGTTTATTATTCATTGATTACTTGGGGGGAATCATTGATTATGAATACATATGATGGATGTGTGTGTTTGTTTCGTATGTGTGGAGATATTGTGGCCATTTTGATGTTGGATTATATTGCATGGTGTTTGGTGGTAATGTGATGATTGTATGCATGCTTTTGTGTTTTTACACCATCACAAACAATATAAGATTATAAGGAATCATGTCAAGGCATCAAGAAGCCTTGTAGCATTCACATAATTCAACATAGTAATTGCATACAATGGGACTATGAAGAGGTTGACAATTCTTGCATAGTCTTATGACAATCTCTCTTCCAATTTCCACATTGCATCATAGGAACAAATAACATTTAGAATTGCAAATCATGCTTGGACCAACAAGTAGTTGTTCAACCATCGATATGATTTTGATGAAGTTGAAGATTGGGTTGAGTTCACTCCCCATAACGTTGCAAATGAGGATGGGAGTTGGGAAGGGGTAAATGGCATGGAAACACGGAAACACCGATGAAGGTACATTTGTGCTTGGGACAATGACACAGTTAATGAGTTGAAATCGAGATGCGTCACTTGTTGGTTGAAAACTATAGCTTGGACATGTGCCATTCTGGCATGTTCCACCTGGGCATATGGATTAATATCCAAGATGAATCTAACCCATACACCTATGCACGCATATGTCCACGCCCATGTGTACTCGTTATATGCATGGATACCCATGCCCATGTTCATTTTCCCCTACGACCTACCTCCGTGCCCCCATAACAACATTTTCAAAAAATGAATTTTATTTTCTTTTGATTAAATTATCCAACTTTGTCCTACTGCGCATGCCATGTCACCACCTTAGCT